>CM055313.2:16170244-17499828 GCA_029255685.2 Silene conica | reverse complement strand
ACTTTTACTTATACAAGATATTGACTACGCGTTGCGTGATAATGAGTAAAGATGATATCATTCAAACATCTGTTGATAAAACATCTTTACTAGGGTCATCATGTATGATTTCTTAAACGACACAAAAGGTAACAAAACTCATAATTCAAAACTAAAATTTTGATGTAACTTGAATCAAAAGTTAAATCATTTCTTACACTATATTGACAATGCTAAAATAGTATACCCGTGCAATTGCACGGGTTTAAAACTAGTGTATTTATGAAATCAATCACCAGACTACTGTTTTTTATCATCAGAAAACAATTATCTATCATTCATGTTAGAGGTTAGTATGAGCGACCAAAGAATTAATCACCATGTTTTGAATTGACACACCACCACCGGTTCATTAATTCTAATCGATAATTGATAAATAATTAAAATTACTACACTAGTTGGAAAGTTAAGATCTACTATTCGTGTTTTTAGAGCAATTAGATTTGATTTTAGGGTAAAAGTAAATATAAGAGTAATTTGTTAGGTCACTGGAAAAAGACATCCTACGAAAAGTTAATGAGAAAATGTATATAAAGAGTAAAATCCGTATGTAAAAAAATTAATTTAGTGAAAGAAAATATTACCAACAATAAAAATATTATCATACTTTATAAAATTTTACGTTTATCATCATAATAATATACTTAATAGAATTCTACGTTTAAGCCCGTGCATCTAGTAACCCAAATAAAAGAGTAGGGAAGGGCGGAAGGGAAAACACAAAAAATAGGAAATTAAAATCTGAAAGCTTTGGTCTGTCATCGTCATCCCCGTAAGTGAGAACCCAGAAAAAAAGAGAGTAAGTAGGTTGGGCAAAATGAACGTAGCGGCGTTCAGAGTGAAGGTTCCGTCAAACTCGACGAGCGTCGCTGAAGCAAGGAAGAATGTCTTCCAATTCTTCAAGACTGCCTGCAGATCACTCCCTCAAATCATGGAAATCTACAATCTCTATGACATCGCCACCATCTCTCAGCTCCGTTCTAGCATCGCCTCCCAGATCCGTAAAAATGACCATGTCCAAGACCCTAAGGTATCTTTCCTTTCTTACTTCATTCTTATACCAGACGCTCTCACACCGCTCTTATTATATACGGATTACCGATCAAAATTGGTCTCCCAATTATTTGTTTTCCTTTTTCTTATTCTTATTCTTTGTAGACAAATGATCGCCAATTACTTTTTGTTAGAAGCCTGTTGATGGGTATATTGTTTGTTTGAATCGATAGTTAAATGGTTAGGTCTCACACTGTATAATGTCCTCTCTTACACCCATTTACTCTATCGCATTCTTCATCTTCCTTTATGTTTGTGTTAAAAAGTTTGAATTTTGTTGCTTAATTCATTCTTGAATCATCTCTAGCTCTGTTATAGCACAGTTACATTTTGGGGTTATTGTGCTATAGGAAGCTGTTGATGAATCCTATTCTATTTGTTCTTCTAAGTGCTAATTTTATGTTGTGAATAGATACTGAATGATTAAGGTTATGGTCTCGAGGAGGAAGAAGGGACAAGGTCTTTGAAAGTTAATTTTATGTTGTGTATAGAGTTGGTGCTAATTTAGAAGTGACTAGGTGTTTGAAAGTATGACCCGAAAGGTACACGGAATACATTAAGGGTGCGTTTGGATTGACGGATTTGGAGGGAAAGGGAGGGGGGAATTGGAAGGATATCCATTGTTTGGTGGAAGGATTTGGAGAAAAGGGAAAATGGATCCTCCATTTGCCTCCTACAAGCCAATTTATTTTCTCTCCAACATAGGCAAGATTTGGAGGGAAAATCACCTCCATTTTCCCTCCCCTTATCTCCCTTTCTTTTCCCTCCTTCTCCCTCCCCTCCTTTTTTCCTATCCAAATACACCCTACAGAAATCACTGCTCTCATGTGTGCCCTGTTTTTTCCTTTCTATTGCTTCACATGAGGGCAAATTTGTTGTTTGATGGACAGTGAGACGTGGGAAGGCATTGTCATAACTCACAATTGTTCTTCTATTCATATGTTACCCTTTGCAAGTTGGTGTTAGTTGTTTTCTCAGTCCCATGTGTTTGGATTGAGAGATTTGGAGGGAATTTGTAGGGTGAGAAATCCATTGTTTGGTTAACAAAATGAAGGTATGAGGATTTGGAGGGGAGGGAAAATGGAGCCCTCCATTTTCCTTCTACAAGGCAAATTATTTACCCACCAACATAGGCACGATTTGGAGGTAAAATCACCTCTTTCATTCTCCCTACCCTCCCCTTCCCTTCCCTCCTTCCCCTCCCCTCCCTTTCCCTCCTTTTTTCCTATCCAAACAAGGCCTAAGTGCAGAAAAATGAAGAAGGGCATTGGGATCATATATGTTATACTTCATCACTTACACTTGCTTGTTATATGTGAGATGGGATATGTATGTGGCTCTGAGAAATTATGGGCTGACTCAATCTGGGGGGATGCAGAGAATACTTCTACTTCTTAATAGGTTTGATGGTATTGAGTGTATAGATGAGTTTCTTATTTCAATATGTATTGTTTATGTTAGACACAAATGTGGTTTTTAGTTACCACATTTCATATTTTTGAATGAAGTCATAAAGAGGATACTCCTAATGTTGTCTAAAATCAGCCACTTTAGTGCACAGGCTATCTATGAGTCAGCCTCATCTCATCAGCATCTTTCCTTCATTTACTGCATTTAGATTTCAGTTTATTGCAGCTAGTTTGCCTGTATTTGCTTGCTGTTTAGGTTGCACATGTTTCTAAGGCTTACTATGTGATACTAAGGGTTTGTTTGGATTGAGAGAATTGGAAGGAAAGGGAGGGATTTATTTTCCTTTGTTTGGATACAATTTATGGAGGGAAAGAAATGAAAGGGGAAAAAAATGAGGGGATGTAATTTCCCTCTTTTGGAACAAACTAAAATCTTTCCATGGGAGGTAACATTTGAAGAGAAAACTTTATTTGAACCTTCATTTAATTATGCAAACACATATTTTCTTGCATAGTCTCCCTCCATTATACCATCTCCCTCTTTCCTCCCCTTCCATTTCCATCTCATCAATTTTGTTATCCAAACAACCACAATTCATTTCCCCTCCCCTCCCCTCCCCTCCCCTCCTAAAATTGTATCCAAACAGAGCCTAAATCTTCACCATTTCCCTTATATTGGTAATGGGTTATGGTTAAATTCAATGTATATGCACATGCTCATCTTGGTCTGCACCTTGGGCTTCTTCTGCGTGAGTTGAGTCTGTGTTGCAACACCGTCAAATAGTCTCAAGATTTGGTGATTATCATCTTCTGTGGGTGGTGGATGACTTATATTGTGATGATCACTCCAAGATTTACAATAGCTTAAACTTAAAAAAGTATAGGACAACTATGAAGAGTTGCGTACTGCTGATGTGGCATGCTCTCCTGGCCTCCTCTCTATGAATGACGTTCATGTTGTATGTTTTCTATCGTGACAATAATGAACATCAAAAGTGTCTGTAGGTGTGCTACCACTCAGGTTAAGATAAGCTTGACTCCTTGAGATTCTGAGTCCTTTATATTCTAACTTGTGTGGTAAATCAGAGAGATAACTTAACTTACTGAGGTCTGGGATGCACTAGAATCTAGAGATGCTAACAAAGATGCTTTGGCACACTTTTCTAATCTAGCATGACTCAAGCTTAGGTATGATGTTATTTCCATGTTATCGTTTAAACTCGTGAAGGAGCTGAGTAGTTAGGATGCTTGAGAATAATTTGGACATCAATGTGTACAAAAGAGAGCTAGCATGACTCAAAATGAGCTGTGGTTTCATGTTAGTCGTATGTGAATTGGTACTTGATGGCTAGTCCTGGAAACATATTTAAGAGTCGAGCAATTAGGAAGTCTATGGCACTTTCCACAACGAGCACTATGATTGGTGGTATGAATAACGAGATGGCAGCTCTTAAAAGATTGAGTGTTAGGTAGGTTACTTGAATTTTATTGAGGAAATTTAAAGTAGAGCTACTGAAATTTAAGGGGTGAAGGACATTGAAGAAAGTAGGCGTAATTTACTGTTAACAACGGGTCAGGCCACGGTAGTAGGCAAGAACCTTTTTCTCACCTGTTCTCAATGTTTGTAAGAAATCTCACAACCCCCCATGAGGCTACTTTCAGTTTAAAGGTTAATACCGTCCATTCTCACCTTGACATTTGTTCTCGTTATAGATTAGATTACTCGTGAATTTTGATGGGTTAAGAGCTTACTTTCAGCTTAAAGGTTAATAACCCCCTTGGTATGTTTTTAACTTTGTGTACATGAGCATCACCTCTTTGGTGTAGTTTTGACTTTTTGTATGTCGGCATTACCTCTTTGTGTCTTCTACTCTATATCCTTTACTTTTAAAAAACGGTTTAAAGGTAAGCTGAGATTTCTGTACTTAGAGGAATATGATGAAAATATTCAGTTTCTGTACACATTTCAGATCAGCTGACGTTCAGCCTTAGTTTCCTTTTATCTCATCTGAATGTAGTATCGGTATTGCTAATATATGTTGTTGCATGGTATAGGAGTAGACCTGGCAACCTGCCCTGAACCAAATAGGCTTGATCTAAAATTCCAAACCCAACCCTAAAAGAACATCTTGCAGTAAATCTGAAATAACCCATTTGTCAGGTTTATATAGAAGTGACTTTAGCTAGTCCTGTTTCCCGTGCTATGTGGTTGCAGGTGATTGACATGTTGGTCTTCAAAGGAACAGAGGAGCTAGCAAATGTCGTGGAACATTCAAAGCAGCGTCACCACATTATTGGCCAGTATGTTGTTGGACGCAAAGACCTTTTTCAAGATTCGGGCGTCAAAGATCCAAATGTCTCTCCATTCCTCAAGAATTTCTACACAACCAACTACTTTTAGACCATTTTTTGCATGATCATCCCCGCATTTTGAACACTGCCTTTTGGTTGTAACGTCATAATAAGAAGTTTCTGTCGGATTTCTTGTAATTTGGTCGTTTCAAATTGAATTCTGCTTTGGCTCTGAATTGTATGAGTTTAATGTTCGTTCTTTGTCAAGGGGAACACTGGCAACGGAATATGGTTGAGACTCAAAACGAATAAACATTAGCTATTGCCTATTAGAATATTACTCCATCCATTGTATATTTTCATTTTATGGGATGATTGATGGACAGGTGACAAAGTTGACTCTATCCCCTGGAGTTCAGAGTTGTGACAATGTTAGTGTGGCAGAGATAGCTCTAATTGTGAGTTGTGACAAGTGACTTATTGAGTACTCATTTCACAACCATATAAACTTGAAAAATACTTTGTGTCTTATAGGAGGACGCTTTTTCCGGAGAATACAAATATTTCTTGTATATAGCAATTGTAGCTCAAATTGGCTACCATATAGACATAGTCTAGCGATGACAATAGGTCCTAGATCAGTTTCAATCTTGAGATTCAGATTCAATGGGTTGCAAATGGATTTCAATTTTTTGGATCTAGATATGGATCTAAGGTATAGAAATGGATCCATATTTGTATCCCCATCATTGCACACCTATCAAAGATAACTAAATAGTCTCTAACTAATAGGGGAAGTCGTGACAGTATCCATAGAGACAAATATATCGTATTTGCTAGATTATAGTTCGTCGGGTAACTGTATAGTGTTTATTTGTTCGTTTTTTCGTTTTTTCTAAACTAAAAGTTACAGAAAAAGATAATCAAGAGAATAAGAATGAGTCTAAAATAAAGCAAGAAGGGGCTAGGACTGGGCTAGGACTGTCGGTTCACAATAATTTAAACAAATAAATAAATTTCAAAAAGAGACGATCTTATAAGCAGGTAGCAAATTAAAGGGTTAAATTCCTTTCAACAAAGAAAATATTTATGGGTAAATTTTCTCGTCCCCCTTTCCTTCCCTCCCCCCACCCCTATTTCCCAAAATTTTCTTGCTTTCAAACAGACCACCATTGGGATTGAAATTTATAATAAAAATAAGTGAACTAAATAGAAAGAGGACTCTTTCGACAATGGAAAATTTCCGTCAATTACATACGTTGTTGGTTATGGAATGAGCAATCTTATTGAAACTTCTTAGATAGTGACTCGAGGAAAAACAGTGAGAAGAAAAATACAGATTGCGTATATCATGGATAATAGTGTTTGTGAAATGTGAAATGTGAATTGCGAATTGCGAATTGCAATACAAATGGAGCCAAAATTGAAGGAAAATCCTCTTCGTATAACTTACGAGGTGTTACATACAACAGAAGCAGTACCATCACATCGAACAATATATCAAACTGCAACGTGTGAACAATAAACACAGTTTTCCTCCTCATGTTACACTCCTATATTGGGTATATACCGTATATATCAAACGGTAAAACTATTTCTACATAAAACAAGCCTACACTACAACCCAATATATTATTCCGGCAGTTAACTTGCAACTGGAGGAAACAAGATTGGAGCTATTCACACTAATAATACACATGCATCGGACATGAATAGCCGGAGGAACGGAGTCCCGACTCCCGAGTTGAAGGCTAAACTTGTAACCCTGGATGGCCAGTATCTTACAAAGCTAATCCCTGCTGAATGAGTTAAAAGTCTATTCTTTTGGACGCGCTAGCCACAAGGAACTCAGAGCACGAAGCCTGGAAAAATAATCGTTTATAGCAAGAAGGGCACGAGCCGACTGCCTTGTTGTCAGTATGCGGTGCATCTGTTGTAGTGTTTGCTGGCGTAGGTTATCAGCCTGCCACTCGAAACAATTTGCGCAAGCGTGTTATATGACATATGCCTACTTGTGTAGTTGTGTTTAATAACGAAATGTTAGAAATCTTGAAGGACGAGGAAGGTATGGTTGTGAGCTTTAAAAATCATGGGAATGTTCCCTCCATTTTAGAGAAAAATCTCTTATGTTTGGGTTTCTATTTTTGCGAGATTCAAAATCAAATTCGTTTTCTCGTGACCAGAGTACTTATTGACAATGTACACACAACTAAGACCACTAGAAAATCTTTAAAATACAAACGAGAAGAAGGAATAATATTCATTTACAACTCAACAACACACAACAAAATTACGCACTAATGAAAATGTAATCATACTATCACAAATACCACTAAAAAAAACGCTCTGTGAATATCGCAGGAAACGGAACTAGTTGAAGATGAAAAAGCTTATGAGGACATGAAATGGGTGTAAAAACAAGTGTATTTTGATTGAATGCGATTCATGCTATTTGAGGAGGAACACAAAACATTTTCTGGGGACATGAAATGGGTGTAAAAACAAGTGTATCTTGATGAAGATTCTAAGGAGGTGCTTTATATTACTAGTTTTGAAATGATTAATCTAATATTAAAAAGGGGACTAATTTAAGTAGTTTGTAACAAATCTGGGTTTTGACTTTTGACATGGGTATATGCTCAGTGTGCACGAGGTGTACATTTATCAATTAAGGATGGAGTAAAAAAAATTAGGATTTAGAACTAGGAAGAAGAAAAGACGAAAGAATTAAAGAAGAAAACAAAATAAAGAAGACGAAATGAAAAAATAAGAGAGAGAACGATGAAATGAAGAAATAAGAGAGAGAACGATGAAATGAAAAAAATCAGGAAAATTAGAAAGAAGTATGGGACCCACAAGATGACTCGTTTAAAAACCGGGAATACTAGGTTAAAAATAAGGCCAGTTTACCACAAGTTAAAAACGTCAATGATGAGATATTTCTCAGTTAAATACTAGGATGAATTAATATGAAAAGAAGAGACTTGGGTTGAATTATTCTCACATAATAACCCTAAAAAATATACAAAATTTATAAATAATAGGAGTATCATTAACATTATGGCATTACTTTGTTCTCTTTTAATTTTTCTTTTAAACTTCTTTTCTCAAATAAAAAAATAAAAGGATGAAAGTACAAAATTAATAACTGTTAATTTTAAATCTATAAATAAAAACACACAAGAGTAAAATTCTATATCTACCGTGAATGCATTTAAATCTATAAATAAAAACACACAAAAGAGTAAAATTCTATATCTACCGTGAATGCATTGCACGAAGTTACATGACTAAATGGTCAAACTTAGAGGGTGTTTCGTTAGAGAAAGGGAAATGGAAACGAAATTAGAAAGGTTTGGTTAGAGAAAGGGAAATGGAAAGGAAATTAGAAAGGTTAAAAGGGGGGAAAGGTAAGGGATTACCTAAAATTTAATTAGTTGTTTGGTTACAACAAAAAAGGGAACTAATGGTTCACTCACATCCACTCCTATCACCAACACATATCACCACAAACAACCACTTATCTATGGCGTTGGACGTGTCATGGCGGTGGTGGCGTGCCATGGCGTTGGTGGCGTAAGGAATTAGATGGATTGAGGGGTAAAAAAGGGGTTTCATTCCCTTTGTTTGTGTCAAACAAACACCAACAAAGAAATTTATTTTCATTTCCCTTTCTTATAGACCCTCAACCAAACGCCTCCTTAGTTCTTTCCTTTTCACTTCTCTTTTATTCCTTTTTGCTAATGTTTTATTAACCCTAGCCCTGAGGCTTCCACCTTATACTCCATTCTTATCAATACCACCCACCAAATACCGCCTTCCTTCGACCTCCTCCAATTACCACCAACCATCATAATTTCTGATCACCGAACACCTCCCTCATTCAATCACCTCCCTCCTTCAACCTCCTCAGTCCAACAGCAAGCATGACTGAAACCTTGGTTAAACCAGGACTCGAATATCCGGCATCGTAAACAGCGCAATATTTGCTTAACCCAGGCCACCGGAATGCCTAGATCACTGTACACCACTCTCCTTAACCCAGACTACCACACACCACCAAGGCCTGCTCAACTCCATCACTTATTTTGCCTCTTCCAGTTCATAGTAGTGAGATTGGTTTTTGGTTTGTTATCGTTCAATGGTGGTGGGTGAGTGATGATCTAGGTGGCCAGTACGGTGATGATGTAATTCTGGTGGCGAGAGGTGGTCCGGTGGTCAGGGTTGGTGACTAGAGTGCGGTGGTGGTCGTTGGTGGGACTGGTGGTGATTATGGGCTTGGGGTCCAGTAGCAGTGGTGGTTGTGAGTCAGTTGTTGGGTGGTCGTGGCTAGAGCACACGCAACGAGGATGGAGAAGCTAAGAGGGTAGGTTGGTTAATGAGGAGAATGGCGCGAGGAGGTGGTTAGGGAGGAGAATGGCGTGAGGAGGATGGATATTTGGTTTATGCAGCACTTTGGTTAAAAGGTGGAACAAATGGAATGGGAGGGAAAAAACGAAGAGTGCGCAATTTTACTAGGAAATGATGTGGCAGTATAGTAAATAATATAATTCATAATCTACCCTGAATGTTGTCATATACTCACTCCCTTCAGGTCCAAACCGAACCTTTTTGTCATAGGGATTTGAATTTATAGGGTGTTTGGAATAGAAGAGAGGAACGAAGTATACTCCCTCAATTTTTCCAATTTAGCCCCCAATATTATACCCAGCACATTAAATGGTAAGAATGGAGTAAGTATCAGAGCAAGAAGACAACAATTAAAAGAAGTTTAGTTACCTGGCGAATAAAACCTTCAAGAGTACCAAGTTTACCCATTGCCATAGCCATTTGACCCATATAGTTTGCCACGTTTCCTGACGATCCGGATGAACCAAGTGAGCCACTGGACAAGGTCTCAGCTAGTGACTGTTGGAGTGCCTCCATTCCCTGGGACAACGCGTCTTCAGCCTGTTGTGATGATTCCTGCAAGTTCTGAATGGCTGCTAGCTGTTGCTCTGTGAGAGGCTCCAATTGGTGTGAAAGAAGCTGCAGAGTAAAGCTTCATTTAGAAGCATGGAAAACATAATATCAAACCGATGAAAGACAAATCATGGTCTCATCAAGTGTACAACACCAATGATTTCAGATTATAGATCACAATGAAGAACTACATAATGATACAAAGCAAGTCTCAGGACAATGGTTTGGTAACTTTTCTGTATGAAGTGATAAAGGAGAAAACGCACTAGCATTTAGTGAGGATAAAATGGTTTGGTCATGTGAGAAAGAAATCAGCCACCAAATAGAAGGCTTCAATAATGGGGAAGTGACTAAATTGTGAAGGGTAGGGGAAAACCCTGAGAATATAAAGCTAAGGTGATTATTAATTACATCATAGCTAGGTCTTCGGCATTGAAGAAAACATGGCACAGGAGACGAAGGAGGGAAAGAAACAGGCGGATGATGCAACATGGCTTTTTATAGTTCTATTCTTATTAATTTTCCATTAAATCTCCTCCATATTTGTTATCTTTCGCTAGATTATTCTTCTCCTGACGTTTGGAATATTTCCACTTAGGTTATTATTGAGGTTTAACAAACTTGAGTTTACCTTTCCCTAATAGACCTTCAATTAAAAATGGAAAAAAGGCAAAGAAAAGTTCGAGACAAAGGTGTATCATGAAATGAAGTTCGATAAAACCCTAACCACATATCTGTAATATTTAAATACAAAGGTGGATGCAAATCTCTAGACTCTGGAAAAGTCCTCACCTTCAGAAGCTCAGATGAACGGAAGCCACCTAGCCAAAGAAAACACCTCTCTGCAGGTGATTTCCACATACCAGATAGAAGATGAAATACGTCACTCTTCGCGGCATTGCCTTTAAGCCTGAAAATATCTTCGTAATGTGTTATGACTCCATCAACGACGACACGAAGTTCAGTGTCACCAGCATGAGCATTAACAGCTGCTCTTAACTCATTAATTTGACGATTATGTTCTTCGAGCCAGCGAGAGTATTCGACATCAAAAGCCATAGCGCCTGCGTAAAGTAGAATTAATGATATCAGTCATTAGTCCATTCGTCATTCTCCATTTTTACTCTTCGGCCAAGTAGTCCTCTAAGACAACACAAAATTAATACACAAGATCTTCTAATTTCCCTATCACCCTTAAAGTCCTCAAAATTTGGGAAAAAAATAATTGGATATGGAAATCAAAAGCATAATATGAAGCATTCGGAAGTCATAGGTAACAGAAGCAAATTTAAACATCTCTTACACACTGATCACAATTTTTTTGCACAGATAAAACATATCTGATCAAGAAAAAAATTATAGTGAAATATATGTGTATATTATGATTCATAGCTCAATATTGGGTTGAAACGCTGCCTACTGAATTTTCGCACTCATCCTGGACTCCTATATTAACTCTTTCTTTAACACAAAATTAATACACAAGATTCAGTTGAAATAAGTGGAGTGTAAATTCTCCCAAGTAGAACAAGCACAACCAAGAGCTGTCACCATCTCCCTGTAAGAATAGCCAACCAATTAAAAAAAAAGCTTGGGATACATGCCTTTGAGATTTAAATGATCCCAGCAAAGATAATTATCTAAAAGTAGAAACATGAGTTCCAAAACTGAAAAAACATGATAAATTAAGGGACAAAAGCTCCCTTCGCCTAGTGAAGCTGTTGCATTGAGAATGTGGAAGCTGAGTTTACCATTTCCACCAGTTGAATGAGTCTGATCTCCAGTGCTTGAAACGAAAATTCCCTAAACAAAAGTGAAATCAAGAATATGGAGCCTCTCTGTGTTAATAAAAAAAAACGCTGACAACGGGTTTGAATAGTATGATGCAAGAAAAGTCCGATCAGACCTGTTGTCGTGCTCGCTGAAGCTCTTGCTCTAGTTGAGTCAGTTTCAGTCTGCTGCTCTCCAGCTGTTGTACATAAGCCTATAACCACCAAAACATAATGGTTTAATCGCAATGTTAAAGGGTGAGACCAGAATGTGAAAATCAGGAGCATGAAAGATCAAACAACTTTTTTAAAATGAAAGAAACTAACAGCATTACACTAATTTCAGCATTGTAACAACTTAGTGCTGGCATCTTCAATTGCGTGCAATAAGAGATGTTACATCAAAAGAATGACTGAAAATACTTGTATATAAGCTACTAGCTAATCCTCCAATCACAAATTAGTTTTTAGATGGAGCCTCTTTGGGGGTACAAACGGCCGAACATTCTTCTGCTATTGTAGGCAGACCTATAAACTACAAAATAATAGAGTTTTAATCTTTGGCTGGGAGAGCTTTCAAAAGGTTTTGTGAATATGAGAATTTACACGACTTGCATGTAAATGCAAAGACATGCATGATTAAGGAGTTTGAGATGCTTGTAAATAACACGGCTTGATGGCAGTTGGTATGGGTTAGACCTAGCAAAAGCAACCCAACCCGACTGATCCAATCCGAAAAGGCTTACCCGAGACCGGGACCTGAACTTGACCAGAACTACAACACTCGAATATGACCCGAAACCCCGAATTGACCCGACCCGCACATGACCCGAGCATTCTTGACCTGTAACTGACCCAACCCGAAAATGACCCGATCAGAAACCACCAAACCCGAAAATGGCCCAATCTGAAACCACAACTCTAATTGAACCGAAAAGGTTTGAAATGGCATTTTCTCTCTTATTCATTGACCCGAAATGACCCGACCCGAAATGTCCTGATCCGCTATACCCGAAACAGACGCGCCCAACAAACCCCAAATAGACCCAAAACCCAACCCGACCCGACCCGAATGAACCCAAAATCAATGAAAGACACGCTTCCCAGGTCTAGTATGGGTGGGTGTACAGCTACCAAGTTAGGGGTCGATTCTAAAATTTCTCATCTGTATGTGAGAAAATGTGTCCCATAGGCCATATCGACACATTAAAGAACAAAAGTAATGCTACTGGCTATTCCTAGTATTGTAAGTTAGTTTTACTTTTAAGATGATTCCTCAATATGCTTGTATGATTTGAGCCTAGCACATCAGTATACCATTTGTTAACAATTTAGACCGAAGTTTCTTTCTTTTCTTCACCTTTTGTTTCCTTTTCCTTTATTCCACATCCTTTTTGAGATTCATGTTAGCCTACAACAATTCATTTAAGTAATTCTCTGTCGTTGCATGAAGCTGAAAACAGAAAATACATAGGCATAGTGGCACAAGCAAAAAATAACATAGATTCATTACTTTCTTCCTTAGCCGGCTTTTCCTTGCAGCTTCACGGTTCTGGGCAAGCCTGCGAAGACTCTGCAAATGAGAATTAGAATATTATATTAAGGATTAGGAAAACTGACACCAGTTTGAATGAGAAACACAGGACCCAGCAGCTAGTTTCGACTTTCAAACCTTCTGATCTCTTGTCTCCTTTGATCTCTCACTTGAATCCGAAGCAACTTGACCAACCAGTTGACCTCTTTCAAACTGCAATTTCCAAGCTGGATTAGGTACACATGACATTAAATTATACAACAAATCTTCAATGGCAATAAATCCAAAACCAAAATATATTTATATTTCTCATATTAAACTTGACGTTAGTATTAAATATCAAGTATCAGCGTATAAAAATATAAATCATTAATATAGCAGTTTCAACAGAATTTGTACGCCTGACACATTCAACATGGACAACTGAAGATAATAAGATGAGGTTAAATATTACTCCCTCCATCCCGTTTTCATTGTTGCCCTTTCCCCTCTGATTTATACCAAATGGATTGTCTCATTTCTAAATTTAGTATGAAGAAAGAGTGAACATCCACATACGCCCTTAGTTAATTAACTACTACTCCCTCGATCTCACTCACATCCTTTTCATTTCTTCAAGTCAAGAGGTAAAGTTGTTAATTTATCAATTTTCCTTACAGAAAACCCAAAATAGAAAGTAGGACAACCAAAATTGGAATGGAGGGAGTACCAAGCAAAGCAACGGAGACTACCTGATTATTTCTCTCATCTGTGTCGGCATCACTTGAGATATCCGTCATTGGACTGCCATCTGCCATGTTGGAATCTCCCTAATTCTCCGAATGACCACTAGAATATTCTGAGATGGGAAAATTTGGGGCTCTACTAGCAGAAGGAATTGTATCAGATAGACCTAATTGATGTTTTCAAAAGGAGGATCGCCAACCACTGTTGAAGCAACGAATTACACCTACAAAATCATAAATGCATAAATACACGGACAATAGTGCCAGATGAGCTTGCACGCATAAATATGCACAAATGTTTAATATCACCAATTTGCTTGTGTCCGTGTTCCGTACTAAAAAATATAACAAATGTCACCTCAGAGCTCAGATATAGAGAGATTATAGAGAGAATCTGAGAGAGATCAAAAGAAACAACATGGCCAATGAACTTTAGATCGGGGATCAGCATTAGGGCTGAGCAAAATTATACGATATGGATTTATTATACGCACCCGATACGCTATACGAATTTAATTACGCATAGTTGCATGTGTAAATTGATAATAACCCGGAAAAGAGCAATCCGCCAACATTCAGCAAGTAGCCTTGTAAAGTATTACCTTTGTTCCATAACAAGAACTCATTCTCACATTTCGACACATTCACTTCTCACTCTAATGTCCTTCAAAATATATGAGGAAGTACTCTTAGATGTATATCCTTATGAAGATTTTTCCATAACAAATTTAATGGCACAAATTTCGTGAATTTTCTCAAAATGTTATTTTATAAAATCAGAAGTCAAAGGCCTACTCAAAAAAAACAAAAACTGTGCAAAATGTGAATAGAGGGAGTAGTACGATCAAATATGTTCAACTATGAAGATTCATTGCATCGAACTGTAGATGGTAAATACCTCAGCTTGATGCAATAACAATCTCGAGTAAACCAGTACTAGAGTTACGCAAGATAAAGCAAGCATGTGAAGCCAAAGGATAACCTCTGGACATCAACGTTCTTTAACACCAAATACTATAGTTTTCCACTACGGCTATGTTTGGATAGGGGGATTTGGAGGGAAAGGGAGGGGAGGGAAAGGGAGGGATGAAGTTTCTCTTGTTTGGATACAATATTTAGAGGGAGGGAAATAAGGGGGGAAAGAAATGAGAGGATCTATTTTCCCTCCTTTAGTTCAAATTGTTTTCTTTCCTAAGGAGGTGAGATTTGGAAGGAAAACACAACTCCAAAGCTTCATAGTTGTATGGGAAGTGTATTATTGTCATTATTCATCATATTCCATAACATCTTCCATACAATACATCATGTCCCTCTTTTATCCCCTCCCATTTCCCTCTTAAAAATTTTATTATCCAAACAACCACAATTCCCCTCCCCTCACCTCACCTCACCTCACCTCACCTCACCTCCCTTTCCCTCACCTCCCTTTCCCTCCTAAAATTGTATCCAAACACACCCTAAGTATATATATGACCTGAATCGCATTCTCATGACAACATAAAACTAAACTCATAAACACTTGGATCAACTGATCAAAGGTTAATTTAGGTTAGACAAAGCCCAAAGGTCTCAAGGGAGGGGTTTCTAAACAAATGCACCAGACACAAAATGACAACCCCTTTTATTAGCTGCTCAATACCACCGATTTGCATATTTTTTTACCTTTCTGGGTTCACTACATTACTTATCAAGGAGAATCAACCTTGATTACTGGATTCACTCGATCACAACGAATCACAAATTGGTTCAAGACTTCAACTGTATTTTACCATGACTTACTCATAATCAATAGAACGCACGGTCCTGGAATATGGCGTATTCATGGCGAATAAGGCAACCTTGAATTCGACATATTCCATGCCAATCTAATTAGCGCCTCATAAAACACCATTACTCTCAAAAATTAGACCAATCTTAGAAAACCCCGATGCCAATATCAAGCAGATGAGAACCTTCAGAAATTTCAGTTCTGACCAACTAACAATGTGCAATAAAATGAGCAAATCAAGAATATCCAGAAGTGAAGATAACAACAATTGGTTGAAAAAAATACAAGTATTGGAGGTAGTGAGCGAACCTCAGAGGCTTCAATTAGCCAGAAATACAGAAGTGGAAGAAAGATAGTACGAGTGGAAGAAAGGAGTTGGCCAGTAATGTCGGACTACAGTACTTCTGTCTTCTCGTGTTTTGACTTCGATGCACAAATAATCACAGCCACTCACCTACACACCTAGACTATACTTCTACATTACTACATGTTTTGGGTTTTCTGCATAATGACAAGAATGGCCTCGTTTCAGACCATAGCTATTAACGAGCCGAGCCGAGCCCAGACGAGGTTTTGCTCGGTTTGTATTAGGGTTGAGTAAATTTAGATATCCAATCCATATTTTAAAACCAAATTGGATATCTAGTTTCACATTTTTGAAATTTAGGGATCCATATCCGATTCGAATAATTCGGATATCCAAATCCAGAATCCGAATATCGGGACATCCAAATTTCGGAAGTCGGATATGATCCAGTTTACATCTTCACATTTTTTTTTATATACTTCCCTTTATCCCGTCTTTCTTTGTATTTGGCTCCTTTAACAACATTTAAACTGTTTTTTCAATTTGTTTCTACTTAAAAAAACTCACTTCCTTAAAAATTATCATCGTAAAAAATTGTCAAACTTGTGTCTACATGAATATATTATCAAAGAAACAAATTACACCCATAAATTATACTCCCTCCTATTCCATATTTTCTTCCCTATTTCCTAAAACGGATTATTCAGGTTTTCTTCCCCTTTCCTATTTTAGAAACTTTTATTCTTATTTTATTCATTTCTCTCTCCTATTATCAAACCCCACCCAACCTTTTTACTCCTATTTTATTCTTTTTTAATGCTTTTGGCCCCACAATTTCTTTATTTAATTCCTAATTATTCATCCCTCTCTCCTATCACCAAACCCCACCCAATTTTTACACTTATTTTATTCTCCACCTTAATATTTGTGCCAAATACAAAAGAGAAGAAAATATGGAATAGGAGGGAGTATATGGCAACAACTTGCCAAGATTGGGTATTTATAAGTCATAAGAAGTTTTTCGACCCGAAAAATGTTTGTGATGCTTATTCTTCATCTTCTTCACAACAATATGATGTTCCCTTTTTAAATCACAAAAAGGATTATACAACCAGATGTATAATAACACCGTACAACCATGGTAGATTTTATTGAGCTTATGTGTATATTTGTTGAGCTTTTAAACTATTTTGAATTATTTTAGTTTTTAATATTAAAATTAAAATATAGTTCAACTTATATGTATTGTGTTTTAGTTGTATAATAATTTTCGATTCTCAATATTTTCTCAATGAGTTCATAAATTTTACCATATAGCTCATATTCTTTCTAATAAAACTCGAATTTTCTATCAAAAAGCTCAAAATATGTACAGAAAATTGTATAGCTCTGGTGGTATAATCCGCTTATTATTTTTAAATGGATGAAAGAGATTGATATTGTTAAACAAAATCAAAGATGAAAATGATACTATAAAAGAGTATTGTAGGAAAGACTCAAAAAAAAATTTACTGACCAAATATAGCATTGAATTAATATACAAATCAACTAATTTTTTAGAGAAAAAATTATAAAAGCAATTGAAATCAAACAACGATTATACAACAAGACAAAGAAACAGAAGCGGTAATGATGATAATTGATGAGCCATGACGATTGACGATTTGAAATTCATATGTGGTGAAAGACGGTAGAAAGAGGCGAGATGAGATAACTAAGGGTTCGTGTTAATTTGTTTTCTAGCGTTATATTTGATATGTCGTATGTAGTGACTTTTTACTTTTTTTACGTTTTCCTTGTTTTTTTAGTTTATTTAAATACGGATCGGATTAGGATATCCGGTTTTCAGAAAATCACAATCCACATCGAATCCAATTATTCGGAAAAAATCGGATCGGATATCTAATTTAAATTCGAAGCGGATTTTTTTTTTGCTCAACCCTAGTTTGTACTCAAGAATCAAAATTCGAGGACGGGACGATTTTGAGCTAATCCGAACTTGTAAAAATTGTGCGCGTTATTGATTTGCGAGTTTTAACGCGAGCTCGAGCCAAACTCATGCCCAAGTCGAGCCTATATAAAATTGTTTATTTTGTATTTTTTTCTTTCGATATTTTCAATAATAGGTTCAAAGGTTGTATGCAAAAAATTTGGCAAGTCACCAAGACATTTATTATGTGTGATACAAAGATATAATGATGATAAAATATTTTTATAAAATATGAGCAGTATCTTATGTAATAACATACACTCAAGCTGCTCGAAGAGCTTTTCGAATCGAACCAGCATTTCTTCAGCTTGACTTCTTAAGCTCTCATACCTTGTGATCAAAATAACTAACATTCTTCCCTCATTCAAGTGTATCTCTTGTTTCCAACAGAATAGCAACAAAGCAAAAAAAAAATATATGAATAAATGAGTCCAAAGGATTGAACTGCAACGTCTTACCACCCAGACCCGAGTAGGTTGTCTATATCGGGAAGTCTAGGGAATGAGTCCTCTTGAGGTGTTCAACACCTCGGAAAAGCATCACATCAGCAAAAGCAAGTACAAAAGCAAGATCAAGAGTGACACGGGTAACCTACCTAAATCAAATACTAGGCTGACCTCGACAAACAAAAAATCTCGTACGACTCTCCCGTCAGCAACAACTCCTAACCTCCGTGGTCGTGGAGGTGAGCCTCGGCCTCCTCAAACGTCGATTCATGGAAAATCACTCTCGTAGGGTCAATGAGTACCACGAACGTCTCCAAAAAGCACTGACGCGTTAAGCACTCCCCGAGGTAAGACACCGACTCTACTACCGTCTCCAAGTATAGACGGCAAGAGCTAAGAGGCCTCAAACGCTCTACTAGGAGGGCTAGAACCCTCTCGTACGCAATCCAAGGCCTCGAGACAAAATGAAGTGTAACAAAAGCGTTCAACTAATGACCTAAGAAGGCAAAGGGGCTCGGCCAACCAAAGTAGGGTTACCCCCCTCCTCCACCGTCTCAAGACGAACAACAACGTGAAAGTAGACGGTAAGTTGGGCCAGGGCATGCGTCAGCCAGTCGTAGCGACCAAAAGCACCCAAGTCAGCCAACAAGGGTATGAGCTTAGTTGACAAGGGCTCCCCCTTGCCGCCTAAGTAAGTGGAGCCTAAGAAATACCATAATAACAATCGGGCCTCCTCCTCGTCAGCCTAGACATCCGCCTCAGGAGTACCGACTATTGGCGCCACTTCACCACCAACTCTCGATCTAAAGTGGTACCTCACATACAAACTCAGTAACTCACCATCTTGAAATGGGTCATGTCAGTCGACAGGGGGAAAACATCACCGATCAATTTCTTGATCGCCACAGACGGCACACTCACCGATGTCTCCGCAAAATCAATCGCCGCCTCATCGTAAGGAATACCGGACACAACAACAAATTCCTCTATAATGATGTCGATATTCCCAAACTACATGTGAAACGATGACATCGTGTTCCATTATGTATTAATAATATTTTTGTTATGTGTTAATAATATTGTTGTTGTTCTTTGTGAATTTAATGTTGTTGTTGTTATTGTTTCTTAGTTTATTTTGTAATATAATTCAGTTGATGTTGTTATTGTTGTTATTTTTCTTAGTGAATGTAAGATTGTTGCTGTAATTTTACTTCTGTAATATTGATGTTGTTAATGTAATATAATTCGTTTTTTTTTTTAAAAAGAAACTAATAACAATGGTTATTAGGGAAAAAACCGTTGTCAATGATTTTATTAACAACGGTTTGTGTACAAAACCCGTTGTTAAAACCTTATATCCTAGAAATTAAATTGGCGCCTAAATGACTTAGACTATTCACAATGGTTTTTTTTAAAGAAATCGTTGTTATTAGTTTCCGACCAATTTTTCTACACTTAGGAGACTTTTTTAACAACGGTGTGGCTTAAGCAACAACGGGTTAACCTTTGTCATAAGTTACAACGGTTACTATAAAAATTTTAACCGTTGTTGTAAATAATAACAACGAACACTATGACAACGTCCGCTTTATTTACTAACAACGGGTTTTTAACCATTGTTGCTGGCAATATTTATAGTAGTGTCACCTTACCTTCACATTCTTCTACTACATATGTGATAGGAAGTTCCCGACTCTAACCCCAATTCTCACTAGGTTATTTATCACCATTAACAATTAAGAGTTCACCAACATCAATTCTTGTCATACCTGCCACCCCACCAGCGCAAGTCTTTTTCAACTCTTTTAAATCGTCTATTGTCTTAGGACATGCACATAGTTTGTACACAAATTCTCATTTGTGACGGACATATCCGTCGCATGTCAAGTAATACTCATATGGGGTGTATAACACAAAATCAGAATGCCTAGAGAAAAGTAAATTGTTTCGTCTTATTCTCCCACATGGGTAGTACTTGCCCCGTCGCAAGCTTGTGACGGATATACCTGTCACAATGGAGAGTTGTTACTAACTGCGATATTCGCCTACAAAAACCCATTCATCACTTGAAGAGCCACCACCTTCTTGGTACATTAAGTTTTTGGACTCGAGCAAAACCACAACGATCTTATTTAAGGCTAATGTTGTGTTTCAACAAGTAAATTAGTGATAATTGCATTATACTTTTTGGGAAGAGAAGTCAACAACATTAGTGCATTGTCTTCTTCTTTGAATGTCTCATCCAAACTCACAAATGGGCAGATCAAGTCATTGAACTTGTTTATATGTTCCCTTAAATCTCCATTATCTACCATCTCGAGCTCGAAAAGATTTTTTGTTTGAAAATAATTTATTAGCCAAAGACTTCGCATCATAAATGCTATATAATAACTTGGTCCACAACTCCTTTAGATTTG
This sequence comes from Silene conica, assembly GCA_029255685.2. NCBI lineage: Eukaryota > Viridiplantae > Streptophyta > Magnoliopsida > Caryophyllales > Caryophyllaceae > Silene > Silene conica. The sequence continues at coordinate 17,479,117 of CM055313.2, read as the reverse complement.
TCTCCTCTAACACACTATACTTGATTTCGGGTGTAATGGCTAACCGGATTGTACTAACGAGCGCAACTTCATGTTCTCCCATTTGAGAACTTCAAGAGCATCGGGCTTCTTATCTTCAAGAGTCGCACACAACCCTTTTTGTATAAGAACATTTTAATTTGTCGTTTGGTTGCATGTAGCAATTGTATTGCCTAGTAAGTCATAAAACACCTGATTTTAGAATTTATATAAATTAGACCTGATCATGGGTCGGGTTGGGCCGGGTTTGGGTTGGGCTCGTGCTAAATAAACGGCCCAAATACACGGTCTGGGCCAAAAAGGGTGGGCCAATTTTTTCGCCCAAGCCTATAATTGTTCGGGCTATAATGGGCCTCGAGCCAAAACGGGCCAAAATAATACAATACGAAATAATCAACAAAATGGATATGTAAACAAACAATTACCAACGAAATAAAATTTTTAAGTCTTAGGTGTTTGACTTCGACTCTTTTGGTAGGAAAACAATCCCATAGTATCATACAATAATTTATGAGTTGACAAAAAATTAGTAGTATACTAACTAAACAATTCCTTAATAATGATTTACCATAATGAGAAACTGTTATTATCAATGAACAACTTTATTTAAAACCTTGTATCAAAACTTTCTCCATCGATTCATAGTTCTGTTATAACTTATCAGGGTTAATAATATAAACATCAAAAACATAACTTTTGACATAAAAACCCTAATATTACTCACATCAATAATGTTGGGGTTACTTAATTTCCGAACATTCACAATCATGTGATCCATATCAGGGACGGAGCCACTAAGGAGGCTCTATGGGTTGTAGCCCAATACAATTTTGTGATAAATAATTTTAAGTTTACAAACAAAACAATGGTGACTGTTGTGCATAGTTGGTTAAATTAAAGCATTTAAGAGTCTCCAAGTATAAAACTACTTGGGTTCAAGCCTTTTTTCAAGCAATGTTTGTATTTTTTTCTTGCTTTTTCTAAGCAAATTTTGTATATTTTTCGCCTTTTCCTAAGCAAAGTTTTTTTTATTCGTTTGCATTCCTTTACCGTAATATGGAGCACTAGCACATTTATTCTAGAGGTTTATTTATTTTTTAGATATATTAAATGTATCATATTCCATGTTAAATGAACTTAATATTTCGTAAAAAGTACAAGTGTTTTATATTTTATCGAGCATATAAAATCAATGAATTTTAGACTTGTAGATTTTCAAAAAAAAAATCAAAAAATAGAAATAATTTGTAGTCTAATTTGAATAAATATTCCATTGTACTTAATGGACGCAAAAAATGTTAAAAGATTTCATTCCGGTTTTAAATCACCCAAGAATGACGGATTTTGGTTTTAGCCAACTCGAAAGTAATGCATTTTAATATAACTGTTTTAATTAGACCCCTTTTTAACTCACTATGATTTATTCTCGGTTTTTAAGTTACAACTATGAGTGTAACTGAAAAAAAAATTTAGCCCTATATAAAATAAATTTCTGGCTCCGCCCCTGATCCATATCGTGCTCATCAAGTCCAACTTAACCGATATGTAGAACCATTAGGCAATTAGGCCATAACCATCCCTATTAATCAATCACTCATATGCGCGCCATAGTTCAGTGACACCAAACAAACCATCACAATCTCATATTTACCTTGTTGTGCTTAGGGATGGCAGTGGGTCGGGTACCCAACCCAGACCCTTAGGGTCTGACCCTAACGGGTCGGATATGGGTTTGAATTTTTGAGACCCACTCGGGTATGGGTCGGGTATGGGTCTTATAAAAAAAACTTTGGGTCGGGTCCAGGTCTTGGTCTTGGGACTCTACCCGACCCTTAGACCCTTATATTTATAAAAAAAAAAAAAGACAAAAACAAAAATCACACATACGAACGTCAATAACCCAAATAATACACACAAACAAATGGTCCTTATCATTATCATTATATATATAAAAGAAGAATGTTAAAAAGCTGATGTGGCAGCATAATATTTCAGCATTTAATAATAGAGCCCTCTCATTCAATCTTAGGATGATACATCCAAATAGACCAATAAAAATAAGGCAACTAATTTATTATATAATAATATAATAAATAATGGGGAATGTCTACGGAGCAATTAATACTACAGTAATATAATAAATTCATCTCGGTATAATCATATAATAATATAATAAATAATGGGGAATGTCTACGGAGCAATTAATACTACAGTAATATAATAAATTCATCTCGGTATAATTGATACAATGTATGCACCTTTCAAAATTAATGGGGAATGTCTACGGAACAATTAATACTACAGTAATATAATAAATCCATCTCGGTATAATTGATACAATGTATGCACTTTTCAAAATTAATGGGGAATGTCTACGGAGCAATTAATACTACAGTAATATAATAAATTCATTTCGGTTTAATTGATACAATGTATGCATCTTTCAAAATTAATACAATATTAGTATAATTAATCACAAATTCTTATTTGCAACGGCACTATCCGTCGCAAGCTTGTGACGGATACCGTTTGCTCTCATAAAATACCCACTTTTTCTCTCTCTCCAACACTATTCATGTGGTCCCCTTTCTCCACTAACTTATTTTCTATCCATTTTACCTCACAAAATATCCTCACAAATGATGACCCGTCGCAAACAAGACTTACTATTAATTAATACAATGTGTACGCACCTTTCAAAATTAACAGCCTAAAGTCAGTTCTCAGACTAAAAAACCAAAGCACCCTTTTGTTTGGTATTGGATACGCCAATTACCACCATTCGTAACTTAATAGGAGTACAATATTAGGAATTGGATACGCCAATTACGCACCTTTCGAAAATTAAATATAATTACGCACCTTTCAAAATTACGCAATGAACATTGTATTACATTCTCTTTTGGTTTCTCTATGTTGCTCGAAAAGTGCAACGGCCAGCCTTCTCTTTTCTTCTCCTCCTTTGTTTTCTACAATATATAAATAGTTAAATCAGCTATTCCAACATGATTTTTCCAATTCTAAAATTTTAAGTCTCTACATAATACAATTTCTCATCTAAAAAATCACAAAATCGAATTACCATTATGGCTATTACACCGTTACTTACTATTAACCAACTAAATTTCGGAATTAGGCTTACACAAATGAATGTAAGGGTAGTTCACAAATGGACTAGACCGGAATTCAAAGATAAGATGAAGACCGATGCTATTGAACTTCTATTAGTTGATTCAGAGGTATTGGATTCGACTATTCTGTCAACACACTTTGTAAAATATTATAACTTCATTGCCTTTTTATGAAAATCATATCACAAAAAATAGTTTGTTTTTATGAAAATACAAAAAAAATTAATCAAAAAAATAAATTAGCATACATTAGATAAAAAAACTTTAAATATTTTACGAAAAAAAGAGAAAACATTATTTCTATTATAAAGTACATAGTTTTTAACTTTTTGCAATTTTGGTAAAACATTTCAATTGCCAAATATTTTGTAGGTAGTTGTGTTTAAATTTAAAGTTGGAATAAAATATTTGCATTACAAAAAATATAAAAATATAATAAAAGGATAAAATAATATCTAAATATTTTAATTTTTCAACATATCAGAATTTTACACATACGATTTTTAATTGTTTTTTTAAAATCATATCGATTTACTACATAATTTATGTATATAAAAACATGGTTTTAGTATGCAATTCGTATTATTTTTATTATCTAATTCATGCTAAAAAAATTAAAATTAATTTTTAAAATTTTTATTTTCAACCATTTTTTACTTTTTTAGATATGATAACATTGAATTTCTCATAAGATTTTGATAAAGGAGTTTAATTCACTTATTACGTAATTTATGGGGCCAAATTACTTTAATTGAAAGTTGTGGGGTTAATTTCACAATTGCACAAAATAGTTTTAAACCCGTGCAAAATTGCACGGGTATCCTTTAAAAAAGAAATAGTACATAAATATTATTAACAAAACATGCAAAAACGATATAATTAGGTGGAATTTTTAGTATTAATTTTTGTAACTTTGCTGATGAATTTTAGTCATTTGACGGAAAAAATCTGACCACGGTAACTTTAAAATCAGAAAAAACAAAATTTATACTTCTCGTAAGTATACTAAAACTCTTTTTTTATATAGAACTAAGACGTTTGTTATTATAAATTGTTCAAAAGTTTTCCAAAATTAATTTCTTGGAATTTGTTCTATAATTTTTTAGTTCATTTGTAGTTACATTTTAGTATTTAAATTTCTTATTCTTATCAATTTGTGTAATTTATTATTAATATTATTCTAATCAAAATACTGCGATTTTTGAAACAACATTGATATTTTCGTACGTAAACATAAAACGTAATTATTTACGTACCAACATAAACATAGCGATTTTTCAGAAATTAAATTCATTTTCTTTGCTGCGGGGCCCACATTTACTTTTTTTTTAAAAAAAAACTAAATATGATGAGGTGGCTTCATGAGGATGTGTTAAACGTTTCGCTATTTATATAGATAAGATTATGGGGTCAATTACCACTTCCCCGGTTCTATGAGTACTTCACACTTAATTGACAACATTTTTATAAAACCTACTCTCTTAATAACGCATAATATATACCATGTACCATTTTATAACTTTTTCCTATCACTTATTTTCAACAAATTTTCTAAATATACTTTAATATATGATTATTTATATACTACCTCTGTCCCAGTGGGATGTTTACACTTCTTTTATTTTGTGAGGGGAAAATAACGTAAGTGTAAACATATCACTGGGACGGAGGGAGTACTTTTTTATCTACTTATCTTAAGGCCTTTACATATACATAAAATATGTGATTAAATTATCTAACGACGGTAATTGATCACATACTTTACAAATTGAAATTAACAGTCCCGTGAATTTTCACGGGTGTTACGCTAGTCAGTTATTATTAATATATTATACACATATCCAAATAATCATTAAGAATAACGAGGAAATTGATGAAAATGATGAGTTTGGGTACGGTAAATGATATAATTTAGGGTCGGGTATGGGTAATGATCCAAATAACCAAGGCTTTGTAATATTTTAATCAAAACTTTGTAATTTAATTCGAACTTTGGTACATTTTATTGAATGACTCGTTAAAAAAAATTGGACCCTAGGGTAAGACCCTACCCGGACCCAGACCCATTAGAGTCGGGTATGGGTCCATTAATTTCAGACCCTTTAGGATCTGGGTCGGGTATGGGTCTAAGGTTTTTTGCTTCGGATCGGGTCGGGTTTTATCGAACTCTACCCAGACCCTACTCATTGTCATCCCTACTTGTGCTACACTGCTACCTATCAATTTTGTCAACAACTATACAATTCTATTATTCCTGCTTACGTAAATGGTGAACAAAGTGATGACGCAACCAATTTCTAGTAAATTACTCCGTAATAGAAAACGACCGACCATTACTTTTTCATGTATTATTGTTCTTGTACTGAAGTTGGAAAACAACGTTAAAGTCTTTAGCTACGAAATCTTATCACCAAATCTGTTTTAGACATCTTAAATAGAGTTGATCAAATGGTCCAGGTTCGATGGCTCGACCCGGTTTAACCTACTTTTTTTTCGGGTTTTGGCCTCATAGTTTGGCCAAAAAAGCCCATGATCCGGTCCAAAAGAAACCCGATATAAATATAGGCCGGGTTTAGGCCAACCTAAAGGCCCGATTTTTAGCCCGCCTGGCCCAAAATTATTCTTTTTAAAAACCAAAAATTCGAAAGTTGGAATCGTATATTAGATCACCCTAATAATTTAATATCACTAATGCATTGAATTATCAACTTTGCGGATATTTTTATATTTTTATCTTACACCTTTAATTAGTTATTGTACTAATAATTTGTCAACTCATGAGTTATGTATGGTTCTAGGCATGGTCAATGATGCGGGTCGGCTGAGTACTGGACGGGTCGAGGGGAGGTACGAGATCAAGGTATAGGGACCCTAACACGGCCTAGGGTCAGAGCGGGTCCGGGACGAGTTGGGCCCAGTTCTTCGAAAGTGTAACCCGGACCCGGCCCTACCCGGGTCTAGGGGCTGGGTTGGGGCGGGTCTAGGGGCGGGGCTCGGGCAGGTCTGAATACATACGGGTTACCTTTTGGGTCGGGTCCAGAAATTGGACCCGGACCGGTTAATTCACAAACACAGGCCGGTTCGGGTTTGGACTTGGGTGAGGCGGGTCGGGTTAGATTCGGGTTCAGTGGCAGGTCGGGTCTGGGTTGCCAATACCGACCCGCACTCTTGACCAGCCCTATATGGTACTATGGTATTGTTTTTCTGACCAAAAGAGTAAAAGTCAAACACCTAAGACTTGAAAATTTTATTTTGTTGCTAATAGTTTGTTCACGTATCCATTTTGTTGATTTTTTCGTATTGTACTACATTGACCCGTTTTGGTCCGAGACCCATTATAGCCGAACAATTATGGGATTGGGCCAAAAAATCTGGCCCGCCTTTCCGGCCCAACCCATGTATTTGGGTCGTTTATTTAACACGAGTCCGACCCAAATCCGGCTCAACCAGGCCCATGATCAGGTCTAATCGTAAATACCTGGTGACAATTATCAGGGAGAGTTTTATGGTCTTAAATAGCCTCTATTGTTTATTCCGGTTCTCATACAATGTAAAAAAAATCCATTTTCAATTATTCTTGTTTACACTAATTAATAATACCCTCACAAAAATATTGCATCTATGGGATATATGGAATACAAACTAATCTTATCTATATAATTACCGAATCATTTCAGAAGCCCTCGACGCGCCACATCATCAATGCAATTGTGATTTTTTTTTTTTTTAATTCTCTCAGGTGGGTTCCGCAATTTCTTTTATGAATTTCCTAGGAAATAACCGCCTGAAAATCTAAATATATACCTGATATCGTAGTTTAAGAAATATTACGTAACATTTTTATATAAATTCGTAAACATGAAATTTTACGAAAAACTCTTGTAAAGTTGCGTAATTCATTTGCACAACTATTTTGATTTTACAAAAATAAGCCATAAATTTTACGTAATGATTAATAACGGGATTGAATATACCTGTGGATAATTAATAATTTGCACAACTGTTTTAACATTAAAACGGTTTATGGTATTAAAATTTTAGAATAAACCGCAATTTCATTTATGAATTTCATGAGAAATAACCATCTGAAATTCTAAATAAATACCTGATAACGTAGTTTAAGAAATATTACGTAACATTTTTTATATAAATTCATAAACATGAAATTTTTTATTTCTGGCAAGTATATACCCGTTAAATATACCGGTGCATTTTGCAATCGAAAAAAGCGACAATACTAAATTTAAAAACAAATTAATTGAGTAAAGTTAAAAAATTTCAATAAATAATTACAATACACAATATATTGATATATTATATCGATGTTCTTAAAAGTATATCGGTTAAATATACCAGTGCATTTTTGCAATCGAAAAAAAAGCGACAATACTAAGTTAAAAAACAATAAAAATAACATAATATTAATATAACAACCAGTAATAGTGTACAAATTTATATATTTTGCGAAATCAAATTATAAACATAACGGTACAAAATAAAACTTGAAATAACATCTATATCGATTTAAAAAAAAACAATAAAAGAATGGATATATAAATACCAATATTAAAAAAAAAATGTACATTTTAACATATTATCAATATAATAGAAATTAAATGCATAATATTAACGTATTATTGACACTATTCGGTAATATTAATTATCCACCATATTTTTTCTAAAAATATACCCGTGCAATTTTGCACGGGTTAACACTAGTCTTATCTATATAAATTCTGAAACATTTATCATGCTGTGGTTGCGCCACGTCATTCATCCAAGTTTTAATTTTTTTTTTTTTTAATTCACTCAGGTGGGTCCCGCACAATACTTTATGATTTCTCTGCACAATAACCGCCTAATATTCTACGTATTCCAAATAAATGCCTAAAATCGTAGATTACGAAACATTACGAGCTTTTTTTATATAAATCAATTAATTAGAAATAGACATTGTGATAATTAGACCACAATTTATTTAGATGATTAGAATATTATAATTAATAACAATTTACAACAATAAAAAACCGAACATACAAAATCTTAAACAAGATTAAAATAACGTAATATTAATATACAATCAGGAAAAAGAAATTATAAACTCCTTCACGCAAATTATAATCTGATTATGAGTTAATGGCGTAATAAAAATTATAAACTCCTCCACGCAAATTATAATCTGATTATGAGTTAATGGTGTAATTTTTTTTTTCAATTCACTCAGGTGGATCCCGCATAATATTTGATGATTTTCATGCACAATAACAGCTTAATATACTACGTTTTCTAAATAAATGCCCAAAATTGTAGATTCTGAAACATTACGAACATTTTTATTTAAATCATGAATGGCGTAATTAATGTTTTGTTGAAGGATAATGTAATCGTTATTCATTTGAACAACTGTTTTGATTTTATAGTAATATTTACATTTTTGGGTACTCAATTTAATGTGCTAAATTTTATTTAAAACATGCATTTTAACGTATTATCAATATAATAGAAATTAAATGCAAAATATTTACGTATTATTGACACTATTCGATAATATTAATTATCCACCACATTTTTTCTAGAAATATACCCGTGCAATTTGCACGGGTTTAAAACTAGTATGTTAAAATTTTACAATTACTTGTCATATACTTATAATTTGCCATGTCAACTAGTGCATCCGCTCCTTTTCTCGCTAATACTTCTTGGCTTCGGTCCTTCATAGATCGTTGCAAACTTAATAAAAATGAGACTGATTGGGATGTTCAACTCCGCTTGGCCACAAAAGGTGACGAAAAGCTTCGTTACCTCACCGATGCTGCTCCCGTTGCGCTTAATGATGCTAGGTCTACCCCCGCCGCAAGGCAAGCTTTTGAGACTTAAAAGAAACAGTCGGCTGCACTCATGAATGTCTTGATTTTCGCTATGGGACCCAATTTGCAAAGGATTGGATTGCATAAAAGATTGTTACGACCTTTGAAATCTATACTAAGCTTGTGACAATGTTTTCACAAACTCCAAGAATAATCCAATACGAAGCGGCTTCCGCTTTCTTTGACCTTAACATCAAAGAGGGGAAAAAGGTTAGCCCCCATGTGCTCAAATTGATTGAGCTAGTCGAGGTTCTTAAGACTCAAGGGGTAACGATCCCCGTAACTACCTCCGAACAACTCGTAATTGACCGAGTTTTTCACTCCTTGAATAAGGTCTAGGCATATGTGCAGTTTAGGGTAAATTACAATATGCTCCCCTTTTCAAATGGTTGAAGGAGATTGTTATCTTTATAGAAAATCGAAGATGAAAATGATACTATAAAAAAGTGTTTTTAAGGAAAAAAATCAGAAAAAATTTATAAACCAAATATAGCATCGTATTAATTTACTAATCAACTAATTTTTTGGGAAAAAAATTATAAAATCAAGTGAAATCAAACACAAATTATATAACAAGATAAACTAAAGAACTAGAAGTGATGGATGATGGATGTGAGCGATGACGATTGACAATTTCAGATTTGTATATGGTGAAAGACGGTAGAGGGAGGCAAGATAAGATAGATTAGGGGTTTGTGTCAATTTATTTTCTATTGTGATATTGGATGTGTCGTTTGTAATGGCTTTTTACTTTCTTTATTTACTTTTTCCTTATGTTTTTTTTGGTTTATTAAAATTTAGATCAGATTCGGATATCCGGTTATAAGAAAATCACAATCCACATGCGATCCATTTTATTCGGAAAAATCGGATCGAAGATCCAGTTTAAATGAAATTCATATATTCAGATTATTTTTTTTGGTTTTCGAATCGGATTCGGATGAAATTTGTATCAGATTTTTTTTACTCAGCCCTATCAATATGTAACTAAAGATATTAACAAAAAAATGGGTATTAACAAATGTAAATAAATCGAATGTATAAAATTCATTGAAATGAAGGAAGTAACAAATATATATTTATATATTTATATATTTCTCGCATCCTCTCGAGTTTACATGGCCTACTTTTGATATATATCTCTATGTGCTCATATTATTTGACAAGATTACCTTGCCTTCATAAGTTCATACGGCTGTTCATAGCCTTTGTTAAGTGTTATAGGTAAATCGCATAATTGTGGTCTTAAGAATAGAATTTACTTAATAAAATAAAATAGCAAGTCAGAGAGCACATGCATTGACTTGGTGACTTCGATTTGCCTAATTTAAGCAGCCATCAATCCCCCAATTCTTGTGGATTTTGTCTCAAATGTAAAGCTACACTTGCTCCCTTGTCCTCCACAATTTACTCCTTTTAGACACATTCCCATTTCCCACTACAAATCACCAAATTAATTCCACAAACCTTTTTTTCCTTCCACCTTCCTCATTCTAATCATCTAATATCATTCTGATAATTGGATGTTATATACACATGATCCTCTTAACGGTAATGCACGACTTGGAAATTAGAATCATTGGCTAATGAAAAGTTAGAGGCCCACTGCCTCATACAAACTAAAATAGATTGGGTGAAAGTAAGATTTTGCCTTATTCCAACCAATTTTCTAAAAACTTGTTAGAGTAAGATTATTACTAACAAGACTCACGTAAGTCTTAAGGTAAGACTCACCCAAGAACCTGATAATCTAATTTAGTTTTGACAAAGTTTTAAATAAAGTCTTGAAATTCAAGACTCAACTTAAAACTCTACAAAAGTCGTGACTCCACCGTTTTATAAGTGACAACCAATAAATGGTGACTGCCTCGTGCACGACTTGGAATTATTGGCTAATGAAAAGTTAGAGGCCCACTGGCCACTGCCTCGTACAAACTAAAATTACAAATTCTCATAAAAGACGGGCACTACTCTTCACAAATTGAAGACGGATAGTGCCCACTCACATAATATAAGTTACACTATTCATATGATGTTCCACTTTCTACCACTTGTATGTTCACTTGCATTTTTATGAGAATAAAATATCCGTTTACAGCTAACTAAATTAGATTGGGTGAAAGTAAGATTTTGCCTTATTCCAATTATGTTTTTGGCGGGGATCAATTGAACTCATTAAAAAATTAATGAGATATTCTATCGTGTATTTTAACTTTTTCGGCTTTTTAGGTTGTACCCCTCATTTTTATATTCTACATTATCCCCAAAATTTCTTACTTATTTTTCCATTTTGATCTTTTTTAAGTGTCCATTCGTTTTATAACTATCAAACAACCATACTTTGACCTTTATTCTAACTTACTAATGTTGTATCACCGTCCTTTTTGAGAAATATGACAAATCAATTTTAATAAGCACCAATTACTATTAAAAACATCTGTTATGATTCATGACATGGTAATGGAGATTTGATGAACTTTTAGTTATAATTTTATACTATTTGGTGGGTTAATGGTCAATTCGGTGAACTAATAAGTAAATTGAGTAGATTATCGAGTTATTGTAATGGTAAATAGACAATTTAATAGGTTTATGAAACTAAGCTCGGAACAACTATAAATAAGGTCATGATATTGACTAATGTATAGAGTTTAAAGGTACACCATAAAATTTCAAAAATTTAAGGGTATAACTAAAAAACAAAAAACTAAGTGGTATACAGTAGAATATCCCTTAATTTTTATTTTGGGCTTTCAACAAGACTAGTGTCTCTCCCAATTCAATTGATAAAATTTAACAGATGTTTTTCGTGTCTAACTTGAATCATCTTAGGTTTGAGAAATTGCAACGTTCCTAACAATGACAATGAAAAACGAGTTCGAAAAGGTACAATCTCTTTTCTAAAAACTTCTTAATTTTAATACTCAAGCTTGTGTTAACCCTAAACAATCAATATTAGTTAATAAAACAAGTTAAAATTTATACTCTCTTATATTCAATATTTTCTTCCGTATTTCCTAAAACGGATAATTTCGGTTTTTCTTTCCCTTTCTTATTTTGAAAACTTTTAATTACATTTTATTCATGCATCTCTCCTATCACCAACCTATCCAACTTTTGTTACTCTTATTTTATTCATTTCATTAATGTTGGTGACACACAATTTATTATTACTCTTAATTATTCATTCCTCTCTCCTATATCAAACTCATCCAACTTTTATATTCTTATTTTATTACTCTCCGCAAGTATCGTGCCCACACTAAAGCGAGTGTATATCTTAGGAAGACTCTTTGCCAGTCGCCACATTAAAGTTTCACAAATTCTCATTGAAGACTATTAGGTTACAGCAAGTCTCCCTTGTGACGGGTATATCCGTTATAAACTTGCGACAGGTCAAATACTACACATATTGGTGGAAAAGACAAAATAATTTGCTACTACCAAGATATTCTACTTTTGTCTTATCTCTCCATATGTGTATTAATTGACCCGTCGCAAGCTTGCGACGGATATGACGGATATGTCCGTCACAAATAAGAATGTGTGATTAGGATATTGTGCCTATACTAAGCCCATCTATCATTAGAGTTTATCATTCTAGGGTTTGACGATATATTATAAATATATCGTTACATATCAATGTAAGACCACACCAATCAATAATATAATTCCTTATTCTATTCTCCATTTATATTCTTATTATCATGCTATAATTAACTATGGTGCCCTCCGGCTGAATTTTAGGGTGATATCTATTTTATTTTTTAATTTTAAAAAAAAATCCTCTATTCTTCAATTCAATGACAAAACTAAGAAATCTTATTTCTTTAATCAAGGTGGTATTAAATTTATTGGCGAGTTATGCATGAAAAAAAACTGGCGAGTTACGCACTGAAAAAAAAAACTAGTGAGTTGCGTACTGAAAAAACTGGCGAGTTACGCACTGAAAAAAACTGGCGAGTTACGCACCAAAATTTGTCTGGCGAGTCCTATACGCACCAAAATTTGTCTGACGAGTCCTATATGCACCGTTACCAACCAACTTGTGAAAAGGAAGAAGATTGATGATAAATGTTTGAACTTTTTTTTTATTGATTATGTTGTTCTTGTATTTACGATTGCGGGAGAGTATTATGATTGGGCCTATACTAGGCCAATCTATCATTAAAGTGTATTATTTTAGGGTTTGACGTTGTATTATAAATGCATCGTCACATATCAATGTAAGACCACACCAATCAATAATATAATTCCTTATGCAATTCTCCCTCTATATTCTTATCAAAGACGGACCAATTATGTCTCCTCAAGAAGACGGGCCAATTCTAAATGTCATCATTTTAAGGTAACTGTGAATCTGTGATCATGTTAACTTAGAAATTTAAATCGATAACATTTGACATTAAAATGATAACATTTGACCCGTCTTTCTAGGTAGACGGAATATCACCGTCTACTTCAAGACTTGATCTTAAACTTTTAAGGCATCTCAGGAAAAAATATTGCTCGATCGATAATAGTCTTGTCAATTTCATGTTGCATCATAACAATCAACTTCGTTGCCCCGCCCCGCCCCACCCCACCCCACCCCAACCCAACGTTCCAACCAAAATAATGCATATAAATCTCTAGTGAATGTTGTGATCTTTATATGTCAACCGAAGATTCTCATCGTCTTCCTTCAAACCCTTTTATGCTTTAGTTTATTAACTCCATCAACCCTCCAAAAAAAAAAAACAAATAACATACTATCGCACGACTCTTTTTTTCCAACCTTTATATATTATTAATAGGTCTCCATCAAGACGAGTATAACCGTTTTAAAACTAAAACGGGTCAAATATGCCCACTTGCATAGATAAAACAAGTTTTTTGCTAATATCTAGACATTTTATTTTTATCTTATATATAAGGCGGTAGTTATTTAACGTGTTTTATTGTTTAAAACAGATATACCTGGTTTGAAAGAAGAATTTGTGATACATTATTAAGGTTTTTCTAACGTTACTAATCTAAATGCGGAAAGATTTACAACATATTCTCATTTGATTTTTAAATAAAAACTCATTTTTACTATAATTAATGAAAATATGGTGTGAATCTTTCCGCATTTAGAAAAACCGATATTATTATTATTATCTTTCTAGGAAACAACCACCCTTCTAGTAACTCTGTCGCTTTCTATAACATCGTACCATTATAAAAATAACACCTTCACACATATTGGTCCATACATATATCTCACATACGTCTACTACTACTCTAAAATATATGCAAAACAATTCTCTATTTTGTTTGGCAATTAACAAAGAAAATATGGATATGCACAAGATTGATCATCATATGAAGGGTAAAAGAAGTCGGAAATCAAGGGGCGGGTTTAAAAAAACATGTGAAAAAGACGCGATGAAGGTTGTGTACATCTCGACCCCTATGAAGGTTAAGACCAGTGCTTCAAAGTTTAGGGAAATAGTTCAAGAGCTGACAGGGAGGGAATCTGATGTAGTAAGGATCATGGAGAAATGTGATGGTAATAATGATGGCGATTATTATTATTATGAACAAGAGGAATTGATCAAGACTAGAAATGATCAAACGGTCCAACTCGGTCGAGTAATCCATAGTCAGACCTCAGCTTCAAGTAGCTCTGAGGAGTTTATTGAGCAATTTGAAGGGTTTAATTGTATGAAAGAGCAGCAGAGTTTTGGTCAGTTTGATAATCCATGTTTGTTTTATGATTCACTTTATAATCAAATAGATGTACTTGGTAGCTATTAGTATTTCCACTACTAAAACTAATCGAATATTGTAAATTGGATGTTGGTATAAGTTTCCTAGTTACTTAGTTCTTTATTTGTAATATCGAAATCAAATGAAATTTAAGTAATATAAGTTTGTTTGTTTGGTACAAAAAAATTGAGTCTTTTACTAAAATAATCATTTTTTAACACAAATTTATCAAATAACGAATTTAGATAATGGCTAGTTGAGTCTCCCTACACGCACGCTGCCGGGTTCGACTCGTGATCGTGCACTTGTGCGGTGGGGTCAGACCACTTTTTCCTTCGAGTCCAAACTTTGTCCTCGGATTCTTGTCGATGGAATTCTAGTGATTGGTATATTATTACACATGCATACTATATTTCAGATTTATTAAAGTTGATTACTATATCGGTTTTACGACCATTAATCTTGAGATCTTTTTTACCAATTGCTCTACCTTCTACACATTTACAATTTTTGAATATACACAAAAAATAACATATCTTCTCTTCTCTTCTCTTCTCTTATATATTTGGTCTTATGGAGAATATTGGTCATTTTCGTCTGTGAAGTGCACCATTGTGTGTGGAAGGGGGCCTTGATCCTGGAGTCGTGACCGAGGTAACCAAGTGAACCATAGTAAGGGCTTAACTAACTTAGGGCAATGTCTTACACGACGTCTCGATTAAGATTGTTTTTAGTTAGATAAGTTCATATATTCTTCAACCTGGTTTCTAAAATTTTTGGTGAAGGTATGGTTGAAACACCCCCATCTACCAAAGTCTCTTACCATGACCTAGGTAGCACCAAAACGGACACGAACACGGACACGACACGGATACGGGACATGACATCCATAAAATTTAGGACACGGGACACGACATTTAAATATAATCAAATATATAGTTTATGGTTATAAATAATGTATAATTTTATTTTTATCATGTGTTTGAAGCTAAATCTAAACAAGTAAATGTACAATTCGACCTTTACTAGTACTGTAACTAATTCTCATTTTCCACCCAAAATCATCTTCTAATCGATCTTTTTAAAAATTTTATTCCTCCTCTAAACTATAATATGTTTAGCCATGTGTGCAATGGGTGTCGGGTGTCCGAGTGTTGGACACGGAACGACTAATTAAGAGAAGTGTCCGTGCTACCTAAACCATGACCTACCTTGATTAATATATGAGGGTGCTAACATCTCGCTTTCTCATAAAAAGACCGTAAAAGAACAATTATATAAAAGTAATAATGTCTAGTCAAAACAAGACAAAACCAAAACTATATTACAACTCCAAAAATGAAAGGTAAAACTAATGTTCTTGTAACAGCGGAAGCTAACGAAGTGATCATACGGTGTCCCATCCATGCCCAAAACTAACTTAACAAATCTCATATATGTTAACTCATTGCTCCCCATTTGCCAGAAATGTAAAATGGTTCACCACAATTTTGAAAATATATAAAAGTCAGTTAACTATACAATTAATCATAAGTCAAACAAACAACAATCAATCCAACCTAGCAATCCAATCTGTAACCATATCCATTCTAAACTTCAAGTGTCAGTATTTGAACCGCAACCCGGACACGACAACGCACCGCAGTGACTAGCTCTGCCATATTACCCATCGCAATAAGTAATCCTCCCCTTCAAGTGGTGTAACAGCCCTCTAATTCGCATGGGTAACTCGGTTAAGTTGCATGAACTCGGTCGAGTTGATTCATAGTACTTGTCCAAGATTGTTAGTTGATGAGTTGTGACTCAACTCGGCTGAGTACCTCGTACTCAGTTCCGCTGGTCAAACTCGATCGAGTTGGTGTAACTCGGCCGACTTAGTACAACTCGGTTAAGTTGGCCCAACTCGGTCGAGTTGGTTGTTCCGTGTTCAGCGTCGCGCTTAATTATAAAATAAAAAGCGAGGGTTAAAACATTTTTTTGGTGACGAGGGGTTTAATCCCCCTCGGTCCCATGCATTCCCGCACCACCACATGGACCATGTAAACCACCCCCTTCGGGGGCTGCAGTGGCCAAGTCGTCATCGCCCCAACCGGTAATTAATCGAACCCGAGACCTCTCAACTCCTGCATTTCTGCAAGTTTTAAGGTTTACCTCAGTTACCACTGGACTAACACCACTTGGTTTGGGTTAAAACATTATTTACCCTAAAAATAGAAAACACAGTTTACCCTTTTCCTTTCATATTTCTCTCCCAAAATCCCTTAGAAGTTCTTAGCAAGTGTAAGTCGCGCCGATCATCTAGCCTAGCGTCGTTGTCATCAAATAAGTCTCGTTCTTTTCATTAGTGTGTTGTTTAGATAAGTAGTTATACCAATGGTTAGTAATCTTATGCATATTCTTAGAAGGAGACTTTGTAGAGGAGCGTTAGTAGAGAGCTTTCGGATTCTAAATTTGTGATTGTTGCGTTGAGGTAGGGTTTCCTTACTCAGATCTGATAAATTGTGATTGTGACGATCTTATTGCTTGTGTATAACTGAACATATTTTTAACAATGAAAAGGTTTTATAGCTAATGTGAAATTAAAACGGTACATAATTACATATTACATAATATTGAACTTTTGATTCATCATAAAAAAATAGTTGCATTATAAAATGTGCTTAATTTTTTTTCAATTATTATTTTGGTTAATATGTTATTACTTTTAAAGCAATATTAAGTCATTGATTAGTTTTACAAATACTCAAATGCTTTCTGAAAACCGTTTTTTACACATCAACCATATTTTACGGCAGATTAAAATTTTCTATAGTAATGATTTTATCATAATTTAATAGCGTACAACCGTTTTATATGAGATCTAATAGTTTTTTATTTAAAAATAACAAATCTTTTGTAAACGGGTTTTCAATTTCACAAATTCTTAGATAAAACGACAGTCACAATCAATTTAAATAAGAAAAAATAAATAAAAGGTGAGTTTTGACAGGTCTTAATTTAAGATGGTCAAGACCAACTATTATAATAATTTATTTATGTTAGCAAATAAACTTATTAAATGTATGTTATATATGATATACAATTCATAATGTTTCATACAAATTTTTTAACTTTGTATAAGACTCTCTTTCATACTAATAAGTAAAAAAGAACAATCGACCCGCCTTTTAACTTTTTATTTGAATTAATATATAACATTATATTGGGTCATTGTCCTTGTGATAAAATAACTATAAAATACTATAAATTCTATTATTTTGTATTATTTACATACATATTATTATATAAGTACCAAACTTATAGTTTTGAGACATTTTCATACGAAGGTATATATTGGTTGTTCCGAATGACACAATTAGCTAATTACTAATGAGTCATTTTCAACACAACTATGTTCTACCAAGGGTGTGTTGGTAAAAATATTTATATTATTTTAATGTAAAATCATGTAATAAAAGTCTATATACAATTCACCAAATATATGGTTAGTAACGGGCTTTAGGCTTTGTTTTTTTTGGATGAAAAGAACTGACATGAACAGGTCGGGATCTTATATTTGACACGGCTGTCGCAACCCTATCAAAGATAACCAACTAACCTAACTAATGTAGCAAGGAAGTCGGGATCATATCCACAGAGAGATAGAAATAAATTCTAATTGCTAAATTAAAGTCTGTCGAACTAACCAATTTGGGGGTTTTGTATGTTGTTTGTTCTAAACTAGGAGTAGTGAAGGAAAGAGAGAATAAAGAGTGTAAAAGAAAAAGTATAAAAAAGGAGAAAACTAGGATAATCGGTTCACCAATGAAAGTATAACGATCAAGGTTTAGGTCGCAAATCAGTCACAATTATCAGTCTAAGGGGTAGTAAAAAGCTCCTCTCGGATCGCTATTCGCCTTAAAATGCTTCTAGCGGGCTCTCGCAACTTAGTAGGGCACCCTAATGTTTGTAGCAAGTCTAACCCTCACCAGGCTTTCGATCTTAGGTTGAGGTTTACCAAATCAATTAATCAATCATGCGCATTAACTGACTAATCGCTATCAAATGCTACAATATAATTAACAACAGAGACTTAATTATAAATATGAACTAGTTTAAACCTAATCAAGATTCGTCACAATTTCATACGATTCCCTATATCCTAGTCAAGGGAATTAGCTACGCATAAAAGGACTAACGAAAGAAATAAAAGGCATAGCTAAGGGAGAAATCATGATCGTAAGCTAAATATAGATAAATAATGACAAGAGAAAGTAAGAGCAAAGAAATAAGATTACCAATAATCCAAAAGCGTTGAGTACAAAATTTCGGAAGATTAAATCTTACTTGTTGAGGGAGAAATAAAGTAAAAGGTTACTGACAAAAGTTTATCTGATGAAAAGTAAAGTAACAGAGTAAAAGTGAAAAGCAAGTTCTTTCACAAGGTTGCTCTCTGCTCTTTTTAACATGCTCAGCCGACTAAACACCAGTTAACCTAATGGGCTTAGGTTAAACTGGGCTTCGGGAAAAGAAAACAGGTCGATCGACCATATTCTGGTCGATCGACTAACCAATCGACCAGATTCTGGTCGATCGACTAAATATGGTCGATCGACTTATCAATCGACTACAAATGGTTGATCGACTTATCAATCGACAACAAATTGCCTATCGACAAATAGGGAGCCCATCGAATAACTGGCCAACCATATATGGTCGATCGACTTTGTTGGAAGATTCCTCGAACTATGAGACTTCAAGCAGTACTCCAAAACAGACTTCACGCATCCCGAGATGACACGATGTGGGTTCCGATTCTCCTGGCCTTCTAAAAAAAGCTTTAAGGATAACTTTTGGGCTCTGATTACGTACTTCTAAGTACATTCCTGCAATTAACACAAAAAGGACTCAAAGTATGCAATTCGGGTAAAGAGGTAATAAACAACTACCAATAAAGTATGAAAATGCGTGCAAAATCAGTCCAAAAAGACTACAAGAATGACATGCATCAACAACTTTGCTTTCTAGATACCCTTCTAATCATCATGTGAATGAAAAGGGGAGAATTACTACTTTCAAGAATCATAGCGAGGGGATGAATCTCTAAGAAAATATTTATCTACTTCCTTAAAGAATAGATTTTTCTCCTAAAATTTTTTATGTGCTTGTGGCGTAAGTGTGTCTTGTTGAAGGTATTTATCCGAAACTCAATTGATACAGAAAGGAAATGAAAGTCTCGCTCATTTGACCAACTTTGATCGTCCCCTGAAGAAGCCTATTTTGTTTATCAAACCCATCTTTAATTAAATTTCTTGTTCAAATAATGCAGTCATAAAGTTCGACTCTTAGTTAGGTTTTGAGTTTGATAATATAATTGTGATGCTTTGTAATTGCTTGAGTTATTTCATTCCTCTATAAAGAGGTATTTATACAAGTTTAATGAGCAATTCCAAGGTCGTCATTAATTCTCTTAATTACTATGATTCATTGAATCATAGTTCTACATTCATCCATAGACTCTTAGACTCTTACTATTCTTAATACTCTTCTGCAATCGTAAAGGCAGTACATAGTACAAACTTCGTGATTGGAAAAATACAAGAAAAACCCAATTAAAAAAATGTCTTTGTAACACCCTTCCCTTGCGTAGCTGAGTTGTGGCTCAATTCGGCCAAGTTAGGTTAACTCGGTCGAGTAAGTTGAGCTTGGTCGAGTAGGTGTAACTCGACCGAGTAGAGTCAACTCGACCGAGTAGTTGCAACTCGGTCGAGCTAGTGCACTCGACCGAGTTGCTCCAATTCGGTCGAGCTGGCTTTTCTGTGTTCTGAACCGCAGTTAATTATATATATTAATCCGAGGTTAAAACCTCATCTACCTTATAATCATAAAACAGTAAACCCTAATCCCCTTTCACTCCTCCCTATCAAATTCGTCAAGAGTCTCTAGCGAAGATTTAGACGCGCCGATCATCTAACCTAGTTGTCGTCAGTAAGTAAGTGTTGTTCTTATCTTTTATATGTCGTTAGATTTTGGTATGCCGTAGCGAGTAATTCTATGTATAATTCATAGAAGGAGATTTCATATAGGAACGTTGGTAGGGAAAGCTTGGATTGACTTTCGTGATATTTGCCTTGAGGTAGGGTTTTCCTACTCAGATCTGTGTGAATATGATTCTGACAGTACTGTAATATTTATCTGATATCACTAGCTATACTGTTGTGAATTAAGTTGAGAACATATGTGTTGGACTGTTGCGGGAAACGGCTCTCACTCCTACGATCGCTATTCGTGGGACCTGCCACGGAGGAGATGTGCACACTAAGGATCTGGGTGCCCTTTGCCGCGAGCAAGTGGGTGATTGATGTGGGGCTTGAGGCCGCCACTTGTGTTGTTGTGACAGTGATATTATTATTTGTGGTTTATCAGATTGTGGTATTGATCTTATTTGTGTTGTGACCATCTTATTTAGCAGATTCTGACGCTTGTTGTTTTTACTGTGATGATCCATATATGGTGAGCATAGTCTCAGGTTCGACGATGTTGATGTTTGTTGGCTTGGGGAAGATGCATGAGACTTCACTTAGTTTTGTAGCGCCATGATAATATTAAGCTTCTGCAGTCATTTCATTATTTAGGATTGTTTTATCAGACTGTAGCTTATATATTATTCTTTATTAATATAAAGGGTGCATCTTGGTTTGTTTACTTTGATATTATGTCTCAGGAAACTGAGATGACAATGCTTTCATAGTCTGATGGTTCTTCATAAAAGTCTTGGGTTATGAGGGTGTTACAATCTTCATCTCTTCATCTTGATCTTCCTTCATAATTCTTCTCTTCTTCACAAGGTGGTAAAGGTAACGAGTATAAGACTCGCTTAGAAAATGGATATTGACATACCGCCAAGGAGAATGATGTGAAGGATGTTTGTCTGCTTGAGTATGCAATAGCCATAAACAATTCAATGGCTAATAATGCCTCAAACAATATTATAACCCTTTTTTTGTTTTTAGCAAAAAAATTATTAGAAGTGTTTGATTGAATATCCTACCGGTGAGTGGTGTAGTTTTCCGGCCACCCACCGCTAAGAACGCGAAAGCGTATTTAGAGACCTCGGTAGAAGGCTTTGATACCATGCATGTTAGGTTTTGAGTTTGATAATATAATTGTGATGTTTTGTAATTGCTTGGTTTATTTAATTCCTCTATAAAAAGGTATTTATATAAGTTTAATGAGCAACTCCAAGATCGTCATTAATTCACTTCAGGTAAGGAATCTCAATTCCAACTTTTATTAAAATAGAAACCACGCAACGTATGGGACTATTGCATCGTGGTATTGGATTCCATGTCTACAATATAATACAATTTCAGAGTAGTAACATTTTGTGTCTAATTCACACAAAATTAAGTGCTGACTTTTATTCTCTTGGCAATAAGCTACCTATATTCCCACACTCAGTTTCTTCAAAACTTAGAGGACCCTGTTTTACTAAAGAGTGGAGGATAATAAATCACAAATTCTCATTGAAAATGGATATATTTGTCATAAGTTGAGGATGGGTTAAGTATTACCCAAGCGGTTATAAAAGCATAATGTTGCTCCTTAGGCAATTTACTTTTGTCTTATTTAACAATTCGGGTATTACTTAACCCGTCTTCAACTTATAACGGATATGTCTGTCTTTAATGAGACCTGATAATAAATAAAAACGTGTGATTTGATTCTGATTTGTTTTATTGGGGAATTGTATTCTTGAAGATAATGTACTACCTTACACTTAGGAACAAATACCTAATGAATCGTTTTACGTCAAATTAGATTAGTTTAAGTACCATTAATGTTATTTGAACCGATAGATATTGCATAAGACCGTCTTACCGTACCAATTGTGTAAAAAACCAATTTATTTGTTAATAATTAATGAACGACTTGGAAAATCCATTTATTTATTATGAAAGATAATGTTCTTTATGTAAATACTAAATAGTACGTCGATTTATAAAATTTTAGCGTTAAACCGCCTTATAAGAAATTTTATCTATCATTTATGAGGTGATTACAGAACTACTTAATCAAAGACGAAGCTAGGCCTGGGCTGGATGGACCACTGCCCATGCTAGCGTTTTAAGATTAATAAACAAATATAAACAAATAAACAAGTTAATGTTCAGTAAAACTTGTGTGACATAGTGGTAACTAGGGATGACAGTGGGTCGGGTACCCAGCCCAGACCCTTACGGCCTGACCCTAACGGGTCGGGTATGGGTTTGAATTTTTGAGACCCACTCGGGTATGGGTCGGGTATGGGTCTTATATAAAAACTTCAGGTCCGGGTTCGGATCTTGGTCTTGGGACCCTACCCGACCCTTAGACCCTTATATTTATCAAAAAAAAGAAAAACAAAAACAAAACACACATACGAACGTCAATAACCCAAATAATACACACAAACAGATGACCATTATTAATTATCATTAATATACTATACGCATATCCAAATAACCATTAAGAATAACGAGGAAATGGATGAAAATGATGAGTTTGGGTACGGTAAATGATATAATTTAGGGTCGGTTACGGGTATGATCCAAATAACCAAGACTTTGTAATACTTTAATCAAAACTTCGTAATTTAATTCGAACTTTGGTACATTTTATTGGATGACTCGTTAAAAAAATTGGACCGTAGGGTAGACTCAGGCCCGTCTATTGAGGGACGCTCTATGTGCATTTGCACTGGGCCTCAAATTTTTGGGGCCCAACTTGACAAATTCATAGTTAAAAAAATAAAGTAAAATATCGAAGAGAGGAAACACGCATAGTCCATCACTCCACCACATTTTAATCCTCAATCTCATATCCTTCTCCAAATAAAATTATTTTCTTTCCAAAAACAATTAAAATTACTCTTTAACAATCAACCTATCTAATGTTTCTTTTTCTTTTAATCTTTATATATGATTATCCCAAATCAACTCATTCCAATTTTTCAATTAAAATAAATTAGAATCAAAATTAAAAAAAATATGATTAGTCAGTTTCAATCGTCTATAGAAATTTATAATTGAGTTTCAAAGAAATCAAAATAGGTAATATTTCTTCTTAACATTATATTTTTAATGAATTACTATTAAATTTAATTATAATTTTAACTAATTCAATAGTAATGCATTTGCAGGTACTTCTTCCATTCCAATCAATTCTATACATTTCACTTTTTCGGTACTATTCATAAGTCGAGTGAATCTTCGACACAACTTTTAATATGTAACATAAAATATAGTCATGTGAGATCTTGTTTAAATTGTCTTACCGAGTACATTGTGAATATCAAAGTTTTATAATTTTTATCGACATGTAACTAAATATATTAACAAAAGAAAACGGGTATTGGCAAACGTGAATAAAGCAAATGTATAGAATTGATTGGAATGGAGGAAGTATTGTTTTTCAAATATTTTGTAGTTTGCATTTTTGTTGTATAAGCGTTTATAAATTTGTGGATTTGAGGCCTCGTTTTTTTTGCACCGGGTCTCCACTTTGCTTGAGACGACCCTGGTAGACCGTATTCGGACCCAACCCATTAGGGTCGGGTATGGGTCCATTAATTTCAGACCCTTTAGGGTCTGGGTCGGGTATGGGTCTAAGGTTTTTTTTACTTCGGGTCGGGTCGGGTCTTGCCGGACCCTACCCAGACCCTACGCATTGCTAGAGCTGGACAAAAGTGCAGGCCAGCCCGGCCCGGCCCGGCCCAGCCCTGTAACACGGGCCAACTTTTTCTAGCTCACATAGGGCCAGGGCCGGGCCAGCCCAGCCCTGTAGAGGTTAGGGCCAGGGCCGAATTTTGTCAGTCCGGCCCTATTATCAGCCCTGTATTGTTGTAGGGCCAGGGCCAGCCCTGTAGAAAATTAGGGCCAAGGCCAGGGCTGACTTTTTCTTGCCCAGCCCAGCCCAGCCTTATGTTGTTTTAGGGCCGTGTCAGGGCTGATTTTTTCGGCCCGGCCCATTGTACAGCCCTACCCATTGTCATCCCCAGTGGTAACTGTTGAACTAGTAAGTATATTCCTCGGTAAGAGGTTAGGGTTTGAGAATACTTTCTAAATTTGTTATGATTTATAAATATCGAATAAATCATATGTACATTTTATGATTTATTTTTAAGTTTTGAAGACGTTTTTAAGAGATTTATAATTTTACTCATTGTTTAAGCTAGTATCAAAGAATACTTTATAAATATCGAATAAATTTGTTAGAAAAAAAATAATACATAACTCAATAATTAAATAAGTATGTTTTATACTCTCTTAAAAATTCTATTAAATATAAACATACATATTAGTGCACCATAATAAATAAGTATATATCGATAAAATTAAAATCGACTCAGTTACAAATATCGTCCTAGTTTCGTCCCTCTACTCAATAATATAATGAGTTTGGCTCAATTGATAAATTGAAACTCTAAAGAATATATTGACAAAGCGAATATAGTAATCCTGTATTTTTTAATGAACAGAAAATTTAGGAATAAACTAATCTTAATGTAATTCCAGCCATGTTGAGCGAAGAATCATTTCCCTGCATATTTAAATTCGAGTGATTTATACGCAACTCGATTGTATAAATGCTTCTGATTACCATAAAACACATTCAACAAAATCACAATCCAAATTTCTAAGGAAATTGAACCAAATATTCCAAGCAAATGGCGTCGTCAATGAAATTAACAAAGCCATCCTATTCATTTAGTGCTACTACTAAGAGCAACTATTCTGAGTCTCACCAAGAGTATAGTAGTACCCAATCACACCATGGTAACAATAATAATTCATGGGTTGCCAAACCCAAACAAAGTTACAACTATGGCACCCCTGCTGCTTACGGCCACGCTTCCGCTAACAACTCCACCAATTACTACGCCCAGGCGCAATGCGCTCAACCCACCGCACCCATCAATGTGGTGCAAACCACCCATGTGGCTGAGACGGTGGCTAAAAAGTCCGAACTTGCATTGGGTACAACAAAGGCAAGCCAATATGGGCTTGCCATACACAAAGAAGAGCATATGATGGGGAAAACAGAGCAGGGTTGGGCAAATAGCCCAAGAATGGAGAGTAAGCATGGGGTCATGTACACGGAACAAGAGGAGAAGGCCTATAACTATAGTGAAGGCGGTGTTGAGAAATCCTATGGTATAAAACCAGCCGACTATTTGAAACAAAACCAATCAAATTACTCGAGCGCAACCCATGACTACAATAACGTTATGGGAACAAAGTCCTCTGGCGCACATGGTAATAACTCCAATTCAAGTATGTATAAAGAGAATCATATGATGGGGAGCATGTCCCATGGAGCTGATCATTTATCTTCTGACTTCTCTGGCCCAACAAAAAATAGTTCGACTGTTAAGATGTATAAAGAGGAGCATATGTCGGCTGAAAGTGATACTCTCGTGCTTAATCCTTCAACTCCAATGCCCGGGAATGTTCAAGGGAACAAGTACGGTCAATCCGCATATAAGGACCAAAATGTTGCGGGCTATCATACAGCTGAAAGCGGGTTTGGGACAGCTCAAGTCAACAACTTGGCCTATGGTGCATCACAGAGCGAGTATGGGGCAGGGGCAGCTCAAGTTAATAACTCATCTCTTGGCGGAGTCCATAATGAGTTTGATTCAACAGGAGCAAGTCAATCAGCCTATGGTTCAACTCAAGGCAATCACTTAGAATTTGGTGTAGCCCAAAACAACTATGGGGCGGCTCAAGGCAATCTCTCAGCATATGGTTCATCTCAAGCCGGCTATGGGGCATCTCAGGGCGATCACTTGGCTTATGGTTCATCCCAAGCCACATATGGAGCAGCTCAAGGTAATCATTCGGGATATAGTGCATCCCAAGCCACATATGGAGTAGCTCAAGGTAATCATTCGGGATATAGTGCATCCCAAGCCAAGTATGGAGCAACTCAAGGCAGTCACTTGGGGTATGGTGCATCCCAACCTAAGTGTGGGGAAGCTCAAGGAAATCACGCGGGCTATGGTGCATCACAAACCGCCTTTGGAGCAGCTCAAGGAAATCAGTCGGCCTATGGTGCAACCCAAGCCGCCTTCGGGGCTGCTCAAGGCAATCATTCGGGTCATGGTGCCTCCCCAACCGGATTTGGTTCATCTCAAGGCAATCATTCCGCCTATGGTGCATCCCAAAATGGGTATGGTTCAGCTCAAGGCAATCAGTTCACTTATGGTGCATCACAAAACGGGTATGGTGGTTCATCTCAAGGCAATCAATTAGCCTATGGTGCTACTCAAAACGGTTATGGTTCTGGTAAAGGAAATCACGTCGTCTATGGTGCATCCCAAAAGGGATATGGTTCAGCTCAAGTCAATCAGTCGGCCTACGGTGCATCCCAAAACGGATATGGAGTAGCTCAAGGCAATCAGTCGGGCTACGGTGCAACTCAAAATGGGTTTAGCTCAGCTCAAGTGAATCATTCAATTCATGGTGCAAACCAATCCGGGTATGGATCAGCACGAGTGAATCAGTCTGTGCACGCAGCATACAACTATCAAGATCACGAGGAGCACGATGAAGGGGTGCATGATATTATGGATGAAATCCTAACCAAGTATCCAGCCCACAATATTAGTGGCGGTAATGGAAATAACTGGACCGCAGGAAATGCTAGCCAAAACCAAGGTTCTAGCTATGCGAAACAACAATCATTCGGAGGGCCGCCCCAACATGGGATGGTAAGACAATCTAGTTCGAACAAGATTGAGATGAAGAAAGAGGTGAAGGGAGGATACATGGGAAATATGAAGAAAGAGTTTTCACATTCATCAAGCTCAAACAAGTTCGAGATGAACGGTCTTATGCTCAATGGAACTGAGGGTGATTGTCATTTCTAACTACAATTCTCAGGTATACTTCTCTCTTCTTTCATTTTGTTTAACCCAAATTTTCATTTGTGACGGCAGTATCCGTCACAAACTTGTGACGAATACCGTTTCCTTTCACAAAATACCCACCAGGACCTAATCCATCCCTCAGATTGATTTTTGGCGGCCTGCCTCACTCGTCATTGGCCCGACCTAACCCGTCAAAGTAAGGAAGGGTTCGGAACGAAGAATTCCAACCCATCCCGACCTCAACCCTGAAGACTCGCCTAAATCCACCCCAAATTTGACTTTATTTGAAAATATTGCTAAATCGGTACCCAACCTTTACACGGACTGGTTTCAAATCCACCTCCATCAGGCCCACCCGGCCCTTTATTATCCGCCTTCTACCCCCGGCGGGTTTCAAGTTCACAAAGCCCAACCTTCTCTGGGTCAGCTTAACCCAACCCGAATATTTGACTCGGGTTAGTTTGGAAAAATATCTCAATTGCAAGTCGTAAGTCTCTTCAAACTCACCACCTATTTCTATTCTCTTTACAAATGAGCATATTATGTCACGGGTAAACAAATAGAGGGAGGTTCTAATTTATTAAAACCTAAAATTTGATTTTATCACGCAGTGATTCAAATTTTATTATCACAGGTGGGGCGAGGCTGGATGGACTAACTCTTCAAAAAATGTTGGTTGATTGGCGTATTACTATCATCTAGTCGAGTCGGAGGATAAATAAAGAGACGGGCAAAGCAACGCCATTTGTTTCCCAGTTTTCATTTGTGATTGCTATCTTTTGTTTTTGTAATGGTTCTGTCAGAACTTCAAGCGTGTATCGTTACTTCTATATTTCTTTGCTTAATACATGGTTTTAAGTCCGAAAATTAAATCTTAGTACTCCCTAATTATTTATCTCAGACTTGAGAAAACGTATAGGTATGAAAAATAATGAACATTATTAAATTATGAATATCAAATATGATTAACTTTCAATTTTAAAAGTGAGAAAAGGGGATGTCATTAGCTACCTTTTACTCGTATTCTGACTCTAACCCTTATACCCATCCCATATGTAATTAGTTGTATCCTGACCTAATATGGATTCTGATGTGAAACTCTCGATGAAACTCGTTTGAACACTAAGCTTGAATGCTTGATTGTGTTTGTATTGTGTGGCATGTATGCTGATTGTATTAATGTCGTGGGATTGATGTATGGTGGTGTTATTTTCGTGCCTAACAAGTAACAGGATATGATGGTCATCCTTACTCTCCCCTCGCAAGGTTCAAACTTGGAACACACAACTAACACTCAACCTCACAAGGAAGAATGTAAATTATTTCATCCTCTTAAGAACGAAATAATAAATCTAATAACTCGCAAGCAATTAGAAAACAAGAATCTTGTATTAAACTTAAATCTGAACTGAATGAATAACAAAAGAAATGTCCAACCCCTTATATAGGGTGGTAAATCCCTCCCTAAGTGGAATTCTAGAGGCACTTGAATTGCCTTTCCACAACCTAAACTTATTAGGAAATAACTTTCTTAATTTAACTAAGAATCTAATTAACTAACCGCCCTCAAGATCAAGAAGTTACAATCCTATTAGCATTAGGAAATATCTAACTTTCCTAATCTTATTTAATAACTAAATCTAAGTAATTAACTAACAACCAGATAATTATGTCGGCTGGCCGTGAGCCTCAATGTAGCTGAAGCAACGCCGCATAGTGGGCCGGCCGTGAGCCTCAATGTAGTTGAAGCTTGACCATTGTATATAATAAGGCCGCTTGGATCACCTTCCCACGTGAGCCTCAACACAGTATGCTCCCGCATCTTACTCGATCTCCTTTTTTTGTTTTTAAATTTGACCTCAAATTTCGAACATGTATGTTGTCACCGAACAACCAAAGGAATCGAACTCAACAACAAATTAGCATGCCCACCATATAGCTTCTCATCAACGTATGCTTCAATGGCTGATTGACCTGGTGTTTTGGTATGAGGATCCCCACTAATGGTTTTGTTCAAAGACTCTTCATTGAAGACATGTGTAAGGCTATAATCATCTCGAGTGTCATTGTCGTGACTATTATGACCACTTTTGCCTTCCTGATTTCCGCCACCACCTAATGACCCTACATCTCATATAACTGGCCGGTAAGCTTTCTCCCCATGAGCAATATCCTCATCTCCTTCCCGAACCTCCACGAACATACTTTCTTTGTGTGATTTGGACTCTCGGATCTTCTTGGATAACAAAGGTTTCAGGTTATAGGTCACCTAGCCCTTGGTCACGTTGTACACATTAGACCTATCATCATGCTCGACCTTCCTATGAAACTGCCAAGACCTGCCGAATAAGATATGACACGCCTTCATGGAAATTACATTGCACCACAATTCGTCTTTATAAGGTCCTAGACTCAATAAAATTAGGGTCTGATTCTTAACTCGTACTCCGTTATCCCACTCAATCAATGAATTCATATGGCTTTACTCGATCCTTAGTTTGCAACTTTAGCTCATCAACAAGGTCCCTTGATATTACATTAGTACATGAACCACTATCTATTATTAGGAGAAAATTAATATTGAAGGTTCATTTGTGAATAGTGTACAAAATAGAAACATGCAGTGTGGATTCGAACGGAGGAAGTAGATGACTTCAAAGAAGAGAATAAAGCAATTTCCAAAGAACATAGAAGTAGAATAAAAATAGAAGACTTGGACAAAACTCATAATTTTGTCACTTGGTTTTACTTAGGGCAGATAATCAAGGTTACCTCATAATCTTGTGGACAATTTCTTACAACTGTTTGCTAATCATCCAACATTCGCATATAATTCTCGGTACCAAACTAAATTAGCAACAAACGATATATAGAATCCTAAGATTCTAAGAACAAGGCTCACGGGCAATGCCAAGCCTAGAGTTGGGTACATCAAAGAGCACTCTGTGGTTTTGTTGCTGCATACTGGCAATGACATTGAGTCCTGAGTTTACGTTGTCTGGGGCCGCTGCGATGGCAAGGCATGTGATGCTGGAGGAACTGCTGTGGAGAAGGAAGCTGTCTTGGGCCATTGACATGTTCATCCCTTGGAACATGAATGTTAGGGATGGTATCCTGATTGGCACAGTGTAGCATGTATCGAAACCACCTAGTGATGTCACGGTTGCCTGTCCCATTCGACGTCGAAATTCATCTCTTACCGCAATGTAGGCTGGCTGAACTAACCTGGTGTACACCGTACCTAAGATGAACGTTTTCATTAGTTTCTCCGGGTTATTAGCACTACTCCCTTCGATTCTTAGAAATTGCCCATTTGATTAAAATATTCCACGCGCAAATTTTAAAAGGTAGGGCGATTGCAAAGAATCGAATGTAGTATTTTCTAACAAAGATGATATAGCTTTGCGAGGCTTCCACATATTCAGTACTGTTACCCTTGAGTAGGCCGTGTTCACATCATGTATAAAATATTTTTGGAACTTATTAAATCTCGCACACAAGTTTACTAAGTCCGCACATTTTTCAATCTTGTTCCGAATTTACCTCTCATTTCTCACACTCACTAAGTGATAAATCAAAAACCAATGGAAACCTTAGCTTACATAACCCTAAGTCCCTAACAACCAACCCCCAACAAGGCAACAACCCCTCCCACACCTTCTGCCATCGTCAGAGGTGACAAGGGAACTCGCAACCGCATCGAACGATACTTTCGATGTACATTGGGTAAATAATCGGAAATATGTAATAGCTGCAAACCACTGGTCACTAGGTAAACAATCGGGTATATGTGATAGCCTGCAAACCACGTATATCAGGTAAGCCACTCGAGAGTGACAGACTCGAAGTCCATTTAGGCATGGACTATGTATTTTGCTTTTTTCTCTACTAAAATTCAAATTTCAAACTTATTATTGTAAAAGGACGGTTTAGAAATTTCACTACAAGGAATCAATACTTAATTAAAAAAAAAAAAATTATGTCGATCGTGATTTTTCCTAGCCCTTTGACCATAATAATATATTTGTTTGTTGTGATATGTAAATATTAGATATAGTTTAGTTTTAATTATTATCTTTTATATTGTATATTATTAATATGATAAATTTGTAAATTACGATTTTATTCTTTCGATATTAGCCCAAAAAACGAAATTTACTTTTCTATTTTTTAATTTTTTCAATTTTTTTATTAGGGTATTAACGAAACTAAGTAACAGTAACGAACATCCGGTGTCGCCCTAGCACGGTAGCACCTCCATTAGGCAAAATGTATTGGATTGAATAAAATAAATTGTTGAATTTAGTAATTACTATAATTTTCTAGACACTTTTGATATTCTTACTCTTGCTAATAGCTACATATTATCCTAACTAAATTTTCTAGAAAAAATTAGTTATAATAATAGAAAATACATAGCATAGCATGAGTTAGTATAAATTTTCTTAGGTTAGTAACATTTGCACAATAAAGTGGGATGTTTTTAATTCAAATAGCCAAAACTACCATGTTGATCACCGCAAATTCTCATATGTGACGAATAATACCGTCGTAAGCTTGTGACGGATTCAATAATACTTATTTGGGAAGATAAAAACAAACTTTTGTGTTTATCTTATGTACCAACTACCGTCTACCAAGGTACTCTTTCTTTTATTTTATTTACCCATGTAAATGATACTTCGTATTTGAGTAATTTGACCCGTCACAAGTTTCTGATGATATACCCGTCACAAGATAAACTTATTAATTGATCACAAGCATGTATTTTTGTTGCATCGCATATGTCTACCAACATCGAGCGAAGTCCCACAAACATAGAAATGAAGTTTTTTTTTCATGCCGAAAGTGAAAATTTGGCGTGTAAGATTTCTTTGCAAATTAATTTTTTTATAAACAAGTCCACGCGAATTCAAGTATTTTTGTGTCACATTCGGAACCAAAATCTCATCGGACGCATTCCGTTAAAGCCAGTGGCTTTAAGTTCAAACATGACACAATTGTACAAGGTCGTACGGGAACTTATTTGCTCCAAATAAATTACATAAAAATCCATCAATAACGCATTTTGTATTTTCAGCATTAAAAAAAAGCTCAAAATATATTTCTTTTAACATGTGTTGAATAACCATTATTGGCCTAACACGCAATTTCTTTCAAAATATTATAGAAAGGCGTTAGGCGTTATGCTCCTATCTAGTAATTGATTTTCGAATGTCTAAAATCATTTGTGTTAACGAATTTAAAAGTCCATTAATTTTCTTTAAAATGGTGGTATTTTGGAGAGAGAGAGGAAGTGGGTATTTTGTGAGAGAAATGAGTTAGTGGAGAAAGGGACCACATGAATAGTGTTGGAGAGAGAGAGGAAGTGGGTATTTTGTGAGAGAAAACGGTATCTGTCACAAACTTGCGACGGATAGTGTCGTTGCAAATAAGAATTTGTGTTAAATAAATGATGTGTTTGGCCAAAAAGTGTTTTTAAGTCTAAAAACACTTTGTAAAGTTAGGCCAAACACACACATAGTTATATAAGACAAATCTTATATCAATTCACATACACTTGAAAATTTTACTTTTGTCTTATTTTCATCTCATATGAGATATGAATATATTTGATTCATTCTAAGTTTAAGACGGATAACCCGTCTTAAATGAGAATTGCCTTCAGAAACATCATTTATAGCAATGAATATCTTGCACAAATTCTCATTTAAGACGGACATATCCGTATTAACCATAGAACGGATCAAGTAATACTCAATAATTTTTCTTGATTGATCCTTTTTAACTTTTGAAGTATGTGTCCTCAGCGCAGTAACCCAAAAAAAAAAGTGTTTTATAAAGACAATGAGGGGTTCACGGGCATATTATAGTTTTGGTACCATACAAATAACTGTTGCGCTAAAAGTTGAGTCGTATAAGTGTTTTTGAAGGACCGCATTTATGCACTCACCATCACCTCACCAGAGTCACCACACCACACCAGTCACGGGTGCTATGTTTTATTACAAGTACACAACCTGTTAACCAAATATCTCACTCCAATTCAAATTTAAATGAAAATATCATTAAAAATCAAATTGAAGACAAACAACTTTAAAATGAAAACATCAATAAAAATTGTGCAAATCATAAACCTATTGATGAATATAATTTGCACTATTTCTATTGATATTTTTCATCTGAAGATGCTTGTGTTTGATTTTAATTAGGTTGAGATATTTTTTAACTGAATATAAGAGCATCCAAATTTCAACCACACTATTTTATCCGTTAAACTCATAATTAATAAGATGGTGGATTATCGAAGATGTCTTAGTCTAGTGGTTAAGATAGTGGTATTGTGGACAATATGTTACTGATTGACCTCCCATTTTGTAATGCGACTAAGTGCATGCTCCGTTTGAAAGTTGTATTTGTAAATGGAATGTAATCTAACATCTTCTTACCTTACCCACTTGGTGCAAAATACTTTTGGATAACCAAGTCTAAGGTAAGATTATCAATGTCTCGAGGACGGTATCATGTCAGCTTTTTACTAATTTTTATTATTTTTTTATTGTTCAGACTTATCTCAAATTCATCTCAAACTTTATACCATATGTATTAGACTCGTCTCTTACTCCACTTTTTCTTTTTTATATAACTTTTATTTTTTACAAAAAGAAATAAAACGTGACAACCACTCATTAGATAATTTCAATAAAAAGTGGGACTCATCCAAAGTCTTAAGTTGGGTCTTGAATTTAAAAGACCCAACTTAAGACTTTGTTAAAATTTGATAAATTATTGATAATTTTGGTGAGTCTTATCTTAAGACTTACTAGAGTCTTGTCTTAAAGACTAGCCGTAATCTTACCCTAAGGGCCTAAACCCTTTTAACAATTCACTTAATTAGGTTTTTGGCTAAAATTATTGATTCAGTAATCAGGTATAGAAGTTACAGTAAAGAAAATAAAATAAAAGAAAATAAGAAATGATGGAAATGGATAGAAGACGTACCAGAATCAATAACGGTACCAGCACCAGTAGTAGAATCAAAGGCCAAGGCAGCAGGAGGAATATCCACAGTTTTACGACCGACTTTGATCCCAATTAAATTCACATAATAAAGAGAAGACCTTCTTGGGTTCTTTAGCAATGGTGTAAATTGCATCTTCTTAGGTTGGGCGATTGGACCAAGTCTCAGTTGTCCTGCAAAGCTCGATGATTTAAAGCTTGGCAAACAGTATGAGAATGTCGACTTGTATAGGTTTTGGCTCTGTGACAGCAGCGATAGCGGACCTCGTCCCAACCCTAATAGCCCCTGCGCTGGGACTGATGTCCCCGTCGCCTTCGTGATGCACCCAAACACGTAACCTGGTAATGGGTCTTGTGCTAGGGCTATGGTGTCTTGAGATAGGGTTGCTGCTATAGTAGATCCGCCGTATGTTTGGTTGAAAGTGCACGAGTTTAGGACGCAAACAGAGTTTAACACCTGAAATTAAACCAGAATCTTGTAATCGAGTTTGGGACGTATTAACATGTAAGGCCTTAGGCCTATGTAAAATTTCACTTCACACTTTCATCGTCAAATTTGGGACCGAACTCGACACAAACTCGATCTAACATCACTTGATCGCCTATGGTCTAACATGAATATGATGAATTTGAACTTAGGTGAGACGGTCGTGTTGGAAAATTAAGGTTATTATAGGGACGGAGATATATTGAGAGAATATATGGTGTTGTGTCGTGGTATCAAAGCCACTGAATGAAAAACGAAATCGCCCGACTACAGTACAAATCGGAATGGGCTTCGTCCCCCAGGTCACCCAACACTCCTAAAAGTTGTGTACTCAACAATTAGGAGTTGGAACTCATATACGTAGTATGTATTGGAGTTCGGATTTGCAGGCCATGAATAAGTAGTGTCATAAGCAAAACCTGAAAAACTTGGAATGTTTAACTAACAAATTTCAAAGTTTTCATTTTTGAGCGGGACGAGCGTCTTTGATAGCCCCTCGCTACAGCAACATATTAGCAAATTGAATACTGCTGGCTACGTCTGAATCATTTAATTACGAGTAATTTAAGGGTAATGAAGGAAAGAAAGCAAGAGAAATACCTGGTGACATTGTGACGAAGCACAAGCAACACCCTTAAAAGACACAGATCTATCAGAAGCAAAGAGTGAAGAACCAGGACAACCAAGACAGCCACTACAAGGCAACCAAGCAGCATCACTACTTGTATCTAATGCCATTAAAAAGGTTTGTGGTGGAGTTCCAACATTCACCCTGACTAAGTAAGTTGGGGTCTGCATTATCTGTCTTCCCCATGCTACTGGAGCTACAGACTTCTTCGACGACACGAGGCTAGATAGGAAATTCACCCGTGCCTGGTCTTGGGCCAACATTTGGATCACATTCTCTTCCCATGACTCTGAACTCTTGGGTTTCATAGGTGAACATGGACTCGACACGTGGATTACTTGTAGTGTTGACCCCTCGTCCTTTGGTAGACTGCATTGGGGTTGGCTTCTGCTGTGCTGCTCTACCCGAACGCCATAGGCTACAGAGTGGAGTTGGAGGAGGAGGAAGATGAGAGTTAAGCCAAGGCTTTTCATTCTTGTTTTTGGCTTCGCTTAAGTGTGCTATGCCAACTTCAGACTTCACCTGTATATATATATATATATAATTCAATCATTTTTTGCTACAGCAAGTCTAACTGCGACGAACATATTCGGCATAAGTTTACGACGGCTTATATACTACCCGTATATATAGATAGATAAAACCAAACTTTTTTGCTACAGCAAGTCTACCATGCTTTTGTCTTATCTATCCTACCTAGATAATATTTGATGTGTCATAAACTACCACAATCCTGTCACAAATCAGAATTTTTGTTTTTTATTCCTCCCACCCCCTGTATATTTGTCTAAAATTTAAAAGTAGTTAAATCTGATAAAAGGAAACAAAAATAGATTCTCAAGGTGTGGCAAAACAATGAGTTGCCACCAATATTGCACTATTTTTCACTTACACTCCCACCTGAATTCTTTTTTTTTTTTTTTAAGTTACACCCAAATTATTTTGATAAGTTCAAAATTTACACCCAAAATCACTACGGTTTTTCTGTCAAACCTCAAAATTTTCTGTTAAAACCCTAATTTTTTGACGAATTCCCCTTGGTTCTTTTATTAAGCTTATCTTATCTATTCTTCCTTTTTTCCCTTCTTTTATGTTATAACCAACATACTTTGATTCTCTCTCATGTTCTTCTACAAATTATATTCTGAAATTGATTTCAATAGCTCATAATCAAGTTATTCCACATTATTTTATTCGACCCATTATATGCTCAAGTATATTCTTCCATAATTAATTAGACTAGAAGGGTATATGATTGCTAATTGTGAGGAGAGTGGGAGTGTGGGAGCGACTGAGTTCTGAGTACACTAAGACACTAAGTAGTGTGATAACAGACTGTAATCCATGTATTATTGTGCTCCACTTCATTTCAGAATTTTATTAGGGCCGTAATCACATACGGAGTAGTTCAAGAACTGACAAAACAGGGTAAACTTATTTATAAAGAATGTCGAGACTCATTTAAAAACAAAACTTTTCCTGGGGATCTTGTGTTTCTACCCCTTATAATTTTGTGCCAACTTGGTCTTCAAATATACGTCAAAATTGGATTTTTTTCCAAAATAAGCGATTCTCGCTAATTAATTAACAAAATAGGTGATTTTTGTACTTTATTACCAAAAATGGATCCACGTAGGATCGAATTTCCCGAATCTGGGTAAAAATTCAAATCGCTCACAGGATGAGAGACTTAAACTCCCTTCCCCCGTTTCCCCTTCCCCTTCATTCCCGAAGTATGTTAATAATATAACAATCATGCAATTCTTATTGTGTTTACAAGCTAATACACCTACTATATATACAAGATATGCTTAGCTAATAATGGGAAAGAATATTGTAGGCTCCTAGAATAATTACACTAACAACTACTTTCTCCATTTTTCTATGTTCTTCCCATTTGCTTTTTGGAGGTCAAAGTTTTCGAACTTTGACCGTAAGTAAGTTAGACAATAATGAATTTTAAGTTATAAAATTAGAACATTTACAATTATTATCAACAAATCTTCGTGGGGAAAAAAAATTCAATAGAAAAAATATCGTATAGATGTCGGAAAAGACGGTCAAAGGTGCGTCTTGGAGACCGCAATAAAGCAAATGGGAAGAACATAGAAAAATGGAGGAAGTATAATATCTTCTAATCCAAGTAAGAATATGTTAACTACAAATCATGGGAATAGACAGAACCGTTGATATTGGGCTTGGGTGTATGCCGTGAACTTGAGTGATAGGGTAATAATGGTGATGATTGAAGGCAAACTGAAGGGGAAAAAAATAAGAGAGGAGAGAGATAAAGAAAGAAGTAAGTCGCTGCCTCCCACAGCGACTTTAGTGGAGGAAGGATGTTTTTTTCAGTCAGTTGCGAGTCACTCACACTCTATACGACTTGTTGTTGATATAATTTTTTGGATATGGTCGTTGTCCGGGTAAGCGACTTGAATACGAACCTAGCTTCGGTGATAACGTGGACCCATTTTTGATAAAAAATTTCAAAAATTATCTATTTCGTTAATTAATTGTTAAAAATCGCCAATTTCAGAAAATAACTCTCAAAATTGTCCTATATGTTAAGAATACCTATATATGATCTCCATATATATTTTTTAATATATTTTAGTTATCTTGTACGGGTTGTATTTTCGTATCTATCTATATTATTAAATAAAGTTTTTTTCGAGCGACGTGATTGGTTGAACAATATAATAAGATGTTTCATTAAAGAAAGTTTTTTTCGAGCGACGTGATTGGTTAAACAATATAATGAGAGGTTTCAAAATAGAAATATAAATAGATAAAATTTGCTATGAAACATTGAAACCTAATAAGTAGCATTTAGAAAATAAAAGAAGGTGTGTTTCACTAAACCTCAAACATATTTGTCATGGTCACGGAGCTTAAATACTACTACTATTATATAT
Organism: Silene conica; assembly: GCA_029255685.2. Classification (NCBI taxonomy): domain Eukaryota; kingdom Viridiplantae; phylum Streptophyta; class Magnoliopsida; order Caryophyllales; family Caryophyllaceae; genus Silene; species Silene conica. The sequence continues at coordinate 17,440,426 of CM055313.2, read as the reverse complement.
AAGCATGCATTGCATTGCAGATTTGCACATACAAAGCAAATTTATTTCTTGTCCAATTTATATATGTTTTTTCTGAAACAATTTTTTTGCCTTTGTGTATGCTATTTTCTAATTTTTTTATTTGCATTAGATGTCTCTCTAATTTCTTTGACTTATTTCGAATCAATTTAACGTGTTGCATGACAATTTATAGAGTTGTTATTTATGCTAATAGGGTTTGGGTTGAAATTTCAGGTACGAATAAAATAAGACGGTTGAATTCATGAAAGGAAAATCTTCAAATAAATTGTTGAAGGTGTGTTTAACATTGTATCAATATCAATTATAGTAGATTTTCTACCGTTCCACAATTTCCTAGAATCTGGTTAGGTTGTCTTCAGTTTTGAGAACAGTTAAATGTGAGCGAACTCCTTGTGTCTATGATCTATTAGGATATTAGGCCCATTAAGTTACGATTAGCTACGACGGCTATCGTCTAGGGTTTATGGTAGTATGGTTTATTATATATAGACTATGTATCCTTTCATAAGAAACACAACAACTCATTAATAATATTTCTATCCTATGCAATTCTCTCCTTTCTATATTCTCAACATGGTATCAGAGCCTCTTTCCTGAGGACTCAAAACTGCTTCCGCGTTCTTACCGGTGGGTTGTCGGAAATCTACACCCACCGGTGGGATATTTTCAAAAAAAAAAAAAAAAAAAAAAGTTCAAGTTCAATTGCTTTTAAAATCAATGACAACCGTCACTTCAAGTATTTTTTTTGGTTTTACAATTGATTTTCCCAACTTCTTTTCTCAAATAAAATATTTTATCTCCTTAATTTTGGGGTGTTGCTCAATCATACACAAATTTTACTCAATTATAAACATGATTGACCGTTATACCCCTAACTTTCCACAACAATTACAACTGGGTTTATTTCAACTTCTCCCTCTACCTATCAACAATTAAAATTGGATTTACTCAATCATGGACCAGATTTGCGTCGTCGCTGATCTCGCCACCACCACCTACGGGATGATTAATCTCCAAGATATTTCTTCCTTCAAGCGCGGAATGACAGCGGTAACGGCGGCTGTGGCGGTGGCAGCGGCAGCGACATCGGCGAGGCAAGGAGGTAAATATCGGCATCCTGGTAAACAGCTCGAGCAAATTGAATGCACTGCTTCTGACCCCACGCATGTAGATCCATCTTTCTCCTATCTCAGTCAAGTTGCCATAGGAGAAAAGCTCAAAATCCTTGGTCAAAGCACATGCCTTGACGTTCTATCATACTTAGCAGCAGTTCCACATATCGCGACCTTCATTCCCCGTCGTAATTTGCAGATTTATTCCATCAAGAGTCTGGAGTTTTTTCATGTGGATCCCAACTAAACTTCCATTTATCTATATCGATTGCAAAGAAACCAAAATTTAATTAGTCTAAATCAATTTTAATTTCATATAATATAATTGATAAAGGTAGAGATTAAAATTATTCTGATCGATACGAGAGCTTGAATCCATAGTTGTGTGGTTTAGGGTTTTTGTGGGGAGAGAGAATTAGAAAGAATTTTTTTTAGCCAAAAGGGGTATAGAATGGAAAAGTGATGAAAAAAAGTTTATAAATGAGTAAAACTCGTACATGAATGAGCAATTACGTAATTTTGAATCTTGATTAATATTTTCTTCTTCGTTTAAGGCGGTGTTTATTAAATTTGGAGTCCGAAAAACTCAGCGTTCTCCAAATCTTGAAATAACGGATAATTTTCCGTCTTATTGATATTTGTCAGGTTCGATTAGGGTTCCTGCAAATTAACTCTTTTTTTCGACAAGTCCGAAAAAAAATCAACGGTCTTGTTCGGAGCTTTTCTCACGAGTCTTAATACTCGTTTATCTTACCAACCTTGCGAAGATGACGATCTCAATGAAGACGAAAAAGAGACGGAGATGAAGATCTCAACACGAAAATTTTTATTTACTTTTTATTCTGTGTTTTCTTTGTATTTGTCCAATCGTAAAGTTCGTCTTACGTACTGCCTTTATGATTGCGGGAGGGTATTAGGATATTAGGCCCATTAAGTTACGATTAGCTACGACGGCTATCGTCTAGGGTTTATGGTAGTATGGTTTATTATATATAGACTATGTATCCTTTCATAAGAAACACAACAACTCATTAATAATATTTCTATCCTATGCAATTCTCTCCTTTCTATATTCTCAACATGATCATATCAAGGTTTGCGATCTTTAGTTTACAAGAGAAATTTAATCTTTAGTTTTTTTTAGAACTGTTTTGGATTATACAATCCTTTGTAAGTGCAATTTAGCCTATTACTAATGAATTAGTCTCTTTTTGAAAAATAATAATTATTCTACTAACATCTCATGTACCACGTTTATTCATAGCATATGTTTGGAAAAATTATTTTTGGAGTTGCTTCGTTGTAAAGTTACAGACAATGAGTTAAAGTCCAGCTTAGCTTTTGATATATGTTTATGTAGAACATTAGAAATTATGCACAATTTTATATAATCTTCCTCTGCCTTAAAACTTTGATGGAATGATGGTGCACAATTATTTCGAATGACCTTTAACAACGGGGGTTTCAACAACGTCTACTTTTTATATAACAACGGTTTTTCACTGTTGTATACTCTGTTTTTGTAGTAGTATTACCTTGAATTATAGTATATGGTGTGTTGTGATAGTTATTGTGTGATTATTGTAGGATGAGACAGTTTTATAAGACGGATTATTGATTGAGTTGGATTGCTTATGGAGTATGTTAATAGGTAGGTTATTCCTACTCGGTTTAAATAGGTTTTGATGGTTGTACATGTCATTATTTTGGTAGTCATTGCATTATACCATGTGGTTGAGTATTTGGATGAGTCTCATGTGTGTCGGTATTGCATTATAGCATGTTGTTGGTTTGCTTTGACTCGGGGAGTCGGGATATATATCGTACTTGTGGGTAGTATTTCATAATGACTAGGTATTGGTATAACATGTGGCGTCTTACATTTATTGCGCTAGTTGTGCATATCGGAAAATATATCGGTTGTGATGGATATGTGGAAGATGTTGATGGATTGGTTATTGTTGGGGACATGGAAGGCGGTTGCAAGACCATTTTTTGCTTGAGTCGCCTCTTGGAGCTTTTCGGTCCAAGAGGAATGTGCATATTAATGACTTGAGTTTGGAGGGGCGGCTCGTGTGATTGAGACACAACGCCTGGCAGAGGACCTGAGTCGCTCTCCAACCCGGCGTGTCGTTAACGTGTCATGGAACCTATGATTATGCGTAACGCTGGAGGCGTTCTGGTACGTACTCGGGTGTAATTTTTGTGGTTGTTGACACGGGTCGTTGTAACACGGTCAAAAATAATCCTAGGTACTACTAACTGAAACTAGTGGTAGTAGGGTCGAACCCACGGGGAGGCGGAGTTTTAACTAAGGTTCAGTTCATTGGTCACATGGGTTTGATGTTGTTGTTGCTTAACTAATGACTAAAACAAGGATAAAAAGAACAACGAAGATAACAAAAATCAATTTTTAACAATTAAAAGGGAAAATATGTCAGGAATCGGGTCACCGCGGTAGTTCATGTCATGTGAGAATACTAGGTCAGTCGAGTCATTAACAAGGTGGGTAGTGATTGTCTCCTTTGGGTCTCAAATCATCCTAGACTCCCCAACCAATCTTTCGATCTAGGAAGGTTATATCGATTGCCCTAAGCAAGCGTACTTTACCAATCTTTCGATCCATGTATAGTTTTACTAGATAAACCGGTCTCCTGCGTGCACTCATTCAACTAGTTTTCTGATTATTTTGCTTATAAACAAACTTCGTCTCAGAGACGACTAACATGTGATTCCTACGACATTACTACCGCGACTTCCCTCATCCTAACATATTAAAAAGATTACCTACGCATGGTTTTGGGATCTACGCTAAACATATCAAAACTAACGAAATGCGACATAAAAAGAGATGAAAATAAACGAATAATGATAAACAAGAATAAACTAGAACGTAAATAAGATAAAGGATTAAGAGAGTTACAAGAAAGTTGGCAAGAACGATGATGAACAAGATCCGGAAATGAACTACTGCCTTTGCAAAATGAAATGAAAAACTACTGACTAAAAATGAAAAGTGAGATCTAAAGTAAAAGTGATTAGTGTAAAGTATGAGTAAAGTGTTTGCTGATTAGTGTTAACCTAATCCTTATATAGAGATTAGGTTACACTGCTTAACCTTAAAACCTAAAACTAAAATGCGAAATCCGGAGTGTTAAGTGAGTTGCTCGATCGAGTTCAAGAATCACTCGATCGAGCAACTTTTCTTCCAGAATCCTTCGATCGAGCTTCACAAAACCTTCGATCCCACTGCTCTTCTTGTGTTTTCCTCGATCGAGTAAGTTACCACTCGTTCGAGTATTTCCTCAGCTGCATCCACTCGATCAAGCAAACACTAGAGCTCGATCGAGCTTTTATCAGTGCAAATTGCTCGTATGTTGTCCCAACTGCTTCTGTTCTTCATCTTCCTCCCGGTTTAGGCTCTTATCTTCTGAAAACTGCACTTCCAAGGCTGTCAAGCTCCTTGTCTTTGTTCCATCTCCTAAAAATAGCTTACTTTTGACAAAAAATCATGGTTTTTTACATATTTTCCTGCAAAACCACAAGAAATACACAAAGAAGCGAAATAGGGGCAAAATAGCGCATAAAACGCATGTAAATGCATGAAAATGCATGCCAAAAGATGCTAAAAAGCGTATATAATATGCACGCATCAGTTGTGGGTACGGCTAGGCGTGTCTCGGTATCGGTGTTTGGTATGGTATGACTACGTATATTGCATCTCATGATCACATTGCATATAGTGTTGTCTTGTATGTTTGTGGATATTGAAACTGACCTGTTGTGTGTTGTGTAATTGTCACCTATTTCCGGGGTGGCCTGTGTCGATCCATATATTTCCGATCATATAGAGAGCATGTTATGTACAAGTTGTGTTGGTAGCATATGGGAGACGAGACTAGCTGTGACGATATCCGAGTCGAGTTTAGTTGGCTAGAAGAGGATAGATGTCAGGAGTTGTATTTATTCATTTGTTTACATTTTTACAATCATTTAACTGTTAATTATAATAATAGCGTTATAATAATAGCGTTGTTAATTTTATCTCCGACCTCACTACCTCGGGAAACCGAAATAGTGACACCTTCAATTATCCTGGCCGGATAACAGGGATGTTACAAAAATAAAATGGTTTTTTTCTTTTCCTTATTTTGCAACCCCGCGAAAATTTCGAAAAATTACCATCAGTTTGGGGGGATCTTAGGAGAATATTATGGCGTATATCGTAATCTAAATAATATCTAGTATAAGATTAAGTTATACTTACGTTATCGATGTCAATTGTTATCATTTGATTTTGACACAAAAATCAAATAAAGAAATATGGGTTAATTATAAGATGACAAATGAATCAAATGAAGGTGAATGGTCAAATTGCTTATCAAATGCAATCCAAAAATAATAGGGACAACAATTGACCGAGACACCTCAAAATAGAATCAGACAATAAATGATCGGGACAAATGGAGTATTATATTACAATATAAGTTTTTTATAATTTAGATCTTTGAAGTAGTAAAAGTATCATACCATTACAATCATTGGAAAGACGAATGATAATCAATAGTACCAACGACTATTCACATTATGCAATTCTCCCTCCCGGAGTTTAATAACCCTTCTGCATTCTCAACCCTGTGATTTAAGAAGTGACACGAACAATACAAATTTTGGCCCGGGGAAAGTTGACCCGTGATTTGACGATTCTAGCACAAAGTGAAGACATCTGGGGTGTGGAGTATTGTGAAATTTACGATCCATTACAAATACCCTAGTCGGTCATGTAAGACTTATGTTGGATTTGCCAATAATCTAATCTTATCAAATTGGTTGTGAAGAATCATATCAGATAGGTTATCAAACTAATAGGGTCGGGCAATCATGTATAAGACATTATACTTGTTTCTTATGAGTCTTATTGTGAAATTGGGCATGATCAAATTACGTAACTGACTAATAATTTGACTCCTTATAATTTTAAGTAAAAGTGATACAAACACGAAGCTAAAATGGTTTCATTTGATTTATTTGTCTCAAACATTGGGGCATAGTGCGAGGTGTCGTCAGTCTTTCGACCATGATACCCATTAACATATAGCCTTGGCTTGGAAAGAGGCATTAGCCATAAAAGCAAAGGGAAATGAACAAATATAGAACACTACTCATTCACATGCTTGGTTACTTGATTTTGTATCCAACAAATATCTAGTCACCAACTCACGCCTACTACATATTCACATGGAATAGTATTACACATCTGAGTAAATAATACGGAGTATAGATGATACACAATCAAGTATTTTGTTCATACTATCTAGTAGCTCACACAAGTGCGCAAAATAATGATGCAAACCATGTCCTTTGAAATTTCTTATTGAAGACGGACACTATTCGTCAAAAGCTGAAAACGAATAGTGTCTCTTTCACAAAATACAAGTGACATGACCTATGAAAATGCTCCATTTTCTCCACTTATCTTCCCACTTGCATTGTTGTGAGTTATCCGTACTAAAGGAGTACTCTATTGCATTGTTTTAGGGTAAAAAAGGAACTGCCGTCAAGGGCGAACCCACCTAGTAGCAAGGGATGGCGGCCGCTATCCCAAACTTAAAAAAGTTGGTTTAGAATACGAATTTTTGCTACCCAGATATTGTTGAATAATAGATAAGTAAATGGTATCTCATAAAACGTGCAATAAACAACTTGTGGTTCAATGGTAAAAAAATTGATTTCCTACCTATTGCCCTGAGTTCGTTTTTCATATTTATTTCTGGGTTCGTCCGTGACGGTGGTACATAGAAGTACAGAAAGGCGCATATAATGAAGTGATTGTATGACTGTGTGTTTAATTTGGAGGTATATACATGATGAAAGGAGGAGGAATTATTGCAGTTTGTATGTCGGTAAGACGGTAAGACGGTAAGACATAAAAGGATGCCTTTAAAAGCAATATATAAGTTGGTCCCTGTTTCCACAATTCCACCATAGGCGTAATTGGGTAAATGCCGTAATGGGTATCATGTGATCTTCTCCTCGTTGTGGACTCCTGCTAACTCTACTGGACCATGCTTTTGCCTCCCACTTTCTTCATGGTAGGCCACTCTTTTTCAGACTAATTTTCTTTAGTGACCATTTCTATTCTAATAAGGAGATCATCCGATATATCTATAATATATTTAACCATCACTTATTAATAAGATTTTGTGTTTTTGAGTTTAAGTGAAGATAAATAAATTTTGAAGGTGCATATCCCATTTTGTTACGGTTGTTTACGACGGTGGTGGGTCGGGTCGTTACAAGTGATATCAAAACAACTATACAACCGTGTGGAGATGACGTTATACTCCATATGTAGGGGAGAATGTAACACCCATGCAAAGTCAGAAAAGTTGTCTCACATGAATAGAATAAGGAGATCATGAGAACCTCATAAAAGATTACACTCATCACATAATAACAAAGTGTTGCGTCTGGTTATGACGTTAAACTCCGTAAATAGGGGAGAATGTAACACCCCATAAAATGTGAGTAAAGTTGTTTTACATTGATAGAATAATGAAATCATGAGAAACTTATAATAGATTACACCCATCATCAGTTAGTAATAAGACCTTGTGCTTTTGTTAAGTGAAGTTAAATAATGGATCTGAAGGTGCATACCTCATCATACAAGGGTTGTATTACAGCGGCGGCGGGTAGGGTTGTTACAAGAGATATTAGAGCAACCCTACAACTGTGTAGAGATCGTAGACATGCAGATGATATACTATCTTGGACGAAGTGGTTTTACGTTCTAAAGTGATCGCCCACCTATTGGGGGCATTCCGAGTTAGCATTTATTCTTCCCCTCACAACGAGGATGGTTTGCTCTTTAAGTGGGGGAAAATGTAACATTCAATGAAATATGGGGTAAATTATCCCATATGGATAGAATATGGAAATTATGAATAATAGATGGAATGTGCTAAATCCAACACATAATTTTACTATTTTCCAACACATTAATCCGCCATATTCCAATTCTGTCCTTCTCACTTTTCCTGTGAAATTGAGAGCTTGAAAGACAAAAATACCAGAAAGGAAAGGGAAACAAGTGAACTCCCTCGACCACCCCACCATTCCTCCGCATCCCTACCGCATCAAACACAATTTCTCAGCGACCCTACTACCGCAGACAACTTACTTGAACCTCTGTCGCCCCATTTCACGGCCAATCAACTTTTCTGTCTGACTTCGTGACCCGCGACAACCATGCCAAAATCCCACTGCGTCAACAATCACCATGCCTGAAAGCTTCGCCCGACAGGGAAAGAGTTGGGGCTTGAGTTTTGATCGAACGAAAATTGCTAGGAAAAGTGCTTCCGTGTACCACTGCTTGAGAGATTCAGTAGTCGTCATACGCAGATTACTTAAATTCTATATCAAATCTATAAGAGACTAGTGTACTAGATAAGGAAAAAAGGCGATAAAGTAGAAGAAGGCAAATGCGTTGTCCTGTCCTTCGATTCCCTTGCCTGCGCCGACCTCATGGCTGACCACTTCTTCCCGGACCATCTTACTCCGGCAGACGAATACGAAAATAATACGGAATACTAACAACCACCCTTTTCTAGAACCCTAATTGTAAATACTTTTCCAAAAAATCGGTTAATTCAATCAATTAAAAGACGAAGGGTAGATTATTACTGATAAGATTGAGAAATTACATGTCATATGTGTGAATTAAGATCCAAAACTATTGAATTATTAACAATGATTAGGTTTTAAAGAGAGTAAGAGGAGAATTTTTTTCTTTCTAAAATAAAGGGTAGTTATGGAATAAAGGGGTAAAGTGTGTGGGATATAGCAAATTGATGTGCGAGATTTAACAATTACATAATAGATTCCACCCATCACTTAATAATAAGGCCGCTTTTTGTTTTTGGGATTAATTGGGACAAAAAATGTGCAAGAAGGTGTATATCTCATCTTAATGGAGGTATGTTACGACGACAACGGGTAGGGTCGTTACTAAAACTATTGACGATATGCAAAATGAGTTTTCCCGCTGATCATCATCCCTCTCAATGCATCCACGACTATTGTTTTATAGTTTTATAGTATATGATTAAGAGTTTTCCACGTAGCGCGTCATACGGAGGGACCAGTTTCGTGCCCAACATCCTTTTTATTGTTTGAGCAGAGTTGTTGCTACTTCAGACTATTTGATTGCCTCAATCAAAAACGAGATTAATTTCGTTCTTGAGAGCAGATGTCTATTGGTTCTAAGTGAGTATATTGTTAGTATTCCGCTCAACTCGCTTTTTAAACCAAGTGACGGTATTCGTCCTACTACTGTAAGTACGGTTTGGAGATGCCTTATCTCTAAGGTTGATGGAGATAATTGGGTGAAGAAAAATAGGAGATAAAGAGATGGAGAGACCATTGTTAATAATGCTCTAATGCTCTTTCTGGTTGCACCAAAAAATAATTTCAATAGAGCACCCTTCTTGTGTACCTAATTCGCTCATTTTGGTGCGATTTGATTTTTCAATCCCCTAAAATTGAAAGGATAACTAGCTACCACCATCTCCAGCACAAGAGTCTCTCGTTCAATGCCCTTAAAAAAGGGGGATAATAAAAATAGGATGAAATCTATACGGTTTTTCATCGCACCAATCAGCATGACCCACCATGTTCACTCGATTGTGGTGGCTGTGACATATCACGGCATGAAAGACTCCGTAGTAAACCATACAAACCAGGTACACTGTATATCATTTAGTTACACTTGATCTAAATCTCAGACAATTAGATTCAGACCAAGCAGTATTCCTATTACCAATCCAAAAGTTGGAACAGTTGCGCATTTGCTTTCAAAAATGACATTTATCTGTTGCAGAAAAAAGAACTGGACCTTTTCCAACTGAAAATGATCCTTCAAACAAAAAAGTGCCACGTAGAATACCGTTTGGCCCTAGTGCAGCAACAAACGGCGCTCAAGAGATATATGCTTCGACTATAACCAACAAAAGCATCATCAACGAGTCATGCTTCACTTGCACCTTCGAGAACCCTGCTTCAACGCAAATTCATATATATGTCAGCACTATGTTGCCTCATCTTTATTTCTGACCAAAATGAATTCCAGCACAAGTATCTCTTAAACAAAAGAGACCAAAGGAGGACAGAGGTTCAATTTTAACCATGCAAATGTTGAGACTTGGAGGGTTCAACCATTGATTTGCCTTCAGGTCCAGACGAGACTACTGTAGTTTTAAATGTTACTTAAGATTGAATGAATATGTCAAGATATGGTAATGTCAAGACAGTAATGCTTATTATAATAGATGCGGAAGATTAAGGTTTTGTAAACACATTCTATCGTCTGTGGTTGAACACATTTCATCAAAACACAACTTGGTAACACAAATATCCATCACAAGGGAAATGCTCAGAACAGCCTCTCTGTGATCCTTCTTGGATTTCGGTCCGAAGATCTCTTACAATTATTGCAAGATCCTTGTAAAGTTATAAGTCATATATAATAGTTTGAACATTTGGAATCACAATAAATAATTCTAGCATGTGCTCAACACTTCGTAGAAAGGGATATACTGCATTGGTTGATCATCCCGGTTATGCTGATCACAAAATAGAATAATTTAGAGAAGGGAAGGGTAAGAAGGAAGCATGAGCTGTTTCTTGTGAACATACAAAGCACAATGACTACATACTTCGTATAATACAGAAAATACTAACAAATATGCATCCAATATTTCTTGTACTATCAGTCGCCCAGAACCAAAATATAGGCTCAGATGACAACTTGGCAAATGCATTGCCAACACTTGACTAACAAAATCAGAGGCAACATTTCAACCAAAATCCAAAATCATTACTTCTATAAAAGAAAAATGTAAATTTGTCTACGTAGCGCAATATCGTTTCAGCGTTCACTCTCTCAACCCCTCACATTCACTCTCACAAATTAAAATTTCGTCAACTAATCGAAAGCTTTTAAACTTGCCAAGCCAAATTTAAGATAACTAAATATTCTACAATTAAATACCGTGAATCATGCAAATCTCACAATTATTCCTTTTGACCTAAATATTCTACAATTAGTAATATTTGATTCTATATTTAATCAAAACCGTGAAATTATGTAACAATACTTAAAATAATTTTTTCTGGGGTATTGAGAGTGGGCAGCGGAAAATGGTTTTCAAAAGTTGGGCTTCGATCTGCACCCCGTGGAAAGGAGGGTTTAATGTAAAGGAACTGCTAAGCTGGAACAAAGCGCTCTTATGTAAATTGGTATGGATTTTGACTCATCAGGGGGATGGTATTTGGGAGAGATGGACCCGCGCTTACAATCTCAATGGCCGCCAACTTTGGGACGCCAAATGCCTCCCGCATCAAGCCGAATGCTGGAAAGGGATCATTAAAACTAAAGACGCCCTCCTTGCCTTGGCTGGAGACCCGACAAATGCCACCCGATTACTGGATTCGTGCGTCCAAAGAGGTGAGTTTTCAGTCACCAAAGCTTACCATCTTTTTCGAAGCAAAAACAGGGTTCTTAGTTGGACTAAACCCTTGAATATTGTTGAGATTATGCCGAAGCATCGGATTGTGATAATGCAAGCGGTCCAACACAAGCTTCCCACTATGGACAATATTTGCAGTCGCGGTTTCCAATTCGCAAATCGATGCAGTCTTTGCAAACAGGCCGGCTGAATCCCATAGACACCTTTTCTTTAGGTGCCCCTTCTCACAAGAAGTCTGGAGAAACATTGTCACTTGGGGGGATCTGACTGGTCTCGGATCAGACCTTGATCTGAAAAATTGGCTCTACAAAATTGCGAAAGACAAAACTAGGAAACGTTGGAAAAGGAAGATTACTACCTGCTTTATAGCGAGCCTAGTCTACGGGATTTGGGGAGCGAGAAACAGGTACATCTTCGGAGGACGGCTTATTTCCACGGATCAGGTTACTCAGGATATTAAATTTGCCATTAAAACAAGATTGAGCTCGAGTACTGATTTGTATATTACTAGATGGTTGGATGTAATGCTCTAAAGTTTAGAGCTTTTTGATGTAGGTTCTTTTCTCGTTTTTTGTGGCACTTGTTTTGTAAGATACCATCTCTTTTTATTCCCCTCATGGATGAATACAATTGAGACTAACCTTCTTACAAAAAAAAAATTATTCTGATGCTAAAAACGTGATTCAGTCAAATAACAAAATTATTCTTTTTTACCAAAATATTCTACAATTAATAATATTTGATTCTATATTTAATCAAAACCGTGAAATTAGGGACAAACTAGTGTAACACCCGTGAAAAATCACAGGGTTGCGCATACTTGCTTGTAAAGATGACATATACATTTTATTTATTATATAGCAATTCTATTTATTCGAACATGTGTACTTTCTTACAATAAAAAATAAATCATATAATATCATAGCAGCAGAAGAGTTCAATAAAGAAAAGAACAAATATCATAGCACCGTAGATGTTGATGAATATCATAGCAGATATTATATGACATAAACAAATCTCCAAAAAATAGATATTTTCATTGTTTGAAAAGAACACACAGATTAATACCTAAACTCAAATTCTCTCAGTTCTGGTAACTCCAGATCGACGTTAAAAACAGTGGCGTTGAACGTTGTCTAGACACACCAAAAACCTAAAAATTAATTATAAGAGGTTAATTATAAATTCGTAATTTAATAGTAAGTATATTTTGATCATCTTAATTTAATAGTAAATATATTTTGATCATATTACGTATGAGTTTTACTACCTTCAAATTTTTTGGTCTGCACACATTGGATCACAATGACTTTTGACTGGTCTGGATTGGGAAGTTTGGATATGAGCTCGGGTACTTGAACCATGAAAGCTTCCCATAATGTGCATGAAAGCTTTGTTCTCCTAAACAAAAATCATACTTTTTCAAGAAATAACGTGCAATTTAAGTTTATTCGAAATGACCCAAAGTGTACAGTAATAATGAACTAACTGGTAGTCTTCAAGCTTTATTGTGCGACATATATGCTTGTTTGAGTTTCTGTTATAGGACCAATCTCATATAGTTTTCCTATAACATCTGCAAAGTCAAATAGTGAAACAAATAAAAAAACCATAGTTGAAAATTAAAAAAATACCGTAAATGAATATTATAATTGGAGAGTCACTCTTTCAAACCCTCACATTCACCCTCACAAATTAAATTTTCGTCAACCAATCAAATGCTTTTAAACTTGCTAAGTCAAATTTTAAAAAATTAAACATTCTACAATTAAATACCGTGAATCATGCAAATCTCACAATTATTCCTTTTGACCTAAATATTCTACAATTAGTAATATTATCAAAACCGTGAAATTATGTAACAATACTTAAGATAATTATGTTAAATATAAAGGAATAATGATGTAACAATACTTAAGATAATTATCTTAAGTATTGTTACATAATTTCACGGTTTTGATTAAATATAGAATCAAATATTACTAATTGTAGAATATAAAGGTCAAAATGAATAATTGTGAGATTTGCATGATTCACAGTATTTAATTGTAGAATATTTAATTATCTTAAATTTGACTTGGCAAGTTTAAAAGCTTTTGATTGGTTGACGAAAATTTAATTTGTGAGGGTGAATGTGAGGGCTTGAAAGAGTGACTCTTCAATTATAATATTCATTAACGGTATTTTATTAATTTTCAACTATGTTTTTTTTATTTGTTTCACTATTTGACTCTGCAGATGTTATAGGGAAGCTATATGAGATTGGTCCTATAACAGAAACTCAAAACAAGCATATATGTCGCACAATAAAGCTTGAAGACTACCAGTTAGTTCATTATTATTCTACACTTTGGGTCATTTCAAATAATCTTAAATTGCACGTTATTTATTAAAAAAAGTATGATTTTTTGTTTAGGAGAACAAAGCTTTCATGCACATTATGAGAACCTTTCACGGTTCAAGTACCCGAGCTCATATCCAAACTTCCCAATCCAGACCAGTCAAAAGCCATTGTGATCCAATGTGTTCAGACCAAAAAATTTGAAGGTAGTAAAACTCATACGTAATATGATCAAAGCATATTTACTATTAAATTAAGATGATCAAAATATACTTACTATTAAATTACGAATTTATAATTAATCTCTTATAATTAATTTTTTAGGTTCTTGGCGTGTCCAGACAACGTTCAACGCCACTGTTTTTAACGTCGATCCAGAGTTACCAGAATTGAGAGAATTCGAGCCTAGGTATTAATCTGTGTATTCTTTTCAAACAATGAAAATATCTGTTTTTTGGAGATTTGTTTATGTCATATAATATCTGCTATAATATTCATCAACATCTACGGTGCACTTCCTACTTATAATTAACTTTTCTCTATTGAACTCTTCTGCTGCTATGATATTATATTATTTCTTTTTTATTGTAAGAAAGTACACATGTTCGAATAAATAGAATTGTTATATAATAAGTAAAATGTATATATGTCATTTTTACAAGTAAGTGTACGCAACCCCGTAATTTTTCACGGGTGTTACACTAGTTAAAATTCTAAACATCAATATGATCGCATCAACAACACAAGAATTGCAACACCAATAAACAACATACTTCATGGGCTCCCACAAATAACGAATAAGGCGTGTCAGATGTACATAACCTTTCCCCGGTGTTGGTTAATATTAATAGAAAGTGACTCTTTGATGAGTGATGGATGACCCAGAATATGCCGAAAATTGCATTTAGTAACTGCTGACTAAAAAGAAGCGCAACTTATTTAATAAGTTGCTTTGTTCCATGACTCTCATCACAATCCAAAACCCAATGATAGTGAGAGAGTCTTTGGTGCCATTGAAAAAGGAAACAAGAGCGGAAATACCAGTACCAACTACCAAGAAGAAACCCTGCATTTAACTTTGATGGAATCTCCATAAAATCACAACTTAGACAACAAATCTTTTAACTCCCTTGCCTTTCTCTTTCCTTTCACCGCCTTATCAATCATCTTTCAAAAGTAAGCCATGCACTAACGGAACATACCAATTTTTAACATTGACCATAGTAATTTGGTGCAAGATAAACTTCATGATCACTCTGAAGTTAACACACACATGTACAAAACAACATTACCCCAGTCCTACCAATTGCGGGGGAAGGGGGAAGGGGCAGATGTACACAACTTTACCCTTGTTTTAGCTGCAAAGAAGTTGCTTTCAAATGGCCGACGATAAAAATTGCATCGCACCAAAATACCGCTACTTCACAAGAGAAAGACGCGCGACCACTTCAGCGAGCCATTTTGATTTATTCCATCATAATCCAAAACCAAAGAGTAGTGAGTCTTTGGCACCATTGAAAATATCGAATAAAACAAAAAAAAACAAAAAAAAATTCCCTAATCTACCAATAATACTAGAAAGGTCAATCACTACACACACATTCCATCATCCACAAGTACGCAGTCTCAGCCCCTGTGGATATCCATCCACCCGAAATTAAATGGGTGGGATATGGATAATGATTTTTTTACAATTTAGGGTGGAATATGGATATGGGTGAATTTAGGTTGGGGTACGGATCATGGTTTATCACCCGTTTAATCACGCGGTGGATATCCTAAATTAATAAGTACAATTATTTTTTACCAAAAAATATTAATAAATATTTTGATTACAAAAATATTTTTAATTTGTAAAGTTTTTTTTTAAATAAACTTAGAAACTACTCGCTAATGTTTTGTTGCACTTTTTGTTTATGGGCGTGAAAAGCTTGTGCTCGTAGTTGCGAGTTGTAAAATTGGAAGTCTGGCAAACAGGATTAAAAATTATGTTCAATTTTTCTCAAAAAACTATGTAATCTGGAATTGTTTGGTAATGTACGCTTTAAATTTTATCGTCTTAGGTGTATATTTTTGATATATCGCCTTTAAATTTATGAGCGTGAAAATATCCAACAAGTGCCCACCCGCTTCACCCGGTGGATATGGATATGCATTGATGAAAAAATATTAAACGGATAAGGGTGGGATATGGATGACCACGAATTAAATGGATATGGATATGGATATGGCTCCACCCCATCCATATCTCACCCATTGCCATCCCTAACCACAAGAAGAAGAATTGATCACATCCGCAAAGTGAAACAAACGGTAATTCTGTAAGGGTAGTTGGTTTTTAACATCTACTACCTCTATTCAATTCAACATTGCATATATGTTTTATGCACAAATAATAAGAAACTATATTATAGTATTCCAGGTACAACAAATAGGTGTAAAGTGTTAGTATTGTGTGTAATTTATGATGAAGAAGTGGGCCTTAATAGTGCTACAATAGTATTATAGTATTAAAAGTACCACCAAATAAGGAAACGTGGAATATGGAGTTGAATGGACCGAAAAGGAATAAGTGTAATGTGGACTTGAATGGAGGGAATATTAGTTTGTACACCTCTTACATATGGGGTTGGCATAACAATCTGCTACTGTGAGCGAGCTGGACTTTTGGTCACACCTCCACAATCACCCTGAGTGACCACTTCTCTACCTTACTTTTTACAACAATCATCAGCTGCCTCGGCCACTCTTGTCACCAACCTCCATAAAGCGGACCAAGCGACACCCTACTAGGGCGCGCACACACGCACGTGTATGTGAGTGGAAGTAAAAAGAGAAGGAAAGTAAAAAAGAAAAAATAAGATTAAGAGGCAAAATAACATATAAAAGAGTGTAAGAAAGATATCAGTAAACTCAAACGTCATATCCAAGTCACTTCCATTCAATGGAAGAAAAAATTTCCTATCCAAAGTAAACCTCATGTCACCTTCAACTACGGGTTGATTAAATACCAAAACTTAACCGAAGAAGGGATAAATGTCTAACTCTGCCCAACTTCTTTTGTCTATACTATGGTATTTTTACAAAATGCTACAACATTTCCCAGTTCCTACTTTTCTAGTTGGTGCACTTTATCCCCATGGACCATAATCGGTTGTTGCTGCTCTGTTGTCAACTGCTTTTCCAGTGTTTTGCAAGTTTGCTAAACTGGTTTCACAAAACAGGCCATGGTTCAACTCTAACATCAAGAAGCATTGGATGTGTAGAAATCACGCATCACTGCTGAGATCAAGTTTGTTATACTGGAGTTAACGTTAAGGGCTCAGTGTGATGATGCACTAAGGGGATAACAGAGCAAAACAATAAAGAGGTGGAAGAGACAGCCGTAGTGGTGAAAAGAGGGGAGAAGGTTTCCATAGGGGATGCTTGAATTGGATAATTGTTATGGGGTAATATAGGTAAAAACAAGTTAGAAAAAGAAAAAGAAAAAAAAAAGATAAAAGATGGGAATAAATTCCTATGCAATCAAAGACTCATGAGTATTTGATTTTGGATTATGATAGAATAAAACAAAATGGCTCACTCCACTAACTCGCTTCTTTTTATTGTGAAATATAAGTCATTCGATGCGTCTCTCATTGCAATTCTCAATGCGTACATCCGGCCCCACCTTACCCCCCAATCTGCAGGCTGCAGCCCTTGAGGCACTAGGATAATGTTTTTATTGGAAGTGATGGAAATAAAGGAAGATGAATGGGTGGTGAAGGGAAGATGAAGGAGTGATGAGGGTACTATTTCTCTCACAAAAAGGCAATATATACATTACCCTAGGAAACGAGAGTAACTTTTACCATCTTTATGCAGCAACCACTATCCCCTCTTCACCCCCTTATTTTCAACAGCACCACCACCACTAACTCCTACTTCCCTTTGTTTTTTATAAATTACACCGTATTAATTACTCCTAATCAAGGAAGTACATAAAGGTGATGATAATAGTTATATGTATTACCTTCAAATAGGCACAATAGATCCTCAACCACCACCACATCCTCTTTACACTACCAAATTCTCCTTTGTCCTTCCCTTTATTTTGACGTCCGTCTATCCGTCACCGTTAACATATTATTCAAATCCAAGCTAGCCCTAAATAGCTTCTAGCTGTGACATTAAGAACTTGCACTCCCGAATAACTCACAAAGTCATTAACAAATGAGACCACATTCATTCAGTTTCTTATAAAACTGTCAAACCCGATTTCAGATACTAATAGAACCATAAGTTAATGTTAGGCCCAAAAAAATCTCACTGGAAAAAAATACTTGTACAAGAATTGAAACCTGGCTAAGTTCCTTTTTATCAAACATAAAACCCCAAATTTCTCCACATTCCTTTGTTGTCTCTCACTACACTTATGACCCTTCCCAAACCATTAAGGAGTCAGTAACAATGTTAACAACTAACACTTCTAAGAGAGTCCCAAAACATGCCTTTTCATCTGTTTTTTTACTTATTGCTACTTTATCATCAACTTATAGAGTTATAGTTTCCGTAACTATCAGAAGATTGCATAAAACGTCTTTATTTTGGAGAATTGTAATATGACCGTATAAAGGTGAATGCATCTTGGTACAATCACCATACCAGCTAGAAGCATGGTGGACAATATGTAACAATAACACAAGGATGTTGATATTGAAAAAATAGAGCTTGCATCATGTCTTAACTCTCAAGGTCATGAACAAAGTATCATCATGGTGATCATATTCATACCGTTATACCACCGCCACCAACCACATAACACACGCCATATTAAGCAAGCAACCTCATCATACCATTGTCTCTTAACATTTGCGTCACTGCAGCACTACTTCCCACACAGTTTCTTAGGGCTATTTAAATAAGAAACCACCTCTAGAATCCTGAAGGCGTACTATATACATCTCAAAATTCGATTCTCAATTTACAGAACATCCCAAATAATTAACGAAACCAAATCCATTGGTCCAGGCAAGGTGACACATGATATTCTGGGTGTAGCTTTATAACAGCAAGCTTCAAAGATAATCATCTTACAAACATACAAATAAAGAAACAAACACAGTATAAAACAAAGGCAAGAAGAACACTAAAACCCTCAAAATTCAGAATAATTACCTGGATAAGGCGGCATTTCGACTGCAATGAAGAACCCTAGTTTCACCAGGGTGCTGAGCAGCATTGTCAATCAACTCCCTCAACCCCAAATTGCAAGTATTATTATCCACCTTCTTCTCATCTCTCTCTTTCTCCTGCTGCTCCTTCTTTCTATCACCCTTGCGACCAGCAACCAACCTCTCGAAATAATTGCCATAAATATACTCAGGAGTGTAACCATGATCATCATCAAACAACATGATATGACCATGCCACTCCCAGACCCGGTAACCCGACCCGCCTTCCTCCTCATGAAACCCGACACAAACATGGTGGTCTCCAATGGATACAGCCTGACCAGAATTCGGTTTAAGGGTTTGGATGTTGCCGGTTAGTATGACCTTGACTATCTGCTTCTCAAGCCTCGACTCCTCCTTGGACAGCCGCGAAGATGTTTTCTTTACTGTATTGTCGTCGTCGTCGCCGTAGTCATAGTCGTTGTCCTCATCGCCGTATTGGTTGAAGTCATCGTGGTCGTCATCGGAGAAGGAGTCTTCGAAGGAGGAGTCAGAGAGGTGGGCGGCGAGGAATTCTTCGAATGAGGAAGAGAGAAGGGGGCGGTCGTTGGTAGTGCTGGTAGTGGTGGTTGAAGGTGGTGGTGGGCGGATTTGGAGGCGGTTGAGGAGGGAATCGAGGAGGAGGTTGTCGAAGTTAGGGGTAGTGGTGGTGCTGCTGTTGAAAGTGCTCATTTTTCTGGGTGGAGATTATCCAGGGTTTTGGATTTCGTCAAAATAGGAGGAAAGGGTTTATGCTCAATGCTAACTCTTGTTTATATATCACAATTCACAAATTCGACCGCATATCCAATGTGCCTAGTGGTAAAGTGTTTCGTCTTAACCAATGAGTATTATTTGTCCCGTTGTAAGTTTGTGACGGATATACCCATCACAAGTGAGATATTCTTCGTAAACGAACCGGTCCGGTCAGGTTTGAATCCGCTTATTTGGGACGGGTTAGCTTTAATGTGTAATATTTCGGGGTTATTTGGCTTGGGTCGAGATTTGTTTTGGGTTAATCGTTTGATTTTTGTTTGTAGCAATTAGAGCATCCGTAAAGGTGAGGTTTGCTCCTATTTTATTTTTATTTTTCTTATTCGTCTACCTTATTTTCCACTAACTTTTTCATATCCCTTTTTTCCAATATCTATGCAATACTCCTCGTCTTTGAACGATGAGTACTCGGTTGAGTAGGGTGTACTTAACGAGTTGTGGGGTACGCGGTGAAGTAGATTGTACGTTTGTATGGAGTATTTAAGGATATTGTGTCAAATAGGGATGCGAGATTTATATCTTGGTTTTGGCAGGAACGGCAATAGTTGATGGTAAGACCTTGAAGATGAGTACAACTTTTCACCCTGCGATTGATGGATAGACTGAGAGAAACATCAAAACTTTAGAGGACATGTTACGTGCTTGTGTGATGGAATTTGGGGTTAGTTGGGAGGAACGGTTGGGCTTGATTGAATTTTCATACAACATTAGCTATCACACGAGTATTGGGATGACACTTTTTGAGGTACTATATGGGAGGAAGTGCAAAAGTCTGGTATGTTGAGATCATAACGCAGATACTGTGGTTTTGACCACAGGTGGTTCAGGATATGCTTGAACAGGTTCACCTGATTTAATAGATGATGAGGGCGGCCCATGATCGACGTAAGTGGGTGACAAGATACTTTTGAAAGTGTCATCAATGCAGGGAGCGATGAGATTCGGTAAGCAGGGTAAACTGAGCCAAAAGTCCATTGCCCCTTTTGAGATTTTCGATCGAGCCGACGAGGTGGCCGATCGTTTAGCCTTGCCATCTGCCCTTAATCGGGTACACAATATGTTTCATGTATCCCAACGTTGGAAGTATGTCATTGGCCCATCTCATGTGTTAGAGGTTAAACACATTGAGTTATTTGTGGCTCTTACTTATGTCGAGGCATGCAAAGAGATCTTAGACCGTAAAGTGCGTAAGACAAGAAACAACGAGATAGTTTTGCTCAAAGTATTATGGTCTAATCATGATGTGGAAGAGGCGACATTTGAACTAGGGGAGGCCATGAAGGAGCGTTATCCTCAGCTCTCTGATCGGGTATATATGTTTGGTTACGGGGTCGTAACCATGTTTTGTTAAGGGGGGTAGGAGATGATTTCATTTGTTTCGTCAAATTTTGAGTCCTGTTTTGGGGTGATTTTATATATCACTTTTTTAGCTATGTCTGAGGTGGTATGAGTGTCTTTTGAGTCGAGTTGTTTAGTTCTTGTTATGTCGGTCTATGTTATCTAGGTATGAATGTAAACTTCGAGGACAAAATTCGTTTTTAAGGAGGGAATACTGTAATACTCCTTATTTCTGAACGAGGAGTACTCAGTCAAGTAGGGTGTACCCGACTGAGTATGTGGGGCACGCGGTCGAATAGAGTGTACTCGACCGAGTACACCCATCGTGTTGGTTAGAAATGCTACTGTCTGAGTGGTACTCGATCGAGTACGCAAGTACTCGGTCGCTTATCCCAGGTACTCAAACGATTACCCGATTTCAGGGGATTTTCCACCGAGTTGGTTGTGACGGTTAATATGATAGAACTTTTAGAAAAGTGTCATTTTTTTTCATTATTTTGTAAAACCTAAAATCATATTATCATATTCTAATCATCTCAACCATCTTCATGGTTAATCTTCGCTTCTAGATCGTTGTATGCTTTCATTTGTGCGTTGAATTTGTGGTAAGATTTCATCTCTTTCGTCTTTCCGATTTGGGTAATCCTAGGTTAGGTTATTTTAGGGAAAGATCATGTTTGTGTAGTTGTAAATAAAGCTTATAATAAATTTTAACATGTGGTAATTTTAACTCGTTCATAATTGATCACATAATTAAATATCAACGTGTCATCTCTTAGGCTTTTAAGGCAGCTTAGCATCTCTGAGTATAAATAAGTTAGAACTAGTTTTGTAATTTGACGACTGATCAGTCGCCAAATGGGCTTTTTAGTCGCCTTTTGTGTCGGTGAGTGGAAATTTGCGACTACTTCGTGCAGTCGCCTTTTTCTGTCGCCCGAATCAGATTTTCTTGCAGTGGAAGCTCTTGTTTTGTCCGCTAAACTCCCTTACTTCTACGAGCATCTCATAATAGTAGTTTCCAAGTTTCGACTCAACTCATCTCCTAATAAATTGCATATGGACATGTTTTAAGCTTGATTTTGCTCTTTTTCGATTCAAACCGGTAAATAATACAAGAAAACCAAAGTAGACAATTCGAGGGACATTTGTAGTTAAACACTACTAAATATGCAAAAAAAATGCATGTAAATAAGGTCTAAAAAGACTATAAGAATGACACGGCGACACGCATCACATGCATTTTAATAATCAACAATTTTAGGATTAAAATCTAATCAATAATTTTAATTTTCAAAGTTAATAATGGTAAAACATTTTATAAACAAATTTTATGCTTGAAGATAAAATATATGTGGTTTATTGCATGTTAAAAGAAACTTATAAAATTAAGTCAATGTATTTATAAGACCATCCTAAAGCAATGTCGCCAAAGAGGTCGCGACCTTGTTGGATCACGGTAATCACGTAATTAAGACCTAAACCTTGTATTAATTTTGGTGACATTGAAGTTTTTGAGGTCAATTTGTGACCATGAAATTAGTTGGTGACCTTTAACGTGTCAAAATGTTATTGGTTTATTACATTATTTGGTGGGGTAGAGAATGTTGTAAATGATTAGAAATGTTGAGAAATGGAAAATCAAAGTCGTCTTTTTTTTAAGAGTCCCGAGCCAAGAGCCGAGGAGAGAGAAAAATCTTAACGTCCTAAAATGAGGCTCTGCTATGAAAAATGAGTGAAGAATGATTGAGTTGATGTCATAAGTCGTGACCTTCTGCTTGCAGTGGCGAATCTAGGATTTAAGAAATGGGGGTGATTAGTAAAATTTATAACTTAAAAAACGCTAAAATATAATCACTCGATTAATCTCGTCCCTAACATTTTTTGCTCCTATGTGATATTTAAAAGATAAGGCTTTGCTTTTATTAACAAAACACTTATATAAATATACAAACGTTTAATAAATACTAAAACAATTTGATAATAGATAGTTTTATTAAGGGTTGTCAAAATATAAAGTATTTATTTTTAAATATGATTATGCTTCTGAAAAATCTATCTCTATAAAAGGGATAGATTTTCTAGCTTTCTCATTGGTTCCTGGTTTTTAGGGAACTATGCCCCACCATTTTCAACTCAGATTTAATTTCTCTGATCAAGAAACACTTCTATTCCATACATATTCCAACTATTCCGTAATTCCGTTCTGTACCGTAATTAATTTTAATAATTTTAATCCGTCCATAATTCTGTATTGTTCCGTAATTAATTTTAATACGTCCATAATTCCGTATTCTGTTCCGTAATTAATTTTAATCCGTCCATAATTCCGTATTCTGTTCCGTAATTATTTTTAATCCGTAATCTGCAATTCCGTATTCTGATATTACCTGATTACTATTACTATTTCTATTTCTAAATACTTAATCGTTTTTGTCCGTAACTAATTTTAATCCGTAGTTCCATAAAATACGATAATACAGAAATAAAATCCAACACAAAAAAAATTACAAAATGCACAAATAATCAGTCCTAAAATTAAATTACATTTTATTTCCCAACAAAATAAAATACAAATTAAAATGTCAAACGAGATTAAATACTCGATACAATATATAAAAATCCCTTACACTAAAAAAAACAAAAAACCCTGCACAAAAAATCGTCCGATATTATAAAAAAATCACATTACGCTAATACCATCATAAAAATAAAACAAGAATACAGTATCAGCTTAAAAAAAAAATTATTGCTATTTTTGGGGATCAGAAATTTAAAAATGATACAGTATCAGCCCAAAGAATATTATTTAAATTCAAAAAAAAAAATCTGAAAATGAATATTTTACATTCAAATTTCAGATCCACGGAAATAGCATTAAGACTCGAAATCGAAAACAACCAAAACTCTGATCATAAGTTAAATTACTATAAATAAACTATTATGATTTCACATAAGTCGCATGAAACTAAAACCCTAACAATACGAATAATGGAAACAACCAGAGAGATCAGTATATCGAAGTTGACAAAAGAATCAACGGGAGTATTTGTGAAAACTAGGGTATTACGGAAATGGAAGAACAAAGACTACAGAAAAAGAAATGCTGGAGAAAACTTTACATTAGAACTACTATTAGTGGATAAAGACGTAAATACGAAATTTACTTTATTGTTACTTTATTTATATTATCTAGATATTTCTTTTGTTAAATTTTATTACTAACAAAATTATGCATTGTAGGGAGTGGTTATTCAGACAACCGTGGGAAAAGCTCTTAGACCATGCCCAAGCAAGGGTCACCCTAAGTAGGTCAATACATATTCTTAATTACACTTAATTTATCTTGACCCATTTTTACTCTCTCAAGCAAAAAGGTCACCACCTAGGTCATCAACCCAATTATTTTTCACTTTCCAACATTTTTAATTACTTTCCACATTTTTTAACCCACTAAAAAACTCATCTCTCTTACTTTATCCATTATTATTACTATATTTTAAGCTCTTCACATTTCTATGCCAATGACCATTAAACAACTATTAGGTCAATAGGTGGGTCAATACTAGGAAAAGAGGTCACCAATTGACCCTATTTTGTAATGGATCATGCTAATTAACTTACTAATCCTTAATTAACTTTACCCAATTACTTATTGACCTCCTCATCCACCTTGCTTGGGGATAGTCTTATACAAAGGTTTGATGACAAAATATTAGAGGGTAACACTTACAAAATCGACAATTTTCAAACATACCGAAATTATGGTCACGACATTGCTACAACCCATAAATGTCGTATGAGGTTTGGATACACTACTAAGATCGATATCATTGAATCCACAATACCAAAATCTGCCTTCGAATTCTTTTCGTTTCAAGATATATATATTTAACAACAACTTGCACGGAAGAATGATTATAGGTAAATATTCTAAATAATTAAATTTTTTATCAGTAACTTAGAAAATACTAATATTACCAACTTATAATAATTTTTATTTTTGAACATCTTTATGTTTTTTTTTGTAGATGTGATGGCCAAAGTGGTAGAATATGATATGATTTCTAACCTCAACAATTTGGAGAGAACATATTTGGCTTTACAAGATCTAAAGTAATGTTTATATTCCAAACAAATATAAATTCATTTTATAATTTTTCATACAAATCCTAACAAACATTAATTTTCAGTGGAGATAGCATGCGTTTTTGTCTTTGGGGACCCTATGTTGATGATGCAAAGAAAATTTCGTCAATAATAAAATACAAGAAAGAAAAACCAATTGTGGTTTTGCAGTGTGTGATTAGGGCAATTTTAAACGATGAAATCACGCTATCAACAACCGACAACGCCACGAAGATACTAATCAATCCTAATATTCCAGAAGTACACGAATGTTGGATAAGGTATTTATTATTTTACAAAATGTATTAATTTTTTTAATTCATAGAAAAGTATAAAGTATATCTTTAACCATAATATTTTGTAATTAACATGCAGAAATAACAATAGAAAAGATGTCATCAAGAAATGAAGCTTCAAAGAAAAAGTACGATGAAATCAGTTAAAAAGACAGTGAAGAAAGTGCGACAACAAAAAAGCGTCACATCAACAAATAAGTAACAAAAGCTGAAGTCGGTAAAAAAAAAGAAACCTTTTTAAGTCAGCTAAGTCCAGTACCGTATCCGTGCAGTATCTAATTATCCAATTAATTAATGTATCAGATTCTAAACTCCTTTTTACATTCTCCAAGTCGATGTAGTTAAACAACGATAATGTTTTAGAAAGTTATGTTTTTAAAATTCTATCCATTTGACACTCCAAGTTACAAATTCAATATTAAAACGTTACGTAAATTACCCAATATTATGATAATTTTAAAATTTTAAAATTAGTAAACTAATATCTCGATTTATTTATTATACAACATTCAAAACTAACGAATTTAGATTTTTAAAAATACGATTACGACAAAGAACTTCCAGTTCGCTTCAATAGAAGACAATTTCCCATTGCTGTTTGTTTTGCGATGACGCTAAACAAAAGTCAGGGTCAGTCCTTATCTCAAGTGAGTATTTATCTTCCAAGACCGGTCTCTAGTCATGGACAACTTTATGTCGCAATCTCCAGGGTTACAAGCAAACAAGGTATGAAGATATTGATTTGCGGCAATAACAGGCGTACATCGAATATGACAACCAATGTAGTTTACAAAGAAATTTTTGAGTATTTGTAAAGTTACATATTGCATTTACATTTGTAGCATATTTTTTTTGAGTATGTCCTTAGTAACTTAAATAGTATGTAGGTTGAATATCAAATTATAGACTATTTACATTGTCACCGCATTGCACATTTAATCACGGTAGTTTATATGTTTCAGTATCAAAGGTTACGCTTACAATTTCGACCCGCGCATTTTTTGCACGGGTTTAAAACTAGTATCATCATATTTACATAGTCAAGGTGGTAAAATTAATTTAAATTACAAAGAAGATGATGTAAGTTCGATCCTTTCTCATAACATTTTCAATTACTTTTAACATGCAAATAGAATACATTCGATTACTTTAACATGCAAAATAAAAAGGTAAAAAAATAAATAGAAGGAAAAAAATGTTGTTGTAGGGGATCAATTTTCGATTACTTTTAACATGCAAAATAAAAAGGTAAAAAAATAAATAAAAGGAAAAAAAATGTAAATAAGATGATGTAAGTTCGATCCTTTCTCATAACATTTTAACTTGCAAATAAAATACATTTTGGATTACTTCTAACATGCAAAATAAAAAGGTAAAAAAATAAATAGAAGGAAAAAAATGTTGTTGTAGGGGATCAATTTTCGATTATTTTAACATACAAAATAAAAAGGTAAAAAAATAAATAGAAGGGAAAAAATGTTGTTGTGGGATCCTGGACTGTTTTGATGGTGAGAGATTGTTTCTACGATTGAGCCACTAAACTTTGATGACATATTAGCACATAAATAGATATGTACCATTTTTTTTCCCTGATTAATGGGGGTGATGGTTCACCCCATCACCGCCTATAAAATCGCCCATGTCTGCTTGTGAGAGTCACGGTGGATTGAAGGTGGGTCTTGATAGTTAAGTTGAGATTACGAATAAAAATGTTGACAATCAATTAGTGTGACCTTCTGATTTGGGATGGTCTAACTAGAGTGGTTGTGATTAGGATATTTCCCAAAATACTGGTATGGTAGAATCGACAAAATAGAGAAAATTCCCCCAAAAGAACAACGAGGCGAAATAGCGATCTCATTGAAGCCTGAAGTCTGCCCATCGTGACCTCGCAACAGTGAGTTCTAAAAATCAATCCATACTTTATTGTTTATCTTAACCCAGAAAAAAAGAAAAAGGAGGTTTGAGCATGTATCAATGGAGGAAATTCGAGTTTTTCGAGGATAAATACGGTGGAAAAAGTAAAGTACCGGATGAAATTACGGGGCAATTATTATGTTGTTCAAGTGGAAGAGGTAAAATAGCAGTTGGATGTGATGATGGTGCTGTTTGTCTCCTTGATCGTGGTTTAAAGTTCAATTATGCCTTCCCTGCTCACTCTTCTTCTGTCCTTTTCCTTCAACATCTCAAGGTTTCGTCTCTTTCTTTTTCGATACCATGTTTTTAATGTTAAATTGTTTTATCTGGGTATTGATTCAATCTGTATTTGAGTACTATACAATGTAAAAGTATGTGATTTTGTATATGTTAATAAGTCAAACTCTAGGGCAATCACAAGAATGTAAGTGTTGAAGATACATTAGATGTCGGATTTTCATTACATGATCAGATGATCTGTTCCTATATGCCAAACAACAATGCTTATATGCTACTGTGTGGTTACCCCTTAGTCATCCCCAAGTTTCGTCAACCCGGCAACTGATTGCCTTGTCTGCAGGGTTATATACGAGGTCATAGTTTCGCCCATAGTTGCAGACCCGAATGCTAGTGCTTATATTCCAGAGAATGTAGCGTGAATCAATAACTTTCTGGTTGTTGATTAGAGCTTTATTTAATAAAAATTGGAGCTTTCCAGTTGAGAAGATCGAAGCTTGGGTTTGAATGTTAAGAATGGACTATCGGTGTAAACTTTGGCTGACATAGGTACTTCGGAAATTCTAGAGCTACCTCACTTCCACGCTCCGCTACCTCACTTCCAAGCTCCACTACTATGACTTTCCTTGATTTCTTCTTGTCTTGAGCTCTATTACTCTCGGACTTATTACCCTATCCCAAGCCAGGCCATAGTCGAGAGGCTCCTGCAATAGGCAGGGTAAGGGGGTTTGGGTAAATGCAGCCTTTCCCTTGTGCTAAAACCAAAGCATAACAGGTCTTTTTGCCTCTATTGGAAATGGAATGAATCAGTACATTAGCAAAGTGAGTAAGAATTCTGCTTGGAACATGGAAGAAGAAAAAGGGGTAAAAGAAAAGAGGTGACCAGAGACTCCTGCGGTGATAACATCAATTGATTTGATTTTGTCGGAGATTTTTCAAGTAACTGCTATTTACCTTGGGTTTTTCGGTATTTGTCTACTACTGTAGGTTTGCAAGTGAGCTCAGTCTCATAGGCAGGTAGACTAACCTTAAGTATGAATAGTGTTGCCTTTGCCTGCTTTTGCATGTGTGTTTTGACCAACTGACCATAAACTGGAGCCAGATGAAATTGCAGCAAGATTTTGATCATGTTTGCCAGATCAGGACACAATTGAATAGAACCATAGCTTTAAAGATGGGAGATAGTTTCTGGTGTAAGTACTAAATAGTAAAATTCGGCGTATATGAGTTTTGGGGACGAATAAAGGTTTTTAATGACATAATCTGTCTGCCGTAGGTTAACTTACCTGAAACTACTAGATAGCTCCATATTATTAAATTTGGAAGTAGACAACCAACCAAAGGTGGAGTAGCTGCATGACTTATTTTATTTGTGCCTATTTATAAAATTGGAAGTTTGTACTTACAAAATTGGAAATCTAAATGATAGAAAATTTGTCAATAATTCTGACAAATATCATTAATCTGGGCTTTATTTCCTGGAATGAACAGCAACGCAGTTTCCTTCTTACTGTTGGCCAAGATGAACAAATACCTCCACAAGCATCTGCTATGTGTCTGAAAGTTTTTGACCTGGATAAAACCCAGGTAGAAGGCTCTAGCACAAGCACAGCAGTTCCTGATTGTATTCAGACATTGCGCATATTCACTAATCAATTTCCTGAAGCGAAGGTAGCGTCCAGCATCCGTTCTCATTTCTTCTTCCAATAAGTTTGTCATAGTCTATATTGTACTCAAACTTGATTGTGGATGTCCGTTATGAATACCGACTCATCATGACTCATCATTTTATGAACTGACGGAGATTTACAAAGAGGATATGATACTTGTACGTGTACTGATCATTGAAAGATAGTTTATATAAATTTGGAAGATTTATTTTTCAAGTGAATAGAGTTGTGTTTGAAATTTAAGGATTGCAACAGTCAAAAATCATATTTTGTGCTTCATTCATGATTTTCTTTCTATACTTTTGTCAAGTTAGTCTCTCTTCCTCCTATAAAATGGGTTATAATACCTCTTTCCTTGCAGATAACATCCTTTTTAGTTTTAGAAGAAGCTCCACCAATATTAGTCATAGCCATTGGATTGGATAATGGCAGCATCTATTGCATCAAAGGGGACATTGCTCGTGAGAGAATAACGCGCTTCACACTTCGTGTTGAAAATGCTTCAGCAGGTCATGCTGCTGTGACAGGGCTTGGTTTCAGAAACGATGGTCCCGCACTTCAATTATTTGCAGTGACTCCGTCTTCTATTAGTTTGTTCAACCTTCAATACCAACCAGCAAAAAGGGAAACTTTGGATCAGATTGGATGCTTATCAAAAAGCGTTGCAATGACTGACCGCTTGGTATGCTTATGCAGTTGCTTTGTTATTGTCTTTATTAATGGCAATGGCATATGATTTTCATCTACCTTGTCTTTTGATTCTATTACATCTTTCCTTATACTAATTCATTTACTTTTTCTTGTTATTATGATTACCATCATCATTATTTTCAACTTTGTTACTACAGTAAAAAGGCTTTATACATTTGATTGAATACTGACTACCTTAGCTTTATTTGTATATTGACTATTTTGTGTGTTCCTTTCCTTTTTTATTTAAAAAAAAATGTGTTATTTGTCATTGATTGTTTATATGATGATTTGACATTAAGGTTCTGTTGTTTTTGGTAAATGACTTGTGATCCACCATGTTCAACCAGGAGCTAATAATTGGAAGACCTGAAGCTGTGTATTTTTACGAGGATGATGGACGTGGTCCTTGTTGGGCATTTGAGGGGGAGAAAAAGTTCCTCGGATGGTTCCGTGGATATCTTTTGTGTGTCATTTCAGATCAAAGAAGTGGCAAAAATACATTCAATATTTACGACCTGAAGAATCGTTTGATTGCTCATAGTGTTGCCGTTAATGAAGTCTCATTCATGGTGTGTGAGTGGGGCAACATAATTCTCATAATGGCTGATAGATCAGCCCTTTGCGTGGGAGAGAAGGACATGGAAAGCAAGTTAGACGTGCTCTTCAAGAAAAACCTGTACAGTGTCGCCATCAATCTCGTTCAGAGTCAGCAAGCTGATGCTGCTGCTACCGCTCAAGTTCTCAGAAAATATGGTGATCATTTATATAGCAAGCAAGAGTATGACGAGGCTATGGCCCAGTACATCCTTACCATTGGTCACCTTGAGCCTTCGTATGTAATTCAGAAATTCTTGGATGCCCAAAGAATCCATAACCTAACCAATTACTTGGAGAAGTTACATGAAAAGGGGATTGCCTCAAAAGACCATACTACCCTCTTACTGAACTGCTATACAAAGTTAAAAGATGTCGAAAAGTTGAATTATTTTATCAAAAATGAGGATGGTGTAGACCATAAGTTTGATGTGGAGACAGTGATACGAGTGTGTCGTGCTGCTGGTTATCACGAACATGCAATGTATGTCGCTAAAAAGGCAGGAAGGCACGAGCTGTACTTGAAGATGCTGCTAGAAGATCTTGGTAGATATGATGAAGCCTTGGAGTATATTTCAAGCCTTGAACCCAGCCAAGCTGGGGTGACGGTTAAAGAATATGGCAAAATTCTCATAGAGCACAAACCAAGGGAGACTATCGAAATACTCTTAAAGCTTTGCACCGAGGAGGAAAAGGGAAAAACTTCCAGAAAGACTACTATAACCATGCTGCCATCACCTGTCGATTTCATCACCATTTTTATACATCATCCACCTTCTTTATTGGATTTTCTTGAGAAGTACAATGACAAGGTGAAAGATGCACATGAGCAGGTGGAAATTCACAATACTCTTTTGGAATTGTACATCTCCCATGATTTAAGCTTCCCGTCAATGTCACAGTATAACTCTAATGGAGTTTCCGTGGGCGTAAAGCCGTCAGGAAACGGGAAAATACTGTCAAATGATGATGATAAAGGCCATATTGTAAGGCGGGAGAAAGGGTTGCGTTTACTTAAAAGTGCATGGCCATCTGACCTAGAAAATCCACTTTACGATGTTGATCTTGCTATAATCCTCTGTGAAATGAATGAATTTAGAGAAGGAATTTTGTTTCTTTATGAGAAAATGAAACTCTATAAGGAGGTAATTGCTTCTTACATGGGGGCCCATGACCATGAGGGATTGATTGCTTGCTGCAAGAGGCTTGGAGATTCTGGTAAAGGAGGAGATCCCACTCTTTGGGCAGATGTATTAAAATACTTTGGGGAACTTGGAGAAGACTGCTCCAGAGAAGTTAAAGAAGTCCTGACATATGTTGAGAGGGATGATATTTTACCACCTATTATTGTTATTCAAACATTATCTCAGAATCCATGCCTCACACTTTCCGTAATTAAGGATTACATTGCACGGAAACTTGAACAAGAGTCTAAGCTCATTGAAGCGGATAGACGAGCTGTGGAGAAGTATCAGGTAACTATCAGTTTTTCGTTTCAACAGGCATTTTGATATATGATGTTGTCTATGATCTCGGGCATCTCTGCTCCCTGGACAAATGCTTTTCTTCATCACTGCTTCTGTGGTCATATTATCATTAAGCACTGGTGAACCTACCTTGTTAGTTTGGTATAAAACGGATAATTTGTCTAAAGATGTTTAATTTGCATATAATGCATCCATGCCAAACACTGAAATGAAATAGAAATAGTCTTTTACCGTGTTAGTTACTTGACGGCAAAATGCTTATATTACAGTTGATGACGGCATGCATAACAGCTGAAAGAACAAAACTAGTGCTTTAGTTTACTTGCCTTAAAATTTAAGCAGTTTCAGTCATGTTAACTGTGTTAGAAAGCAGGCTACTCCCACTTTCTCTGAAGAATATGCTTAAAAAGAATATGAACTGGCTTATATTGGTTTCTTACGGTTTTTCTAGTTATTTTTTTTAGGTTTTTCTACATTGTACCTATGTATTTTTTTCTGAATTCTACGTGGTACCCATGGGTTTTCCAAAATATCAGCGGTACCCCTAAACTTAACGAAAACATCTTAAAATACCCAAAATGCTCTACCTCTTTTAAATGTTTATTTTATGCATTTTTTATTGATTTTTTGGCAATAAGTTGGCCATGCATTAACATAAATATCATTTACTCAATCGTAAACATATTTTCTTTACAAAAATTGAACTGTTTAAAAACTTGATTTTTAGTAGTTTGGGTTTTTATAAACATTTTACTATGTTTAGGGGTTCCACTGATGTTTTCAAAAATCTAGGGGTACCATTTAGAATTTATAAAAACGCGGGAGTATCACGTAGAAAAACCTTTTTTTTTTTCTAAGAGTACCTGTGGTAATTGGCTAGGGCTCATTATCCTTTTGTTCTAGATTATGATCTGAATTGTCTCTTTAAATTGGCTACTAGTCATTAAATGCAATTCTCAACCCAGTTTTTATCACGGGTCATGTAGAAATAGTCAATTAGTGTTGTGAATAATTTCTCCTTTCCTCCTACTCCGCTGTTAATGGGATCCTTTAAGCCACTAGAGTAATGTTGCTGATTTTGTTTGAGGCAATTGGCTACTACAAAGTTCTTTGGGAAAAAACTGATGGAAGGGTTTTCTTCACAATTTGCAGGAGAACACATCAACGATGAGAAAAGAAATCGAGGATCTGAGGACAAATGCAAGAATCTTTCAGCTCAGCAAGTGTACTGCATGTACTTTTACCCTTGATCTTCCAGCGGTGCACTTCATGTGCATGCATTCATACCATCTACGTTGTCTTGGTGACAACGAAAAAGAGTGCCCTGAGTGTGCTCCCGAGTACAGGTCTGTAATTGAAATGAAAAGGACCTTGGAACAAAATTCTACAGACCAAGACCAATTTTTTCAGAAAGTGAAGAATTCTAAAGATGGGTTTTCTGTAATTGCTGATTATTTTGGGAAGGGAATAATCAGCAAGACAATCCCGGGTGCAACTCCAACGAACACCTCTTCAAATTGAGTGTTTCTTTTCTATATTACTTATCTACCCGGTACGCTCTTGATCATCCACAAATGATCATGCAAGTGATATTTTCCAGGGTTGTGATTGATTGTTTGCTCCAATACCCTGTAGTTGAGGACAATGCATTCAAGCACATATGCTGTTGTTTGAAATTGTGAAGTTGCATTAACTAAATACGCTAGTTTGACTTTCATTGGCTGTTTTTTTTTCCTCTGTTGACAGTCCATGTTAGTTGATGTCAAGTTTTGGAATAAGAGTTGGTTATTGTTTGTAATTAGTGGCATTAAGTAAGTATTACATTGTATTTGAAAGCTGTATCAAACTGAATCGTGGATGTGATTTCTGCAATAAGCCTGGGTCATTAATTCGTTATCAGTACCACACCAAATTATATGTTCTAGTACACGGAAAGAACTAGGCTGACTTTATATTATCAACCTATTTCATCTCTTCGGATTTGTCCCGGTTGCTTGTATTTGAGCGAGGAGGGGGAACGGGGAACAGGAAACGTAGGCACATTCATGTTGTCAATATGGACGAAAGATCCCTTATGTCAGCTGGTTATTTGCATGTAGTAATGGTCGTTGCGCAATGTGTTTGTCAGTCACTTTGGTAAGTTACAACGATGAATGCAAAAACAAGGCTCTATGCTTTGTAAAGTGAGGCTTACCAGTAACCAGGGGAGGATCCAGACGTCAGCTATATGCCTGATGGATCGTAATTTTTCGCATATGAATTTTACTCGTACGTTTTTTTCAATATTTTCCTTATCATTTTTTCATTGTTTTACTTCATTCTCCCTTAGGCCTTACCTCATCTTCCTTCACTACCACCAAGTCACCAACCCTACCTCCGTTCACCAACTCTTGCCAGTTTTATTGCCGACAAATCTCACTCCGAACGACCGACTTCTGCACACGTTTTAGCAAGGATGTAATAAGTTTGCAAAAATCTATAAATTCCGCAGACCATCGATGATTTTATCACGTTTGCAAGCAAATTATGTAGAACTATCAACAAAGCATTAATTTTATCTCTTTTACACAAATTTCTACTCAAATTGCCCAATGTTTGAAGATTTGGTGCGTGGTTCTAGAAACAATGGAGTTCTTGGAATGAAATTTGATGAAGTTTGGAGGAGGTTTGAAGAACAAACAAAGACAGAAGAAAGAAGAAGAAATGAAGGAGGGGCTTTGTAGCACCCGCGGTCTAATTCCAGTCCACTCGATCGAGTAGAATTCTCACTCGGTCGAGTGCCGTGTCCACTCGCTCGAGTGACTCTTACTGGGCATTCTGGAATAATTCACTCGGTCGAGTGGGTTCTCACTCGGGTGAGTGAACTGGACACTCGGTCGAGTGCACTCCCGCATTCGGTCAAGTGATACATGCAATCACACACAATTTATCGGGGAGTCCACTAATGCTTGGGGCACGTCTCGTGTTAGTCTAGACCAGGTTAAACACCACCGATAACATCACTCTAAGCACCAACATACGCACATATTATGACGTCCACTACTATTATTTATTTACTCAAATCCCCAACAACACACTTACACACACGCACATAATTCACACATAACAACTTCGCACTCAGGGTCGCTACCACCCCAAAATCAATCACTCTATATCATTCCTACACATCCACACAACAATCACCGCGCACAACACATAGAGTTCCCATGTCATTACCGCCCACATGATGGCCGATCGACACAATAGGCTATAGTTTTGGTAAAAGGGCGGCCGCTTATCCAAGCAAACTCCTATCGAAATCAAGTCGGGTTCATTTTAATAGACACACCTAGATTTATTTTGGTTAATTGGTTTAGGTTTCAAAATCATCGCTCTAATACCACTTTGTAACACCCCGATTATCTGGACAAGATAACCGAAGCGTTACCATCTCGGTTTCTCGATGTAGTAGATTCGGAGATATAATCAAGAAAACATTTATTATAATTGATGATTTAATGTTATACAATTGGATAATGAAAATACAACTCATCGCTACTACGACTCTAGCTATCAACTACAATTCGATGATCGCCGATGCTTGTCCAGTGCCCACGTGCTAACCAAGCTAACCTGCAAAAACTTGCTCCCTATATGATCGGAAATAACATATGGATCACCACATGCCACCCTGGAAATGGGTGACAAATAAACAGCGCCAAACACGTCAGTTTCAATATACTTAAACATATAAACATGCAACGAGAAAGGAAAACAATGTAATATGACCATGGTACGCAAAACGAGAAACTACCATGTCACTTACCGTTCGGTACCAGGACTCACCCAGTCGTACCCACCACCGCAACACACTCTGAGTACCGGGACATACTCACTCGTACTCACAATACAAGATGTCAGGGACGAAACCATGACACCGGGCTAGAGAGCTACTCGTGGTCCCCTGCCAAACATCGTGTCTCACCGCATGTGTCCCTCCAAACTCGAGTCATTAATGTGCACATTCCTCTTGGAGTGGGAAGGAGTGAGAAGCTCCAAGAGGAAATTCAAGCTCCCAACCGTCTTCAACACAACGGTCTCCCAACCGTCTTCAACACAACAACCACACAACAATTACGACAAATGCACAAAAAGACACTGTTACTCCAATTCGATTCCATTACGCGATACTCATTTAACACTGATCTTACTCATGTGATACAACTAACATAGTTGTTCATTACTGTAACAACCGACCCGCCGTCGTCGTAACACAAACCCAATAAGATGGGTGTACACTTTTGGGGCCGTTATTTGTCCTCACTTAAGCCCAAAAGCACTAGGCCTAGTTACTAAGTGGTAGGTGGAAGTTATTATAAATATATCACAATCCTCTCATTCTACCGATGTGGGACAGATCTCCACACAATCTCATATTTTTCCCATGTGGGACAACTTTCCTCTCATACTCTTGGAGTGTTACAATTACTTTCTCAAGTCGATTATCATCATTACCGATTACATAATCACGACGTTAACTCTAATCATGCCATAACCATACACTAATCTTGTGAGAGAATTAACAACAGACACATCAAACACAATGCGTAGAATATTAAAACCGATTTGGATTAACCTACCTCAAAGCATATCCGTAAGCTCACGTCATTCCAACAAATTTTCGTCTTGCTTTTGAAACAACTTAGTGATCCATAGAAATACACAGAATGTCCCTGTTGCTTTTGGTATTCCCGAAAAAAGTCTTCCTTATCCAGCTGGATTGTTCGCGTACGACATTACTCTACTTAGTTAAGAGAGCCTTAGAAAACTTTAGACAGGTGTATTCTTTCTTATACTATAGTGACTCTCACACATATTCTAGCGAAATTCTCCTTTGGTTGGGGTCTTCATCCCAGTCTTACTTTTTCTTATACTTCTTTCTCACAAAACGCCAAAAGGTGGTCCAGAAGGTAGCCGCATCTTAGTGAGGAAGGCACATAAGAACTCGGCGTCGAGAGAGATTTGAGAGCGTAAGTAACTCAGATCAGTGAATGTTCTTTAATCTAATATAATATAATTGGGGTTGGTGAAGAAAATTAAATATGAACAACCGTGCTGGTCGTACGTAATAGAGCGCCTTTCATGCTAGTTCTTGCTCCAAACCAGCATGGGCTGCTCTGTTTCAGTGAAGAACGACGTACTATGATACTTTCTGTTTTGTCGAGCCCAGCTCTGATCTCTGGTTTAATGCTTGTACGTGCTAAAAATCCGTTACATTCCGTTTTGTTCTCAATCCTAGTCTTTCGCAACACTTCTGGTTTACTTCTATTGTTAGGTCTCGACTTTTCCGCTATGATCTTCTTAGTAGTTTATATAGGAGCTATAGTCGTTTCATTCCTATTCGTTGTTATGATGTAAAAATGCCAATTGCTATCTACATAACTTATTTTTAATTTACAAAGATTATTTAATCAATTCCTTTTTCATAGAAAGACCCTCTTTAATTAACTTTTTATTTTAAGTAAAAAAAAAGACCAAAGATTATAATCGTCCTTATTTTTCTCATTTCTCATTTCTTCTCTTTATCCAGAATTCTTTCAATGCCCGTCTATGTAACTACAGTATAAAATTCTATAGGAGAAGAGTCTTATCGCAGCATACTTAATAGCCTTGGATAAGATAAGCTCCTTATAGATGATCAAGCTCCATAAACAACCTTACTGCTAGCTTCTTCTTCGATCGACCTCACCTCGCCTTCGACCAACCGCACCCCACCCCGTCTGATTGGGCCTTTTCAACGCATCTTTTACCTGGGAAAGATCTATCTTTGTTTTGCTATCGAAGAGATTAAAATCGTGCATGGAAGGTAAAACAAGAGCTCTTACTCGTCACAAAGATCACAAAGTCTTATGGAATATGGGACGCGTCCTTTTCTTTTATGTGATGTGCGGCTGTGCGCCCACCCTCTTAGATATGCTCTGTTAGTTTGTTAGCAGAGAGTTTCGCTTGGAGTAATTCACGATTGATTCAAAAGATAGAATGTACCAAGTTCATTTCTTTCTTGCTTTCTTGAGATGAGATTGAGATAAGGGCTCGAGCTTGGGAACCTCATAGGCAGCAGCCGCAGAGACAATGTAAATGGAGAACTTTCTATGAATCAAGACAGAGGGCAGTTTCACTCCTTATAGTCCTCTTTTACATATACGTATATAAGAAGATAATCTTCAATGAACAACTCTTACGCGGAAAGCACGGGGAGAAGTAGAAGCCAGTCCCATCGGTCCAATCTCGGAATCGATCTTAAAAAAAGAGAAAAGGCAAGGTACGCTCTCCTATGCATGTGAAGAAAGGTGAGGTTGAAGCATGAAGCCGAGGACACTAAGAAGTGGTAGCGACTCCTAACGAGAGGGACGAACAGAAAGGTGACAAAGAATTACAAGTCATTCCCTTATAGCAACATCCCCCTTTCCTTCTCAGTCAAGTCCCCTTTCGGGTCCTCCCCACGGAACACACCCGGACCAATACAAGAAAGACTAGACTCCTAGACTGACTATACGTGTCAAGTCCCAAAACAAGACATTTTCTTATATGACAACCCTAGAGGGAGAGTAGTTAGGGAGTTCAGCAGGGTAAGCAGTGACAATCTTGTGTTTTAATCATTTTAAAACAAAAAAAATAAGAGATCATATTAGACTTCATAGTAAAGTAATAGCCCTAACAGTTCCTTTGGGACTTAGGAAATGCACATGGAATACAAAGAATCAGCCCATTCTATTAAGAGATCTACTGTAGTTACAAGGTTTCTTACTTAATTCTAACAGTAGTTAGGTTTAGTCTACTCAACATTCTTTACAAGAAAGCAAAGGTATGCCTTGCCATGTGAGAAGAAAATTCCAATCACAGGATACGAATCAACACCAACTCATTCTAAGGTATAGGGAGTGATATTGGTAAAAAGCCTTATATCGTTGTACGAGTTCATCCACGAAACCTTAAAGAGCAATAACAAGTGATGAGCCAGCTAAGCAACTGAACGAAAAAAGTCAAATGGCAGCTAGGCGCCAGGCAAGATCTCGAAACGTAGCAGCCGACCTAGCAAGAGGATGGGATTAGTCCTGACATTACGGACAATATTTTGTTTTGAGTTTAAATAAAGCTTTATCCACCCTTAGCATCAGTCTCACTCTTCCCTCCCCCGCTGAGGTAGAACTTTCTTACTAAGAACAGAGTTAGGTTGGCGGATCCATACCATTAAGCTCTCATCGGCTTGATTGAAAGCCCACTACTTTATTATGGAAAAAGTCAGTATGCTATCTGATAGTATCAAATTGTGACGGGTCAATAGGTTAATTTTATCACAATAAACATGCTTGATACCGGGTTATAGCGAGACTTGCAATATGCCGGTTTGCACTTTTAATTGTAATTTCGAGATTTTGTTGTATCTTTTGTTGGGAACTCGGTTTTCATCTTTTCTATACCAAGGAGGAGAAGGAGAGGCAAAGCTTAACCAAGGGAATAAGTACAAAGTAAAGAGAAGCAAGCAAAAGGAAGAATTGAAGCCTTGACATACACAAACAAGAGCCAAAATGAAGAATTGGAAACTCGGTTTCGCAAGGGCCAACTTCAAACGACTATATCTCGAGTTCTAGAGCTCCTATTGATGCAAGACAAAGTGGAGGTGAAAGCTTGTGATCTTACTTTCCAACGATAGGTCACACGCTTCATTTGGATAAGAAACGAGAGAGATATGGCCTTTCGAAGATGCTGCTGTCAGACTAAACCGCAGCCTGAGCTAAATACCGCCGCCCTGCGCATTTTGACGCAGCCTGCGGCAATCGACGCAGCATGCGCTTTTCTCTGGAACTTTCAGCTCTGTTACGCGTTTTGGGCTTTATTTTGGAGATGAAAAACCTAGATTCTCGTGCCTATATATCATCTCATTTTATAAGAACACCTGGCATTTTACTCTTGAAGTAAGTGAACAATCTTGTAATCTTTCTTCATTTCCTAAGCTTGTAATTGTTAATGAGGAGCTAATCTCCTTTCTCTTGGTGTAATTCCGATCAAAGTCTCCGACTTTGACCTTGTAAGACTCGAATAACCCTTTCTTATTTATTTAATGTTGTTTCTTAAGGTTATATTTTATATTTTAAGTAATTATTTGTGTGGATTGATCACGCTTGCATCTTAGTTACTTAGATATTGCATATGTTAAGTAATCGGTTTAGTTTACTTAATGTTATTTGAAACAAGCTTGTTTGTATGTTGAGTTGGCTTAGATGAAACATTTTTTTTTTTTTTTTTTTTTTTTTTGCCAATGGTAAAAACAGGGTTTATACAACCGGCATTTGACTCATATGGTCAAATGTACCTTTAATTCTGAAACAATAAACAAAGACATAATAGTAAATACATCGGATACGAAACATGTGTTGATGACTAACGACTGATGTAGTCCCGAAGCCACCATCTTTAACCTCCACTTTCCCGAGGGGGCGAACAGGGCTTGCCAAACGACAGGTACAATCATTACTCAGCAGAAAACTCGGATACCAACGAAACCCGTGATCCAGAGAGAGGGAGCAAAGTGTACTTACGCCACAAGGACGTAGAAAGAAAAGGAGGGACAAAGACCATAATAATCTATGTCTAACGGAGCGAAAACTCCTACACTTTGAGAACCACTCAAAACGGGTACGAAAACCAAAGACCGAGCCAGTGAGCATGGAGAAACCTGACAATAAGATAAGCCATGTACCCATGACCTTCCAAGACGGCCACATAAACATGGAAACAACACACCTCCAATGCAAAACTACTACTGTCGTTATTATTTTGCAAAACGGAATTAACAAACTATTCTTAAAAACCATCAACAGAGGGTTAAAAAACCACCGCAACCAAGCCAACCAATAACACAACCAAACAACCCGTGAATCTCCCCCCACCACCCACAAACAAAAGCCAACACCCCCACAGACCCATCCACACCCCGACCACGCAGGCTCAAACCACTGGCCCGAAACTGCCTCACACGGACACCACCAGCCCACCCAACATTCCCCCTGAGACTCCAAATTCCGACAAACGAACCCCCCCAGGACCATCGGGGTACATGCAACAGACCACCACAAGAGGAAAACAAAAAAAAAGACCCATAAGAAAAACAGCAGAAGGGTCTGATCGGTGGGGGGGAGGGGCGAGGGGAAGGGAAACCACCGAATCAACACGAAAACCCAACCACATAAGAGAAAAAAGACTAAAGAAGAACAAAACCCACCACCCACAACAAAACCAGCCTCTCAAGGATCACTTATCAGGGATGTGGGAAGGGGCGAGGGAAAGGGGGCATCCCTGGGTTGCATGTACCACATTCGAAGACAGGACAGGGGAACGACGGAACGGACCGACCTCAGATCAACCAACGAACCCACATAACCACCGCGCGACAAGGAACGACCAAGAGCCAAAAGAAGGGGGAAAGACGAGATCAAAGGAGCCCGAACCAAAACATGGGATGGCGGTTCACCGGAGACAGGCCCAGAGAAGAGCCCATCTCCGGTGAAGAAGGAGGAGAAGCAGCGGGAAGAGATGTGTCTTGGGCGGCGGCGACGGCGGTCAACAAGAAATTATGGTTTTAGTTTTTGGGTTTTTATTTTTAGAGAGATGAAACATACATGTGAGGAGGAAATTACATAACTTTCCTTATTTTCATGGTTTAATGTTAGTAAGATTAGTTTCTTTATCACATCTTTTGGTTTAATCCTCATTGCTTGGTTTTAATCTTGGGTTATGGTTTAATAACTCGGGTTAGAATTAAAGGAATTGCATATATGGTTTAGTTGTGCGATTCATGTTCTTAAGATGTTGATTATGGATAGATAGATTAGGGGTTGTTAGAGTCGAGCAAATCATTTGTCGGGTGACTTTGTGACGGTTACATCAAGTATTTCACACCTATTGATTTCTGCACACTACTTGTTTGTGATATTGTCTAGCCCAACCTTTACTCATTTATTGCTCATTTATTACTCATTTGAATGTCTCCAATCATTGATTCCTCAATTATGTTACCTCATTGTTTTCCACTTGTGTTAATAGGCATTGTTTGTTGATAAGTTGTTTGTCATTAGTCCTTGATTGTCATTAAGTTTTCATTTAATCTTTGATTAGTTGTATTTAAGCAAGTTTTAGTTTATTTCCCTTCTCTTGGATTCGACCATTGACTTTCGCTTTACTACTTTTGTTAGAGTCTAGTTTAGGTTTTTATATTTTGTTTGGTAGGATAATTATTGTATAACGACCGCTAGTTTTAAATCGTATCACTATCCCTGTGTTTTATAAGGACAAACTCCGCGCAATACGCCAATAAATGGAGAAAGAGAAAGGTAAGGGCGAAGGTGAACTCTTCTTCTTATGGATTGAGATTCCCTTTTCTAGGGCAAAGCGTCTATCTTAGTAAGAATTTTGAGGGTATCCCGAGGGAAGGTTTCTGTCAAGTCTTGTTCTTATAAGGATTACTTGACTTCCCAGTTCCCACCCATCATGAATTCCAATGCAATCTCTTTCTCGACGGTATCCACTTGCTTGTTAACATGCTACTCGCTGCATTAGAAGTTTTCTTTGGGCATATAAAATACCAATTGCACAGTTTCAAAAAAGACTCGGGTCAACGAGTTGAACTATCGATCTATCGTACACCCGACACTAACTAAATAGGGTGCGTAACGGCAAACTCGTCAAGCAAGCCCGATACACTACCACACTATCTAATAGAGTTGTGAAATAAAAGCTATCTATCTCGTTTTTAAAAAATGGGTCTGGGTCCCCGAGAGTCTTCGGCGCAGGATCTAAAAGGGCTAAATCATTCGTGATAATACTAATACCTCAGAAATAGAGGCGAAATAACATTCAAGGACTATTTTCTCATTCAGCCTTGTTTTAAAAGTGCAATAATCGTTTCTTCGCCTTAATTTGCTTTTCATTAATTTGATGGACTTTAATGAATGAAGTGGCACGGAGCAAATGAACTCTGCTTTACTTACTTACGACTTTCTTACTTATTAGAAGACTTCCGATTCTCGGGTTTACCGTATTTATTAAAAGATTAAAGAGCAAAGGAAGAGAGAAGGCTTGCTTGAATATAAATATATAATATCGTAATCTATTTTCGCAGTACGTTTTTTATTCAATACAATACTTTTTACACCAAATTTTTCATTTGTTGCCCTTTTCTATAAAAAATATTAAACTTAATTCTCTCTTTCTTCTCTCTAGTATTGAAACTTTTACCATCTTCCACCCAATTAAAAATTTTCAATTATGAACGATTATTCAAGGGATGAACAAGTAATTAATTCATTAATCTTATATTACTTATTGATTTGATTGTTTTTTTAATAGTATAGTTTCTTTTTTTAATTAGGGTTTGTTCATGAAAAAAAAAATCATTGTTAATTATTTAGAAACGAATTGACATGCTTAATACTACGTAGTACTTTAATTGATTTAGAAACCAAATCAACATATGTTAATTGCCTAATACTACTT
Organism: Silene conica; assembly: GCA_029255685.2. NCBI lineage: Eukaryota > Viridiplantae > Streptophyta > Magnoliopsida > Caryophyllales > Caryophyllaceae > Silene > Silene conica. The sequence goes on along the minus strand of CM055313.2, from coordinate 17,396,568 downwards.
CTTGTTTAGAAACCAATTCCAAATGAACTACCTTGCTTAATATTACGTTTTACTTCTATTTTTAGCAACCAATTACAAAACAACTACCTTGCTTAATATTACGTATTACTTCAATTACAAATTCTCATTTGTGACGGCGGTATCCGTCACAAGCTTGTGACGGATACCGTTTCCTCTCACGAAATACCCACTTTTTCTCTCTCTCCGACACTATTCATGTGGTCCCTTTCTCCACTAACTCATTTTGTATCCATTTTATCTCACAAAATATCCGTCACAAATGGTGACCTGTCACAAGCAAAACTTACTATACTTCAATTGATTTAGAAACCAAATCAATGTATGTAAATTGCTTAATACTACGTAGTCCTACAATTGTTTAGATACGTAGTTCATCAATCTTTGTCAATTAGTACTAAACAAACGTATTTTATTAATTTGTGTTTTTTCCCGTTTTACTCAAAGTAGTACAATTATTTTTTTGTTTCTTTTCCCCTTTTTTTTTTTTTTTTTAATTTTAATATAATGTTGCACGTACTACACTATTGATTTTCGCAGTATACATTTACTATATTGAGTAAAAATACCGACAAAATAAATTACTTTTCGCAATACACATTTTGATATTAGAGAGAAAACATTAGAGAGACTAGAGAGAAAATGAAAAGGAAAATGAGAGGGTAAAATTGTCAACAATGTACTGCATTGAGTAAAATGTGTACTGCGAACATCAGAACCCTGCCCTCTTTATTTAGAAGTTTTTGCCAAAATGGGGTCGGAAACCAAACTATTTACCAAAATGGAGCTCGTTTCAAACTATTTACCAAAAATGGGTTCACGTCATCAATTTCGATTTTTTAATTTTGTTTTAAAAGATTTTGAACATCTCCCTGTCCTGGACAGCGACATGATGCGTGCGAAATTCGAGCTTTGACGAGCTACCTTCGTCATGTCCGTTCTCCTTCGTCCGACCACCAAATAATGAAATACGACCACCATTCTCTTTTTCTCACTTTCCTTATCGTATTCACATGGTTGTCGGAGTTATTTGCTCCATGGTTTGCGCAAAAAATGAGCCGTAATATCGCCCACCATTTACCAACAATTTCGATTTGAACACTGCCCCTCCTCTGTTTTTCTGCCTCTCTTCTGCAAAGGCGCATAAGAAATCGTATTGACAATGTGTGACAAGGTGTTGGATCCTGACGGGAAATCATTAGAGTTGTCAGAGGAATTGAGACACGATATTACCGAGATTATTAACAAGTTTGCATCAGAAGCCTTGAGAACTTTGTGTATAGCATACAAGGATATGGGGGAGAACTATAGCGGCGATAGCATTCCTGAAGAGAATTATACACTGATAGCGGTTGTGGGTATAAAAGATCCGGTGCGACCAGGGGTTAAAGAGGCTGTAAATACTTGTTTAGCAGCTGGGATTACTGTTAGAATGGTGACGGGAGATAACATTAATACTGCTAAAGCTATTGCTAAAGAATGTGGCATCTTAACCAGTGGAGGCCTAGCTATTGAAGGTCCGGATTTTCGCAAAATGAGCCCCAAGGAAATGCAGGACATTATACCAAATTTGCAGGTACTTGATTCATCAGACAAAAAAAAACTCGAAATGAATGAAACATGTATTTCTTTCATCGACAAGGATAATACTCAGTTTTGATAGTCTGCTTGTTTCCAGGTGATGGCCCGTTCAATGCCATTAGACAAGCATACATTAGTAACACAGTTAAGGCAACAGTTTCGCCAAGTAGTAGCAGTTACAGGAGATGGGACAAACGACGCTCCTACTTTACATGAAGCCGACATTGGACTTGCCATGGGAATAACAGGAACAGAGGAGGGGCAGTGTTCGAAATCGAAATTGTTGGTGAACGGCGGACGATATTACGGCTCATTTTTTGCGCAAACCATGGAACAAATAACTCCAACAACCATGTGAATACGATAAGGGAAGTGAAAAGAAGAGAATGGTGGTCGTATTTCATTATTTGGTGGTCGGACGAAGGAGAGCGAGGTTTTGAGAATTGATACTATATTAATTAACACGATTATATTAATTACACATGGTTAATTAGGTGGTTCTCAATTAATTTCGGTTTTTTATTTGATTTAATTCGCTGATTTGGAAAGATGGACAACTTGGTTAAACATGATTGGTTTAAAAAAACTAAAATTGTGAGATTGAATGAGAGACTTGCATTACCATAATTCTGCATCTACATTGTGCCACATAGGTAGTTTTCCATTATTCTTTTATATATATAATGATAATGATGGATTATTTTAACAAAAAATATTACCAAATGTATAATAATATATTTCACAAATAAATTGTCCAAGACGCATTTTTGTAGATGTCTCGTCACAAAAATTGTAATGAAGAAAATCCCAATGCAAATTGAATGGATTCAAAATTATAGTACTACAAAAGTCGGGATTATAAATTATTACATTTTCATCCATTAAATAATATTGTTATTTAAGGACTTGACATGTTTGTTTTAAGTTGTCCAGTTGTAAATAATTATTTACCAGGATCTGATTATGAGTTATTACATGGTAAAAAAAAAATTCGCAAAATGAAGGACTGTTCCTAAAGGATCAAATGAATTCTTAGTTAGAATTAGACGCTCTTTTTTAATGGATTCTTTGGGATATTTTACATTGTTGAGTGTGAATGGACCCATTCGAAAACACTTAGATGATGACAAATCTTCCGTCTCACAGCAAGACTATCGTATCCTAGAATATACACACAACACCATCACTAAACATCCTATACACTACATCAACCCATAAACCCTTGTTAAGGCTTACTAATTACCCATATAAGCTAAAAAAAACCACTAATTACACTCTCATCACAAATCCCCTAATTTCCAGGGTTTGCTTAAAACGGTAAAACAACGTATTGGAACGACTTATCAAGGTATATCAGGGATCAAAGAAGGTATTCCACCCTAAATCGAAACTTAAATCCTCTTGACATGAGTTTCGAGGAGTTTTTAAAGAGAAGACAGAGAATGGGAAATAAAATGAAATGAGGGAAATAAGGTCTTAAATGCAATCTGCTCGATCCCACTCGACCGAGTGGCCCCGCTCGGTCTCCCCCAATTCACTCATTCGATTAACTATAGTCTCGTTAAGTCTTATAAACGATCAACCATTGGCTTTCTAACATTTGTGGGCCCTCACACGGTCCCAATGCATCCTAACCAAACATTATTTAAACAACTAGTTTTAGCCCCGTGCAAAAATGCACAGGGTCGTTTTAATAATATTTTTATTTTAAATAGTTTTATTAATAATCCGAATATATTTTTGATGATGAAATTTTTGGCTATATCATTGACATTGTAAGTATTTTTTTTTACGTTATTGTTATTTTAATTTATTCTTATTGCTATTTTAATTTAGTTCTGTCATGAAAATTATACTTGAAATTTCGATCGTGTTTTTATCATTTTCTGTATTTTGTTACATTTTTCTATCAATTACTGTCATTTTGGTTAGTATTTATTATAATTATGTATTATTTATTGTAATATTGATTGTTAGTCATAACTCATTATTTAATAATTATGTATAAATCAACGTCATCAATATATTTTAATATATAATATATAAATTAGACGTAGTAAGTATAATCGTTTACGTATAAATTTAAATTATTGTTTACGAAATAAATCAAAATTAGTACGTAATAATAACACAACTAATGTGAAATGCGAACATTTATTCGTTCGATAATTAATTCAGTAAACAACAATACGGGTCCCACCATAATTGAATTTAAAAAAAAAAAAAGATAAAATGATGGATTAATGAGGTGGCTTCACCAGAATTCATTAAATGTTTCTGTATTAATATAGATATAAGATAAGATTGTAATTTGGATTATATATATTAGTCGTAAAGGATTAATTGATAATAACGTACATATCATCATTATATTTTAATATGTACGTTGAAGTTATAAACGTAATCGTTTACCTAGAAATTATCGTTTATGAACAAATTAAAAACATAATTATTTACGTTTAGAAAATAAACATAGGCGGTTATTCGTTAATTAATTCATTCAACTTTGTTGTGGGACCCATTTTAAAAAAAAATTAAAAAAATAATAAAATTGGATGTATGATGTGGATAAACCAGGATGCATGAAATGTTTCTCTATTTATATAGATGAGATAATAAAATTGGATGTATGATGTGGATAAACCAGGATGCATGAAATGTTTCTCTATTTATATAGATGAGATTATCCACATACAAGACTCAAACTTTTCTACACTAATCTCATCCCCTAACTATTAAACCACTCTAACATGATTAAATAAATTAACACTAACTAAACTACCCACTAATCTTAAACATGAAATAAAAATAAATAAAGTAATAAAGATTAAAACTTTAATTAAAACAAACATTAACTCTATGAAAATAATACGGAGTAAATAACAAAATAAGGACAAATAATAAAAGAGGGATGAAATTATACCATAGTGAAAGAAATGCTTGAAACTATATAGATCTAGAAGACGGATTACAAAAACTTGAATCTTGTTATCTAACTAAATGAGTAATTGGAAATAATTAAAAAGATGGGTAAAAAATAAACTAAACTACGTACTCCTACTGTTCTCGTTTCTTTTAAAAAAAGCTAAGCTGCCTGCCCTTCGTTCTATTTTCGCCTCTTAAATGCGGCTGCTGCGGACCAAAATTTGAGAGCTGCCTAGCTGCTTGTATTTTTCTTTTTCAAGTGACTTCTCAAAATGATAAATAATGTGTCACTTGCCTACTAGCTAGTTTGACCCAATTCTTTAGCTTATTTTTTTCGTCTTTTTTTTATCCGTCTTGAACCGGTTTTATTTCTCATTTTTCGTCTTCGTTCCCGAAATAATTCCTACGTAAAATTAAAACGACCAAAATAGTGCCAAATTCCACAAATCTAACAATTATTCGGAATAAATAAAATAAAACTAATAATTATCAATTAAACATTAAAATGAGCTATTTAATCAATTATGCACGTAAAATCGAGTCGAAATAAAGTACAAATGAGGGGTAAAATGTTACCAAAATACTACTCATCAGGTAACGCCTTACTTATCTTGGCCAGATTATTGGGGTGTTACAAGCCGTTCTTTTGATGATCTTTACTTACACGCTATGCTTATTTGTTGAGAATAAATAATTGTTTAAATTGGCTTTAACAGTGACCTAGTTAAACACTAACACGATAATAAGTCCCTGATGAGTAGTATTTTGGTACCATTTTATCCCTCATTTATATTTTATTCTGACTCGATTTTGTGTGCTTAATTGATTAAATAGCTCATTTTATTTATTGTGAATATTTGTTAAATTTGTGAAATTTGGTTCTATTTCAGTCGTTTTAGTGTTATTTAAAGTGAGAAGCAAATCGGTCCAACACAAAAATAAGACCGGGTCAAGAAAAAGGTAGCATTGATCAAAGTCAAAAGGTCAAACCTATGACCTTGTCAAATCTTATTCTCCAATCACCTCCTGTGAAGTCCTGGCCGTCACTACCATTAATCATCATCATCTTTAACCTCCGTCACTAATTCACCATTTCAACCCTTTATTAACCCATCATCTCCCCATTTACACATCAATCTACCCACATAAGCACACCTTTGATCACCGTGTTGACAGCCGTTAGAAAGCCTCTACTCCCATCTTTCCAACGAGTGTAAGAACACTCTAAACCAACCTCGTTTATTATCTCAAACCTCGACTGAAAGTTAACCCATCACCAACGCTGAAAATTTGGTCCAAATGTGGCATTTGACAAATTTTTTTTTTATTAAAGATAGTGTTTGACAAATTATTCCTTTAAAGACGGTGTTTGGGAGAAAAAGTTTGTTTAAAAGTGGTGTTAGATAAAAAAAAACTTGTAGAATCGACAAAATAGAGAAAATTCCCCCCAAAAAACAATGAGGCGAAATAGCGATCTCATTGAAGCCTGAAGTCTGCCCATCGTGACCTCGCAACAGTGAGTTCTAAAAATCAATCCATACTTTATTGTTTATCTTAACCCAGAAAAAAAGAAAAAGGAGGTTTGAGCATGTATCAATGGAGGAAATTCGAGTTTTTCGAGGATAAATACGGTGGAAAAAGTAAAGTACCGGATGAAATTACGGGGCAATTATTATGTTGTTCAAGTGGAAGAGGTAAAATAGCAGTTGGATGTGATGATGGTGCTGTTTGTCTCCTTGATCGTGGTTTAAAGTTCAATTATGCCTTCCCTGCTCACTCTTCTTCTGTCCTTTTCCTTCAACATCTCAAGGTTTCGTCTCTTTCTTTTTCGATACCATGTTTTTAATGTTAAATTGTTTTATCTGGGTATTGATTCAATCTGTATTTGAGTACTATACAATGTAAAAGTATGTGATTTTGTATATGTTAATAAGTCAAACTCTAGGGCAATCACAAGAATGTAAGTGTTGAAGATACATTAGATGTCGGATTTTCATTACATGATCAGATGATCTGTTCCTATATGCCAAACAACAATGCTTATATGCTACTGTGTGGTTACCCCTTAGTCATCCCCAAGTTTCGTCAACCCGGCAACTGATTGCCTTGTCTGCAGGGTTATATACGAGGTCATAGTTTCGCCCATAGTTGCAGACCCGAATGCTAGTGCTTATATTCCAGAGAATGTAGCGTGAATCAATAACTTTCTGGTTGTTGATTAGAGCTTTATTTAATAAAAATTGGAGCTTTCCAGTTGAGAAGATCGAAGCTTGGGTTTGAATGTTAAGAATGGACTATCGGTGTAAACTTTGGCTGACATAGGTACTTCGGAAATTCTAGAGCTACCTCACTTCCACGCTCCGCTACCTCACTTCCAAGCTCCACTACTATGACTTTCCTTGATTTCTTCTTGTCTTGAGCTCTATTACTCTCGGACTTATTACCCTATCCCAAGCCAGGCCATAGTCGAGAGGCTCCTGCAATAGGCAGGGTAAGGGGGTTTGGGTAAATGCAGCCTTTCCCTTGTGCTAAAACCAAAGCATAACAGGTCTTTTTGCCTCTATTGGAAATGGAATGAATCAGTACATTAGCAAAGTGAGTAAGAATTCTGCTTGGAACATGGAAGAAGAAAAAGGGGTAAAAGAAAAGAGGTGACCAGAGACTCCTGCGGTGATAACATCAATTGATTTGATTTTGTCGGAGATTTTTCAAGTAACTGCTATTTACCTTGGGTTTTTCGGTATTTGTCTACTACTGTAGGTTTGCAAGTGAGCTCAGTCTCATAGGCAGGTAGACTAACCTTAAGTATGAATAGTGTTGCCTTTGCCTGCTTTTGCATGTGTGTTTTGACCAACTGACCATAAACTGGAGCCAGATGAAATTGCAGCAAGATTTTGATCATGTTTGCCAGATCAGGACACAATTGAATAGAACCATAGCTTTAAAGATGGGAGATAGTTTCTGGTGTAAGTACTAAATAGTAAAATTCGGCGTATATGAGTTTTGGGGACGAATAAAGGTTTTTAATGACATAATCTGTCTGCCGTAGGTTAACTTACCTGAAACTACTAGATAGCTCCATATTATTAAATTTGGAAGTAGACAACCAACCAAAGGTGGAGTAGCTGCATGACTTATTTTATTTGTGCCTATTTATAAAATTGGAAGTTTGTACTTACAAAATTGGAAATCTAAATGATAGAAAATTTGTCAATAATTCTGACAAATATCATTAATCTGGGCTTTATTTCCTGGAATGAACAGCAACGCAGTTTCCTTCTTACTGTTGGCCAAGATGAACAAATACCTCCACAAGCATCTGCTATGTGTCTGAAAGTTTTTGACCTGGATAAAACCCAGGTAGAAGGCTCTAGCACAAGCACAGCAGTTCCTGATTGTATTCAGACATTGCGCATATTCACTAATCAATTTCCTGAAGCGAAGGTAGCGTCCAGCATCCGTTCTCATTTCTTCTTCCAATAAGTTTGTCATAGTCTATATTGTACTCAAACTTGATTGTGGATGTCCGTTATGAATACCGACTCATCATGACTCATCATTTTATGAACTGACGGAGATTTACAAAGAGGATATGATACTTGTACGTGTACTGATCATTGAAAGATAGTTTATATAAATTTGGAAGATTTATTTTTCAAGTGAATAGAGTTGTGTTTGAAATTTAAGGATTGCAACAGTCAAAAATCATATTTTGTGCTTCATTCATGATTTTCTTTCTATACTTTTGTCAAGTTAGTCTCTCTTCCTCCTATAAAATGGGTTATAATACCTCTTTCCTTGCAGATAACATCCTTTTTAGTTTTAGAAGAAGCTCCACCAATATTAGTCATAGCCATTGGATTGGATAATGGCAGCATCTATTGCATCAAAGGGGACATTGCTCGTGAGAGAATAACCCGCTTCACACTTCGTGTTGAATATGCTTTTGCAGGTCATGCTGCTGTGACGGGGCTTGGGTTCAGAAATGATGGTCCCGCACTTCAATTATTTGCAGTGACTCCGTCTTCTATTAGTTTGTTCAACCTTCAATACCAACCAGCAAAAAGGGAAACTTTGGATAAGATTGGATGCTTATCCAAAAGCGTTGCAATGACTGACCGCTTGGTATGCTTATGTGGTTGCTTTGTTATTGTCTTTATTAATGGCAATGGCATATGATTGAATATTGACTACCTTAGCTTTATTTACTTTTTCTTGTTATTATGATTACCATCATCATTATTTTCAACTTTATTAATGGCAATGGCATATTGACTACCTTAGCTTTATTTGTATATTGACTATTTTGTGTATTCCTTTCCTTTTTTATTTTAAAAAAAAAAATGTGTTATTTGTCATTGATTGTTTATATGATGATTTGACATTAAGGTTCTGTTGTTTTTGGTAAATGACTTGTGATCCGCCATGTTCAACCAGGAGCTAATAATTGGACGACCTGAAGCTGTGTATTTTTACGATGATGATGGACGTGGTCCTTGTTGGGCATTTGAGGGGAAGAAAAAGTTCCTCGGATGGTTTCGTGGATATCTTTTGTGTGTCATTTCAGATCAAAGAAGTGGCAAAAATACATTCAATATTTACGACCTGAATTATCGTTTGATTGCTCATAGTGTTGCCGTTAATGAAGTCTCATTCATGGTGTGTGAGTGGGGCAACATAATTCTCATAATGGCTGATAGATCAGCCCTTTGCTTGGGAGAGAAGGACATGGAAAGCAAGTTAGACATGCTCTACACGAAAAACCTGTACAGTGTCGCCATCAATCTCGTTCAGAGTCAGCAAGCTGATGCTGCTGCTACCGCTCAAGTTTTCAGAAAATATGGTGATCATTTATATAGCAAGCAAGAGTATGACGAGGCTATGGCCCAGTACATCCTTACCATTGGTCACCTTGAGCCTTCGTATGTAATTCAGAAATTCTTGGATGCCCAAAGAATCCATAACCTAAGCAATTACTTGGAGAAGTTACATGAAAAGGGGATTGCCTCAAAAGACCATACTACCCTCTTATTGAGCTGCTATACAAGGTTAAAAGATGTCGAAAAGTTGAATAATTTTATCAAAAATGAGGACCATAAGTTTGTGGATACAGTGATACGAGTGTGTCATGCTGCTGGTTATCATGAAGATGCAATGTATGTTGCTAAAAAGGCGGAAAGGCACAAGCTGTACTTGAAGATTCTGCTAGAAGATCTTGGTAGGTATGATGAAGCCTTGGAGTATATTTCAAGCCTTGAGCCCAGCCAAGCTGGGTTGACGGTGAATGAATATGGCAAAATTCTCATAGAGCACAAACCAAGGGAGACTATCGAAATACTCTTAAAGCTTTGCACCGAGGAGGAAAAGGGAGAACCTTTCAGAAAGACTATTATAACCATGCAGCCATCACCTGTCGATTTCATCACCATTTTTATAAATCATCCACCTTCTTTATTGGATTTTCTTGAGAAGTACACTGACAAGGTGAAAGATGCACATGAGCAGGTTGAAATTCACAATACTCTTTTGGAATTGTACATCTCCCATGATTTAAGCTTCCCGTCAATGTCACAGTATAACTCTAATGGAGTTTCTGTGGGCCTAAAGCCGTCAGGAAACGGGAAAATGCTGTCAAATGATGATGATAGAGGCCATGTTGTAAGGCGGGAGAAAGGGTTGTGTTTACTTAAAAGTGCATGGCCATCTGACCTAGAAAATCCACTTTACGATGTTGAACTTGCTATTATACTCTGTCAAATGAATGAATTTAGTGAAGGAATTTTGTTTCTTTATGAGAAAATGAAACTCTATAAGGAGGTAATTGCTTCTTACACGGGGGCGGATGACCATGAGGGATTGATTGCTTGCTGCAAGAGGCTTGGAGATCCCACTCTTTGGGCAGATGTATTAAAATACTTTGGGGAACTTGGAGAAGACTGCTCCAGAGAAGTTAAAGAAGTCCTGACATATGTTGAGAGGGATGATATTTTACCACCTATTATTGTTATTCAAACATTATCTCAAGATCCATGCCTCACACTTTCGGTAATTAAGGATTACCTTGCACGAAAACTTGAACAAGAGTCTAAGCTCATCGAAGCGGATAGACGACCTGTGGAGAAGTATCAGGTAACTATCAGTTTTTCGTTTTAACAAGCATTTTGATATATGATGTTGTCTATGATCTCGGGCATCTCTGCTCCCTGGACAAATTCTTTTCTTCATCACTGCTTCTGTGGTCATATTAGCATTAAGCACTGGCGAACCTACCTTGATAGTTTGGTATAAAACGGATAATTTATCTAATGATGTTTAATTTGTATATAATGCATCCATGCCAAACACTGAAATGAAATAGAAATAGCCTTTTACCGTGTTTCTTCCTTGACGGCAAAATGCTTATATTACAGTTGATGATGGCATGCATAACAGCTGAAAGAACAAAACTAGTGCTTTAGTTTACTTGCCTTAAAATTTAAGCAGTTTCAGTCATGTTAAACTGTGTTAGAAAGCAGGCTACTCCCACTTTTTCCGAAGAATATGCTTAAAAAGAAGAATAATGATATAGCGACACCAGGTGTTGCTTAAATTGAGCGATACTCGGGATATTATTATAATTTACATATGTATTTTGTGTTCCCTCCATCAACATTTTACATATGTATTTTGTGTTCCCTCCATCAACATTGCTTGAACCCATAATCTCTTGAGTGAAATGCACTTGCTTTTACCACTATGACACTTGTATCTTATTGTGATTTTTGTATCTCTTTTGTTATATATATATATATATATATATATATATATATATATATATATATATATATATATATATATATATATATATATATATATATATATATATATATGTCAGCAAATGTACCCAATATATATATATAATAATAATCTTTAAATGTACTTCTAAGAGTTCTAACTTCTATTCAATGTACCCAGTATAAAATCAATATAACTCTCAGTTAGATAAAAATTGAACAAACTATTTTATGTACTCATAGTTTACATGATTATATTACGAAATTACAATTATTATAGGTCATATTATTATAACAAAAAAATGTATGTACGTACAAAGTATTTATGGCAAAGGTACATTTTATTTTTATTGGAGATGTCCGGCTTCACATGGGCTACCTTTTATTTAGCATTAATATATATTTTCAATTAACTAAAACTATTCTAAAGTTGCATAACTAATAAATTTACATTAATATATTTTCCTATGAGACGGGCTATATATCTTAAAACTACAATGAAATATATTATGAGACAAATTCACTACTCTAGCTATTAATATTTTACTTAAATCGATTGGTTAACTAATTTTCATATGTACTTTATTTTGTTGTTAGAATTGTTATTTTTATTACATTCATTTTACTTTCATTAGGTTAATATTTACATTAAAAACATATTTTAAGCTAAATTACTCGTTGTAAATAAATTTGGTCTATTTACACGAATTGTCGGATATAATCTATAATTGGTATAACTTATTACGTAGTTAAATAAAATAGCGTTTTTAAGGCATTGTCAGCTTTACAAAAACCTAACAAAGAGTTTAGAAACCCTAGACTATAACTTTAACGTATTTTCATGAAATATCGGTATTAAGCTATGATTGATATAATTTAATCGTATCTGCATATAAAATATATTTTAGGCTATATAAATTAGGTCAATTTACATAAAATGTCGGATTTAATGTTTAACTAAGCTTGTCTCGAAAAGCCCTAACCCCTAAATTTAAAAACCCTAAACCCTCAATTATAAATTTAGAAATGCTAACCCTTAAATTTAGAAACCCTAAATCCTCAATCCCTAAATTTAGAAACCCTAAACCCTCAGTTTTAAATTTAGAACTTTTCTTTTTTAAAACAAATTATTGTTACCACACTAAATTTAGAACTTTTCTTTTTTAAAACAAATTATTGTTACCACAATTTTAGGAAAGGATTAAGTGTATAATTTCTATCACTTTTTTTAATAATTTCGGAAAAATACTTTCCTTATATTATAATTTTTATTTTTATTTTTCTCTCCTTTAAAACGAAAAGCTACTTATTATGCAAAAATACTTTTATAATATTTATCTTAATTTCGAAAAATTCCTTATGGTATGTAGGTCGAGATATGTATTATGGAAAAAACCAATAATATAAATAAAAAACAGATAATAAAAATATTGTAATTATTTATTTCAATAAATAAAAAGTACAATGAAACAACGTGGGAAAATATAAAAATTAGACCTGATCATGGGCCGGGCCGGGCCGGGTTTGGGCCGGGCTCGTGCTAAATAAACGGCCCAAATACACGGGCCGGGCCGGGCCGGGCCAAAACGATGGGCCAATTTTCTTGGCCCAAGCCCACAATTGTTCGGGCTATAACGGGCCTCGGGCTAAAATGGGCCAAAACGGGCCAAAATAATATAATACGAAACAATTAACAAAATCGATATGTGAACAAACTATTAGCAACGAAATAAAATTTTCAAGTCTTAGGTATTTGACTTCGACTCTTTTGGTAGGAGAACCATCCATAGTACCATATATAAATTATGAGTTGACAAAAAATGAATAGTATTAACTAAAGGTGTACGATAAAAATATAAAGATATCCGCAAAATTGATAATTCGATGCATTAGTGATATTAGATTATTAGTATGTTGTGATATACGATTCCAACTTTTGAATTTTTTTCTATTTAAAAAAATAATTTCGGGTCGGGCCGGGCCAAAAAGCGGGCCTTTAGGTTGGCCCAAACCCGGCCCTATATTTATATCGGGCTTATTTTGGGCCGGGCCACGGGCTTTTTGGGCCAAACTATTATGCCCAAACCCGAGAAAAAATCGGGCTGGGCCGGGTCGGGCCGTCGGGCCTGGGCCATTTGATCAGCTCTAATAAAAATATAAATAAAACGAAATATGAAAGTATAAAAATAAAACGTGATTTTTTTTTCATAATTAAATATAAAAAAGCAGTTTAAAAAATATGGGAATATAAATAAAATCGAAAAGATATGATATAATGCAAAAGAAATAGTAAAATGGAAGCATTTAAGAATCAATGTTAAAAAAAAGTAAAAGATATTATACACATAATATTTCCTAAAATTAAGCTAACAATAATTTGTTTTAAAAATAAAGAAATTATAAACTAAATCTTTAAGAAATGAATAGATGAAGTACATGAATAATATGAAGTACACGAATAATATAGTGATATCTAATTGCCAAATGAATGTATTGATGATACCCTTGCTTACTTGGTTACAAGACTACTTGTAAAATATCTCTTTCTATATGCACGTGTGTTTGAACCCCAATAATAGCTTTTTTTTCCTTTCTTTTTGTTTTTTTCCTTTTCTTTCCACCATTTTTCCTCACTAACCTAAATTAAGGTTCATCAAGTTTCCTAAATTAGGGTTCATCAAATTTCCCCAAATTGAAAGTTAATTGATTTTGTCAATAGAATTAGGGTTCATCATTATAAATTAGGATAACAATTAATGTTACAGTTATTAATCACTATAAATGGAATAATGATACAGTTAATAAACAATAATGATGCATTTAATAAAAAATCGGTTTAATTAAATCAATTAAAATGGAATTAAAACAATAAACATTTAATAAATAAACCAACTATATGTAACTAACTCGAGTTACTATTATTATTGGTTTTACTACTAACATGGGTGATTAATATCATAGACTTCATAGTATTAGTTGATTACCTAGTTGTATTAGAGTTATATATTTAAATAAATCTGAAATATTAGATTAGAATATTATTTAAGAGTAATAATTATTATTTTTTAATTAAATTACAAATTTAATGAATTATGGAATATATTACATTTTTTGGAAATTTTAATTGATTTACTTATCGTTTAATAGTTTCCAAAATATAACATATTATTTATACTCTAAGAAAACTCACAAAATAAGAAAAAGAAACCTCATAAGTAAAATATATCGCTCATTACCAAATTTCACAAAATCACCTCCAAAGTTTACAAAACAAGGCGTAGTATTCACAAAATCAACAAATTAAAAGAATATTACTTTTGCTAATACAAAATCAAACATCTAACAAAATACTTAACTTTAAAAGCAAAATAAATTAAATATTGAAGAAAATAAAAAGTTGTTAAAACAAACATTGAAATATACATGGCATGTCATATAGGAAAATATTATGTACCTCCAATGAAAATATAATGTACATTTGACATAAATATATTTTAGGTGCATACATTTTTTTGTTAAAATAATATGACACCTATAATAAATGTGAATTTTATAATAATTATGTAAATTCTGACTATGCAAAATCTTTTGTTCAATTTTTATCAAATACACTTTAGTAAGTATTATTTTGATTTTATATTAAGGTACATTGATTATAAATTATAAGTACATTTAATAATTATTATAAGTATATATTATTGTAACTCAAATTTTAACATACATATATATATCAAAAGAGATACAAATTTATCAAAAGATTTATGTGGCATAGTGGCATTAGCAAGTATATCACTATCACTATCCTAAAAAGAATATGAACGGGCTTATATTGGTTTCTTACGGTTTTTCTAGTTATTTTTTTTAGGTTTTTCTACATTGTACCTCTGTATTTTTTCTGAATTCTACGTGGTACCCATCGTTTTTCCAAAATATCAGTAGTACCTCTAAACTTAATGAAAACATCTTAAAATACCTAAAATGCTCTAATCCGCTTTTTTTTAAATGTTTAATTTATGCATTTTTGATTGATTTTCATGCATTAACTTAAATATCATTTACTCAATCGTAAACATATCTTCTTTACAAAAATTTAACTGTTTAAAAACTTGATTTTTAGTAGTTTGGGTTTTTATAAACATTTTACTATGTTTAGGGGGTCTACTGATGTTTTCAAAAATCTAGGGGTACCATTTCGATTTTGAAAAGACACGGGAGTACCACGTAGAAAAACCTTTTTTTTTTCTCTAAGAGTGCCTGTAGTAATTGGCTAGGGCTCATTATCCTTTTGTTCTAGATTATGATCCGAATTGTCTCTTTAAATTGGCTACTAGTCATTAAATGCAATTCTCAAGCCAGTTTTTATCACGGGTCATGTAGAAATAGTCAATTAGTGTTGTGAATAACTTCTCCTTTCCTCCTACTCCGCTGTTAATGGGATCCTTTAAGGCACTAGAGTAATGTTGCTGATTTTGTTTGAGGCAATTGGCTACTACAAAGTTCTTTGGGAAAAAACTGATGGAAGGGTTTTCTTCACAATTTGCAGGAGGACACATCAACGATGAGAAAAGAAATCGAGGATCTGAGGACAAATGCAAGAATCTTTCAGCTCAGCAAGTGTACTGCATGTACTTTTATCCTTGATCTTACAGCGGTGCACTTTATCTGCATGCACTCATACCATCTACGTTGTCTTGGTGACAATGAAAAAGAGTGCCCTGAGTGTGCTCCCGACTCCTAAGTACAGGTCTGTAATTGAAATGAAAAGGACCTTGGAACAAAATTCTACAGACCAAGACCAATTTTTTCAGAAAGTGAAGAATTCTAAAGATGGGTTAAGGATGTAATAAGTTTGCAAAAATCTATAAATTTCGCAGACCATCGATAATTTTATCACGTTTGCAAACAAATAATGTAGAACTACAAAAAAATCATCAATTTTATCTCGTTTGCACAAATTTCTACTCAAATTGCCCAATATTTGAAGATTTGGTGTGTGGTTCTAGAAATAATGGAGTTCTTGGAATGAAATTTGATGAAGTTTGGAGGAGGTTTGAAGAACAAATGAAGAAAGAAGAAAGAAGAAGAAATGAAGAAGAAGGAGCTTTGTAGCACCCACTGTCTAATTCCAGCCCACTCGATCGAGTGAAATTTTCACTCGGTCGAGCGCCGAGTCCACTCACTCGAGTGACTCTTACTGGCCATTCTGGAATAATTCACTCGGTCGAGTGGGTTCCCACTCGGGTGAGTGACTGGACACTCATTCGAGTGCACTCCCACATTCGGTCAAGTGATACCTGCAATCACACACAATTTATCTGGGAGTCCGCTAATACTTGGGGCACGTCCCGTGTTAGTCTAGACGGGGTTAAACACCACCGATAACATCATTCTAAGCACCAACATACGCACATATTACGACGTCCATTACTATTATTACTTACTCAAATCCCCAACAACACACTTACTCACACACGCGCAAAATTCACACATAACAACTTCGCCCTCAGGGTCGCTAACACCCTAAAGCAATCACTCTATATCATTCCTACACATCTACACAACAATCACCGCGCACAACACATAGAGTTCCCATGTCATTACCGCCCATGTGATGGCCAACCGACTGGACTCTATCGAAATCAAGTCGGGTTCATTTTAGTAGACACACCTAGATTCATTTTGGTTCATTGGTTTAGGTTTCAAAATCATCACTCTAATACCGCTTTGTAACACCCCGATTATGCGGCCAAGATAACCGAAGAGTTACCATCCCGGTTTCCCGATGTAAGAAAACTTTTATTATAATTGATGATTTAATGCTATACAATTGGATAATTAAAATACAACTCATCATATCGCTACTACGACTTTAGCTATCAACTACAACTCGATGATCATCGATGCTCGTCCAATGCCCACGTGCTAACCAAGCTAACTTGCCAAAATCTGCTCCCTATATGATCAGAAATAACATATGGATTACCACATGCCACCTCGAAATGGGTGACAAATAAATAACACCAAACACATCAGTTTCAATATACTTAAACATATAAACAAGCAACGAGGAAAGAAAACAATGCAATATGACCATGGCACGCAAAACGAGAAACTACCATGCCACTTACCGTTCGGTACCAGGACTCACCCAGTCGTACCCATCACCGCAACACACTCTGAGTACCGGGACATACCCATACATACTCACAACTCACAAGACAAGGTGTCGGGGACGAACCATGACACCGGGCTAGAGAGCTACTCGTGGTCCTCTGGCAGACATCGTGTCTCACCGCATGTGTCCTTCCAAACTCGAGTCATTAATGTGCACATTCTTCTTGGAGTGGGAATCTCCAAGAGGAAACTCAAGCAGAAGACGGCCTCCCAACCGTCTCCCGCCTCCAACACAACAACCACACATCCGATACGGATACCGATATACACAACCACACAACAATTACGACAAATCCACAAAAAGACACTGTTACTCCAATTCGATTCCATTACGCGATACTCATTTCACACTGATCTTACTCATGTGATACAACCAACATAGTCATTCCTTACTTTCTCAAGTCGATTATCATCATTACCGATTACATAATCACGACGTTAACTCTAGTCATGCCATAACCATACACTAATCTTGTGAGAGAACTAACAACATACACATCAAACACAATGCATAGAATAATATTGAAACCGATTATGATGATCCTACCTTAAAGCATATCCGTAAGCTCACGCCATTCCGACAAATTTCCGTCTCGCAAGACCGTCGTATCCTAGCATGTACACACAACACCATCACTAAACATCCTATACACTAAATCAACCCATAATCCCTTATTAAGGCTTACTAATTACCTCTATAAGCTAAAAAAACCACTAAACGCACTCTCATCACAAATCCCCCAATTTCCAGATGCTTAAAGCGGTAAAACAATGTATAAGAACGACTCACCAAGGTAGATCGGGCATCAAAGAAGGTATTCCACCTTAAATCCAAGCTTGAATCCTCTTGACATGAGTTTCAGGGAGTTTTTAGAGAGAAGGGGGAGAATGGGAAATGAAATGAAATGAGAGAAATAAGGTCTTAAATGCAATATGCTCGATTCCACTCAACCGAGTGGATGCTCTACTCGATCGAGTGGACCGCTCACTCGACCGAGTGGCCCCGCTCGGTCTCCCCCAATTCACTCATTCGGTCAACTATAGTCTCGCTAAGTCTTATAAACGATCAACCATTGATTGTATCTCCGACTTCACTATCTCGAGAAACCGAGGTGGTAACGCCTTAATTATCTTTGCCAAATAATCGGGGTGTTACAAGCCGTTCTTTTGGTGATCTTTACTTACACGCTATGCTTGTTTGTTGAGAATAAATAATTGTTTAAATTGGCTTCAACAGTGACCTAGCTAAACACTAGCAAGATAATAAGTCCCCGATCATAAAACATAGCTTTAATTGACCTAAAAAAGATTTGAATTTGCTTTTTCCCTTAAAAGGTGACCTGAAATGACCAGCTCGAAATAACCTGACACGCTTGAGTCGAAACAGGCTCGACCAACAAACCCGAGACATACCTGTATCTTGAAGTGACCCGACTCTAGACTTGGTAAAATTACTTGACCTGATTGACCCAACCCAAGAAAGTTGACCTAAGATCCGAAATCGACTTGAATGACACCCGAAACCCAAATTGACCCAATGAAATATGACCCGAGAATTCATGGACATACATGTAGCAGATTTGACCCGAAATGACCCGGCCTGAAACCACTCAACTTAAAAATAACACGACAAAATATAACTTTAATTGACCGTAAAAAACTTAAAATACTTTTTTCTCCTAATCATTGACCCGAAAATGACTCGACCCGAGATAACCCGACCCGCTTGACCTGAAACAGACCAACAAACCCGAAACATACATGAATCCGAAATGAGCCAACCTGACCAAAAATAACCTGGAAATTTGAGGAAATTTGAGAAACTCAAAATGACCTAACAAGAAGTAGCCCGACCCGTTGACATGATTTGTCAGGTCTACCCGAACTCAACTGACCCTACTTATCCCGAAAATGTGACAAGCTCCAAATGACCCGACCCAAACTGCCCCAAACTCGACCTGACTAGCCCATTTGTAGGTTTAAGTATAGTAAATATAGCATGTACAGTAGAGAGTATATTACCATGCTCTCTTTCTTAACTATCTCATTTTTTAACACATCATTTTCTCTATGCCCACGTACTTTTCCACTATATTTGTCTCTTTCTTATATACGTATTTTTGTTCATAATAAAGATCATCTTATCCTCTTCCGTAAGATAACTAAAATAAAATTGAAATATTAAAAATAAAAATAATAATTAAATAGTTAGTGCAAGGATTAATGTTCCATTTCGTCACATTTTAAAAGATGTGGAAAAGATCTTCCTTTTAAGGAAATCTCTGTATATAATACATGGTCGCAGTATATGACTACTCGACTAGTCGACTCAAATATAAATGAATATCACAAAATCTTATTTGCAATGGCACTATCCGTCGCAAGCTTGTGACGGATAGTGTTTTCTTTCACAAAATACTCATTTTTTCTCTCTCTCCAACACTATTTATGTGGTCCCTTTCTCCACTAACTCATTTTATATCCATTTTATCTCACAAAATATCCGTCATAAATAGTTACTCAATAAATATATGATGGTAGAAATCTGGAAAGAGATGTGATAATAAAAGGTGGGGCCGGTGCATAGCTCGTGTGTCGGTCTTCCCAAAACCCCGGCAAAGTCTGCACATGGAATCTCTTAATCACAACACGGGATTGTGAAGCTATGGCAACAAACTGATTGCTGTCTTCATTCCAAAGCCAGAATCCTTATTCATTATTGCGTAAATGTGGCCACCTCCGCTTCTGTTTCTCCCTAGTGAGTTGCTCCCTCCATTCAAATCCACTCTACCACTTACTTTTTTCACGTTTGTCAACATATTTTTTGTGCGATAAATATTGTTAGTTACGTATTTTCAAAAATTATAAAAATTAGATATTAATAATATACTCGTAAAGACGAATAAAAATATATCCCACATGAATATAATTTCATTTACGTATTGAGAGAAAATCAGATTTGAATGGTTGTTTGTGAATATTGTGTAAAATAGAAATGTGTAGAGTGGATATGAATGGAGGGAGTATTATTTTTTCGATTCAAATTCAGTATATTCATATTTTATACGCAAATTTCAAGGATTAATTAAAATATTATTTAAAGTATAATGAAAAGTGTGTATGTTATTTTTTTTATTAAGTTAATATTTTTTATTGTTTAAAGGAGCCATTACTGCTGCCAAAAGAAAAAATGGGTCATTGGATGGACCTAAATAACAAGTATTTCACTTAAATCGGAAAACCGTTTTTCCGAGACTTATCCAATATTATAATTTAATATATATATATATATATATATATATATATATATATATATATATATATATATATATATATATTAGGAGAATATAATTAATTATCGTATATCCATAAATATATAATCAATAGTTATCTATTTCCATCTTATCTATATAATTACAGAAACAAGAAGCCTGGTTGAGTCACGTTATCAACATAAGTTTTTTTTATCTATCAGGTGGGACCCGCAATTTCTTTGATGAATTTACTACGTGATAACTGCATGATATTTGATATTGCATACCTAACCATAGTTTTAGAAATATTACGTAACATTTGTGATATACTTTCGTAAACATTAAATAATGGATACACAAATACAGTTTATATAATATGAGATTATATATTATTATATAATATATAAAATAATACAACTTTAGTTCATTTGTATTACATTAATTTTAATATTATATACTCAAAAAAATAAAATATAATAATTTCGAATAACGTCCTTCTACCACTATTACATAACAATTTATATTCAGTAAATAATTACAATAAACAATATAATAATTAAGATCCGTGGATTTTTGCAATCGAAAAAAAAAAATTGAGTAAAGTTAAATAATAATGACACGATAAAAAATGGGATATTGAAATTGCAAAAGAAAAGTACCATAATAAATATACTTAACCTTCACAAAAATACGAGTAATGACGGGTTTTATGGACAATCATATTTTTTCTTTTCTGATAAGGTAAAAAACTATATTGATTTATGGACAATCATATTTTTTTTTTCTGATAAGGTAAAAAACTATATTGATTTTGAATGAGGTAAGTTGAAAACACCGGCTTTCAAATCATCTCTAAAGAATTCGACATGTGGACAACTCCGATTTATGAGTGAGCTGTGACGATGAAAAATGCATATATAATGAAGAAAATTTTGAGATTTTTGTATTAACATTTACTTTTCATTGTATATTGTAATTTCGTTATGATATTTCAAATTTATATAAATCATTGAGTTTTGATATACTTTGAATATAAACTATGTAGTTATTAATATTACAACATTTTTAGTATGTCGGTCATATGAAATTATATTACAATTCGAAATCTTAAATACGTACAGCTAATCATTATTTTAAACATTGTTCATAAATAATAACAGTAGTCTCCTAAGAAACAACCTCTCAATAAGCTTATTGAGAGAATATTGTACAAATTTAAGAAAAAGTGATACTCAAAGTAATATAATAGGTACAAATCATGATAAAAGATAAAATAAGTACATTTATTATGTAAATAAGTACGAAATTACTATGGTATGATTAATGACAAAAGTGTCACATAATACAAGTAAAATGGTACAAAATAATGGAATTAATGGACCCATACCCGACCCATACCCGAAAGGGTCTGAAATTAATGGACCCATACCCGACTTAGAGGGTCCGGGTCTGGGTAGGGTCTACCCTAGGGTCTGCTTTTTTCTTTGATAAAACAAATTTTTTCCCTAAATTATACGTATCATTTGCCTAGTATCCAAACTTATCATTTCCATCAATTTCCTCGTTATTCTTATTGGTTATTCAGATATGCGTATAGTATATTAGTGATAACTAATAAAGGTCGTATGTATGTGTGTATTATTTGAGTTATTGACGTTCGTATGCGTGTTTTTTAAAAATAAAAGTAAATATAAGGGTCTAAGGGTCGGGTAGGGTCCCAACACCAAGACCCGGACTAGGACCCGATGTTTTTATATAAGACCCATACCCAACCCATACCTGAGTGGGTCTAAAAAATTCAGACTCATACCCGACCCATTAGGGTCTGACCCTGAGAGTCTGGGTTGGGTACCCGACCCACTGCCATTCCTGGTCTTATTAACGCATGTGGTTTGTGCGCTGTGATAATCTATGTAATGGTGAGCAGACTAGCTCGGGGAGGATGAGATCTCACCCAGTCAGTGTCATAATAGTTATCTAGCTTTCACATACATTTTACTTATGATAACACTTTTATAGTCTGATGAAATAACATTTTTATAGTCTAATGAGATTTCTAAAGGCTTTAAATTACGAGGGAGTATAAATAATTTGATTTGCTAAGCGCAGAAATGAGATTAAACAAGGTAACATACTCCGTATCAAATTCCTAATTTCCTCGTTCAGAGAAATAATAATAAAATAATGGTGAAAGGGCAAAGAAAAGAGGTAAACAAGGTAGCTAACGTCCTAATGGCCTAATTAAGGAACGAAGAGACGAAGAAATCGAAGCAAATCAAATAGAGTGATCCGTTTATGATTTAAATTTACGAAAAAATATAGATTTGGAATATAAAATAAGAAGACTTGCAGTGTGGATGAAATAATAAAAGTAAAATAAAAGATATGTAACCCCACTTAATATTTAAAAAAAGTGGACAAAACAGATCTTCAAGATCCTCTAACGTATCCTTTCACTCATCTGTCCAAATCTCTTTGATATCTTCCCCATTATTTCCACCCAATTTTGATTTCATTCTTCCTTCTTAAATAAAACCAACCCCCTTTTCCCACTTCTCTTCTCATCCATACCATTTTCCAATATTCTCTCTTCTTCTTCTTCTTCTTCTTCTTCTTCAGAATTCTCTTTATTCCCTGTAATGGATTCCCAATTCCATGTTTTAGCTGTTGATGATAGTATCATTGATAGAAAACTGATTGAACGACTCCTCAAAACTTCGTCTTTTCAAGGTATACATCCATTTATTCATGATTCAGTCATTCTGTTGTTGATGTTTTGTTAAATGTAATCATCCCTGATCAAATTTTGTGTATTTTTGTGCAGTTACAGCAGTTGATTCGCCAAACAAAGCACTAGAATTTCTGGGTTTGGAAGGAAAGAAAGTGAATATGATAATAACAGATTATTCAATGCCAGGAATGACAGGATATGAATTATTGAAGAAAGTTAAGGAATCAGAAAGGTTTAAAGATATTCCAGTTGTGATAATGTCATCTGAGAATATTCCGTCTAGAATTAGTAGATGTTTGGAAGATGGTGCTGAAGATTTCTTCTTGAAACCTGTGCAATTGTCTGATGTTGATAAGCTGAAGCCTCATTTGATGAGGAGTAAAGCTAGAGATTTCTGCAAGTTTCAACATAGAATGTTGTTGACTTGGTACTCTAATTCTCCCAATACCACCATTTACCAAAGCTGCACTTAATTACATTCAAACATTTTTGTTTTGTGGCGGATTTCGCTATTTGGTTACCCAGACACCGATACAGCAAATACCCAACATGAGGTATGAGGTATTCACGCACGCTAGTGCTCATCCTCATGGGTCAGACACCGATGCAGCAAAGACCAGCACGAGTTATTCACGCTGGTGCTCATCCTCATGGGTGATGGTCTGAATGAATTGTGTCTAGGTTGGATCTATGGGGGATGCAGTCAAGGTTGGATCTATGGGGGGATGCAGTCAAGCTTGCAGGGCTCCGAATATGGGTCAGACGACATTACATAATGTAAAAGATTGAATTGATTCAAGACGCTATTGAGCCACCATTCGCAGCGATTAAAGTGCATATAGAATTTGTTAAAACCATTTTTATTAGATTGATAGAGAGGAATTTTGTTAGTAATCCTCTAGATTATCATCGTGATTCATGTGGCTGTACATATCAGACTAATCTCAATGAATTGTTCTTGACATTTTATTTGCAAGACATGCATTTGTAAAATTAATAAGGAGATATTTAGTGAGTCTTCCTCTTTCTATTGGAGAAACACAATTTTCCCGTTGAAAATTCGTGGAAGTAGCTGTCAATTATCAAATGTGTTAGTTGGCCTATCTTGACCCTGTTTTTTTTTTTGGTAATGATGAGGGGGTTTGATGTTTCTGGGACGGAATCCGTATTTTAATTAGAACAAGAGCATTTGGTTATTAGTTATTGGCTTTTGTTCAACATTTATGGTCGTAAATGCTACTCCAAATTTGGGTGCAGATGTAAATTAAGTTATTTTGATAGATAGCAAAGGTCGGCAAAACGGACCAATTCACAGATGAGACTTGATCATGTAATTACCGAATCTTTCTTCCTTTTCAACTTCTCCACTCATTCTTTACGTCTTCCTACTTCTAATTTGTGTCATTTCTAATAAGTATTGCAGTAAGTCTCCCATCCGTCGCAAGTTTGTAACGGGTCAAGTTCTCCCACTTGTGATACGTTTACCGTGTTTTTTCCTTTTTGAATGACGTTGAACCCGCAATCGCTACCTTTGGTAGCTTGGTGCGCACTGGATTTACCGATTGCTCCTAGTGATCGCTACCTTTGGTGGCTTGGTGCGCACTGGATTTACCGATTGCTCCTAGTGAGGCTTGAACCTGAGACCTTTGGGAATATGACCCAAATTTTAACGACTAGATTCCACCCTTGCGGACAATTTATATCTGCCTTTGAACGAAAAATAATTATAATAATGAATCATACTTCCTCCATTCCAATCAATTCTATACATTTCACTTTTTGTACACTATTCATAAGTCGAGTAAATTTTCGACATAACTTCTAATATATAACATAAAAGATAGTCATGTGAGATCTTATTTAAATTGTCTTACCAAGTATATTATGAATATCAAAGTTTTATAATTTTTATCGATACGTAACTAAAGATATTAACAAAACAAAACGGGTATTGAAAAACGTGAATAAAGTAAATGTATAGAATTGATTGGAATGGAGGAAGTATATAATAGTAATAATAATAATAATAATAATAATAATAATAATAATAATTATAATTATTGTAGAGTGGGTAATGAGCAATGTTAGGTGTTTTGTGTTGGTGTGATTGTCCTGATTAAAGAAGAAAATAACAAGTTTTGACGTAATGAAAAGAGAATATATTCCCGAGCAGCAAAAGCAAAGGTGCCACAATGATTTAGTTTCCTGACGACAGATTCATGTGCATTTGCCCAACTTTGGTTTTGGGTGCCAGCCTTGACGATACATTGCTCTGTCCTATTCTATAATACTATCCTCCGTTTTTATATAATGTTCCCATTTATTGAATATATGAGTGTAGTATTTTAATAAAAAGGTACGTTATATAAAAATGGAGCCAACAACAATGAATCATGAATAATGAATATGCTCAGCAACTCATTCCTTTCATCTACTTCTCTAATATAAATAATAATTAATAAATAATGTTGCAAATTCAGTTTTAGTATTATACTAGTGTAACATGTAACATCCCGTAATTTTCAAGTATTTATATATTATTAAAATCTTATTTTAGTAATAATAATGTTCCACAATAAATAAAATTCCATTTAAAATCTATCGTTTTTGACAATGATATTAATATGTCCGTCTTAAAGTTATACTTCTTAAACCTGTGAAACGCTATTCTGTCCTTGTTGCTAATTGTAAGATATTTTAAAGCCATATTTAGCTCTTGCTTATAAAATAAAAGTTGTAGCTCTTTTTCTTAGCTTTCCAACGCCACCGAAAACACGTCAATAAGAGTTCTGTAGAGGAAATTATGCCGAAAATACGAAAGGCTGTCACGGACCATCCGCAAACGAGACACTCGCTCGTTGCTTACTCTTTACTCTTTTCCACATGTCCTTTGGGACACTTGGCTAAGTATAGTACTTTACCTTGCTGCCCAAGGTCGTTCCTTCCACTTTCTTCATTCTTCTTCATTCCTTTACTTATTTTTTTTTCAGCTAAAACACCCAAACACAAACACCATTGTTACACTCTTTACCTTCAACCGTAAAACGATCGTAAAATCTTCGTTTCTTATCGGTTTTCGACGATTTTCGCGCCTATCTCTTCCTCTCTTCGCCCTCCATATTTCTAGGTAACAAAAGTATCAAATTTCTTCCTTATAATCCTCTGGTCGTGGCCTTTAAAGCACGGTTCTCTTAGCTAACCTCGTTTATTTATGTGTAGCTAGTTCGGTTGACCAAATCAGAGTGGCTTTGAGTCAAAATCATGCTTGTTGAAGAGCTATAAGGTAACGGTGATGGGTTACTCGACTTATCGTCTATGTTTGCATGTGTTCTATATGCTAGTAATGTTTAGTATACTAGAATTATGCTTGGTTAAATAGTGACATGATTAAGTTCATAAATCATATGTTTGGATGGATTTCATTTTGCATGGTTGTGTTGGGTGATATTCTAGTTAGAAATTCATTAAGGATTGTATTATTAAATGAGGTTGTGATCTTTGAGGATGATTAGTTTGATAGTCTTTCAAGTTCATAATGCTTGGTTTACTTCGGTTATTTGATAAGTTTCAGCACCTTGACAAATCTGTCCATTGTCTTGTACAATTTATTTCGACATCTTAGAGTATCCGTCTTTGAAAAATGTTGAAAAGAGACTCCTGTTTATTTTAAGTGTAGAGTCTACCTCTAAAATTTCGTAATTTTCTTGCATGCGTTTGTTCACAATAAATTATTTACGAACAGTGCGCTGAAATACTCGCAGAACGGACAGTAGCTCAAAGATTGTTTCGAAAAACATTTTTATACTTTGGAACTATTCTAGTACTTTTCAATAATTAAACTTTGAAGAGTTTAGATGATGTTAGGAGTTTGCTTTGCCCCAAAATGATTTGTTAAACCCGTTTTATGAAGCAATACATTTTGTAAGACGATTTCTGACACACTGTAAAGATCAGACAATAACTCCCTGTTAAGTTCGTATTTTGAACATGTTTATTTGAAAAATATTGTGGATAAAAATCTTATTAATCTGACCCAGTTGGCCTTGTATCATTTAGAGTTTATTTGAATTAATTATGAATTTTACGGCAGAGGACAGCTGTAATGTGAAATGCGTTTAGAACTTTTGTTTCATTATTCAATTCCGTGTGTTCTCTTTCGGCGTGGAACGAATATAAGTGTTCTTTTATTTATCATTTGTTGGCTCATGTATATTTAAATAAGTGGGTTAACGGTTATGCTATCCTAAGCTTGTGTAGGTGACGGTTATGTCTTCCTAAAATTGTGTTGGCGACGGTTATGTTGCCTTGACATGTGAATAGATAGCGGTGGTACGATTTGTGTATCACTGTAATGAACTAACGCCACCCATGCAATGGGAATTTATCTATATTCGGGATTGGTCGGAGGCAGTGGTTATACGGTCCGGTCCTCGTGTGTCGTTCGGTGTAAGGCATTACATCGAGAGGTCTGGCCAGATCTTAGGCATATAGGCAGTGGTTATACGCTATACATAGTATTCGGAGGCAGTGGTTATACGCTCCATAGCTGGAGGCAGTGGTTATACGCTCCAGTAGCCAGAGGCAGTGGTTATACGCTCTGACGACGTTCATTCTATTCCTATGTTGTTTGATAGTTGTATGCTTTGTAATCGGAGGTAGTGGTTATACGCTCGTAACTGGAGGCAGTGGTTATACGCTCCAGTAGCCAGAGACAGTGGTTATACGCTCTGTTATGTCAGAGGCAGTGGTTATACGCTCTGACTATGTGTACTCTTTGCTTGGATGTTTCCTTGATTTTGATACTATCTCATATGCTGGCTTTAATTCTGTTATACATGTTGATTCATGTTGTTTTCACATGTTTTTGACTTATCGCCCACGCATTGATCATGTTGTTCATGTTTGGTAATATATATGATTGTTTATGAAATTATATACATGTTCATATGTATAAGATGTTTAGTATTACCGTTTACATGCTTTCTGACGTAAAGTGGCTGGGAGAACCCTGAGTTACTCCCCACTGACTGTGGCGTTCATGTTTCATGAATGTAGGTTGGTGCTGTTTGGGGAAGACGTGTGGCTAGCGAGCATTGTTGATAATTCGACAATTACCCTTACGCTTAGTTTAGATTTAATTCATGTTGTTATCGTGGGATACATTATCCCTCGTCTATTTAAGTTATTTTGTATAATTTATACTTTCTCATTAGTTTTTAGTCTTCCGCATGTTGTTTTGATATTCCGGGAAATTTTTTTAATAAATATGTCGAAAAGTTTTTTAAAAGTATCGTATTTCCGCTGCAAATACCTTGTTTATTTTTATGCTATATCGCGGGGTGTCACATAACACCCGTAAAAAATCACAGGGTTGTGTACACTTACTTTTAAAGATGACAAAGGTAAATTCATTTCATTATAAAGCAATTATATTTATTCGAACAAATTGATTTTTAACGGGGCTGTTTTGCATATAAGATATGTTCGGTCAAAATGTGAATTTCCTGGTGCACTAATTTTCGAATATCTGTTATCAATGATGAAAATATTTGGGTTAATTATGATAACATGAATGAATAAGATATATAAGAAAAAACAATAAACGATTAAAAAAAAGATTAAATAATTAATAATGAGTAATTTGGAAAGTTATTGTCTTGTGATGAATTGCTTATAATTACAAAGATATACATGATTGGGCATCAACCGTGATTGGTAGGGAATATTTAATTTGAAATAAAATTTGCAATGTACACTGATTGGTTGTATATCTTAACGATTTTGGTTTCAAAAAAAATATTGTAAACGTAAAATATGGTAAACAACCGTGATTGGTAGGGAATATTTATGGAATATTTAGGATTTGTTATTAGTATAATCTGATTGGTTGTATATGTTAACGATTTTGATTTCGATAAAAATATGGTAAACGTAAAATATGGTAAACACCTGTGATAGGTAGGGAATATTTATGGAATATTTAGGATTTGTTATTAGTAAAATATGGTAAACGATTTTATTATATTATTTAAATGAATGAGATCAGCCGTGATTGGTAGGGAATATTTATGAAATATTTAGGATTTGTTATTAGTAAAATATGGTAAATATTTTTATTATAATATATACAAAAATATGACGTAACATAAATAAAAGGTTCTGATTGGTCTACAAAACAGTTTTTTGTGAGGGTGAATGTGAGTGCGAGAAAAAGTGAACGGTGAAACATTATTGCGCCACGTATGCAATTTGACATTTTGCTTTTATAGTAATAATGATGATGAGAATATCCTTTGGGGGATAATACTAGAGTAGTTATAGAGCTATCTATAGGTCTGTTAATGAGACGAGACAACTCGCAAGCAACTCGAGATCGGCTCGGTCAAAGCTTGGCTCGTGTGTGCTCGACTCGAGAGCTTAACGAGTCAAGCCGAGCAAAGGCTGACGACTCGACTCGAAAAGCTCGCGAGCGGCTCGAACATTTGAGATTACCTAAGATATTAATCATATTTTATAAAAATATGCTCACATTTTATAAAAATATGCTCACATTTTATAAAAATATTTTATTATTATTATATCTTTGTATCATATATATCAAATATCTTGTTAATTTGCTAAACATTTTTACATAAAATTTTGAGTTTTTTGTCATATAACACCTAACATTTACACTGTCTGTAGAAATAGTACCTAGAGTTATTTTTTTTGCCCAACAACACCTAACATTTTCTATATTTTGTCAAATAACACCAAAATCAATTTTCCGTCAAAAAAAGTCGAGATTCCGACTTGACTAACGGTGAAATTGATTTTACCTTATTTCTTCATTCTTTCTTTTCCACAAACTGGTGCATTGTAAAAGTGATTGACAATGAATCTTATTCTTAAGTGACTTATTTTCATTCAACAAGCCATTTGTAACACTTTTTTTTGTCAATAACTCAGGTCTTCATCAACCTAATTGAAAGAAGCAACACCACGCAAACCCGTCTCTGGATGAGCTTGAATAAGACATTGGGTTGAAGGATGGTGATGGATTAGGAGAAAATCGGACAAAGTAAGCCAAATTTGGGGTTTTAATTTGAAATATGAGGAATTAAATAACTAAGAGGAGGTTACATAAGTATTTAATTGGAGGAAAATTAAGTTTATTGAAGGTAAATTACCAAAAGGGAAAATTGGGTTTAGAAAAGGACGATGAAGAGGGTAATGAAATGCATCAAGGGAAAAGAAAGAAGCGTCAAATCAAATTTCCCTTTAGTCAAGACGAAATCTCGACTTTTTTTTTACGGAAAACTGATTTTGGTGTTATTAGACAAAAAATAGAAAATGTTAGGTGTTGTTGAGCAAAAAAAATAACTCTAGGTACTAATTCTACAGACAGTGTAAATGTTAGGTGTTAGACAAAAAACTCTAAAATTTTCGAACCTTGTTATTTAAAATATCGGAAGAAAAAAAATAAAAAAAATAAACAATTTTGTATAGGCTCGATTTGGTTCAAACTCGTGTTAAAGCTCGCAAACTTTGTAACGAGCGCATGTTTTTCAAACTCGGGTAAGATCAGCTCGAGCTCGAGCTCGGGTTTTGGTAGATGATGGAACGAATAGAATTGCCACTGTCAACGGTGGTTTCAAAAACGAACCACCTCTTAATACGAATATATACTGTACAGTGTGTACGCGAGGTTTTAAGGCATTTGGTTAGTGTTGAACTGTTGTTATATCTTCCTTCAACTATAACATACTTAACTGTCAAAAAAAAAAAAAAACTATAACATACTTCTAATCAACAATGAGGAGACAAGTTATTGAGAGGGGGATATACAATTATACATATATCTTTTCTAATAAGCTCTTAGCTCAAGTGGAAAGAAATACAATTGCAGCTTCTAAAGTCTAGCAACTTCAATTTACAATATACAACTCAGGTACGATTCAGTCTTGAATACTATTGAGTGAGGGGCACACACTCGAGCTCCAGGTCAAGGACACCTCTTTCCACATTCTGAAGCCTAATCGACATTTGCTGCTTCACTGCTCCACCCGCCAGGGAGATTATGCTATCGTTAACTAGCGTGTTATCTTTGCTCGCTACCCACTTTCCCAGTTGAGTTTCCTCCTCCAGTGTTGATCGTTCATACGCTGTTGCAGCAGACACCAGAGGTTGGATATCTATCTCCGCTTGCCCCATGAAATCATCCGTCGTGAACGTATCCTTGTCATAAACAAGCTGCAAGCTTACCCGAATCAAGTTTTTTGAATAAAGACACAAGTCAATCAACATACAAGGGCTAAAATGACGGTTCAAGTTTCAGAGATGAATCTGCAGCCACAAGGAGCCTTTTTTATGCTAAAATCATTTTTAAAGTTTACTAAAGAAAACCAACTGATATTAGTTTACATTCCTCATCCAATCTCCTATGAGACGGTCTTCTGAAA
Organism: Silene conica; assembly: GCA_029255685.2. Lineage (NCBI taxonomy): Eukaryota > Viridiplantae > Streptophyta > Magnoliopsida > Caryophyllales > Caryophyllaceae > Silene > Silene conica. The sequence goes on along the minus strand of CM055313.2, from coordinate 17,364,671 downwards.
AAACACTTATTGCAACACAATCATAAAATGTATTTGTTATCATAATAAATGTGATAAGAGTCACAGAGAAACATAGTTCACACAACATTAATCCTTTTAACATCAGCATCTCAGAAGACTGCAACAAAAGATCAAGTGATAAACCGAAACTAACACCAGAATGATTTGAAACATTAAAACAAATTGATAATAGGTAACAACTCACCAACTTTAAGGGAGGGACACAGTCAGGAATCGAGAGCATCAGCTTCTCATTCCACACAGGATTCAGGTTGTTCTTTATGACACGTGTCTTCACCGACTGCAATAAAAATTCAGGTAAATCATCTTAGCCGCATAAAATTTTACGATGACGGTTTATGTTTGTCTTACCCCAAAACATTTTGGGACTATGGCAATATCTTTGTGAAGGATAAAAAGCAAAACCATTACTATCGCTGAAAATTTGAGAGCCAAATGCTTACTTGTTGTCCAAGAGAAAGGATTACATATGGATCGCTAGTTACTACGTCCCGAACTGCTAGGTTGGTGCCTTTAACCACATTTACTTTTATCAGGCCAACAAATTCAATCATACCTGGCTGTTAAGAAAAGAGTTAGATGCAGCTGTTAGGCTAAATAGATCGTATATGGACAGGATATAATTGGACATATATTCTGATTTTGGGTAGGTAATGTGGGACTCGACTAGGATTTACTTTGAAAAGCATTTGAATGAATTGATTCTGAAGTAAAGATACGGCATTATGTGCACCAGAACATAGACAGTGATTCAAAAACCGTATAATATGGCTCCTAAATTTACAGATAATTACCGATGAATCCCCCTTTTTGGAGACTTTAGGATCTTCTTTCCTCTTCCAGCTGTTACGGCTGTTGCGAAATGCATGTCCAAATCCCGAAATACGAAGGCTGGCACTGCCTACTTGTTTATCCATATTTCTTCTGTCTATTGCTAAAACTAAGTTTTTGCTTGACGGACTTGAATAAGATGAAGTAGTAGAGCGAGGATACACGCAGCTTGTATTTTCTTCTGAGTTCATGAATTGTTGCAGCTCATACTTCCTCCTGAAAAGCCAAAAGCTATACGGATTAACATGCCACCTCTCAACATCAACAATATTATCGTATGAGACCTTTTGCTTATCACACTTGGTGTATCAATGACTGTTATCTAGAACACTATTCTGGATGGATGTCCAACAGTTAAAAAATGAAAAGTTGTGAGTTAATCTCCTAGAATTAATTAGCCCTTAGAGTTTCTAAGATATAGGTCTAGAATGTTCTATGTAAGATAAACACATAAGCTGTTGCAGATCAGTGTTTGGGTGTACTGAAATCAGAAATAATAAGCACAACCTTCCCTCTCCAAAATATACTCTGTTTTTCCCCTCCATAAACTGCACCAACTACAACAAAAAACAAAAAAGTTCTAATCGCAAATTGATATGAGGTAATTTATCCTAAACCATCCTTTGAAACCATTCATGACAAGTAACTAATGTAGAGAAAAAGAGTAGGTCTTTCGGTCTCTCAATAAATTTATTGGGTAACCAATTACAAATTGATGGGAAAATGGTACAAATAGTAATAAAATGGGTACAAATACTACTCCCTCCTATTCTGAATAACTGCCCCATTGTCCATTTCCGAATAACTGGTTAATGAAAGATAATTTTACTTGGTTCATTCATTAATCAATATCTATTCCGAATAATAGCTCCATTTTATTTTATTTTTATTAAAACAAATTGATATTAAATTTGTATGGCTTATTTACAATATTTTGTAATTCAATAAACCAATCATAAACATTCCACTATTTTAGGCGTACAGTTGTACTCCAAAATGGAACATACTATTATTGTATTATCCCACAAAATACACTTTTTTCCATAAATGAATACCATAAAAATTACGCACGGTTCATGTGTTGGTCTTGGTCGGGTCAATGATTAAGAAAGAAAACCTCATCAAGTAATTTTGAGTCATTAGAGTTATGTTTTGTGGGGTCATTTTATTTTCGGCGGGTTGGATCACTTACACGTCAAGATAGTTCGGGTCATTTTTGGGTTGGGTCGGATTGATTCGGATTTTGGATCACATTCGGATGCTGTAGTTTGGGTCAATTTCGGGTTTAAGGTCAACCTCTTTCTTTTCAGGCTTAACAATAACGTTCTTTGAAATATGACAACAAAAATAGATATCGGGTCTCCGGTCACCTCAACTATCGTTCTCAAATACTTTGAAATATAACAAAAATAATAGATAAGGGATAAACTATGATAGTCGAACAACTGAAAATAAGGGGTTATAAATAAAGATAAAAGGCGAGACCAAATATTATTCCAAGTCTCCGATTCCAAATAATGAACGTTGTCGGCCGACTAATTCTGACTAGTTCTAACATATGGGCAACACTATTATTCTGATTTTTTATACGTTTTAAATATTTTATATATAACTTAGAACTATTAAACTATGCATATCAGTGCAACTTTGCATGAATTCTAAGCTAGTTCTTTTAGTATATAGAGAAGATGGTTACAATATATGATAAAATAACTACGATTAGTATGAAAACATGTACCACACTTTGAGTTATAATCAATAATAGCAGGGGTACGAAAATGACATAAAGGGGTACGATAAAAGTGGTCGCTCAATAACACTTAGTGACAGACCATCTCTCAAGAGTGTTTGTGACAAAAAAGGGAGAAAGTCTTGCAGATGTAGACATTATATGAAGGGGAAATCAATAAATATAAAAATGAAACTAACGGTGCAAAGAAAATTAAAGCAAAAGAAAAGGTAATTTGGAATATTGGGAATCATAAACAACTCACCATATGCTGCATAAGTCTACAAGACATCTAAGAGTAGATTACCTGATAAAATCAGCACGCTCCTCTATAGACGTATCTGATCTTGGTTTCATTATGTTTCCAGGGATACAGGCTTCATATTTTTTGTTGGCTACTAGATTTCCTCCCATTTCTGACAAGATACTTACTTGCTCATCGGTCCAGTCATCCAACTTCACTGATAAAACCTGAGAGAGATAAACATGAGTTTTTCTACCTAGCATATTACTATTGATAGTGCGCCATAAGTCACTGTGTTAGGCAGACACGAGTTCAGCAATTCCCTCTACGATAAGGATTAAGGGAGTTTCCCTCCAAATCTTTCTTATGTTAGAGGGAAATTCATTTGTCTTGGAGAAAAAATTCATCGATTCCCTCCTACACATTGAGATCTAAACAAGGGAAATTGCAACCTTCCTTTTTCTTTTCTAAGAGATCATTCAATCCAAAACAAAACCTTTGTCCCAAAATGATCTGGCAATGGCTAACATGGCTCTCAATTGACACGTCAAAGTTTTTGAAAATGTAAAGAAAAATGAAAAGAAGGGAAAATGGGCGATAACCAAAAACTGTGAATAAAAGAAAAGGACTATCGGAAAAGGAAAATGTTATCATCACAAAAAAATGGAACTTGATGATGTAAGATAACGCCCAAAGACACTAGTCCTGGGCCAGCCAAGACTATTGTACAGTAAGCAAAAGTACCTTACCTTCGTAATATGCACACCAAGGCTTCTGTGAACACCAGAGCACTTGATACAGATAAATACTCCAGCACCCAGTGACCTGAAATTACAGAGAAGAATGGTATTAATATCACTAACAATTTGCTTCCACCTGAAATAATTTCTCATCTTCTTTGGTAGACTGTGTCTGTGATCTAGACAGATTAGATATGGTTTATATGAGGAGACTGAAATCCAGATAAAGCCTTACACCCATTTAGGATTTGGAGATCCACAGTCTGCACAGTTTCTATTCCCACTTTGAGCTAGAAGTAGCTCTAAATTCTTCAAAGGACCTGACACAATAGGTCGAAAGAAGTCAGACGACAAAGCCATATGAAGCTTCAAATTATAAACGGAATTAGAGCGTACAGACTGCAGGTCACAAGAAAGTTTTAATGTAAAAAATATCTACCAGCAATTGTTTCCATTTCCTTAAAGCCAAAGATTCAATAGACCCTGGTTTTAGATTATGATGGAACAAAGCAAACTGCCTCAATGAAATGACAGGTTTCTTTTTTTTGTGAAGTAACAGCCGATGCTACAATCAATGTAGTTTTCACTTTCCACCACAGACAATCCGAAAACAGCCTCTATGTGTTGCTAACATATGACTATACGAGTAAGTTACATTACATCCGACCCCACCGATCCTGCTCTTTTAGAATTACAGGAGTTAGTGAGAGACTACAATTTAAAGTTAAGAGTTTACAGAAGAAACTATTGACTCCTCGAAAAGAACTCAACTAACGACTAGAGGCAATACAGCAACATAAGGTAATGCACTATTAAAATGTCATGCTTGAAAGGGAACCCAGAATTATAAGAAAACATCAATATGCTATTACTTATAGTTATAAGTAATATAGCTTTTTTTTACTTAAAAAAAGAAATATAGTTCTGTTTTGGAAGAAAAACTCCTGTTAGTTCTTTGCGAATCCAAAATCTGAACTTCTAAAATCAAGTTTTGCCTCTTTCCAAAACATGACGGGTTATTGTTACCTGTAACAATAAACTGACAGCTGAAGTTTGATATTGCTGCTCAGGCAATGCCATCAGCAAATTTGTGTTCACCAAAGGGCTACATCCCAACAAATAAAACAAAATATTTTGAAAAATATGTGCATACAAATTTGTCGACATGCACAGATTGAAATACATAAACACCTATTTTTACAATGTTCTAACATGCAACAGCGTTGGAGAGCTGTTTTCTAATGGCTTGGTTTCACAGACCAAGGTTACTGGACTCCCTACAGTGGGAGCATGGATGACTTCAACGTCTGGGACAAGAGAAGCTACCTTTATATGAACTTTGTAGGATTGCTTTGCTTGCACAGTTTACATTGGATGGCAAGAACACAATCAAAGAATATTGCAAATAAGAAAACCGAAGCTGAGGGCAAATGTTGGTACAATATTTAGTTTAGCATGTAGATTGTATGGGAAATACGGGAACACTTTTTTTTTGATAAGGTAAGAAAACTAATATACCGGGAAGGATGTTGATTACTGTAAACTAATAATGCGAGGTGCATACCTTATTTTGTACATATCTACTCCTTTTTGAGAAAGAATGCATATATACACATGATTGTTATTAAAAGGGAAAGAATGTCCGCATCAATAAATGATGATTAACAAGACGCAAATGCAAAACACACAGGTTGTGATGCATGATATACAGTGTGAGAGGAGTAAATAAAACATTAAATTATTTGATTGGCCAATAATTACTGAACGTAGAAATGAACAATTAATTTATGAAACATATTAACCGTTATCACATAAGAAAATCAATTTGAAAGAAAAAAAATCCATTTACCAGACTTCTCTTTTTTAATTTTAAAGCCTCTACATGATTTTTCTGTCTGTAGCTTCACAACGTCTTGTCTTTCTGGTGATTCTTTTTCGGCCTGTCTTTCTAATTCTAGTGTCTCTGCCTGTAGTAATTCATAGAGAGAGCACCCTGTATGCATCAGAATATTAGAATAAAATGTAATCAGACTTCACTAACAAAGAGAAGAGTTATAATTCAGACAATTATAAGCACGTCCTACTCACAAACTCGCTATAAGAGAGCGAACCATTAACGTGAGATTTTGAAAGACCATATTACACTATTACCCAAATTTTGGCAGATAAAAAAAGGATAAGCAGTATAGAAAGATATGCTGATATAAAAGAAGAAGCAGTGATATCAATTCAAACCGCCAATATACAATGAAGATTCACTTAAAATAATAGATCATAATTCATATCCAACTTCAAGAACCCTAGCAGTCAATATATTAGAAGCTTCTATATTCCAACAACTTAGCTTATTCCCTATATCAATGATTGATTGGAATGGAAAATCTTAAACATCAACTAACCATAGTTATGCTTCTGTACATAACGAGAGCGCAGCCACAGTTCTATGTCCAGAGCATCATATTCATAAACGATTAATATTAAGCATAGCAATAAAAGAAATATTATGCCCCCCTTTCGCCTATTTCTCTTGCAATTAATGTAGTTTGATCCTAAATGACCTTATTAAACCAATGGAAGTACAAGTTATCACTGCATGAGAATCAACATAGCTTGGAAATCAAACAAAATAGAACAGAATATTCAAAAGCTAACAAAATAGATAACAAATAACCCATTGCCAAATGCCAAATGATCAATCCGACAAAAATAGCAATAAACAAGACGGGGCTGGTTCCGCAACTTAGACCACCCCCAAGCAAGGTCTCGCTAACTAAGTCTCGACCCAGTTTTATCTCTTAATCTCACCTTATTTATCTTGACCCACCTTTACGCTCCCAAGCAGAAAGTCACGAACTAGGTCACCAACCCAATCATTTTCCAGTTTCCAACATAGTTGTGTCCTCTACATTTGTGTCCAACAAATAAAATAAACAACGCGTGGAAGGTCACAAGCCAACCCACATAGGTCATGGGGTGACTTCATAGAAGGTCGTCTTAATTTTTTTCCTAATGTATGATTAAGGAGACCCGCCCCTCGGTGACCTTGCTTGGGCTGGTCTTAAAATGTTATAGTACCTCGTACAAGAGTTAAATGTACGCAGCCTTACCATGCGTTGGAAAGACAATAACACGAACCCTTAACAATTTTTTAAAAATAAGAACTTGAAAATATAGAAAAACTGATACCTCGAACATGGCTTGTTTCAACATTATCAGGTTGGGTGGTCATCTCTAGCCTCCCTGGATCGCAAAACGAAACCATGAAAACTCGGGTTTGCTAAATAGTACAATAATTAGCGAGTTGCCATTGTTGTCATCCAAGCTTTCCTTAATCTGAAAGAATCGTCAAATGGGCAATGTTAAAATCCATTTTAATAGCTACCCAAAAAAACAAAACAAATAATAAAATGCAACCGCCCACATTATACACAAAAAAAGCATAAACCAATGATTAAATGAAGGTTCTTACAAGTCTAAAGTTGTTCTGGGTGGAATATAATGAAAAGCTTGAGAGAATTAGATTCTCTAACCACTAATTAACATCAAAATACTTAATTATTTTGGTATTTTAGCAGATAATAATGGTAATGAATTAACTAATTTGGAATTAATGAGACAAAGATTTGGGATTCCTGGGAAATGAGTTGGGGGAATCTGTTGTTTGTTTTTTGGTGAAAAAAATAAAATAAAAATGATAAAGTTTGATGATGAATGAATGATTGCTGTTTGTCTTTAGGGAAGATTGTCAAATGTCTGTTAATTACTTAGTTAATTTTTTTGGATTTAACATTAATTAACAGGAGAAGACAGCCATTACCAACCACAAGACAATGCAATCGTGCTTGTAATTGTAATTGTAATTGTAATTGGGGATTAACATTGTTTTCTAGTATTAAGAGGGAACCTTATCACAACATTATTTTCTTTTTCCTTCCAATAAAAAAAACTATTTTTTTTAGATTTGTTTGGTTGTAGGGAAAATGCAGTCCGTTTTTTGTAAGACGGACGTACCCGTCGCAAGCTTGCGACGGGTCAAATATGGCTTAAATGGGGCAAGTAGATACCGTGTAGTTGGGTGGTGGATCATGCAAGTGGGTATGATGTTGTGATGATGTCATGGGTTGGTTAATTAAATAATGGGGGAAAAGGAGGTTGTACATTTTATGTTTCCCAAAACTCCTTGAGAAGCCAAACCTGTCTCCTCATTTCCAATTTCCACTGCACACATCTCCTCCAACTCCCTCATCCTTTAATCACAAAATTCATTTCCTAAAAATTCACTCATTCTCTCCACATTTTGTCTTCGTTTCTCTCTACCAAAAACCACAAAAACACCGAACATACAACACGAAAATGGTGAAGAAGCAGATTGCGAGGCGTGGATTGGGTAAGAATGTTGTGTCATCGAGTAACAATGATGAAGGTACGCACATATTTGATTATTTGAAGTGTATTCTTACTAATTTGTTGATAATTTGATAATTTGAGTTTTTTGAAAATACATATTTCAATCATACAAAAAGTTCTTCATAATTAATGATGTTCGTTTTTTGTTTTGTAAATGTTAGATATTGTTTGGTGGTTTTATTGGTAAATGCATGTGGTTTATTTTAAGTGTCGTCGTCATTTTTTGTATTTTCTAGGGTTTTCTGGGAAATTTTAGGGTTCCTTGCATTTTAGGGTTTCTGGGTTTGTATGTTTTTTCGTGGGTTTATGGGTTCTTTGTAGGGTTTTGGGTTTCTTTTGTTGCATGTCTTTTTTATTAAATAATTTGTGTGGATTTTGGGATTTTGTTGTTTTGTTGTTCAAAGATCTTCATTGGTATGACATTTTCTTGTTTAAATAATGATGTTTGAATTGTTTTATCTGGTTTTATTGTAGTTATTTATGTGGGTTTCTGGGTATTTTAGGGTTTGGTTTGAAGATCTTCAATGTTCTGACATCGTAAAATGTCGGACATGTTTAAATGTCTGACATGATGAAAAGGTCTGACAGGTATAAATGTCGGACATGTTAAAATGACGAACAAAAAATGTTGGTACTTATTCTGATAATGTATTGGTTATATATGTTGGTAGTTAATCTGAGAATGTATTTGTTTTATATGTAGCTTTGTTGTTCTCGTGATGTAATCTAATATATGTTGGTAGTTGTTGTTGAAATAGGTCTCTGTGTGTGTGGGGGTGTGGGGGTGTGGGGGGGGGTACATGGTAACATTGTATCTGTATTTAGATGTTGTTATTCTTAAACATTATGTTGGATGATTACATTGTTTTTTATGTTGTCCGCATATATTCTTCTTTTGTTTAAGTGGATATGTTTTCTTCTTTGATTATTATGTAGCATACATTACATAATGTTATATGTTGCGTACATATGGTTAACTGATTTGTGGTTACCTTTTATAATTATGTTTCCCCTGGTTGTGTTAGCATTATGCTTTAGTTGGTTAACATACAATTTATTTGAGGTGTGTTTGGATGCTGTTATTCTTAAACATTATGTTGGATGCTTACATTGTTGTTTATGTTGCCCACATATATTCTTCTTTTGTTAAGTGGATATATTTCCTTCTTTGATTATTATGTAGCATACATTACATAATGTTATATGTTGTGTACATATGGTTAAACTGATTTGTGGTAACTTTTTATAATTATGTTTCCTCCTGGTGATGTTAACATTATGCTTTAGTTGGTTAACATACAATTTATTTGAGGTGTGTTTTGATGTTGTTATTCTTAACCATTATGTTGTATGATTACATTGTTGTTTATGTTGTCGACATATATTTTCCTGTTGTTTAGTGGATATGTTTTATTTTTCGCTTATTATGTAGCATACGTTACATAATTGTATATGTTGCTTACATATGGTTACACTGATTTGTGGATACCTTTTGTAATTATGTTTCCCTGTGGTGGTGTTAACATTAAGTCATAGTTGGTTTACATACAATTTATCTGAAGTGCGTTATATATGTTGGGGGACATGGTAACATTGTATCTGTATTTAGATGTTGTTATTCTTAAGCATTATGTTGGATGATTACATTGTTTTTTATGTTGTCCGCATATATTCTTCTTTTGTTTAAGTGGATATGTTTTCTTCTTTGATTATTATGTAGCATACATTACATAATGTTATATGTTGCGTACATATGGTTAAACTGATTTGTGGTTACCTTTTATAATTATGTTTCCCCTGGTTGTGTTAGCATTATGCTTTAGTTGGTTAACATACAATTTATTTGAGGTGTGTTTGGATGCTGTTATTCTTAAACATTATGTTGGATGCTTACATTGTTGTTTATGTTGCCCACATATATTCTTCTTTTGTTAAGTGGATATATTTCCTTCCTTGATTATTATGTAGCATACATTACATAATGTTATATGTTGTGTACATATGGTTAAACTGATTTGTGGTTACTTTTTATAATTATGTTTCCTCCTGGTGGTGTTAACATTACGCTTTAGTTGGTTAACATACAATTTATTTGAGGTGTGTTTTGATGTTGTTATTCTTAACCATTATGTTGTATGATTACATGGTTGTTTATGTTGTCGACATATATTTTCCTGTTGTTTAGTGGATATGTTTTATTTTTCGCTTATTATGTAGCATACGTTACATAATTGTATATGTTGCTTACATATGGTTACACTGATTTGTGGATACCTTTTGTAATTATGTTTCCCTGTGGTGGTGTTAACATTAAGTCATAGTTGGTTTACATACAATTTATCTGAAATGCGTTATATATGTTGTTATTCTTAACCATTATGTTGGATGCTTACATTGTTGTTTACGTTGTCAACATATTTTCTTCTGTTATTTTGTGAATATGTTTTCTTCTTTGATTATTGTGTAGATTGCATTACATGATTTTATATGTTGCGTAGATATGGTTATACTGATTTGTGGTTACCTTTTGTAATTATGTTTCCCTCTATTGGTGTCAACATTAGAAGTGTGTTTAGATGTTGTTATTCTTAACCATTATGTGCTGGATGCTTACATTGTTGTTTGTGCTATGGACATATCTTCTTCTGTTGTTTTATGGATATGTTCTCTGTTTTCGTTATTATGTAGCATGACTTACATAATTTTATTTGTTGTGTATAAATGTGCATAATTATTTGTGGTTACCTTTTGTTGTTTTGTTCCCGTACGATGGTGTGAACATTATGTTACCGTTGGTTTACATTAATTATAATTGAAAAAAATTGACATGTTGTTATTACTACCCGTTATGTCACGTGCTTACATTCTTATATATGTTGTGCCCATATCTTCTTCTGTTGTTTTTAGAATATGTTTTACGTTTTTGTTATTATGTAGCATGTATTACATTATTTAATTTGTTGTGTATACTTGAAATGATCGTCTGCGTATGTTGTAGGAAAAGGAAGGAGGTTGACGGGCATGGGTCACCTCGGCCATTATTCAACCTGATTGTTGTTCTGACGGAAGCTCAGAAAATGGATGTCGAGGACATTGGTTTTGGCGGTCTACTTCAGCTGAAGACTCACGCCTACCTTCATCAAATGGCTGACTACTTCAGCTGAAGACTCACCCAGACTACAACCCACCCCACTCGCAAGAAGACTGGCGGAGCCAAGTAATCTGACCGGATATTAGGCAGGACATGTTTTCGGGAGGCCGGTATAGTGACCTGGTTTGGATGCACAGAATATTTAGTTTCTCGTTGGTGTACGACCTTTTTTTTGGGACAGTTTAATGGGTAGGTCCATTTGTTTTGGACTACCGGTGACATTTTGAAGACCTATGTTGTGCCTTAGTTTATGTATTCAGCTGGCACCTAACTGCCAAGACTGTGGATGGTCTGCATTGACCATCGTTTTGGGGTCTCATCCCGTACTGACTTATGCATCTTTCCCTTGGGGGGGCTTACCCCCTTTGGGCATTATGTAAAAAGTCTTTGTAATTATTCCTTGTGCTTATTCCTTGTGTTATCGATAGGTTTTTGAGACAAGATATACTTTTTCGTATAGGGGGTTACGGTTTGAGGTTAGGGGTTGTTTGAACATGTAAGATTAATAATGTACAACTTTATAAAACAGAACATAATGGTTAAAAATAACAAACATGTCAACACACTTCAATACAAAATGTATACACCTGTATGGGGACAAAATAAGTTTGAACATATGTATCCAACAAATAAAATAATGTAATGCATGCTACATAATAACAAATGCAGGAAACATATTCATCAAACAACAGAAGAAGCACTGTGTTTATATTTTATCAAAAAATATTACTGTGTGTTATGTTTTTTGTTTTAATATGTTCATATTTTCGGGTAATATGTGTCCCTATAATGGATGTAACGTTACATTTTTTTTGAAAACCTAATAATGAACCTTCAAAGATGATTGTCTGATTTCATGACTCGTAGATCTTGTTAGTTCACATATCTTTTACCCACTACTGTGGCCCCAAAAACCAAGGTAACATCGTTCAACAAGTCAATCATGACCTGAGATTCAGACATACATGTATATACAATCTGCAAAAGAAAAGGACCGAAAATATGTTCATATTTTCGGGTAATATGTGTCCCTGTAAGGGCTCTAACATATTACGTCATAGGGCGCACTGCAATAATGTTTACATTGTTCTGAATTTTATGAACTCGAACATTCGTGCAAATAATTTTACAGTGCACGAGACTTCTTAGAAACTATTCAATAATTAATTGATTAATTTGAATTTCATTAATCGTAGGATGTCATTACCTCTTGAATTTGATGTTAGAAGGTCGCCAAGACTTCTCAGAAATTATGCTGAAAATCCAACCTCCTCTTTGAGAAGGATTGAAAAGTTGCATCCTAGAAGAAAGTTGGTGCTGGATGACATAGAGGGAATTGGTGGTGATGTAAGTAACAGCAAACAAAAGGACAGAGAAAAAGGCAAGGAGAAAAAGAAGGTTGTCTTTGAGAGAAGAACTGAAAAGGTGAAGGAGACAGTGAACGAGGATGTGCCCTATGATGATGATTTGGAGGGTTATTTGAGTGAGGATAGTGCATTTAGTGACATTATTGTCGGTGAAACTGAGATAGAGGGAGATTTAGTAGAGGGAGATGAATTGTTTTCTAATTATATTGATGAATCTTTAATCAATGTTGTTAATAAGACATTGAATCAGTCTTGTGCACAAACTAAAGTTTCAGAAAACGGTCCTTTGTTGAATGTTGATGATGTGAATGTAGAGATTGGTAGTGAGGATGAGTTAGTATCAGATGATGATAATAGAAGTGTGGTTGGTTCAGATAATGAGTTAGGCAGTTATGATGTATTTGATCCAACAGTGGACTTTGAGAAACCTATAAACTTGAAAGTAGGTCTTCTATTTCCTTCTGTTGAAATTCTAAGGAAAGCTGTGAGGCAACATGCCATTGAAAATGGCTATGAGCCTTATTTCCTTCATAATGAAAGTAAAAGGGGAACTATCCAATGTCGACATAGGTGTGAATGTGCTTGGAACTCGAAAAAATCTAGGATGCCTAAGTGTACTTGTGGAACGAAAAGTCCTTGTGCTTACAAGTTGTATGCTACAAAGGTGAATGGGGAAGAATTGACCTTTGAGATTATAAGCTTAAACCTTGAGCATATTTGTGTTTACACAACAAAGAACAGAATGGTAACTTCTGAGTTCATTGCTGAGAAATACTTAGAGATGTGGAGGTCAGATCCAAGTTGGTCTTTGATCGGCACACAATTTATGGTGAAGTTGGACTATGGTGTGGATGTTAACTACCACAAGTGTTGGTTAGCTAGAGCTCGAGCTAAGTTATTGATTTATGGTAATTCTGATGAGCAATATACCAGAGTTTGGGATTATGCACATACCATTAAGAAGTTTAACCCTGGGTCATCTGCCTTTGTGTTGCTTGGTCGTATTGAGAGACCTCTTCCTGTTTTTCAGAGAATGTATATATGTCTAAAGGCGTGCATAGATGGGTTTGTGAACGGATGTAGGCCTTTAGTTGGAGTAGATGGTTGTCACCTTAAAGGGATGTACCCCGGTATGATCCTTGTAGCTGTGGCCATGGACGGGAACAATAACATATATCCACGCACTAGCCTGGGCGGTTGTAGAGGTAGAAAATAGGGATAGTTGGCAATGGTTCCTTGAGCTTCTAGTTAGTGACATTGGTGCGGAGGAAGGAGCTGGCATCACTTTCATGTCTGATAGGCAGAAGGTATATTAATGTTTACCTTTTATGTCCTATTAATTTATTTGTTATTTTTCATTTACTATTTTGAAAATATTTTTTTAATTGATAGGGACTTCTAGATGCCTTGAAAGTGGTTGTCCCAAAGGCTGATATAAGGTTTTGTGTTCGACACATTTGGGCCAATTTCAAGCTTCAATTTCCTGGTCAAGCTTACAAGGATAGTTTTTGGAAGGCAGCTTGGGCAACAACACATGTTAGTTTTTGATTTCATGAAATTAGTAGGTTAATTAAGTACTAATAGTAATTGCTTCTGTTGGTTTATATTTTTTTGTGATTGACTGTTTAGCTCTAATTTTTGTGATTGGTAAAGGAAAGCTTTGTTGGCTTTTGCGAGGTTGTGTTAGACAATAAGTTTGAGGTAGACTACAAAGGAAATTGGTGGGTTGTGAATCTAGAGGATGAAACCTGCAACTGTAGGCATTGGGAGTTGGTCGGAATACCATGCATACATGCTATGGCTTGCATACTAGACCAAAGGATGAAGCCTGTGGACTTTGTCGATGATGCCTACTCTAGGGAGAAGTACTTGCTAGCTTATACCCCTGCAGTGAACCCAATGCCCGGAGTTAGCCAATGGGAGAGGACTGACCATATACAACCATTGCCTCCCATCATGTGGAAGATGCCTGGGAGACCATCGAATAAGAAGAGAAGGAAAGAAACTGACGAGGCATCTAATGGAAAAAAGGCAAAGAGGACAGTGAAGTGTAGCAAATGTGGATCACTTGGCCACAATATAAAGAGCTGCAAGAATCCCGCATCTGCGCCTCAATCAAAAAACAAAGGTGGCAGACCTCCGACTAATTCAACCTGGGTAAACGCGGCAAAAAAGAAAAGTGATGCAAAGAAGGCAAAAGCAACACATGATCAAACCATTTTGAGCCAAACTAGGAGCCAACCATCTTTGGATTAATAAACCTAGCCTCAACTAGATATATTTTTTGGTAATCTAGATGTATTTTTTGGTAATCTAGATTTTTTTGTGTTTACTAGATGGGGTAAGTTGTACTGTGTATGACTAGCCCACTTATCTCGTCATAGATGGAGCATTCGGGGAGTTGATACACTTGGGGTAATGCTTTAGTCTTATTTTAGGGGTAAGACTGTTTGTCTTATATTAACAATCCCTTTTTCTGCAGTTGCATTCAGATTCTATGATTTGAAACAAACAGGTCAATGTGACTGAGCAAGATTTTTGAAGTATATAACTGAATATGAATGCATGATATCCAATTCTACTGTACTCTAATGCGTATTACTAGTTTTTGCTGTTGAATGAGTAAAATGATATAATATTACTAGTTTTTGAACAAAGGCAAACTAATCTGGTTTGTGAGAATACGTTTCGTTGGATTCTGTATATTCAATGTATGATAGGTAAAGGAAACTCTGGTCCACGAGAATCTTGTCCAAATTGGTACAAGTACACGTATGTTTCTATAGTTCCATCTTAATTGCAGCCTCATTTCGAAACGTATAAATGTAAACTATGCTTTTATTGCGATAATTATAACTGTGGAAAAAGTTTGCTTCGACTTTCGACAGTGCTACTTCCAGAGTTACAGTCGCCCTCAGACGTAGATGGCAGAGTTAACCTAGATATAGTTCGAGTGTAGTTTACATAGGTCTCGTTTCTGACTCGTCAGGTTTGTGAGAGTACGACTTGGTACGAAAAAAAATCATTCGTATTCCGGCCTCAGAGATCTCGTTGGAATAGTTGTTTAATCAATAAAGGGTCTGCCCCAGTAAGAGTCATCTTCACTATTCTTCTTGTTGCGTCTCCTTGTTGAGCCACAAATTTCAGAAGTCGAACTCATTCGAAGGGCCAGTCAGGTAATTTTAGAAATTAATTTGATCACGAGCAAAATCTCCTAGAAGTCGAACTCATTCGAAGGGCTTGTCTCTTCCATCAGATGCTTCTTCAAAAATTAACTCAGACAGAAACTTCCCCCTTTTTGTTCAGAAACCCAGCCATGTATTGCAAGTATACAAAAGATTGGTTCCATAACATCACTAACTGAAGCATCTCAAATGGGTTATACCGATAACGATGGCTTGTTCCAGTTTCGCATTAGGATTCAATCCAACAAAAGATGTTACCTTGTTTTTACCCGTCATTATTCATCAGGTTACCTTCAACTGTTGTTTGGACTGCAAAGATGTTGCTGGTACCCGTCATTATTCAGATTCTGGATTGAATTCTGCTACCAACAATTCTCGTATTCACAAACACAACAATTCATGACCAATTACTCTAGTGTAAGTACAAACAACATATTTTGGATTGAAATCTGAAAATGATAAATTTTGGATTAGGGTTTGAAATCAATTTTTAGTTGGGAAATTGGGGGAAACATGATAAAATCTGGGTGTTTAATTTAGTTTGGGTGGATTGGTGTAATTAAGGAGGGTAATTTAGGTATATTACGTAAATTGTTACTTAACAAGACGGAAAATAAGAAAAAAAATGTTCGTGATTAAAATACGGTGGTAAATGGAGAGTATACGTAAGAGTTTGGGAGTTATTTGTAAAAAAACAAATACATGGTGGTAAATTGTAAAAATACGTAAATACGTGGTGGTTATTTGTAATTTTGGTTAATTGTGAAATTATGTCTCCTTAAGTTTAGATTGTAACAATTAGACCTCATAAGTGCTAACTGCTAAGTTATGCAAAAGGTGAAATTAAGCCCCTTGTTTAGGGATAGCATGGATCCTGGATCCGATTCAGATCCGTAAGACTCGACCCTAATGGACCGGATCTGAATCTTATTTTTTTAGACCCATTGGATACGGGTCGGATCTGAATTCACTACTATTAAAACGAATCTAGATTTGGATCCTCCTACACATACCCTGAAGGATCCAGATCCGACCCTTGACCCGTTTTCATAGTAAAAACATGAAGTTTTACGTCTTAGTTATTTTATTTTTTGATTTGTGTTTGGATTAGTTGGTCATTAATAATTACTACTTGTATATATTATTTGGTTGAACATAATTGTCACGCTGTTAGTTTCTTTTCCATTTTATTATATTTCGAAAAATAGAAAGCAATAGTGTTATGACTCAGGAGTTTTTTTTGTTTTTGAATAACGTGGGGATGGAAACTTGGACCCGTAACGGACCTGGATCCGTTGGATCCGGATCTGGATCTTACATATTCGGACCTGTTGGATCTGGATCGGATATGATCTGGATCCAGGGTATACAGTGCGGATCTGGATATGGAACCTACTGACCCGGTCCAGATCCGGCCCGTTGCCATCCCTACCCTTGTCCAAAATCTCATGATAAATTCAATATATCAGACTCTCTTATCTTCCATGTATTCTTCCCTAATTCCTAAAATGTATTATTAGGTTTTTTTCTCCTTTCCTATTTTAGAAACTTTTATTTTTATTTTATTCATTTCTCTCTCTTATTATCAAATCACACCTAACTTTTTACTCCTATTTTATTACTTTTTTAATGTTTGTGACTCACAATTTTTTATTTAATTCATAATTATTCATTCCTCTCTTCTGTTACCAAACTCCACCCAATTTTTTACACTTATTTTATTCTCTATCTCAATCCTTGTGCCCAACTTAAAAGAGAACAATATATGAAATAGGAGGGATTATTATATATAGGTGAAATTGATTACACTTTTGACAATATATAATCAAAAACAAAGTTAACAATAAAATCAAACTTTTAAATAAATTAGCATTAGTTAGAGAAGATTTTAAATTATTTCATAAAAATTAAAATATTTATGTTTTATTATGGAACATGAACTGGATATTTTTCTTATATTTGTAATAATTCTTTACAAAATAAAACATATGTATATATAATGTTTTTTAACTTTTTGTGAAAATATGAGAAATACAAAAATATATGTGTTAGTTTGTTTTTAGGTAATAGAGATATATTTTAATAAAAATGACGGTTTTCCAGAAAAACACATAATACATCTAAAGTTCTTGTGTTTACAGAATTTTACAAAATTGTCTTTAATTACATTTAAAAAAATGAGTTTGCATGGTATGTGAAAATGAATTTCTCATGAGATTTTGGTTAAAGAGCTTAATTTCACCTTTTGCATAATTTATGGGGCTTAATTGCTACAATTTAAACATAAGGAAATATAATAAGGGGGGCGTTTGGTTGGGAGTTTATAAGAAAGGGAAAGGGAAATAAAGTTACTCATTCCCTTTGTTTGTATTTGTTTGACACCATCAAAGGGAATTGAACTCTCTCCCTTACCTCTCAATCTCTCTAATTCCTTACCCTTCACCCCCAAGGGTATGAGATTTCATTACCCTTGTTTCCCTTCAACCACTTTTTTCACCTACCACCACACTTACAACTACCACCACATACAATAGCCACCACCAAACCACCACTATGACGCCACCGTCACCGCCGCCGCCGCCACCACCACCACCGCCACCACCACTATAACACCACCACCACCACCACCACCACCACCACCGTCGTGACACCCACCACCATCACTACAACACTCCACCACCATCACCGTCGTGACCGCCACCGTCACCGCCATGACATCTCTACCACCACCATCGCCACCACCGCCATGACACCCCTACCACCACCACCGCCGTGACACCCCCACCACCACCACTACCGTGACACTCCACCACCATCACCGTCCTGACCACCACCGCCACCGTCATCGCCATGACATCTACCACCACATGTAAATAAGCTCTTTTTCATTTAGTTTGTCAGCATAAGATTTACGTTATTGCTCTTTCATGTACATACTTTACTCAATTATGGACTTTTATTCATAATTTTTTCATACTTTACCATTCTTTTAGAAATATCAAATTTTCTCTTTTTTCTTCTAGTATTCTTTCCCAAAACAGGATCAAATTCTCATCAAAATTCTCGAATGAATCTCAATTTTCATACTAAACAAGAATAAGTTCATTTGATCGATAAATAATCGGTGTTGTTTGGGTCAAGTTGTTTTAATTGTTATTTTATTCAATTTAGTTTGATTTTTTCAATTAGGGTTTGTGAGAATAAGGAATTTAATTTGTACTAAAATTAATTAATTGTCGTTACAGATATCACCTTTATAATTAATCAGCTTCTTTTAATCGTCTTCAATGACGTCAAAAATCTCAGCAACATTAATTTAATTAAATTTGTATCAATAACGAAAAGATTGAAGGAAACTTGATTGTATGGTGGGGTAGTGCTAGGGACGAGAGACATGGTGGGGTAAGGCCGTAAGGGTGGCAGGGACGGAGGTTCGATGATGGAGTGGTAAAAGTGTGGCGGCTCTCAAATTTATTTTCTTCAATTGAGAGGAAAAATGGGATTAATGAAATTTTCGGTTAAAAATGATAAGGATACAATTGGAAATATCATCCATGATTTATACCACCATAATTTTTTTGTTTTTAGGAAAAAAAATCAAAATTACACTCTTGTAGATACACTTTTTTCTCTACTCACTTATAAGAGAATTTCGATCAAAAATTGATACCAAGACCCAACTCAGGTGATGCCCTTTGATTTGACCAATGCTTCCATTATCTTCATGGATCAAATAAACCAGACATTTAGGGGGCGTTTGGTTAGAGAAAGGGAAAGGGAAAGGAAATAAGACCCCAACCAAACGCCCCCTTAGTGAGTAACTTTCTTTCCCTTTCCCTTTCTTATAGACCCCCAACCAAACGCCCCCTTAGTGAGTTGTTAGAGAAGTGTGTTGTGATTTTCATCGACAATATCCTCATCTTTTCTAAGTCCTAAGAAAAGCATGCTAATTATCAATCATACCGTTTTGGAGATTCTTCGTCGTCAAAAACGTGGTTTGCCTAGTTCTCTGATCAATGTAATCGCGTACTCAAATCAAAAATAATTTCATAGTCTTGGCTAACAAATAAATGTATAAGGTAGGGGCCGAACATAAAGAGACAAGAGTTGCTTATAAAATGTTATGATTAGAATTCAATCTATGTCGGTCACGATGTCCTCTCAAAACTAATTGAACATTACAAGTTGATTGATTAAGAATAACCTAAATAAATAAAGATAAACTAGATGATATATCGATAAAAGGGAGACTAGGGTGTCGGAGTCACTACGATGGGTAGATAATGAAAACATGTAATTGGTCGGCTAAGTCGCTCTAAGTATCGGTCTTGGTTCGTCTCGTCTTTCGAGTCGACTCGCCTAGACCAAGCCTATCCTAGCTATCGCTACGAACACACTCATCAAACATAGAAACACGCTCATGAAAGTCTCGAACTGTCACTAAAGACAAACAAAGATGGCAAATCAAGTCCAAGCGTCAATGAGGTATTTCATGGAACACCTAGCATGCATAGTATGAACAACCTTTGCAATTGAGCAACAAATTGACTATGGAACATTCTACTAGCATGAGGTTCAATTTGACCTCAAACATATGAAATGAAAGTGTCCCTTCAAAACTAATTGAACATTGCATAATATATAACATTGTATAACAATAAGAACAGACAATGAGACGCCGCTAATAAGCCGAGACACTATCAAATTACTAATGTTACAATGAAATTATCATCATTGGTGCTCCACTTCAAACCAGAAGAACACTGAAGAGCGCCCATAAATTACTCTAACATTCTGCAAAACCAGGGTCCCACTTGTCAGAACTGCTTTTGCCCCTCCTTCTATCCGAGACCGAGTCACAGTAACACCGTCTCCTAGCGCCTTTGAGCGAGGGGATGAAACTTTCTTAGGCCCAGTTGACATGCATACTATTGGACATGAAAGATAATCGAGAGGATTCGTCTCGCATTGAAGCAAACATGTGTCGATAAACAGCCTTCCACTCCTATGAAGTAAGCAGCAACCCAGTTCGGCCTTCACAGTCAGGTTGGTAATTTTGCAAGCGGAAAAGAACTCCAATGCACTGTGGAACAAAAAGAAAAGAAACCGTACATTGCAGATTTGTCACTTCGCTTCCAACAGAATATTATATGAGACGGGTTTCACATGTGAAACGAACTCAATGACTGAATGATACTGAAGAATGGTAGTTAATCCCAGAAATAGCTTTTCACACATCCTTCAAACTTCGTTCGGTGTAGGTCATGAAATATTTGAACTCTCTCAAGTAGCTAAAAGGTCATACAATGTAGTTACATGGATAAATTTTGCCTCTAGCAAGTAGCAAGATGGTTTAATCGCTGGTTCCTATGGACTATATCTGACCGATGAGTTAACAGGTCCTGATAATAATTATTTTGTAGTTTAAATAGAACTTCTGCTATCATAAAAGCTGGTTGACCAAAAGATGGCCGTTTGAAGGGAGCCCACTCATACATACATCACAGTAGTAGAAGGCACTACACAGGAATGTTTGCAAACCTGTCGGAGCCCCGAGAGCAAAGGAGAGTCGTTTCTTCTGGAAGTTCACCTCCACCGACCTGTACACGAATAAAAAGCTTGAGATCAATAATTATGAAATACGAAGTACGAACTCACAAAATAATAAATGAAAAAGGAAGAATCTCCATTCTTTTAGTCTAACAGTCCGTTAAAAATTCTCAAGACCCCACACAATTTGAACAAAGTGCAAGTGTGTGATAAAAAAGAGCAACATCAGTGTATGAGATCTTGCTAGTTGCCACAAGATATATAGCCCTACTGATCAACATCACGTGGGCCAGGTTACCGGTCATTAGAGACCGTTTCTTGTACATGTCTCACCTCAAAGGTACTAGATTTTCTAGACAGATACATTCCTAACAACAAGCACCTATACAGCCAAACAGCAAACCGAGAAATACATTCCTAGCAACAAGAACCTATGCAGTCAAACAGAAATCTGACACATAACGGAAGAATTTTGAAGCAAATAGAGAAACCCAAAATATTATAGACTTCACTGCTAACAATTGTTACTCCAATTCACAGCTGGAAGTGTTGCACATGGCACTGAGTGTCGATGGCACAGTACCATGTTAGCTGCTGCTATTTTATCACAGAAAGTGTTGTAGTGTTGAATATCGCAATGTTAACACAAGACCCACAACCAGCTGAAGTGCCGAAGTAACTAGTTGCAATACCTACTGACATGAACACACAACCCAA
This sequence comes from Silene conica, assembly GCA_029255685.2. Classification (NCBI taxonomy): domain Eukaryota; kingdom Viridiplantae; phylum Streptophyta; class Magnoliopsida; order Caryophyllales; family Caryophyllaceae; genus Silene; species Silene conica. Next base: position 17,342,729 of record CM055313.2, on the reverse strand, counting down.
CACAAGCATCTTGAAAGTTGTTTAAGAGGACAGGCCTACATGCATGCACATCCTCAGCCACCAACAGTCACCCCATCGCCCAATTCAAGGGATGACACACACGCGCGCGCACACGAGGTATTGTCAGGTAGCAAATACAGTCCACACACCAAAACAGAAGAACAAAATCGGAGTACCTCACGTAATTTTGTTTTGGGGTTTTCTACGAGGTAACCCTCAATTATTTCGATTTCTACACGGTAACCCTCTATTTAATTAAGCTCACACTAATAACCCTATATCTTTTCAAAAACAAATAACGTGACATTGAAAACCATTCTGTCAACTTTGCCGTTAATTGCAAAAATAAAAACAAAACCTAAACCCTATGATCATTCATCATACCTCTGTTTCATTCACAAACACTTTGATTTTCCTCTGCCAATCCAAATTAGGGTTTATGAACCCAAAATTCATCTTCTAATCAACTTAATTTTCATCAATCATCTCCCATCAAAAAACTGTACTCTTCATCCGTCATTTGTGGTTTTACAGGTATTCATTTTTCTCCTTTTATTTTCATTAATTATCATCCGTCTTAAGCTTAAAACGAGTCAAATAGTATCAAGACAACTAAGGGGTTAAACTAGTACACAATTTGTATAATCTGATGTTATTCTTTGTTAATTGTTAAAATCTTTGGCCAAGTTGAAACTTTGTTGATTGCTTTACAAATCATTCGTAGTTCATAATTTTATTGTGGTAATGTTTGGATGCAGTATGGAGAATGTCTCGTTAAAGCTTCATTTTAGAGCTAACTTTGTTGAAGTAATAATTGAAGATACAGACAAGTGTTTACTTATGGATATTATTAATGACCTCTATGACGAAGCCGACAAAGACGGTATACCTCTGCCCACACATCCTTCTTTAGCCTACTCTTATAAAATGAAGTCTTTTCCTTTGAATGATGATAAAGATTTAATCGAAATGTTTAGTAGATTTTCTGGGAAGAAAATTATTGACATTTGGATTGGGAGTTTAGTTGAACCTTCCCGTGTACTTACTTTGGCTAGGCAACTTAGAGCTAGTAATAAATTTATCGAGCCTGATGTATCAAATGCCACCATTAATCATGTTCCAAAAGAGTTTGAAGGTTTTAATTGCATAGGTAAGAAATTAATTTGCAGGAGAAATGTTTCAAATTCAAAAGCAACAAGCTTTGTTGCGATAAATCAAATAACATCTGAGTCTATCCCTGCTGAACCTACTTCACCCCTTCATATCCAACAATCTGATGAGTTGATGCTAACTCCAAGGAGATCTCCAAGGTTCAGTCAAAAGTCTTTAGCCATGTCACCCATTAAAATGACAAGTGTGAAGATGGCCAGGACTACGGCTTTAAAAAAAGGAGTCTATGTTCCTAAAGTTAGAGGGGGATCAAATGCCTTGGTGGTAAGAAGTGAAAGTGTGGTGAGGGCTGTGAGCAGAACAGGTAAGGAGAATGTTGTTGAATCAGACCACTATGATCATTATGGCACATATATACCAACTAATGAGGAAGAAGGTGATCAATATGAGGGTTTGTCAGATTTAGAGGAAGAAGATGGGAGTGTGTCGGTCTTAAATTATGGTAATGATGGTTATAACCCATATGAGGAACACGAGTGGAATGGTGAAGGAGGAGGGTATTCTGAGAAGTTATATAAGAATGGTGAACTTTATCAAAACAAAGTCTTTGGGGCTATTAGGTTGAAGCCTTGGCAATTATTTATGGACAAAGAGCACTTTAAAGATGTTCTTAGAGACTATTGTGTTCAGGAAGGTTTTTTTTTAGTTGTTGTGAAGTGTGAGTGGAATAGGTACACAGCAAATTGTGCTAGTGCTGATTGTGGTTGGAGGATACATGCTTCAGTACTTCCTGATGAAACTACTTGGGCCATTAAGTCTATAAGGTGTCCTGACCATGGTTGTGCTGGTGTAAGAACAAATAACCCTATGGCTAACTGTGTTTGGGTGGCTAAAAAAATGATAGAAGACATAAGGGCCAACACAGTCATTTCTGCACAATCGATTAAAGACTTGTTAATGCAGAGATATGGATTGGAAATGGCAACTAGCTCAGTGTACAAGATGAAAGAAATAGCATTGAGGGAAATCAATGGAGGACATGACGAGTCTTATAAGCTACTTTGTCAATATGTTGAAATGGTAAAATTGACAAACCCAGGAAGTATTGCACATTGTTGTGGAACAGACATGGGTAATCCAGAAAAGACCCTTCAGTTCAAGTCAATCTTCATATCCTTCCATGCTCAGTTTATGGGGTTAATTAGAGGGTGCAGGAGTTTGATAGGAGTTGATGGTGCACACCTCAAAGGAAATCATGGAGGTGTATTGTTATCTGCAGAAGCCCTTGATGGGAACAATGAAATGTTTCCGGTTGCAATTGGAATAGTTGAAGCTGAAAATAAGGACAATTGGTGTAGCTTCTTTACATTCTTAAAGCAATGTGTGGCTGAAAGTGGCAGGACAAACTGGACGATAATTTCTGATAGACAAAAGGTAATAAATCAATGTTCATATAATTAGTACTTAATATTATTCTAATCATTTCTACTAATTACTTAATATTCTTCTTTGTAATTAGGGTGTTGAACCAGCCTTGGACATGGTTTGGCCTGATGCTTACAGAAGGTTTTGTGCTCGACATTTAAGCAAGAACTTTAAACAACAATATCCTGGATTATTAATGTACAAACTGTTTTGGATGGTTGTAAATGCAACATCAGAGTACACATTCAAGAAATCCTTGGAGCAAGTTGTGCAGCATGGAGGAAATGGTTGTGCAAGATGGTTTCTTGATTTGGGAGACAAAGAACAGTGGGCTAAGCATAAGTTTGATCCAGAACTCTCATGTGAAGATAACACAAGCAACTTTGTTGAGAGTTTTAACAGTACACTTGGAGTGCATAGAACAAATCCAGTTTTAAGCTTACTTGAAGGTCAGTTGTAGTGCAAAGGTAGTTTTACTTGAAGTGCTTCAGTTTACTTGAATTTTAATTATACTCTCATGTGTGTCACATGTTAATAGGTGTAAGACGGATGACAATGGTAAGGAATGCTTCAAGACAAAAAGCAGCTCAATCATGGCCTGATGACGGAATTTGTCCAAACATAGTAGAAAGGCTAAAAGTGCGGCAAAAGCAGTCAAGATTTTGTTATGCCTATCCAAGCGGAAATGGTGAAGTTGAGGTTCGTGATGGTGGATTCTACTTCCCTGTCTCTTTGATTTTGAGGACTTGTTTATGTGGCCAATGGCAGATTAGTGGGATTCCATGCAAACATGCTATTAGGGCAATTTTAGAGGCAAAAAGAAATCCAAAACACTATGTAAGTGACTGGTTTTCTGTACGGAGGTACAAAGAAGCCTATGGGTTGTCCATTCACCCCATAGCTGATAAAGCTCAGTGGCAAAATTTTGATGTTCCTTACTTGGAACCTCCAACCTTAAAGAGGTCCATTGGTAGGCCATCGAGAAATAAAAGAAGAGAACAAGGGGAGGAGCAAAAGAAGGGCAAGCGGTCTATAACTGTCAGGTGTAGAAAGTGTGGGTGCTTTGGACATAATAAAAAGACATGTAAAGGTGGGTACACAGCAAAAGAAAGGCAACAACTTCAAGGAAGGTTCACTAAGAAAGGTGGTAATCAAGGGTTAAGCAAAGCATCAATTTCCAATTTTGCTTCATTGGAGGACCTGGAAACAATAATTATGGGAAGTGCATCAACATCAACTCAAGATCACAATGTTCGTAGTCGACCAACTCAACCACAGTTAAGGAGAGGAAAAAAAAGGAAGGCTGATGGATCTTAAAGATGAACGGTGTTGCGTGTGATGATGGCTTTTTTGCTGCTGTAATGGCCTTTTTTTTACTGCTGTAGTGGCCTTTTTTTGCTACTGTAAGGCCTTTTTTGTTGCATGTAATGGTCTTATTTAAACATTTCAATGTCATGGCCTTTTTTTTTGTCTTGGCGAGAAGAAAGACATGTTGCTAGTTTTGTTGTGTTGAAAAACAGTATGCCAATTATATATAAAAGGAGTCCAAAAGCTACGGTTTTTTGCTCTATTTTTGCTTCAGTTCTTTCGTTCGGCTGTTTTGGCTTGTCTTTTTTAGCCTTCTTTATATGCTAGTCATATTAAAAACCTTTCCCCTGGAATGCAAATCAGAAGGTTTCAGATTTTATGCAGACTGCAGATCAGTTGATTCAGCCCTCTGGTTGGGTCTGTTGATATGTCTGTAACTGCGAATGTGTTGCAGGGATGACTGGGTCTGGATAGCGGAAGAGCAGTAGAGTAATAGGAGTTGTTGCACAGGCTCATTTGTGCAGGAACTATGCTTTTGGTTTATGCACAGGAGCTGCGTCTGGAGGAAAATCTGCCAGGTGAGGGATAAATTGCAGGTAGGGTACACTGATGGGAAAATGGAGGTGGACACTAAGGGGTTTTAGTGTATACAGTTGCTGGTGCTTATAAGGCGTCTTTATGTCATAGAGGAAACTCTTACTCCTTTGTAAGGTGAAGACCATACAGAAGAATTTAATTTCCATAACCTCTAGTAAACTGCAAAAAGGACTGCTAAACCAACTGTCCACTGGAGTACAGTCATATGGCAAAAGCTAGGGGTGCCTAAGCATCAATTTATAGAGTGGCTGGTAGCCCAGGGACTAGGGAGCATTGAGGACAAATAATAAGTGCAGGCTGGAGTGGAGATTGCTATATAAGTTATATTCTAAAACCAAATAATAGAGTATTTGACTCAGAGAGTATTTGACTCCACGGAAGTCGAAATTAGATTGATACAAATATAACAACTTAACAAGTATTAACAATATTAAAAAATAGATGGCACTAACCAGAGAAAGAAATTTGTAGGCCTGCATGATGCTGTGAATGTTAAAATACACATTATGCTAAGTTGTTATGTTTGTAGAAATTAGTCGAAATAGATTGATACACATTACTCAATGCTACGGCCTGCATGATGCTGTGAATGCTAAAATGGAGGGAAATTAAAAGGAGAAAGAGGAAAGAAATGGAGGGAAACTAGTTAACAGCCACAGCATAATAGTTAACCGTCAAACTTGACGGAATGGAAAAGTAAGGTTATGTTCATTAACCTCTATAAAGTATAGGGTTATTAGTGTGAGTTTAATTAAATAGAGGGTTACCTTATAGAAATTGAAATAATTGAGGGTTACCTTGTAGAAAACCCCTTTTGTTTTTTGAGGTAAATCTTTCATTCCAATTTAAAAAACAAAGTACTCGGAGAAAATTATGACGCTTAGCCCATTATATTTGCAATGATATATGCTTTTACAAGAGTGAACCTTTTCGTTTCTTGTACCCCAGTTTATGAGAGACTATTAAAGAGAGATGTGAATATCTCGTAATGTGAGAACGATTTTATACTAAATAAAACCGAGCGAAAATTGACGATGACAAAGTCGAACTAAATAGAACATGTTTAGAGTGGGATTATATACCAGGCAGAGGGGCTTCCTGATTTGAATGTTAGAAGTAATATGAACTCCTCCAGCTCCAATCAAGATGGTTTCACCAGGCCTACAAGACAAGGAGTCTGTCATTATAGCCATCTTTTAAACAACAAAATCTGGCAAGCTTTATCAGTACAGTACTCACTTAGCAGCAGAAATTGCAGCTTCAACACTTGGAAAAACGCCGGGTTCAGATGGATCCTTAATTGTTCGATCAACTCGCAACCAGAGTCGTGGGTGGCATGCCAAAAAACACCATCTGTGGCAAACGAGTGCGGTGTTATAACGATCTGCAATCTCAAAAACAATGTCATAGAGACTGACACACCATAATATCAATCTGAACAAACACATAAAGTAGGTCCATCAAAAACCATCTATGTTGTGGCCATCACTGCTAAATGACGAATTCTTTTCAACATAAAGGACAAAAGCGAAGGACACAAAGTAAGCAGAAAAAATCCCCAAAAGTAATCCGATAGGATCAACAATGAACTCCTATGGTTGGTCAAAGAATTACCAAATATTTGATAATTATAATCACGACAACATACTTGTAAAGTGATACATTTACACAAACGATCCAAAATATATAAAATAAAATAAAATAAAATTCAACTAGAACAACCAGAAAACAGTGATACCAACACAAGAGAATTGTTGAAAAAATGGGCCCAAAAGCTTCAAGTATTTTTATCAAACTGACTAAACTGACAGTAAGAACCCAGCAAAAACCTGACCCTAAGTCCCTAACCTCAGGAAATAACCCCAGTTACCCTCATTTGTCAAAGGCATATCATCTGAATAAAAAGGTCAAATTACCTTAGAAAAACAAACCCCAAGAACACATCGTAATGACCTGGTAGAGCTAGCCCAAGTTGAACAATCACAAAGCTCAACAACTCATAAAGCGACCCCTTATATTTAATAATCCTCATGACGTAAGCAGTGAGCCATTATAAAAAAAATCCACCAGAATTCCATTAAAAATGCAATCTTTTCTACTCTATGGTTCAAACCTATCAAGACAGAGAGAAAAAAACTTCAATAAACAAGAAGCATTGGAGCCTGGCAATGAGTTTTCGATGTTTTTTACAAAGAAACCAGAGGAAGAAACACTAAGGGTGTGTTTGGATTGAGGTATTTGGAGGGAAAGTGAGGGGAGGGAATTGGAAGGAAGTGAAATCCATTGTTTGGTTAGGAAAATGGAGGTGGAAGAATTTGGAAGGAAGGGAAAATGGATCCCTCCATTTCCCTCCTCCAAGCGAATTTATTTCCCCTCCAACATAGGCAAGATTTGGAGGGAAAATCACCTCCTCCATTCTCCCTCCCCTCCCCTTCTCTCCCTTTCTTTTCCCTCCTCCTCCCTCCCCTCCCTTTCCCTCCTTTTTTTTCTATCCAAACACACCCTAAAGAGATTCAAAATTGGTAGCTCTTACAGCCTGGATTTGAAATGAAGTAGAGAATTGAGGTAGCATACACCAAGCTGACTGTACAGTTTGGAGATGATAAAGTAAAACCAACAGCAGTTAGAGAGATGGGTAGTTGCGGACAAAAGAGAGCCTTACTGAATAGCAAGCAGCAATAAGTCTCCAATTTTATGATAAAATTTCACACAAATTCTTATTTCAGACGGAAATTCCACCCCTAACGAAAAAACCGTCTGAAACCGTATCAAATGATAACCACATCTCTCCTGATTTACACCCTCAATTTGATAGCCAATACAGAAGCAACTCAAATTGTAGAAGACCAAACTTGATATACTAGTGTGGTATAATCAATTAAGATTTGACAACCAAGAAATAAAATTACATTGATAATAAGAATACAACTAAAAAATTCCAAAGTTTGAACCTTTATAACCTCAAATTCACATCACCAACTCAAATACTGGTATAACTAAGCAGGGTTTGAATATATAAACAAAATGATAAAGCAGAATTGAAAAAAAAAGAGACCTGGAATAGGAGAGAGAAAGCTGAAGATGTGCATAAGACAACCATCATCCAAAGAATTGAACAGGGAATCATGGTTAATTTCTTGTTGCTGTTGTTGTTGTTTACAAGAAGAAAGTCTTCTGGATTTGGTCTTACAATTATTTTCATAGCTCCTACTATAATTCTCCCCCATTTTTGATGATGATGATGATATCTCCACACCCTCTTCGTCTGCCATTCAGCTCACCCTAATTAGATCCTAATTTTGCTTGCTTACTCGACACCGACTTCAATTCATGTTATCATCATGAGTAAATCCATGGAGATTATAATGTATGGTGGATTCCTGGTTTTTCTGCACCGCTTTAAACCGACTATTACCAAGTCTACCCAACTGGACTTTACCGGTTTCAGCCTTCGTTCGCCTTTCACGCTTGACTAGTTTTAATTTTAAGTTTTGGATTATTACGAGGAGGGTTTGTTTTGCGAATAGGTATGAGTTTGAGATTAAAATCGTATTTGATTGATAGTCTTACATGTAGGGATGGTAGTAGATTGGGTATTTACCCAGATTTTTAGGGTAGGACTTTAATGGGTCGGGTATGAGTCTGAATTTTTGATACTCACCCGGGTATGGGTCTTACATAAAAACATTGGGTCGGATCCGGGTCTTGGTGTTAGGAGTTGGGACCCTACCCGACCCTTAGACCCTTATATTTATTTAAAAAACAAAAAACATACACATACGAACGTCAATAACTCAAATAATACACACATACATACGACATTTATTAGTTATCACTAATATACTATACACATATTTAAATAACCAATAAGAATAACGAGAAAATTGAAGAAAATGATAAGTTTGGGTACTAGGTAAATGATATAATTTAGGGAAAAAATTGTTTTGACAAAGAAAAAAAGCAGCCCCTAGGGTAAACCCTACCCAGACTCGGACCCCTAGGTCGGGTATGGGTCAATTAATTTCAGATTGTTTCGGGTATGGATCGGGTATGTGTAATACCTCAAAAACTTGGTTTCGATAATTAAGTTATTTTGTGTCGATAGTTTGTTTTACGGCTTTAAGTATTTACGTTTTAAGTAATTAAGCAAGTTATGTAGTATGTTGTTATAAGGGTTCGATCCCTAGACCTCTAGCACGTTGGTATGGGCCTCGATATGTGTGCCCTCACCAAGCCCACACGGTTTGAGTAGTGTCACAACACCATAAACCCTACCAAGCAAACTTTACTGCCGTCACTTTTAATATCTTTCCTGTGTTGGGAAATGTGTCCTCAACAATAGTGCGATCACGTAATTAAATCTCATAACAAGAATGCGCAAGGGATGATACGATTTATTAGTCAACTGACCAACATTAATCGGTAATGATTGGCTAGCTAGAGTTTGACATTACTGTCGTATGACGGTGGTGGTCAGTTGATCCCTTTAGGTCACACCTTTAGGACAATTCCCTTAATTGATAAAGTGATCAAATGTATATTGATACGATTTGATCATAATCCTTAAACTCGTGTATCGAGAAATTAGAGGTTAAATCTTAATGTAAGATTTATGTTTAAAATTGAAACGTGTCAATTGTTAAACATTAAACGATATTTTAAGATATCGTAATTAGAATGAATTGGGTTAAAATTAATACAAAGGTTGTAAATCGTATTGACGATAAATGATCATTTTACACTAGTAATTTTGAATTACTTATTAATTGAATAAATATGATTTATTTAATTATGTATAATATTTATGGGATAAATATTTGCATGTTTCAAATGTACTAAAGTATTTTATATCTTAATGACATATAAGATGTCACACTTTATACAATTGTACATTTGACAAATTGTAAAATGAAGTCCATATTATGGACTATATGGCACGGCTAAGTGGTGATGGTGGTGTGGTTAATTAGTGTGTTAATTGCTCCTTAATCATTGCTTGAGACATTGTTCTTGAGACACCAACCTAGTAACCACCCTAGTGTCTTGAGAACACAAGTTGTTCCCTCCTTGACACTCCCCATAACCGACTCCCCTTCACCCCATGTAGCATGCTTAAGTTAATTAGATTATCTTAAGTTAAAGAAGCATGCTTAGGATATATATATGATATATGACATTCATTCTATTCTTCTTCTTGTTGCCCTAGCCGAAAATATCACCTAGCAAGGAGAATTTATAAGCCTCTAAATCTATATTATAAGATAATAAAATTTATACTAAGAGTAGTATTCAAATATTATTCTAATAGTGAGATTAGAATAAGTTTAAGGAAGAATCGATTCTTAGTCTAGCACAACAAAGATTCGGTTTTAAGGGGTTGTCTTGGTGCATCTTTAAAGGAGGTATTCTAATTTGGGTACTTTGGAGGATCATCCTTGCCAAGCTTGGACCGTGTGTAAGGGTTCATTTTCTCCTCTTTCCGCATATAGTAGCATGCATAAGATCTAATAAACAAGTTTATTATTTTGTTAATTAAAAGTTAATTAAAGGTTTTGTTAGTATGACTATATTAGTTTATGAGCAACTAGTTAAACCTAACAATTGGTATCAGAGCAATATGTTGTTTGCATGCTTTCCGTTATCGTTTTTACGGAGTTATTAGGATAACAAAATAAAACTTGATAATTTTCGTTTTGATATATGATATGCACGAAATTAATTTAGCATGAATACCTACTGTTTTCTAAAATGTTTTAGAAGATTTGGAATATATTTTGCATGAATATTGATCATTGGTATTTTAATTTCGGTTTTTAATACGTTTTAATGGTTAAAAATGATTAATTTTGGGAAAAATAGTTAAAATTAACTTCTGGCCGAGATTTTTCAGTATGATATCACATGTATTTTCTATAATATGAATATGAATTTTCGTAAATTATGGACCATTAAATCGTGTGATATGAATTTTAAGTGTTAAAATGCAAAAAGATGAATAAAATTGGGTTAAAATAGTTATATTATGAATTTGACTATAAAAATTTATGAGGATGTCACATGCAATATTTAAAATTTATGTTGAATTTTCCAGAAATTTATCTCAAATATTGCAATATTATAGATTTTTAATGTAAAAATCGGGTAATTAGTGACATAATTTCGACTTTAATAGTTTAACTTGGAATTTGGCCATAAAAATTTAACACGATGTCATATATATTATTTCCAGCATGTATAAAATTTTCGAGAATTTTATCTTATTTTATGCTTGAGAAATAATTTTAAAGGTTAAAATCGTACGATATATGACGTAAATCGTTAAAATTTGCAAATGTTGTTAAAATGGCCGAAAATGTAACCCATATTAGTCATATGTGATATGTTCATCATGAAAATATTCTTGGGTGCCTAAAGTTTCAGATTTGATTTGTATTGATTTAATTTTGATTTGTTAAAAGTAGCATTTAAAATTAAATTAAAAGGAGGCATGCTTTAAAATTTCGGCTATGGGGCAATGTGCCATTTAATTTTCTGTCCATCTTGTGTTCTTAAAATGTTTTGGAAGGTATAAAAATATTATTAGTATTTAATTTGCATTTATGAAGTTAATTATTGAATTTTCCGACTTAAATTGCTCGTTTTACGTGTTATTTTCGAAATAATAATAAAACCGTATAAAATACTAATATTTTAACCTTCTGAAAATTTTAAAAACATTCTGGATTTTTCAAAATTTGAATTTTGAATTTTCGAAATTTTTATGACTCTTTTGAATTTTATATTTTTTCCCGTAAAACCGAGTAATACCGATCAATATTGATATATATTAAGTTAAGTCATGTTCAAAGTTTGAGTAAGACTAAATTTTGAATCCTATAAGAGTTGGGATGATTAACTTAAGGATGAAAACCGTTTCATTTAAATGCATAGTGTTGTTAAACGTTAAAACACGCGATTCCATAAACCGAGGATTGCGATAACTATTTAAATAAGTGTTTTAAATAGGACGATTTGGCTTAGGATTTGCATGTTAATTCATATTTATATAAGCATTGCATATTTATATTATGAATGTCATGATTTATTTTTACGAAATTTTGGGAATTATGTAATTTACTTAGTATGGCCTAGTTTTTAAATCGGTATTTCCCGTAATGTAAGGGGTTACCGATTCGGTTGTAATTTTGTGATCTCGTATCACCCAATTGTAATTTATTTCTATTTTATAATTTATAAAGTAGACTAGAAAAGTTGTAATATTTGTAAAATCCGGAGTTCCTTGAAGACGGTGCCATTCGGAAAGGAGTTCCGATCAAGACGGTGTTTACCTCGAAGTGCGTGCCGCGTGAAGTTCAAGGGACCAAAGAAGTTGGTTTCCGAATTTGTACCTTTGTTATTTCTTTTCTAGGAAAGGCCATACTAGGGTTTAATTTATGCTTTTATTTTGCTTTTATATGTTTGCATGCATAGCCAAATCGTCATACATCGTATCATGCATGTTTCGACCTTGTCGACCTAGTCTTTTATTTTATCGATAATTCACCGACTTAGTTCACTTAAACGGAGATAGATAATAATTTGACTAGATCTCTTACATATAAATATTGAGACTTAGCCTTACCAAAGAGTACGGACCCATGAATCCCTTCTTCACAAGAACGTAGGCTCGGCTACACCGGGGTACTAAAATTGTCACGTTGGGTAAGTGGGGTAATAAGATTACACCTTGAAATTTGGTTGATCTCAACGAAAGTATTCGTAACCTTAGTTGCAATAAGTTCGGGCTAAAGATAATTTTAAGAAAATTGTCGACCGAGAGTTCTAAGAGTAGAACCGATTAAAGAGTTAATCCACCAAATTATACCGATACGGGTTGAATCGGCTACACCGTGCCCGGATTAGTATGGGTTTGGGTCTCGGGATTGTTTACTTAATTGGGTAAGAGATCATTAAGTAAATATACTTAACATGTTTAAGTTTCTTAAAATTCAAATTAAGAGTTTTAAAATGATGTTGTTTTTCCTTTTATTATTGTAGTTTAATTTTCAACAACATAAATGGCAACCAACGCTCCACCTCTCACTAACGTATCATGGCTTCGATCCTTTATGGATCATTGCAAACTCGATAAGCATGGTTCAAACTTTAAGGATTGGGATGCGCAATTACTTTTGGCCGCTCAAGGTGACGATAAGAGTCGTTACCTATCCGAAGCCGCTCCTCCCGCTCCAACCGCTCGTTCCGCGGTCGGAACTCGTGAGGCCTATGAAGCCTACATGAAAGAGTCCTCCGCTCTTAAAAATGTGCTCATCTTCTCCATGGAGCCGGATCTCCAAAGGAGTATGATTAAGTTGACCACATCATATGAGATATACACCAAGCTTGCGACCATGTTTTCGCAAACTCCTAGGGTGATTCAATATGAGGCGGCTTCCGCCTTCTTTGACATAACTTTCAAGGAAGGGCAAAAGATAAGCCCTCATGTGCTCAAACTAGTTGAGCTCGCGGAGACTCTAAAAGCTCAAGATGTTGATGTTCCCGACTCTCTTATCATTGACCGAGTTCTTCACTCGCTCAATAAGGTTAAGGCATATGCTCAATTCCGGGTGAATTTCAATATGCGAAACCAAGAGACCTCGTTAGACGAGTTGCATAAGATGCTAGTCCAAGCCGAAAGGGACATGGGACTTCATGAAAGTTCCACCAAGGATGTTTTAAACATCGAAAAGAAAGGGAAAACGAGCTTCAAGAGAAATGCCTCGAAAGGCAAGGGCAAGAAAACGTTCAAGCCCAAGGCGACCAAAGGAAAGACCTTTTCGAAAGGCGCTTCCACCTCGTCTTCAAAAGAGCAAGTCAAATGCCATTATTGCACGAGGATCGGTCATTGGAAGCGAAATTGCCCCAAATACTTAAGTGATCTCAAAAATGGGAAGGCAACCGACGTAGGAAATAATTCTCGTTTACTTTCATGTTCTTTTGTTAACTTTTGTATGGCGATACAAGTTGTTGACTATCACCCCTTTTTAAAATTGTTTTGAAGGGGCATCTTATAAAGATAAGGGCAAGGAAAAGGAAGCATAAAGTTCCTTACTTGGATGGCTATGGTAGCATCCAAATTGATCGAAGATTTGAAGAGCTAGCCTCTAATTTTCATATCGTCTTCTATCATATTTTGCATTTTATTTATGGAACAATTTATTTTCTTGTAAGACAAGGATTAAAATCCTAAGACAATGGTTGTAGTTTTGGATATTGGTGACTTGGTTTTCAACCCGAGTCACTACTTTTGTTCTTAATCAATGTTTTTGATTTCTCAAATAAATTGCATACCTTGTTTAAACATGAATGATAGTGTTTTAATATTGATACGATCAAGTATAAGAGAATCAAAGAGTTGATTAAAACGGAGAACTACACCCCATGAGATAGATTCAATCAAAATGAGACTATATCAGTTCATTATAAGATTTTCATTTTAAGTGAAAATGAGAATGTATTCATCACCCTATCAAACCTCAAACATTCAAACACATTGGTTAATCGAAATATCTATCCTTAAACAAGTAAAGGTTATTGTTAGAAGGATAGAGTGGGAGAAAATATTTCGCTCACAAACCAATGATGTAAATAAAGGAAGGATCTTAGAGAAGATTCTTACTTGGGAGTCTTAAGAAGAACCCTAAGTGATTTGAAGAAACTACGGGAGGACACTCGAAGAAAGGTTCTTTGTGTTCATTGTTTCATAGAGAGGAAACTTGAAACCCCGTATGAAATCATCGGTAGGAAAAAGGTTCCTATGTAGTTATAAGGAAATTATCATGTCATTTTCGTCTCGAGGAAACGAAGACATGATAAGAAGGTAATGAATGATTGAATGGAAACAGATCACTATAGGGATAGTGATAGTGATAATGATTCAAGATCAAGTAATAGTTTAACATGCGAGAAATGAAAGGTTCATTTAAGATATCGAGAGATATTGATTTTAGTGGGAGCGATTTTCATTAAAAGAATTAAGCCTACCATTTAGAGAGAATGTGTGATTCTTTAAGGTGTAAAGAATAAGAGGTTTGAAATTCTAGATGATCAAATAATTTATATCATAAGATGATGGAGCTTACGGGAAGGTTTATTATATGGATAATAAAAGGTCGCCCACTAGAAGTTAGAATGGTTGGATACATTATTCATAACGATGAATGAAACCATTATCTAAATAGCCAAGATGAGTGAAAATTATTAAAATGATGAAATCTTAAATAGACTACAATAAAGTTTTCAGTACATAAGTGACTATAGAGAGTGATTTTTAATCCCTCCAGTATAATGATACGTCACAAGTTATAAGATAACAGTGGGAGCTTTCCTCCGGAAAGGAAACTCAAAATCTAGAAAGAGTTCTAGAAATGTACTCAAATAGAATCATATTATACGGGATAATATGAGAATAAAGGAGACCAAAAGTTGTAAGTTTTGCTATTATGAATAAACGTTATTCGCATGAATAAAGGTTATTCGCAAAACACTAATACAAATAGATGATTGTGCATCAAAATGCAATATAATAGTGTTGACTATTGTTGCATGACAACATCATTTGAGTTATTAATAACTCAAAGTAAAAGATACTTTGTCAGAATCCAAATGGGTTGTATGAGACAATATTGAACCCCATAAGTGAACTGGATTGACTTAGTATAGCCCCTAGCCGCTTACATGAGGTGACGTCTCAAAGCGACTAGAGTGTGAGGCGATTGATGGCAAGTTCAAGTGCCATAGAGTCATATGCGATGACTAGTCGATCACATAGGCAGACTGTAAGAGACACTCTGTCGGGCAATGTGACCGCTTATAGAGTTCTGGAAATTTTATAGCCGGGTCGTGGCGAGAGCTGCTATAGTATTCTTGTGAGTCAATTCTTTGACTAAAGACTACTCTCCCAAAATGGTACAGTTTAGGCATAACTTTGATCCATTCTCTACGACTTTTCGTAACTGGAGTCAAATGGGATTGTTTTGGGTTGTGACTAACTGTGACTAGTTGAAGGAAGTAGTGCGATAGAAATTGTCCACCCCTTGTCAGGGTTGTTCAAATCTCAGGGCCACTCGAGGAGTAATTAACTAGAAATGTGTGGCCACGCTCGGAAGGTATCTATGGTAGATAATTCCGGTCAGACAGTTATTCTCCAGATCGAGGAAACCACTCATGATATGATCGAATGCAAGTACGACCTCAGAGAGACATCTTGCATTGAGTGGGAGATTGTAATAGGACAAGAGAATTGGTGACGCACACTTGTCGAGGACAAGTGGGAGATTGTTGGGAAATATGTCCTCAACAATAGTGCGATCACGTAATTAAATCTCATAACAAGAATGCGCAAGGGATGATACGATTTATTAGTCAACTGACCAACATTAATCGGTAATGATTGGCTAGCTAGAGTTTGACATTACTGTCGTATGACGGTGGTGGTCAGTTGATCCCTTTAGGTCACACCTTTAGGACAATTCCCTTAATTGATAAAGTGATCAAATGTATATTGATACGATTTGATCATATTCCTTAAACTCGTGTATCGAGAAATTAGAGGTTAAATCTTAATGTAAGATTTATGTTTAAAATTGAAACGTGTCAATTGTTAAACATTAAACGATATTTTAAGATATCGTAATTAGAATGAATTGGGTTAAAATTAATACAAAGGTTGTAAATCGTATTGACGATAAATGATCATTTTACACTAGTAATTTTGAATTACTTATTAATTGAATAAATATGATTTATTTAATTATGTATAATATTTATGGGATAAATATTTGCATGTTTCAAATGTACTAAAGTATTTTATATCTTAATGACATATAAGATGTCACACTTTATACAATTGTACATTTGACAAATTGTAAAATGAAGTCCATATTATGGACTATATGGCACGGCTAAGTGGTGATGGTGGTGTGGTTAATTAGTGTGTTAATTGCTCCTTAATCATTGCTTGAGACATTGTTCTTGAGACACTAACCTAGTAACCACCCTAGTGTCTTGAGAACACAAGTTGTTCCCTCCTTGACACTCCCCATAACCGACTCCCCTTCACCCCATGTAGCATGCTTAAGTTAATTAGATTATCTTAAGTTAAAGAAGCATGCTTAGGATATATATATGATATATGACATTCATTCTATTCTTCTTCTTGTTGCCCTAGCCGAAAATATCACCTAGCAAGGAGAATTTATAAGCCTCTAAATCTATATTATAAGATAATAAAATTTATACTAAGAGTAGTATTCAAATATTATTCTAATAGTGAGATTAGAATAAGTTTAAGGAAGAATCGATTCTTAGTCTAGCACAACAAAGATTCGGTTTTAAGGGGTTGTCTTGGTGCATCTTTAAAGGAGGTATTCTAATTTGGGTACTTTGGAGGATCATCCTTGCCAAGCTTGGACCGTGTGTAAGGGTTCATTTTCTCCTCTTTCCGCATATATTAGCATGCATAAGATCTAATAAACAAGTTTATTATTTTGTTAATTAAAAGTTAATTAAAGGTTTTGTTAGTATGACTATATTAGTTTATGAGCAACTAGTTAAACCTAACATCCTGAACCTAAGATTTACCTTAATCCTCATTCAAACATCACACATTCACAGCCGTCACAACAAAGAATAGGTAGGCAGTGTTCACGGTGGTAACGAGGTGGTCTAAGGGTGGTCGATATTGGGGTAAACTAGGTATGTCAGCACGTTCTTCTTCTCCTTTGCATTTTCTTGTTGTTTTCTGTAACCTTTCGTGTGTGTAATTCATGGCTGCGGGTTCAGGTCTTTGTCAAATCTTGATCTATGACGTTAGTAGTGGTGTTTGGACTAAAGTAGGGGTCGCCGTTGGTCACCAGGAACCACCAGTCGTGGTGGTATTGTCGCCTGAGACAATCCATTTAATTCCGTTTCAGACAGAGTCTTGTACGTGTAGTTTGTATGGGTATTTCGAGTCTAATCTTGTTAGCTTTTGTTCTGCGTGTTTGCGTTTTAAGATTGGTGGTGGTCGGGGGTGTGTCATGGTGGTTCTCGTGTTAGGTTTAGGCGACTAAGGTGGCGTCGGTGGCGGGGTTCGTGTCTCTGTTCGCCCTCTGTTGTCGCGGGGTCTGGTGTCACGGGTTACAGTGGTGATTTGGGAGTCGTACCACCGTTGACTCGAAGGAGGTCAACACGGTGGTACCACCGTGGGTTAGTAGTCTGGTGTCAGGGGGTGGTTCTGGTGGTTGTCGCAGGTAGGGGTTGGGGTTGTACGGTCGTCGGCAGCCTTCGTAAGTCAGGTTGGTAGGGTGGCTGGGTGAGGAACCAGGCCGGTTTAAGGGTCTGGTTCACCTCGCCGTTGACGGTCGACCCCACTGCCGGTGGTCACAGGTGTCCAGGGAGGTGTTGGGTACGGTGGCAGGTGGCTGTTGGTGGCTGTGGGGGCGTGATACAGTAGTTGTAAGGGGTTTGGAGTCGTGTGTCGGTATAAGGGGTGTTGGTGTTTCGTTTTTGTGGTTTTCATAATAATAATAATAATATTATTATTATTCCTTATTATTCCTTATTATTATTATTATTATTATTATTATTATTATTATTATTATTATTATTATTATTATTATTATTATTATTATTATTATTATGTCTTATTATTATTATTATTATTATTATTACTATTATACTTCCTATTGTATTTATAATCAAATCTAAGGTTGTTGTCATTCAATTAGTATTACGTTTTATTATGATTATTCTTACTTTTGGTTACGGGTTTTGGTTGTTGCTTCATGTTAATTAAATATATGAGTCGGGAAATTAGTGAGTCATGGGAGTTTCTATTTTGGGAAAGTTTCTATTTATGGAAACTTTCCACTTATGGAAGGTTTATATTTATAGAAGTGTGGATTGTTATGGGGTTCGGGAAGTTTATTAATTCGTTACGAATACTTGTTTAGGTAGCGGTTTTCGCGTGGAACATTTCTAGCGAGCTTTGGATTTGTCTGCGCTTCTGCTATTCGAGGTAGGGGAAATACTGTGTACTTAATGATGAGTAATCTGTTTGTTACATGATGATAACCATGTTTATCTTATATTCTCATATGATTGATATATTGTGTATTTGTTTATATAATTCTGAGATACGATACGAGGTGGTGATGATAAATGGGTCTTGTGATTGGTGCGGAGTTAATGGGTCTTGTGATTGGTGCGGAGTTAATGGGTCTTGTGATTGGTGCGGAGTTAATGAGTCTTATGATTGGTGTGGAGAATAATGGGTCTTGTGATTCGGAGTGGAGATGATCGACTTTCTATTTATAGTAACGTTTGATTGTTTACTTTCCTCTACTCAACCTCGTGGTTGACCCTGTGTATTCGTTATCACCTGTGATGAACCAATTTATTGGGGAGTAGATTGACAGGTGCTTGAGACTGTGAGGAGCTAAGGGAAGGGAGAGCTTGGATCCGGACCAGACCAGAGTCTAGATCACCATAGTCGTCTTATCATGAGTTGTACTTTATTTTCATAAGATAGTTTTGGAAACGGTTGTAAGAACTTGTTACTGAGTTTAAATTTTAATAATTAAAGTACTGTTATCTTTCCTTTGTATCTACTGCCTCGGGAAACCGAGATGGTAACACCCTTATTTATCTGGGGAGTCCTAGTACAGGCCCTTAAATAAATGGCGGTGTTACAGTATGAGTCCAAGGTATGTCACTCAGGGTCGAGTCCGGATCTTGCTGGACCCTACCCAAACCCTACCCATTGTCAACCCTACTCACATGAGGTTGAAATTCCATTCCATAATTCACATCACCAACTCAAATCGTATTTAACACCCCGATATTTCGCGACTTCTAGATTTAAAGATTTTAAATTTAATTTCGTAAATAAATTATATTTCACGAATGTCGTAATTTTATTTAAATGATTTGAATAATTTATGTTGAAACATTTTAATTCTTAAATGTCATTTTGGAAAATAATTATATTTGATAAGCTTAGACTAAATAATATGATAAGTTCCTTCACTTGGCAATTCCGTTCAAAAATAAATCTCGACTCAAAACCGTTTTCCCCACTTATATCCCGTCAAGAGATCTTCCCATATAAAAAGAAAGGGTAGTGTGCACTACTCACCTTCTTCAAACTCTAAACCCTAACTTTTCTCTTTCCTCTATAAACAAACATCAAACTTCACTAAAATCCTCTTAAAACCTTCATTTCTCATCATAATCATTTAATTCTTTCGCCTATAGTTTCGTAAGATCGTTTCCGACGTTTTAAGATAAGTTTCGTTGGAATTTGTGACGGACAAATTTCCGGGCTGTTCCGTTTATCTCGAAAATCATGCCAAATTGATGTGTTCGTTGTTTGTAGGCGGAGACTTAGATGACTCGGTCGTGGGCTCGGTGTTTGTTGTCGATTCTCTTGAGGATTTTGCAAGTCAAGGTAACTTTGAGAGGTTACTCGGTTTTAAGTCGAAAATTGCTGATATGTGTATGTTTGTGTTGTTTGGTTGGTGAAATATGTTGGGAATATGGGCTCTTGTGGAACAAGTGTTGTCCCATATTGGTGATAAAGCATTTGTTGTCCCACATTGGTGAGAAAACAAGTGTTGTCCCACATTAGTGAGGAAGCACTTGTTGTCCCACATTGGTGAGGAAATAAGAGTTCCTTCTCATTCCCTCTATATAAAGAGAGCATTCACCCTCCATTCAATCCATCTCACTCACTCCTTCTCTTTCTCTTTTTACAAAGAAAGAGTTGTGTGGGTAAAGTTAAAATATTGTTCTAATACTCTCAGTCTCGAGTGGGCGTGCCTGAGCGTAGTAGTGTAAACCTTGGGGAACTACCGATCACTACTGGTCGCCACAACGGTCATACTGGAGAAATTCTTTTCAAGGCAGTTTAATTCCAAGTTTATCGAGTCAAAAATTTTCAAAATGTGCTAGCTGTGTTGAGGCTAAATTCACAAAGAAACCTAGTAAACCTGTTACAATTAGGAGTATAAGTCTTCTTGAGTTGATTCACACCGACCTAGCCGACTTCAAATAATGTTGCAAGTAGAGGCGAGAAGAATTATTATGTGACTTTTATAGACGATTGTTCGAGGTACACCCAACTGACCCGGGTATATTTGCTTAAGACTAAAGATGAAGCAGAACAATCGTTTATAAACTTTAAAAATAAGGTCGAAATCAACTCGACAGAAAAATCAAAAGGGTAAGGTCTGATAGAGGTGGTGAGTATAAATCTAGTTATCTAGCCGAATTTTATGCTGCAATCGGTTTAATACATGAGACTAGTCCACCTTACTTACCCCAATCCAATGGTATAGCTGAACGAAAAAAATAGAACTTTAAAAGAGATGATCAACGCTATGCTTTTAAGTTCTGGCCTATCTGACGATATGTGCGGGGAAGCGATACTTTCTGCTTGTCACATTATTCTTAATCGTGTACCTCATAAGAAAATTGACAAGACATCCTACGAGATTTGGAAGGGCTATCCTCCTAACCTTAGTTGCCTTAGAGTGTGAGGGTGTTTGGCTAAAGTGGGTTTACCTGATTTAAGGAGACCAACCGTAGATCAAAAACCTATGAATGTGTTTTTCTATGTTATGCTCAAAATAACTCTGCTTATAGATTTATGTCTTTGAATGATCGTTCTATATCTGAGGCTAGAGATGCTGATTGTTTTCGCATGTTTTTCCATTTCAGAAAAATGTTGTTTCATCTCTTTCTTTACCTGTTGCATTTATTGATATGTCTTCACATGCTAGTCGTTGTAATAGCACTCATATTGATCATGTTGTTGAACCTAGGAGGAGTAAAAGACCTAGATGTCCAAAGAACTATGATGATTATGATACAACTTATTTATCTGAATATAGATACACTGTTTGTGCTAGTAATGAGTTTGTTTCAACATTTTTAATAGAAGATGATCCAAAACTTATAGTGAGGCAATAAAATCCGTTGATGCTAACTTTTGGAAAGATGTTATTAAAAGTGAACTTGATTCTATTGTTTCTAATCAGACTTGGGAGTTGACTGATTTACCTAAAGATAGTAAACCCATTACGAGTAAATGGATCTTTTAAAAGAAGATGAGACCTGACGGTACAATAGAAAGGTTCAAAGCTAGACTTGTAGTAGTTAGAGGTTTTACACAAAAGAAGGGCATTGATTATTTTGATACATATTCACCTATGACCAAAATTTCGACCATAAGAACTCTTGTCGCTTTAGCTGCTACTCACAATCATACTATATATACATCAGATCGATGTCAAAACTGCATTTTTGAATGGTGAGCTAAAGAAAGAGATCTATATGTCGCAACCTGAGGGGTTTGTGGTTAAGGGTCAAGAGAATAAAGTGTGAAAATGAACAAGTCACTTTATGGTCTGAAACAAGCACCTAAAAGTGGTATGAGAAATTCAAAAACACTTTGATGAGTAATGGCTTTATGATTTACAACTCTGATTCATGTGTTTATTCCAAAGTGATAGAATCTCATTGTGTTATCACATGCCTATATGTGGATGACATGCTTATTTTTGGTAATAATTTAGATATGATAATTAAAACCAAAGAATTTCTGTCATCACATTTTGCGATGAAAGACTTAGGAGACGCTGTGTAATCCTAAGGGTTAAGGTTATTCGAAACTCTAATGGAATTTGTTTAAGTCAATCTCATTATGTTGAAAAAGTTAAACTGCTTTGGTGAAGTGCCTGCTAGGACACCTTATGATGCTAGTATACATTTGTGTAAAAACATGGGTAAGAGTGTATCCCAAGAAGAGTATGCTAAGATCCTAGGTAGTGTGATGTTTCTTATTAACTGTACCCCACCAGATATTCCATATGAGATTAGTAGACTGAGTCGTTATACACATAACCCTAGTAATGAACATTGGATGCTCTTCGTCGTTTACTAAAATACCTAAAGGGTAACGGTTGATTTTTGTTTTCATTATAGTAAATTTTTTGTTGTGTTAGAAGGATATTGTGATGCAAATTGGGTTTCAGGTAACGATGAGATATGTTCTACTAGTAGTTATGTCTTCACCATGGGTGGAGGCGCTATATTGTAGATGTCTTCAAAACAGACTTGTATAGCTAGCATGCTCTAGTGCTCTACCATGGAATCGGAGTTCATAGCTCTTGAGTTAGTAGGACAAGAGACTTATTGGTTGAGAAACTATTAGCAGATGTACCAGTCTGGAGAGGACGGAAAACACCGGTCTCCTTACACTATGACTCACAAGCTGCAATTGGTGTTGCTAAGAATATTGTCTATAATGCAAAGAAACGACACATTCAAATCAGGCATGCTGCAGTTAAGCAACTCCTTGAGAATGGAGTAATCGCTTTGAACTATGTGAAATCTGAAAGCAATCTTGCTGACCCCTTTACTAAGGGGCTAACTAAGAGATTAGTCGTTACGTCGAGGGGGAATGGGACTTAAGATCTTAGGTCAAGATAAAGTGACAATTGACTAGATCTGAAGTCTCTTGTTTCTATGACGTTGTATAATCATAGCCTTAAATGATGGTGCTTTTGAGACGCACTTGATGAATTATACACCAGGTTGGACATATGACCTTGATGGCTTGCGTGAAAAGTGCTATTGAGAAGCACTTGAGCCACCTAAGTAGGTGTGATAATCAAAAGACTATGAGAAGACATGTGAACACATCTATTAGTACCAAGGAAAGCGAAAGGCTCCAAAAAAGCGCGTTGCACTTAGTCGCAGAACGATATATTTCTGAGGGTAATCATATGTGTTGTGGGGTGTATCGACCGAAGCTCAGATAAGAATTCAAATCGCAAAATATTCTCTAGCTGTAAGTAAGTCGTTTTCTCATTTCACTAAAATATCAATTCAAATCGAAAGATATTGATACCTAAGTATCCAATCCTTTCTTTACCCAGGATCGCTTCTTCTTTGTCCTTGTCGTCCCTAGTTGGGGATTGTTGGGAATATGGGATCTTGTAGAACAAGTGTTGTCCCATATTGGTGAGGAAGCACTTGTTGTCCCACATTGGTGAGGAAGCACTTGTTGTCCCACATTGGTGAGGAAGCACTTGTTCTATCTCATTCTTGCTATATAAAGAAAGCACTCACCCTCCCTTCTATCCATCTCACTCACTCCTTGTCTTTCTCTTTTCTGCAAAGAAAAAGAGTTGTTTGGGTAAAGTTAAAATATTGTTCTAATACTCTCAGTCTCGAGTAGGCGTGCCTGAGCGTAGTAGTGTAAACCTTGGGGAACTACCGGTCTCTGCTGATCGCCACCACGGTCATACTAGAGAAATAGTTTTCAAGGCAGTGGTTCTGCACCACGTCACTACCTTCCAGTTTCGGAATTTCTGGTCCTTTATTTTTTTACTGCAATGTTTCTTGTTTTACCGAATTATAGTTTTATTGAGTTCTGTAATTTTCGTCCAACAAAATATGGTTAAGTAAGTATATGATTTATTCATAGTTTATTATGATGATGTATGGATTTATGCTTCACATGATTTTCGTTTACGTTGGACCATGTTTATGTGAATAATGTGTTTTACCTGCTCCCCACTAACTGTGGCGTATATGTTTTCATGTATGTAGGCTGGTGCTGTGATTGGATACTTGAGAGCTAGTGAGCGATGTTGTGCATCGACAAGACACTACACTTCTATAACGTTTAGCTAGTTGCAGACTGCAGTTCATATTCTCTTTGATATTCGTGGGATGTACCATCCCCGTTTGGCTTATTGTATTTAAACCCAATAATTTATTTAGATAACTTTCCGCATTTTGGTTTAAGTAATTCACCTTGCATGTTTTATAATCATGTCAAATAGTTTTAATTCCGGGCATTTTTCCGCATGCGGTTTTCTTTATATTTCCGCTTCGCGAGGGGTTTTATATCAATGATTTGTCTTATATACACAGGTGAGAGAACTTGACCCGTTACAAGCTTACGACAGATATATCCGTCGCAAGTGAGAGTTACTGATATACAATAGGATATATTTACTAGGTACACTGTTTTTATATCAAATCTCAGATACACTTTTAACTATCGTAGACAAACTTTTTACCGAAACTGTATATACACTTTTTAAGAATTTAGATACACTTTTTAATTTTTTATATCAAATTTTAGATACACTTTTAACTATCGTAGACACACTTTTTACCGAAACTCTATATACACTTTAAAGAATGTAGATACACTTTTTTTATACCAAATATCAAATACACTTTTGACTATCGTAGGTACACGTTTTACCGAAACTCTATATACACTTTTTAAGAATGTACATACACTTTTTTTTTTATCCTTGTTGAACTTTTTACCGGAATTCTAGACACTTTTTTAGAGCGTAGATTATTGTAGGTACACTTTTTACCTATTGATACGAATACGGATAAAGGTTAATGAAGAAATTTTAAGAAAAACCCTTTGCTTGTTAGCATAACAATTCCGTTATTATTCATCTTGCGCACTTGAATATTAACTTGTCGTTCTCAATAGGTCTTGAGTTCGTTCCCCCATTGATAAGTTATAGGTCTAGCTTATCAAATATCCAGTTGCGACGATCTTTTCGTCGTAACGATTTGTTCACAAAATCGCTTCCGCATTCATTTCGCATCATATGGTATCAGAGCTTAGGCTCTTGATTTCTCTAAATCCAGACGGTCCAAGGGTGTGTCAAAACCAAGTTATTGGTTGAGTTTTCGATTGCGATCGGAATTCAAAGATTAAACTCGAGCGAGGTAGTTCGAAGGTTAATCGGTTTTGATTGTCTCGTGGTTATTTGTTGAAGTTCTTATTTTTGTTTTTCAGGAAAAAAAAAAAAAAAAAAAAAACCGAAAAAAAATTTACTGTTCAGGAAAGGAAAAAAAAACCAAAAAAAAAAATGTCGGAAATTTTTTCTTTGGAAAATATGTACGAGGAATGTTTGGTTTTTGATCCGACATTACCTCCCTTTTATGATGATTATAGAGATGGGGAAGTTGTTGAAGTTGTTGTTACTTATGAAATCCAACCTCAAGCCGTTTGTTTTTGGGACGATAGTGCAGCAACTATGAAACCTTTTTCTTGTTCAATTTTCTCGATCAACAACGAGATTCTTGAAAAATTAAAAGGAAGGAACAAGTTGGGTATTAACATTAAGGGTGGTTCGAGTATATGTTTAACTTTGTTGCTAATACTTGTCATCCTTGTCATTGTGAGGGCAGAGTTCATTTTTGATCCAGGGGGATTTCATGGGTCTAAGAATCGGGTGGATTCTTTTTGAAGAAAGGGAGTATGATACGAGTTGGGCTATGGGTCAATGAAGGAACGAGTTAATTAAAAGTCGGAAATCAGTTTAATTATTCCTGAGAATGATTAAATGTATTTCGAGCTTTGACGCAACTCGTTTCCTTGCTATCTTACGGTGGACCATCAACATACAATTGATTTTTTCTAAACTTATTACTTTTGTTTTATAACTTTTTAATGTTGGAATAAGTTGAAAGTTTTAGCATTATTAAGGAGTTTATTAGCCTAGTAATTGCATAATTAGGAGGTTAAATGTCATTTAGTAGGGGGTTTAAATTTCTCTGATACCATATGATGCGAATTGAAAAGGTGGAAGTAAGTAAACAAAGATATTTGCCGTAACTAGCCCTATAGTTACGTCAATGGAGATTGTATTCAAGACCTATTGAACACGAATCGGTTAAAGTTTGAAAACGCGCCAAACAATAACAAATTTTGTGCTAGCAAGCAAACTGTTTTTTATCAATTCTCTGAATCCCCAATGATAAACTAAAATGGCCTTTAAATAGCCTTACAAATTCTACAAAAACTGAAAAGAACAACTAAAAGGTCTAAATAATTGTCATACTTATTATGCAATTTAAACCCCCTACTAAATGACATTTAACCTCCTAATTATGCAATTACTAGGCTAATAAACTCCTTAATAATGCTAAAACTTTCAACTTATTCCAACATTAAAAAGTTATAAAACAAAAGTAATAAGTTTAGAAAAAATCAATTGTATGTTGATGGTCCACCGTAAGATAGCAAGGAAACGAGTTGCGTCAAAGCTCGAAATACATTTAATCATTCTCAGGAATAATTAAACTGATTTCCGACTTTTAATTAACTCGTTCCTTCATTGTCCCATAGCCCAACTCGTATCACCTATATTTTGTATACGCTTGTTATGAATGTAAATGTATCCAATATTTTAATTAACGTATCTAATGCCCTATTTTGCTCATCACTTTTTTACTGAAACTCCATATACACTTTTTAAGAATATGGATACACACTTTTTTTTATCCTACGTGAACTTTTTACCGAAATTCTATATACACTTTTTACCGAGAAATTGCAGTAACGGAAAAACAGAAGATTAGAAATACCGAAACAGAAAGTAGTGACGTGGTGAAACCACTGCCTTGAAAACTATATTTCCGGTACGACCGAGGTGGCGATCACCTATGACCGGTAGATCCCCAAGGATTACACTACTACCGCCTTACAGACTTGCCCACTCAAGATTGGAAGACCTGAAACAATTTTGCATTGCCCAGAATTTTTCGAGACAGAAGAAAAGAGAGAGAGATAGAGATAGAGATAATTTTGTAGTTGTGTGTTTTCTGATGATGAATGCTCTACTATTTATAGGAAAATAGCAGAGGTCGAAGTCCAAGAAACTGACCCCTAAAAACGCTAGGTCAGCTGTTAGGGGGAGAGAATATCTCCCCCATTAACAGTCTTTGACTGACCGATTTGAACAAAGAAATCCAACAAAAACAAAATAAGCCCAAAGGATAAAAGAGTGCCTTCAGCCCGCCCCGCAGGGGCTCTACCCAAACCCGAGCTTGAGCCCGAGCCCGAGCTCGAACCGGGCCGGGTCGGGCCGGCGCGCGCGTGTGTGTTGGACCCAAACCCACTTGCCCAACAAAAACACACAAAACCCACCTTGGACCAATCTCTTAACCATACAAAGAAAGGAAATAATATAAACAAGAGTTGAGAGTTGTTGCCCACCGATGTGGGACAACAAACTCTTCAATTATTATTGAATTCCAACAATCCCCTACTGATGGATAAGAGAAAACAGAGAAGAATTCATGGGTAAAGGAAGGGCTCGTTACTTAGGTATTGTAACGACGGATTTTGTATTACGATAACTGAAATACAAAACACAGAAACAAAATAAGTTTTTTATTTAATATCAGAAAATTTCGTGTACAATCTCTAATAATCCTCTGATTCTAACTAAACAAGTAGGTTACACGTGCACGATCCACTTGAGGGGTGTGCGTGCGTTTTTGTTGAAGGGGGTCACGTGTAGAGGGTGGATGCACTCTACGCGTCACGTTGACTTGTATTCTTGAGAGGGTCGAACGACTTGAATCTCTCTTGAATGTTTGAATGTTTGAATATTCAAGTTTGAATATTCGTGTTTGAGTGTTTGAGTTTTCTTGCGCAGGCGGCACGAATTTGTTGTGCTTGTTGACTGCTTAAGATGAATTTCACGAGATTTTCAGAGAATTTCAGAGCTTTTCTTTTCTTCGAGTTTTCTTATCGTTTTCTCTCCTTTTTTGTTTTGAATTTATAGAGAAAAGTTTGGGCTTCGGTGGGCTTTTGGGCTTTAGGTCCATTTCGGCTTGTTTACGATTTTGGCCCAATTTGACTTCTGTTTGGACCCGAATAACTCAGAATGACCCAAATTTGATTTTAAAAAGGACAAAGATAATTAAATTGAGTAACTTATTTTTTATTAACTCAATTCAATTCATTTCTGTATTTTCGACACTTGAATAAATTTCTGTATTTTCGACACTTGAATAAATTTTTAGTGCCTACAAATTGCCCCCTCGAGACGTTGTCACGTGCATTTTTGGGTGTCTTGACATGTCGGGGTCTCGATTCCTTTTGCTTTGACTTGGAAGTCAACGATCACCTCAACTCGGGTAACTCCATTTTGCTTGACTCAGAAGTCGCTGGTCACCTTGACTCGTCGTTACGGTAGCTCCATTTTACTTGACTTGGAAGTCGATGGTCACCTTAACTTGTCGTTACGGTGGCATTTTCAACTGATGGAATTTCCACCAAAATTTAAACTCAACTAATGGTCCATAATTTATCGACGCAGTTTAACTCGACTTTCTCGCTCTTAATTCGCTTATGATTTTTTTTTTTCCAGTGAGGTTCGTGGTGGTCGGTGTTTGCAAGTGTCGAGGAGCGTCTTTTGGTTTCTTCCAACAACCAAAATTTCAAAACTAGAAGACTCTGGCGTCACAACTCCAACTGCGTTGTGCAGACCATTTGAGTACCGGTTCAGAGTTGAAGATCACCTGCCCCTGATTTCACATCCTTGGATACAATGTGGCTTACGTACATTGGTCTTCATAGGATCGGCCATGCAACCCCTCTTGGAGACCAGAAGACCATGGAGTTTTTTTTAAAGACCGAAACCTTGAAGGCTATGAAGATCGCAAAAAATATATTTTTTTTCTTTGAGGAATTTTGAAGCTTGTCGGACATTTTGAAGCTACTCAAAAACTATGAAGACTTAGGAAGTTTGTTGAGCCCAACCTTCGTCTTGAAGATTTTTGCTAGACAGTCATTATTATTCTCATATGAGCTACCATGCAATAATGAACCCGCTGGGTCATTTCGGCTATCATGTGAGTAATATGACAAATTCCGTCCTTTTGAAGACCGGAGATTTGAAGGTGATTTAAGGCTCTTTAGGGAAATGCTTCACGAAGGGTGTTGGAGTCGTTCAAATAACATTGACGCTTTTGAAGACCGGATCATAGAGTTTCATGAAGACTTGTTGAAGACTCCTTAAGCTTTATTGGAATTATTGATCGCCTGGGGATTACAAGTTGCTCCCCCAAGTTAGATCACTATGCTACTTCATCAAATCGCCATGCAACGCGAATTTCTCTTAGGTCCTCGCAAATGGAAGGCCGAGCGTGATGACCAATTTGAAGCAGAGCTACGAGGATTTGGATAACATAAAGAGCAAGAATGATAATCTACGAAGCGATCTTGACCATCATGGATAGTTAGAGGCTCGCCACAGATTACCATCAGCTACAAATAGCCTATACTTTTCGAAGGAGGCAAGGTACTTGGAGATCCTAGAAGATACACAAGGGCATCTACTTTCTTACAAAGGACCACATTGATCAAGGTTGTACTTATACCTCAAGACTGATCGATTTGAAGATGATTTTGCCGTGCACAGTTTAAGCTCTTGCGGGCCAGGAGCGATTTTGATAGGTTTTGATTTGTTGGTGTGGCTGCACTTGAACAAAGTGTTTGTTCAAACTGCCTACGTACTCGCCAAGTTGACAAGGTGACAACTAACAAGATCAAGCCAACATAGTTCAAAGATAGATGGGTTTGTTTGAAGGTGTGGCTGCACTTGAGCTACATGTTCACCCAAGCTGCCTACGTACCTGTAAAGCGCAAAGTACTTTACAAGATCAAGCCGACGTAGTTCATGAAATATGAACACATTTTTTTTTTGGTTTTTTTTGTTCTAGTTTTTTTTTTTAATATTTTTTT
The DNA here is from genome assembly GCA_029255685.2 of Silene conica. Lineage (NCBI taxonomy): Eukaryota > Viridiplantae > Streptophyta > Magnoliopsida > Caryophyllales > Caryophyllaceae > Silene > Silene conica. The sequence goes on along the minus strand of CM055313.2, from coordinate 17,312,683 downwards.
TTGTGTTTTTGTTTTTTTTTTGATTTTTTGTTTTTTTTTTTTGTTTTTTTTTTGATTTTTTTTGTATGCAGTTTATCCTCTTGCTTGGGAGCATGACTGACAGTTTACGCTCTTGCTTAGGAGCAGGACTCGCTTCAAGAGTGGTAACGTTTGAGAAACTTCCCATTGATTGGGCCTATGAGAACTCCATCTTCATCTGCAATTTTGTATGCGCCATTTGTGTAAACTTCTTGTACCACATACGGGCCATCCCACTTAGAGGTGAATTTACCAACCGGCTTGTGAGAGGTGATAATTGGCCTTCGTACGACAAGTACCATATCTCCTACTTGAAAAGAACGAGGGCGCACCTTTTTGTTGAATGCGTGTGACATCCTTGCTTGGTAGCACTGGAGCTTTTGTTGAGCCTCTAATCTTTTTTCAACAAGAGCCTCTAGCTCTGCCAACCGCAGCATATCATTTTCATCTTCCGTGAGTCCTTCCTGAATAGCAATGCGTAAGGAAGGGATTTGCAACTCCAATGGTAACACGGCTTCTACTCCATACACCAACGCATACGGAGTTGCTTGTGTAGGTGTTTTGTATGTGGTACGGTATGCCCGTAATGTTTCACCAATTCTTTCATGCCAATCTCTCTTGGACTTTGCTACCACTTTCCTCAACAAGTTGCAAAGGGTTTTATTGAAGGCTTCAGCCAAACCATTTGCAGGAGCATTGTACATTGATGACTTGTATTGTTTGAAATTGAATTTCTCACTTAGACCTTTCATGAGATGATTGAAGAATTGTTTCCCGTTGTCAGTTGTGATACGCTGTGGTACACCATATCTGTAAATTATCTGTGTTTGGATGAAATTCACAACATTTTCCTTCTTGACTTCCCGTAATGTGATGGCTTTTGCCCATTTTGAGAAGTAGTCGGTACCGGCGAGAATGTATTCATGTCCATTTGAGGCCTTTGGAACAAGAGGTCCTACAACGTCAAGTCCCCAAACTTCAAAAGGCCATGAAGAAACAGTAGGGTGTAATGGCTCTGGAGGTTGGTGTATGAAGTTTGCATAGAATTGACAAGGTTCACACTTTTTTGCGAAGTCCAAGCAGTCTTGTACCATGGTTGGCCAGTAATACCCCATTCTCTTTACACGGTCATGAAGTTTAGGCCCAGATTGATGAGCACCACAAATACCAGAGTGAGCTTCATGCATGGCTTCTGCAACTTCGGATTTGCTTAGACACCTCAACCATTGTCCTGAGAAAGAACGTCTGTAGAGCGTCCCTTTATAATGAATAAACTTTGGAGCACGACGACGTACCTCTACCTTATGTCTGGGATCGTCGGGTAATTTTTGGTGATCCAAGAAGTCAATGATGGGCTGACGCCAGTCATCTTCATCAACTATGTAGACGCATATGATGTTTGTTGCATCTACGTTCTCTTCTCCTTCAAGCAATGATACTGCCCAACGATTGCAGACTGGAACTTCCATTGATTCTTCTGCCCCCAGTGCCAAAGTGGCTGCGAGGTTAGCAAGCGCGTCAGCCAACTTATTGGCACTCCGCGGTACATGACCAATTTTGATGGAGTCAAGTTGGTTGAGTAGTTGTAATGCTCGTCGATGATAAGGAATCAACTCTTCCTTCTTTACTTCGTATTCATCAAGTACTTGGCTTATCACCAATTTCGAATCACCATAGACGTCCATATCTCTGACGCCTATTTCAATTGCCATTTGGAGACCAAGTATAAAAGCTTGGTATTCGGCCATATTATTTGTGCATAACTGGGTGAGCGTAAAGGCGTATGGCATGAGATGATTTTATGGAGTTACGAATACAACTCCAGCTCTAGCTCCATCTTGTCTTGCAGCACCATCGAAGTACATTTGCCATGGAGGTAAAACATCGACGTAGAAGATTTCTTCTCCTGGGAGGTTGACTGAAATTTCCCACTCAGCTGGTACTGGATGATCAGCGAAGAAATCAGCAATAACTTGACCTTTCACCGCCTTTTTGGGAACGAACACCAAGTCATACTACTTAAGTAACACTGCCCATTTTGCAAGTCTCCCAGACAAGACTGGTCTTGAGAGTATATACTTGATTGGGTCGGCCTTTGAGATCACGTGTACGGTATGCGCCTGCATGTAGTGTCTTAGCTTTTGAATTGCGAACACCAATGCCAGACACATTTTTTCAATTGGGGAGTAATTCAACTCGGCTCCAACCAAGGTACGACTCAAGTAATAGAGTGCCCTTTCCTTGTGATCTTCAATCTCTTGGGCACACATTGCCCCCAATGAACGTTCTTGCGCTGCGATATAGAGCACAAGCGGCTTTCCTGGAATTGGTGCCCCTAGAACCGGTGCACTAGCTAGGTATTCCTTAATGCTATTGAAAGCATTTCTGCATTTATCGTCCCATTCGAATGGAGCATCCTTCTTCATAAGATGATTGAATGGTTGGTAACGTCCTGCTAGATTAGAGATAAACCTTCGAATGTATGCCAAACGTCCTTGCAATCCTCGTAGCTCCATTAACGTTTTTGGTTCTGGCATTTCGTTGATGGCTTTGATTTTTGTTTGGTCGATTTCGATACCTCGATGTCTGACTATGAAACCCAAGAACTTCCCAGATGTGACACACTGACACCGAACGCACACTTGAGTGGATTCATCTTGAGTTGACATTTTCTAAGTCTTTCGAAGACAGCTCGAAGGTCTTTGATGTGGTCTTCTCTTTTCTTTGATTTTACCACCACGTCATCAACATAACACTCTATTGTTTTATGCAACATGTCATCGAATATCTTTTGCATTGCGCGTTGATATGTAGCGCCAGCATTCTTCAATCCAAACGGCATGACGGTGTAGCAGAAGATCCCTTTTGGAGTTCGAAAACCTATTGCTTCTTGATCTTCAGATGCCATGTGTATTTGATTGTAACCAGCAGTACAATCCATGAAGGAGAGAGCTTCGTGACCAGTGGTTGCATCAATCATCAATTCTGTGACTGGTAAAGGGAAGTCATCCTTTGGACATGCCTCATTAAGATCTCGAAAGTCCACGCATATGCGTAATTGTCCATTCTTCTTTCTGACTGGGACAATGTTTGCTATCCAAGTAGGATATCTGACTTCTCGAATGAAACCCGCCTCTATGAGTTTATTGACTTCCTTTTCAATTTCAGGTACAAGCTCCGACCTGAAACGACGTTGGGATTGCTTCTTGGCACTGATGTTTTTCTTGATTGCTAGGCGATGAACTGCAACGTTTGGGCTGAGTCCAGACATCTGTTTGTAACTCCAGGCAAATACATCTTTGTACTCGACCAACAACTTGTAGTATTCTTCCTCTTCTTCCTTAGTTAGTAGAGTACTGACATAAATGGGGCGAGGATCTTCAGTAGTTCCCAAGTTGAGTTCTTTGAGTTCATCCACAGTCGATTGCCCCCCGTCTTCAAGTGTTTCAGGAGCCTCATCGGCTTCAACTTCTTTGTCCGCGTCAGTTATTTCTTCTACTGTGATGTGATACGACGACATGGCATTTTCGAAGTCTTTTGGTTCCTTTGGATTGGAGGGACCTGAAGACGAAGGAGTAAGCTCTTCGACATATTTTGACTGGCCCGTGAGAACCAGTACACGCCTCCTTACTTTGAGTGGTTCATGTTGCATGATATCCACTACTTGCATACGTTTCATGCGAGATGGTACTGCGCTTCTCAGATCATCACTTAATCTTATTTCTTCTTCAATTTGTTTTGCAGACGCTGAGAAAGGATGTTTGTCACTATCACTCTTCTTGGGATCTCCTAGTTGATTGAATACTGTTTTTGATGGATTGCCTAAACGATCATGTACTGTGCTCTTCTTGTTCATGCGTAGCAAAGGCACTGGTGTTTTGACTTCGCTTCTACCTTGATTGCCAAGCCTAGCAAAGACTGAGGTGTGTTTAGTTGAAACACTTGATCTTCCCAACCTTGTAAATACAGAAGAACACGACTTCCTTGCAGGTGGACTTATGCGATCGAAGACTGAAGATGAATGCGCCTTTTCTCCTTCTTGTTCATCTGCTGCAACCTTTTCCACTGTGATGTGCCGAGAAGATGTAATAGCGCCTCTTTTGCGAGCACCAATCTTCACAGGTGCAGGAGACTCATATCCCAACCCAGGCTTGGACGCTGTGAAACTCCTTCTTGCTTGAAGAACTCTTGTTGTGCCTTATTAAGACCGTATGGCTCAACCTCTATAACTTTCCCAAGGGGAGTTGGATTTGCGAAGTCATAACCGGCCTTTGCAAGTAGAATGTAAGCATTAGGATCGAATATCCCTTTGTTTTCCTCATATGCAGGTTGACTGGATGAACAGACAAAACCCTTAGGAGGTGGTTTCACGATCTTTGTTTGGGATGAATTTGTCAGAGGTACAGTGACTGTTGCCACCCATTCTTGTTTGGTCGTCTGACTTGACTTATTTTTGTCCTTAGGTTCTATCTTCGCTGTCGAACATTCTGCGAAAGGACTCTCCCCATCTTTGCGTCGAGACTTTGGGATATAGCGCAGTACTGGCGGCGTGGCCTTCTGCGTCATTTCTTCCTTTTTGGATGACACAAGAGGAGTAGTTACCTTGCTTGCCTCTACCTTGACATCGACCTCTTCAGCAGGATTTGGAGTTGCATTTTCCGTGATGACAGTCTTTTCTCGCTTGCCCCCTTTCCCCGTTGAAGAGATGGTGGTTGGCATGAACTCACTGGACGTACCGTTTTCTTCAAAGAATTTTGCATCAGCGAAAAAGGCATCGACTTTAGAGAAAGGTTTTGCATCTCCGTTTATCTTTCTCTCACCGTCGCGATAATACTTCAAGCATTGATGAAGGGTTGAGGCGACGACTCCATTTTCGTGTTTCCAAGGCCGTCCTAGCAACAATTTGAATGATGTCTTGGCGTCGATGACGTGGAACAATGTGTCGGAAGACAAGTCACCCATGCTAAGGTTTACTCGAATCATTCCAACTGCGCGCTCCCCATTTAAGTTGAAACCATGAATCATTGTTCGACTATTTGATAGTTCATCCATTGTGATCCCCAGCTCTTGCATGGTCGCCTTTGGCATGAGGTTGACTCCTGAACCTCCATCGATCAAGATACGCCTGACTTTATGCCCCCGGATGTACCCTGACACATAGAGAGGCCTGTTGTGAAGTGTAGACCCAAGAAGTAAATCCTCATCTGAGAAACTCAAGGCTGCGTTGCAGGAGAAACATCCAGTTGATTGCTCAGTAGACTCAACCTTCTCTTTTATTTTGCCCGCATACAACTCTGGTTTTCCGAGTCCTTGAAGTATCAATTGACGCTTCTCTTCAGGGTAAATGAAATATTTTTCTCCATCCCATATTTGCAGGGAGGCCGTCTAGAGTATTCATCACTTCAACATCCTTTTGGGGGTGAGATTGTTGCGTCGGCACTGCATCATCCGCCTCTCCTTCCTTTGTCTTTTCTTCCTCGCTACTTTTACTAGACGAGGTGGTGCATACAGTAACTTTGTTCGAGAAATCTCGTGGGAAGACATTTTTTAAGGTAATATGCCTTAGTGGTTCCTGTTTTAACATATCTATGGGTAAGACATGTGGCTTGACCACGGTTTTAGGCTTCTTCTTGCCTTTTGGCTTACGAGGCTTTCTCTTCTTCGATTTGCTTTGCCGACGCTGGATGTGTTGAACTGTTTGTCTCACTTGTTTCCTCGGTTTCCTACGTGTTACCAAGGTCCAACCTTCATTGTCATCGTCTTCATCTTTATCTCCCTCGTCCTTGTCCTGAGGAGTTGACTTTGTTTCTGACGGCGTTGAAGGTAGTGATGATGACGACCTTTGGATCTTTAATGCCAAAGGTTCAAAGCTTCCGAACCGTAATGTACGCACAAACCATTCTTGATGCATAATTGGTTCCTCAGACTCCTCCAAAACCGCAGTAGTTTGATTTGTTGAAACTGTTTCATCCAAGTCAAGAATGATCTTCCATTCCTTGGAGAGTTGCATTATCTTTTCCTTAAGTGTTATACATTTTTCGAGGGGATGACCCTACAATCTATGGTAGCGACAGTAGTTGGGATCTCCTGTCTTGTTTGCTTGCTCAGGGCGCTTGGACTCTGGCAATTGTATAACCCTTTTCTCCAAAAGGTCATCTAACATTCCTGACAAGTCAGAGTCTGGAAATGGGTACTTTTTTGCTTGTAACTCCTCCAAGGTAGGCTTCTCTCGTTGTTGGTTGTAAGCGAACTTCTCCTTCTTCTTTTCATACTTAGGCTTGGACGAGATCTTCACAGGCGCGCTACTGGTTTCGACGACCACTGTTTCCTTTGTTGATGACCTAGAGCTCTTATCAGTTTTCTTGAACTCCTTCTTTTCACTCGCCGCCTTGGAAGACGCTGATCGAGACTTATCATCACGTCCTTTGATTGTAATCTCCATATCATGAGCGCGAGTCGCCAGTTCTTGAAAGCTTCTCGGCCTGATTCTCTTCAAGATGTAGAGAATATCCCAGCTCATCCCGTTGATGCACATCTCGACTGCCGAGGTTTCACTTAAGCGATCCTTGCATTCCAGACTCAGTGCACGCCACCTGTTGATGTAGTCGACGACAGGTTCATCTTCCCATTGAGTTGTATTTGTCAATTCACTCATGCTAACAATACGCCTAGTGCTATAGAATCTGTTGAGGAACTCATCTTCCATGCGACCCCAGCTGTCAATTGACTCAGAGTCCAGATCCGTATACCAATCAAACGCAATTCCTTTGAGTGAGCGTACGAACTGCTTTACCAAACAATCACCTTCGGTTCCGGCGTTGTTGCATGTCTCAACGAAGTGGGCGATGTGTTGCTTTGGATTCCCCTTCCCGTCGTACTGTTGAAACTTTGGAGGCTGATACCCAGGAGGCATGCGCAGACTGTCAACCCTCTTAGTATAAGGCTTGATGTAGCGCCCACTATTTGTTGAGCTCTCACCTAACTGTCTTTTGATTGTCTTAGCTATCAACTCTTGAAGTTTCTCTTCAGTGTAGGCGTCAAACTCTTTATTAGGCTTTCCATTGTCATCTGCATCCTCATCAGTTTCACCATCCTTGTCGGTATCACTCGGGTCGCTGTGAGTCTTCCTGTCACGGAGTTCTACCACTTCCTTCTGAAGTTCATCAATTTTCTTGTTCTTTCCATCGTTCTCCTTCATCATCTTTTCAAGGAGCTTATTCATGTTCTGGACTTGCTCTTCAAGTGTAGAACGAGCAATCACCATGACTGATGCGCTAATAGGAGTGGATGCATCCTTCTTTCTTGGCGACGCCCTAGGTTTGCAGGGGGAAGCGCTGTTGTCGACCTTAAAACTTCGAGCCTCCTTACGCGAAGGAGTAGAGGCAGAAAGGATAGCTGTAGTAGCGGCAGCTATAGAGGCAACAGAGAACTTGCGTGGCCTGGTAGGGACATGTGCAGAGCGTAGGCTGGTAGCTGCAACGTTGATAGCAGCTTTCTTCGTCATTCCTCTAGTGCAGATGCCAACTGATTGCATAGCTGGGGAGGCAACAACAGTAGGGGTACCCTGCACTATTGCTGCGTAGGTCTTCTTAGAAGCGTTGGGTGATGTGTCTTGCTTGGTAGACACCGTCGAGTAGACTTGACTTGTAAAGTTGTAGAGATGAGAGGTAGAGAGTTTCACGTCGGGTTCACCAAATTTGTAACGACGGATTTTGTATTACGATAACTGAAATACAAAACACAGAAACAAAATAAGTTTTTTATTTAATATCAGAAAATTTCGTGTACAATCTCTAATAATCCTCTGATTCTAACTAAACAAGTAGGTTACACGTGCACGACCCACTTAAGGGGTGTGCGTGCGTTTTTGTTGAAGGGGGTCACGTGTAGAGGGTGGATGCACTCTACGCGTCACGTTGACTTGTATTCTTGAGAGGGTCGAACGACTTGAATCTCTCTTGAATGTTTGAATGTTTGAATATTCAAGTTTGAATGTTTGAATATTCGTGTTTGAGTGTTTGAGTTTTCTTGCGCAGGCGGCACGAATTTGTTGTGCTTGTTGACTGCTTAAGATGAATTTCACGAGATTTTCAGAGAATTTCAGAGCTTTTCTTTTCTTTTCTTCGAGTTTTCTTATCGTTTTCTCTCCTTTTTTGTTTTGAACAAACTTCGCTCTATTTATAGAGAAAAGTTTGGGCTTCGGTGGGCTTTTGGGCTTTAGGCCCATTTCGGCTTGTTTACGATTTTGGCCCAATTTGGCTTCTGTTTGGACCCGAATAACTCAGAATGACCCAAATTTGATTTTAAAAAGGACAGAGATAATTAAATTGAGTAACTTATTTTTTATTAACTCAATTCAATTCATTTCTGTATTTTCGACACTTGAATAAATTTTTAGTGCCTACAGGTATCAATATCTTCCGATTTGAATTGACACTTTAGTGAGGTGAGGAAACAACTTACTTACAACTAGAATATCTTGCGATTTGAATTCCTAGCTGAGCTTCGGTCGATACCCCCCACAACACATATCATACATATTATATCTTTTAGAGCTTATGCATTACCTTGGTACTAATAGATGCGTTCACAAGACTTCTCATAGTCTTGAGATCATCGCACCTACGTAGGTGGCTCAAGTGCTTCTCAGTAGCACTTCTCACATGAGCCATTAAAGATATAAGTCCATCCTAGTGTATAATTCATTAAGTGTGTCTCAATAGCACCACCATTTAAGGCTGTGAATCATACTACGTCATAGGAACAAGAGAAATTCAAACCTAGTCAAGTGTCACTTTACCTTGACCTAAGGTCTTAAGTCTCATTCCTCTCGACGTATCAGTGACTGGTCTCCTAGTCACTCCCTTAGTAAAGGGATCAGCAAGATTGCTTTCAGACTTTACATAGTCCAGAGTCAAATGTGTCGTTTCTTTGCATTATAGACACTATTATTGGCAACTCCAATTGCAGCTTGTGAGTCACAGTGTAGGGAGACCGGTGTTTGTCGTCCTCCCCAAACTGGTACATCTGCTAATAGGTTCTTCAACAGTTCAGTCTATTTGGAAGACTTCCACGATATATCACCTCCACCCATGGTGAAGACATATCCACTAGTAGAGCAGATCTCATCGTTACCTGAAACCCAATTTGCATCACAGTATCCTTCTAACACAGCAGGAAATTTACTATCATGCAAACAAAGGTCAACTGTTCCTTTTAGGTAATTGAGTAAGCGACGAAGAGCATTCCAATGTTCACTACTAGGGTTATGTGTATAACGACTCAGTCTACTAACAGCATAAGCAATATCTGGTCGAGTAAAGTTCATAAGGTACATCACACTACCTAAAAATTTTAGCATACTCTTCTTGGGAAACACTCTTACCCAAGTTTTTACACAAAGGTATACTAGAATCATAAGGTGTTCTAGCAGGCACAGAATCAAAGAAGTTAAACTTTTTCAACACTTTTTCAACATAATGAGATTGGCTTAAACAAATTCCATTGGGGTTTCGAATAACCTTAACCCCTATGATTACATCAGCTTCTCCTAAGTCCTTCATCTCAAAATGTGATGACAAAAATTCTTTGGTTTTAATTATCACATCTAAATTATTATCAAAAATAAGCATGTCATCCACATATAGGCATATAATAACACAATCAGATTCTATCTTTTTGGAATAAAAACATGAATCAGAGTTGTTAATCATAAAGCCATTACTCATAAAAGTGCTGTTGAATTTCTCATACCACTGTTTAGGTGTTTTTTTCAGACCATAAAGTGACTTGTTCAGCTTACACACCTTATTCTCTTGACCATTAACCATAAAACCTTCAGGTTGCGACATATAGATCTATTCCTTTAAGTCACCATTCAAGAAAGCAGTTTTGACATCCATCTGATGTATTATGAGATTATGAATGACAGCTAAAGCGACAAGAGTCCTTATAGTCGAAATTTTAGTCATAGGAGAATAAGTGTCAAAATAATCAATATCTTTATTTTGTGTAAAACCTCTGACCACAAGTCTAGCCTTAAAGCTTTCTATTGTACCGCCAGGTCTCATTTTCTTTTTAAAGATCCATTTACTCGAAATGGGTTTACTACCCTTAGGTAAATCAGTCAACTCCAAGTCTGATTCGACACAATAGAGTCAAGTTCACTTTTAATATCATCTTTCCAAAAATTAGCATCAATGGATTTCATAGCCTCACTAAACGTTTTTGGGTCATTTTCTATTAAAAAGGCCGAAACAAACTCATCACTAACACATACAGTATATCCATGTTCAGACAACATAGTTGTATCATAATCATCACCAAAGTTTCTTGGACATCTAGGTCTTTTACTTCTTCTAGGTTCAAGAATATGATCAGTAGAAGTGCTACTACTAGCATGTAAAGACATATCAATAGATGCAACATGTAAACTAGGAGATGACACAACGTTTTTCTGTAATGGAAACACATGCTCAAAAAACTACAACATCTCTAGCTTAAGATATAGAACGATCACTCTAAGACATGAATCGATAAGCAGAGCTATTATGAGCATAACCAATAAAAACACAATCATAGGTTCTTAGTCCAACGGTAGGTCTCCTAAAGTCTGGTAAACCCACTTTAGCCAAACACCCCGATACCCTAAGGTAGCTCAGGTTAGGAGAATAGCCCTTCCAAATGTCGTAGGGTGTTTTATCAACTTTCTTATGAGGTACCTGGTTAAGAATATGACAAGCCGATAAAATCTCTTCCCCCCACATATCGTCAGATAGGCCATAACTTAAAAGCATAACATTCATTATCTTTTTTAAGGTCCTATTTTTCAGTTCAGCTACTCCATTAGACTGAGGTAAGTAAGGTGGACTAGTCTCATGAATTATACCATTTTCAGCACAGAAATTGGTCAGATAACTAGACTTATACTCGCCTCCTCTGTCAGACCTTACCCTTTTGATTTTCCTGTCGAGTTGGTCTTCGACTTCATTTTTAAAGTTTATAAACGATTATTGAGCTTCATCTTTGGTCTTAAGCAAATATACACGAGAATATCTAGAACAGTCGTCTATAAAGGTGACATAATAATTCTTTTCACCTCTACTTGCAACATTTTTGAAGTCAGCTAGGTCGGTGTGAACAAGTTCAAGAAGACTCGTACTCCTAGTTGTAACAGGTTTACTAGGTTTCTTTGTTAACTTAGCCTCAACAAAACTAGCACATTTAGAGAGTTCTTGACTCGTCATACTTGGAATTAAACTCATAATTCTAAGTTTTTTTAATATAGTCAACATTCACATGACCTAATCTTCCATGCCAAACATCAATAGACTCAGCGATATAAGCAGAAGTAGATGCAATATTATTAGAAACTGAATCTGTGTTCAATACAAAAAAACCCCCCAGAAAGATAACCCTTGCCCACAAATTCCCCATTAAGCGACATTACAACCTTGTCAGCCTCAAAAACAATTTTCAAACCAGCTTTGTTTAATAAGGCACCAGACACGAGGTTTCGACGCAAGGAGGGTACAAATAAAGTGTTAGTGAGAGCAAGTGTTTTCCCTGAGGTGAGTTTGAGAAAGATCTTGCCTTTGCCTGTGATCAATGCAGATGAAAAGTTACCCATGTAGACACATTCCCTATCAGCAACTTCCTCGAACTCAGCAAACAACCCCTTATCAGCACAGAGGTGTCTAGAAGCACCAGTATCCAAGACCCATTCAGCAGCATTACCCACCAGATTTGCTTCAACAACCACAGCAGTAATGATATCCTCAGCCTCAGTCACAGCAACATTGGCTTTAGCAGTTTTCTTTTCAGTACACTGGTAGGCTTTGTGACCGGATTTCCCACAGACATAGCAAACCATGGGACCCTTAGCTTTCTAAATCTTTGCAACTGGTTTGGTATGCTTACTTGCAACATTCTTCTTGGCATGACCATAGTTTTGACTCTGACCAACCTTGGTCTTCCTCTTACCCTTGAACTTTCCTACATTAGATGGACCACCAGACTCGACTAGATTAGCTTTCACAGCAGCAACAGAAGTGTTGACATATTGACTGACAGATAGGTCTTTAAGGAGATTTGACTCCTCAGTCCTCATGTGTCCTACTAATTCCTGAAGGGTCATGTATTTTTTCTTATGCTTGAGGTGGTTTCTATAGTCAGACCAGGAGGGAGGGAATTTCTCTAACAGTACATTGGCTACAAAAGTGTCATCTAATTTCATACCCTCATCAACCACATCAGCACATAAATTCTCATAAACATGTACTTGTTCCATAATAGGTTTCCCGTCAACCATCTGAAACCCCAGCCACTTACCCGCAACATATTTCTTTTTCCCCGCGTCATCAGCCCCATATTTAGTTTCTAAAGACTCCCATATACTTTGGCAGACTTATGAATCATGAATAGGTCAAACAGGGTGTCGGTCATGTTATTTAGAAGTTGACATCTACCAGTCTTATTATCCTTATCAAATTTCTTAATAACATCCTTATTCGACTTGACACTAGTAACAACCGACGCAGCAGTAACTATTTCCTTACTAGCAGCAGGGGGTCAGAAACGACTGGAGTAGGGGGGTCACTAAACAGCACATAATCAATTTCTAATTGTTCGAAGAACATGAGCAGTTTTTGTGATCAGCGTTTGTAGTTATTACCATCGAGACGTTCAAGTTTGGTCAATTAAATCAGGAATGGTTTTTGCCAAAATAGGCGACATTGTTATCATAATTTCAGATATAGTTTTCAAATTGTTGGACAGAAATTACAGAACTCGGGAATACTGTAATTGTATATAACGAAAAATTGCAGTAATGGAAAAACAGAAGATTAGAAATACCGAAACAGAAGGTAGTGACGTGGTGAAACCACTGCCTTGAAAACTATATTTCCGGTACGACCGAGGTGGCGATCACCTATGACCGGTAGTTCCCCAAGGATTACACTACTGCCGCCTTACAGACTTGCCCACTCAAGACTGGAAGACCTGGAACGATTTTGCATTACCCAGAATTTTTCGAGACAGAAGAAAAGAGAGAGAGATAGAGATAGCTAGAGATAATTTTGTAGTTGTGTGTTTTCTACTGATGAATACTCTGCTATTTATAGGAATATAGCAGAGGTCGAAGTTCAAGAAACTGACCCCTAAAAACGCTAGGTCAGCTGTTAGTGGGGAGAGAATAATTCACCCATTAACAGTCGTTGACTGACCGAGTCAAACAAGGAAATCCAACAAAAAACAAAATAAGCCCAAAGGATAAAAAAGGGCCTCTAGCCTGCCCCGCATGGGCTCTACCCAAACCCAAACCCGAGCCCGAGCTCGAGCCGGGCCAGGCCGGCTTGCGCGTGTATGTAGGACCCAAACCCACTGGCCCAACAAACACACACAAAATCCACCTTGGACCAATCTCTTAACCATACAAAGAAAGGAATTAAGATAAACAAGAGTTGAGAGTTGTTGCCCACCGATGTGGGACAACAAACTCCTCAATTATTATTGTATTCCAACATTCCTTACTTCGAACGTGCACCATTCTTATCGTGTTCTCGACCTGATGTTGTCTAACGAAATGACAGTGTATCTCTATATGCTTCGCCCTATCATAAAAAATGGGATTCGTTGCTATGTGAATAACAGCTTGATTATCACAGCGTAATGTCATGGGTTTCGTATGAAATACACCCAATGATGCGAAAAAAGACTTTAACCAAATTAATTCGGTTGTTACACTACCCATGGCACGGTACTCTGCTTACGCCTTAGACCTTGAGATTGTCGCTTGTTTCTTGGCTCTTCATGACACCGGTGATAACCTGAGTGAAACGAAGTATCCACTTAAAGAAGGCCTTGTTAATGGACATCTTCGATAATCCGAATCACAATAACCTCGTAGCTCTAAGTCCGAGTCGCTACTTAGAACAATCCCCTTACTCGGGTTAACCTTAATAAAACGTACTACCCTCCAGGCAACATCCCAATGCTCCTTTTGTGGTTCACTGACAAAACGAGATAGCATGTGTACAGAATAGACAAGGTCCAGTCTTGTGACGGTTAGATAAACCAACCTTCCAATTAACCTCCGATATTTCATTGCATCCTTTTAGTAAGTCACCTTGAGCATGCTCTAATTGATGGTGTTGGAGCATTAGCGTGCTCACTGGTTTCGCGCCGCTCATTCCTGCTTTAATATTTCAATAATTCCCAACGCATATTTGGGTTGATTAAGAAACAGTCCCTTCGTCCCGTGTGCCACTTCGATGCCCAAAATATATTTGAGTCGACCCAAATCTTTAATTCCGAAGTGTATTGAGACTAGCTTTAAACTTTCCACTTTCTTCAACATTGTTGTTTACTATTATCATGTCATCGACATATACTAAAACTCCAATGAAAATATGTTGAGTTTATCGATCCGGTACTTATGAGAGGGGGGGGGGGGAGGGATGAATTAAGTACCCTTTTAAAAATTAAAGCGAAAATAGCGTTCACAATTTATACTGAAGCAGTACACGGGCAAATTAAACAGTCACGATGTCTATTCAAACAATTAAAATTATGTTGTACTGTTCTGATTGCTTGCGTGAAAAGGATACTTTGAACGAGAATGAAAGTAAAACAAATAAAAAGAAAGAAAGCGCGAGACACAAGATTTTTAACGTGGTTCGACCTACTCTCTAAAGGTCTACGTCCACCCTCTCTCTCTTATTAAAAATGTCTTTATAACCAAACCCGATTACAAATAAATATCTCCACGATCAACCCGATCGTGCAACTCGAGTACAACTCGTACTCCAATGAAACTCTTTCTTACAAACTGAAAAATGCAACACCAAATGCCTCTTTGTAATATTCAACAAATCTAACAATGGAGACAAAAATAATCTTATAGATATACGAACTTGAGTACTCCAACTTAATCCAAAAACATGGCTTATGAATGATTTGCAAATATAAGATGTTTACATTGAAAAAACCAATTTGCAAAAGTTACTCTGAAACAAAGTGATAAAAATTAATCTCTTAAGCTTTTGACTTTGTTTGTCTGCGTGTTTCTCCACACCTTTCAATTGCAAAGGATATCTCAATATATAGAGTTTGTCAGTTGACCAAATCAGACTCTATTTTGATACGCAACAAATTATTTCCAAAATAAAATCCTTTTATTCCTTCTTTTACGTAAAGAATAATTTGCCTATCAAAAATCAATCACAATTTGAAATATTTTTATTCTTCGTTAGAATGGAAATTTTCTCACATAATATTTCTTAACCAAATAGTTTTGACAGAAAAGTATTTTATACCGAAATCATTTTGACAAATATTTTACGCCGTAATTTATTAGATCAAGTGAAAGAATAAGCCCAAGTTGTATACCTTTACAGATTTTCTGGACAGGATGCAAAACTCATCTAAAGCTTCATCCGTCTTCTATTCCGAGCAAGTATGATTATGGGCCTGTCACACATACAACTAGAAGACGTTGAGAAAACTAATAATGATGATGTTGTTCTTTTATATATGTATTGATGTTGTATGTTGTAGTTGATGTTCTTCTATGTATTGTTGATGTATGTAGCATCTCTTGTTCTTCTATATATGTTGTTGCTACTAATTACTACTTCTAGTTATTTGTAGCAATAGGTTATTAGCAGCTCGCTAGCCGGATTCAATAAATTTCAGCTCTTTTTTTTATTAAAAAAAGAAAACTAATAACAATGGTTATTATGCAACCACCGTTGTTAAAGATTTCCCTCCTACGAAATATTGGCGCCTAAATGACTTACTATTGACAACGGTTAGAATCCGTTGTCAGTGACACTAATAATAAAGATTATTTTGAACAGAACCATTGTTATTATTTTCCCACCAAAATAAAAGAAACTTTTTAACAACTAAATTGAAGTCCTATACAATAACGGTTTGGAGCCGTTGATATTAGTATCAACAACGGTTTCTCCTTACTTTTAACCGTTGTTATAAATTTCAATTTCCGACCAAAATTTTCAACAGTTAATGGACTTTTTTAACAACGAAACAACATATATAACAACGGGTTTAAACCGTTGTCAAATGGTACAACAATGGTTTTGTTAGAAATGTCCGTTAATCGTTGTTGTAAGCAATAACAACGGACGCATTAACAACGTCCGCTTTTTTTCAATAACAACGATATTTAACCGTTGTTGAAGGCTAAGTCTGTAGTAGTGGGGCCGAGCTGAAAATGTTACTAAAACGGCGAGAAGAAGATGATCGGGAGGAAGATAGGAGACGAAAATATTGATAAAAGAGAATGATTTTGAGATTTTGTGTTGAGAAAACTAATAATGATGAAGATGGTTAGATTTTACCATTTTATTTTTAGGAATTGAAGATGATGAGCTAGCTAGAAGAGATGGCGGAGGTAGGAGATGAAGAACTTGAGAAAGATGAAGATTGTTTTTTTAGGTTTCTAGTGAGTTTATATGAATTTGTTTTTCAAAATGAAAGAACAGTGAGGAAGTGACCTAGGCTCCATTTGGCAAACCATTTTAGCTACCTGATTTGCCTTAAATAATTTTTTTTTGCCAAAACAATCAGGTAGCTTATTATTTTTGGAGTGTTTGGCAACTATCTGTTTTGACTGAAAAATGGTAAAAAAGGTACCTGAAATAAAAAACTACCTCATGTAGCATTTGACAAATCAGGTACCTGATTCAGTTTTATTTAATTAACAAAATTAAACACAATACAAAATTCTTACGTAAACTTAATTAATTCTTTTTGTGTGTATGACTTTAAAAGAAAACTAATTTTATATCAATAGTAAATTTTTGAGGATATATTGCTTGAATTTTTTTTACCTAATAGTTTTATATTAATTTGTGAAATTCTTTGGGCATGAATCATGTATATATTAAAGCTAGTAGTGGAAGTTATTCCTATAACTTTATTTTAATGGCTAATTCATTCGAAACAGTGTGCATGAAGAAATCATGAAAGTAGCAATGCAGTCATTTTCCAGTACCATTTTAAGTGCATGATTCTATTCAGAAGTTACTACTCAATTTGTTTCGGTCATATTACAATAACACAAGAATGATAGTAAAAACGTAAAGATATCAATAATAAACCATGTCCTTTTACGTCATTTTGTCAAATATCAGTTACCTTTTTAGCTAATTTTCAAATAGTTTTAACAAAAAATCAGCTACCTTATCAGTTCTTAATTTTCAGGTACCTTTTCAGGTTTCAGATACTTTTTCAGGTTTCAGCTATCTTTTCAGCTAGTTTTGCCAAACAGATCCTTACTGAGCAATGGACACAAAAGTCTTCCTAAAGTCTATTTTGCATTGGAAAATCCCCACTATTTTATTTTTTTTATGTGAAATGTCAAATCATATACTTCCTCCATTCATATCCAAACTCCATCTATTCCATTTTAATCCATTCATATCCAAACTACATCTTTCCTAATAAAGCCAACAAAATGACTTAAGTATCCTTATAAACATCAATTATTCACACAAAATGTCATCAAATGGCCCACCATTACTCCACCACAAACAATAAAAAAAAGCAAGATACACACTTCCCATTATACTTTCAATCATATATTAATAAACTCTTACAATTTGTGCATAAAACATAAATACACTATGGATTTGAATGGAAGAAATATTAATTACTCCCTCCACACAACTAACATCTTCCCATTTATTTTTGCACAAGAAATAAGAAAGCTGAATAAACAATGTTAAAGTAATAAGAGCTTGCAAGTGGACAGTTGATTAAAAGATGTTAACTATTCTGAGGTAGTTAACAGAAATGGTAATTACAGTGAATTAGGAAGGGGAAGTTTCCCACCATTTACAAAAGTTGGGGAGATTCAAAATGTCATAAATGTTCCCCCCCCCCCCCCCCCCCATTCCCCCCCCCCCCCCTTTACAAACCTAAAATTACATAACTCAATGCTAAATAAAAAAAGAAACAGAAATTACAAGTCTTCCTTCTTCATTTCTTCTCTGTTTTCATTTTCTTTGTTTTCTTTACTCATTTATTCTCTCTTTTGAGTTTCCTTCATCATTTCCACTCTTTCTTTGAAAGTTGGCCAAGGAACTGCACTCAAAAAAACTGTTAGTAACAACAATAATAATATAAACAACATAAATACGCAGATAAGAAGTCTTACTTGTTCATTCCGTAATGAAAATGAGTAAACCAAACCTTATCAATGAAGAACGACATATAATTGCCTGTACTCTTTTCGAAAACGTATTCAATGGCAAACCACAAAGGGGTGAAATGCAGAAAATGGCTGCAAAGTTTAATGTCGACAGAAGGACTATCTTTCAAATATGGAGGGTTGCAAAGAGACAAAGGGAAAATGGTGAAGACATATAATTAATGTCGAAGATAAAGGGAAAGAAAGGAAGGCCTACTATTGTAGTACCCATTGACAAATTATTAGCTACACCAAAAGGGGTCATGGGGTCATTGACTACTTTTAGCAAGGCAATCGGAGTTTCAGCAAATACTATCGCAAACTGGGTTAAACAAGGTAAAACAAGGAGTCATACTTCAGCATTAAAACCGTTATTAATAGAACAAAATCAGTTCAGTATATATGTTACATTTTGCTCTCTCAAAGTTGCAGTACGATAGGATATCATGTTCTTTACAGTTTAAAGAAATGTGTAACATTATTCATATCGACGAAAATGGTTCTATATTACTCAAGATCAAGCCAAATTTTTTCTACTTAGTGAAGAAGTGGATCCATGTAGAGCATCCAAAAGTAAAAGTTTCCTTACCAAGGTCATGTATATGGTTGCAGTTTCTAGGCCTATATATGATGGTAATGGAACATTAATATTTGATGGCAAGATAGGTATTTTTCCATTTACATTTCAAGATCCAGCCAAAAGAAACTCCAAGAACAGGCCAGTGGGTACATTAGAAACCAAGTCAATTCAGTCAATCAACAAACAAGTTATCAAGGAAATGTTAATTACGCAGATTATACCAGCTATAAAAAAACAAGTGGCCAGCAAGTATGAGCAAGAACATTGTTATTCAACAAGACAATGCTAAACCACATACCAGAGACAACGACCCTGATTTCATGTTGTCTTCAAAAACATATGGATTCAACATCAACATAAGCCAACAACCAGCAAACTCACCAGATTTAAATGTGTTGGATTTAGGTTTTTTCAGATCAATTCAGTCACTACAAACAAGGAAAGGAACAAAAACAATAGACGACCTAGTTTTCAATGTCATAGAAGCATGGAATGAAGAACCAGCATTATGTTTAAATGATGCATGGTTAAGTTTTCAGGCAGTAATGTTGGAGGTCATGAAAAATAAGGGACACAACAAGTTTAAGTTACCACACTTAGGGAAAAAGCACAAAGAACTGCTGGAACTTTACCAAGAAATTTAGAGGCAGATGAAGATGTTGTAATGGAATGTTTACATCTACTAAATGATGCAGGCAAGGGTGCTGATTTAGAAGGACTTTCTGTACCCATTAGCATTAAGTCATCAAATGTTAACATTCTAAATGTAATGATGTCGACAAGGTTGTTTATTTTGTAAACATTCTTCATAAAGAATGGTTAAATTATAAACATTTCATACGCAATGTAATGAAGTTCAGATTGTTTTGATATGAAAAAAACAAGCTCTCAAAGCAATATGCAATTTTATCATCGAGTTAAGGTGTCTAAGAAAAGGTCTCCTAAAACCATGCTGATATCAAGAGTAGTTACAGAAATTAACAAGTTGTGGTGGCCATTGATAGGCCTCCTACATAAACAACTCATACATTCGAAGTCTGGAAAACAGCATGGTGGAATCCTTATCATAGATGACATATATAAGTAACATAGGCAACATTTAAGGCAACAAAGCTCTCATGGCACTAAGCAATTTCATCACTGAGCTCTCCTAGACAATGAATATGTTTATAAAATAGATGACATATATAAGTAACATAGGCAACCCTTAAGGCAACAAAGCTCCATAGCACTAAGCAATTTCATAACTGAGCTCTCCTAAACAATAAATATGTTAAGAAAATAGATGACATATAAAAGTAACATTGGCAACACTTAAGGCAACAAAGCTCTCACATAGCACTAAGCAATATCATCACTGAGCTCTCATAGACAATGTAATTTTCAATTCAGAATGTAATATCAGATAATGAAATTTTCAATTCAGAATAATGTACACTAGTAGGCAGAATGTTATTATATCCAACACAATATTCCAGCAGGCAAACTATTATTATCAGAAAAAGAAAGAAAGAAGACAGAACGGACAGTAATACCAGCACCATAAAAAAATTGTCAGAGAAAGAAAGAAGGCATAAATAACCAGCAGACATTAAAAGTGGTGGTAGTCATCGCATCAGTAATGGAAGTCTTTTTAAGTTCATACGAGTAGTACATATATGAACTTATATGAATAGAAGCCTAACTTATTGACCTCAAAGAACAAAATTTGCATCCATCAGGACATTTTCACTTACTTTTGTAGCCAGACATAGTTTTATATAACGGACACATAAGTCCCAGCATATAATTGCAAATATCAATATCATCCTCTTCAACCTCTTGTTTACCCTTCTTCACCCTTACATCTTCCTCTTCTTCTTTAGAGCGACTTCCTTCACAACAGTCCACCGTCTTTTTTCTCTTCCTCTCCGTCCACGTGAACAAAAAAACACGGAAAATTAATCATTGCCCATAAAAATTAATCAATGCCCATAAATTAATCAATGCCCATAAATTAACTAATGACCAAAACCCGAACCAAATGTGACCCAAAAACCGTAACCCAATCCCGACCAACAAAAAACCATAAACAAGCAAACCCTAACCTGAACCCAGAACCCTTATCCAAACCCAGAAACCTAAACCAAAAACCCTAAACAGCGGCCGAAGGAAATACCTGAAACCCAAACCAAATGTGATAAAAATACCCAGAAACCGTAACCCAAACCCGACCAACCAACCCGAACCCAGAACCCTTATGCGAACCCAGATTCATAAACCAAAAACCGTAAACATACAAAATACCCAGAACCATAATCCGAACCCAGAACCCGAATCCTAATCCCGAACCCAGATCCCGAACCCTAATCGTAGATGTGTTAAAAAACACTAACCCAAACCCCGCTTTACCAAATGCGATAAAAATACTCAGAAATATACCTAATTAATTTGATTAAAAACTCAAATAGAGAGAATCATACCTTCTTCTTCTTCAAAAAATGAGAATCGGCGAGTTCCTTATCATAAGGGATCTTCGTAAATGGACAAGAAACTAAACCCGTGGAATCAATTACATCTAAATCGTCGAAACCGTCTTCCGAATCAGGCACAACATACCCATGCAACACAGAATAATGTAAAGGTTCTCTTTTTTCGACTTATTTTTTGGAGAATCCATGTAAGGAAGCAAAGAGTTAAGAAGAAGAAAGAAAAAGAAAGTTAGAGAAGAAGGAGTTAGGGTTTGAAGGAGTTAGGGTTTGACAGGAAGAAGATGAGAAGGGTTTGAAGGTGGAATGTTCTAGAGAGAGGCGGTTGTCTGATTGAGGGAGGTAGGGTTTGAAGGAATTAGGGTTAGATGAGTTTTATACGGAGGATGGGTTTGGGGTTTATACGGATGTCGCCATTTTTGGACTGGATTTGTGTTCATGGATCCAGTTTTGGGAATATTTTAGGTTTGGGGCAAATATATTTGGAGGGAAATTTTGGGTTGGGGTAAGAAAAAGGAGGGAACAATTAATAATGTTAAGTGGGTTAGAGGGAATTAGTTTAGTGTAATTGTTCTAATCCAAAAAAAGTAGGCCCATAAGTGAATGGCATATGTTGTAAATATTAAATGTGTATAAGGATCATATGGTCATTTAAATGACCAAATAAGGAAAGTTGAGAAATGGGAAGAAGATAGATGTGTTGCCAAATAAGGGAAATGGGAAGATGTTAGGTGTGTGGAAGGAGTAATTAACACACAAAATTGTTCACTTTTATCTATTAGCATAATATGTTTTGTATCTGACACGTTTTTACCTTGTGATGGATAACTTCGGTCACAAATGAGAATTTGTGAACTTATTATTTATTTTATACCAAAATGGGTCACCTTTACCCATATTGACATAATATGACATACAACGCAATCCACCTTCATTTGTGACGGATACCCTCCGCCACAAACGAGAATTTGCGCTTTTTTTTTGGGGCGGGGCGGGGGGGGGGGGGGGTTCTTTTTTTGTTTTTTGTTTTTGAGGATGGTGTTGATTGTATCATATATCTATCAATCAATCAATCACACACTAATTTTGCAGCAGAACAATCAACTTCTGACTTTATCTAGTGCCAATATCTTTTATCAACAAGACATTTATCCAATGAAATGAAATGAAATGAAATGATTGAAGGTTGGATTCCTGGATGAAAGAGATTATATAATTTTGGCTGTAAATATGGACATGACTGTATGTATATGGATCGTAATTATGCAGCGGAATGTGTTTTTGAAAGCGTGTGATTGAATGGATGGTTGTAAGTGTGGCTGTGTATGTGAATGTATAGATGAATAAGCTTGTATGGTTATGGATAAACAAATGATTGTAAGTATGTGGATGGACGATGAACGAATAGATGCATGGATGTCGATGGATAGATCGATGGACCTAACTCTCCCCTCGCAAAGAAAGAACTTCGGTTCACCCTGCAAACCAACCTCGCAAAATTGATCCTAAAGATTATACTCGCAAACCTAATCAATATAAAAGCTCACACATAAACTTTATTTTATAACTCAATAATCTATACTGAATTCTCTACAACGTCCAGCCCTTTATATAGGGTGGATACACGCCTATTCTAACTTGAAGTAGGAGTCCTACACCTAGTGTGTTTAAAACTCTAAGTTTGACTCAGAATACTACTCCTAGTATGACCCAAACTTATTGTTTGACTAGGATTACAAACCCTACTAATATTAGGAAAGTCAATACTTTCCTAATCTGAATTCCCTAACTGACTAACTGATTCTGATCCTAACAAACTATATCTAGTTAAATTATTATCTAATCTAACTAAATATTTTATTATAACTAACTAATTCTGATACTACTAGAACCTTCTAGACTATCACACACATCCAACTTTGGCAGTGTGGTTGCTTGCTCGACTTTTGATGCGTATCTCTAGCTTAAGGTTTAAGTAAAACGACTTTCTTGAATATAGTAATGCGGCGTAATGGTTTTTTGTAAAGATATGGTATGTATAATGCTGTTTGTATTGAATGTATGGATGGTTATGTGTGTAAGATGGCTGTATTAATATGGATGTATTGATGGGTGTTTGTATGGACAGATCTGATTGATTGTATGAATGGGTATGAACGTATGAATGCTAATTGTTGCGGACGGTCGTTTTTGTTATCTTGAATTAATATAGTAATAACCGGATAGAACGATGAACCTCAGCCTTCCCTCGTAAAGAAAGACCTACGACGCTCCCTGCAAACCAACCTCGCAAAGTTGATCCTAAAGACTAGACTCTCAAACCTAATCAATAAAAGTTCACTCTGAAACTTAATTAATTCTTGATAATCTGATTTATAACAACAAATGGAACATCCTATATATAGGGTGTGTATATGCCTAAACTTACTAGAGAAAGGAGTCCTACACCTAGTGTGTTTAAGACTCTTATTTTGACTATAAATCCTACTTCTAATATAACCCAAACTTTAAGTTTGACTATGATTACAAAACCTACTAATATTAGGAACGTCAATACTTTCCTAATTTTATTCCCTAACTAATTAAATACTTCTACGAACTAATTTAACGAATTCTACTACAAATAAATATCACACAGATCCAAGTTGGTCGTGTGGGTTGCTCGGCCCATATGGGCTGGTCGTGGGCTGATTGCATAGCTTCATGGGTTGGTCGTGGACCGTTGCTTCTCTTGGCTCCTCTTCAATCTGTCCCATGCTATTTTTAATACCTTTGTTAACCCAATTTCGAAACCATCAACTAGAGCCTTTGTATTTTGATTAAGGAGTAGCTTATAGGAGTATGCTCCCGCATCACGTTTACCAAAGTCGGTGATCTATCTAACTGTTTGTAGTAATCTTGCGAGGCAAGAATGAAATTAACACATAGACTTATTTTTAATAAATACTTTTAAAAATAACTTTATTAATTATCCCCTCTAATTTTTATTGTCATACTTTTTATTTTGGGTGATTTAAAAAATACTAATAAAATGGAATGAGATGAGTGATTTGTGGTGTAAATTCTTAGTCAAATTAGAAATGAGATAATTCATTTGTGACGGATACCCTCCGCCACAAACGAGAATTTGCGCTTTTTTTTTTGGGGCGGGGCGGGGGTTCTTTTTTTGTTTTTTGTTTTTGAGGATGGTGTTGATTGTATCATATATCTATCAATCAATCAATCACACACTAATTTTGGTGCAGAACAATCAACTTCTGACTTTATCTAGTGCCAATATCTTTTATCAACAAGACATTTATCCAATGAAATGAAATGAAATGAAATGATTGAAGGTTGGATTCCTGGATGAAAGAGATTATATAATTTTGGCTGTAAATATGGACATGACTGTATGTATATGGATCGTAATTATGCAGCGGAATGTGTTTTTGAAAGCGTGTGATTGAATGGATGGTTGTAAGTGTGGCTGTGTATGTGAATGTATAGATGAATAAGCTTGTATGGTTATGGATAAACAAATGATTGTAAGTATGTGGATGGACGATGAACGAATAGATGCATGGATGTCGATGGATAGATCGATGGACCTAACTCTCCCCTCGCAAAGAAAGAACTTCGGTTCACCCTGCAAACCAACCTCGCAAAATTGATCCTAAAGATTATACTCGCAAACCTAATCAATATAAAAGCTCACACATAAACTTTATTTTATAACTCAATAATCTATACTGAATTCTCTGCAACGTCCAGCCCTTTATATAGGGTGGATACACGCCTATTCTAACTTGAATTAGGAGTCCTACACCTAGTGTGTTTAAGACTCTAAGTTTGACTCAGAATACTACTCCTAGTATGACCCAAACTTATTGTTTGACTAGGATTACAAACCCTACTAATATTAGGAAAGTCAATACTTTCCTAATCTGAATTCCCTAACTGACTAACTGATTCTGATCCTAACAAACTATATCTAGTTAAATTATTATCTAATCTAACTAAATATTTTATTATAACTAACTAATTCTGATACTACTAGAACCTTCTAGACTATCACACACATCCAACTTTGGCAGTGTGGCTGCTTGCTCGACTTTTGATGCGTATCTCTAGCTTAAGGTTTAAGTAAAACGACTTTCTTGAATATAGTAATGCGGCGTAATGGTTTTTTGTAAAGATATGGTATGTATAATGCTGTTTGTATTGAATGTATGGATGGTTATGTGTGTAAGATGGCTGTATTAATATGGATGTATTGATGGGTGTTTGTATGGACGGATCTGATTGATTGTATGAATGGGTATGAACGTATGAATGCTAATTGTTGCGGACGGTCGTTTTTGTTATCTTGAATTAATATAGTAATAACCGGATAGAACGATGAACCTCAGCCTTCCCTCGCAAAGAAAGACCTACGATGCTCCCTGCAAACCAACCTCGCAAAGTTGATCCTAAAGACTAGACTCTCAAACCTAATCAATAAAAGTTCACTCTGAAACTTAATTAATTCTTGATAATCTGATTTATAACAACAAATGGAGCATCCTATATATAGGGTGTGTATATGCCTAAACTTACTAGAGAAAGGAGTCCTACACCTAGTGTGTTTAAGACTCTTATTTTGACTATAAATCCTACTTCTAATATAACCCAAACTTTAAGTTCGACTATGATTACAAAACCTACTAATATTAGGAAAGTCAATACTTTCCTAATTTTATTCCCTAACTAATTAAATACTTCTACGAACTAATTTAACGAATTCTACTACAAATAAATATCACACAGATTCAAGTTGGTCGTGTGGGTTGCTCGGCCCATATGGGCTGGTCGTGGGCTGATTGCATAGCTTCATGGGTTGGTCGTGGACCGTTGCTTCTCTTGGCTCCTCTTCAATCCGTCCCATGCTATTTTTAATACCTTTGTTAACCCAATTTCGAAACCATCAACTAGAGCCTTTGTATTTTGATTAAGGAGTAGCTTATAGGAGTATGCTCCCGCATCACGTTTACCAAAGTCGGTGATCTATCTAACTGTTTGTAGTAATCTTGCGAGGCAAGAATGAAATTAACACATAGACTTATTTTTAATAAATACTTTTAAAAATAACTTTATTAATTATCCCCTCTAATTTTTATTGTCATACTTTTTATTTTGGGTGATTTAAAAAATACTAATAAAATGGAATGAGATGAGTGATTTGTGGTGTAAATTCTTAGTCAAATTAGAAATGAGATAATTATATATTATGGAATAAATTTTAAGAAAAAAGAACCATAAAATTGGGATGAATGAAATATAACTTTATTTTTCAGAAGTAAAAATTAATTATCATGAGCTTCTCCCATAGTCATGCATGCACAAAGATTGCTTAAATCGTTTTTAAACTATAAAAATGAAGACCGAATAAAATAAACCCATTGATTGAACTAAAAAAATACTCCAATTCTATTAAATCGTTTTTAAACTGTAAAAATGAAGACCGAATAAAATAAACCCATTGATTGAATTAAAAAAAATACTCCAAATTCTTATTAAATTACTCCGGTCAAGTATATGTGTATATCTTAAGAATAAATAGAGAAGACTTGAATGTCAATGTTAATCTAACATGATGGATCGCGTCATTGAGGGTTCTATATTAAATATCGAGGTACTCCCACTATCTTATATTCGTATGTAGCCAATAGCAATAAGCCAATGCACAACCTTCGGATAAATTAGTCCTTGCGAACAGAAGAACAAGTCGACAATATTACGATTAAGAATAATGTTGATTATGTATAATGTAATGTAGTTGAGTATTTGTTTAAACTGAATTATATAGCATGCAGAGAACTACCTAATCAATAATAGAATGCATTATTCACTCTGTAATTTCATTGCACTTAACCTACATTGTATATATTAACTTGGAATTTACTTGTTTTTTTTTATTATATCTGTATTTTTTATGAGATTTATTACCTCAAATTTTATTTGTTTATTTGTTACGGAGTATTAAGCATATATATATATGTATGTGTATTTTTGCGGGGTTTATTTAAGTTATTTTAACTTTTTTCCATCAAAACTCAAATCTAACCAAGTTTATATGTTGTGTTTTTTGAGTTTTATTGTAATTTGTGGAGCTTAATGTTTTAATGGTAGAGCTTAAAAATTTTATATTAAAACTCATGTAATTTTTAAAGCAAAACTCAAAATTTTTATTATGATTCTCAAAAACTATAAAATTGATGATACTAATGCATCAGATGTATAATTCACTTACTAATTCTTTTACCATTGCCAATTTCAAGGAATAAAAATCCTAAATTATAATCCGGCCTAAATAGCCTTTGTAACGCTCAGATCTGCCCAAGCAAAGTCACCAACTAGGTCGTGACCTTGTTGGTCATGCTAATGACCCCTTAATGTAAGATTCAAAATGTAATTTGGGCGACATTGAATAAGAAAGGGTCAATTTATGTCCTTGAGTTGAATATGGTAACCTTGTTAATAAACGATGTTAAGAATTTGATTTTGGTTGAATGTGATTCCGCCATGAATTTAGATGATTTTGGTGTTTTTAATTTTTCGGGTTTTATATGAATTAATCGGCTTTTCGCATCAATTCCGATATCAAACAAAGATTTATAAACCTAATTAATAAAGTAGTACTCTAGTCGGGGTCTAACACAGAGATGGTGGGGATAATTGTTTAGCTAAGTTCCAATTTAAGACAAAGTCAGGGGTAATAAGGTTTTTTGTGAAATGACTAATGACTAAATAAGAAGTAAAACTAGATGCAAATACTAGGCCAATATGTAAAAGGAACTAGGTGACGGGGCTACCTAGGTAAGTCGGTAACCAAACATATGAGAGCGGTCTAGGGTCACCTTTATGGTAGGTCTAGGGTCGTCTCTTCTCTCGAGTTGACTAACCTAAGGTCGAGTCGTATTCTAGCTTTCACTACAAACAAGGTCAACCTAACACATAAACATGCTCATGAAAGCCATGGACCATCATCCAAAACAAACAAAGTGAAGACTAATGCTCAACCTTTCGTTGAGGCAATTTATCGAACACATAACATGCATAAAGTGAAAACCCAACCGAAGAGATAACACAAGATAACCCTAAACATGCTTCATGGTTACCAACTACCCAAGCAAACCCCTAACCCTAGAAATAGACTACTCACTCATGGGAAAGGGAGACATATGAATAATGGAAGAACAAATGCTAAACATGTTGTAATAATATGAAAGTAAACAATTGATTTAAGGAAACTTGAAGTAAATGTAAAGACAAAGTAAAGAAGGAGAATATTATACTTAACAATTATATAAAGGTATGAACCTTGATACAAGTTGAAGAATTCTCTCAAATGTCTTCAAATTACAACCCAAATCCCTAAAATTAACTAATGGAAATGCTAAGAACAAACTAGATTAACAAAGAGATTGACTAAAAGATTCTATGAACTAAATAAAGATTATGATTTTGAGTTGAGTTTTGAATGTGGAAAGATGAGCAATGGAACAGTAGAAACCCTAGGAATGCGTGAAAATAGTGTAAAAGTTGCGTCCAAGTTGCGTCAATGAAAATAGACTAAGTGCATGCGGGTTTATATAGTGCACGAAAATCCGAGAAGTGACTCTCCAACCGGCTGCCGGTCTGGAACCGGCTACAAACTTCTGAAACTTTCTTCAATGCTAGCTTCCTCCCCAGCCGGTGGACCGGCTGCTGGTCATTACAAAAAAATACAGCCCTTGCGACGGAAAATTTGCGACGAATAGAAATTCCGTCGCAAATTTGGTTTTGGGACGGACTTTGCGACGGATTTTTTTTTTGCGACGGAATTTGCGACGGACCTAAATTTCCCAGACCCGCGAAGTGAAAGTCAAATGGCGGGAAAGTTTGCGACGGAAAATCCGTCGCAAATATTGACTTTTGCGACGAAAATTCCGTCGCAAACAAAATGACCAGACTTGACCAAAATCTGGTCAAGGTCAAACGTTGACCAGATTTGCGACGGAAATTCCGTTGCAAAAGTCAAAATTTGCGACGGAATTTCCGTCGCAAATCTGGTCAACGTTTGACCTTGACCAGATTTGCGACGAAAATTCCGTCGCAAATTTCCGTCGCAAAGTTTATTTATACAGACCCCGCGGGTCTTCTTTTTTCCCCAAATCGATTTCAATTAACTCTTAAAACCCTAAGTGCGATTTTTCGACGAACAAGAAAACCACCCCACCCCACCACCCCCCGACGCCGCCGCGCCGCCGCCGCGACAACCCCACCCCACCCCCGACGCCGCCTTCCTTCCTTCCTCCCTCCTTCTCCTTCCTCCTCCTTCCTCCTCCTTCTCCTTTCTTCTCCCTTCCACCTGCCACCTCACCGCCGCCACCACCTCACCGCCGCCACCTTGCCGCCGCCACTTCTTTCTTCCTTCTCCATTTCTCCTTATGTATGTATACTAACTTTCGTTATTTATATACCGTCTTAATTAGTTATGTTTAATCCGTCGCAAATTCCGTATTATTGTTTTTTTATTGTTATTAGGAATAGTTAGTTTAGTTTAATTGTTATTTGATTAGTTTAGTTAGTATTGTTAGGTGGTTAGTGATATTAGGTTAGTAGCTAATTCCGTCCCAAATCCGTCGCATATTGTTGTTAAGATGTTTAGGACGATTGATTTTTGATATAAAATTTGCATTGTTGTTGATTGTTAGTGTTGTTGATTTGTTTAGAATATTCTTGAATAGTACCCGTTCAATAATTACACATTAGGTGTAATTGTTGAATAGTCCCCGTTTTGGGACTGTCTTTGAATCTTTCATGCCATTTAGGTAGTAAACACTCTTATATTTTCTTGATTGTAATGAAACAAAAATTGGGCAACACTTCCTTATTGTTCTCCAAATACATTCTATATAATGTATTTGGAGAACAATAGGGAAGTGCTGCCCAATTTTTGTCTCATTACAATCAAGAAAATATAAGAGTGTTTACTAATGGTATGAAAGATTCAAAGATGGGTTTAGGCTGGAGAGATAAGGACCCCAGACCAATATATGTAAATTGTTTTTTTTTGCAGGTTGGTGTTGGTGTTGGTGTTGGTGTTGGTTTTGGTGTTGGTGTTGGTGTTGGTGGTGTTGGTGTTGGTGTTGGTGTTGGTAGTTGTAGTTGTAGTTGTAGTTGTTGTTGTTGTTGTTGTTGTTGTTGTTAGTTGTTGTTATATATATGTAGTTGTTATTTAATTGTTGTTGTTAATTAATTGTTGTTGTTGTTGTTAATAAGTGGTTAACTAGTTTTTGTTGTTAGTTGTTGTTGTTATATATATATATATATATATATATATATATATATATATATATATATATATATATATATATATATATATATATATATATATATATGTAGTTGTTGTTATTTAATTGTTGTTGTTAATTAGTTGTTGTTATTGTTTGTTAAAATATGTACTACTATCTATTAGATTCGATAATCTTGTATTTGTTGAAATTATTGTAGATGCCGTATGGCTTAATGTCAATGAAATTATCTTATTAATCTTATTATTCAAGTTTTTAATTACGTAAAGCATTTCTTTCTAATTGTTGCTATATTAGTTTGATAATTATATGCCGGGCGGAAGACGACGAGGTGGTGGTAGTCGTCAGCCTGAGGGAGGACGATCGGGAGCTAATGATGATGAGGACGAGATTGTTCCACCTGAGCCTCAGCCGCCTACACATCGAGTACATCTCGATCCGACTGATTACGAAGGCGCCAAGTGGTAAGTATCTTATTTGTTTACGGATAATTGATTATATATATGTATATATTGATTATAATATGATTACTTGTTGACTATTTTATTTTCACATTTAACTCTTTTTCAGGTTCAGTGACAAAGACGTTTCTACTCTTATAACAAAGACCATTATTTGCAACTACAAGGAGTATGCGCCCAACTGGTCAGCCGCGTCGGATGCCATTAAGGAAGAGTGGTGGAATTGGTTTGAGGTGTTTATTAACTGTTTACCTATTTCCGTTTTATTATTTATTACCTATTTATTGTTTCATATTTATTTAACTATTTTTTTTTGAAACAGAAACAAGTTACCTTTCACCCTCGTGATAGAGCAGCGGTTAGGTCGGCGTGGGAAGACATGATGAAAGACCGCCTTCGCAAAAGAATCCACTACGCTATGAGGAAAACAACGGAGCAAAGGCCGCAGTGGATACCGGCCGATATTTTCGAACAACTAAAGGGTAGAAAGGACGATCCAAAATTCCAAGAGAAATCCGACAAAAACAAGACCAACCGGATGTCGGGAAGTACCGAAAAAGGCAGGGCCTTAGGTACTCACATTATGGGTCGTAAAAACACCCTACAGATGATGGATGAAATGATAATTTCTTAGTTTTTAATTCACTTTTTCTTGTCTTGAATAATTTTCACCCTTTGACAATCTTGAATGTTTTTTTTAACAAGTGCCGTTGGATTAAAATTGCAGGCTGGAGAAGATGGGAGGGATGTACCATCCGCCTTGAAGTTGCTGGAGAAGACAAAAAAGCATGCCAAGAAGGGTTGGCTATCAACGAAACCCAAAGCACTCTTTGTAAGTTAACAGAAACTTTTCTTTATGTTTTAGTAATTTGGTTTACTAATTAATTAACGTATACTAATAACACTTTATTTTTGTTTTGTAGGACAAAGTTTTTCAAAGAAAGTCGAAAATGATAAGTGAAGGGATCCCGGAGCAAGATATCGACGACAACGAGATCTACTTCGAAGAACACGGCGGTTTCAACAAGAAAGGGTTGATACTCGGTATGGGAAATGCAGCCCCAGTCATTTACGAGCGTCGTCGTCACTCAAGTGCTGGGACCCAATCATCATACACTCCAGGTTTGTATTTTATAGTTTATTAAAAATTAAGACTAACCAATTATTTAACCGTTTATTAAATGAATATAATATCATGTTTGACTACTCATTGCAGGTATCGTCGGCAGAGTTCTTCGAGAGAATGCTCAGCTAAGAGAACGTGATCTCGAGACATCCCAAAGGCTGAAGGCAATTGAAGAATACTTAAGTCAACGGGGGGCGGAGTTCACTACTCAGAGCTGCAACCCGGGAGGCTTTTCTCAGCCGAGACGCGACTTCGACGATGATGGCGGCGACAATGCTAGGGCGGCCACTCATTTCGCCACCCCACAGCCCACCGACACGACCGTTAGATAGGTTTTATTAGGTTGTTTAGTTGATGTACCGCGGATTATGTTTAGTTTTTAGTTGGATGATCATTTGTACAACCTTCATTTTAGTTATGAAAAGACGTTTTAAAAACCTTGTCTCCGACAAGTTTTTTGTTGCTGGGTTGTTTTTCTGAAATTGCAGGTTTACAGATCATGCAAAAGGGAAAAAATGAATCATTTCAATGGAAATGGGGAGCTGGAAAAACGGCTGAAACCCGAAAATCATACAGGAATTTGCGACGGAAATGTCTCAATTTGCGACGGAATTCCGTCGCAAACCTTGACTAAAAGTCAAGGTCAGTCCAGATTTGCGACGGAATTTCCGTCGCAAATAGTCCCTTTTGCAACGGATTTTCCGTCGCAAATCTGGACTGACCTTGACCAAAAGTCAAAGTCAGTCCAGATTTGCGACGGAAAATCCGTCGCAAATAGTCCCCTTTGCGACGGAAATTCCGTCGCAAATCTGGACTGACTTTGACTTTTGGTCAAGGTCAGTCCGTCGCAAAATAAGGTCAATCCGTCGCAAAACTGTTGCGACGGAAAAATCCGTCGCAAATAAACTTTTTGCGACAAAAATATGGGACAGATGCAGTCCGTCGCAAATCCGTCGCAAAAGCATCATTTGCGACGGATTTCACCCTTTTTGCGACGGACTATTCCGTCGCAAAGAGCGCATTGTTTTGTAGTGGGTCGGCTACCGGCTGTGGGCCTTGATAACTGGTATTGTCTTCTTACGTTGAAAGAAAAAGTGGCGAAGTGTGAGAGGGGGTCCCAGCCGGTCAGCCGGCTGCCGGTTGGCCACC
Organism: Silene conica; assembly: GCA_029255685.2. Classification (NCBI taxonomy): domain Eukaryota; kingdom Viridiplantae; phylum Streptophyta; class Magnoliopsida; order Caryophyllales; family Caryophyllaceae; genus Silene; species Silene conica. The sequence continues at coordinate 17,279,347 of CM055313.2, read as the reverse complement.
GGCTGAGGACCCAATACCAAACTTCTGAAAAATATCTTCTTATGCTCAGGTGAAGGGGCTCCCAGCCGGCGGACCGGCTGCCGGCCGACCGGCTGAGGACCCCACTACGCCATTTCTTCCCCTTTTCTTCTCTTTTTGCTTTGATTCCACTTCGTTTGTTCCCACTTCTTCGTTCCCGCCTCAAGTCCTACAAAATGACAACCAAATACGTAGGATAACGATATCGGGTATAAAAAGGAGCAATAGCATATAAAACGGGGGCGAAACAGGATCGAAACAAGAGGAAAAGAAAGAAAAATAATGACCGAATTTGGGCTCATCAACTTGTAAGTAAGATTTTTTGATAGCATAAAATGTCGCTTCTTGTGAATTGTGATGTTAATATGACCTAAAAAATTATTATGACCCTCTTTACTATTCTTTTACATTTTCAAAACTTGGTGTCCATAATAACACGTAAATGGGACCAAATAAATAAAATAGAATAGGTGTAAAATAAAAAAGAGAATAGTTGGACAAAGCTACATAAATAAAGATCAAAAGTAAGTTTTTATTAAAAAATGAAATGCATTTTTAATATTTTTTCAAAAATTGTTAGAAAAAATTCTGACCCGTATTTTGACCTTAATCCGACTTGTGATCTGTATTTGAACCAGCCCGTGATTTGACCTTACCTGGTTCAGAAAGACAAAGTCACGGGGGTAGTGGACTTCGGAGGGGCTCTTAGGGGCTGCATGGGGGCACTTCCAATCCCCCTCCTGGGTTTGGTGGGTGGTTAAATGAAGATCAGGAGGAAGAATTCCACAGTGCGGAGGAGGAAATCACTCCAATGGCTGTTTCTACAAATGATGCGTTACCTCAGGAACAACAACAACAGCGAGCAACGACTTTTAGAGGTAATGATAACTCCTTTTCTTTTATTGGTAGATCACCGATGGATGCAGGATATTTGGATAGAGATGAACATATTCAATTGGGTATTAGAAGCAGGGTTGATAATAATTTAACATGGGTACAAATTGAGGATGAGCGGAGAGGTTTCAATCAAACATTTCCCCCCTCCCCCCGGGGGAATTTCAGTAGTTTACCATCGTGAGGATGGATCAGTTCAGAGAATTAATCAAGGCGAGAGGACAAGAGTTAGTGTTGATAATCAGAGTAATGAAGATGACGTGCTTAGAAATGGTGTTCACAATGAGGACGAGGTGCGAGATATTGGAAATCAGGAACTGGATGAGGGTATAAGGGGTGAGTTAGAAGTATAGAACCTACCCTAATTTCATCTGACTCTGACTCTGATATGTCGGAATCCACTGAGTCTTCAGCGCTGACCCCATCCTCTGGAGAATCACTTCAAGACCTTCCCCTTCATTAGTGGGTGGAGAATCTTATCTCAAGTTCTAGTTCGGGAACAAGGCTTCAGGTAGTAATTTTGGCATCACTTACTAATAAAAAAGAAGAAAAGGGAGGATTTGAGTTTGGGGCTTAAGTTAGAGTTAGGTCTACCAAATATGAGGGGGGGGGGGGATTTGTTCGAAGGAGGATGTCATTGTTCCTCATGAGGCAAATGGAGGGGATACAGATAACAAGAGAAATAAGGGTAAGGCAATTATGGATTTGTCTTTAGTGGGTATTAGGGAAAAGGAATTGGAGTTGGCTAAAAACACGGCCAAGTTCAAGGATTTTCTGGCTAAGAAAGACCGTGAAGAGGATGAAGCAGCAGCAAAAAATGCAAAAGGTAAAGGAAAAATGAATCAATCTATGAAGAAACAAAAATGTAGACATGAAGCTTTCTTTCTTCCTGAAATTGGAGCCAAATCCAGTTTGTTTGACAAAATAGGAGCTGTCAGTCTGTCTGAAGGGCTAATGGGGTTGGCCGATGCCTATGGACCTCCTATTGCTGATGCACAGATGATGGAGGCGGTGGGACAGGCCAAAAAGCGTAAATGCAGTACCCAAGTTGGGTTCACGGTGATTCCAGAGGAAGTTACAGAATCAGTAGAAAATGCTAAGGAATTCCTTCTTCAAATGCAAAAAAGACCGTGTGTTGGGGAAGGGATTAGGAAGGCTGGAAAGGAAGAAGGTGGCTTTATATTGTTCGTGGAAGAGGTAGTTTTCGAGGAGACGAGTCCGTCGTCCTCACCTTCAGTTGAAGACTATGACGTCTATAAAGGCTTTCAGGAGGTTGGGCCATCACAACCTCCTAGGGGGCCATGAATGACATTGTTTGGAAATGTAGGGGTCTGAATAACCCGCTTGCCCCTACAATCCAGAAATTGAAAGCGGTTTTAAGTAGTAGTTACTTCGATTTTATTTTCTTAAGTGAGACAAGATGTAGTAGTAGCAGTTGTAACTTTCTCTTCCAAGCTTTTAGAGTATTTGGTTTTGTCGAATACCATTTTGTCGAAGCGGAATGAAGGTCGGGGGTTGTGGGTAGGATAGAAAAAGGGGGCTAGGATGTCCGTGATCTCATCTTGTAAAAATTTCATCATTTTGCGTGTTTTGAAATGCAATGGTTCCCCGTGGTATTTGATTTTGTTCTACGGTGCGCCGGAGGTTGCATCTCGTAGGAATGTGTTTGAAAGCCTCGAGCCATGGTTTAACTCATGGGATGATCCGTTTTTAATTGTGGGGGATTTCAATCAAGTAGAACATGAATGCGACAAGCTCAGCGTAAAAAAGGGGTCGATCTTGGGAGCGGTGGAGTTCTCGGATTGGAAACTAAGAAATGAACTAATTGATATCCTTTTCAAAGGCCCGAGATTCACGTGGTGTAACAATCCGAAGGGACATAAGCGGGTATACGAAAGACTCGATAGGGCATTAGGATCGCGGGATTAGTTATTATCCTTCCCGTCTACGGGTGGGAAGCATTATCCAATTCAGATTTCGGATCACGCGCCCATTGAAGTCAACCTGAATCTCATAAGTCAGTCTGAGGGTAGAAAACCGTATAAACTCGAAGCATGGTCTCTTGAGCAAGAGGAATGCAAGGAGCGGATCATCAAGGCTTGGACCTCGGGGAGTCGGGGTTCACCGGCTTTTCAATTGTCCCGGAAACTAGAGCTGGTGAAAAGGAATGTACGGGAGTGGACACTCTCTAGATCTAAGGAGTGGAAGGAAAAATGGGAAGAGTTCGATGGTAAACTCATTGAAAGGATTGATCTAGCTATCTGCGGGGATGGTGGAGTGATGTGTGACAATATCCATGAAGATCTAAAGGCCTTTGCCAGTGCGATGGTGGTCTCTTTGAAGCAAAAGGCTAAAATTAAATGGATTGCAGAAGGGGATGCATGCACAAAATTTTTCTTTAACTGGATTTGAGGACGTGAAGGGAGGAACTTTCTTCATTGAATTAAAAAGAAGGAGGGGATTGGGGTTTTGGGTCGGATGCGGTGGGTAAGGAATTTCAAGGTGTTTTTAACGAGGTGTTTGGGGTCTTCTCAAACAAGTTGAAAATTAATACGGATTCTAACCCTTCTCATGCGATGAGATTCCTTAAGAGGCGCATCTCGGAGGATGAGTCGGATAGACTTCTGAGGCCTTTCACAGCTAAGGAAGTTAGAAGGGCTGTTTTTCATATGGGTCCGTTGAAGTCTCCCGGACCGGATGGGATTCCGGCTATTTTCTATCAAAAATATTGGGAAAAGGATGTGACGGAGCAATTCTTTTGGTCTTGAATTCTAGGAGATGAACAGGACTTTCATTACTCTTATCCCGAAGGTTGAAAATCTGGAGGGAGTGGCGGATTACCGTCCGATTAGTCTCTGTAATGTCACCATGAGAATTATTACAAAATGCATTGCTAATCGGATGAGTAGCCTCATGGGGAACATAGTCAGTGAATCTCAGAGTGCATTTGTGAAAGGAAGGAATATCAGTAACAATATTCTCTTGGCTTACGAATTCATTCATAAGGTTAATCAACGTCGGACGGGAAGGACTGGGCTTTGTGCTTTAAAAGCTGATATGAGTAAAGTGTATGATCAGATGAAGTGGGATTTTCTGGAAGCTGTTCTTAGACAGTTTGGTTTTCCGGGAAAGTTTGTATATCTCATAATGGAGTGCGTTACGTCTGTCTCATATGCGATTCTTACCAATGGTGTGCCTAAGAACCATTTCTTACCAAGATGTGGGCTCAGACAGGGGGATCCTCTATCTCCCTTGCTTTTCATTTTGTGTACGGAAGTTCTTACGGGTATGCTTGAGGTTAGTCAACAGGACTCTCTAATGGGGCTACGGGTTTGTCGGGGAGCGGAGCCCATCTCTAGTCTGTTGTTTGCAAATGACTCGCTTTTCTTCTTTGAGAACAAGGGGGATGCGGCGAGGAGGCTCAAAGAAAATTTGGAACTTTACTGTAATACATCGGGGCAGAGGTTAAATTTCATTAAGTCAAGTACTATTTTCAGTCCAAACACCACGTTAGCTGTGGTGCAGAACACCTTGAGGATTCTTTGGGTTCAGAACTCCTATGGTTTTGGGAAGTACTTGGGTCTACCAACGGAGTTTCAGCAAGAGAAAAAAGGGATTATCGGTTATTGAGTATATTTTTCGTCGCATCTCGTCATGGCAAGGTATCTTTCTCTCACCTGCGGGCAGACTGTCTTTGATTTCATCGGTCCTATTAAATCTCTCCAATTACTTTCTATCGGTGTTTTAAATTTCGGTAAGTGTGACAAAAAAGATGAACTCTTTACTGTCACAATTTTGGTGGGCTGGATGTAAAAAAGGGTCAGAAAATCCATTGGTGTAGTAATAGGTTCTTGAGCCTTATGAAATGCGAAGGAGGACTTGGTATCCGAGATGTGGGATGTTTGAATAGAGCATCGTTGGCAAAAAATGGTTGGCGTGTTTTTTCTGGGGAAAACTCCTTATTTGGGAGGATTTTTATAATGAAGTTCTACGGGAAGGATTATGTGACACCTGGTGATCTGCTTCGTGGGGGACAATCCCTATCTTGGGGGGCTCGAAGTATACTGGAAGAGATTAAGGCGATTCGAGACATGGTTAGTTGGAAACCCGGTATGGGATCTGCGTTGAATGTGTGGTCAACTAAGTGGGTGGACGGTGAGGCTCCTGAACCAAGAGAGGAAATTTTAGGGCTTGAATTCGTTCATTATTGATCTTTTCAAATCAAACATCTTATTGATGGGCAGCAGCACTGGAATGAACCTGTTATTAAATTTCTTTTTGAGGACCGCTAGGCTAACCGGATTCTTGATATGTCACTCTGCTTATCTGAGGTGGTCGATACTGTTTATTGGCCGTTTAGCAAAAATGGTCAATATACATTCAAGAGTTGATATGGAATTTTTCACAAGGAACTCATGGAAAGAAAGGCCACGGGAAGAGATAAAACAAGGGTTAACCAGGATAGTATACGATTCTGCATAAAAGTGTTATGGACTTTGCCTGTGCCAAATCAATGGAAAACTTTCTTATGGAAATCATTACTAGTACCCTTCCAGTAGGGGAAGAATTTGTTAGGAGAGGAATAAAAAGGGTCTCTGGATGCTCGTTCTGTGCAGAACGACAAGAAAGGTTAGAATCGCTGGAACATCTCTTTCGAGACTGTGGTTTTGCCTCTAGGATTTGGGCCGGATCATCTCTGGGAATCCGGGTTGATTTTAGCAACCATATGTATTGTGCAAGTTGGGTCATGGGGTGGATTGATTATCTCAAGAAGGAGCAGGGGGCGAGATGAGAGTCAGAAGCTTTGTGGCTATACTGTGGTACATATGGAAAGTGAGAAATTCTCGCGTTTTCAGAATGGAAGAAATTCTGGTCGAGCTGCTGTACAAGCAGATTAATAGGAATATTGAAGATCTGGTTCTTGCATCAAAAAAGGGTAGGGAGAAGGAGGAGAAGACAGATGGGGGATTTGGTGGAGGATGGTACTTCTGCGGAGTTAGCTAGTAGAATTAAAGATGGTTTCCCGATACATATTATTAATTTGGAGGCGATGAGTGTGGGATACCATGCAAAAGTCGATGCTGGTTGGAATAAGAATCTGGACGCGGCGATGGCCTTTGTGATATATGATAATAATGGGAGGGAGGTCTATAGGTTTTTGAGGAAGTTTAAAGCTGGATCTGCACTTCAAGCGGAGGCGATTGCTCTCAAATGGGTGATTATTTGGGCCACGGATCATCATATATTTCACATTAGAATCTTCTCGGATTGTCTTGAGCTGTACGTTATTATCGATTGCAGGACTTACTAGAGTTAATCGCCACATCCAGGGGATCCTTGAGGACTTCAGAAGAATGTTTTCCTTTTTTCATTGTTTCAGTTTAGCTTTCATTCCTTGGGGTCTAAATGTTGTAGCTCATAATTTGGCTAAAGAAGCCAAGAAGTGAGCAACTTTTCTTATCCATTGACAAAAAAAAAAAAAAAAAACTAGAGATATAGACGAAATAAAACCAATGCAACATTGATATATATGTACGTGTATAAAGCAAATGTATAAAATTCAATGAAATTAACAAACGAAGTATTATTATTTATTCAACGTCTCTTGTTTGTAATGGATATTATCCGTCACAAGTTGAAAATGATATTTTCCTCTCACGAGAAAGCAGGTGGGAGGACAAGTGGGGAGAAAATGGGGTACCATGAAGATTGTCACTCACTCACTTGCACATTATGAGAGGACACTATCGATCTTCAGTTTATGAGGGATGGTGTTTTTTGCTACCCCATACATTAAATCCTGGGTTCGCTCCTGATCACTTGCACATTATGAGAGGGACACTATCGATCTTCAGTTTATAAGGGATGGTGTTCGTCTTCAGTAAGAATTTGGGTTAGTTATTAGGCTCGCTTTAAAAGAAATTATTAGTCTGAATTATCGTTTATGTTTAAATAATAAAAAAGAGTAAATGAGATGTTCCATTGTTGATAGAGACAGCCTAATTTGATGATATGCATAACATTATAAATAGGGGGCATCTGAGATAGAGTAAGGGCAGAAAAGTGAGTCATATTTAACAGAGTTTAAATCTAAAAAAATATAAAACTCTTGAGAAATGGCCACCCTCGTTGCTCCTGAACATTGTGATCCTTTCGTTGACGCCGAAGCCCTCAGGAAAGCTTGCCAAGGTATTCTTTTCATATATACGTAGTACCATTTTAATGTCTTTTTAGTATGCCCTTTGTTCGCTTCTTTTTTAACCGTGTTTTCAGTAGTCGATCCTCTTTCTTAGGAGTTGGGACGCTAAGTTTTCCTACCAAAGTCAAAAGTTTAAGCTCATGTTGGAGTCTAACCTCAATTAGACGAGGGAATATTATCCACGATTTTTTTAGTATATTATGAGGTTAAAAAATCATTTTGATTATGATAGGACGTGAGAAGTACAACCCGTGTCGAGGTAGGTCGGTCATTAACTTCCAATATTATTCGGGAATTAGAACTCATGGAGAATTTGAATTTATGGGATGTTGACTTTCCATGAATTAGAGGGGTAAACCGTATAATATTTCCATACAAGTAGGAAGTACTAAGATAGACGTATATCCTTTATTTTCCCAAATGAATTTTAGTTGACCGGTTAAAAGCTTGCGGAGGATATTATCGTCACAAATGAGAAGTTGGGTACATTATGAGGTTAAAAAATCCTGAAGGTTACCATTATATGCGTATACTAGTTTAGAACCCGTGCAAAGTTGCACGGGCATATATAGATGAATTTTTACAATTTCATATTATCATTGTAGTAATAAGAGTACAATACCTTTGAGGTAGGATTGGAAAAAATAATTTAAGAATGTATTATTAAATTTGATGTTTGGAAACAAAAGAAAGATTAAAAAGAGCAATAAAAAAGTTATGTGTGCTTTAGACGTATCAAAACATGATTCGACCCGTAAACCTGACCCGATTTGATCCGATTTTAAATTTTCATGGTCAAAGACATGTAAATTTTGACCCACAACACGAAATGACTCGAATCCAAAATAACCTGTTATTTTGTGGTTGAAATTCGAACCGACCCGTTCAACCCGGTGGTTTGAAGATAAATTAAGATATATTAAAATATTTTTATTTTTATATTATATTTGAAATAATAAATATAATCGTAAGATTTTAATGGAAAAATTAATTTAAAAGTAAATTTTATATAACTTTAAACCATTAAATCATAAAATAATTAAAAAAAATTAATATATCTAAAAAACATTATATATGAGCAAAGCTAAATTTGCGTTTTGACGGATTTTTTTTTTAAAATATAACTTATAAACTCCAAAAACTCAAAAAAAATACACATAAGCTCAATTAAAAATTAAAAATTAAAAGTTGGATCTGAAATAGTACATCTAATATATGTTCATTTTTTTCGAAATAGTGTGGCAAAATCATATTAAAACCTACAATTCACATTTATCTTTTTTATATCTTGAAATTATAAGACAATTGTAAAAATATTAATTAAATTCGTTGATAAAAGTTCTGATGAACAAATACCTTTAAAAAATTTACACCGTGCTGAAAATGTATAACATGATATAGGGATAATATTTGTATAAATCAACTTGGTTATGCAAAAAAGTTTCGTCAAAATTTAACTAATAAAAAATAATCGCAGAAATTGATGTATGACTAACGGGAGAGTTTGACATTAGAAGCTAAAGAATTTGTATTTTGGGAAAATATAATCTTGAAGAATGATGGGATAGTTTTTTTAAGGAAGGTAATAATCTAAAATAGCAATATTGAAAATAATTAATTGTATGCCTCTTTAGGGTTTGGATTAGGGGGGAAAAAATTCAACGGTAGCGTGACACGTGTCAAGTTTAATGTATAGCGGTTCTTCTTTTATACTTATATATATAGATACCATTGGAATGAAGATCATTGATACACATTAGGCGTACCTGATCATTTTTGTCATAAATTGAACCAAATCTGCCATTTATTTTTAGTTTTGACTTTTGATCTATTTTCTTGTCCAAAATGGCAAAACCTTGAGAAAAAAAATCGTTATTTTACATAGTAACGAATCGTTACTAACGATTATTGGGCTGTCATATCGGATTTATTTCCGATTCTTGTCGAAGATGACTCCATTTGTCTACCACTACCGATATCAAATTTAAGCATTCCCCAAACATGTATGAAGACGTTATGTAAACATTGTCTATTTTGATTCATCAGAAATATATCTTTGGTTCAGCATTTTTAAAAATTTACGGGTTGTGTACAAAGACGAAGTTAGAATAGTTAAAAAAAAAAGAGGCTTGAACCTCAGACGATTTACATATGATAACTACACTATTGAGTATTGACAACTGTACTACTTTTTCTTCAATGTAAACATTGCTACTATTATTGTATATATCCCAAAAATACAACCTCGGCTATAGCCCCTTGGGCCCGTGCTGTGCTTCTCCCCTGGTTGTGTATCTATTGTAAGACTATTTGACTACGTTGGCAGTTGACATTGTTTGATTGTTTAGATGGTATACGTATTTAACATATAATTTAAATGTCATAAATATAGGATGGGGAACAGATGAAAAGGGTATCATTGAAGTCATCTGCCACAGAACTGCAGCCCAAAGGAAGCTGATTAAGGAGACCTATGAACAACAGTACACTGAGAATCTTATGAAGCGTCTCCAAGATGAGCTTTCCGGTGATTTTGAGGTATTTTTATTATTAAATAACAATTAAAACAATAACTGTTGATGTTGTTGTTGATTATGACAATGGTGTACTATATATGAAATTCAGAGAGCTGTGTATCGATGGATGTTGGAGCCTTATGACAGGGAAGCAGTCCTAGCAAATGTTGCTCTTAAGAAATCAAACTACAATGTCATTATTGAGCTGTCCTGCACACCTTCTGCTGAGGAATTGCTGCTATTCAAACGCGCCTATCAGGCTCGTTACTTGCATAGCTTGGAAGAAGATGTTGCTTCTTACTTCACTGGCGACATGCGCAAGGCAATTCCTTCAGACATACATATTCTACATTATCATTACATTATATTTGTCTTCAATCAAGTTACCCTATTCTAAATGTTTCATCTATAAATTTGCAGCTACTTCTTCTGCTGGTAAGTGTACACAGGCATGAAACTGAGGAGACTGACCAAAAGTTGGCTGAGACTGAGGCTCAAATCTTGCACAACTGTATCAAAGATAAGGAATATAATCATGACGAGGTTGTGAGGATACTCACAACAAGGAGCAAGTCTCAGCTCATCGCAACCTTTTACCAGTTTAGGGATGCTAACGGATCCCCCATAACCAAGGTAAATGGACGCGGAGTAGATACAAATTTTATTACTTAGACTCGATCAAAAGCATTTGTCATGCACCTTCATGTTATTAGGAATATTAATAATAGTTGGGCCTCAACCATCACCTTAAGATTTTGGTTGAGATGGTTCATCTATCATGGTATCAGAGTCAGTGTGACCGAAGATCACGGGTTCGAATCCTGGCAACCTCAAAACCCCTCGAAAACTCACGAAGCAAGCACAATGGGTTGTAAAATCATGGGAAGTGGGAAAATTGGGTCTTGTTTGGTTGCCTAATTCATGGCAATTAGAACTTGGCTCTAATTCCTACATTCCTACATAATGTAGGAAGTCACTTACCTAGCCCCTCTAGGTAAGTGGAAGTTCTCGCATGAATTAAACAATTACGTAATTCACGTGAATTTAATAGTTGGGGCACAATCATCACTTTAAGGTTTTAGTTGAGATGGTTCATCTATCAAGTGTCATACTTGTCTACATTATCGTGTCTTAAATTAAACTCATCTTTGGTGTTATACTAACATGTAACAACATCCGTTTTGGTTTTTCAGAGCTTGGCCGGTGATAAAGATCAGGACTTTGTATCTGCCCTACACACTGTCATTAGCTGCATCAAGTCCCCTATTAAGTATCTAGAAGGGGTAAGTTGTGGTTCTTAAGTGGTATTATTGAGGACTTATCCGGTAAGAATGAAGCTAAGCAACAAGTCTAATGTCTTAATATCATTTCGGGTTCGTGATTAGGTTCTGAGTCATGCAATGCATACAAGCGGAAGTGATAAGGATTCGATAACAAGAGTGCTTGTGACAAGAGCTGAGAAAGACTTAGCAAAAGTTGAGGAGTTGTTTTACAAGAGGAACAGCGTGACACTGGAGCACGCCATTGCCAAGGAGACTCGTGGAGACTACGAGAGATTCCTCCTTACCATACTGGGAAAGTTGCATCACTAAACTTGAGAATGAGAAATACCCCCCCTTTGAATTCATTCACTGCCATTTCATTTCATTTCATTTCTTGAGCTGTTTGTATTGTCGATGACAGACTCACAGGGCTTTACGACATTTTATCATTTGTTTACGTTTGTTGCACTGTTTGTGGGTTTATATATTTGAATTTGTGTGAATTGTCATTTGCTTTATGTTTGTGGCAAAAATGAAGGACAATCTGACCGTATTCTTGTCCATTGTGATTGTATTTCAAACTCTTTGTAACACCTCATTTATTTAAGAGCCTTTAGCTAGACATTCTCAAATAAACAGGACTGTCACTATCTCGGAATGACCGAGGTAGTGAATAACAAGTAAAACAACCAAAGTACTTTATATGAAATTGATAAAATTTAAACTTTGATGTTACAAATACTACACAACGGAGACTAGAGTACAACTGATAACTTCGAAGTATGTGATCTAATTCTAAGTCGGTCCATCCAAGTGCTCACGCCATCCACATGCTCCCACAACACCATCAATCATGTCAAAGCTGCTCCCCATCATGGATCATCACAGGTGTCACATGAATACACATGGTCAACTACAAGGTTAAGTAGGAAAATAGATAAAACATAAACAACAATAGAAACCAATATACTTCCATCTCCATACCGTCTCAGCAACTACTTCCCGATCAAACACCACTCCATATCACAAGACCCAATATCACACAACTCCATATCACAAGACCCAATATCACACCCCTCCATATCACAAGATCCAATATCACACCACTCCATATCACAAGACCCAATATCTTCGCTCCGCATCATATACAAATATATAACAATCAATAACATCATGATATTAGCATCTGAACTGTAATACAAAACTCACAATAATAAACAAACACATCTCATGTCATAACTAACTTCACAAATATTCCCCTACCTCAATTTGCAGAAGGACAACCGAACAGCTGCTAGAACTATTCCACCTCGAACTCAGTTCCTATAAATAGTACTTAATATCAACATCTAACCATACCACCAAACACTACTAAAATTATTCGATCATGTTCATAATTGATACACTTATCCCACACTGTAATCATACATATCAACATACTCATATACATACCAATTAATATTAACTCCTTATTCATATCAATCATCACTAGTCAATTAAAACTTACTAATCATAGACTTACTATATATAAACTTACTATATATGGCATACGATCAATTACTCAATTATTATAAAATCCATAACAACAACAATATAAATAACTAGTTGTCATCACAATATTCATTAACAATATTAATAACCATAAATTACTAATAATATGATTAATAACAATAATAACATAAATATTATATCTTCTGTCCTTGACTTCCGGCCTACTGCTTGTTGTTCTGTTGTGTACAAAACCATAAGCAAGATCTTTGCTCAAAGACTCAAGTTGGTGCTTCCTGACCTGGTAGGGGTTGAACATGGGGTTTTCATCAAAGGGCGAAACATATTCGAAAACACCATGATGTCACAAAACCTCATCAAAAAATACAATCAGAAAGCTGTAACTCCCCGGCATGCTTAATCCCTAACATCTCTGCTTCTAACGGCGTGGCTGCAAAAACCTTCATTCCTCCCTTAAAGCACACATTGCCCACCTCATCCAAAACCACCCACGCTATTCCTGCCTCCCTTCTATCCTTCCAAATAACATCCACCTTAATTCTCTTACAAAGACATGTCTTTCCTTCCCCCACCAAACCAACCGGATTAAAATCCTTAATCTTCCTCTTTTCATCCTGCCTACTTCCCCTTTCTCTTCCTTTCTAGCCTCTCCACTCTTAATCGAATCATCTATATCCTTGCCGGCCACCAGAATCGAATTTAGCTGTGGATTATACCCCCTAAAAAAGGAATCAATCGACAACTCCTCCTATAAGTTCAGTTCAGTTCCTATAAGTTCAGTTCAGTTCAGATCCTATAAGGTCAGATCAGTTCAGTTCCTATAAGTTCAGTTCAGATCCTATAAGGTTAGTTAAGTTCAGTTCCTATAAGTTCATTTCAGTTTCTATAAGTTCAGTTCAGTTCCTATAAGTTCAGTTCAGTTCAGATCCTATAAGGTCAGTTAAGTTCAGTTCCTATAAGTTCAGTTCAGTTCAGTTAAGTTCAGTTCCTATAATTCAGTTCAGTTCCTATAAATTCAGTTCAGTTTAGTTCAGCTCATATAAACTCAATTCAAAAAAGCTATATACGAAGTATTATTTTAACAACCGGTAAAAAAACATTTCGCTTTAATTATTCGATATACGCTATTTTTAAAAAAAAAACAAGAAGAAATTATTAATAACTGTACCCGTTATCAAACGATCTTACACACACTCACCCTAATGCTATATGCCCGAATACAAGTATAGACCGCCTGAAGGAATGGTAAAATACTTCAACTATCGACATTCATCATCGAGAATGAAAATTGAAATGACTTTTGGTCAATTAAAGAAAAGCTGGAAGATGTTAAAAATCATGCCCCAAATATCGTATAATTATCAAATATCGATCATTGTTTCTACGTTCACCCTACATAATTTTATAAGAATGCACGCTCTTGGAATTATACAATATGATGTGAACATTTAAGGAACATTAGATTCGAGCATGTTTGATAAAAGCGGAAGACGGCCGTGTATAAGTTACGAAGCAACATGCTCAAAAATATTTGGCGAGGCTATGGATTATTTCTCGACAGTGATATTGATAATGAAGATGAAATAGATGAGAATTATGATAATATAGAAGTAAATGGTTAGAAAAAAATTGTAATATGTGGATTATTTTTTATCGTAATATAATCGTAGTATAATGTATGAACTATGAACAAACGATTGTATATAAAATGGAAAATATTTTATATTACCTTGTGTTTTAGACTATTTTTTATCAATGTTTTCTCTTGGATAATAATAATAGTTAACTTAGTTAAATTAAGTTAATTAAGTTCGGATCTTATAAATTCAGTTCATTTCATATCTTATAAGTTCAGTTCAGTTCAGATCCTATAAATTCACTTCAGTTCCTATAAGTTCAGTTCAGTTCAGATCTTATAAGTTCAGTTCAGTTCAGATCCTATAAATTCAGTTCAGTTCGCTTCAAATCCTATAAATTTAGTTAAATTCAGTTCAATTTCAGTCCAAAAGAACATAACCTAAATAATAATACCCTTTGATTTGAGATTTTAATAATTGATTTGGAGTGGTTCACTTTTTGTATGTCTTGTAGTTACTTCTACTTTTTAATTGAATTGTTTTTTAAGACTCTCGTTTTCACACTTTTTTTTATAACCACTACCAAAGTCTCCTTTCAAAAAAGAAAGGGTACTTATTTTTGTAGTGCACATTTTACTCAACGCAGTACGCCAATTTCCAAATTACCCCTCATTTTCACAGCTTTCCAATTCACTCAATGTAGTACAACAATGAGGAAAAAAACGTGAACCAAGTCTCCAACCAACCCACCACCAAGTTCCCAATCAACCACCTATCCTCACCATCCCAACCACTTGAATATCGGCGTCCGGTGACACTATAATCCATATGTCTAATCGACTCATCAACTTCCCCTGCCGCATGACCGATCGAAAAACCCATCACCACGACTAATACACACCACCACACACCTTTGCTTCCATCTACGAAGGGCAACCCACGCCGACATTCCCCCTAGTGCCCACCTCCGACGACCAACGCCGATGATCCGTCGCCGTTGAACCACCGCCACCCACCAACTCTAGGTTTTTTCGCTCTTTTTTTAGGCAAGGGTATACAAATGGAAATTATTATTTAAAATGTAATGCAATGAGTAAAAAACTGCGAAAATAAATTACTAAAACAAATTAAAAACATTCTTTTAGCAAATATGAATAAGGAAGTATGTTCTTATCCATCCAATATTCCAAATCCATTTTTTGGTAAAGAAATGACTATTTGCTATTGATATGGCTTACAAACTTTATTTAATTTGAGAAAAAAATTGCGTTTGCGGTGAAATCATGAAATGTTGGTCACAACTTCACAAGGGTTGAAAATTTGAAAGCAATCCTCTTTCTATAAAAGGAAGGATATTTTAAGGTTTTTTATTGGTTCCTTAATTTGAGTTAAATGGGTCTACCATCAATTTCTTTCCTTTAATTATTTTCTCCTCCAAATTCATTTGCGTTTTATTTTACAAATTTTCGATTCCAAATATTCGTATTCGTATTCGTATATTAAGTTTATGTTAAAAAAAATTATTTACAGTAAAATTTATGCAAACAAAAAATTAAAAATAAAAAACGAAAATTGTACAGAATGCATATGTTCAAAGACTACGAATTAATAAATTTCAAATTAATAAATTAAAAAATAACAACCTTAATGAATAACTAGGGTAACACCCGTGAAAAATCACGGGGTTGTGTACACTTACTTTTAAAGATGACAAAGGCAAATTCATTTCATTATATAACAATTCTATTTATTCGAACAAATTGATTTTTAACGGGGTTGTTTTGCATATAAGATATGTTCGGTCAAAAGGTGAATTTCCTGGTACACTAATTTTCGAATATCTGTTACCAATGATGGAAATATTTGGATTAATTATGATAACATAAATGAATAAGATATATAAGAAAAAAACAATAAACGATTAAAAAAAAGATTAAATAATTAATAATGATTAATTTGGAAAGTTATTGTATTTGCTGAATTGGTGACAGAACTTAAGTTGACGGACAAATAGGATGAATAAAATAACTAATCAGGTAGAAATCTAAATTAAATGGGTGTATTAAAATTCGATAATCTAGGACAAAAATTACAGTTTTTCGAAAACCTCCTTGTAAACAACATTCGCTGATGTAAAAAAATATGGACTAATAAAATAAAAAATTACCTTGACATAATAATTAATGAAAGATGGAGATATAATAATTAATGAGAAAAATCAATTACTGGAGGATGGATAAAGATGGGTTAGAAAAATAGGGAAGAAGTTACATAAAAAAGGAAAATGGAGTAATAATTATGAAAGATGGAGATATAATAATTAATGAGAAAAATCAATTACTCGAGGATGGATAAAGATGAGTTAGAAAAATAGGGAATAAGTTACATAAAAAAGGAAAATGGAGAAAAATGAGATTACAGATTTCAAAAATAATTAAGAAAACGACTAAAATAACCCCGATGTACAATAACATTGTACATCTGGTGGTATAGTCCAGGAACTGTATAATTAGGATATTATGTTACCTTAATTCAGATTCAGAAATATTAACAATCATTAACATAATTTCAGCTATGGAATATATTATATCATATTATATACCACATTTTCCAAAATACCATAGGAGCTATATTATATTCCTCGTAATGCCACATTAATATATTTGTCAATCATCATGGATCACTAAGAAAGTGATTGATATCGCTTAAATAAAATAAAATTCTTTACAATGCATGGTTCACGATAGTTTGACAGTGGTATTAGACATGCCTTCGGTTCTATTTGGTAAATCTAATTGAAAATTGTAGTTGAAAATTGAAATATTAACTCAAATCTAATAAGCTAGAAAAATAATAGACATATTTGGTGTACCCGTCATTAAATCTGTCATATTTTGTACCCGTCATTAAATAATACGATTATAAAAGGCAAATTAGAAAATCTGACTTGTTTTACGTTGTCTTTTTTGATAGATAAAACACGTTTTTTAAATCAATTAGGAAATCTGACTTGTCAAATTTCAAAGTATTATATTTTCACTTTGACATTCAGAGCACTGGGCAGAAATCATGGTCACCTCTTCTTTAAATGCTCTTATGCTCGGTCAATTTGGAAGGGGTTACTCCAATGGATGAATATTAGAGGAAGGGGCTACAAAGTTAAAAATGAGATAAACTGGTCTTTAAGGAGAAGGAATAAATCTCATTGGAAAGCTCGTTGGTTTCATAGTAGTATGGCAGCGGCCATATACTACGTTTGGAGGAACGTAATAATCGGTACTTCACAGGAATAGAAAAACAGGCTACTCTGGTATTACAGCAAATCAAATATGCTCTGTGTGTTTACTTGCATAGTCATTCATCGATCACATTTTATAGTCGATTACTTCAAACTCTTCAAGCAGCGGCCTAGTTGTTCTAAGAAATAGTGGTTATCCTTTTTGTAATGATCTTATCCTTTCTTTTACCCCTTGTGGATGAATAAAAGGATTATAACTTTCATGCAAAAAAAAAAAGTATTATATTTTTCGGAAAAATTGTTTTGTGAGGGTGAATGTGAGGGCGTCATATTTTTAATAAAATTTAAATTAACCCAATTTAATAAGGTATTGTTACATTCTTAAATTAACCCGTCGCATTTTGTACGAATTTGATACTATGTGGCAAAATAAGTTAATGGTGAAAAATAGAGGATTCGATAAAAAGTACTTTATATTTGCAAACCATTAAAGGCAACTTTATTAGTTCACAACGTAATTATCTTCAATGATTCTCGGACTTTATATTCACCTAATTAACCCCTAATTATGTTCAATGATATTCTTAATTTATATTTTCAGACCATTAAAGACAACTTTATTTATTATATTCTTTAAATAATTCGAGAATCATTTTGTGAGTCGGATTCTTGAAATTTCAAATTTAATTTGGTATGAAAACGTTACATTACAACCCATTAATTAAAAATATGGGTGCAAATTCCATATTTAATAATGGCTGACTTGTCAAGAATGATTTGTCAAAATTGTAAGGATTTAATTGGCTGATGAAAACTTGTTTTGTGTGGGTGAATGTGAGGGTGTGTAAGGCCTAATGTTGTTACCAGTTACCACATAGTGTCATATATTCATAATTTCAAGATTCTTTTATAGTAATAATGATGATAGGTAGGGAATTATGGTAAACAACCGTGATTGGTAGGGAATATATATGGAATATTTAGGATTTGTTATTAGTATAATATGATTGGTTGTTATTAGTATAATATTATAATATTTATAATATTGAGGGAATCTAGGTATAATATTTAGGGAATCTTGGAATGATTATAATAATAATAATAATAATAATAATAATAATAATATTATAATACATCAAAATATATGACTTGGTATAAATTGAGGGTTCTCATTGGTCTACGAAACTGATTTTTGTGAGAGTGAATGTGAGTGAGCGAAAGAGTGAACGGTGGAATATTAGCGCGCCACGTATGCAGTTATACATTCTTCTTTTATAGTAATAATGATAATAAATAAAATATAGACAATCAATTCATATAATTATACACCAAATCTAACACAAAGAGCCAGATTATAATATCTCGATAAAAAGAACAAAAAATGATCAACTAAAATTAACTATCGGTGTAACAACCCGGATTATAAAACAAAGGAAAAACATAATGTAAAAGAATATCAGAGTGTAACTCAATGATAACTAGGGGTGTGCAAAATCCGGTCCGGACCGGACCGGACCGGAATCTATCGGACCGGAACCGGAATTAAAAAATCCGGTCCGGTCTCAGGTCCACCATTTTTTAAGATTCCGGGTTCCGGTCCGGTCCGGTCTAGGACCGGTTTTTTCCGGTCCGGACCGGTTTGGACCGGAATTTATGTTTTTATATTTTTTTCCTCAAAAATATATTAAAATCCGGTCCAAACCGGTCCAAACCGGTCCAACCGGTCCATAATATTCAAATTCCGGTCCATAATTTTACCAATCCATAATTTTGTCGGATTAATAATATTCAAATTCCGGTCCAACCGGTCCGGTCCGGTCTTGGACCGGAATTTTACCGCTCCGGTTCCGGTACGAGTTTTTTATATTCCGGTCCGGTCCGGTCCCGGTCCGTCATTTTTGCCAATTCAGGTTCCGGTCCAAACCGGTTCTGGTCTGGTCCGGTCCGGTTTTGGACCGGTGCACAGCCCTAATGATAACTGGGTTAAGCTGGCGGAAACACCTTACCCAAAACCGGATCGATACCCAAAACGAAAACCAAACTAATACATTATTCAAAGGTTCTTAAAAACTTAAAGCAAAGGTCCTAAAAAATTTATTAAGCTCGCTTCGCACATTCCCCAAGCAAGCATTAACCAAACAGCAACAACCTGAACAACCTGAGAAGGGGGTCGACAATAAGTCGGGAGTAACTAGATGCTTTCCCAGTCATGTTTACAACAATTGAATGTAACCAACAATCAATAACAATTGAAATGTAAAACCAATAAACATGCGAGATCATCTATACTCATGAAAGTCCAATCAAACTTACCATCATCTGAAGACATAATACGACAATCACGTGAGGATATAAACATGACATGACATGAAAGCAAACTTACCATACCATGAAATTCTCAGCACCAGACAAATGAAACCAACGAACCTAGACCATATACGACCACTAGACCATGAACACTTACGACTCAAGTAACTCACGACTCATAGTAACGTAAGGCACAATGCTAGCATTAAAGCATAGCGAAAATGGTGACACGCAATCCATCGCAACCGAAGGCACAAAGCTATCATCAAAGCATAGCGAATAAAGCGAACGCCCGTTAGAGCGTATAACAACTGCCTCTAACTTGCCAGAGCGTATAACCACTGCCTCTAGCTGACGAAGCGTATAACCACTGCCTCCATCAGTGTGGAGCGTATAACCACTACCTCCACGGTACTATGTATAGCGTATAACCACTGCCTATATGTCTAAGACTGGCCAGACTCTCGGTGCATTAACTGTACACCAAACGACACTCGGGGAACAGAGCGTATAACTGACGCATCTGCTACCCCCCCCGACCATAGATCAAAATAAATCCCACATCAATGGGTGGCGTTAGTTCATTCCGATAATATTTAACTGATACTATCGTCATCTATTCAAACTAGCCAACAACAATGCACAGTTTAACTAACTGCACACAATAGAACAGTTTAACTGACTGTCCAACTCAAATGCATAGAAGTATCCAACGACATATGCAAACACAATATTATACAATCACTGAACACAACTCAACATGTGAAACAAGTATAAAGAACCAAGGTTATAATAACTTTAACTATAACATAAGTAATGGATGCGAGGTTATACTAACCTCGACTATAACTTCCACATATGGCTTGAGGTTATAGTAACCTTAGCCAAACCTTGACACGAACCTAAAGTTATACTAGAACCAACCATAACCTTGAGTTATACCTCAGGTTTACGTTAGTCTCAGCTATAACTTTAACTCGTAATTCAAAGTTATATTAACTTCAGCTATAACCTTGAGTCGTACTCAAGGTTGTACTAGTTCAACTATAACCTTGAATCATATTTCCAAGGTTACACATACTTCAAATATAACCTTGAGCAACACTCTTGGCCGTTCGCCATGCCGCCATCTAGGGTTTTCCTCGCGAACCCTAGTTGCGCACACGACACCCATAACGACTTATCGATACTTTAATCCACAATTACGATAATAACACATACATAAATATATGAAACACGATTAATTCATGACAATAAATAATCAAACATGTACTAATCATACAAACAATCATTAAATCATATTAATCACATCAATTGGCATAAACACAATTAAAAGAGAAACACCTAGTGACCTTTTTAGCAATTAAATCTAGAGCTCGTCGTCAACAACGTAGACGTCTTCTCCAGGTGAAATCTCCACGCCTTTAGATTTCATCTGGAGAAGACGTCTACGTTTTTGACGACGAGCTCTAGATTTAATTGCTAAAAAGGTAACTAGGTGTTTCTCTTTTAATTGTGTTTATGCCAATTAATGTGATTAATATGATTTAATGATTGTTTGTATGATTAGTACATGTTTGATTATTTATTTTGATGAATTAATTGTGTTTCATATATTTATGTATGTGTTATTATCGTAATTGTGGATTAATGTATCGATAAGTCTTTATGGGTGTCGTGTGAGCAACTAGGGTTCGCGAGGAAAACCCTAGATGGCGGCATGGCGAACGGCCAAGAGTGTTGCTCAAGGTTATAGTTGAAGTATGTGTAACCTTGGAAATATGATTCAAGGTTATAGCTGAACTAGTACAACCTTGAGTACGACTCAAGGTTATAGCTGAAGTTAATATAACTTTGAATTACGAGTTAAAGTTATAGTTGAGACTAACGTAAACCTGAGGTATAACTCAAGGTTATGGTTGGTTCTAGTATAACTTTAGGTTCGTGTCAAGGTTTGGCTAAGGTTACTATAACCTCAAGCCATATGTGGAAGTTATAGTCGAGGTTAGTATAACCTCGCATCCATTACTTATGTTATAGTTAAAGTTACTATAACCTTGGTTGTTTATACTTGTTTCACATGTTGAGTTGCGTTCAGTGATTGTATAATATTGTGTTTGCATATGTCGTTGGATACTTATATGCATTTGAGTTGGAAAGTCAGTTAAACTGTTCTATTATGTGCAGTCAGTTAAACTGTGCATTGTTGTTGGCTAGTTTGAATAGATGACGATAGTATCACTTAAATACTATCGGAATGAACTAACGCCACCCATTGATGTGGGATTTATTTTGGTCTATGGTCGGGGGGGGTAGCAGATGCGTCAGTTATACGCTCTATTCCCCGAGTGTCGTTCGTTGTACAGTTAATGCACCGAGAGTCTGGCCAGTCTTAGACATATAGGCAGTGGTTATACGCTATACATAGTACCGTGGAGGCAGTGGTTATACGCTCCACACCGATGGAGGCAGTGGTTATACGCTCCGTCAGCTAGAGGCAGTGGTTATACGCTCTGGCAAGTTAGAGGCAGTGGTTATACGCTCTAACGGGCGTTCGCTCTATTCGCTATGCTTTGATGATAGCTTTGTGCCTTCGGTTGCGATGGATTGCGTGTCACCATTTTCGCTATGCTTTAATGTTAACATTGTGCCTTACGTTACTATGAGTCGTGAGTTACTTGAGTCGTAAGTGTTCATGGTCTAGTGGTCGTATATGGTCTAGGTTCGTTGGTTTCATTTGTCTGGTGCTGAGAATTTCATGGTATGGTAAGTTTGCTTTCATGTCATGTCATGTTTATATCCTCACGTGATTGTCGTATTATGTCTTCAGATGATGGTAAGTTTGATTGGACTTTCATGAGTATAGATGATCTCGCATGTTTACTGGTTTTACATTTCAATTGTTATTGATTGTTGGTTACATTCAATTGTTGTAAACATGACTGGGAGAGCATCTAGTTACTCCCGACTGATTGTCGACCCCCTTCTCAGGTTGTTCATATTGTTGCTGTTTGGTTAATGCTTGTTTGGGGAATGTGCGAAGGGAGCTTAATAAATTGTTTAGGACCTTTGCTTTAAGTTTTTAAGAACCTTTGAATAATGTATTAGTTTTGTTTTCGTTTTGAGTATCGATCTGGATTTGGGTAAGGTGTTTCCGCCACCTTAACCCAGTTATCATTGAGTTACACTCTGATATTCTTTTACATTATGTTTTTCCTTTGTTTTATAATCCGGGTTGTTACAGTTGGTATCAGAGCGAACACGCTCCCAACTCTCGCTTAGATGATGACTAAAATAAATGACCTAGTTAATGAGTGAGAGTAAATGGGGTAGAAACCAATAGGAATCGTTGGTTTGCTTATATTTGTAGAGTGTATGAGTAGTTGTTTGAAGTGGTATTTAGGTTACCACTCTTAACGACAATTCATTCTTGCAGATGGTGCGCAACGGAAATGGTGAGGCTGATGTCGATCGCATTAGGAGACTCGAGGCTTCTTTGGCATCCATGGCCGAAGGTTTCACTACTCACCTCAACAACAACAACAACAACAACAACCGTCCGCATCAGACTGTGTTTGATCGTTTTGCTCGTCACCGTCCCTCTACTTATGATGGTGCGAATGATCCGACTGCTTTGGAGGCTTGGATCCGAGAGATCGAGAAGTTGTTCCTTGCTACTGAGTGTCCTAAGGATCAGATGGTGAATATCGCCACCTACTATCTGAAGGATGAGGCCGACAACTGGTGGGCTCTTGCTAGAGCTGGTTTAGAAGTACAACTAGGGTATGGTTGGGCTGTTTTCTCTGAGGCTCTAAAGAAGAGGTTCTATCCAGAAGAGATGCGCTGGCAGAAGGAGCAGGAATTCCTTCGTTTGCAGCAGGGTTCCATGACTGTGGAGGAGTACACCAACAAGTTCGTGAAGCTGTCACGATTCGTCACTTCTGTTGCTATGGATGAGGCGTCAAGGACTCGCCGTTATGAGAAGAATCTAACTCCTAAAGTCCAGACTGCTATGTCTGGTATTCCTTCGACTTCTTTCCAGCAGGCCTATGATCGTGCTCTTAGCATTTATGATTCGGTCCTTGCTACCGAGGCTGAAGAGAATGCAAAGAACAAGTTTGTGAAGAGAACTTTTACTGCTTCTAGTGCTCCCTAGAAGAAGCAGAAGTTCGAGGCTCGTTCGTACGTTCCGCGTGATCAAGGTCAAGCTAAGAGGGACTTATCTTGTTTCAGATGCGGAAAGGCTTACCACCCAGGTAAGCAATGTGAGTCTGGTAACCCGATCACATGTTTCACATGTAAAGCTCCGGGACATATGGCTATTGACTGTCCCCAGAAGCCGAAGTTTGTTGCTCCTAAGGCTGAGGCTCCAAGGACTGGTCGAGTGTTCGTTATGAGTCGTGCAAAGGCAGATGCTAATCCAGATGTTGTTACGGGTACTTTTCTGGTTCACTCTTTATCTGCTTTCGTACTTTTTGATACGGGTGCGTCGGTGTCTTTCGTATCCGAATCTTTTTCCATCCGAGCTGGACTCACCTCTTCATCATCCGTTGATACCTCCATATCCCTTCCTACGGGTGAGATTGTTTCTTGCTCCATTCTGTTCAAGGACGTACCTGTCAGTATTGCAGGGGCAATCCTTCCAGCTAATCTTGTCCAATTCAAACTGGGAGAGTTTGATGTTATACTGGGCATGGATTGGCTAGGTTTCAGTGTCGTGATCAGAAGATCGTGCTCAAGAGTCCTATGGGTTCGAGGGTTTCTTACCAGGGTGTTAGGGTTACACCTACTGTTAAGTGGGTTTCTGCTCTAAAGATGGTTAGCATGGGGAGAAAGGGTCATCAGATCTATCTGTGCAGTGTTCGTGATGTGTCAGTAGAGTTAAAGTTGGGAGATATCCCTGTGGTTTAGGAGTTTCCTGATGTCTTTCCTGAGGATCTACCTGGTATTCCTCCTAAGCGAGATGTAGAGTTCTCGATTGATTTGTTGCCTGGCACTGGTCCCATTTCGAAAGCTCTTTATCGTATGGCTCCAGCAGACTTACAGGAACTTAAGAAGCAACTTGAAGAAATGATCGAAAAGGGTTTTATCCGACCAAGTGCTTTGCCGTGGGGTGCTCCAGTTTTGTTCGTCAAGAAAAAGGATGGCAGTATGCGGTTGTGCATCGACTACCGGGAGCTGAATAAGGTTACCATCAAGAATAAGTATCCTTTACCGAGGATCGACGATTTGTTTGATCAATTGCGTGGTGCTAGTGTGTTCTCTAAGATCGATCTGAGGTCTGGTTACCATCAGATTCCGGTTAAGAAAGAGGACATTCCTAAGACAGCCTTTCGTTCGAGATATGGACATTATGAGTTCATTTTTATGCCGTTCGGGTTGACTAATGCACCTACAGTTTTTATGGATCAAATGAATCGCTCTTTCAGCGAGTATTTGTATAAATGTGTCGTGGTGTTCATAGATGACATATTGATTTATTCGAAGAATGAAGTTGAACACGAGGTCCACCTTCGTGTTATTTTGGAGAGACTGCGTAAGCAGAAGTGGTATGCCAAGTTATCGAAGTGCGAGTTTTGGTTAAAGGAAGTAACTTTCTTGGGCCATGTGATATCTGGTGATGGGGTTATGGTTGATCCATCGAAGATTCGAGCGGTAAGCAATTGGGAGAGTCCAAAGAATGTGAACGAGATTCGGAGTTTCCTTGGTCTTGCTGGGTACTATCGTCGTTTTGTGCATGACTTCTCCAAGATTGCGAGGCCGATGACTCAGTTAATGAAGAAGGAATCCAAATTCATTTGGAATGAGGCTTCCGAATCTGCTTTCCAAGAATTAAAGAAGAGGCTGACTACCGCTCTTGTGTTGACCTTACCAGAAGAGGGCGTCAAGTTCGATGTCTATTGTGATGCATCGAAGTCTGGTTTGGGTTGTGTCTTGATGCAGAAGGGTAAAGTTGTGGCTTATGCTTCCCGTCAGTTGAAAGTTCACGAGGTGAATTATCCGACTCATGATCTTGAGTTAGCAGCAGTGGTGTTTGCACTTAAGTTGTGGCGACACTACCTTTATGGAGTCTCTTGCAACATTTATACGGATCATAAGAGCTTGAAGTATATCTTCACTCAGAGAGATCTTAACATGAGGCAGAGACGTTGGTTAGAGTTGCTTAATGACTATAAGATCGAGTTGCAATATCATGAGGGTAAGGCAAACGTGGTTGCTGATGCCTTAAGTCGCAAGGTGTGTCACGCTATGAGTACAGTTTTGGTGTTACCTGATGAATTAAGTCGAGAGTTCCAGAAGATGAGCCTTGAGGTAGTTCTTCCTGGTAGCTTAGATTTAAGTGCAATGGTTGCTGAACCCGAGATTCTTAGCGAGATTAGAGTTAAGCAAAGAGAAGATGAGTTCCTTGAAGGAGTTCGAGTCGCCATAGGCGAAGGTCGCACCGAGGGCTTCGACGTTGGACCTGATGATGGTCTGCGATTCCATGGTCGTTGGTGTGTACCTAGTTGTGAGATCTTAAAGGGTAAGATTCTCAAGGAGGCTCATAATTCTCCCTATTCGGTTCACCCTGGTAGCGACAAGATGTACAAGGATCTGAAGCTACATTTTTGGTGGCCGAATATGAGGAAGGAGATCGCCGAGTTTGTGAGTCGCTGTCTTGTTTGCCAGAAGTTTAAGTTTGAGCATCAGAGACCTGGTGGTTTGTTGCAACCTTTAGAGATTCCTACATGGAAATGGGATTCTATATCGATGGACTTTGTCATGGGTTTGCCGAGATCACCAAGAGGAATGAATGCAATTTGGGTCGTGGTTGATCGTTTGACTAAGGTCGCGCATTTCATTCCGATGAAGGAGACTTGGAGTCTCGATGAGCTAGCTAATGCTTATCAGCGTGAGATTATTCGTCTTCATGGGGTCCCTAAGGATATCATCTCCGATCGTGATCCAAGGTTCTGTTCTCAGTTTTGGAAGAAGTTGCAGTTAGCTTTGGGCAGTGAGCTTAAGATGAGTACAGCTTTCCATGCTGCAACTGATGGTCAGACTGAGCGTACCATTCAGACGCTCGAGGACATGTTGCGAGCTTGTGCTTTAGCGTTTCAGGTTAGTTGGGAAAAGAGTTTACCTTTGGTGGAGTTCTCTTATAACAACAGTTACCAAGCTAGTATTCAGATGGCTCCGTTTGAGGCACTTTATGGGAGAAAGTGTCGTAGTCCTTTGTATTGGGATGACGCTAGTGAGGCAGTCGTTCTTGGACCTGAGTTGGTTCAGGAGTCGATTGAGCAAGTGAGGTTGATTCGTGAGAAGCTTAAGGCCGCCCAGGATCGAAAAAAGACTTATGCAGATCTGCGGCGTAGACCGATCGAGTTTGAAGTTGGTGATAAAGTCTTCCTTAAGGTTTCGCCAATGAAAGGTGTCAAGAGATTTGGGATTAAAGGAAAGCTTAGTCCTAAGTACATAGGCCCTTATGAGGTGCTCGAGAGAGTTGGTGAGGTAGCCTATAGGTTGGCTTTACCTCCGAATTTGTCGAAGGTTCACGATGTTTTCCATGTGTCGCAGTTGCGTCGTTATCGCAGTGATCCTTCTCATATCTTACAAGCTGATGTGATTGAAGTTGAGCCTAACCTGACTTACGAGGAACGACCTGTTCGTATTTTGGAACGTCAGGAGAAGAGGTTAAGGAATAAGGTTGTACCTTTGGTTCGAGTTTTGTGGAGGAGTCAAAAGTTCGAGCAAGAGACTTGGGAAACCGAGACATCGATGAGAGAGAAGCATCCGCATCTTTTCGAGTAAGGTAGTTCTCTTATCTAGTTTTGAGGACGAAACTTCTTTTTAGGGGGTTGGATTGTAACACCCCTAATTTCCGTAATATATTAATTTAATTCGTTTTTTCCCATATTTCATATTTTATTTCGGGAAAAATATTCTTTTCAGGAGAAGAGGTTAAGGAATAAGGTTGTACCTTTGGTTCGAGTTTTGTGAAGGAGTCAAAAGTTCGAGCAAGAGACTTGGGAAACCGAGGCATCGATGAGAGAGAAGCATCCGCATCTTTTCGAGTAAGGTAGTTCTCTTATCCAGTTTCGAGGACGAAACTTCTTTTTAGGGGGTTGGATTGTAACACCCCTAATTTCCGTAATATATTTATTTAATTCTTTTTTTACCCATATTTCATATTTTATTTCGGGAAAAATATTCTTTTCTTGTTTATTTGGCTCGTTGGGCTCGAATTCGGTGAAGGCCCACTTGACTCTCAAGTCTCACGTGAGAATAGAGTGTTGGGTGGAGTTTTGGGCCTAAATTTGGATTAAACCCATGAGCTTCTCTATATATATAAGAGGGGAAACCAAACCATTGTTTTCTTTTCCCTTCTCAAAACCCTAAACCTAATTCTCTCCTTCTTTTTCTCTCCTCTTGTACCGCGTGTCACGCCCTTCGCCTAGGGTTTTGTGCCGCCACTTCTTCTTCCTTTTTCCTTCGTGCTTTCCAAGCCTAGATCGATCCTACTCTTTGGATCTAGCTTTCCTCGTCGTAAGTCTCATGTTTTAAGCGTTTTATTTTTCATAGTACTATATAATTAGTATATTTATTAGATTCGTTCTCTCTTTTGGCACGTGTGATATTTACTAAAGGCGTGGAGATTTCACCTGGAGAAGACGTCTACGTTGTTGACGACGAGCTCTAGATTTAATTGCTAAAAAGGTAACTAGGTGTTTCTCTTTTAATTGTGTTTATGCCAATTGATGTGATTAATATGATTTAATGATTGTTTGTATGATTAGTACATGTTTGATTATTTATTGTCATGAATTAATTGTGTTTCATATATTTATGTATGTGTTATTATCGTAATTGTGGATTAATGTATCGATAAGTCGTTATGGGTGTCGTGTGCGCAACTAGGGTTCGCGAGGAAAACCCTAGATGGCGGCATGGCGAACGGCCAAGAGTGTTGCTCAAGGTTATAGTTGAAGTATGTGTAACCTTGGAAATATGATTCAAGGTTATAGCTGAAGTTAATATAACTTTGAATTACGAGTTAAAGTTATAGCTGAGACTAACGTAAACCTGAGGTATGACTCAAGGTTATGGTTGGTTCTAGTATAACTTTAGGTTCGTGTCAAGGTTTGGCTAAGGTTACTATAACCTCAAGCCATATGTGGAAGTTATAGTCGAGGTTAGTATAACCTCGCATCCATTACTTATGTTATAGTTAAAGTTACTATAACCTTGGTTGTTTATACTTGTTTCACATGTTGAGTTGTGTTCAGTGATTGTATAATATTGTGTTTGCATATGTCGTTGGATACTTCTATGCATTTGAGTTGGACAGTCAGTTAAACTGTTCTATTGTGTGCAGTCAGTTAAACTGTGCATTGTTGTTGGTTAGTTTGAATAGATGACGATAATATAAGTTAAATACTATCGGAATGAACTAACGTCACCCATTGATGTGGGATTTATTTTGGTCTATGGTCGGGGGGGGTAGCAGATGCGTCAGTTATACGCTCTGTTCCCCGAGTGTCGTTCGGTGTACAGTTAATGCACCGAGAGTCTGGCCAGTCTTAGACATATAGGCAGTGGTTATACGCTATACATAGTACCGTGGAGGCAGTGGTTATACGCTCCACACCGATAGAGGCAGTGGTTATACGCTCCGTCAGCTAGAGGCAGTGGTTATACGCTCTGGCAAGTTAGAGGCAGTGGTTATACGCTCTAACGGGCGTTCGCTCTATTCGCTATGCTTTGATGATAGCTTTGTGCCTTCGGTTGCGATGGATTGCGTGTCACCATTTTCGTTATGCTTTAATGCTAGCATTGTGCCTTACGTTACTATGAGTCGTGAGTTACTTGAGTCGTAAGTGTTCATGGTCTAGTGGTCGTATATGGTCTAGGTTCGTTGGTTTCATTTGTCTGGTGCTGAGAATTTCATGGTATGGTAAGTTTGCTTTCATGTCATGTCATGTTTATATCCTCACGTGATTGTCGTATTATGTCTTCAGATGATGGTAAGTTTGATTGGACTTTCATGAGCATAGATGATCTCGCATGTTTACTGGTTTTACATTTCAATTGTTATTGATTGTTGGTTACATTCAATTGTTATAACTTCCACATATGGCTTGAGGTTATAGTAACCTTAGCCAAACCTTGATACGAACCTAAAGTTATACTAGAACCAACCATAACCTTGAGTCATACCTCAGGTTTACGTTAGTCTCAGCTATAACTTTAAGTCGTAATTCAAAGTTATATTAACTTCAGCTATAACCTTGAGTCGTGCTGAAGGTTGTACTAGTTCAGCTATAACCTTGAATCATATTTTCAAGGTTACACATACTTCAACTATAACCTTGAGCAACACTTTTGGCCGTTCGCCATGCCGCCATCTAGGATTTTCCTCGCGAACCCTAGTTGCGCACACGACACCCATAACGACTTATCGATACATTAATCCACAATTACGATAATAACACATACATAAATATATGAAACACAATTAATTCATGACAATAAATAATCAAACATGTACTAATCGTACAAACAATCATTAAATCATATTAATCACATCAATTGGCATAAACACAATTAAAAGAGAAACACCTAGTTACCTTTTTAGCAATTAAATCTAGAGCTCGTCGTCAACAACGTAGACGTCTTCTCCAGGTGAAATCTCCACGCCTTTAGTAAATATCACACGTGCCAAAAGAGAGAACGAATCTAATAAATATACTAATTATATAGAACTATGAAAAATAAAACGCTTAAAACATGAGACTTACGACGAGGAAAGCTAGATCCAATGAGTAGGATCGATCTAGGCTTGGAAAGCACGAAGGAAAAAGGAAGAAGAAGTGGCGGCACGAAACCCTAGGCGAAGGGCGTGACACGCGGTACAAGAGGAGAGAAAAAGAAGGAGAGAATTAGGTTTAGGGTTTTGAGAAGGGAAAAGAAAACAATGGTTTGGTTTCCCCTCTTATATATATAGAGAAGCTCATGGGTTTAATCCAAATTTAGGCCCAAAACTCCACCCAACACTCTATTTTCACGTGAGACTTGAGAGTCAAGTGGGCTTCACCGAATTTCGAGCCCAACGAGCCAAATAAACAAGAAAAGAATATTTTTCCCGAAATAAAATATGAAATATGGGTAAAAAAAGAATTAAATAAATATATTACGGAAATTAGGGGTGTTAGAATCGGAGATAAAAAAATTATGAATAATTATTTTGCATGTGAAAAAAATCAACTCCATATATGGTGATAATTTTTTTGGGTAGTTAGAGGGTCGGGATTTATATTTTATGATTGGTGTTTTTTTGTAGTTAGAGGGTCGACCAATAATAATTTTGGTTAATTATGATATTTAAGGACATAGGTTTAAACCGTAAATATTTTATATTTAGATGTTTACATATTTTTATTAACTATTATCCGTTTTAAGTTTAAAACGGGTCAATATCTATTCTTTGGGCATATAGGACAAATATTTTACTTTTCATATGCATAATGTTATTATTTTGTTTTGTTCATCATACACATATATATTTAAACCGTGTTAAATAAGAATGTGTTTATTTTCTATAACGTTGAGTTAATGCGTTGTTTTTACATACTTTTAAGTTAAGCGTATAGATTATTTATACATTTTACATCGGCATAACTGTAATATTAAAACATACTTTTTTAAAATATACCCCACCTTCTTATTTATTTTTTTAATTTAATAAAATTAAGCCCGTGTATTTTTTGCACGGGAGTAAAACTAGTTTATTAAAAAGTAAAGTATAGAAAGGCAAGTGAATACAAAGCAGAAGTTAACTCTAAAACTTTTAATATATATTTAACATTACAATTAGATTCAATGAAAATATTTTATTAAAGGCAAGTCTTGAAATAAAATCAAATAAAATACGTAGAGGCATAAGTAATACAAAAAACGATAAGTGGGGGAAAAACAGAGTACCTATAAATATTACCACTTGTATTTTGGAAGAGGAGCATCACCGATTTTCAGCTTGTGACGGATAGTGTCCGTCTCTAGGGCAGTACAAATATTGACCCGGACCGGACCGTAAGGGTCAGACCGGATCGGACCGGACACCTAAAGGTCCGGTCCGCGGGTCATCAAAATGTGGAAAACCGGTCCGCGGTCCTAGCCGGTCTAAACCCGCGGGTTAACCCTTTGGACCGGTTGATGGACCGGATGCATATATATCGTATTTTTTTATTATTACTTGCTGAACTTAGAATTTGAAATTTTTATATTTCCTTATTAATATTTGCACATAATCTTGTAAGATATCAATTATTAATTTTTAATATTTGGTAGTATATTATTATTACTATAATACTACTAAACTACGTTATACATACTAGTTATCGGATATCCAGACTATTCATTCATGTTCAACTCCAATTCTCCATATTCACCAAATTGTTCAAGATTTATAAAAGACATGTATGTATAGTGCACAATATGACCCACTTGGTTATGAATTTTTTGTTTAAAAGAATAGCATTACGAAATTGGCGGTCCCAAAGGATTACGGTCCGGGTTTAGACCGGACCTAAGGGTCGGTCCAAGGTCCGGTCTTTGAGCTCAGCGGTCACAAATTAAAGATGGGAATAATGCACGCTGAAATTAGACTCTAGATAGCTGTCAGTTTGTCATCACAATCTGTCCATCGTGATATTCATGGTTTCACACTACGTGAGGACGTGAGGTGGGAATCGATAGTGATTTCTCAACAAATACAAATATTAAATATAGTAAGTCTTACTTGCGACGGGTCACCATTTGTAACGGATATTTTGTTAGATAAAATGGATAGAAAATGAGTTAATGGAGAAGGGGGACCACATAAATAGGGTTGGAGAAAGAGAAAAAGTGGGTATTTTGTGAGAGTAAATGGTATCCGTCACAAGCTTGCGACGGATAGTGCCGTTGCAAATAAGAATTTGTGTATTAAATAATCCACGTTAATATTATAGTCTAAACAAACACAAAAAATTAAAAATATGAAGCTGCCTGGCTGCTTTGGTGAAAATTTTGTACCTATTTTGTCATGTTGTTCAAAATACGTAATGCACGTACAAATTCATATTTACTTTTAGATGGCATCGTACCATTCTTTAACTCATTTTATGATCCACTAGGCACTACCCATCTCTGCAACTATCCATTTAACTTCAATTTGGAAGTATCTTTATGTCTATCATTCTCTAAACAAAGAGTCTTCCCAAAATAAAAACGGATAATTTAGTCTCATAAAAATGTAAATAGACATGCAAGTGGGAAAAAATGGAACATCATATGAATAATGCAACTTGCATTATGTGAGAGGGTCAATACCCGTCTTCAGCTTGTGACAGATCTTCGTTTTCAATGAGAATTTATGTTCTTTAAATGTGAATCTACCTGCTTCATTACCTCAATTTTTCTTAAATTTCTACGGACTATACAATTGTTTTTATTTTAGGAAGCCTCATACTAGTTACCAAGTAACATCTTATAGGATTACACAAATTTATAACCATTGTTTATAAGAATAAGTGATTTTTGTAAATAACTTTTTTTTATGTATCAAAGTTTATAAATAATTCTTTTATATGTTCCCTTTTATAAAGAACCACCTTAAATTCAACTTAATTAAAAAATTCACCCTCTAATTAATATTAAGACGATTTTTATTAAACTCGATCTATTTACGACTTTACGACTTAAATTCAATTAAATACCTAAATTGCCATCACTTATTACCCATTGGCTATTCCTACCTACTTTGTTTTAATTTAAAACCCATATAAAATCCACCAAATTAAAATGGATACCTTGATAATTAGTATTCCGGTTACATAATGAGTTTTAAATTAAAACAACGTAGGTAGGAATAGTAATAAGTGATGGCAATTTAGGTATTTAATTAAATTTAATTCGTAAAGTCGTAAATAGATCGAGTTTAATAAAAATTGTCAACTTAATATTCATTAGGGAGTGAATTTTTTAATTAAGTTGGATTTAAGCTGATTATTTGTAAAAGGGAACATCTAAGAGGTTATTTACAAAAATCACTAAGAATAATTTACCATTAAACTATAATAAATATCTTTAAATTAACACTAATTTTCAGGATGATGGTTTTTTTCACCCTTTTTTATAATGTACAACGAGTAAAACTTTCTGATAGCATATATGTATAAGGCAAATTTATAAAAGTCAATGAAATTAAGAAAGTATTATTGTAATACCTCGTATTTTATGTTAACAATTATTAGTTATATCGACTTCTTGTTGGTCTTTCGAACATTCACAGGTTTTATAATTTATTTATCGTATACGTGTTTTATAATTTATTTATCGTATACGTGTTTTATAATTTATTTATCGTATACGTGTTTTATAATTTATTTATCGTATACGTGTTTTATAATTTATTTATCGTATACGTGTTTTATATTATCTATCGAATGCGTGTTTTATGTTATATATATTATTGGGTAATGTCGGGTTGGGTATTAGTTATTAAACCAAATTATAAGTATTCGAGTGGGCCTCTTTTTGCGTGCAAATCAAACAGCCCATCGACATACCTCAAGTAACAAAAAAAAAAAAAAACACAACACCTTACACCTAATTTGCCGCACCATCTAACACTCCTCAAAACCCTAAATCTAACCCTATCGAGACCTAACCGCTCATACGCACTTGTTGCCGCCATGACAAAGAAGAAGAAGGGAGGGTTACACGGTGGTCCAAGGAGGCCTAAGGGTGGTCGATTACTCAGGGAAGGAACCGTGTTGCGCTGGTACATTCCATTGCTTTGTGTATCCTCTATTTGATTCGCAGTTTTGATACTAATAACCATGTTGGTAATTTCTGATCTTAGTATATTGTGAATCTATGGTGTTTCTAGTTGAGTCTTGACAATAGTTATGACGGCGTTGACCGCCCAGGACCGTCTTGTATGGTGGTTGTTGTTACTAGAGTCAGTCGCGTTTTGTTCGCTTTTAAAACAGAGTTTCGAACGGGTGGCTTTGAGTAGGATTTCGATGGGGTGTTTGTTCACGTTTGTTACGAGGGTAAGGGTACGTAGTAAGGTGGTAGGCAGGGTGTGGGGAAGGTGGTTATCACGGTGGGTCTTAGTGGTGTATGTCGTTTTTATGATGGAATTCGTTTTGGGTGTTAAGTCGTAAAACAGAGTAACGGTTGCGGGGTTGCTGGGTTTTGTGCGGTTGTTTGTGTGGTGACTGGGGTGTCGACAACCACTGCTTCCTCCTGTGGAACCACCGCGCCCCAAAGTCGAGCTTAGTGGTGTCACGGGAGTAGGCAGGGGCTGCTGGTGGTGTTGAACGTGGTGGTTGATCAGGTGTTTGGTCACGGGATAAGGGTGTCATCGAGGTGTGTAGGTTGTGTTTGGTTGGTTAATTGATTGCTATTTCGTGAAGTGTTGCTGCGTGACTTATGATTTCATACTAGCATGTTATTATCATAACTATTATTACTAATGGTATAATCATTCTTACCATTGTTAGTATTATCTTATTATTATTCCTTTTAGTATTATTGATATTATTATTAACATTAATCCTCTTTGTTCTTATAATTGTTTTACTACTAATATTTGATTATTATTGTGTTGGTGGTGATGGTAATAGGGAGTATTTATTTAATTGTGTTAGTTAAAAGTAGGTGTTTATGAGTCGGAAAGTTTCCCTGTTAAGAAAGTTACTATTTCGGGAAGTTTCCATTTTAGGAAACTTTCCATTTATAGAAGGTTGCTAATTATAGTAAGTATCGAGTCTGATATGGGGTTTGGGAAGAATGATTAATCGTTATGTAATATAAATGTTAGGTGACGAATTTCGCTTGGGAACTTTTCTAGCAGCTGTTTGGTTGTCACTCTGCGATTTGAGGTAGGGGAATACCGTATGCCTGATGATGAGTTATTTGATTATTAATCGTTGTTAATAATGTTAATCTTATTATAATGAATGATTGATATATTGCTTTATTTGATTGAATAATTCTGGGACACGATACGATGTGATGAATAATGGGTCTTGTGATATGGAGCGGAGTAAATTGGGTCTTGTGACTGGTGTGGAGTATATTGGGTCTTGTGACTGGTGTGGAGTATATTGGGTCTTGTGACTGGTGTGGAGTATATTGGGTCTTGTGATTGGTGTGGAGATAATGGGTCTTGTGATCGGTGCGGAGTTTATTTGGTGTTGGATCGGTGCGGAGTTTATTTGGCGTTGGATCGGTGCGGAGAAGGGATGGTTGAATCCCTATATCTATAAATGACATTGTTTGTTTAATTATTTTTCCTCTACTCAACCTCGTGGTTGACCCTGTGTATTCGTGTGACACCTGTGATGATCCGTAATGGGGAGCAGTTTTGACAGGAAAGATGGTGCTGTGGGAGCATGGGATGGCGTGAGCGCTTGGATGGACCGACCTAGATGTAGATCACCTATCTTGTAGTTTATCAGTTGTACTTTTTCCGCTGTGTAATATCTGTAACACCAAAGTTTAAAATTTTTACCAGTTTTTATATAAAGTACTTTGATTTGATTTACTTTGTTATTCACTAACTCGGATATTCCGAAATGGTAACATCTCAATTTACTGAGGATGTCTTGCTAAAGGCTCCTTAATAAATCGGGGTGTTACAATTATTATGAAAGAGAAGTTAAAATAAATTATTAGTCTGTATTATTGTTTATGTTTAAATAATAAAAATGATTAAATGAGTTGTTCCATTGTTGATAGAGACAGCCTTATTTGGAGATATGCATAATATTATAAATAGGGGGCATCTGAGATAGAGTAAGGGCAGAAAAGTGAGTCATATTTAACAGAGTTTTAATATCAAAAATATAAAACTCTTGAGAAATGGCCACCCTCGTTGCTCCTGACCATTGTGATCCTTTCGTTGACGCCGAAGCCCTCAGGAAAGCTTGTCAAGGTATTCTTTTCATGCTTAGCATTCATCATCATCATCTATTCTCAACCATTTTAATGTCTTTTTACTATGCCCATTTTTCGCTTCTTTTTTACCCTGTTTTCAGTAGTGGATCCTCTTCCTTAGGACGTTAAGTTTCTATACTAAAGTCAAAAGTTTAAGCTCATATTGGAGTCTAACTTCACTTTTATACAAAATAAGCTATAATGATGATTTTGTATATATAATGGTGGATGTAATTTTAGATTTAAGTGGTTTTGATAGTAAGTTACCGTATAATATTTCCATACCAAGTAGGAAGTATTAAGGGTAAGATTATGAGATTATCCTAAAACTTCCGTACGTTTTAATACTGTACACATCATTTTTTTCACTAACTTTTATTGTTGAGACTCGCCACCGACCCAGTTCAGACTTTATACAATATCAATCCGACTCACCTTAAACTTTTCTTTAATGACACATGACAACACTCATTAGAGATCAAATGGAGGTGGGGTCAAGAGTCACCCAAAGTTTTAAGTTGACTTTTGGATTTGTAAGACTCAACTTAAGACTTTATTAGATGATTATTGGTAGTTTTGAATGAGTTTTGTCTTTAATTTGTTCAAGTCTTGTGTTAAAACTAGCAATAATCTGATAGCTGATTGACGTATATCCTAATGGTGCAAAATCCTGAAGGTTACCATTATATGCGTATTGCGTATATACCATTGGAATGAAGATCATTGATACACATTAGGCGTACCTGATCATTTATGTCATAAATTGAACCAAATCTGCCATTTATTTTTAGTTGACTTTTGATCTATTTTCTTGTCCAAAATGGCAAAACCTTAAGAAAAAAAAGAAAAAAAGAGATAAAGTCGTTATTCTATGGTAGATCAGTTGGTGACCTACTCTCGTCCATATCCATGACAAAATGACTGTCATCAATGCCTTTGTTATTTTATATAGGATAATTTGTGAGAAACTACTTTACATTTATGTCCATTTGTGAACAACTACCTTACTTTTTGTTTTTGGTTAAAAACTACCTTTCATTTTAATTTTCCGTTAAAAACTACCTAAAAAAAGTTTTGACGCCATTTTTTTTTTATTATTGGTTTCACATGTGTGATTTCTCTAAATTTTCATTCTTATTTTGTCGTTAACTTGATATCCAAGCTTATCTTTCTTATCTAAAGTTATAAACGAAAGGGAATTCTTGCCACTAGCTTCAATTTCTTTCTTTAAGCATGTGGAATAATTGGTCCGGATGATGAACATGGGCTAAATCGTATGAACTCTATGCTATTCGTGAATAAGAATGAAAATTTAGAAAACTCACACGTGTGAAATCCAACTCATAAATAGAAATTGGCCTTAGAAATTTTTTTTAGGTAGTTTTTAACAAAAAAAATGAAAATAAAAGGTAGTTTTTAACAAAACAAAAAAAAAAGTAAGGTAGTTGTTCACAAATGGACATAAATGTAAGGTAGTTTCTCACAAATTATCCTTTTATATAGTAACGATTATTGGGCTGTCATATCGGATTTATTTCCGATTCTTGTCGAAGATGACTCCATTTATCTACCACTACCGATATCAAATTTTACCATTCCCCAAACATGTATGAAGAGTGAAGACGTTATGTAAACATTGTTTATTTTGATTCATCAGAAATATATGTTTGGTTCAGCATTTTTTAAAATTTACGGGTTGTGTATCTATTGTAAGACTATTTGACTACGTTGGCGGTTGACATTGTTTGATTATTTAAATGGTATACGTATTTAACATATAATTTAAATATCATAAATGTAGGATGGGGAACAGATGAAAAGGGTATCATTGAAGTCATCTGCCACAGAAATGCAGCCCAAAGGAAGCTCATTAAGGAGACCTATGAACAGCAGTACAGTGAGAATCTTATCAAGCGTCTCGAAGATGAGCTTTCCGGTGATTTTGAGGTATTTTTATTATTAAATAACAATTAAAACAATAACTTTTGATGTTGATTATGACAATTGACAATGGTGTACTGTATATGAAATGCAGAGAGCCGTGTATCGATGGATGTTGGAGCCTTATGACAGGGAAGCAGTCCTAGCAAATGTTGCTCTTAAGAAATCAAACTACAATGTCATTATTGAGCTGTCCTGCACACCTTCTGCTGAGGAATTGCTGCTATTCAAACGCGCCTATCAGGCTCGTTACTTGCATAGCTTGGAAGAAGATGTTGCTTCTTACTTCACTGGCGACATGCGCAAGGCAATTCCTTCAGACATACATATTCGACATTCTCATTACATTATATTTGTCTTCAATCAAGTTACCATATTCTAAATGTTTCATCTGTAAATTTGCAGCTACTTCTTCTGCTGGTAAGTGTACACAGGCATGAAACTGAGGAGACTGACCAAAAGTTGGCCGAGACTGAGGCTCAAATCTTGCACAACTGTATCAAAGATAAGGAATATAATCATGACGAGATTGTGAGGATTCTCACAACAAGGAGCAAGTCTCAGCTTATCGCTACCTTTTACCAATTTAGGGATGCTCACGGATCCCCCATAACCAAGGTAAATGGACGCGGAGTAGATACAAATTTTATTACCTAGACTCATCTTTGGCGTTATACTAACATGTAACAACATCCGTTTTGGTATTACAGAGCTTGGCCGGTGATAAAGATCAGGACTTTGTATCTGCCCTACACACTGTCATTAGATGCATCAAGTCCCCTATTAAGTATCTAGAAAGGGTAAGTTGTGGTTCTTAAGTGGTATTATTGAGGACTTATCCGGTAAGAATGAAGATAAGTAACAAGTCTAGTGTCCTAATATCATTTGGGGGTTGTGATTAGGTTCTGAGTCATGCAATGCATACACGCGGAAGTGACGAGGATTCGATCACAAGAGTGCTTGTGACAAGAGCAGAGAAAGACTTAGCAAAGGTTGAGGAGCTGTTTTACAAGAGGAACAGCGTGACACTGGAGCACGCCATTGCCAAGGAGACTCGTGGAGACTACGAGAGATTCCTCCTTACCATATTGGGAAAATTGCATCACTAAACTTGAGGATGAGAAATACCCCTTTGAAATTCATTGACTGCCATTTCATTTCATTTCATTTCTTGAGCTGTTTGTATTGTCGATGACAGACTCACAGGGCTTTACGGCCTTTTATCATTTGTTTACGTTCGTTGCACTGTTTGTGGGTTTTTATATTTGAATTTGAGTGAATTGTCATTTGTTTTATGTTTGTGGCAAAAATGAAGGACAATCTGACCGTATTCTTGTCCATTGTGATTGTATTACAGTACTTGATATATCAAATATGTAAGGTTACACTATTTAAAAGCTTTTGTGTGTTTGCCCCTTTCTTCTTCAAACTCTTTAGCACTGTCAAGTCTCCAATCTCCATTGTTGCTTGTACCTCAAATAATAGAGACACGTGTGTTGTTGGCTTCCTCCTTCCTAATGGCTTCGTCGTTATATCAGGAGACACCAATTTGCATACTCTGTAAGTAGTAGTTAGGAGCATTTCTTGTTTTTTAACCCTCACATAATCATAATCATAATCAATCAATTCAATGTGTATATGTATTATCTACTATATGTTAGATATTGAGTATGCACCAAATAGGAATTGATAATAATAATAATCCACACCGACTTGATTTCGCTTTCCTAACAGAATAATTCGACCCTATATTAGTGCCAGAGTTATACCGAATTTTCTATTAGAAAAGCGAAGTCATTAATTAACCCTGACACTAATATAGGGTCGAATAATTCGACCCTATATTTGCTTTGCTTGGTTGAAGCAAACGAATTTGTTTTATATTAATCATGTACTAATTTTTACCTAATATGGTCATAGTTAAAAATTGATATTACCCGTAATGTATGAGAATATCGATTAAATTTGTAATTTAAATGCGATTTCGTACCGCCAATTTTCTTGCGATTTTGCATATATATGCGTGCTAGGATGAGGGCTCTATAGTCATAGGACTGGAGAGAGCGGGGGCTATGAGCTGAGATTGAATAGGGTCTTAGTTCACAAGGATAACAAGACTTGTGTCAATTTTATTTGTTCGGAAGGATTTACTTAGCAACAATCTTCCACCTTTGGTCCTTCGATGCATGGAATTAATACAATTGATTGGGTGGTGGATACTGGATAGTCAAAATTTATCATGATTTCAGAAAAGCAAATCGAGTAGCAGATTGGCTTGCTAATGCGGGGATCCACTCTCCCACAAGCACACGACCCTTAACATTCCACCAAATAACCTCCAAAAGATTTGTTAGGGGTTGCTTTTCCCTATTTAGTAGCTAATTAGTTTGTTTTTTTTACTCTCAGGGCTCCACCCCTCTTTTGTACCAAAGAAAACAAGCTCGCTTAAATACTATATCTATTTCCTTTCAAAAAAAAAAAAAAATACTATATCTATTTAAATTTTCTAAAAGCTCACTAAAAACTGAACATTTTAGATTCCTGTGCAACACACGAACATGAAATCTAATTTTTATATATATATTAAAATGTTTTGTCCTCTTGTGGAAGACGAAATTATGCCATTATTGTCAAGTCTCCCTTGGTGACGGGTCAAGTTCTCTTGCCTAAGTGTATAAGACAAATCATAGGGAATATAAATGACTTGTCTTTTTCTATACCAAAGTGAGTAATATGTGACCCGTCATAAATTTGCGACGGATTTATCTGTCACAAATGAGAATTGCCTCGTTACGCTTGAGTGTATCGCCTTGTGGTCATATGTTTCATCATATTGGTAATTACGATTACAGGCGGTCGTTTAGTGTGTATAATTTGAATCCATTGCGGTGGATACACCCCCAGAAACATGAACTTTCTTGCTCTATATCCCAGTTTAGACATGTCGTGACAGTAGAGTCATCCCGCATCCGCATTGAGTCGGCTTTGCCAAAGATAGCATTGAATAAGTCAGAAAATGTCATTGTTTATATGTAACTCCAACCATATAAACCAGAAGCCAACAGCAATTAATTAATCAACCAAGCTGCTCCAAAATAAAGTGCTTAAATATATAATGTTTGCTTCAAGCTGATGCATTCACAATTTCACATCAACTATTCAATAATCTTCAGCCTCTCATCTTAAACATCCAATGCAAACATGTTGAGTCAAACCTTATGAGAATGCGGAGTCAAATTAAAGAGGGACTGACCCATAAAACACTACTTGAGCTGGGCCTGTCATGTACACATGATTGTCTTCCTCCCTCCATTCAATCTCCAGCGGCCCTCCCGGAAGATCAACTACACATTTCTGTTCATGATAGATTAAATAGATAGTAATTAAGTTGAGAAAGATGACACGACCGTAAAAATGGGGGGGGGGGGGGGGGACAGGAGATAATAACACAGCCCAAAAGTGTACTCACTCGGTCAGCTCGGCCTTCGAGAACTGCAGCCACCACAACAGCACAAGCTCCAGTTCCGCATGCTAGAGTGGCCCCTATAACAAAGGACGAGTAACAACACACTTCAGATAAAGTAACTGGAGCAATCTCTTAAATTATTGGGTCCCCAACCATGTTAATGAAGCCCTCATCAATCTAAGAATGGAAAAGAACAGCAACTTTCTCCTTACTCAGGTTCACCACATTTGCTTTTGGACCAAAAGAGATGGAAAATATGTAAGAGAAGAATGTGGCTCACACTCACACAAGACTGTTTTAAGTGTTATTTCTTACTCACAATGCAAACATAGTGAACTAACTTGAATGTCCTCGTAAAACAAAATTTAGTGATTCAAATGAATAAAGGACATAATTTATTTCTTTAACAATGGAATAGAAAAACAAATACCTGCACCACGCTCCCACACACGCATCTTCAGGTGCGACCGCGAGATAACTTCAACAAATTCTACAAGACCAAACATGAACAAGGATGTAATCATCCTCCAACAAAGAAACTTGAGCAAGAGTAAATCCTATGCACCATTCATAAAAAAAACAAAACAAAAAGAAAGTGGAAGGACCGCTCTTCTTTCACAAAATATTGCATCAATAACCCAACCTACTCACTTTTGAAACTGCCAAGCAGTTTGATTATACTATAATTTCACGTTCATGAATAAGGTTAAACTGATCAAAAACCAGACATGAGATGTAAGGGAGACTTCCCTTGTACTATGTGTTCCACGAAAATACTGGGAGTTGATACCATTTCATCCTACTAACTAGAACGACCCTCACCTAAGTAATACCAAAAGATAGTCCAAATGAATGTCAATTAAGGCAAGAAGATTGTTACAACTAACTGCAGGTATATGCATGTATTGACATAAACTGAGTAAGTGTGAACATACTAATGGCTCGTAAATGTTTATAAAAAATTTCTGTTCATTGGTGTTTCTGTTAAGGTTTAGCTCAGGATATCACATATAGCTCACTGACGGATACCCATCCAGTCCTTGTTTTAAGGCGCGAGCCGCACCGAAGCGGCCAGAGCACGGGGCAGGGAGGAAAACCCATGCACATGAGGACGGGGCATGACGTTTTGTAAACAATTTTATACCTTTGAACACTAAAATTGTACAAGAATACTTCTGGAGATTAATTAGGCTTAGCATGAAAGATGTTATCACAGACAAAGCATGGGCAGAATAAAAGAATTCAAAGAAAACATGAATTTGCATAGGAGTATGCATTACTTTCAGCTTCTTATGCACTAGGCAAACCTAAGACACTGTGAGGCATACTGGGTTTTGGTTAGTGATTCATTGACCCTTGAGCTGTTAAGCGCACCCGAGGCATGCTTTTTCAAACTACGTGAGCGAATAATTAAGGAATAATAAAAGCATAGACTTACAGTTTATTATTGCTAAACTACTATTGTTTAATTCATATTAAGCTCAAGTTGTCTCCAAATAAGCTGACTAACAATTATGTCCAGCTCATTTTCAATAATTGATTAAACTACCATACACAGGATTCAATGTCAGCCAGGTTTAAATGATTAAACGATCAAACACAGTTCATCAGCTAATTCTCTTCATCTAAAGGACGGCAACCTAAATATCTCACAATCAATCATCTAACAGGTTAGTTTAACTGACCTGTATTAGTACGTGCTGGGAAAACGTTGTGATGCTCGAATTTCGGTCCAATGTCAGCCAGGTTTAATTGATCAACCACCAAATTCTGCTTTAAGAAAAAATCATCATTCACAAACTTCCATTGAATTTAGCATTATTCCGGATAAAAATTAATACAGGAGAATAGAGGCAATGACTGAAAATAATAATGATAACAAACTTATCATCCCTACTCCATAACACGGAGTGTAAATATATGACCACCAAAATTAAGAACAAAACAGTGATGTCTTGGCCTAGTGGTGGAGACTCAAGGCTTGTGAATGACAAGTTGCTGATCCCCCTCCCCTAGTATAATATTGCATTTGTGCCTCCTTTTAAAATAAAACAACAGAAAAAATTATTTTAAAAGGACGTCTTTTTAATCTGCGCAAAACAATCATACCAAAAAGGGGATCTCCAAAG
This sequence comes from Silene conica, assembly GCA_029255685.2. NCBI lineage: Eukaryota > Viridiplantae > Streptophyta > Magnoliopsida > Caryophyllales > Caryophyllaceae > Silene > Silene conica. Next base: position 17,235,323 of record CM055313.2, on the reverse strand, counting down.
AAAGAATCAAGTACGTTATTGCAGCTTCAAATATGTAGTATGAACTATGTAAGTAATAAATTTGCTCTTATATAGTACCAAAGATATGGACTATGATGTTTATCTAGCAGGAAATATATCTGGGAAAGGTGACCACATAAATTTTGCTTATTGGTTCTACGTAGATGTGAAACTCGGAATGTTAACCATCTTTGCTCAAAAAGTAGAAAATACTGTGCTTGTTGGAGGGAACCGGAAGGTGATGAATCTACGAGAAGTAATTTTAGTGTCAACCAGACAACCACTTGACAAGAGAAAATAAAGAAGTTGTCATCTTGTATATAAAATGCTTTATTATTGTTTATAAAGCAAGAAAGGGACTATTCCAGTGTTCATTTAGCATGAGAATGCCACTATCAAAGAATCCAATTAGGAAAATAAGTATGTTTCTCTGGCATGTAATAGTTTCCAGTCTCATGTCCTTGGATCTTGTCACAACAATTGTTTGATGAGCATTAACATCAGCAAAAAGAAAAACTCAAATCAACCACTACAAACACAGTGAGCAGTACATACTAAAATTAACCTTGCTAAGAGTCGAGCAGATACTCCTTGGCCCTAAAAAAGGTTTGTCAACATCTAAAAAAAGCTTATTTATATGAACAAAGAAGGCTGCCTAAAGTGCCCTTCTAGACTAAGCATTATGGTGAGTTTGGATAGCAAAATAGGAGGGAAAGGGAGGACATAGATAGAGGGAGAGGAAAGGGAGGGGACATGAAGTAGGTGTGTTTGGATACAATTTGCCTCCAGGTCTTTCCTTTGATGGAGGGATTTTGATTTGCCTTGGAGCCTTGGAGGAGGGAAAATGGATCCCACCAATCCTCCTACCCTCTTTGTTATCCAAACAAGGGCCTTTGCATCCCTCCATTCCCCTTCCTTTCCTTTCCCTCCAAAGCCATTAAATCCAAACAAGGCATTAATGTTATAATCCTCATTAACCTATTTATTTCAATTTTTAATTTAAGATTATATGAGAACGAAACCATTCTAAGTTGACAAAGTTAAGATAAAAGTGAAAATCATTTTGGGATTAATTAAATCGGAAACATAGAAAACATACCTGCTCTCCCTTTTTGCCAAAGGTTACACAATGTGGGTTTCCCATACTAACACAAGTAACAGCCCAGGTGTCTCCATCAACTAATAAATCAGATTTAACAACTGAAAGTTCCTTATTTGAAGGGAGATTTGTAGGTACATCAGTTGCCGTAAGTATTGGTTCACCCATATCAACTTTGACCTGAAAATACACCACATTGTGTCGATACATCACAACACCTAATTTTAGACCAAAACATTGAAAACTTTGCCACAAAAAAGTTGTTATCAGATACTTCTTGACACTTGCAGACGAGTCAAAGTAGAGACACTATACCATGTGAAGCGCTGAAAGCAACTTTTTGAAGTTGACATGATCGCAAACATGAGTACCTAGTCTAACCACCATGAAAACACCCAAAAAAAGGCAAAAAAAAGTATTGAATGCCATAAAATTTACCTGCCCATCAGCTTGAATCTCGGGAATAATAAGACCAGCCCCAGTATGGACAGTGAAACTGAAAAGTAGAGAATGAGATATGTGACATACTGAGGAAGCAATGTTTTACGGCAAAGTCTTGATTGTACAAGAGAACTGTTTCTAACATATTGCACAAAATAAATACAATAACTTCTAGTGCAAAATAGTTTTCTTGTACATAAAACATGTGATTGATCACAGGTATACGACAAAATATTGTTCATACCTATAGCTCAAGATAGTTTTCTTGTGCATAAAAACATGTAATTAGCTACATAAACTGTAACAAACAAAAGAAGCAGATAATCTATTGTTGGGTGGTAGCTGAAACTCAAAAATCAAGCACATATTTATATGGGAAATGATAGCCCCGAAATCCTGTGAATCTGTGATGATAAATAACTCACAAAACTTATTAATATGATAATACGGTTAACAAAATATTGTTGATACCTATGTGTGCCCTGCAAATTTTGAAGCTCAGCTATAAATCTGGCAAAGCACCTCACTCCATTACCACACATCTGTAAAGAGAGAGTAAAATGGAGTGAACATTAAAAAAAATGTGGTGTTTCCACTTTGCCAACATATAACATTAGAGGAATGAATTTACAGAGTGTACAAATGGGTTATCAGTTTTCCTCAAATCACAGCAAATACCAAACTGATCACCACTTATTTTGTAGCCGTATCATGATTTGTGGTTGTAAGAATAAGCGTATGAATGTTTTGTATTCGCGTCTGAGGGACGAGGGTACTAGAGATTAGGGAGGGAGCCATGCTTTACAATAACAAATTTCCACTAAAAGAAAAGAAATTCGTGAGATGAAGAAAGTATACACACCTCTGGTTCACTTCCATCAGAATTAAAAATCCTCATAGCATAATCAGTACCCTTAACTCCTGGCATTGCAAAGATGACTCCATCAGCACCAATTCCAAAATTACGGTCACATAACTTAACTGCTTGCTCCGGAGTTATCTTGGGCTCCATTGAATCTCTATTGTCCACCTGATACGAAGCCAATCAAATCAGAAAGAAAGCAGTTAACAAGATGTCATTTTTGGAAAACAATTCAATTCTCAATATTCCAACATACAAATTAAAGGGAATAGTTTGGAATACCAAAATGAAGTCATTGCCAAGTCCATGGTACTTGACGAATTGAAGTACGCCACTTTCCTTCCTATCCAGAAAGGATGAATGCGACATTTCCTCAGTAGTTAGGGGGGCCATCGATATAGCTGATACACGAAAACTCCAACTTTGTTTCAGAGACTTGTTCAATGTCAAATTGTTCGCTGAGAAAGAACAATGTTGGGACTGAATCAGATTGGAGAGACGACGTTGACAACTTGACACCAATGACGATGATGATGAGGAGGAGATAGAAATAGCGCTTCTGGCAACTGCCATTGATTCTGACTGTAACATCACAAGTAATTTGATTATTATAGGTTTTAAGATGAAGAATCGATTGTTTTTATCATAAAATGCTTACCAGGATTTGAGCTTTACTCTATCTTACTCAATCACGTTTATGTATGCTCTTGTATGTTTTGCAGCTGCTTCAATAACTTTTATCTGCCCTAATTGTCCTCAACTCCTTATAATGCAAGATGGGTTCTGTTTCGTCGGACACACACCTAAACGTGTTATATTTCAGATGACAAATGGTATGTTCAAAGTCCACATTCTCGTGTAATATCACAAGGTAAGCCTAAATGTGTTATATTTCAGATGAGAAATGGTATGTCCAAAGAGCACATTATCGTGTAATATCACAAGGTAAAAAAGCACATGAATTCCTTTGAAAAGTAAAAGCCCAATGCGAAATCAATGTGAAAAAGATAATTACAAAAGTTCAAAGAGTAACGAACTTGTGTTAGAATAAGGACCAACACAAGTTGCTAAATCCCGCACACTCTTTTACTATATTCCAACACATTTTTGGCTATTATTCCATTATTACCCTTTTATAAAAAATTTTAAAAATTTTAAAAAATCCTCCAACTCTCACCATCTTCCGACCACCCATTCCCTAGCCCCGACCACCATATCCCAACCTCCACGACCACCCTACGCCGTCACTACCCATCTCGAGTTAGATTCGTATCACAAATCGCTGGCCACTTCATCCCTTCTCGTGTCGTTTAACTCGTTTTATAAACAATTAGGGTTTCGTTTAAATTGGTTTGTTGTAAGGATGGTTGTGGGGTCGTAAAGTCGGAATAGGATGGTTGTGGGGTCGATTGGTAGTGTCGGCCGTCAGGCATGTGTCGTCGAGTTCGTTGATTGTCGAGGCGCGAGGATTGCAGCAAGGATGGGTGGCCGGCGGGGGTGGGACTAGGAAGGATGGTCGGCGGCTCAGCACGAGTATGGGGCTGTAGAGGGGTGGTCGGCGGCGCAATGAGGGTGGTGGGGGAAGAGTTGTCGCCTGTCGGGGGTTGAGATTTGGTATTGGTGGTTTTTTTCTTTGTTTCTTCTCTCTTGTTTCTCTCACATTGTTGAGAAATGGGAGGGACACACTCGGCATAACGGGAATAAATGTGAATGAATAAGTAAAACAGTGTGCGGGATTTAGCAAGTCCCTAAATAAAACAAACAGAGCACAAAGATAAATAAGAAATTTCTAGCCTGAAGGCTCCAATAGAACAGGTATGGTGAACACGTGCAAGGATGACGAGAATAAACGACTCCGAAAAACAATTCTATCAACATTAAGACGACACCTCTATATAAGATACATAAAGCATGATAATCAGGGTCTTATAATTCTCGTACAATCATCTCTCATGGTAACAACGTCTTGGAACATCCTTTCATCACATCTCCATAATACCTCAACACCAACAAATCTTTATATAATTGCCTCTTTACAAACACTACAATCCTCAAATCATGAGCTCTCAAGGTCATAAACTCTCAAGTCGTTATACTCTCAAGAAATCCATCTAATCACACTTAATGAATCAATCCATAGCAATCTCTATGCTCTCAAAAGATGAACACCAAGATCCATTATAATCATCGTCAACAAGGTCGTTCACTAAGTCAACGTTAAAACACTTTAACATCAACATCTCACAAGTCCATAAACTACCGTTCATCTCTCTCACTCAATCCTTTAAAAGGGTACAATCTGTAATATCTACTCAACGAATAAATCGTAAAGTAGTTCAAAACTCAGTAATAGTCATTAATGGTTCTTACTCCTCAAATATGGTATTTCAATTAAAAGCGAGCATAGTCAGGGGCGGATCCAGGATTTGAGGGAAGGGGTGGCATAGTAAGGAAAAAAAATTGTACATTAAATTCTAATATCGTCGGTACATAGTAATATAATTACAAATTAAAGGAAAAATCTAAGAAAATCCAAAGACATCCGACGAGGATTCAAATCTTGAAAACGTCTAATAATATCACCATCACTAACTTGTGCAAAAAAATCTCTCTCAATATAAGTGACTAAACAATTATTCAAAAGTTCGTCACTCATACTATTTCGCATATAATTCTTCACGTATTTCATTGTGAAGTAGTATCCTCATCATTAATTTGCTCTAATGAAAATGGAGAAGATGACAATGTGATTTTTTGTGACTTTCGACTCCAAAAGTATGCTAAGTCTTTGGTTTTCATCATTAATCTACCATTTAGATGAAATGTTATTAGCAAATAGCAATGCTGCCAACCAATTAGTAATCAAGAAAAATAAAAAAACAAAACAGAAGAAAATTCTGATTAGGACGAACAAAACGTCTAAACCACTACACTCAATGCATACTAGTATACTACATACTCTTAGAGTCTTAGGCAATCCTAATTCCTTACTTCCTATTTCTATCATCTGTCAAGTGCCACTGCCAACCTAATGCTTTCAATCAAACTACCCCAATCAAATCTACAATTAATCAAACTGTTCTCTAACAATTCATGAATTCAATTAATAAATTCAATCAAACTATCCCAGTCAAATCTACAATTCACAAATAAATTAACAAAATATGAAAATAATAGTAACAATTGAAAGAAATAACCAAACATTCAATCAAAATCAATAATTAAATTTGGGGAAATAGGTATGAACAATAAACAATTAAACATACCGAAAAGAGGCGGCGGCTGAGGGCGGTCGTCGAAAGGCGAGGCGGCAGTTGAGGGCTATAGAGGGTGGCGAGTGGCCAGCGGCGAGGTGGCGGAGGGGTGGTTATGGTTGGATTTAGGGTTATAATTTCATGTATGTATGTTATTTGGGTTGAGCACGCGGTTCTGTTTTCTAATTTCCAAATCATTTTTTCATTTTTTTTATTTTTTATTTTAAATATTTTCTCATCCAAAGTCCTGCGGCATGGTCCCCCAGTATTCGCAATGTGCTCAATCAAAACTTAACAATAATATTCACTTTATTTCCAACCTTCTATCCTGATCCATAAATAATAACTCGATAATGTTTCTTTCAATCTAAGACAAAAATACAGCCGTTAAAATCATTAAGAGCATAAGTCACAATATTTTCAAATAATAATATAAAGATCTAGTTATAAACACAGAAGAGTCTTTAAGTTAGGATTTTTTTAGTTTAAATGAGCGAATTAAGTTACGGGTGAGAATTGAAACTCCCCTTCATGTCCGGAGTTCGGACATAAGAGTTAAGACTATAAGAGTTCATACCGGTTGTTCATTTAGAATTGTAAGGCAGTTTGTGTAATAAAAAAATAAAAAAGAATTGTGAGGCAAAGATTAGTCATAAGAAAATAATCCAGAAGAATAAGCAGAATTCCGAAAAGAAGAGCCATGTCCTCCCTGGGCCAAACTTCATGGCTTTGTTCTCTGCACACCACCAAATCCAGTCGCTTCTTCCCTGCAAACCACAGAATTCCATCACTCAAATTTCCAGCATTTTCTGTCAACACTTCAAAGGAAGACTCTTTACCGGAACCCACTTCTTCTTCAAATCCCTCATCTGATAGAATTAAGCTTGCATTTGAAAGAGCGCAAAAGTATAAGAAACCACTCATGCCTGATCAATCTCAACAAATTATAATAGACACTGATAAATCAAAGGAAGTTGTTGGAGATAATGACATTTTGCCAGGTACTCTTTTTAATTAACTTCAACTTCTAAACTTTCATTCTTCATATATACTCCCTCGGGACATGTCTTCAAAACGCAAATATATTCATAAAATGATTTAAATACTTTTTATGATGAAATTAAGAGAGACTCCATTTTTGGAAGTAAGGCTTATGAAGTTTAAATCATTAAACATCATACGCTATACAAACGTAGAGTATTTTGCTACTTTTGGTTAGTTTGCACAGGCTCGCCCATATCGTTCATGAGTTTTTGAGGGGTTTTGAGGTTATCAGGATTCGACCCGTACTGATGCCATGATAGATAACGATCTCAACGGAAACCTTAAGGGGATGGTTGAGGCCCAACTATTATTAATATTCATGTTATTTGGCTCATCGAAGTGAATTATCTGATTAATAAAGGTTGCCGGTGGATTGTACATCAATATCCTTGAGTTTTGTGTGGGACACTGGTATGGCCCTAAATTAAGGAGTCTGAAGTAACATGTTTTTGGTATTCAAATATGAGCGATGTAGGAGGTGTACCTGCAGAAGTTCCAGATGCAGCTGGGAACGCAATGGGGAAAGCGTCAGAGTACAAGAAGAATAAAGAAGGTCTTGATAGCCGCGGCGGCAGTCAGGGTAATTTAAACTTGACAGGTGTGTTAGTTGACTATCATCTTGCTAAATATTTTTGAGGTGAAGCTTTGCTTTGCCTTCTAGTAGGGAAATGAGTGAAGAACTGATGATTCCAATGGAACTAAAACTGAAAGTGCACAGGATGTTTGGTTTCTAGGATCAGTGGGAGGAGTTGCAAGCAACACGGGGGGCAGAATTATTGAGAAGAATACTAACAAAAAAGAAGATAAAAAGATTTCCAGCATCGACTTTGTTGGTCTCGGTTTTGCAGACAAGAAGAGTGGCAGGGGACTACCAGCTGGTCTGGTACCAGTCATAGACCCATATCCAGAAGGTGACTCGCAAGAGGTGGAAATTATTGTGGGGGATGCTAGCAGATTTGGAAATGTAACATCCCCTGACACTGAAAACTCAGAAGAAAGTTCAGATCTTTACAAGCCTAAGGTGTCGACATGGGGCATGTTTCCCAGACCCAGCAACATCTCTGAAACGGTACGAGTATGCTTCAGTATCTAATTAGGATTTAATGTGCTCAAATTCTATTTTATTCTAGAGCAAGGTTTCATTTGCTGTTTTTAAAAGTTCTTTTTTGAGCTAGCTGAAGGGATTGGACGATGATTCTTTATGCAACCTTCTTGTTTTGAAAGTATTTTTTTCTTCTTTTCATCATGGTGTTGTGGGAAACTGCCTGTCTACTAGCTAGGGGAAGGCTGTATGCTTTTTCCGTCCTTAGACGCCACATTATGGGAATTCTCGCTGGCGGTGCTTCAAATTTTCTGCACATGAGTTTTCCAAACGAAATTTCATTTCTTGTATCAGAGTCTGCTAAAGAGGACACCACTAACATAAGTGCATATGCTGAGACGGGATTGAGAGTTGAGACGGGCTGGAGTTCATATGCTGAGAAGTATTTCAGGCCATATGAAAATCAGTTTTACAGATGCTGCTTAGACCACCCCCAAGCAAGGTCACCAACTAGGTCACCAAGGGGGTGGGTCTCCTTAATGATGTATTAAGGAGGATAATTAAAGAGACCTACAATGGAGGAAGGTCACTCCATGACCCAAGGGGGTTGCCTTGTGACCTCCCATGTGTCCTTATTCTATTTGTTGGGCACACATATAGATGACATAAGTTGTTGGAAAGTGGAAAATAATTGGGTTGATGACCTAGGTCGCGACTTTCTGCTTGGGGTGTAAAAGTAGGTCAAGATAAATAATGTGAAAGTAAGAGATAAAACTAGGTCGCGACTTAGTTAGCGAGACCTTGCTTGGGGGTGGTCTTAGGGGTAAATAACAGTGTGTTTTAGGAAACCTTAACTTTGAGCTTGCTATGACATTAACATTAGCAAACAGTTGGGATTGCAGGTCATAGGTCTAGGAAGGCAACCATCTATTCAGTCTTCAAATTAGTTTTGATTTTTGCCGAGGCTGTTAGAAATTACTACCTACTTCCTCCGTAATGGAATGGTGTTTCCACTTTCCCATTTGGGGTGTGTTATTTCGATGTTCCCATTTCTTTTCTTTCCTCATATGGTAAATTTTTTGGGTGAAATACTGGTTCGTCCCTAAAACTTTCTTTAAGTAAACAAAATACCAGGATTAACCTTTCGTTTAAATACCACTAGTTATATAACTAGTCAAACCCCAATACCCCATCACTTCCTCAAAGCCCAACAAACCACCTACACAATGTTATGAGCTAAATAAATAAAGAGAAAGACATAGCATTGCCAGCTAACAGAATATGTAACAAGAAATCGCGGGAAAATCTATTACAAAGGATTCCAGTGTATAAATCTAGTAATCACTGCAATTCTCATAAGCTTTGATCATTTGTGTAATAACATTTCTCTTTCTATAATCTTTCTCTAAAACTCTCTGTAATCTTTCTACAACAATTCATTAATAAAATACCAATTCGAATCCCTTCTCAAATTAGTTTTTCCTATTGTATTTTCTTATCTTTCTCGATTAATTCCTGAAGCTCTATATCACGCAAGTGGCCCAACTCTAGCCCACCACTAGGCTGACATCCTTTGCCACCCTCCAACCACCGTCCAACCATCCATGACCAACGACATCACCTCCCCAACCATCCACCACCACCGAGATCCATAGCCCATCATACAAGCCAGGGGAGCATGTCAAAAATTAGAGGAAGGAGAGTGGTCGAGAGGGTGGAGCGTGGAGGTTTACAGGGACCCGCCGTGGTGGTTGAGTTGTTGAGGACGTAGTGTTGGTGGATCACTGGATTGTGGGTGGTAGACTGGTAGAGGCGGTAGGAGTTGCTCTTGAAGTTTTGGGATCGGTGACTATGGGTGTTGGAATTACCAGGGCCATATGTTAAGTGTAAGGTGTTAAATTAAATTGTTTAACCCACTTGTATTATTTCGTCATTTTATATGCTCTTTTAAAACTACGCATGAAAAAGAAATGGGACTATCATGTAATTACGGAGGGAGGATATGGCTATATCCCTCGTTGATCATCCCAAATTAACTTTCAGTGATCAATTGATGTTATTTTGGCCATTAATTTCCAAATATATCTAGACACAATGTAGAATTTGTCTTGTTTGATCTATCGATACATCTATTTTCCTGTTACCAATTTCACATGAAAACAACAGCCACATTGATTAATACCCCCAAAGTTAAACATGGGCAAAGTAAATGGGATAGATATAGTATTTGCTAGTTCAGTTAAAAAATCAATCAAGAACGACTGATATTAAATATTGTACTAATTGCAATAATTTGGATGAGTATGAGATGCCGTGTAATTGAGCAACACGTTGCTCTAGTTACAAAACGTTTTTAACTAGATTCTTACATCTCAAAGTTCCCGTATTCCTCAAGGTACAATTGTCTCCAAATTATCCTAGAAATGGGTCATTTACTTGGTTGCTCATTTCTGGAGAATATTCGTTCATCCCCACATGCCTTATGGATTCAAGTTTAAATTCTACCGCACTCCTATGAGTTATTTTGATATGGATTTATGCCTCATGTTCTAATAGGGCGTGTTATGTTTAGTGAATGAATGTGGCAGAGATGTGTATGTGATGGTGGATGTGTGGCGTACAAGCAAGATAGATTAAGAAATAAGGTGATTAGGGAGAATTTAAGGGCTACACTTATTGATGGTCAGATGGAGGAGAATCGTTTAAAATGATTTATCCGTGTAAGCCAAAGATCAAGTGATCCCCTGGTTATAAGGTGTGTGGAACGGGGAAAAGGTCGTGTTATGAGAGGTAGGAAAAAAACCAAAAACATGGATTATCATTGTCGGGCTTATTTCTCCATTTTTTTATTTGCACTTTAGTGTTCTTTTTGTTATCAATTTCACTATCTTATATTTGCTTTTGTTTTTTTATTATTATCTTTGGTTTATATTTTTTGTTATCACTTTAGCATCCTTTAACTCATTTCCTTAAGTTTTTTTTAATATAATAGTAATTTGTTTATTCATATTTATTACCTAAATTACTTAGTTATTTTAATGTTTTGTACAATTTTCTGGGTCCTAGCCTCGTAGGTTTATGTAGACTACATTTTATGTTTTTTTATATTCATATCCATCTTTTTTGTCATTGTTTTACCCAACATAGCGGTTTCAAACGATGATTCATATCGGCCAACCCCTAATCATTCAGGGAGTAAGGCTTTATTGTTGTTGTTTGTTGTTGTGGTTGTGGTTGTGGTCGTCGTTGTTGTTGTCTATCATGAAATGTTCTTGTGTGTTTGATTTATCATCTAAAGTCCAGTTCCTTCAATATTTTTATGATCTTGAAATACGAATATGTGTTTTCAGTTTGGTGGTGGTAGGACTATTCGTCCTGGCCAAGCACTTGAGACAGTGGAAGATAGATCTGCCAAAGAAGCTAAAACGAGGCAATTACTTGCTGCGTACAAGCGTAAGATCGGTCTAAATGTGGATCCTAAGCTAAAAGCAGAATGCAAGAAGGTATTCTCAGAGATTACGTTGATGTTCAATAACTGTCAATGGCCGAGTAAATAGTTAATGCTAGAGTTTGGTATAGTTCCCTAACGTATTTTGTTTTGAAACTCTAATACTATTGTATAGTCATTTAGGCGCTGGACGATGGTGACTCTCTGATGGATAGAGGAAGGCTGAAGGATGCACTACCATACTACCAAAAAGTTATGGATAATTTACCCTTCCAGGTACCGCTTTGAACTATCTTAAGATTCTTAACAATATCTCAATTGATGGTCATTCTATTGAGCAGCGATTCTGAGTATGAATCTCTCATCTCGGTGAAAAGTACTTTCATAGTTACATTAGGATATAAATAATACCTTTGACAGTCTCTTGGATGAAAAGGAAAGCCTCATTTCTTGGTGGTTTTATAGTTGTCATAATGCCCTGGTAATTTTATGTGAATATTTTGTTTCGTGTATTCTTTTGGACTTCCCAATTCCCATAGTATATCACAGAAGACAAATTTATACGAGGGGAGGAATGCTAAAACATGTATATGCTAACCAATTGGTAGACATGAATGACATATTGACGTCTCCTTAATCCACAATTAACGGCAGAATGACAGCGTGAATCAAGAAAGTTCTTGTCTTGATATGCCAACAATCATTGATGTTCATATATGTGCCGTGTCATCCAAAACTTTCTATTGGAGGGGGTGTTTCATGGATAACTAGAATCACCGTATGTGAGTCTTGTTGACTTTTCTACTCGTATCATTATGCACTCAAGTTATAAAGTAAATTTGTACATGGTGGCATCGTGCCGTATCCATTGCCCATGTGAGATTCATCTAGGTTATGAATATGACAAGTTACTTGCTAAATTTTTTTTTTTCAAAATGCATTTTTCAGACTGAGCTTCATGGCTTAGCTGCTCTGCAATGGTCAATTTGCCAAGATTCACTTACCAGGTAGAGTTATTTCATTTCTCTTGCTTTGACGTATACGTGGCTCACAAAAGAACTGGCCATGTGTGTTAAACCAATGATAATCCTTTTTTTTAAGTAGTATAATATTTCTAGCAATGTCTAGCAAGGCGTCGCCGCCTATGTACAAAATAAAACAAAGGGATGACCCCCTTCTACAGTAGTTTATAAGAAAATTGCAGTTTGCTTCTTTTAGCACAGAGGAATACTGCTCTTCATCATAGTTGAACTCAATCACTAGTGTGGCTGTAAATCTGTAACTGCCAATTGCTACTTGAAAGTTTCTGTATTCCGCTTGCTATCTGTGACAAATGATGGCCTGTACTTGTGAAAAAGAGGAGAGGGTTATAGTGTGTTAGTATGTTAAAAGTAAATTTTGGACAAAATTGATGCCAGTGTACTGTCTTCGTTGACACCAGTTTACTTGGCCACGTCTTCAAATCTTAGCGATGACTCTTTCTTAATTCCTTCATTGCCCAAGGCCCAAGCCAAGGTTGGGAGGAATTCTGAAGGCATTCCCCAGTTGTCACACAGCCATGATCTAAAATATTGTATTAAGTCTTCATAATGGATTCGGTCTATTTCATGGCTTGATCTTGACATTTGATCCATAAATGCGGCCTATAATTCCTCAAAATGTGGTCGCTGTAACCTCCAAAACCTTTTATAACCCAGTCGTAACTCATAAGTTCAGTGCTGAGTCCCTGATTCAGTACTTTGCACAATCCTCTTGAATGCACAGACTGGACAAATTCAACTGAGCAACCTTGCTCGTCCAGCTGTAAACTTGGCCCAGTATCAACGCAGACCGGACATATTCAACTGAGCAATTTTCTTTGCTCGTCCGACTGCAAACCATGGCCCATGAATCCCAGGTCTTTAGCCATGGGCTCTGATACCATCTTAAATTCAACAACGGGTCTGGGCCACACCCGAACGGAGGAGAAAGAATCCACAATATAAACCCAAGAGGGTTCCACTCTAAAACCAATTGGCTATAGAGGGAGTAACCCCTTGCCTTATATAGTGATAATTCTTCTCCTCTTCGATCAATGTGGGACAATCCTCACATGTGGGTTTATCGGGTTTCTTCACATAATATGCCGTGTTTTTCATTATATATATCCTGCTTTCTATCATACCCTTTCTTTATATTTCGTTGATCAGCAAAATATTGTAAATTTTGTTACTATTTCACTCAGATATAATCCCTAACTAAGATATTAATTTGTTTGGGATTAGTCCATAAGGTGAGAGGGCACAGGGTTGGCTATTTTGGCACGAAGAAACTGTTATTGAGAGATGCTACAGCTGCACCAAACTTTTCTTTAGCTGTAAGCAGACCTAGCAATGTTGGTCTGATCCAAATGACCTAACCCATATAAGTTGTATGATAAGCTGTGGAGAAGCATTTGTAAGTTTCGGGCGGTAGTTCTCTAATGAGCTTTTCCAAGTAATTTTGGTCGTCATTGTCTTACTGATAGATTTGTCTGAAAATGTAGTTTGGTTAAAAATGTTAATCATCTGTTGAATATGACAGCAGATTTTGCATGTTTGTGAATCTATTCATTGTGTTCTGGGTTTGTTGTGCAGGTCAGAAGAAGCCCGCATCATGTATGAGAAACTCCAGTCCCACCCTAATCGCCAAGTGAGCAAAAAGGCTAGACAGTTCGTATTTAGCTTTAAGGTTAGTTGCAATTTCTTGTTGGTATTTATGCTCTCATTTGTTACAAATTTCACTTTGTGCCTTGATTGGAGTGGTTTGCCTCTTCTCCGACTTCGAGTTTAAAAGATATAAAATTAAATCAAATCACAAGTGTTTTTGAGCATATAAAGTTGTTCTTTTAGATGTAAATTTATGATAATTGTTAGAGAACCACCTCAGCCAAAGCAAATGGTTGAGGCAATTAATTGGTCCTTATACCATAATACACCCCCTTACGTGAACTCCCGTAGGCTATGCAAAACTCGTGGGCTTGACGTGTGGATAGTGCACACGCTCACCATACCCTTGTGCTGAAATTTCGCATGTGAGAATAGGAGTCTACCAAGATCTGAAGTTTTGAACTAGCAACCTCAGGGTCATTAAAGGCCTTGATGCTTAGGCTGATGCCTGATGGTGTCTACTATGTTAGTGAACCATCTCAACCCAAAATACATAAAAACTTAAGCTGATGGTTGAAGCCCAATAATTGGTTGTTATACCTTTAAATATTAATAGTCACTTGACTATCTTGGTAATTATGTATTTATGTTTTTCCCATCAAAATTGTCAGTAACTTATCTGTATTTTGGCTATGTTATAGCTTAGCTCACACGGGATAGATTGTGACCATAAGATGCCTGGCAATGGTTTCCAAGCGCTCTATTTATAATACATCAGTTGATGTTCTAAAATCCAAGCTCTTTGTTAGTGGTTTTGATTACATTGAGATTAGGAACTATGTACATACAAACTACTATTTGATGGCTATTTATCTATTTTCGTAATATGTGAAGCACCTGCCATTTACGTGGATTCACTACTTTTGCTTATGAAGAAGATTTCAGAAGGGAGAGTTTTGAGTAAAAACATATGAATCGACTTTGGAACCCAAAAACTTTTGATGACATTTTGTTTCTCTACAACCAAAATTTAACAATGTAGCGAATCAAAGCTGTAGCTACTATGAATATGATGTTGCAAGGAACATAAAAGATAAATTTTGAAAACAATTTTTTACGAAGATGCTTATAGGTGTGGCCATAACCTTGCAATGAGGATCTGACGGTCTGATAGGAGAGCTTTAGGAAGAAAAATAGAAATCACCAATAACTTCATCTTCAAACTTGAGGAGTTGAGGTAGATAAGGAGGAAGAGAAGAAACGTGGTTGCGCTTAAACAAGACCTTGGCACAAAAGAGGAAGCAAACCTTAAATTCGCCAGTCTTTAGGCCCCGTTCTTTACTTCTTTTGGACTTAAAGTCGCTGTCTTTAAAGTTTAGTTCAAATTCCATAAGTTCGGATCAGAAAAGTTAAGATTATATATGTAGGGATTTTCGGTATAGACCACACACACAATAATAAATATAAGAATCGGAAAAATAATAAGAACACAATATTTACGAGGTTCACCAACTTGGCTACATCCTCACTATAATCGCACTAGGAATTTCATTGATCACTCACAATATGAGGATACAAATTACATAGCTTTCCTTGTCTTTTATAGCTAATCACAAGCTATAACCCCAAGACATAATAACTATGTATAACATCTTACATTTAGTTCAAGTGACTAATGAAGTAAGTTTCTTTGGGTTAGAAACTCCTTCTCATTATGTCCCAATTAGAAACATCAAACTCCATAATGGAAGGACTTAATTCTAACAATCTCCCACCTCCCGACAATTATGAAGGTAACATCAACAACTTTACTTCTCCACCTACTGCGACCATGTCGTTCCACTCATGCCTCTTGCAAGAGTCCAGTCAAGGTACCCAGCCTTGACCCTTTATCATTCAAGTTTATTCCCACCGGCAACCATATGTCTCGGGCTTCACTCATTATTTTCTGGGGCGTGCACTCCCACCTAAACGAAACAACCTTACATGCCTTATTAGAACCTCTTGAATTTTCACACATTTAAGCGTGTCAGTTTCACCTTGTGCGTTCCTGGACCACCTTCTGCCTTTAAGACACCGAATTTACTCCCATGATGCTTATTGTGTAAGGCCCACTATGCATAGTTTTCGGATCCCGCAACAAGTCTCGTGAAACAACTTCATTCTTCATCCCTCCCGCAGTTACACCACTCATGTCATGACTAGCTACACCATGCATGGTGTACAAAGTCCAACACTTAGTCTCACGAGCTAACACCATAGCTTCCTTGACTATTTTCCAGGAACTTTCCTCAAAGACAACCTTGTAGACTGCTTCATCGAGCTTTTCAACAGATATCAATTTTTTTTTCTAATTCGGGATGAACATGACATCTGTTAGCTCCCACCTACCTCTTAATCGAGATACGGATTTTACATCACATCTTCCCATAATTGGCATAGCCTTACAATTCACCAAGTAAGTCGTACCACACCTTCCACCAATAAACTAATGAAAGAAAATTTTACATGGGTTAGTGCGAAATTATATACCTGAGTCTAATACCCAAGACTCAATCAGATCTCCGACACTCACTGCCAAAAGATCACCTTCATCCTCCTCACCTAGCGTTTGTTTGTCCAATTTTTCCCACATCCTTTTCCATGGAATCCGGCTTAGTGCCTTCCAAAAGGAACATATAGATTCTTAGAATACAAATAATCCATTATTTGTATTTTACAGAAACAAAAATCTTTCCTATCGAATTTATCGAATAAAATTTTGTCTCATTCCATTATTGTGAATTTTAGTGGATCGCTCTTCCCTCACCCGCCCAACCAGGCTCTGATACCAGTTTGTAGGGATTTTCGGTATAGACCACACACACAATAATAAATATAAGAATCGGAAAAATAATAAGAACACAATATTTACGAGGTTCACCAACTGGGCTACATCCTCACTATAATCGCACTAGGAATTTCATTGATCACTCACAATATGATGATACAAATTACATAGCTTTCCTCGTCTTTTATAGCTAATCACAAGCTATAACCTCAAGACATAATAACTATGTATAACATCTTACATTTAGTTCAAGTGACTAATGAAGTAAGTTTCTTTGGGTTAGAAACTCCTTCTCATTATGTCCCAATTAGAAACATCAAACTCCATAATGGAAGGACTTAATTCTAACAATATAAGTGTAGTTCAGATCTTATGTGAGCTACACAATGGGTATCTGAGATTTGCTTAGGATCCAAAAACAAGTTTCTTTGAAACAATCCTGTTTATTATTGATAGCTGCTTTGCTTCATTTACGATTCCTTGAGTTCTGGGGCGGGGAAAAATGGTATTTTAATCACGCTGGGTCATAACTACAAGATTTTAATAAGTTTTAACAAGCTGTTTTGTATTTTTACTGGTGCTAAGTTATTAATTCACTTTCTGGAAAACCTGTTAATGGCAGGCGATGGAGATGCTGAAAGTTAAACAATCAAGTGTTTCTCCCATAAACACCGGTCTTGCAAGCTATTTGGAAGCATTTGTGGAAGAAAAGGCAAATTATACGCCAGAAAGCACAGACTTGAAGGAAAATGCCGTTAGTGAAGCTCTTCCATATATAATCTTTCTTGCTTCTCCCATTTTACTTGTGCTTCTTGCTGCAGCAAGCAAGGGAACCTAGACTTCGGACCTTGGAGGTTGCAGCAATTAGTCAGTGGATGTTTTTATATGTATGTACATGTTCAGCTTACATGGTTCTAGAATTATTTGCGAAACATAGATTTTGGTCCTCAAAACAAGTGTGGACCATTGCCATTCTTGACGTAATATTCCTTTTGAGTTTTTACTCAGAAATGTTATATATAAGCGGGGGCATTTGACGTGTTTTGAGAACGTTTATATTGTGAAATTAAGGATGGCATGTACAGTACAGTTCCGACTTCCGGTAAAGGAATGCAAATTGTTACGTTAGACACAGTTAATGTTAGGGATGTTGTGTATGTATGGCGTATGGGTATTGCTATTGCGTACAGGAATTATGAAAAGTGGGGTTTTGGTTCCAAAGGTCTCCCAGTAAGTTTCTCTGAAGACGGACATATACGTCACAAATTGAAAACGGGTTAAGTAATATCAAGGTTGTTAGATAAGACAAAAATAAATTACCTAAGGAGCATAATGCTGTTTTTATCTTATCTAGCCACTTGCATATTACTTAACCCGTCCTCAACTTGTGAAGATGTCGAGAATTTGTTTTTAACTTCCTGTTCTGTGTATGAAACAAAAAGCAGATCCCGCACTATGAAACCCAGATTACACTTATTATTTATTATGCCCGTGAATTGCTGATGCTCTGCTTTACTAATGGGAAGTAGGAACCCACTGCATCCAAATACAATATTCACTTACCACTTACTAATACAATACCCTCCCACCTCCAATTATTTAACTGTATTATCAATTTTATGGTTTAGAATTCCAGTTTTATATTAAAATTTTCGAGCTTTATTTTAAAAAATTTGAGTTATACCGTAAAGTTTTTAAACTCACAAACTTTGGCATGAAAATAAACTTTTAAAAAGCTCTGAATTATACATGAGCCCGCATAAATGTACAGCAATAGTACGATACTTATTTTACTCATAAGTGAAGTATAATAATAGTATTTGTGATCGACCTCTCTCATTCAACATGTCATTTACGATTTTAATCTTTTTCTGTGAAATATTTTAATGAGAATTTATTGAATACGTGATTTAGAGGTAGTAATTATGAGCTAGGTAGCACGGATATTTCTCATAATGAGCCGTACCGTGTCCGACACCGTGTTCGACACCGACACTCCACGGACACACTCCGAAACGTGTCCAACCCCTAAACAGCCGTATGTTCAAAAATAAATAAAGTTTGACGTAATAAGCTTAAAAAAAACTTATATGTTCAAAAATAAATAAAATTTAAGGTAATAAACTCAAAAAAGTATTCATAAGCTCAAAAAATATTCATATGCTCAAAAAAATAATTATATGGTCAAAAAAATATACATATGCTCAAAAACTAAGAAAAGTGTGAGGTAGTACCTCCATTGTATGTTCATATTTCTCCCTAAAAACCGTATTTTACAGTAAAACTAACAGTCCAATAGTCCGGAAAAAAATGATACTGGAGAAAAATTACTGATAAAATTTATAAAAATAAAGAAAATATAAACTTTAAAATACATGCAAGTGAATATTAAAAGAACCCGGTATAAATTTGGGAGCATGCATACAAAAATTTCTTCTAATTATAAATTAGGATAATCCGAGGAAGTTATTTATATAAATCGGCGAAAATTAAAACATTAAAATAGTTGAGATTTGGAAATCAACGAAAATATGTAACTCCGTATTAAATGTACATAAAAAAAGATTATATTATATGGTCGGAGTTTTTTTGGGTAGTTAGAGGGTCGACTAAAAAAAATTGGGTTCATTACGATGGTTTGGAACTCATGACTAAATCCGTAAACATAATTTTAAAATTTATATATATATTTTTATCGGCCATTGTCTTAGGTTTAAAACGGGTCAGTATCACTACTCATGGATTATAGGACACATATTTTATTTTTCGTCATGCATAATGTTTTTTCTTGTCTTATTCATCCTATATATATATATATATATATATATATATATATATATATATATATATATATATATATATATATATATATATATATATATATATATATATAGAAATAGGATCATATGAGTTGGGGTATATTTGGTGAGTTACACCTTTAAATCTGAGCCATTCATTTTGAGTTGAGATTAGTGGCTGAGATTAAATCTCACGATTCATATAAAAACCCAAATTTTACACCTGTCTTCTTTTTTCCCTCTTTTCAACTTCCAATTGAAAATCACTGCAAAACCTCTGTAATTCGAAAATCAACCGCAAAACCTCCATAATTCTACTGTACTTCATCTTCTCCAGTAAAACCTCCATCATCTTGCTCATCTTTTCTTCGTCGATTAGTTCGCTCATTTTCGTCTCTAATCTGTTCATATTCAGGTAATCTCCAGTAAAACTATTGGCTTCGTTTTTCTTCTATTTTCGCTACTTTTGTAGGTTTTTTAAGTTGATTTTTGTTTTGTTTTCTGTTGTTATTCTTCAATTTTGAGCAGTGTGTTTCATTATGTAGTTCAATTAGAGTATTTGTGTACTTTTTTCTCGTTTTAGCTTAATTTTAGGGGTTTTTTTGATATTCTTCTTTGATTTTTCGTCAATTCGTTAAAAATCTTCGTTTATGTAGTTGTGTTTTACTTAAAATTGGTGTTTAGTTCAATTAGTCACTTTGCATTTTGTTTTCCAGTTAAAATTAGGGTTTCTTAATTGTATTTTCCAGATTTTACAATTCAACAACATATTACAATAATAGCTGTTATTG
The DNA here is from genome assembly GCA_029255685.2 of Silene conica. Taxonomy (NCBI): domain Eukaryota; kingdom Viridiplantae; phylum Streptophyta; class Magnoliopsida; order Caryophyllales; family Caryophyllaceae; genus Silene; species Silene conica. The sequence continues at coordinate 17,215,087 of CM055313.2, read as the reverse complement.
TATTCATAGTAGCTGTTATTGTATTCATAATAGCTGTTATTGTATTCATAATAACTGTTATTGTATTCATAATAGCTGTTATTGTATTCATAGTAGCTGTTATTGTATTCATAACAGCTGTTATTGTATTCATAGTAACTGTTATTGTATTCATAGTAGCTGTTATTGTATTCACAGTAGCTGTTATTGTATTCATAGTAGCTGTTATTGTATTCATAGTAGCTGTTATTGTATTCATAGTAGCTGTTATTGTATTCATAGTAGCTGTTATTGTATTCATAGTAGCTGTTATTGTATTCATATTAGCTGTTATTGTATTTATAGTTTCATAGTAGCTGTTATTGTATTCACAGTAGCTGTTATTGTATTCATAATAGCTGTTATTGTATTCATAATAGCTGTTATTGTATTCATAATAACTGTTATTGTATTCATAATAGCTGTTATTGTATTCATAGTAGCTGTTATTGTATTCATAGTAGCTGTTATTGAATTTTAGTGTGTGTGTGTGTTAAAGTGTGTGTGTGTGTTATTGTAATATATCCAGATTTTTACCTGATTTTTGAATTTTAGTGTGTTTTTTCTTTAAATTAGCTTAAATTGTTGTTTAATGGAGATAATGTGTGTGTGTGTTATTGTAATATAATTGTTGTGGTTATTCTACAGTGATAATGGCACCTAAACGTAAGGCCGAGGCTCAAGTTGGTAATAGAGCTGATTTGAAACGTTCCAAAGTAGTTTTCCGAAGGAAGGGGCATAATATTTCCCCTCCAACTCCAATATTGAACATGTAAGTACACTTATTCTTCTGTTTTTAGAGTTTCTTTTGATGCATCACTTTTTTATTTGCTTTTCAGACAATTATTGTAATCGTCTCAGATTTTTACCTGACTCTTTGTTGTATTTTATGCTTCAGTTTGTGTTTATTTAGCTTGTATGGTTTTTTGCAGTGCTTCGAAGATTAAAGTCAGTTGCCGCCCTAATGTCCTAGTCAACCTTTTGCAAAAACTTGGGCCAAACCAGAAAAAGGCAGTTGTTGAGTTGGGGTTTGGTGCTTTACTTGATTTTAAATTGGGTTTGTTGCCATTGCGTGTTATACCACTGTTTGTGAAGCACTTTAATTCAGAATCTAATTTTTTTGAAGCAAAAGAGATTAAATTCCCTATTAGCAAGGCTGATGTTCATGATATTTTTGGGTTGCCAATTGGGGGTGATAAGGTTGAGGTTGTTTACACGGGTAATAGTGTATTATCTTCCCAAGAGACGCTAAAAGATGAATTTAGGAAGACGTTTGACGTGAAAGGGCCAAATTATGTAACTGTGCCTGCTGTGTTTAGTAAAATAATTGAGATGGGAGATGATGGGGGAGATGAATTTAAGCGCTTGTTTGTGCTTTATGCTATGACAATTGTTCTTGCTCCTCCTTCTGTTTATGGAATCGATTTCTCGCTGCTTAAGGCTGTTCAAGATGTTGAACGTATCCCCCATTTGGATTGGTGTGGTTACGTTTTTGAAAAATTAGTTGAGGGTGTGCAACGGTGTAGAGGCGGGTCATGTACTTTGCGTGGGTGTATACTTGTTGTCATGATAGCATACTTCCACCGGTTGCGTTTCAAGGGTCATTCAATGCCCTCTGAAACTCCTCTTATCAAACATTGGGATGAGGAATCCTTTCTCAGAAGGGGAAAGTTAGAGCTGAGCTCTGGTTCCCTGGGGAATGGGGAATATATCAGCAATGTTTATCCCAAATGGCAACACTCAAAAGCTACAATTGATACTTCGTACAAAGGGAGTTCCGTTGTTGGGAGTTCCGTTGTTGACAAACCTGAACCTGGAAAGAAGTATCTTGAACTACCCAACAGTTTTGATACGGATGAGGTCATTCGATCAAAAGCTTCTGATGTAAGTTTTCTAATTTACATCAGTTATAGTTTCAGAGTAGTATAACAATTATTCTAATTCATATTAGCTGTTATTGTATTCATAATAGCTGTTATTGTAATTCATAATAGCTGTTATTGTATTTATAATAGTTGTTATTGTATTCATAATATCTGTTATTGTATTCATAATAGTTATTGTATTTATAATAGTTGTTATTGTATTCAGTTTTCCATTCTGTAATACCTGTTATTGTAATTCATAGTAGCTGTTATTGTATTCATAGAAGCTGTTATTGTATTCATAATAGTTGTTATTGTATTCATAATAGTTGTTATTGTATTCATCATAACTGTTATTGTATTCATTATAGATGTTATTGTATTCATTATAACTGTTATTGTATTCATCATAGCTGTTATTGTATTCATTATAACTGTTATTGTATTCATCATAGCTGTTATTGTATTCATTATAACTGTTATTGTATTCATCATAGCTGTTATTGTATTCATTATAACTGTTATTGTATTCATCATAACTGTTATTGTATTCATTATAACTGTTATTGTATTCATCATAACTGTTATTGTATTCATTATAACTGTTATTGTATTCATCATAACTGTTATTGTATTCATTATAGCTGTTATTGTATTCATCATAGCTGTTATTGTAGTTCATCATAACTGTTATTGTATTCATCATAACTGTTATTGTATTCATTATAGCTGTTATTGTATTCATTATAACTGTTATTGTATTCATCATAACTGTTATTGTATTGTATAACAATTATTGTAATGATTTATTATAGTTATTGTTTAACGCCTTTTTATTTTTGTTTTTTAGGTTTCTCAATTACATTTCTTGATGATGAAGAGAGATGTCGAGATATTTCTCCATTTGTACACACAAAGAAAAGAAGCAATGGAGAAAGAGTTTTGTTCAACTAATGATGCTTCTACTTCTGTGTCATTGGCTTCCCAAACTCCCGCTTTTTTGAATGATGAGAACTCAATGTTCATTAAATACTTTGATTTTATTTGCGAAAAAGCTGAGGAAATCAAAAATGTGGGAAGTAAGTTGCCATTGTACGAAACATTTTGCAAAGAGCATGAAAAAAGTACAGCGGAAACAACGGGGGGTGTGGGCAGTGGTGGACATGAATTTAAGGTTGTATATACTCGGAGTAAAAAGAAGTCTGTGGGCAATCCCATCAATGAAGATCAGGCCGAAGATGGTGATGTGGCAGATCTTGGAGATTTGGGTGATGAAAGAAGTAAAGGAGGCAGTCCGATAAATGATGAGGCTGAGGCTGAAGATGTTGATCTGGGAAATCTGGAAGATTTGGGCGATGAAAGAAGTAATGGTGGCAGTCCGATAAATGATGAGGCTGAGGGTGAAGCTGATGATCTAGGAAATCTTGAAGATTTGGGTGAGGAAAGAAGTAATGGGGGCAGTCCCATAATTGATGATTTTGGAGATTTGGGAGATTTGGATCAGGTTATTAACAAAGTTGTCAGCGATAATATTGTTGTGGAAAGAAACCCGGACAGCTCTTTCATTAATTCTTTCCTGCTGCATTCCGATGTTGTCCCTCAGCATATATTTTTTGGGAAGGATGGTATAGGCTGTGGGTTAGCATGTGGAGTTCGTGATCCGGAGGCAGTGGTGGTCTCTGAATTCTTGATTGAGTACAAGGAGCTTTTTGCTCCTATTTTAAGTCTGAGGAAAAATGTGCTTGATTATTGTTTCCTACATGACCATGACTTAGGAACGGGGTAAGCATTCTTTTAGTTTTTCCATGGGTTTTTCTTAGTTTTTACTTTTTTTTGCGCCGCAATTATTAATGATTTTGTTTCAATGTGATAGGGAGGATTTGGTCTCGTTCTCAAATTTCAATATGCTAACTCGAGATGATATTATTTCAATGTCTGCCAAGACTATGATGACATCCAACATTATCGACTGTTGGTCATTTTTACTGAATGACATTATATTCAAGGCCGAGAAAGAGTTACCTCCGTCCAGAAGATTTTTTTGGACAAGTCATTCAGTATGTGTTTCTATTCTGGGGGGGTGTTATTTTAGTTGCTTATTTTTGTTATTGTATTTTGCATGATGTTAATTATTGTAATGTACAATACTTGTTATTGTATTCATAACAGCTGTTATTGTATTCATAACAGCTGTTATTGTATTCATAATAGCTGTTATTGTATTCATTATAACTGTTATTGTATTAATCATAACTGTTATTGTATTCATTATAACTGTTATTGTATTCATCATAACTGTTATTGTATTCATTATAGCTGTTATTGTATTCATCATAGCTGTTATTGTATTCATCATAACTGTTATTGTATTCATTATAGCTGTTATTGTATTCATAGTAACTGTTATTGTATTCATAACAGCTGTTATTGTATTTATAATAGTTGTTATTGTATTCATAATAGCTGTTATTGTATTCATAATAGCTGTTATTGTATTCATAATAACTGTTATTGTATTCATAATAACTGTTATTGTATTCATAGTAGCTGTTATTGTAATGCATAATGTTAATTATTGTAATGCATAATTCCTGTTATTGTATTGCATAATGGGAATAATAATTATTTTAAATTTTTCATAGGACTCTTTATTCAAGTTCATCAATGCTGCTGATAATGAGAAAGATATGTACAGACAAGAAATTTTTAATACTTGGGAAAATGTCATTGAGAATAGCGAAGGCTCCCTTGACATCAGAGCTGATTGGGTATGTTTTTTATTGGCTTATTAGATGTATTTTTATGTTTTTCAAAATTCTTCATTAATATTTTTACCGACATCTCTATTTTTTATAATGTCAGATTTTTCTCCCTGTTCATTTTGGAGACCATTTTTTCTGCGTTGCTTTAAATTTTGTGGAGAAGAGTATCCACTATCTTGACAATCGGGTATACGATGATTTTGAAGATAGTATCTGGTTGGTGGCTACCAAATCTATTGTACGTACCTTTATATTATGTTTTCTTAAAGTTATACCTTTTTGTGGTTATTTTGTATTTTTTATAATGTTAATTATTGTAATGTATAATAGCTGTTATTGTATTTTTTTACTTGAGCATGACTGACTTTGTTTTTAAAATTAACCAGGTTGAAATATTTGGTAAATTTCTGGTAAAGGAAGGGCATGAACGAGGCAGCGAGGTCTCTAATTTCAAACTTGTAAATGTGGATTTTCCATGGAAATTAGAAGGACCTCAAAACTTAGATTGTGGTGTTTTTGTCATGATGCATATGATGTTTTACAACGGGGAGTTGTTTACATCAGAGTTGCATGATCCACTAAAAAGAATTATTTACAGAGCTGAAATTGCTGCTATCCTAGTGTTAGCTGATATCAACAAAGAAAGAGAGAGGTTGTTGCCTTTGGTTGAGGAATTTACAAAGACAAAGGAACAGTTGCTCCCTAAGTTGATTGAAAAACGAAGGTCAGCTGAGATGGAAAACGAAAAATTTGAGGCCACTGATCTGGAGGTTGCTAGGATATTAGCTGAGAAACTGGTTGTTGATGACGGAACTCCGGTAGGTTCAAAAAAAACTGTGCAAAATGAGCCATTCAGTGCTGGGATAATTAGATCATCCAGAGGTGGTTCTAGAAGAGCAAACTCTGATGGTCTTGGCTGCTCAATAAATTGTGGGAAGGCAGACAAAAGTATTGTTGTAGTGTCAAAAATTATGAAGACTAATAACAGATTGACAACTGGGTTACCAAGTCTGAAGAAACAAGTTATTGACTATTGTTTCTTGGACGATTACACACTTAAAAAAGAGTATGTGTCCTTTTTCTCTTTTGTTGCATTTCACTGTGGGTTCTTTTTCTCGTTGTGGTATTAGTGATTGTGTGTCTTATTTTTTGCAGGGAGCTTTTGTTTTCTTCTGGAGCTGCTATTGTGGATAGGTCTGATATTATGTCAACAAAACCTGATGATTACACTGAGACACGGGTTATAACAGCATGGTCAATTGTGTTGAATTACATGGAGGTTACAGAGAAAGAATCGCCAACGATGATGTTCCTTAGTTCAGCACACATGGTATTAGTTGTTTTTACTTTTGTGCAGTTATTATATATTTTAACTTTTTTTCATTAAACCGGTGTTGAAAACTATGTCATTTTTCAATTAAGTCAGTTTACATAATAGCTGTTATTGTATTCATAATAGCTGTTATTGTATTCATAATAGCTGTTATTGTATTCATAATAGCTGTTATTGTATTCATAATAGCTGTTATTGTATTCATAATAGCTGTTATTGTATTCATAATAGCTGTTATTGTATTCATAATAGCTGTTATTGTATTCATTATAACTGTTATTGTATTCATTATAACTGTTATTGTATTCATAATAGCTGTTATTGTATTCATAATAACTGTTATTGTATTCATAATAACTGTTATTGTATTCATAATACCTGTTATTGTATTCATAATACCTGTTATTGTATTCATAATACCTGTTATTGTATTCATAATAACTGTTATTGTATTCATAATAACTGTTATTGTATTCATAATAACTGTTATTGTATTCATAATAACTGTTATTGTATTCATAATAACTGTTATTGTATTCATAATACCTGTTATTGTATTCATAATACCTGTTATTGTATTACATAATACATGTTAAGGTATTATGTTGGTTATTGAATTGCATAATACAAAACCGTTGTATAAAATTCAGTTTTATTTGTGATAGGCAATTGTTGAAGACATGCTGGAAACCACTCATGGGGTTCTAACTCCAAATGACAGTGATAAAGACACGATCTTTGAGTTTTGGAATTGTTATTTATCTGAAAATGTTGTAAACTCTGCGATCGACGTGGACCTTGTCTTCATCCCGTTGTCCTTAGACATGCACTACTTTTGTGTTTGCATTAACTTCATAAACAAGACGGTTGATGTATTGGACCATACATTGCATGCAAATTGGGAAAAGTCTGATTTCTTCAAACTTGCAAAGATTGCAGTATGTTCTCTAAATTCAAACTCTCTTTAGTAGTTATTGTATAGTTTTGTATGGGTTATTATATAGATAAAAATGAGTTTTTGTTAATTAAGTTATTGTAATGTGTGTGTTTTTGATACAATTGTGATTTTGCATTTTTTTGTGCATGTTTTAGGTTGAATTGTTTTCCGACTATCTGGATACAAGGAAAACAGCAAAAGAAGGGATCTCCGTTAACACATTTAAATTTGTTAATGTTGATTTTGAATGGAAAACAAAACTTATGAACAATCACGAATCAGGATTCTATATCATGTTTCACATGCTCACATACGAAGGGAAGCACGAGAAGGGATTGGTATCAATTAAGAAGAAAACGGAGAGGACTGCTTTATGGATTGAGATGATGTGTATTTTGTTGATGTCAGATGCCAATTACTCAAGAGCATCTCTTTTGGATGAAGTGGTGAATTTCAGGGAAAACATACTGAAAATGGAGAAGAATCTTGTAAACAAGAGGAAAAGTTCTATGAAAAGGTATAAAAGTGTAGCTTTAAGAGGTTTTGCTAAACCAAAAAAATGATCTCTTTTTAAATGTTGGAAATTGTAATTGTTGTGGGAAAGGATTGTATTTTTGTAAAGCGTAGGAAGTGCTATATTTTTTGACAGCTATTGTAATCATCAAAACAGTTATTGTATTCATCAAAACAGTTATTGTATTCATCAAAACAGTTATTTTAATTTTTGGTCAGACAGTTATATGCAATGTCTCAGGCAGTTATTTTTAATGATTTTCAGACAGTTATTGCAATGGGTTCATACAGTTATTCTAATGATTTTCAGACAGTTATTATAATGGATTTTACACTGTTATTGTAATCATTATAGCTGTTATTGTATTCATAATAACTGTTATTGTATTCATTATAACTGTTATTGTAATACATAATAGTGTTATTGTAATAGCTGTTATTGTATTCATTATAGATGTTATTGTATTCATTATAGATGTTATTGTATTCATTATAACTGTTATTGTATTCATTATAACTGTTATTGTAATTCATCATAACTGTTATTGTATTCATTATAACTGTTATTGTATTCATTATAAATGTTATTGTATTCATTATAACTGTTATTGTATTCATTATAACTGTTATTGTATTCATTATAACTGTTATTGTAATACATTATATCTGTTATTGTAATACATAATAGTGTTATTGTATTCATTATAACTGTTATTGTATTCATTATAGCTGTTATTGTATTCATTATAGCTGTTATTATATTCATCATAACTGTTATTGTATTCATTATAACTGTTATTGTATTCATCATAGCTGTTATTGTATTCATTATAACTGTTATTGTATTCATTATAACTGTTATTGTATTCATTATAACTGTTATTGTAATACATTATAACTGTTATTGTAATACATAATAGCTGTTATTGTATTCATTATAACTGTTATTGTATTCATTATAACTGTTATTATATTCATTATAACTGTTATTGTAATACATTATAACTGTTATTGTAATACATAATAGCTGTTATTGTATTCATAATTGCATATGTTGAACTCCAAAAACACGATTTTTAGTAAGTAATTATTCTAAAGTTTCTTACACGAAATATAGATTCTCAACTATAGTAATCTAAGACAAAATACTGAGAAATTTTTGTATTATTGTAAAGTTGTGATACAATTATTGTAAATGTGTTTATTGGATGCCTTATTCATCCTCCATTTCATCTCCCTCTTCATCTTCTTCCTCAGGTGCATGCTCAACAAATGGATTTGGGCAGTTTCTTTTGTCATGGTTTCCCATTTGTTTGCAGTTATTACATAGCCTCTTTGGTTTGCTTGCCTTTTCAATTGCCTTTTCCTTGTTTGATTTCATTCTCTTGCCACTTCCTTTGTTTTTTGCAATCTTTGGTGGGTGAACAGTAATGTTTGATTCTGCTGAACAACCTAAGAGCATCTCCAATTCTTGTTCCTTTGTCAAGTTCTCTTTTGTTGGACAATTTTTCTCTCGAAATTGTAAAAGCATCACACTTAGTTCCTTTATATGGTCTGGAGGCATTGACTTTAGAGCACTTATTGTTGCATAAAACTCAGACCATACTCTTGATAATTCCAGCTTTCTTAAGTCAGTTGGATCATAATCTTGTAATAACTTTCCATCCAGTCCAAACAAAGGCTTTCTATATGATTTCTTCATCCATCTACTTGTGATGTACTTCTCCGGTATGCTAGTCAATCCTTTACCTGATAGTACCCATATTATGTGTTTACAAAGGATTCCTTTCCTCTCAAACATCTTGCATGTACATGTTGTTTCTTTTGTTTCGGTATTGTGAACAACCTGCACAACAGTATAGTTATTATTGTATTGCATTATAACTGTTATTGTATTCATAATATCTATTATTGTATTCATAATATCTATTATTGTATTCATAATAGTTATTATTGTATTCATAATAGCTGTTATTGTATTCATAATAGCTGTTATTGTATTCATAGTAGCTGTTATTGTATTCATAGTAGCTATTATTGTATTCATAATAGCTGTTATTGTATTCATTATAACTGTTATTGTATTCATTATAACTGTTATTGTATTCATTATATCTGTTATTGTAATACATTATATCTGTTATTGTAATACATAATAGCTGTTATTGTATTCATAGTAGCTATTATTATATTCATAATAGCTGTTATTGTATTCATTATAACTGTTATTGTATTCATTATAACTGTTATTGTATTCATTATAACTGTTATTGTAATACATTATAACTGTTATTGTATTCATAATATCTATTATTGTATTCATAATATCTATTATTGTATTCATAATAGTTATTATTGTATTCATAATAGCTGTTATTGTATTCATAATAGCTGTTATTGTATTCATAAATTCAGTTATTCTATCTTTTGTAAAACGAAATAACCTGAAATATTCTACGATTCTTGTAGGCATCTTCAACATCTATATTGTGAATGTTTCCTTGCTCAGAAAATCCTCTAACTGCACAAGAACAGAGAGCCGCCTGCAATTGTTCTTGGAATTCATAGAAAACAGCGTGTGTGTAGATTTTGGAGGCATGTTTCTCGATCATAGTCTTAGATGAAACTTGAGGCAATGTGGTGTCACTTGCTGCATCAAGACATTTCTGATTATAGCGTTGTTGTTCCATTGCACTTTGAAAGCGCAACCAAAATTCAACAAGTGTGCCATTTATGCTCTCGAATCTTTTGAAGTAACTGTTTTGACTCTCCGATCTTTGTGTTGTTTTCAAAAGGCAACCTAAAGGCAAATCCCGAAAGTAAGCAGGTATCCATTTGTGTCTTTTGCCATACATGTATGTCAACCAAGTGTTATCATGTAATTCAAAGTCACTGATCACTTGAACCCATTTTTCTTCAAACTCTACTGGTTCCAAGTCAGTGTCCCAAACAACTGAACATATTCTCTCAACAAAGTCTGTTTCCTTACAAATTTGTGATTCAACTTTATCAGTTAATTTTGACATTATATGCCACATGCAGTAGCGATGTCTCGCTTTCTTGAATACGGAATTCACCCCGAGTTTAATCGCTGGATCTTGATCGGTAAGAATGCACTGAGGTTCTTTCATTCCCATACAATCGAGGAACTTCTTAAACACCCAAGTGAAAGACTTATCGTTCTCATGATCGACAAGTGCAGCAGCAAAGGTTACTGATTTTTTGTGGTTATCAACACCGGTGAATGGCGTGAAGGCCATATGATACTTGTTAGTGCCATAAGTAGGGTCAAATGTGATGGTGTCCCCGAACATGGAATAATTTGTCCTTGCCTGCCCGTCTGCCCAAAATATTTTAGCCAAACATTCATCCTTATCAACTTCATAAGCATAGTAAAAATTTTCAGAAGTTTCAGCGAGCCCCTTTAAATAGGCGAGAATCATGTCAGCATCTTTGTCACCTATGAAACATTTAATATTTCTTTTGAAGTTCTTGAAATCCGTCAGAGTTGCACCAATGTTTGCATACCCATTTGATTGTTCCCCCATCATTCTAAATGTCTTTGTAGCACCAATGTTGAGTTTACAATTGTTAACAATTGTTTGCTTAATGTAAAGGTTAAGTGTTCTTAAATTTTTCTGAAATTCCCTTTCTTTGAGTGGACAAAGTCTGTGATTGTGACCTTCGTAAAACTGATCAATGACATACCCTCTTATCTGCATGTTATCATTAAATACAGCAGCAAACCGTATTTTTGCCTTGCAACCAAATCTTGTCAGTTTCGTTTTTTTTGCTTCTACAGACCTTTTTCTCTTCTTATTCCCTTCTGCGTTTTCAGTTTCAACAATCGGCAGAAACTTTTTGCGATCCTCTTTGAAACCATGTCTGTTACAGACCATAGATTTTTTGTCTACCAAGCCATCACGGAATCTGGTTTGTGTGTACTTTCTCGGTATGAAACCACAGGCCACAGCATATAAATTGTAAAACTCGATTGCCTCCTCAAGTTTTACAAACATTAGCCCCAATGCAGGCTTGAAACCATTTTCTACCATCCTACTCCACTCCTCACTACCACCTGGAGTGTATCTCATTCCAAGATTATGGACAGTATTATCCCCTGTTTCTGATGCAAATGTGGGTGTAGAGAAAGTTGTTTCATTGGTATTATTTATTTCAATACCTACAAACATATTGAAATAAGTTACTATGTGCAGTTATTGTAAGTTTCTGTACCTGTTATTGTATTCATCATAACTGTTATTGTATTCATTATAGCTGTTATTATATTCATCATAACTGTTATTATATTCATCATAACTGTTATTGTATTCATTATAGCTGTTATTGTATTCATTATAGCTGTTATTGTATTCATCATAACTGTTATTATATTCATTATAACTGTTATTGTATTCATCATAACTGTTATTTTATTCATTATAGCTGTTATTATATTCATCATAACTGTTATTGTATTCATTATAACTGTTATTGTATTCATCATAACTGTTATTGTATTCATCATAACTGTTATTGTATTCATTATAGCTGTTATTGTATTCATCATAGCTGTTATTGTATTCATTATAGCTGTTATTATATTCATCATAACTGTTATTGTATTCATTATAACTGTTATTGTATTCATCATAACTGTTATTGTATTCATTATAGCTGTTATTATATTCATCATAACTGTTATTGTATTCATCATAACTGTTATTGTATTCATTATAGCTGTTATTATATTCATCATAACTGTTATTGTATTCATCATAACTGTTATTGTATTCATCATAACTGTTATTGTATTCATCATAACTGTTATTGTATTCATCATAACTGTTATTGTATTCATCATAACTGTTATTGTATTCATTATAACTGTTATTGTATTCATAATAGCTGTTATTATATTCATCATAACTGTTATTATATTAATCATAGCTGTTATTATATTCATCATAACTGTAATTGTATTCATTATAGCTGTTATTGTATTCATCATAACTGTTATTGTATTCATTATAGCTGTTATTGTATTCATCATAACTGTTATTGTATTCATCATAACTGTTATTGTATTCATTATAACTGTTATTGTATTCATCATAACTGTTATTGTATTAATCATAGCTGTTATTGTATTAATCATAGCTGTTATTGTATTCATCATAACTGTTATTGTATTCATCATAACTGTTATTGTATTAATCATAGCTGTTATTGAAATCAAGAGTTATTATTAAGCTCAATACGTAATTCATAAACTCAATAGTGAGTTATTTTAAGCTCTCATATAGTTATTGTATCATGAAATCATGAAATCATTATAAACTAGACAAATTGATACCTGAAATCGTCAATGTTTGATCGTCATTAAGCTGATTAAGATGATCGTCATTAAGTTCGTCTGAAATCATGATCGCAAATCCTGAAGATTACGAAAACAATACATAAATTGTCGTACAATTTTGTTATTTGAAGCAAATAATTCAGCTATTCAAGTATTAAAATAACAAAATCGTAAGAATTATTACCGAAAAATTAGGGTTCTGCAAGTTTTTCGTCTGATTTTTCAGAATTGATGAAGAATTGATGAAGAATTGATGAAGAATTGATGAACAATTGATGAATTTGATGAAGAATTGATGAATTGATGAAGAATTGATGAAGAATTTTGATGAAGAATTAACGATTTTCTGAGGTTTTGTGATGATTTTTTTGGGTTTTTGAAGGAGAGAGAAAGTTAGGGAAAACAGAGTTTGTTAGAAATTTGTTGAAGAATTATGAATTTTACGCGCGTCTTAGAAATTTGGGTTTAGGTCAATTGTATTTATACGCGGGGGTAACTCACGGAATATGGCGAACTCACCGGAACTCGCCTCTATATATATATATATATATATATATATATATTTGACCCGTCTTAAACTTAAACCGATAGGTCGTCTTAAATAAGGTTTGTGTACCTTTATAATCTCAAGCAGATACATTAATTTTACTTGCGTCTAAATCAAGTATATAAATTCTCTTTACTTTTTACGTTGGACTGCGATAAAAAATCATATTTTTGTTAAATATATTTAATTTTTTATTGATTTTTCAATTTAATAAAATTAGACCCGTACATTTTTTTCACGGTCTAAAACTAGTTTGTGATCAAAGAAAAGAGAGGCTCCAATTGGATTTGTGCTTTCTCACACCGGCCTCCTCATATGTCGGTTGTCCACAATTCAAGTTTGGCACGGTTCTAGATGAGTGAAGAAACAAAATCTATGTTTAAAGTTGAAGATTCTATCAAACTTCTTTTCAATAAAGGAGAAACTTTAACCCCGGAAAATACACCCTTTCAGTCACAATATGAACCGAATCGCGAAAGGTCGTCGACGTTTTGCGAAAAATCGTCGACGTTTTTTAAACAAATTACCATCCTTACCCTTTTGTCACCTAAACCCTCCCAAATTCATCCTTACTCCCTCACTTACTCTTGAACACCATAACCCACCTTAGGCCACCGACTCCACCACCAATACTCTGACCACCACTGTCCGACGCACCAACACCGACAACCGCCACCAAGGTTAGTTTTTTTTAATTTTTTTTAGTGTTGTTTATGTTGAATTTATGTTTTTGTTGTTGTTATTGTTGTTGTTTGTGTTGTAATTGTTGTTGTTAGTGAAGTAGTATGTCGATTTAGTTGTTGTTTGGTTTATTTTTGTTTGATTTGGGACAAATTTGGCACGAGAAAGACGATGTGCGTGGGTTTAGGACGTGAGTTTCTCACGTTGGGGGAGGGAGAGGACGTGTGGTTTACACGTCCGTGTGTGGGTAGAACGTGTGGTTGGGGCGTTGGTGGGTGGTGAGGACGTGTGGTTGGGGCGTTGGTGGGTGGTGAGGACGTGTGGGTGGGGTGTCGTATGGTGGTGTGAACGGGTAAGTCGCGCGTTGGTGGGTGGTTTGGACGCACAAACCACACGTCCCTTATGGGTTTGGACGTGTGGTTTGGACGTCCCTTATGCATTTTTTTTTTTTTTATTACGTTCTAACCGTATGTTTTCAATTTTAATTTTTTAATTTTTTTTGTTTTCAGGAATGACAAACATGCCGTTGAACGATGAAACTTGGCTTTCACAACAGATTGCAGAAGCTGAGACAGATCTCACAAGCCCTGCAGCGGAAAACCCGATGGTGAAAGAGTCTCTTGAACATCAGCGCGACTACTGGATAAAGAGGCGTGACGCAGTCCGGTTAGTGAACGAAGCTGCAAGTTCGTACCCTCGACGTCCTGACACTCGCCGCCTTGCTGAAGCGAGAAACATGATACGTCTTCAACCCCCGGTCTTATCTCAATAGGCAATGCATGTGTATTGCAAGATTATGGACGTCATTAGAATGTTTGAAGAGAATCACCCCGACGTTAGCGGTTCTCCTGAGATGCGTGGTTGGTGGGAGTTTAAGAAGATTTTTTTAAAGATAACCGGGGTTATCCCTCCATATTTTTCGTTTTGAGCCAATGAGGTCTGAAGGATGGGATGTATTAGTTAACAATGAAATCGCTTTGTTTGTTTGAACGTTTTTAATTTGATAACTTTTATCTATGTAATTTGTTTCACAATGAAATCGCGATTATAATGAACATGAAAATCATTCGAAAAACGGTAACATTTTGAAATTTGAAATCGCAACGGTTACATTTAAATATTACAACCTAAAGAATACAAATAAATCTCAACCTAAATAATACAAATATATCACAACCTAAAGAATACAACCTAAAGAATACAAATAAATCTCAACCCGGGGGAGGCTGTCTTCGGCGCCGACTTCGAGGTGTTGTTCCCATCAAAGTATGCCATCTTTCGATGTTCGAGGTGTACAAATCGGCATAATGTGCAACTGCATCTTCTCTTACCCATGTCCAACAAAGATCGATCGGTGGCATGGGTGCTTCGCTCAGTGGGCCACTGTAGTGCAATCTCATCCAATGGTCATGGTAGTGTACGATCCACATGACAGCGTACGGCCTCGACACGTGACCCGTGGCCTTAAGCGGTAAGAATGTATAACAATTCCAATTCCTGACTCCTTCGTGGACGTACTGCCCGATACAACAGATAGTCCAGTTAAACAACGACGCAAAGACAGTCAAATACTCGGAAGACATCCAATGATGTTCACCGCAACCCCCGCTACCCGTAAACTCGATAGCCCTCAAGGTATGATCTCATCTGCTCAAAAGCGGAGGCGTGCGAGGAGACTCATCAAACACTGTCTTGTACACATCGTTTCCCTGAAGCTCTCTAAGACACCACGCTCTCATGACCAAGTGGTCCTGTTCTCGACCCCGGGCGGCATGCGATAGCACCCTATAACCACAATGATCATCAGCAACAACATCAGCCCAACCATCAAAGTGTGCCCATAAGTCTTGGGGGACTGCATATTTTTTTGCCCAAGAACACAAAGGTCCCGTTGTGTAACCGACCTCCAATGGTGCACCAACAGGTCCATCTCCGAAATCAGACACCGTACTGACAGAAGGTGTCGTCGAAGGGGAACGGTGGCAATTAAGAAGGAGGATCCGACCGATGTAACGCCAACTATCTCAATAAGTGCAATCTTCAAAACATTGGTCGAGTAGGTGGCGTCGATAAGAGCGACATAAACACATGAGTCAACTCTTTCGTATCGGGGTCTGATTCGTGCCACTCCACATATTGGGCAGCAACTGCTACAGCCAACAGTTGTTGAGCGGGATTCCTACTTTCTCTCATCTCACGCCGAACCTTGTTCGACTCGCTATAAATTTGGGTGCTACTTGGTTGGGGTTTTTCCGGGGTCCTTTTATGAAGAGCGTTCTTGATATCCTTCGGCGAAATATTAGCCCGGACTTGTTGCCTCACAAATTCTTTCTCTTCGGCATCCAAGCCGGCAAAATGTCTATCCCCATCTTTATAGGTCGCTACTTCGTGGTTGTGAAAACCAAAGTTAGTCGAAGTAATAACGTACCAAGCAATCGTCGGCTTCCCATCATCCAAATGAGCGTACTTCTGCACCGCTCAAATCCTAAACAAACATCCGCACTTAGCCGACCCTCTCTTGGCAGAATTCCCCGGTTTCTCAGGATCGATCTTCTTTTTGGTTCGGCCGTACCTTGAACAACGGAAGTACGACCCGAGCAACTCCGGTTGTTTGCGATTTTTCGCCCCATTTGTTGCCTTCACTAAGGCAAAACCATTATCCATAGCTACTTTTTGAGCCCTGTCAAACGCCTCATCCCGACTTTCAAAAGATATATCCGTCTCAAATAATCGGTTGTAATCAACCCCATTTCCACCAAATTTCTCAAACGAATCATGTTAATACGCAAAATTGGTAAGGATTATATTCAAAAATATTAAAAACCACTTAATTTTTGTTAAAAACTGAGTAAAAATAACGGAAAGTAAGGGTCTTGAAAACTGGCCGTCCATGCATGGTCTGGACGTAAATAGTACACGTCCAAACCATGCATGGACGTGTACTATTCACGTCCAGGCATGGTATGGACGTGCACTATTCACGTCCAGACCATGCATGGACGGCCAGGATTAACGTCCATGCATGTTCTGGATGTGAATAGTGCACGTCCATACCATGCTTGGACATGAATAGTACACGTCCATGCATGGTCTGGACGTGCACTATGCACGTTTATACCTACCTAGGACGGCTAGTTTGGCCGTCCTTTCCACGCGAGGACGGCCATTTTTCAAGTCCATTGCAAAAATACGATTGATTTTACGTAGTCTAGTTCTATGGCTTCTACGTCTAATTCAACCTAATTTCTACTAAAGGGCTAAAACATGTAATTCAACAAAAATTAATTGAAAAAAAAATTAAGATTTTAATTACTTACCGATGAATCGTTGTCGTCGTTTGACATTGAATCGTTGTCGTTGTTTGATGTTGTTGATCGATGTTGAAACCGTTTTTTTGGATTTTATGTTGTTTTTGTTGTGAGAGTTTCAGAGAAAAGAAGGTAGAGAGATAAAGAGAAAAGGGCATGCAATGTCTTTTTTATAGAAAACGCCGACGATTTTTCGCAAAACGTCGACGACCTTTCGCAACCCCCCAATATGAATTTACTCGTAATTGATAATATTTCATAATATTATGGATTGTGTCGTGTTGAACCAAATTTTTAACAAATTATATAGGCTTTGTTCTTTTAACGGAATTACTTTTTTCATATATAAACTGTGTTCTTTCACATACCTTTATTCATAAAATTTTTATAGGTTACCATTTTGCTAAACCTAAACCCTTTTCTCTTAAATATAAACAAAACAACTCTTATATATATATATATATTAATTACATAGAGTTCATGTTAATTACGGTTTGTGGGTGGTGGATGACACGTGGCTGACGGTGAACGGTGGTTAACTGTAGTGGTTGGCGTCTCTGGGTTGTCGGTATCAGAGTTCTGAGTTGTCGTCATCTATCGAATTTCTGGATTGGGTGGGATGTTCCGACTTCGTTGTTCTGTTTCGACGTTTTGTGTGTCGTTGTTGTTGCTGTTCAATTTCTCTCTTCTTTTTTTTTCTTTTATCCTTCAAAAAGCAAGTGAGAGAGCAAGTGGATGAGCAAGTGAGAGAAATACCGTGAGACGTCACAAGCTTGTGACGGTCACAAGTAAGACTATCGGTTTAGTTTATAGTTTTCGTTTCTTTTTTGTTTTAGTTTTTATTTCTCTTTTTTTTTAACTTTTATTTTTGTTTTTTAAAATTTTGCTTTTTTGTATTCTTTGATTAATGATTTTGATTTTATTTAATTAATTAATTATTACTTCGTGAGGTAAACGGAGTGGGTGGTTGATTGGTGTTAAATCAATTGAATACAATATGGTAAAAATCGTATGTGGAAGAGTAAAATTTGTATGTGAAAGAGTAAAATCCGTATGTGAAAAAACACGTCCCTTTTTTAAAGTTATTTTTGTTTAACTTAACTTAAACTTAGCTTATTTTTGCTAATTTTTATCTAAACTTAACTTATATTTACTGAATTTAATTGATTTTTGCTTAACTTTTCTCAACATACTTTGGCTGAACTCAACTTATTTTGCTTAATTTTTCTGAACTTATTTTTGTTGAAGTTAACGTAACTCACATTTACTGAATTTAACTTATTTTTGCTTAACTTTTCTGAACTTGACTTATATGAGCTTAAAATTTTCGAACTAAATGAATAATAATAATAATAATAACGATGTTTGCCCTAGAGAGAGAACGCGACAACCGTCTTCTCTGAAAATTTCTGGGTTTTCAATGGCTATTGAATCGAACAAACCGGTAACAAGCAAACATCAAACTTCAATAAGGAGAGAAATAAATTTCTTTTCGAAATAGGCGAATTTTAGTAATTAATTAACGGAATAGGTAAGTTGTAAAATTTATTACCGAAAATGAGTCCGCGTAAGACTGGATTTTCCGAAGCTGTGCCCAGAACCAAACCGTTGGCCCCCTGAGCGGCTTCACATAAAAACACTCTGGAGCCAAGTCGCTGGCTGGCTGAGCGACCTGGCTTCGAGTAAGGGCACCAATACCTCAGGCAACTTGAGCACCTTTCGTAAGGGTACCAACACCTCATTCCTCAACCTATCCCTGACATGGTAGGCATAGTGAGCCTCCTCTATGTCTTTATACTTATCACCATTGTTAAGCAAATCCACATCGTTCCTCAATAACTCCCCAAAATTATCCAAAAATATTGAGTTATGTAATACTCGAAAACTCGAATCCTGATTATACTTCTGTAACACCTTCTTAGTTCGCTCATTCTTCCTCTTAAGCCTCAAAACCCTAGCCTTCTCCTTCCTAATCCTATCCTTTTCTTTCTCTTCCTCGGTTTTCTCCTTCTTGTTTTCCTCTTCCTTTTGCTCGTCACAATCAGATTCATAATCAGAATTATGACCAATTCTCCGTCTATACGCGACACCAAACCCAAAAAACCCACTTCGACTACGAGGCAAGTTTTAGATGATGAAATCGTCTTCTTGGGGCCATCGTAACTATAAGAAGTAAAAGGGGTAAACGTAAGCATATAGCCTACAACTCAAAAGAAAGAAAACAGCAACTGATACAGACAGCTCGGTCGAGTAGCATTCACTCGGTCTAGTAGTCCCAACTCGACCGAGTTACCCCTACTCGGTCGAGTAACATCCATTCGGTCGAATTACATTAACTCGGTCAAGTCTTCCCAACTCAGCTGAATTGCTCCTACTCGGTCGAGTGACACCTACTCGGCCGAGTAACACCCACTCGGTCAAGTCCACCCTACTCCCGAGTCATAACATCAGTCAGGCTTCGTGAAGGGAAAATCGCCCTTCACATATCCTACGCACCATGTAACCCTATATGCATACTACAACACGTTATCCAGTAGAAATATACACAAACTTTTACCAACTTTCATATAATCATGCCAACTCATATCACAATTTTCGTTCCTGACTTTCACATGTTTATCACCGTATGTCCTACGCAAAGTTACCACACATTATATCACACATGCACACACATATCCTAGTCTACCCTTAGTGGCCAAATACAAGATTGTAAGCAAACTCGTGATTCCAGGACGTCTCCCAAACCTTTGTTGTAGCCTTACAAATTTACTTGGGGTTCATTTTATTTAAGACACACCCTAAGTTCATTTAGTTCATTGGTTTAGGTGCTAAGATCGTCTCTCTGATACCATTTGTAACACCCTCATAATCCAAGGCCTTTAGGTAGGACCATTAGACTATGAAGACATTACAATCTCAGTTTCCCGAGGCAGAATATCAAAGTAAACAATAGCAAGTGCAACCTTTATTAAAAATCAAAGAGCTTAAAAGTACAATTGTCTGAAACAATAATGTATAAAGCTCGTGGAAGCTATGGCACTATGATGACACTCAAGTGATGTAATGACCCATCCTCCAAGCTAGCAAGCATCAACATCTACGAATCTAAGACTTTGTTCACCATTACATGGATCATCACAGTAAAACAACAACAAGCATCAGAAACCGCTGCAATAAGACGGTCAGAATACAATAACTCAACACCATAATCTGATAATCACAATAAACTGATATCACTCTCACAATAATACAATAACCCAACACCATAGTCTTTGGTGGAAAAACGATAGAATATCAGTGTGAAAACTTTGAACAAACAGAAGACTAAACTGCAGGTTTCCAATGTAGAGACTGCGCAAAAAATAAGACGAGCAAAAGTTTCAGTTGCAAAAACAGGCCCCACTGCACGTGCGAGCCGGACGGACGAACGACGACGGTGCGCGCGTGGGAAGAGTACACGCTATCCTCAATATTGACAAAAACTTGTAGTTGAGGAGTAGTTGTCTTATAAACACAACCAAAGCTTCTTATTTTTCAAATGTGGGACAAAGCAAAAATTATTTTATTATTCTTTTATTATGGGACAAAGCATTCTTAGCATTTCAACAGCTCATTCTTGGGTTTAGTTAATCTCAACTCGAACGTAAAGTCTGAGATCGATTAACTGAACTTGAGCCAAACTTTGACCCAACTAATTTGAAGGCCTCGTCGAGTGGGGTGTGGCCATTTACCCCTAACAGCCAGTATACGCCCTAAAGATGAAGCAGAGAAGTTAAAAATAAATGGGAAAGAATAGAGGGTAATTTATGGGAAAGTGAGATGGAAAGGAAACAACACAAAAGCATAGGATGAAGGTGGGTTTCCTCATTTCAATGGTCGTGTAGTTTTCCTGTTGATGCTTAGTTGATTAATCCATCCACCAATTTTTGCATTTCTTTACCAAAACAAAATAAAATGCAAAAAGTAGCCCCACTACCAAAAAAAGGGGTTGCCATTACTGAAAAAAGTCGGCATGACGCTCCTTATCTTTAGCCTTTGTGCTATTATTCAAAAGTATTTGACAACCTGCTATGATCACACAGCAGTTGAAATAAGACAAACAACCGACCCACTTCCATCATATTACTCATCATACATCACCAATAAACTCCTAAAATCCGAATATAAAAATACTTTTGCATTCGTTTTATTTGAAATAAATGTAAACAAATAATTGAGATTAGCGGAATATATAACAACCATGTCTTAACGTAACTGTATAGATTATGAACTCCGGAGATTGAAACAATAATCACTACTTGATAGATAGGTCTCAAGTTTAAAACCAATCTTGTATTGTCGAGAGTCGAGAACTACTCTCCATATAGTCAAATTCCCACAAAAGGGATGATACAACCAGATATATAAGAAATCGTACAACCATGATACATTTAATTGAGCTTATGTATATATTTATTGAGCTTTTAAATTATTTTGAGTTATATTTTGGTTTTTTTATATTAAAATTTAAATATAATTGAACCTATATGGATTGTATTTTAGTTGTCTAATAATTTTCGATTTTCAATATTTTGTCAATAAGTTCATAAACTTTACGATATAACTCGTATTTTTTCTAATAAAGCTCAAAATTTCTGTTAAAAAACTCAAAATATATACGGTAAATTATATACATCTGCTGGAGTGGTGGTATAATCCACTCATGGTCTTATTCCATAACCAGGCGTAAACATTACGGAGTACTAAATTATACCCAACAGTAAGCTAAAAAAGGAAAAAAAAGACGTATCTTTATTACAAACAAAAAGAAAGATGCACACACCTTTTCTTTCTCTTGCAATCTTGTTTTCCATGCCTTGTGAATGAATTTTTGTTCCTCAAGCAAAGGGAAGGAAAACCCAAAAACAAACCTCTCTTTTCTCTCTTAGAACAACAAGAAGAAGAAGAAGAAGATGGTGCAGCAAAGGAAGGTCTGTAACAAGCTTCGTATCCAACCTATACAAACCCTCCAATTCCAAACAGACAAGAGACATGTCACCCCAAACCCTTCCCTCCAAACCTATGATGTCAAGAACAAACTACCTGATTTGAAGTCCAAAATAATGAAAAAATCACGGCTCATCAAGCGGTCAGACATCGACTTTAACCCTGCTTCTCAGCGGAAAACTCGTCAAGTGTTCCGACATCCAGGAGAGCCACCTACCTTAGTTACACCAACCCCAAATAAACCATTATCAGGTAACAAAACTTTGCCGTATAGCTCACCAAGTTATATGAAGGCTACAACTAGTTCCGAAGCTAGAAAGGAGAAGCCAAGTGTTTCAACCACCTTAAAACTTCAGAGGGTTGGAAAATCATCTAATTTCAAAAAAGTTAGGACCTTAACAAAGTCACCTAGCTTTAAACATACTAGAACAGGAACTCATAATAAAAAGACGATGGTTCTATGTGACAGTCTTGAAGCTCAAAGACCTACCTGTTCATCAACCTTAAAAGATTCGAAATTTCCATCTTACCTCAAGCTTACACCTGGTGCAACTGAAGCTCGAGGTACCTCAGTCATGAAGGTCTGCCCTTATAACTATTGTTCTCTTAATGGTCATCGCCATGCAGTTGCGCCTCCGCTCAAGTCTTTCTTGTCTTCAAGGAGAAGGATGTTAAAAACCCACAAAAATGTAAAACCAGGAGCTGAGGTTAAGGTCACAGAAGATGATTCTAAGATGTGTTTCGTCTTAAGTGATTTACAAGAAGATGAAAAGGATGATTTCTTTGTTGAAGTTCACGTCCCAATACATGATTCTGCAGAAATTTCAGAGATTGATTTACAAGATGATGATAATTTGTCAGAAATGAATTATAGCTCTGAAGAGAAAATAGATGAAGAATGTCCATCAACCCTTGTTCATAATAAAGCATCTTTCGAGTGTTGCGGTGATGCGATTGACCAGGGAATGGACAGTGATTCCAGTGTGAGTCTAGACCAGGTTTTTGGAGAAATCTCAGACATGGAGTGGGAAGAAGGGGAGAATACAGAAATTCATGACGAGAAAGTTGAAGTAACAGTTGATAATGCTAATGGTGATGATTTAAGGGAAGCTGGTATTGAGTTAGAAAAGTTCCTTGCTGAGAAATTGTTGCCATATATTCATGATGAAATTATGGAATGCCTACTGTTCAGTGACGCAGATACTGTATCAGACACTGACTCCTCCCTCACAGGTAATTTCTATGGCCCAGAAATGGATAATGAAATTATTTGCACTGCCGAACTAGAAGAAGAGTCCATTGAAGAACAAGACGGTGTTTTCTCGAACCCTTTTGAGAAAGTTACGGAAGCTAGCAATGGAGAACTTGATTCTTTCCACGAGATAAAGGAAACAGATGGAGAACTAGATGAGGACCTCGATTTATGTAAGGAAACCAAAGATGACGTTGTCATGGCAGAAAATGAGAAAGAAAACGAAGAAAATGTTGCTGGAGAAGAACAAATCCCCATGCCTGATAATGGTAGCCAAGCTGAAGTCGAACTGAGTGAAACAAGGAACAATGAAGATGCAAGTCTTAGCATTTCTGCTGAAGCTCAGTATGAGACTGAAGCCAAAAAAGCTATCAATCATACCTCGACAAATTCTAATCAAGAGCAAAATTCAAAGGCTAACCTTCACTCATTTGAAGATCATATTGTCCAAGTAACAATGCCAGAAACAGAAGACAGTAACCTGGAAAAGGATGAAGCAACTACACCAGCCATCAGAAGTGAATGTCAGAAAGTTCATAAGGGCATTTCCGGCAAAGGCATAGAATCCACTGATGAGCTTTTCGACTCCTGCAGTAAATTAAAGAGATCAGCGAGACGCAAAAAATCAGATGAGGAAAATGAAGATGCCAGAGAATTCAACCCGCGACCACCCAACTTTCTACCTATGAAACCCGAGAAAGAAGCAGAAAAGGTAGATCTCAGGCACCAAGACATGGAAGAGCGCAGAAATGCAGAAGAATGGATGCTTGATCATGCACTCCAGAAAACAGTGAACCAACTTGCCATTGCTCGAAAGAAAAAGGTTGCCTTACTGGTTGAAGCTTTTGAATCCATACTGCCGATACCAAAGTATGAGCCTCAGATGCAAAGAGATTCATCGAGCTTTTCCCAGGCAAGACGCATTCAAGCTTGCCGCTAAAGTTCCTCTTTAAGAAGGTAAATGTAGCATAACCTATATAATAATTCTTAACAAGGGTAAGGCGACTGCTGTGTATATCTGACTATTTTACCGGCAATTTGCAGGAGCCCTTGAAGCACCCGATTGTTGCTCTTTAGTTATAATTTAATGCATCAAAACTGCAGAAAATAACAGATGCAACTCTGAATAATCAAGATTCCAGAAAATGAAATTACAATGTAGGAAGTTGTACCTACTCTCAGCTCAAGAGATGAAGACTGGCAAGGACCGAATACTAGAAGCAATAAGTATGTTAGTTTCAAGTATCTGTGTACTAAATTGCAAACATCTGAGTATCTGATATTACTTTGGATGTTGTAACAAGTTTATATTTGGTATTTGTAACATAAATTATGATTTATGATGGATTTGTGTGATTTACTCAAATGGTTTGAATATTTGTACACGGTATGTGTAAGTGTCCGACTTGGCTTAAATGTAGTGGTTAATAATGTCATACGAGGAAGATCTAGTACACAAGGTAATATGCATAGTCGAAGTAACAACCTATGCCAGACACCGATAGCTTAGAAATTGTTCAGATAACTCATCCTCGACTTGGCTTAAATATGAGTATTACCTATTTACCTGCTGAAGCAACAAGCAATGGTAGTAAAACACTGGAGTTACAATAAGAAGCTTGCAATACTGTTCATAATCTAAAACATACCTCAAATATAACAACAAAAAAAAAGATTTGTTCCTCTTCCTCGTTTCAAAGCCACATGCTGCTAGTGTAGCGCTATGCAAACATCAAGATCCTGCATTTTTGTTCGCTTCTTACATTGGGTCATCCTAATTTTACTCTTAATCCTTCAATAACATGACCAAGCAAGGTCACGACCTCCTCCATGACCTTACTTGGGAGGGGCACACTGATCACATGTGTATGTTGATCCTATTACAACCAATGGATCTGGCTATTGTCGGGAAATTACTATTGTTGTTTCTTTCTTTTGCTACAAAGTTATGATTGGAAACTAGTACTATTACTAACAATAAAAGTAGGTAAATATGAACAATTAGTTAATCAATCGATTCAAGTAAAATATTAATAGTAAAAGTATTGAATTTATCTTATCTTAATTTTAAGATATGTAAAAGAAATATATTAATGATAAATTTGCATGAGGCCGTCATTACAAACTCTGTGTTATATACTTATATGTCATCAATGACACTCATTTTGCTTCGTTTAAAAATTAAAACGTATGTCATCGTATGTAAGATTAGCTGGTCACGATATATCGCTAAATCTGACCCAAACATTGAAACACGACGTTGTAGAAGTGACCATGATATTATGATCATGTAGCATCAAAAATGATACGGATACGTGATACGATATTCCATAAATTTAGGATACATAACACGTTATTTAAATTTAATAAAATATATGTCATAGTTGAATACCATTTTATTTTTGTAAATGTATTTGATACTCAATTTAAATAATTAAAGGTAAAATTTGACTAACAATAAGTTATTCTCATTTCCCACTTAATCTTCTAATCAATCTTTTTTACTCTTTCGGCATCTCATTCCTGGTTTATAGATATCCAACACATTTAGGCGTATCGGCGTGTATCCAACAACTGTCATGTCTGACACGGTATCAGATATGAGATTACTAGTTAAGAGGAGTGTTAGTGCTATCTAGAATATGATAGTATTTAAAGGTGACCTTTATTTATTTCCTGTGACCGCAAGGACAAATATGTTGTAAATTCGTGTGACCGCCGCGACAAATATGTGACGACTAATTTCAAGACCAAATTAGATGTTAGACTGTTAGTAAGTAAAGTCCTTGAGAGGTGGTATAGGTTCAAATCCTATCATCATCGAATTGAGTTATCCTACATATAAAAGGGAAAAGCATAGGAGATTATGGAAGAAATACAAAAATCTTTATATATATAAATTGTGAACTAACCAAAAATTATGGGTGCCATCTAACGCGAATCATTTACAAAGAGCCTCAAATCATCATTTGCATGAGCAGGGCACGCACACATATTTGACGATAGTTGTCAAACTTGTCATATTGAAGCCTGCGAATATGCCAACAGTAGCAAATTTGGTTGAAGGCATTATGACGCATTCGATCCAGATAACATAAAAGTTGAAGCATACACAAACATAGAATTGCAAAAAAAGAATGACTGATGACCGTCAACTTATGGAGCATAACAAGTACAAAATCATCACTCAGGGGTCAGGGCGTCTAACACGAATCATCCTTAAAACCGAGTGATCGCACACCTCTAAAATGCAAAAGAGTGAAAAACGAATGACAAGGGAAATAATATAATAACAAAGTCAAGCTAAACCTAAAGGTATACACAAACTTAGATATAATAAAATACAAGATTACCAAACAGTAATTTTGACAATAGAAGAAAAAATTAATACTTAAAAATCTTAAAAGTAAACAAAACATGTTATATGAGGAGAGTTTCTAAGTAAAATATTTGACAAATCTCAAAAATAAACAAATAATATTTTAAAAAATGCATAAGAAGTTTAAATAATGGAAAACTACTTATGCACTATTTTTAAATAATGGAGCATAATAAGTGATCCATGTAATTCAATTTTCAAAATACGGAGCTAAACCTTCTTATATGAATCTAAAGGAAATGTATAAACCAAGAAAAATAAAATATAACAAGAATATGGCAAATTCAAGGTCATCAAGAGCTTTGAGAAATGCCAAAAAACAAGGATGGCTCGATAATCATCGTTTGGTTTGGATTATCGAAGTCAATGACCACCCCAACCTGCTGTAGGAAATCTTTATCTTTTGACAAGGCCAAATTGCAAACTGATATAAACTCAAAGTGCTTTAGAACAATGCAAGGCCACAAATACTCAATGAATATCTGATTTGCGAGTTTGGGGTTCAACAGTTATGCCTGCAAGCTAGTATCCTATAACCATGAAGTTTAACCACCATGACGCGCTAACACTGCAGAAGTTGACATGATCCATCAACACGACACTTATTACTCCAGTGTCTTGATTCTCACTGTTCCCGTCTGGGGAAGGGAGATCGTATGTAGACAACTTTACCTCTAAGTTAAACAGTGGGCACACAGAAATTGTCCTTGATAATCAATGATGAGGTTTGCATCAAGAGTTAGATTGAGAAAAAACTACTTCACGATGAGGAGCATATACAATTTAGCTAGTCATTTTCCTAAGAACCATCACACTCTCTAATACATCTACTTTTTACACATTTTGAAATTACCTCTATGTCCTGGCTTTCAAAGCAGCCATTGCCCCTTCAGAAGCTCTTTAATAATTGATTATCCAACCGTCAAATCTCAAACCTACTTCCTCTTCAAGTGGATAAGCATTACTTATGCAGGAAGCCTAATTCTCTCCTTTCTAACTGTACATAGAAAGTTACATGTAAACATGTAAACATACATACATGGAAGAAAATAAACTTTCTATAGAAGTCATACTCATTAATATAATGTCACATGTAGGAGCGGCTTGGGCCATGAGTAAAGGAACTGGCCTCAAGTTTTTTTGGGCCTAAAAAATGCTTTTATACAGTATAAATAAACTAAAATCTATAGTTCTATCGACATATAAAGGTTAATGTACCAAATTTGTCTATTAGCTAGAAAGCCCGAGTTCGACTCTCATTGTAATAATGTTCATAACTTTTCTTTTATTTTAAATGTTTTCAACATATTTTGAGGGTCTCCGAATGATTTGAGATGCCCTTGGTCACGTGGCACTTACAAAGTAGATGTAAAATCAAAGGAAAACTTAAGAGGAAAAATTGCTTGTGGAACTAAAGATCTCAAACCATAATTTGATAATTTGGCACCCCCTTTTATCGCTAATACGTGAAAATTTTTTAAGGGATCCCCTTTTCAATTTAACGTAAGAAAAAAAACATCTTGTGTCAACTTTGAAAATTGTTAAACGATTAAATTGTATCCATTGAAGAGACCCTCCACAATTCCACAAACCATCAACAAACTACCCATGTTTAGAACTAAGGATACAACAATACTAAAAGATCCTAAAAAAGGGACTCAAAAAACCTTACAAGAAAGAATTGAAACATCTCACCAAA
Organism: Silene conica; assembly: GCA_029255685.2. NCBI lineage: Eukaryota > Viridiplantae > Streptophyta > Magnoliopsida > Caryophyllales > Caryophyllaceae > Silene > Silene conica. Next base: position 17,186,448 of record CM055313.2, on the reverse strand, counting down.
AAGGTGACTTTGATTAACTAAATTGAAAAAACTGCACAAGAAGCAATGGAAGAGAAAGAACCTTTAAAAGCATATCATTGTTATTCAATGCGATTGCTGGTCAACATTTTATACATAGTGAGATCTAATGTTTGTAGTTCTTAAGTCCTCACTACAACCTTTAGATCTCACTATGTGTAAGGTTGAGATTAAAAGTAAGGAAAAAAAATACTTGCTCTTTCATGTACAAGTTTTACTCTATCATTTACATTTTTTCATAACTTTTCCATAATCTACCATTTTTTAGAACAACAAAAAAGGTTCTCCCCTCTTGCCTTCCTCTAAAAATTAATCAAATTTTCAACACATTAAACAATTGTGCATCTTAATTCTCACATAATTGAGTAGTAATTCAATTATCGATTAGGCATTCAATTATAGTATCATATTAGTCAAATACAAACTAAATTAGAGTAATTTATACAATTAGGGTTATGGTGGCATTACAAACGTACTCGTTTGAGTTTCATGGATACGAGAAACAACTGTAAAGATTTAAAGAACAAGGTTACTTTGAATTTTTCATTTTGATCTCGTTTTACAAAACCTGCTGGTGTCTAGCATCTGAAGGTTGACCATTCACAATTTGCACAAAATGTCTCTCAATTTATTTGCGTGAATTGAACAAAAATGCAAGTCAATTTAAGGAGGCCTTCATTTGTTACGAAAGGATGGGTATAATTCCAATGGTGATTCAAGAAGCCCTAAATTCCTTGCTAGGGACGGTGTCGGTGGTGGAAGGGTGGCAGCACAATGTAGGAGGGGTGGTTATTGGGAGGTGGTGGGAGGGAATAAAAAGAGAGATTCAAATAGTTAAAAATTTGAAAAAAGGGAAGTTGAAATGAGAAAGGTACAATGGTAATCATCATGATTGAGTTAATCAAGTATATGAAGGAGCAATACCAAAAAAAACACTTAACACTAATTAAGTATCCTATTCACTAATTAATTGTCTTTCTCTCTCCAGCCCCTAATTAATCACTTTCTAATTAATCACTTTTGAGTTTGAGGGATTTATTCTTGTAACTCTAATGTTGTATGAGTTTCATGAGTGTAACTTTGATTTTTTAAGTTGATTTTGTACATAAAAATTTGAATTTATATAATTTTAGCATTTTCTAAGTATAACTCTAAGTTTTACGAGTATAACTTTGATTTTTTAAGTTTAGGCATAAAAAATTGAATTTATATAAAAAAAAAAATTAATATAATTTGAACATTTTACAATTGTAATGTTGATGCTTTACGAGTGTAACTTCAATATTTTAAGAGTGTAACTTTTATTTTTTAAGTCGATTTTGGGTACAAAAATTTGATTTTATATAGTTTTAACATTTTACGAGTCTAATTTTGATACTTTAAGAGGGTTACTTTGATTTTTTAAGGCGGTTTTGTATATAAAAGTTTGAATTTTTATATTTTTATCATTTTACAAGTGTAACTTTAATATCTTAAGTTTATTTTGTATATAAAAATTTGATTTGATGTACCTTACAAGTTGAATTTATATAAAAAAAATTATTTATATAATTTTAACGTTTTACGTCTATAATTTTGATGTTTTACGTGTGTAGCTTTAGACATAAATACTTTATATTATTATCATTTCTATTATTTTAATTTGGAGTAACAATATATCCCACATAGAAAAATTAGGTGAAGAAAGAATGGAAATAGGGTATAAAACAATTTTTAAAGTAGATAATATTAGAGAGTAGAGCTGATTATAAAATAAAGTTCCAACTTTTTTTAAACTGCTTATTTAAATAACTTTACTATTTTAAGTAGGAGTATATCCCACTCGAATGACAAGTGTTCGAATCAAAGGCATAAAAGTAACACACCTGAAAGTCCAACATTCTAATCATTGCCCTAATAAATCACTACCCACCAAAAGAGGAGTTGTGCTAAAAGAGGCAGCAATATTGATTATGTGTCAAGGGGAATGAGGAGAGACCTAATAGATGGGGTTAATAAGTATTTTTAGGGCGGACTTCAATAGTGTAAGTAAGAAACCAAAATGAGCAATGAAAATGAGTATAAAAAACCATTGTGGGTCCAAGGGGAATGGTTCTAATACTGGGTCAAGGGGAATGGTTCTAATACTGAGTTGCCCATAGCCATCAAATGATTTAAGGAGAAAAAGAGCATTTATTAAGGTTGTGTCAAGAAAAGAAGAATAAGATGAGATCACCTTTTAATATAAGAGAAACTTTTAAAGGAGAATCAAAAAATGAGTAATAAGAATAAGTTGAGGATGAAAATACGAGCACAATTAACCTCACTGCCATAAACATTCCAAGAACAATTGACAATTACAAAGAACATCAAACGTGTGTTTGAGGTGGGGAGCAGAGAACCAAAAAAAAGATCTAAGAGGACTAAAGTTATATCACAACTATATTAGTTATTGTTCAACTTTAGATGTAAAGATCAAAAGAGAGAAGACGTGTGCATATTGTATATAAAACTACATTAAATGGATTAAAATACAAAATGGATTATCATGTTTGTTTTGTTTTACCACTTAAACCTCTCAAAACTATTATCTAAAGAAAAAAAATGTGTCATTCAAGTATCAATTAACGTAACTAATAAAACCAAAATATGAAGCAATAATCAATATTAGTCAAAATATTAATTGTCTTACAATCCTCTTTACCCAATAAAGACTATTACCCTTAAACATTTATACATAGTCAATTATTTTAGCATCCGTGCGTGCACGGGCAATACACTATGTACTATATATATGGAGGAGGTGGTTGGTTAACAAAATATCAACATTATTTTTCAGATTTTTGACATTTTACAAAAGTAAAACCAATCTCTCTTATTGTTTTTGTTGTTTGTTCTTGCCTTAGACAAAGAAATCGTCTTATCCTACAGAAATTTTGTGTAACCCGAAGGCTATAGGGTCGAAATACTCTAAGGAAAGCGCATTTTGCGTGATTCGATTGGGCATTATATACCGTCTTATTGTTTTCATTTCTGTTTTTAGTGTCTTTGTTCGTATTAGTTACTAGTGTGTAATCTTTTGTAATACAAAAAATACAACATATATAAATATTACTATCTTGATGTTCATGACAGAATATCAAAACACGTTAAAAAGAACGCCCAAGTATACTTACTATGGGTGGGTATCACGTTCATCAGCTAAAGATCTTTGTTTGCAGGTACAAGCTTGAATAAATTAGCAAGATCGTATGACTTGAAGTCTTTCCCATAAGCTAAGCACAAATCCAGAGGTGTTTTTCCATCCTAGCATCCAAGGAAGCAAAATTATTTCCCATAATAATATAATATCAGGAAAGTGAAAGTCATCAACTTGAAATAAACCTATTTTATCCCAAAATTTTAAAGACAATTATTTTCCATCCAAATAAATCAGAAAACTACTCACCCCAAACGCATTCTTGAGTTATTCCAGAAAAAATGGAAGGTTTATTTTATTTAACTAATTGACGAAGGAATGTGCGAAACTAGCTAAATGTCATCAGATTGGTCCACTGACTCAGACCAATGACCTGGTGATAAACTTAAAAAAACTCATTTATATAATCTGAGAGTTACTAAGAAAAACAACAAAACGCGAAGAGTTAGAACCGGAGGTCGCTGAAGAAGGGGGATGCAACTCCTTTTTCTCATTCTTATGTTTCCAACAACTTTGTGAGGGCCAGTGGAAAAGGAAAATGCATTATTTCTGATTTTGCTTTCTTATTATTGAAAGCCTAAGCAACTACAATCTTCAATTTTGTAAATATTAATCACATTGTTTGCAAAAAGCCATATTGAAAGAGCCGTACACTTTCCAAAATCTCCAAACGCTTTTCAGAAGGCACTGAACAGTGATATGCAACCAAATACCAAAAACATGAAGATAAACAACATAGAAAAGGGACACAGTTGGGGATTCTAGATAGCAGATGCTTGGTGCAGATTCATGTTACCTTATTTTTCCTGGTCTTATCCGCACCATTAAGCAGCAAAACTTTTGTAATATCTCTGCTTCTACTTTGCATGGCAACATGCAACGGGGTCCAGCCTTCCTATCAATGGCAATTCGCAAATAGATAGTCAAACAATTATCATGATAAAATAGGACTCATCTCTAAAAGTATAAAAAACAAAATCAACTCACATTGTCAGATGTGTTTATATCAACATTGGATTTGATTAGTAACTTCACAGTCTGCAATGCACTAACTTGAACAGCATAATGAAGTGGAGTGATACCATCCTGTGAACAAAGAAAATAAGAGTAAACTAAGTGCTTCGTGGTAAGTGGAACTTCCCATTCTTATAATAAATTCATATGGAAACCTCAACAGTTTTTTTCTTTGGGGGTAGACATTACCTAATACTTACCCCTATTTTGTGAAGAATTACCTAAAGTTCAATTATTTTTTAAACACTACCTAAAATCTACTCCCAAAACTCATTTTCCTTCATTGACTAACCCTGGCACATGACTTTCTTAAGGCAAGCTGATTTCTCCTTATTCTATTTACTCCCACCCTCATTTCCCTCCAATTATAATCCCACTTCGTAGAATGGGGAAAAACTTAGGCAGTGCCTGACAAAAAACCTTCAAGCCAATTACTTTAAACCACAAACACTTTGAAGTTAATGTGAGTATTAATTCCTTAATGCCAACCAAACAAGAACTAATCTACATTCCCTCTACAATGAAGAAAACGTATTACCTTGTCCTTTACATGAGGGTTGGCACCTTTCCTCAAAAGATGACTAATTACAGCTTCCTTCTTACCAATGACACTCACATGAAGAGCACTACGGCCATCCTTAAAAAAAATTTAGAAGTTGTTAGTCCGAGTAGTAGCTCACTCCAGTAGACTAGTAGAGACCATGGACCCTCCTTCACCTTATCTACAGAATCGATACTGGCCCCATTTTCAAGAAGCTGGTCAAGATAATGGATCTGCCCTGACAATGCAAGTGTGTGAAGAGCAGCCCATTTTACCTAACATGTACAAATTTGAATGATTAATAGAACTATCTGATTCAACAAATCATAAAGATTATTTATCCAATTTCCATTTTGCAAAATTACATATGAAAATGAAAACAGCTCGCAAACATAACAAACATTACAAACACAAGGGATATTTTAAACATACTGATGGTTACTTACAGTAGATATTTTCTTCAGATTTGGAGCTGGATTTTGCTCCAAAATCACTCGTTCTTCTGGTTCCAAAAGTTGATAAATCTCTGTAATAAAATATGATAAGACTAATTAAGTATTCAATAGTATAGACCCCGTGCTACAACTCAGTATTTTTTAGATTTAATTTATAAAGAGATACTTTCAATAGAATTATTTGCATAAATTAACTCTACTTTTAATTTAAAGTTATATTGTATAATACTAGTATAGATCCCGCACAATGCGCGGTACATATAGAGTATTTATTTTTTAGGGTGTTCTTTATAGTGGAAAACTAAAGTCATGAAAGATTTTTTTTATGAAATCTAATTTTTTTATTACAAGAAAATTAAGGATTTCATTTTATAAATTTTCTCCAATTATTTTGATGAATTTTGTCACAGTTATTGCATTTATGAAATGTATAGAAACTTATGTTTATAGTTTAACATCAATTTTATTTTATTTTGATAAAAAAACATAATTTTGAACATAATTATAAAAAAAAAAAGTTAATTATAAGATTATATTTTAATGAAAGATAATAGTTTAAAGAAAGAAAGTTTTACTTTTTTTTTATTTAGATAGAACTAGTTGGAGGGAAAATTAAGAGAATTTTTATTCTCATAGTAGTAAGACGATCAATTAGGAGATCAATAACATTTAATAGGAGTAAATATTAAATAGAGATAGTAGCATATACGGGAAAATTTGGGGATGTGTTAATCTTTTAGTATATAGGTGATTAGTAGGAGGTACGAAAGAAAGTTTACTATCATGTATCATCAAAGAACAGTTAAAGTTAAGTTATTTTTGTCTTAAACTATTAATGACACTATAATGTTAAATCATTACAACAACTAATTTATGACATTAATAATACCTTTAAGTTAGATGTAAAATCTAATTAAAACGTGTATTAGCATTATAAAGAAAATCGGTAAAAACAATATGTGGTCGCTCATTCATGTACGAGTTTTACTCATTTATGGACTCTTTTTTATTATTTTTCCATTATATACCATTTGCCTAAAAACAGAAAAACTCTCTATAATTCTCCCCCTCACAAAATTAATCAAATTTATCAAATCCGTCAAAATTACACAACTATGGATGCTAATTCTCATATCGATCAAGTAATAATTATAATTTCTAACTTTATTAGTTATATTATATGAAATTAAGAAATTGATTTAGACCAATTAAATTAGGGTTTGTTTACGTCTTCTGTTTTGTTCTTTTTCTCCTTATTCTTCTTTATTGCTAATCATGCCAACATTGCGGAGTGTCGAAGATAGGCCAAACGGGAAACTCAGTCGGTAGAGACGAGCTGCGTCAAAAAAATGGCTGCGCAAAATGGCTGTACAAAACAGAAAACTTTTCAAAAAAATGCTAACAGATCAAATTTTGATCAAATTTGACTCGATGGATGGAGAAATGATGGAGATAAAAAATGGTTGGCAACTTGTTCATCGTACCTAGGTTATTTGTGGTCTCGAAGATTGCTGACAATGATGGCATGCACTGGTTCTCCATCATTTCTACCCCCAAGTAAGGATCCTCATTCACTTTCTTATTACAAATAGAGTAATACGGAGTTTGACTGATTTTTGAATGCTGTGAATTGTGAATGCAGTTCGCCACCCGGTGTCTTATAAATCTTCACATCTTAGATTTGTTTTCCATTATTACATAACTCGGAAAGTTAATTATATGAATGCTGTAAATTGTGAATGGCATCTCGGTGTCTTATAAATCTTTGCAGAAATTAGATTTGTCTTTTATTATTTACATAACTCGGAAACTTGACTGACTTATGAATGCTGTAAATTGTGAATTCCAGCCCGGTGTTCACACACTTAGCAAGGAAGACATGAGTGTGGAAGGCGCTATCAGCACAAGTACTAGAGGCTGCTTTCAATGTGTCAACTGATATAAAAAAGCTTTTCCGCTCGAAGAGGACATCCGATGCTATCTTCTTCCCACCTAATTAGTCCAACAAACACGGCATACTATCACCAGCTTTTTAATTTTTGTCCAGGAATAAAAATGTAATGGCATTTTCGATTGATTAGTACTTAGGATTCTGCAGTTTGTGAGAACGTTTGACGGCCGGTTTGAGGAGGTCGTCGGTGGTGCAAGGTAGGCGGCAATAAGGGTGGTGAATGATGGATGACGGGTGGTGGTTGGATGGTGGTAGTTAGAGTGAGAAATGAAAATGAATAAATGAAGAAGAGAGAGAAAAAAACCGAAATTAAGGTTCTTAAAATGAAAGGGTGTTGTGGTAATTTACGTTCAAGAATGAGTAAAACTCGTACATAAATGAGCACCACCCAAACAATATACTGATCTGAAAAGATGATTTATGGATTATTAAAACGTATTAGCCTTATCAAGTGATAGAAAAATAAAAAGGATATGCTGTAATATGCAATATACTCTAATATGTAAGTTGAGGTGTAACTCATTTGGGAGTGAGCCAACTTCCATTAGTTAGTGAGAATATTAGCCCGAATAGAAAAAAATTGACCACAATATTTGAGCGGTAGAATGGCGTATTGTTATATTGTACATAGAATTTATTTAGTTTAACGAAGTGAGTCACTCAAATCTTGGCTCAACATAGAAAAGAATATACCATAATGTGCAAGTTGAGCGCAAAATGCGAGTTGAGTGGGAATAATTAAGAGGATATATATATACTAAATGTGTTAATCTTTTAGTATATAGGGGATTATATAATCAAGGGACTTAAAATAGAAACCTATCAAATCTTACAAACATGATCAAAGGCATTAGGACAACTAATTGTTTAAGGTCCAAAATACAAGCAAAGTGCTGCAGGATGTGGAAAATGTCTAAAACATATCTAGGGGAAAAAAATCAATGTCAAATCCTTCATCTACAAGACATCAACTATGAAGATTTGTTGAATATTAACATCCTAACCCCAGCTCAACTAGATAAGAAGAAATGATGAAATACCAAGGATAACAGAAGACTTCATCAAGAATTCATTTATACATGATGGGATACTTCCAAAATTGACATCAAGGCTACACACATATGTATCAGGTTAACAGTATAAGGTATTAGAAGTTGTGCCCATGGCATATTGGCATCTACCATGCACCAGAAAGTTCAGCATGCTTCTAAATCCGATTGCTAATATGTCAGAAACAGTAACAAAAACAATGGAATTACATGGACCCAATCGAAGTAACACAAGCTGAAACCTATGTTCATTTATTCATTTCAAGGCCGTATCTGTATCAGCCAAGATGTACATATGAAATCCTTAACTGACCCATACCAACTGACATTTGTCCTAACAGAACCAAAAAGGGAGGCCAGAAACATGAAACAAGAGATTGTGTGTCAAGCATTCAGTGTGAATTAAATGAATTCAGACCTTAATTCTCAAAAATCTTTGCTTCATTTTGAAAAAATCCAATAATTCAAATTTAACGATATATAATGCTTTCAGGGCGTCCTTGTGCCCTTATTTTTATTTTACAACCATTTCATGTGCCTAAAAAGTGTCATGCCGAGTTCGACACTAAATATGTAAGCTTGTCCTATGCCAGTGTCCGAGTTAGAGTAACATAGGTTGCAACAAAACTCATCGTTCAACGTGGTTGTAGAGTCTACTAGCATACATTATTTTGCTTCTATTTATTTTTCTTTGTCTCGATTCTTAAATGCTAACCAAAGATGAACACATGATTGATGCAAGTAATGGAAGGAACATGTTTTAGTGCCTTATTTACTAGAACATTTCTATGTATTCACAAATAAACTTGTCAAAGACTTTTCTCAAAGTAAACTCAATAGGGTTACTGACCTTGAGCCAGTTGATCTTCATACACAATCGCCTTCTGTCTATCATCACTTTTCTCTTCTTCCCAGTCACTCTCAAAGTCAAGGTCATTCTCTTTGGCTTCCTGCCCTTCCTCATCATACTCACTTTCACTTCCACTTCCATCATCAGGATCTTCCCATATCCCAACACAAGACGGGCTAGAGGCCCGCCTCCAATCAACCGCCCGTAACATAGTTTTCGAGCATTTCCGGCCAATGCAATTACAGGAAATTCCACTTCTTTGAGAGTTACCATGTTTAACATGACATATTCTAGAACAAGTATTCATTGATTCTCTAGAAAAAAGGGAAGGCACTGACAGAAGCTGATTCACTGGCAAGGTTGCCGCTGCCCAAGACCCCATTAATCACGGATCTTCAATAACACAAGACACTACAAAAACAAGTTCGATAGCTTAATATAATTGAGCCATATTACTATTATTGATGGATAAAAATCGTGTTTCAAGCAAAATCATATATGAGGCAAACCAATATGGGTATGGAGAAAAAACAATCTAACTAATCCACAGCAATTCAGAAAAAAGAGCATCATCAAACACCTTATCAGCATTTCGAAGTAAAAATGCAGAACTTAAAATTCATGAAAAGAGTGTTGGGTAAGTTGAGTTTACCTGTAACAGCTTCAAGCAGGTTTTGGGAGAAACAAGCAAAATGGTACATGAATCGTTGGGATAAAACTCCGCCAAGGCCGGTCTAAATATTTTGAGGTCGGGGTAAAATTGGAAAATAGGGTCTTAATTTTCAATAGGTTTTTCTTGCTACCGATAAATAAATGATTTGTCTTTATCTCCCCAAACGAGTTTTATTTGACTCGTCGCAAGCTTGTTATGGATAATGCCGTCACAAATGAGAATTTGTGCTTAATTTTATAAAAAATGTTGGTATCAAGTAATTCATTTTAATTATCTAATACAATTCAATAAATGAAATAATTAAGGTAGAAAAATTTTTGAATTAGATGAGGTTTTTGGAAAGAATGATCCGCCTTTACAAAGTACTGTTGGTGATTTTAGAGGTCTCAGAGCATTATGCTTCCACTAGCACTTAGGTTGCAAATGGTCTTATTTATGATATATGTGCCTATAGTGTAAGAAATAAAACCGAATCGCGAAAGGTCGTCGACGTTTTGCGAAAAATCGTCGACGTTTTGCGAAAAATCGTCGACGTAATTTATAATAATTACCAAACCTACCCTTCCTCAACAACAAAACCTCTCTAAAATTCAAACACTCACCCAAAGCCCTCACCCACCCACAACCACGCACCACCACCGCACGGCCACCACCCGCGGCACCAAGACCACACCCCCACCCCACGGCCACCGTAAGCGATTTTTTTTTTTTTTGTTGTTGTTTTAATTAATTTGTTAGTCTTAATTATGGTTGTATTATGTTATTGTTGTCATTGTTTATGTTAATTAGATTAGATTTGTTAGTTTTAATGTTATTTGTTAATGTTTTTGTTATTTTTTTCAAATTTGATTCATAATTTGTTTTTGTTATTTTTTGTTGTTGTTCTTGTTGTTGTTGTTGTTATTGTTGTTTTTGTTATTGTTGTTGTTGTTATTGTTGTTGTTGTTGTTGTTGTTGTAAGATTAGAACGGGCTAGAAATCGAAAACACGTTATAGGTGTTTGTTGGGTGTGGGAGGGGCACGGTTGGGGTTGGTTTGAACGTGGGAGGGGCACGTAGGGTATGAGTAAGGACGTGGGAGGGGCATGGCTGGGCTGGGAAGGGACGTGGGAATGGGGTGGCTAGGGTGGGTAGGGATATGGGAATTGGGTGGTGGGAATGGGTAGGGACGTGGGAATGGGGTGGCACGGGTGGGTAGGGACGTGGGGATGGGGTGGTATGGGTGGTTTGGGACGTGGGCATGGGGTGGTGGGAATGGGTAGGGACGTGGGGATGGGGTGGTGGGAATGGTTTTTTTTTACGTTTAGGGTTTAGGGTTTAGGGTTTAGGGTTTAGGGTTTAGGGTATAGGGTTTAGGGTTTAGGGTTTAGGGTTTAGGGTTTAGGGTTTAGGGTTTAGGGTTTAGGGTTTAGGGTTTAGGGTTTTTTTTTACGTTCTAACCGTATGTTTTCAATTTTAATAGTTTAATTTTTTTTGTTTTCAGGAATGGCAACCATGCCGTTGAACGATGAAACTTGGCTTTCACAACGGATTGCAGAAGCTGAAACAGATCTCGCAAACCCTGCAGCGGAAAACCCGATGGTGAAAGCATCTCTTGAACATCAACGCGACTACTGGATCAAGAGGCGTGACGCAGTCCGGTTAGTGAACCAAGTTGCAAGTTCGTACCCTCGACGTCCTGACACTCGCCGCCTTGCTGAAGCGAGAAACATGATACGTATTGAGCCCCCAGTGTTATCTCAACAGGCAATGCATGTGTATTGCAAGATTGTGGACGTCATTAGAATGTATGAAGATAATCACCCAGACGTTAGCGGTTCTCCTGAGATGCGTGGTTGGTGGGAGTTTGATGAGAAGACTTTTTTACGGATAACCGGGGTCATCCCTGTGTATTTTTCGTTTTGGGCCAATGAGGTCTGAACGACGGGATGTATTAGTTAACTTTTATGACTGTTATGCAACTTTTTTTCAAAATTAGTTAACCTTTATCTTTGTAATTTGTTAACTTTTTAGTAGTGAAGAAGGTTTGTTTGACAATGAAATCGCTCTGTTTTTATGAACGTTTGTAATTTGTTAACTTTTATCTTTGTAATTTGTTTCACAATGAAATCGCGATTACAAACAACATGAAAACTATTCGAAATTGTAACGGTAACATTTTGAAATTTGAAATCACAACGGTTACATTTAAATATTACAACCTAAACAATACAAATAAATCTCGAAGTACAATTTCAACCCGGGGGAGGCTGTCTTCGGCGCCTAGTTCGAGGTGTTGTTCCCATTAAAGTATGCCATCTTTCGATGTTCGACGCGTACTAATCGGCATAATGTGCAACTGCAGGTTCTCTTATCCACTCCCAACAAAGATCGATCGGTGGCATGGGTGTTTCGCTCAGTGGGCCACTGTACTGCAATCTCATCCAATGGTCATGATAGTGTACGATCCACAAGACACCGTACGGCCTCGACTCGTGACCCGTGGCCCTCAGCGGTAAGAATGTATAACACTTCCATTGCATGACTCCTTTGTCCGCCCACTGCCCGATACAACAGATAGTCCAGTTAAACAACGACGCAAAGGCGGTCAAATACTCGGAAGACATCCAATGAAATTCACCGCAACCCCTGCTCCCGGTAAACTCGATAGCCCTCAATGTATGATCCCATCTGCTCAAAAGCGGAGGCGTACGAGGAGACTCATCAAACACTGTCTTGTACACATCGTTTCCCTGAATCTCTCTAAGACACCACACTCTCATGACCAAGTGGTCCTCCTGCCGACCCCGGGCGGCATGCGATATCACCCTATAACCACAATGACCATCAGCAACCACATCAGCCCAACCATCAAAGTGCGCTCATAAGTCTTGGGGGACGACATATATTTTCGCCCAAGTACACAAAGGTCCCGTTGTGTAACCGACCTCCAACGGTGCACCAATAGGTCCATCTCCGAAATCAGACACCGTACTGACCGAAGGTGTCGTCGAAGGGCTAGAAAAAATCTTGGCACATCTTCGGGCAGCATGCTCAAAAGCGGACTTGTTCCGAGTAGTGGAACCCCTCGGTCTCCCCTTAGGGTTTTCTCGAACCTCAGGTGGACGAATATCTTCATCTGCCGGGTGGAGACCATCTCGAAGTTTCTCAATGATTACCCGTCGCTTCGCTGGATCGCTACCTCTAGCCTGCTCTATAAGAGCATCAAACTCATAATCATCGGTCTTCGGCCTATATTCGGGATTGTCGTACACCAAAGTCCTCCAAAACAAGTGCACGTCCTCAACGTGGACCCTCCTACCGTTTCTTTGCATCAGAATCATAATGCAAGCACAAGGCAACCCGTGAGTAACCTGTATCGCACATCCACAATGCTCTTCAAGCCCGTTCCCCAGCTCCATCCCTCTCTTAACCTCAGCTTCCAGTAACCTAATGGCTTTGATAGACACATGATTTCGCAATAAGGAGAAAAACGGTTCAGCACTTACAGACTTGGTCAACGACGTCTGTAACTCATGTCGAATCTTGGAGTGTTGAGCTTCAAGCATGGCGAGAATACGAGTCCACATAGTGTCGAGGTTCAAGTTTTGACTCTTCAACCAAGCTTTCAGGAGGGAATGACACGACTCTACCCGGGAAGTGGCCGTGTTCCCGAGGTGAAAGTATTTGTTCGTATAGAAAACAACGAACTTCTTCTTGTAATGCGCCCATGTTCTCATCACATAACCAGCCAAATCTACCCAAGTTTCAGAAAAGGCTTCCCATGCTCTCCCAAACTCAGCTAGTGTCGTTGCATTGATCACGCGGTACCAACCCGTTTCTTTACTATGCATTATCATGTCTTTGTACATCATCATCTTTCTTGAATTTTGTACTCTGGTCTCCATGGCTTTGTTCACATGCCAACGACACAAAATGTGAGAAGTTTCCGGATAGAGGTCCTCAATAGCCCGGAGTAAGCCCAACTCTCGGTCAGTGACAAGAGTAGGAATAGGTGACGACCCCAGAAGTAGCTCCTCTAATCTCCGCAACATCCACCCATAAGATGTATCATTTTCGGACGAAAGGAGAACAGTGGCAATTAAGAAGGAGGATCCGACCGGTGTCACGCCAACTATCTCAATAAGTGCAATCTTCAAAACATTGGTCGAGTAGGTAGCGTCGATAAGAGCCACATATGGGTAAGCACGGAATAGTTTGACGGATTCCGGATGACACATAAACACATGAGTTAACTCTTTCGTATCGGGGTCTGATTCGTGCCACTCTACATATTTGGCAGCAACTGCTACAGCCAACAATTGTTGAGCGGGATTCCTACTTCCTCTCATCTCACGCCGAACCTTGTTCGACTCGCTATAAATTTGGGTGCTACTTGGTTGGGGTTTTTCCGGGGTCCTTTGATGAAGAGCGTTCTTGATATCCCTCGGCGGAATCGACGCCCGGACTTGTTGCCTCACAAATTCTTTCTCTTCGGCATCCAAGCCGGCAAAATGTCTATCCCCATCTTTGTAGGTCGCTACTTCGTGGTTGTGAAAACCCGCGTTAGTCGAAGTAATAATGTACCAAGCAATCGTCGGCTTCCCATCATCCAAATGGGCGTACTCCTGCACCGCTCGAATCCTAAACAAACATCCGCACTTAGCCGACCCTCTCTTAGTAGAATTCTCCGGTTTCTCAGGATCGATCTTCTTTCTGGTTCGGCCGTACCTTGAACAACGGAAGTACGACCCGAGCAACTCCGGTTGTTTACGATTTTTCGCCCCATTTGTTGCCTTCACTAAGGCAAAACCATTATCGATAGCTATTTTTTGAGCCCAGTCAAACGCCTCATCCCGACTATCAAAAGATGTATCCGTCTCAAATAATCGGTTGTAATTAACCTCATTTCCACCAAACTCCTCAAACGAATCCTGTTAATACGCAAAATTGGTAAGGATTATATTAAAAAATATTAAAAACCACTTACTTTATGTTAAAAACTGAGTAAAAATAACGGAAAGAAAAGGACTTGAAAACTGGCCGTCCAAGCATGGTATGGACGTGAATAGTACACGTCCAAACCATGCATGGACGTGTACTATTCACGTCCATGCATGGTGAGGACGTGCACTATTCACGTCCATACCATGCATGGACCTCCAGGATTAACGTCCAAGCATGGTATGGACGTGAATAGTGCACGTCCTCACCATGCATGGACGTGAATAGTACACGTCCATGCATGGTTTGGACGTGTACTATTCACGTCCATCCCATGCTTGGACGGCTACTTTTGCCGTCCTCTCCACGCGAGGACGGCCATTTTTCAAGTCTATTGCAAAAATTCGATTAAGTTTAATTTGTCTAATTCTATGGCTTCTACGATTAATTCAACCTAATTTCAACTAAAGGGATTAAACATGTAATTCAACAAAAATTAATTGAAAACAAAAATTAAGATTTTAATTACTTACCGATGAATCGTTGTCGTCGTTTGACATTGAATCGTTGTCGTTGTTTGATGTTGTTGTTCGATGTTGAAACCGTTTTTTTGGATTTTATGTTGTTTTTGTTGTTTTTGTTTCAGAGAAAAGAAGGTAGAGAGATAAAGAGAAAAGGGCATGCAATGTCTTTTTTATAGAAAACATCGACGATTTTTCGCAAAACGCCGACGACCTTTCGCAACCCCCAAATAAAATAATTAACTGGATCCTTGAGCTTTATAGGAGATTTGTTTGTAACAGTGCACTATACTTTTCAGTAAAAGCTATCGTCTACACCTGCATAAAGGATCTCTTCTTTCTAAGAATCTCTTTCATAAACTTTTGAACTGAACTTACTATCATCCTTTCTTTTGGCTAAACGGTCAACAAATGACAATTGAGCTTTGTAAGGAACATCGGGCTCCTTCTCCTTGGTAGGGTGGTAACTGATCTGAGCCGGCTTGTAGATCCCTCAGAATCATCTCGGTAAAAGTTCGAATCGAAATCGGTCAAAACTAATTCCTAGTCGATTTCGAGCCGAGGTGGTCCAAATTCGAGCCGATTCCAAGTTTAGTAGAGCTCGGAATCGGAAGTTTGTTTAAGCTCGTTTTATCTATTATTTTAGTTATTTTGTCATTTGTAATTATTTTTGTTCCTTATAAAATGCCATTTTTGCATTTATAATCATATATTTCTTATATTTGCGTTTTTCTTAAAATATATTTATTTCTTATTTGATTTTAAAGTTCAATAAAGTAAAGAAAATAAAGATTTAACCGAAATCGAATAGAGCTCGAGCCTAATATGAGCTGATTCCAAGCTTTGATTTTTTAAGCTCGGATAATTCCGAGCCAAACTACTGATGATTTTTGCAGGACTTTAACTGCATATTTCCCTTGCTTTCTCATTGGTAATCTGGATGACTGCTGATGCGTGTAAAATTTGATGCGTGTCGTAATACACCAAAAATAATAAACCTAAGTCTATTAACTAATAGCTAATGGAAGTAGGGTCGAATCTCACAAGGAGGTAATATCAATATGCAATCTAGTCAGTTCGATAACAAATTGGGGGGTTTTAAATTGTTTTTATATATCTAAACTAACATGAAGATTGAAAGAGAGAAAGTAAAAAGAGAATTAAAGCAAGAAAATAATAATAAGTATAATCAGAGGAGAATGAAATATGTCATGAATCGGGTCACCGTGGTATTACTCTATCAGATTAACTATGTCAGTCAGTCTTTAATAAGGACAGTAGTGATTATCTCATTTCGGTCTCAAATCACCCTAGAAGCTCCTAAATAGCTTTCGCTCTATTAGTTGTATTCTATCGTTCTTAAGCAAGTCCATCCTTCCAATCTTTCGATCTAGGTCAGGTTTAACTAAGTAAACTGGTCTCCTACGTGCACGCAATCGACTAGTTTCACGGTTCAATTGCTATCAAACAACCATTATCGCAGTACTAACTAAACATGTCAATCCTACAATTTTACTACCATGGCTTCCCTCATTCCAACATATACAAGAATTAGTTACACATGGCTAAAGGATCTAAACTAACAATTGTGATATGAATAGAATAAAACATAATGAAGGGTATGAATGAAATACTTGCGAGAAACAAAAGAATAACAATAACAACAAAAGACAAGAATTAAAATAAAAGCAATTAGAATAAATAAAGAAGGAATGATTATAAAGAGATCTGGAGTTTAAGGCAAGAGAGTAATGTTGATCATAAAAGTTTCTGATCTAAAAAATGAGAGATGAAAGGTGTCTGATGATTAGCGTGTCGTGATGATTAGTCTGACCTAATCATCTTATTTATAACAGAGAATAAGTTCTCTCAAAACTTAAACCTAAACTAAACGTAATTAAGACCCAGTAGAATGAACTGCTCGATCGAGGAATTCAGACTCCTCGATCGAGCCAAACTAGCCTCAATCTCCTCGATCGAGCAAAACAACTCTTCGATCGATAAGAAAGGTTATCAAAAGCTCTCGCTCTATAAGAAGGGTTATCAAAAGCTATCGATCGATAAGAATATATCTCGATCGAGTACTTCTCATCGCGTAATTCCTGCTTCGTCCACTGAACTTAAAATGGTCGTCATTTCTTCGTTACTCGTGAAAATCAAGCGTTTTTGGTGGCATTAGAAAGCTAACAAGATAAGCTTTCATCTCCAATTTGAATTACTTGATTATCGTTTGTAGAACTCAAGTTATGACTCTTCAAAGTGGGCACTAGTAATTTGAAGCTCTTGTTTTGTCCGCTTCTAGCTCGTGTTGATCTTCAAAATGAACTTTCACTTGGATTTCAGGGTGGTTTCACGCTTCCTAATGCTCGTAGATCCTGTTCCAGCTCTCCATCTTCTAAATGTACATACTCCGGACGGTTCCAACTCGGTTTTCACTACTTTCCAGCTCGTTCCTTCAAAATAGCAAGAAAAGCACAAAGTAGCGTGTTCGGGGCATAAAGTGATATAAAATCAGCCATAATGCATAGAAATGCGTGCCAAAAGGTACCGTAAAGTATATATAATATGCATGCATCAACTGCTTCTCTTTCAGATTTAAGGTCGATTCTGGATGACTTTCTTCCTTCAAAGCTTCTGTTGGTTGGATTGTGTATGATGCTCATGAGCAGTGTTATAACCAGACTGCTTTCACTATTGAGGCCGTTAGCGCTATTCAAGCCGAAGCTTTAGGGATCAAATATGCGATAGAATGGGTTCTTCATCACCGCATCTGGCACGTTAGCATATCGTCTGACTGTCTTCAGCCCAAAGTATTGTCACATGGCTAGGTCCCAAGGGTGGTAAAAGCTGAAGGAGAGGAAGGGGAAGCCAAACTACGTTTTTCAAAGAAAGAGGAAAATGAAAAGTTTTAAGAAAATAAATAAAGTGATCTTATCGGAGTCCCGAATTAAAATTTTAATATGTTGTGCCGCAAGTACTTGGTCAGGTAGACCAAGTGGCCTGTACTAGGTCGAGTATACACTGTTTTAGTCATCCCGATACAAAACATCTCATATCCTAACCTCGTACTAGAGACTTTTTACGGTCAAAGGTCGGTCAACAGTTTCTTAGTAGAACAGGTATTCGGTGGGACTCAGTACGTACCACGAGTACGTCCCGAGTACTTCTTTTACGAGTTGTGATTTGTTGTTTGGTGGGTGGTGGTGTATTTGGTCACCTGGTATATGTCTTAGACTTAGTCAAGTTGTATTCTCATTATTCACATGTTGTATTTTAATTATTTAATTCATTAAATATGTTATTTATATAAAATGTTTCTTGATTGTAATTTCGATTTCACTGCCTCGGTAAACCGAGATGGTGCCATCTCTCGATTATCTTGGCCGCATAAGAATGAGGTGCTACATAAACCTTCGGGAATATGTGATTATCTGCAAACCACATTACCGGGTAAGGCACCTGAAAGTGACAGACAAAATTAGATACTCAGGTATTATGGTTTTAGAGGAAGGGTAAGATAAAGAAAAATCGTGAGAAAAAGTACATATAAAAGTAAGAGTTATACATAAAAGAAAATTACGTATTTTATAACACGAGTCTATATATCTTGATGTGAATCTTTGTGTAAACAAGTAAAACAACGTAATAGGTTTAAGTTAATTAGTTAACCACAAAAAAAGAAGGATGTCTTAGTCTAGTGGTTAAGACAGAGGTATTGTGGACAATAGGTCCCTGGATCGAATCCCCCTCCCCTATTGTAATGCGACTAAGTGCGCGCTTCGTTGAAAAAAAAAAAAAAAAAAAAGAAAACATTTCCTTAATACAAATCATAAATAATAAGAATATCCTGGCAATATATGGAATATACTTCCATAATCCTTAATAATCGAAGGAGTAAACGTGTTTCCAAGTAGCTCTGGATGTACACTTGTCCTCAATGTATTGATGATGTGTGTACCCATTTTATTAAACAATATGTCCCACTTTTTTAATGGGTATATTCGTCACAAACTTGTAACGAGTCAAGTATTCTCACATCAGTAAATAAGACAAAAGTAGGTTGCATATGAAATCACAAATTATTTGTCTTTATTCTCTCATATAAATTTTATTCGACCCGTCACAAGTTTGTATCAAATACCGACTATCAAGTGGTAAGAGCTCTCTTATCTCAACCTTGAAGTTGGGAGTTCGATTCTCACCCGCGACATAGTGCGCTCATTGGAACAAAAAAAAAAAAAAAAAAAAAAAAACAAATGAAAATTTGTGTATATTAAAAATCAAACTTAGTTTTCATATATAGTGTTCATACTATGAAAGCTGGACCAAAGCTATATAACGTGTTCCGGTGTTCCGGTGTTCCCTCTTCCTCCACTCCTCATTTCCCCATCATCCGGAATATATTCCAATTTTCATAATATCAAAATTGGACCAATGGTCATATAATATTGTTATCTCATCCCTTCTCTTTTTAATCTTTCTTGTAAGGAATATAGAATCATATAATTGTATGATTCACTATATGATAATACTGTGATAGTATTGGAATAAAATGTAGATTTAGATATTTATCTTTAGGGATTACATAAGTTAACTTTTTTTTTTTTAATTTCATTTTTATTGTTTTAATTTGACTAAACGTTATACTTAAGAAAAACTAGTTTTTAACGCGTGCAAAATTGCACGGTATAGTTTTAAGAATATAGATATAATGATTAATATTTAATTAAAAATGTTAACCTAAAATATATTTATATTTTATACTCTATTTCTTTTATAATGATAATAGTTTAAAACACGTACAAAAATGGCAAGGGTTTGAAATTCACATGTTTTAAATCCGCGAAAAAAATGCACGAATTTAGTGTTAAAACATGCTAACAAAATTTTTAGACTACTCAGTTTGGTGGATAAACTCAATATCTATAACGAATTCCTTTAGAGTATTACTATTTTAACGAAATGCTCTAAAATCTACCTAACAGAGTTTTATAGTTAATTTACGGTTAACTTTTTGTAGATATCATTTTTAAGATTGAAAACTAAAACAGGACTATCTATTAACATTTTTTTTTGTTGAAAATTATTTCTTATTCAAAAAAATGAGTTAAATTTAGTAATATCTCGAAGATTTGCTATTATGATGGTCAAAATGTTAGAGTTCAAAGTTTATGTATCACATTTAAAACGTCAAAACAATTTATAGTGGCAACTGGCAAGGTACAAATTAATATTTCCTCTATTTTTATAGGATCTACCCATTATTGAATATGAGTGTAGTATTTTAAATAATGGGTAGATCATATGAAAATGGGAAAAGTACCATTTAATGATTTTATTGACTAAATAAACTTAAAAATCATTGAGAATATACTCTAATTTTTGAGAATGAGAAAATAAATTTAAATTTTTTTTAGTGTTACAATTTAAGGGTTATTATCTTAGAAAATATTAATTTTCAATGGAACTGATGTATTAGTAGTTTGGAGGGAAAAAAATGTGATGGTGATTATTGTTTAACTAGTTTAGGACCCGTGCAAAATTGCACGGGCATATTAAAAAAATATATATAAATAGACATTTAATATTTTATAATTGTAGTATTATTTCATTTAAATATAAATGTACAATATTTTACAAATACAAATAAAAGTATATTAAATTTAAATTCAACGTTTATTATACTTTTAACATTAAATTAAAGGGTACACGTCTCACTGACATCGACACATCCCTATTTTGATTTAATAATCAAAATACACATGATCAAAATAATTAAAATTATAAGGTACACATAAAAAATGAATATTGTATGTTTTCCATATGTTCTTAAACTAATACAAAAACGTTCGTATAATTATTAATGACATAGAATGGAATAGGCTATGTATAGTTAGATCCAGCTTCATTTAGTTCAGTTCAGTTTAGTTCAATTAATCTCATGACAAATTAACTATTTTCGAGGTAATTTAGCTTCACTACGACCAGTTCAATTCAACTCTTTTCAGCAAAACAAAATAGAGTGTAAAACCCGTTACTAACCATTTTTGGTGAATTGCATATACATTTTTACTACATGGTTTTACACTAAATTAATATAAATATTTGTATCCAACACCCTTGGTAGAAAATAGTTATGTTGAAAACGACTTATTAGTAATTAGCTAATTATGTCATTCAGAATAGCCAATATATACCCTCGTAAGAAAATGTCCCAAAACTATAATTTTGGTACTTATATAATTATATGTATGTAAATAATACAAAATAATAGAATCTATAATATTTTATAGCTATTTTATCGCAAAATAAATAAGCTAATATAATATTAGTAGTTAATATTAATTTAAATTAAAAGCTAAAAAACGGGTAGGTTGTTCATTTTGAATTATTATTATGCTAAGACAGTCTTATATAGGTTTGTAATTTAACAATGAATTCAATGCGAATCAACATTATCGTAAAGTGTTTTTGAGACGATTTTTATAATTGTTTTATTTTTGTAACGGTTTATATTATACGGTATATCATTATTGATTTATTTGGTTCGACGATTTGTATTATATGTAATTTACGATTTATTGTTATTAAAATATTAAGACGGTCTGAAAACTAATTAATTTCCAAAACATTAACTCATAATTTTTTCTTATCTCACAAACAAAAAAAAGAGAAAAAAAACCCACCAAATAGTGATGCCGCGTCAATTACACGACAGTATCATGGTGGTGCCCGGCACCACCATTTGGTGGGTTTTTTCTCTTTTTTTTTCTTTTTCTTTTTTGTTATTTGTTGGATAAGAACAAAATATGATTGAATGTTTGGGAAATTAATTACTTTTTAGACCGTCTTAAAATTTTAATAACAATAAACCGTAAATTACATATAATACAATTCGCCGAACCAAATGCATCAATAACGATATACCGTATAATTTAAATCGTCACAAAAATAAAACAATGATTATAAACATTGTCTTAAAAACACTTTATGATAAAACAAAATATGTTTTTTTTTACTAAAGCTAATATAAGGGCAAATTTGGAATAAATTGAAAAATAGGAGGCGTAATAAGTAAAATAAGGGGCGTGATATAGCAAGTCCCTATATCCGTTACAAATGAGAATTTGTGAAACTTTTGAGTTTAAGCATATGTATCGTCATATCTATATATTCATAACTATCTTAATTCAATTATCTGTCCATGATTGTCCGTCATCTGTCACCGTATTTTATTTTTTACATATTTTAAAGTTATTAATTATTTTTCTGTAAATATACGTGGTGTATAAATTGATATTTTAGCTCACCCTCTTTTATAAGCCATATATTGCCAAATATTGGTCAAATATGACTATATTTGACACATACGCTATTTTATGTGACAGATAGTTTATTCGTAAATTGGTAAACAATTTATATTCTAGGAAGATAGTTAGATAAGTAAAAGTAGGAATTTTAGTTATCTTATACTATAAATGTTACTATGTATAATATGAATATTTTAGTTGGTTATGACTATATTCTAGGAAGATAGTTAGAATAATATTTTGTAATTAATTATGTTATTATCTTTAGTGGGCTAAGGTTGGAAGGTGGATAAATAGGCGGGAAAAGAAGTATGATAGTGGTTTGTGTTTTATTATTATATATAGATTATTTTATACAGCTTTAACCTTTAAACCATAGTCAATAATACGGGGTATGAAAAAAATATATAAATAATTATGACAAAAATGGTATTTGTTATCAATAATATTCAAGTCATTGATTCATTAATATTTATACGTTTTCTATATACTTCCATCTTAGCTTAGTCTATTAACCATATATTTATTTTCTTTTTAATCTGTCTGAAATTAATTATGATAATTTTAAATATAATATTTTTATTGTAGTTACGTGACCATGACATTTTATCCAAGTATTATTTTCTCTAAATTAAAGGTGGTGGTACACTTTTCCTTAAATCCAACACAAACCGTATAAATAAGAAGCATAAAATAGAACCAAGTGGTGTTAGTCCAGTGGTAACTGAGTTAAATCTTAAAGCTTGCAAAAATGCAGGAGTTGAGAGGTCTCAGGTTCGATTACCAGTTGGGGCGATGACCACTTGGCCACTGCAGCTCCCGAAGGGGGTGGCTTACATGGTCCATGTGGTGGTGCGGGAATGCATGGGCCCGGGGGAATTAAACCCCTCGTTCCCAAAAAAAAAAAAAAAAAAAAAGAAGCATAAAATTAGTAGGGTATAGTATTTTGATGAAATCAGGTGGAAAATAATTAGTTTCTTAAAATAGTTTAATGATTATTGTTAAAAAATCAGGTAGTTATATAACATAATTGTAAAATTGCAATTGATGAAGTTAGTAAGAATAATACAATAATTTTGTGTATGTATTATTAAGAAGCTAGTAATATATATTACTATATTATACCTAGTCTTATTGAAGACGAGTACTATCCGTCACAAGTTGAAAACAGATACTATCCTCCGTTTTTATATAATGTTCCCATTTGTTGAATATATGAGTGTAGTATTTTAATAAAATGGGTACATTATATAAAAATGGAGGAAGTATATAACATCTCTCACAATATCATAAATGGGAAGATAGGTGGTGTGCTCTATTTAAGTTTCACTTGATTACCGGTTGTATTTATTTGTGTATATATTAATATTGGGGCGACCTTTGGCAAATGACTCTCATGCACTATCCAAATTGAAAGTAAACTCTTGTATCGAACCCTACAAGTCTTGCAAAGTTTGAAGCAAGGTGTAGAGAGTTAGATGGTGTATATATACATATAAAAAACCATAATTATTTGTAAAAGAAATAAGAAGATGATGATAGGCATTATTGTTGTGGCATTAATCTCCTTTATTTCATCATCAAACTTATCATATGCACTGCCAACAACAACAACAACAACAACAACAACAAGAAATGTGCATTTGAGTGATGAAGATATAGATGAAAAGAATATTAATGGGCGTGAAATTGGAGAGTTCAGGATGCTTAATAGAAGGAAACTGATAGAATGTCCTTTAAATAATGTATTAAATCCGTATCTTAAGATTAGTACGAATGTGAGTAGTTCCCTGGTTGATGAGCAGAATGTGATGGTAACCGTCTCCGGCGTATTACGACCGTCTGATAAGCATTGGGTTGCCATGATATCTCCTTCTCATTCAAGGTATATATATATATATACACATCTCTTCTCTTTTATATAGATAGCCTTTACTTACAGTTGAGTAATATATAGTATATATTTGTACTTAATTATAACAGTGTGGAGAATTGCCTACTCAACACTTTCCTTTACAAAGAGACGGGAGATCTTAGCAGTTTGCCTCTCCTTTGCCATTATCCCGTTAAGGTATAACTTAATTACCTATGCATTTGCTACTCTTTCTTTTTTCTTATCTTATTATTTTATATTTTTATACGTCTAATATAACCCCCAACTGCATGCCTCATCAAACACTAAACATTTCTGCGTCCTTCATATTTCATACCAATTTCAATTCAAAATCCACAAATATCACCTTCATGTTGTTTCTAAACCCTACTCAATCATTTTACTATATAAATTAATATTAATATTTAACGACTAATCAAACCCATTAGCTACCTTCATAACTTGTTTACTGTCTACATTAATTATTAATTATTAATTATTAATTAATTAATTGATTATTAATTATTAATTATTAATTATTTGGAGCACTACTAAACAATGACCTTTGTTAAAAAATTATATTTTCAAGCGTAAAAGAATATTGTTACATTGATTCGCACATGGGACTGGACCGTGTTCATCGAAAATGAGAAAGTTCCCACTTTATAAGTGTAAGGTGGAGATATCATTTTAAAAACAATTGACAATAAGTTGAGTAACCTCTTGATTTATAAAGTAGAATAATTTTGTTTGATAATATTAGGATTTTAATAACTCTAAGCTAAATATCTTATAAATTTAGTAATGTGTGATTGTGTGGACATGAAAAGAAACTAAAAAATGGGAGACCTACATAGGTTATAGGTAGTTGAAACTCGAATGGAGAGAGGAGTAGAACCGTTGGAGATGAATTGCTTTCAAGAGATGTGGACGTACTTATTTAATTTGTTTGTGTTTTTTATTACAAAAAAGTGTAGGTGTCTCGTGTGTCTTGCTAATTAAAGGGTGGTCGTCCAAATAGTTGCGTGATATGGATGATAAACTAAACTGTATGCATGGTTTGATTATGTTATATAGGATTGTTAGCTGCCACCCAATCGTCCTTTAACGGATAAGGGATTAAAAATGCGTGGAATATGAGTTAACGTCATCACAGTAACAATAATAAATTAGCATCCGTTAGACTGTTACTGCAATCAATTTTAATATCACAGTATGAATTGTAGGAAAAATATCGTATATTTCAAAATGAGAAGGGAAGAAATAACCTTTCATTTGCTTTTGGCCTAAGAACAACTTAATACAATAGATTTTAAAGTAGAAATTATCTCATCAATTGCACCCAAGATCACACGAATTTCCAGTCTAGCCGTGCCTCTCTTATTTTCGTGTGTTTTTCATCTATTTTGTGCTAGGTTCTAAACCACATGTATACTGTAGGGGTCTAATGAAAATAATATTGTAGAGTCTTGACACAAAGGGAGAAGAATAAAATCTTATCTTATTCGCTCTTGCTTCGAGTCACACGACTCACAACCACCAAAAATAGAGTCCCAACTAAAATAAAACTCTCTTTTATGAGTTGTTGAGAGATATTTTGGAAGTTGTTATATTTATATGTATATCTGTTAAATCATAATATATGGACCAAAATAAACAAATATTTGGGCCGAAATGAACGTGTATCACGGTTGAGTCGGGAAAACTGTTTTTCCGAGACTTGTCCAATATTATAGTTTAACATATAAATATATTAGGAGAATATAATTAATTATCGTATAATCAATTAATTTTAATATCGCATATCAAAACTTATATCATTTATAAATATAACATTTATATTTATTTAGAGTTAACATTTTAATTCATTTATCCTAATAATCATTTAATCGCATTAAATAATTACTCGTATTATTTTCATGCCTAACATTTATTCAGCTTAGGCATCAGTGTAATTATACGAGTATATAATCACATTTATTAGTTTATTACAATAATCATCCTATAAGTGTGACCGATAGGGACCAACTAATCACTGCCATCAGTATGACAGTAACATTAAACTTCTAGCAAAGCCAACCGTTATTGATTTACGTTAATTAGTTGATAAATATACAAAGTATCCATTTGTGATCCTGTAAGAGATTTATTTTGTAGTCGCACTAACTGTGGAGGACACATGCTCCAACAACAATCTCTCACTTGTCATGTATGCGATTACCGATTCTCATATCCATAAATTCTCCCACTCAATGTAAGACTATTTGCAAAGTTCGTACTTCACAAGGTCGTATCCACAAATGATCTGTATCAAGAGTGGTTTCCCCGACTAGAGAGTAACTCAGGAACACGTTTTATCCCAATTGAGATTATGTGTCCTTCATGCTTACTTTGCGGTATTACTTTTGTGAGAGGATCTGCATTATTATCTTTAAAAACTGAGAAATTGAAAGAAGGTTGCGAGATATACGAGTGACTACAAGAATATTATTTAAAAAAAAAGAGGAGGACGAGAAGTACGGATAGAAAAAGAACCATGGTGACTTATTGGCAGTGATGACCCATCACCAATACTTAAATCGTCAGGACCTTCATATGGGGCATGAATGGAGAGGGCGTGTTTAAGTCATTGGTAATGTAATGCGAGCCATCACTGTCAACAAGGTATGCGTGTTGGGTGGGGTGGGTATAGCCGTGACAGTGTGAGCATGGGGGTGGTGATGTCGGGTGGGTGGTGGAGGGAAGACAATGTTAGGGTAAAGGTTTCGGAAATCAGGACAGTCGCTAGTGACATGTCCCTGTTGTCAACACTAGTGACACTTACCTCGAAAAGGTTTGGGCTCTTTAGCAGAGGACTGAGGTGCACGGGTTTGCTGGTTGTTGGGCTGGGGTGCACGATTTTTATGGATGGGTTGGTTAGTGTGACGGTTGTAGTATGGATGATGTGAGTTGTTATGGTAGTGTCGGGAAGTGGCAGCGTGAGCAGAGGGCTGGAATGTGGTAGGTTCGGGTTGGTTTTTTTACTGTTAATTCGTGTTGAATAAGTTTTTCATGGAATGCTTCAAAAGAGATTATATTGGGGTATCGCGCGCTCAAACGACATCAATTACTGGTTTGTATAGTACTGGGTTTAGCCCATTAATGATTTTGGCTTTAATATCACGACGAGTTTTCCGAGTTGAGCAAGTTGGTCAGTGCATGATTTTATGGAAAGCAGGTAATCAATGATTGATTTTTCACCAAGTGATATGTTATTGAGTCGGTCTTTAAGTTGTAGTATGTGTCCCCCGAGACGGATTTGCATAAGTTCGAGCAAGGATTTGTCAGGCATCATGCAAGGTGTGAGTGTCGTCAATGATGGGGGCAATGATTTCATGGAGGGTTCTCGCAAGCGCGCCAAGTATGAGTTGGTCTTGATAGAACCATGTTTGGTAGGCTGGATTATCGATGGTTGTGGTGTTTCAGCTTGGGTTTCACAAGAGCTTGGGTTTCAGAGGTGGTTGTGGGTGTTGGTGGTTGAATGGTTTGGGGTGGTGGTGGGTAGGTTCCATCTAAGAAGGCAAATAGGGCGAAGCCATGAAGCAGTCTGGTTATTTGGAACCGCCATGAGCGGCAGGTGGTACGAGTTAGTTCGACGCAATTGGCAAAGGGAATAGATATGAGGGGTTTGGTGGGTTCGGCAGCGTTCGAAATAACGGTGTCGTTGGTGGCCATGGGTTTACCGAGGAGTATGACAGCGGAAAGGAGAAGGAGGGTGAGGACCGATTGGGATCCTGATACATTGCAGAGGAAGCATAATTATGGGAAGTAATATAGGATGTATCTTTAACAGTCTCTCTTAAAAAAGCGCCTAACACAATTTAACTCATGCATGTTACATTTTTCTTCT
This sequence comes from Silene conica, assembly GCA_029255685.2. Taxonomy (NCBI): domain Eukaryota; kingdom Viridiplantae; phylum Streptophyta; class Magnoliopsida; order Caryophyllales; family Caryophyllaceae; genus Silene; species Silene conica. The sequence goes on along the minus strand of CM055313.2, from coordinate 17,158,204 downwards.
CTATTCTCTTTTTAATATTTTTGTTATTTTATTTATTTTTATATTATTATATTTATGTTATAATATTATTTACAAAATATATTTTAGCTCCACTTTTTCTAACCACAAATCCCAATCATTATCAATTATCTAACCACCAACAACAACTTGAAGTAAAAAGGGAATGCAGCTTATCTATCTAGTATGTAGGTCCACAAAAATTTTAGAGACCTCTCACATGTTAAAGATAATATTCTATTTTTTTTTTCTTTTTATACTACATCTTCCACTAACCTAGCAAACTCCCCTGGACTTACTATATAGGTGAGGGCGTGAGGTAGTAAGATGAGTAATTTTGTGTAATATGGGACTACTCGAAAAAAAAAATCACTTTTTTCTCTTGACAGCAATAAAAAGAATTGTGCAGTATGATATACAAAATGTAATTGTAATAGTTAAATTTGTGGTCGTAATTGTAGGCTGCATATCTAAAAAATGACGGAGATTATTTAGCATGCAAGAAAAGTGAATGCAAAAAGAAGGCAGAAGACGGAGGTTGCTTAATCAACACTTGCAGTGCGTCATTGACATTCCATGTGATCAACATTCGCACAGACATCGAATTTGTGCTTTTCGCCAACGGTTTTGAGACTCCTTGCATTTTGAAGAGGACTGATCATCCCCTTCCCTTTGCAACTCCTAATAAGCCTCTTTACCCACATTTATCAACTGTCGACTCCACTGCTACTGCTGTACGTATACATCATAACTATAGTCCATTTCTTTTCTAACTTCTAAGGGTAAGTAAGTACGTGTTTGATTAACAACTATGTGCAGATGCGAGTAACTTGGGTGAGCGGAAGTAATGCACCTCAACAAGTACTGTATGGTAACGCCAAATCCACGACTTCCGCTGTCACAACTTTCACGCAAGCTGATATGTGTGGTAAGACTAACACTTGATGCACAAAGACACTCAAATTTACAATTAATAATGTCAGATTTGATGCATCTACTGTTATGTACATTACATATTTTCTATAGGTAATGAGATAAAGAGCCCTGCGCAAGATTTTGGGTGGCACAATCCAGGTTATATCCATACAGCCGTTATGACCGGCCTTATTCCTTCAACCATTTTTACCTACAAATTAGGAAGGTAATTTTATTTTTCATGCAAATACTTGACAGCTACCCAAAAATAAAACAAAATGACCCTTCAAATTTTTCACTGTGCAGTGATTCAGTTGGGTGGAGTGATAACATCCAATTCCGGACACCTCCGTTGGGCGGATCAGACGAGTTAAGGTTTTTAGCATTTGGTGACATGGGTAAAGCTCCCCAAGATGGTACAGTTGAGCATTATATTCAGGTGAATATTTGTGTTACAAAGTCGAAATTTTGGTTAAACATTCAGTTCAAAATTAAAATAATCAAGTAATGAAATTTAAATTCTGATGGCATTGATATAGCCAGGATCACTCTCTGTAGCAGACGCATTAACAGAGGAAGTAGCATCAGGCAAAGTGGACTCCATTTTTCACATTGGTGATATTAGCTATGCTACTGGTTTCCTAGTTGAATGGGACTATTTTCTTCATCAAATCACTCCTTTTGCTTCTCGACTCTCTTACATGACAGCCATTGGCAACCATGAAAGGTTTTTGTTACCTTCACGCCTACCTTTATATCAAAACAGTAACCGCTTTCGTTTAACATTAATCTACTACACATTTCATTTCCCAACAAACATACTGAATCTTTGTTGATTGTCAATTTGTGATGATGATAATGAATAGGGACTACATTGATTCAGGATCAGTATATATAACACCGGACTCGGGTGGAGAATGTGGCGTTCCTTATGAGACTTATTTCCAAATGCCTACGCCAGCCAAGGATAAGCCTTGGTACTCCGTAGAGCAAGGCCCTGTACACTTCACTGTTATCTCTACTGAGCATGACTGGAATCCTAACTCAGAACAGGTATGGCTACATCACATAACATAACATAACCCTCTCTATAGCCTAGTTCATATATTTGCCCTTATGTTCCGTCTTACCAACAAAAACAAACATATTCGGTAAAAAAGGATATTGCCTGGTTCTTATGTTTGCTTTTCTGCAGTATAAGTGGATGAAATCAGATATGGCATCGGTAAACAGGGCAAGAACTCCTTGGCTCATTTTTACGGGGTATGTCAAAGTTTTAGTTTACTACCAACATACTCGCGGAATATTTCAGAGCATATTAATTAGAAATTTGGAACCGTTAGAGTTAGGGCTAATGCAAATAACTTCGGCTATTGCAGGCACAGGCCAATGTACAGCTCTGCCAAAGCGGCTTTGCTGAGTATTGATCCATTATTCGTGAATTATGTAGAGCCACTGCTACTTCAAAACAAGGTAGTTATTACTTATTACTAATGTGGTCTTCTTTAGTATTAATATATGTATATGATTGATCTTATACTTGCTATAACTCGTCCCGTTGGTTCTGACTTCTGACTTCTGAGTGCCGATTTCTAGGTTGATTTAGCCTTGTTTGGGCACGTTCACAACTATGAGAGAACGTGCGCTATATATAAAGGGAAATGCAAAGGCATGCCGATGAGAGATGAGAATGGGATAGATACTTACAATAACTTGAAGTTGAACTATACTGCTCCGGTTCAAGCTGTCATAGGAATGGCAGGGTTTACATTGGATGAATTCTCAAACAATGTAAGTATTGGATAAGAGATTGTGATTAATGATTATAATATAATATAATATAAGGGCATGTAATGCAAGTATAACTCATCTTCATCTATATTGGGAAGGTACATGACTGGAGTCTATCGAGGATCTCAAAGTTTGGATACACAAGAATACATGCAACAAAGAAAGAACTAAAGTTGGAGGTTAGTGAGTGCTGCACGATCAAAACTAAATTCACAAATTCTCATTGAAAACGGACAGTATCCGTCACAAGTTGAAGACGGATAACCCTTTCACAAAATGCAAGTGGGACGACCCATAAAATGCTCCATTTACGCTCACTTGTTCTCCCAGTTGTCTGGTTGTGAGAAGGTACTATCCGTCCTCACCCTGTGACGGATAATATCCATCTTACTCACTCTTTGAATTAAATTTTCTTAGATTGATATGTCCAATAATAATATTGGTTTTTAATGTGCAGTTTGTGAACTCAAATACAAGACAAGTTGAAGATTCGTTTCGTTTGATGAAATAGAGGTGAAAAAGGGTGGAAGATTAGCCCAAATTTGAACAACATTTAGGCTAGATACCGAGATATACAGCCAATACAGGGAGGTAAAGGGGAAAATTAACATACAAAAACTGTTAAATGTAGCACAAAAATTGATTGTACGTATACTTACTTTACCAAGAGATGCTGATTAGCAAGATTTTTGTATGTGAAAATGTTTTTATATAATGTGCTTGTCACAACTTAAACGTAGTATGTGTTTGCGAAAATGTTTCGGGAAAAAAGTTTTAACCTAAAAGAAGACATGCTAACTTGAATAACTAAGATATAAATCAATATTAAAACCAAATTGAGCTCAGAAATCAATTTAATGATGTATCATACGATTATTCTAATTCTAATTCTATTATAAACGAATGATTGCAATAGTTAAGGTAATTGTATATATTGATGTGTGTTTATGATTACATATCCAACTATTTATTTATGAAGATTAGTTATAAACATGGTATAAGGTAATATTTACAATATCAACTAAAGGGGGCAAGGAGAGATTGTTGCCATACGGGAAGAATAGAGCCGTTGAAGGTGTAATGGGCTTGAGGTCCATCGTAATACCCCTCAAGCTGGGGAGTGGAGAGTCAAAACACCCAGCTTGGATAACAATTCATCGAAAGGGAGTTGACCCAGTGTCTTTGTAAATATGTCAGCGAGTTGAGCTTTAGTATGAACGTAGCTTGGTCGAATAGTCCCATTGAGAATTTCGTCTCGGACAAAGTGGCAATCAATTTCGATATGTTTAGTTCGTTCGTGGAAAACTGGATTGCGAGCAATGTGGAGAGCGGATTGATTGTCACAGGAGAGTTCAATTGGCCTATTGTGTGTGATCCCGAGGAAATGGAGAAGTCCTTTTAGCCACTTGAGTTCACACACTATGTAAGCCATGGTTCGGTATTCCGCTTCGGCGGATGATTTGGAAACTATATTTTGTTTCTTTGTTTTCCATGAGATAGAGGAGCCACCAAGGAACACAAGGTAGGCAGAGAGTGAACGACGTGTGGTGGGGCAGCTTGTGTAGTCCGCATTGCAGTAGGCATGTAATTGTAATCCATCTATTGTCTTGAAAAGTAATCCTTGAACTGGGTTGTTTTTAAGATATCGAACAACTTGTAAAGTGGCTTGCCAATGGTCAAGCCGGGGAGCATTCATAAATTGAGCGAGACTATGAACAAAATAAATAAGTTCGGGTCGAGTAATGGTGAGATATACTAGTCGCCCCACCAAACGCCGGTATGGTTGGGGGTCTTTGAGTACGGGTGAGGTGGAAATGGCGAGTCGGTGATTGGGTTCCATTGGTATGGCCGCGAGCTTGGAGCCTAACAGCCTTGTCTCGCCCAAAATATCAAGGGCGTATTTACGTTGTGATACAAATAAGCCTGTGTTGTTGCGGGCTATTTCGAGGCCCAAAAAATATTTTAATAGGCCAAGGTCTTTCATTTGAAAACAAGTACTTAGATAGGTTTTAAAATGAAAGATTTTGGATGCATTGTTGCCACAGATGACCAGGTCGTCCTCATATACCAAGATATGGATCTCGGTTGTTTCTTTTGTAATGGAAAAAAGTGAATGGTCGTAGGGGCATTGTTGGAAGCCATATGATTTTAGAGCGGAAGCAAGTTTGGCATACCAACAACGCGGGGCCTGACGAAGCCCATATAAGGATTTCCGTAACCTGCAAACCTTACCGTTCGTCGTGGAGGAGAACCCGAGTGGAGGTTTCATGTAAACTTCTTCGTGAAGATCACCATGGAGAAACGCGTTGTGGACATCCATTTGGTGTACATCCCATTGTTTGGCAGCGGCAAGAGTGAGGAGAGTCCGAACTGTCACCATTTTAATAGTAGGGGCGAAAGTCTCATTATAGTCAACTCTTTCAATATGTCGATTTCCCATGACCACTAGTCGGGCTTTGTAGCGCTAGATAGTGCCGTTGGCATTATATTTGATTTTGTAGACCCACTTGCACCCAATTGCCTTTTTATTCTGGGGGAGGTCTTCGAGTGTCCAAGTGGAGTTGCGTTCGAGAGCATCAATTTCACTCTGCATAGCATCACGCCATTGTTGGACCTGCATAGCTTCTTTGAACGTGCTAGGCCCGTGGTTGTTAGACACGGCCGATAAGAAACATTTATAGTTAGGAGAAAATGATATCTTCAGGTACTCTTTACCCGATTGGGTATTTATATTCAACAAGTCCAAGCAATGTTTGAACTTGCTGAACGGAACTGGCTTAGTAAAGCAATCTGCAGGATTATCAGTTGTTCCCACTTTCTTCATCTTAATTCGTTTCTCATTCCTCAGAAAATGATATCTAACATCTATATGTTTGGTTATATCACGGTGCACTTGATCCTTCGCCAAACAAATAGCACTTAAGCTATCACAATATAACGAAGCAATCTCTTGATGTAAACCAAGCTTACTTACGAGCCCCTTTAACCATATAGCCTCCTTAGCAGCCGCTGTCAAAGCCATATACACTGCCTCCGTGGTTGAAAAAGTCACAGAAGATTGTAATGTTGACTTCCAACTAACAACAGAACCACCAAGTGTAAAAACATACCCGGTTACGGACCTCCTGCTGTCTATATCCGCAGCATAATCGGAATCAGAATATCCAACAACCAAACACTCATCATCATTCCCGTAAACAAGACCAACATCCGTCGTTACTCTCATGTAGCGGAAAATTCTCTTTACCGCTAACCAGTGTTCTTTGCCAGGTCGAGCCATAAACCTGCTAATATAACAACACTAACATCATGTGCAATATCTGGCCTAGTGCAAACCATGGCATACATTAAACTGCCAACTGCACTAACATAGGGAACCGTTGGCATATAAGACTTCTCAGCTTCAGTTTCAGGTGCAGAAGATATAGTTAGCTTACCGACAGCATAAGGAGTATTTAAAGGTTTAGCATTAGTCATACCAAAACGACCAAGTATCTTCTCAATATAGCTTTTCTGAGATAAGAAAAGCTTCCTTTTAGAACGATCCCTGTAAATCTCCATCCCTAATATCTTCTTTGCGGACCCCATATCCTTCATATCAAACTCTGAACTGAGTAGCTTCTTCAAATTATCATCATCTGACATTTTCTTAGTAGCAACAAGCATGTCATCGACGACATATAAGAGTAAATAAATCAAAGACCCATCTTCTAGCTTGTTATGTTAAACACAACAATTATATGGGTTTCTCTCATAACCCTGCTCTACCATAAAAGTGGCAAACCTCTTGTACCACTGCCTTGGACATTGCTTATGCCCATACAAGCACTTCTTTAAATGACAGACAAGATGTTCCTTTTCCTGGAATTTCAAACCCATCTGGCTGCTTCATTAGAATATCTTCCTCCAACTCACCGTGCAGAAAGGCAGTCTTGACATCAAGTTGCTTAAGCTCATAATCATAATGTGCCACTATAGCTAGTAACACACGAATAGAAGTGTGTCGCACAACAGGAGAAAAAATCTCCACATAATCAACTCCCTCTATCTGACTAAACCCATTAGCAACAAGTCTAGCTTTGTATCTAATTGTCTCAGCCTTTGAAGTTCCTTCCTTTTTCTGGAACACCCATTTACACCCTATCAATTTCCTCCCTTTTGTTCGTGGCACAAGTTCCCAAGTATTATTCTTGTGAAGAGACTCCATTTCTTCACCCATAGCAGCAAGACATTGCACTGACTCACTACTACATTTGCTTCTTTATAAGATGATGCTGGTTCTTCAGACTCAATATCATCAGCTACCTGTAATGCATAACCAACCATCTCCTCAACAAAAATGTCGATTTCTGTTAAAAAAGTTAATTTTTTGTTTTTATATTTATACAATCTATACAAAAAATGATGATGCATGAGTTATTAAAGATTATAATTTTTGAATATGTCGTTAAATCTTTTATTCTTGATGTACTTTATTTTTTTATCTCATTTATTTTATTATTTATTTATCTTCCTTTAAAATACTCTTACAAAAAAAATAAAAATTAAGGCATATAATAAAGGAGGTTTGCGATCTGAAACAATGTTTGTAATGGTGCATGAAAATTCTTGTAAAATGGCCATTTATTCTTCAAGTAAACTATTTTACATTAAAAAACAACATTAAAAGTAATAAAACTAGGCCTAGAAAAAACTTGTAAATTTAGTGATTTATGGTTCGTGAGAAAAAAATATTATTTCTTATCTTGTTCATTTATTTACCTTTTGACTAAATATCTCTCTGATAAAATTTCGAAAATAAATAAATAATTGAGACCGACATAAATAGATTAAGAAGTGAAAGCTTACTTAATGCAACAATCAAGATGAGTAGAAATGAAGCGAATATAATTGAGATTCCCGTCATCTTTGATGAACAAGTAAAAAAATTACAAATGACTTGCTTATGTTTTTCAAAACCTATTATTCTATTATGTAATTGCACACAACATAATTTATACTACTTATCAAAGAGTTGAAGTTTACAATCTATTATGGACTAAATCATGATCATAATTGAATTGGTAAAATATCATCCATATTTCGTGTCAAATTTGAATTGTTATATATATTGTATATTTTTCATAATTTAGTTAAGCAATTTGAAAAGGTTTAATTTTTTTTCCTAAAAGGTTAATAATTGAAGGATATTTTTTTGTTTGATACAGTGTAGGTATTTAATTTATTTACCTATAAATTTCGTTAGTTTGATCCCTTATGATCAATACATAAATAACTTTATAACTTAATGATATATAATTTTTCTAGAGTATTTTTAAAGTTTTTCTTTCTTAGGTTATGTGTGTGAGTTTATAAACTTTATGATATAATTCAGATACCCCATCAGTCGTATTACAAGTTTACAACTGATTGTATAATCTATTTACCGTATATTATGTATATTATGACTATTATGAGTATATCATGTACAAATTTACACTATAATATGCATTGTATAACAATACCTAATTTTTTCAATTTTCTACTCTTTTCTATTTTATCCTTTTCAACTCCCTCACTCCACCTTCAAAACCTATTTATTAAAATAAGTATAATGACCCATTAATTGAAAAGTTAATTATTAAAAAAACACATTTCAAACATTGGCATGCAGCCACGTATGCCGTATCATATACAATTCTATTTTATTCGGTAAAAATGTGGGATCCACAACAAATAATACGAAATTAATTACAAAAAAACCTTTATATTTATGTTTAATTTTGTGCATAAATATTTACGTAATATTAATGAATAACGAATAATGAAAATTTAAATAAAAAATAATTACGGCCATATTTTATACGTAAATATTAATTATCAATCTACGTTGGGTAACTCATTGAAATGCATTACAGAAATTGTAAGCCGATATAAAATGAACTAAATGTGTTTTATTATTCATAAAATCGGTTAGACCATCCCCAAGCAGAAGGTCGCCTTAATCGGGTCACCAACATATTAACCCTTAATCTCACTTTATTTATCTTGACCCAGTTATACCCTACCAAACAGAAGGTCACGACCTAGGTCACCAACCCAATCAATTTTCCACTTTCTAACCTTTTCCAATCATTTTTTACACTCTCTCCCCCACAAAACATCTCTCTTACTCTTTTAATTATTATTATTTACAAAATATTAAAAACAAGTTATTATTGTAAACCAATCATGTGTTGCCGTGTGGAAGGTCACCAATTGGTGACCTCTTCTTGTTCAGGGTCACCAATTGACCCCTTATTCAAGGTCGAGCTAATTATCGTCTAAGGTCGTGTTAATTAGGTAATTAAGGCGACCCAACAAGGTCGCGACCTGGTTGGCGACCTTGCTTGGGGATGGTCTTACAATCCAAGTTTCGAGAAACTGGAAACCCATGAATTATCTATCTTTTCACCCATTTGAATGAGGTCGATAAAATTTTCTCTCGATTTGTTATCCATTTCATCTAATAAGTTTTAATTATCCTTTACTAAATGAACGACCAACGAAACTGTGACATTTACTAATAGTAATTGTTACGCCCCAAAATTACCATTTTGTTAAGCTAACACGCGGCATCGTATGATTGGGCAAAGGATGAACATTGGATGCTAAAATCAAATAATATAAAGAAATGGGAAGTCAATGCAAAAAGAAGAGTGTGGAAGAAGGAGGCGCGCAGAGTAGTCGAGAAGAAGGAAAAAGCCAAAAGGAGCATTGCTCGAAGATTTCCCCAAATGGCCAAGCAGCTATCTTCCGTCAGAGAAAGCAAGTAGAAAGAAGGCTCAAAAGGAGAAAAAGGAGAAGAAGGATCCGTTGGATAAGAGTCCAATCCAACGGTCCATAGAACTAGGTTTTTATATATATCCAAGCATTTGTACATACAACACACACATTATTGCATACACAATACACTGAGCACATAAGAAACACTAAGAAAGTCATAGAAATACTTGTAATCTCATAACCTTCTGGAGGATAATTCTAGTGGAACTTGGAAGAAACCTTCTTCCCGCAGTTTTTCCCCAAAGGGGCTTCCTGCGTCATCAAACCTCTTGTCTTTCATACTTCTTCTTGTTACTCTCCAAATTACCTACTTTGTCTAAATACGCCACTTAGCAAGTTTGGAATCACTATAACCTCCTAAATTAACCTTAGGTAAATTTTGACCTAAACATTTTGGCGCCCACCGTGGGGCTGTAGTGATTATTCAACCTATAAACACAAAATCCTGAAAATCTTTCAAAAATGACAAACCCAGCTTCTCAAACAACCTCACAACCCATCCCGGTGGCAACAGAAACCTCTTCCAAATCCACTGCGGTCAGCACTTCCACAGTGGTCAGTGCTCCCGTGGTCAGCGCTCCTACAGTGGTCAGCGCTCCTACGGTGGTCAGCGCTCCAATGGTCAGCACCCCCCTCGCTGTTAGCACTCCTCAGGCGCAATCAGGCGTCACGAACAGCGGCGCAGCGGCTAGCTCAAGCCCGGCGGATGCTCCCACCCCAGCCATGTGGAAGACGATGATGGAAGGGATATTTACCCTCCACCAGGCAGTCGACGGCTTAAGGAAGGACAACCAAGAGCTCAGAAAGTTAGCAACGGCTCAGAATCTACCTCCGCGTGCCAGCAGAAACCCAGGCGCAGAGGCAGAAATCCCAAGACCCCCAGAGAGCAGGGCGATTCCCAGCGAGATAATCACCAGACTGGACCTCTCCGGGGTCGCACCTCCAGGAAGAATCACTCCGACAGGCTTGGGCTACCTCTCCATCAACCTAGATTCGCCGCCACCTCAAACGGGGGCCCCAGGTAACGAATCTGTAAGGCCACCTATTATCACTAACCAACATGGTAATGCAGGACCTTTTTTCACCCCGACCTCAGTCTGGACACAAGGGGAAGGGTCATCAGCAAGGCAACCACCTCCGCTGGGGGCTGGCTCATCGGGATATCCCATCCAGCAGACGCCGTCAATAGTGCACGCCGTGCCAATGAATCATCAGGCACTCTGCAAGCCCATGGTCGGCCAGACACCAGGAGCACCAGGGCATGCACCACTCACCCATACCACCCCTTGGAATTTCGCTAACCCTCTTGCAGGACCGAATCCATGGGAGCACCAGTACAAGGAGCTGTGGGATTTAGTCAGCCGCATCCCAGGAATGCCAAGGCCCCTGGAGAAAGCGGCCCCAGACAGCTACGCAGACTCGCCATTCACCCACAACATCGTCTCAGTAGATGTGCCCAAGGGATTCACTCCGCCAAACATGACCAGCTACGACGGAACAGCTGATCCGATAGACCACATCAACCAATACAAGCAGAAAATGATGGTGGTCACGGCCTCAGGCTCCCTGAAAGAGGCATGCATGTGTAAAGGATTCGGGTCCACTCTCTCAGGAGCCGCCCTTCAATGGTTCGTCACTCTGCCCAACTCCAGCATGTCCAGCTTTGCAGATCTGGTGAACGCGTTCAACCAGCAGTTCGCTAGCAGCAGGCGGCCAGAGAAGCAGAGCAGCGACCTCTACGAGATCCAGCAAGGCGATGCAGAATCCACCAGAGACTACCTGGCCAGATTCAACAAGGAAATGGTGTCCATTCCCCATTGCGAGGAGAAAGCTGCCATCCACGCCTTTCGCTGGGGGCTACCCCAGGCCTCCGACCTATACAAGGAGCTCACCAAATGGCCATGCACGGCCTATGCTCAGGTTCAGCAAAAGGCGTTGGATGCCATCCGACTGGAAGAGGATGCAGGGCCCAGGAGGATCAGTTGCGGCTCCGCATCTACCAGCAGGAAGGCACCAGCAGCAGACAGGCAGGAGAAATCCAAACCCTACAACAGGCCGGTGCATAAAGTTTCTGGAGGAAAAAATTGGAAGAATGACCCAAATCTGCCGCCAAAGGTACAAGAGTACGGTTTCACTGTTAATCTTGCAGGACTAATCAAAGCGCTCAAGGAGTTGGGAGAAAAGGTGAAGTGGCCCAAGAAGCGGGCAGAAGAAAGAAGCAAGGACGGAAGGGACACCAACCTAAGGTGTGACTTCCACAACGAAGACATCGGGCATACAACTGAAGATTGCATCACCCTCAGAAAAGAAGTCCGGTATCAGTACGAGCAAGGTAATCTGAACCACATCTTGCCAAAAGGAACCAAGGTGAACGCGACTCGCCAGGTAGCACCCTCTAGTCCCCCTCTTTGCACTAGAACTATTAACATGATAACAGGGGGCTCGGAGCTGTGCGGACTTACCTATTCCGCAGCCAAGAGGCACGCCACCGGTCGTCAGCTTCGATGAAACGGATGCAGAAGAGGGTGCTGAATACCATGATGACGCCCTGATCATCACCCTGTCCATAGGAAACTGCCGGGTAAAGAAGATCCTGGTGGACACGGGGAGTTCAGTCAATATCATCATGTTAGAGACGCTGAAAAGTATGGGATTTGGGGAAGCAGACCTAGTCAGAAAGGCGGTTCCACTGGTGGGATTCAGCGGAGAAACGAAGCATTCACTCGGAGAAATCATGATCCCGACCTACGCCGGAGGAGTCAACAAGCAGGTGAGGTACCTGGTGATTGACGGTCCCTCCACCTACAACGTCATCCTGGGCAGGCCGTGGATACATGATATGAAAGCCATCCCATCATCATACCACCAGTGCCTCAAGTTCCCTACACCAGGAAGAAGCCAGGAGCTGTTACAAGGTGGCACTCAAGCCTACAGCCACTCCTCCCCCAGCATAGCAATCACAGGCAAAGCAGGTCAGGGGAACCTACGAAGAACCTCCCCAAGTGGAGTTAGAGGAAATTCCCCTGGACCCGCTGCACCCAGAGAGGAAGGTACTGGTGGGAGCAGAGTGCACAGGTACCGTTCGCTCAGAACTATTAAATTTGTTAAAAGCTAACATCGACTGCTTTGCATGGTCCCACGAGGACATGGTGGGGATAGACCCAAATGTAATTTCACACAGCTTGAGTGTAAGCCCCGGCTACAAGCCGGTCCAGCAAAAGAGGAGAAAGTTTGCCGCAGAAAGAAACCAGGTGATAAACCAGGAGGTGGACGACCTCCTGGCCGCAGGAAAGATAAGGGAAGTAACCTACCCAGAATGGCTATCCAACGTGGTAGTGGTCCCCAAAAAGAACGGAAAATGGAGGGTGTGCGTGGACTTCACCGACCTCAACAAGGCGTGCCCTAAAGACCCGTTCCCTCTGCCGCACATAGATGCAATGGTGGATGCAACCGCAGGCCATGAAATGCTCACATTCCTGGACGCCTGGAGCGGATACAACCAGATCAAAATGCATCCGGAAGACCAAGAAAAGACGGCATTCAGGTCTGAAAGAGGTATCTACTGTTATAACGTTATGCCATTCGGTTTAAAAAATGCAGGATCCACATATCAAAGGCTGGTGAACATGATGTTCAAAGAACAAATTGGCAAAACCATGGAAGTCTACATAGACGACATGGTTGTCAAGTCCAAAGCAGCCAGCCAACACACCCAGCATCTAGAAGAAACCTTCAGCATCCTGAGGAAGTACCAGATGAAGCTGAATCCCTCCAAATGCACGTTCGGAGTCTCCAGCGGGAAGTTCCTGGGGTATATGGTCACGCAAAGGGGAATCGAGGCAAGCAGTGAGCAGATCAAAGCGCTCCTGCAATTGGAGTCCCCCCAGAAGCCAAAAGATGTGCAGAAATTGACCGGCAGGGTGGCAGCCTTGAATAGGTTCATCTCCAGATCCTCCGACAGATGCCGATTATTTTATGACATACTACGGAAAAACAAGAGATTTGAGTGGACAGAGGAGCACGAGCAGGCGTTCACAGATCTGAAGAAGTACCTCAGCTCCCCACCACTCCTATCCAAACCAGAGCAGGGGGAGCCGCTGTACTTATACCTATCAGTAACCGAGGTAGCAATAAGCGCGGTCCTGGTGCGAGAGCACGAAGGGACCCAGCATCCAGTCTACTACATCAGTAAGTCTCTGCTACCTGCAGAGACCAGGTACACCGCTCCTGAAAAACTCGTCCTTGCTTTAGTTACAGCTTCGTACAAACTAAGACCTTACTTCGAGTCTCACTCTATATCCGTCTTAACTAACTACCCCCTAAGACCCATATTGAGTAAACCAGAACTTTCTGGAAGAATATCCAAATGGTCAGTCCACCTGAGCGGCTACGACCTAAAATTTGAAACAAGGACCGCGATAAAATCGCAAGCCCTTGCAGACTTTGTCTCTGATTTCAGCCCAGGTATGGAAAAGGAAGCAGCCAAAGAAATCCTGCCTCCAGAAATGGACTCTGAGGAAAACTGCTGGACGCTGCATGTAGACGGAGCCTCTAACAGCAGAGGAGCGGGGGTAGGAATGGTACTCAGGTCCCCTCAGGGAGATATGATCGTGCAGGCAGTACGATGCGAGTTTCCAGCAACCAACAATGTAGCAGAATACGAGGCCTTGATCCAGGGACTCCAACTGGCCCTGGACCTCAAAGTCAGGTACCTGCAGGCGTTCAGTGACTCGCAGCTCATAGTAAATCATATCAACGGTGAGTACGAAGCCAAAGACCCCAGGATGGCAGCATACCTGGAAGTAGTCAAAGACAGACAGGCAAGGTTCATCACCTTCAAAATAGAGCAAATCCCCAGGGAGCAGAACGCAGAAGCAGACGCGCTGGCTAACCTGGGGGCAACATTCAAGCCCGGAGACATCTCCTCAATCCCCATCACCCACGTGCTGGAACCCTCAACTTCCCAGGAAGACCGAGAAGTTGAAAACTCCAGCACCCAATGGGAAGCAGGATTAGGCGTCCTCAGCAACACCGCGGAGCAGCCAGAGGATTGGAGGTCACCCTACCAGAAATGGCTGACAGACGGAACCCTACCAGCTGACAAAAAAGAGGTAAGGGGATTCAAAATGAAAGCTTCCAGATTCATACTAATAGATGGTGTGCTGTTCAGGAAATCGCTCGCAGGACCCTACCTAAGGTGTCTGGGCGACAAAGAGGCACAGACAGTCTTGCACGATCTCCACAGCGGAGACTGCGGAAATCATGCAGGGGGCAAGAGTTTATCCAACAAAGCAATCAGAATGGGATACTTCTGGCCGACGATACGAAGGGACGCAGTAGAACTAGCCAAGAAATGTGAAGCCTGCCAGAAACACGCTCCTGTCACGCATCAGCCCGCTGAACCTCTGCATCCAATCATATCGCCCTGGCCTTTCATGAAATGGGGAATGGACTTAGTAGGACCGCTGCCCAGAGCACCTGGGAATAGAACCTACATGCTCGCACTAACAGACTACTTCTCCAAGTGGATAGAAGCAGAAGCCTTCCCCCAGGTCACAGAAAATCAGGTGATATCTTTCCTTAAACGAAACATAATCTGCAGATTCGGTATACCCTCTGAAATAGTGTGCGATAACGGCTCACAGTTTATATCTAACAAAACCGAAGCATTTTGTGCTAGTTGGAATATCACCCTACTAAAAGCTGCTCCCAGGTACCCGCAGACGAATGGCCAGGCAGAATCCAGCAACAGGATAGTTATGGACAACATGAAAAGGAGACTGGAGGAAGCTGGAGGAAAATGGGCAGACGAGTTGCCCTTGGTTCTCTGGTCTGACAGAACCACTCCAAAGACAGCAACAGGTCAAACCCCCTTCAGCCTAGTGTTCGGAGCAGAAGCCGTCATCCCAGCAGAGGTGAAAGTACCAACACAGAGATACGGCTGCCTAACAGAAGAGCGCAATCAAGCAGAAATGGCTAGCAGCCTGGACACGGTAGATGAGCTCAGAACCAGCGCTGCCATCAGAATGGCCGCCTATAAACAAATGGTGGCACGAAGTTACAACAAGAACGTGAAGATCAGGACCCTCCAGGTAGGAGACCTAGTCCTCAGAAAAGTATTCCAGAACACAAAGAATACAAGCGCTGGAAAGTTTGCCTACAATTGGGAGGGGCCTTATCAAGTGGAAAGCACAACGGGAAGCGGGTCCTACAGGTTGATGGATATGGAAGGGAAAATGGTGCCCAGACCTTGGAATATCCTTCACCTAAAGAAGTATCACGTATAAGGAGGCGTACCAAGATGTTCTTTCAGAATCTGCGCCCAGGATCCACATCCTAATCCTAAGGTATTTACTTACTTATTCTATGTTTAAACGTTTCATATTTTAAGTCATGCACAAATGTACCACCCCCAGGGTCCAGCCATCCTGAGGGAGTTATTTGAAAAACATCAACCAATTTGGTAATCAATGAGAATGAACTCGAGGTATTTTTTATCATAAATATTTGCGATACGTTGTCACTAGAAAAATGAGCTTGAGTCAAACCTCACTCAAAAAACGAAACATTGCGTGAGTATGGCGAAGTACAGGCAACTGGGACACTGTCGCCCACGATACCTAGCACTCACGAAAGCCTGGCAGCCTCTGACTGAGATGGGTATACCCTGAAGCCAGCACCCACACATGGCCAAAAAATATACGAGCATGCGCAAACAAAAAATAAAAAGGAAGAAACACACAAGGCATAAAAAGCGTCCACAAACGCATACTTAAAAAGGCAGCACAAACGGCTGCCAAAAATCCCTGGGACCGCCCAGAAAAGAGTTCAAATGTGCCAAGGAAAAGCAAAAACAAACAAAGGCCCGCCACGCAGGGCCCAGGGCACAGAAATGTTCAGGGCACCAGCCCAACCAGCAAAACAAGTATGAAAACGACTAAACCTAAATGCCACTAAGGGCGCAGAAATCAGACATCAGCAGCTCCCTCCACAACCTGCTCATCGCCAGAATGACGAGTAGAAGAGGAGCCCGCCTCCGCAGCAACATCAACAAGCTGATCCTGAAAGACGCCAACTGGAGCAGGAGATCCCGGAGGAGCGCTCTGAACCTCGGGGGAGCCAGGAATCGGGGAACGTAGAGATCCGTCGGGATTGAGCTCAGAAAAGTCCGGGAGCACAGGATGGACGGGAAACATCTGCTCCATGAGCTTCTTCTCATCCTCCAAACTCCACTTAATATGCTCCCCGGCCCCGAACTCCTCCATGCAGGCTATCCTTGTTTCCAGAGCAGAGAAAGTAGCCATGTCATATAGCAGCTTGGACAGGCTCTTCTTTTTGATCACCATGGCCCTCAGACGCGCATCCCTCTCAGCTAGGGCCTGGTCCTTTTCAGTTAAGGCCTGATCTTTCTCAGCTAAAGCCTCGTCCCTCTTCCTACCCTGCTCCGCCAGGGCGTCCTCCAGCTCCTTTACCCTCGCCTGAACCCTTGTCAGCTCCTCGGACTTCCGCGTCCTGATTCCCCTCTCAGCCTCCAGCCCGGCCTGCAGAGTCTTCATCTCCTGGGACATGGCCTCCGCCTTACTGCACCCCATCAGTATTTTTTGAAAGCCCTGAGGGAGAAATTCAGGGGAACACTTTGATTACCGAGGGTAAAAGCATGGGTACCACCAGAAACAAGGGAAAAAGAAAGGAGAAAACTTACCGAAAAGATATCCTCCGCTGCCTGCCGCCACAAGGGCACGGCAGGCTGATTCTCCAGCAGCGCCTTGGAGCCAGGGGTCAGCAGACGACCTATGGCAGGCCAGGGATCTTCCTCCAGCTGACAGCTGAAGCCCTCCGGCAAACGGATGACATCCTCGCTCAAGTCTTCAATGACAGGGGCAGCAGACCTGTCGGCCAAGGCAGTGGAGGTGAGAGCCCGGTGACGCGTCCTGGAGGAAACTGCCGGAGGAGGAGGGCAAAAAGGGGTGACGGAAGGGGACGATTCTGCAGGAGCAGGCATAGTGGCCTTCTTGGCGACAGGCAGGGGTTCTCCTGGAGCCAGCTTCCTCTTCGCTAAAGGCTTGACAGAAGAAACCAGCATCATTTTCCTACGATCAGCAAGCAACTCTGCGGCCGTTTTCCTCGTCTGGGATGAACTGGCAGACATCTCCGAAGGCTCCTCTTGGGCGAATAGAGTATTGAAGCAGCGGAAATCGGGGTCCAGTCCAAAAAGCTTATTGTAGGTCTCGGTGATGTTGGGCGAAGGAATTGGATCTTTCACAACTGCACAGGAAAAAGTGTAAGGGCGTGAGCAGTAACGAGAACGAAAGACAGAAGGAGGAAACTGCCAATACCTTTGCTATCAACCACTGGGTCTTGGAAGATGTAGTCAGCGGGCACGGGGAGCGAGTCCACTCGAACATAAATAAACTGAGTGGACCATCCGGCATCCTTAGCCTTTTTCGGAAGAATGATGGGGAGGTCAATCTTAGAGCGAGCTCGGAGGGTGTATTGAGCATCACCCAGGCTCCGAATCGCGTAGAAATGGGCTAGATCCCCCAAAGAAATGTCAATAGAGTGACGGCCACTTATCATAGACAGGGATAGGAGAATCCTCCAAGCGTGAGGATTTATTTGCCAAAGAGGCAGCCTGGAGTGGCGAAGGAATTCTTGCACCAAGGGGGGAAAAGGGAAAGATAAACCTAATGAAAATGGGTATACATAAAAGGTAGTCCATCCCGGACAATGCGCGTCAGGCGCTTGCCCAGGGCGGGGTACAATCATGTCGACACTTTCATCAAAAGGAAAAAAGTCTCTAACTGTGGATGGTTCTATCAGAGTAAAGCACGAATCAGCGCGGTATTTGTTGTGTAGCAGGGGACGATCAGAGAAGGTGTTCGAAGCCATTAAAAGCGTGAGAAAAAATAAGAGCGCGAGGAAACCGTACCTTGGCAAAGGAAGAAGACGAAAGACGGATAGGCGGGTTGGAAGTTGGAGAAGTTAAAAAAGAGAAGGAGAGAAGGTAAAAAGGGGGAGAAGATGAAAGGTAAATGGTAAAGGTAAAGGGAGGTTTAAATAGGGGAGGTGAAATTCGAAATTCGAATTGATGGGGGACAGTTGGCGGGTGGTTGGCTTGTATTAAAGGGGGCATTTGTCAAAAATGACGCACGTCGCATCAAGTACTCATCCTGTCCAACGTTTCTGCGAGAAGTCGATAATTAAAATCCTGGGCCCGATATCTGCAGGAGTTCTTGCACAAATAAATTTCTGCAAAAACTGGGGGCTAATGTTACGCCCCAAAATTACCATTTTGTTAAGCTAACACGCGGCATCGTATGATTGGGCAAAGGATGAACATTGGATGCTAAAATCAAATAATATAAAAAAATGGGAAGTCAATGCAAAAAGAAGAGTGTGGAAGAAGGAGGCGCGCAGAGTAGTCGAGAAGAAGGAAAAAGCCAAAAGGAGCATTGCTCGAAGATTTCCCCAAATGGCCAAGCAGCTATCTTCCGTCAGAGAAAGCAAGTAGAAAGAAGGCTCAAAAGGAGAAAAAGGAGAAGAAGGATCCGTTGGATAAGAGTCCAATCCAACGGTCCATAGAACTAGGTTTTTATATATATCCAAGCATTTGTACATACAACACACACATTATTGCATACACAATACACTGAGCACATAAGAAACACTAAGAAAGTCATAGAAATACTTGTAATCTCATAACCTTCTGGAGGATAATTCTAGTGGAACTTGGAAGAAACCTTCTTCCCGCAGTTTTTCCCCAAAGGGGCTTCCTGCGTCATCAAATCTCTTGTCTTTCATACTTCTTCTTGTTACTCTCCAAATTACTTACTTTGTCTAAATACGCCACTTAGCAAGTTTGGAATCACTATAACCTCCTAAATTAACCTTAGGTAAATTTTGACCTAAACAGTAATAACGCCTTTAGATTTTATTGATGATGACGGAGGTACATTACAACATAATCCGACTTAAAAGCATAAAAAAGAACACACTGATGAAACTTAAAAGATAATTAAGTTGGGACAGAAGACGAGCGATAAAGTAAAACAAACAACACGACGATAATAATCGGCATGCAACAACAACGGTGGGAAATATCTAAAGGCCGACGAGGAAAGTGTAGACATGTTACACCGGGACAGATGCGTCGTCAGCGGTTTCCTGCAGGCCGAATGATCATCAGTTATCGTAAATTAAAACTCAAATAAACCTTTACTGTAACAAGCTGGAGATGGGTCAAGTAATACCCAAGCTAAGTTAGTTAGATAAGACAAAAACATAATATTACTCCTAGGCAATTTGCTTTTGTGTTATCTACCAATTATTTAATTCGGTTACAACTTGTAACGGATCGAAGATGTCCATTTTCAATGAGACTAGTATTATACCTGACAAGGTGGAGGCGGCTTAATAGTTGGAAGAAAGCTGTAAGTTGGGTTCAAAGGGGCGAGGCTCGAAATAGCTGCCATTTTCACACAAAATGTAATTTCACTTATTTATATTCTCAATTACTATTTGCTTCGTTTTCTTTGATTTTCTGTATTGCTTTCTATGCTTCCTTTCTTTCTCGCCTCGCTATTTATAGATGTTCTATCGTGTCATTTTCAATCATAAAATTATTTACCGTTCTGATTATACGTTTAGCATTTTTGGTTATTTGAATATTATTACTAGGCGGTATTTTAATTATACAATGACATTATTATTCACTTGTCATCAATTAATTACCTTGAAATAATTTATTCCCTTACAATGTATTTATCTTAATAATATAAAGATAAACAAATGTTCGAAACGAAGAGATTATTATTGGGGCAAATGTTTATGTAAGATATCTGGTTTAATTAAGACAGGCTAAATATAAAATTACATCTACTTATTATAATTAATTAATTATTTATTTCATCCATTCAAAACCAATCTGTTACCATATTCAATTTAGTATGCTATTCACGAAAGAATATTCATTTTCAATTTGGTGTCAATACATAAATGAAAATATATTCACATGAGATCTTATTTGACTCGTCTTTACGAATATAGTAGTTTTATTTTACAGCTATGATATACTGAGTTTATAACATAATTTTCATTTTATCGGCAATTAAATTAAGAAGAGATATATGAGTTAAAATTAAATTATATAATTGCACCGACTTTAAATTAAATTAAAATGTAATAATAATGAATTAAATACATTTTGTTGTATAATTTTTATTAAATTTAGAGCTACCTAATGAGGAGAGAGTAATTAAATCAATAAGGAGTAAGGTGGAAATCCTACCACAAAAGAAAAAGAAAATTAATTTTTTCATTTTAATAATTAAGAACCAATCATCTCTTAAATTTCATTCCTTTTATATATAAAAATTTAAAATATCAATTTTTTTTTTCCAAATACATAGTTAATAATATCTAATGTGTAAAACTCGTATATACAAATGTAAAAAATAAAGTGTTAAAGTAAATTTGAAACGGAAGGAGTATGAAATACAGTAATATTTAATTCATTTTATTAGTAAGATAAATCTTTCTGCATATTGACGTAGCCAACTACTTCCGACATACATCACGTGATTTAGCTAAGTAATACGTAGTAATTATTTTTCTTTTTTTTTTTTTTTGCGAGAACGTAGTGTAATTATTTTTAATTAATGCTTGAATGCCATTTGTATTACGTCGATTGTAATTCTTCCACGTTATTCATTTTCTACCCTTACCAACCACGTGGTGTAAGCGAGTAATAAAATGTTTTACGCAGGTATGAACTACTTTAAAAAATTCTTGAATCTTCATAAATTTTCATTGGAGACGGATCGGGTAAAATACGGGTCAAGTTTATACGGATTTTGGATCGGATTGAGTAAAAAACGAGTGAATCGACATATTTTCCCCTTAATATACCCGACCCGTGTCTTATTCGAACTTGTATCTATCCGACATGTAACCCACTCGTTCAACAGGTCTAAGTTCAATCTATTGTTTTCCAATATGCTACTCCCCTAGCATATTTATATATATACAACATCCAATTAACCTAAATTCGCAAATTTTAAAACACTTATATGCTAAGGGGTCGTTTGGTTCGGCATGGGAAAATAAAATTCCCAGGAAGATAAAATTCGTATGAACTTAAAAATCACGTGAATTAGGTAAATATTGTTTGGTTGAATGCAGGAACTTCAATTCATGCGGGAACTTCAAATTACCTAGAGGGGGCTAGGTAAGTGACTTCCTACATAATGTAGGAATTAGAAGTTCCATAGGAAGTTCTAATTCCCATGAATTGGGCAACCAAACAAGACTCAATTTTCCCACTTCCCATGATTTTCCAATTCACGTGATTTTAAAAACCAACCAAACAACCCCTAAATGTCTAAAACTGGTAAATGAAATATAGTAGTCAAATATGTCGATTCAATTTCTCATTTATAATCTGTTTGGCCAATTTATTTCTGCTAATATTAATCTACTAAGACCATCCCCAAGCATTGGTCGTGATAATGAGGTCGCGACCCGGTTTTACTCTTAATCTCAACTTATTTATATTGACCTATTTTTATCCTCCCAAGAAAAAAGTTCACGACCTAAGTTATCAACCTAATCATTTTTCCACTTTTCAACATTTTCAATCGTTTATCATATTTTCTAACCCACCCAAAACTCTCTTACCAATTATTTTATTATTTTTTAATTTATCAACCAATTACAATTGTCTACCTAAGTGGTCACAAATATGGTCAATTTTGTTCAACCATGGTCACAAATTGACTTTGGTCGGTCATATTATTACAAGTTAATTATCTCAACTAACTCTTTAAGCATGACCAAATAAGGTCATGATCTCCAAAAACTTGACTTTCAAAATGAAAGGACTCGTACATCACATGAAGTGCGTGGTATGCCTCATTTGATCATTTGTTAGCATTATTGCTCCATACATGATTCACGTTGAGAAGAGATATGGCCAAACAATTGGATTTATGTAATAATCGAAGTGGTTGAAGGAAGGTTCAAGAAAGGGATATAGCCAAATAATTGAATTGAAGCGACTGAGGTGGGTGAGGAGACTGTGCAAAAGATGGGTGTAAAACTGTAAAAGTGATAATTTGATTCCTTAATTAATTTTGTTTAATGGTGAAATTAAGTCCTATAATTTCAATAAAACCTGAAATACATTCCAAATTCTTAATTTTTACTTAAATCTAATCAAAATTCATTTGACATTTATACTACTTTTTAACCCGTGCAAAATTACACGAGTATTCTTCAAAAATATTGATATAATGAATAACAATTAAAAATATTTGCCAAATTACATGAATATTTTATACTCTATATTTTCTATAATGATAATAAATTAAAAACGTGCAAAAATTATATGGCTTGCAAACTCACAAATGTTTTAAAATCCGTGGAAAACATGCTCGAAAAACATGATATATAATATATTAAATCAAATGTACGAAAATAATAATAAATAGCTAAAAATCTAAATATTGCTATAAAATAAAAACAATTATCAAAATTTAAAGAGTTCGCAATACGATTCAAGATACAAAATTATAAAATTTACTAAAACAGTCTAAATATCATTTCAAATATTGGAAAATTTCGTCTAAATTTTAAGCTACAATAATAAATTACGATACCAATAAAAATAAAGTACAAAAAATTACACTAATTGATAAAAATCAATTTTGTTACAAAAATAATAGTATTTGATTAAAGTTGTTAGATAATAAACTATCAATTTACCAAGAAATATAAATAATAAATACTAAATGCATATATAAGTTAACTATAAATGCAAAATATTAGAATTACCTTTTAAAAAATAAAAAAATTAAGTTATTACGTACGTCATGAATATATTCAACCAATATAATTTTTTGTGCATTAAATCATTGTTGTTATTAAATATTAAAATTAATGTTCTCTAACATGAAAATTTCCAGTATTTGAAATGATATTATAAACGGTTTTAGTTAATTTTATAATTTTATAATTATGTTTTTATAATCAAGTTTTTTGATAATTGTTTTTTATTTTATAGCAACTAGTTTTACTCCCGTGCAATTTGCACGGGTTCATTATTAAAATTATTGTCAACTAATTTAATTAAACATGTATATTATTTCTATAAAAATAGTTCTA
This sequence comes from Silene conica, assembly GCA_029255685.2. Classification (NCBI taxonomy): domain Eukaryota; kingdom Viridiplantae; phylum Streptophyta; class Magnoliopsida; order Caryophyllales; family Caryophyllaceae; genus Silene; species Silene conica. The sequence goes on along the minus strand of CM055313.2, from coordinate 17,134,537 downwards.
TTCTCGTTCAAATTGCACGGATTTGTATTTTAAAACATTGATATATCTAAATGTTAAATAAATTCACATATTAAGTTTTATACGAAGTAGTATGTAATAGTGTTATTTATTCTTGGTTATAAGTTATATGTGTTGCATTGTGAAAATGTTATAAGCTGGAATAAAATAACTACTTTTAATATGAATATGTGATACGAATTAATATTACTTGTACTTCACTTATTTGTTATATGTAAAGCTGGACAACAATGTAAGAAGTACACCATCTAACATTCTAACCCAACTTATTTATTTTAGTGTTTTAACTAACGTTTTATTTGAGTTTTTTATATATATTTTTCGTCATATGAAAGTCCGTTATTTTTTGAGATATATACGGTAACATATCGAGTATTCATTTGTACTCTAGTGTACCATATTACCATCTTGAAAGTTTGGTCCAATTTTTACTTTTACATAAAATTAATTTAAAAACTGTTTTTATTTAAAATATTTTAATAACTAAATTAAATAAGATCAGTTAATTACGTATTTTTCTTGGTTTTTGAATTCTCACCATAAAAATTGATTTATACAAAATTTTATTTTTATACAGGATATTTTAGATCCATTTTATACTTTTAGTTCATATGAGTATGTAGTTATATTTTATTTTTAAAGTAATTAAACATTGATTTTTAAAGAATTTAGACGATCATGTTATTGTTTTTTCCTTTGAATTTGTGTTTTTAACAATATTGTTATTATATTTATTTATAGAACAATTACTTTTTTTAAAAATTAAAGAGGTGAAAGTTTAAGAAAAAAAATTAAAGACAGTTAAATGTTGAGGAAGTAATTGTAAAAAAAACTGAATAATATTGTGGGGTTTCAAAGACTGGCTCATCAGGGAAAAAATGCAAAAATAAAATAAAAATTGTTGATTAATGGCGTGACTTAATGTGAATGCATTAAATATTTATGTATTAATATAGATAAGATGCCTCCCAGATTTGTTTGGGTTTGTAATTGTTGGCCCATAATGTTTTTTCGGAGGGTTGAGGTTGCTGGTTGACCCATATTGAAATTCGAAAAGCTGGCCCTTCATTTGACGTCGGAATACTGACCATTTTTTGAATTGACAATCGATTAAAATGACGAATAGTGTTGCCGTTCTAACGAATTTGTTGTAGCGGAATGTTCCGGTAGCCTATCATTGTCACCTTCCCGATGGAATGGCGGCTGGTAGTTAGTTGCTGAAATGTTTTGCTCCAAATCAATTCTCAGTGATGATTGACTATCGTACCAGATCTGAGAGAATTTTTACAATTTAAATATTTTCGGAAAATAAAGATCAATTTATATTTCGTAATCATTGTCTTTACTGAAACAATTTATAATTAAATACTTTTGTTTCTAATAGAAGTATTTAATTATATTTAATAACAATTTGCTTGTATATATATTTTACGCATATAATATATGCAGCATGCTTTTATGCGTTTATTGATTTTTATGAAGTATATAATTAGTTACATAAAGGAGTTTATAATATTTTTTATATTTGATTTTAAGTATATAACCATTCATCAAAAATCAAATAAGTTTTTAAAATATATATACAAAATTACGTCATTCATGATTTAAATAAAAATGTTCGTAATGTTTCAGAATCTACGATTTTGGGCATTTATTTAGAAAACGTAGTATATTAAGCTGTTATTGTGCAAGAAAATCATCAAATATTATGCGGGATCCACCTGAGTGAACTAAAAAAAAATTACGCCATTAACTCATAATCAGATTATAATTTGCGTGGTGGAGTTTATAATTTTTATTACGCCATTAACTCATAATCAGATTATAATTTGCGTGGAGGAGTTTATAATTTCTTTTTCCTGATTGTATATTAATATTACGTTATTTTAATCTTGTTTAAAATTTTGTATGTTCGGTTTTTTATTGTTGTAAATTGTTATTAATTATAATATTCTAATCATCTAAATAAATTGTGGTCTAATTATCACAATGTCTATTTCTAATTAATTGATTTATATAAAAATGTTTGTAATGTTTCGTAATCTACGATTTTAGGTATTTATTTGGAATACGTAGAATATTAGGCGGTTATTGTGCTTGGAAATCATAGAGTATTGTGCGGGACCCACTTGAATGAATTAAAAAAAAAAAAAAAACTTGGATGAATGACGTGGCGCAACCACAGCCTGATAAATGTTTCAGAATTTATATAGATAAGATATTTACATTTTTAGCTACTTATTGTTTTCCGTACATTGAATTTAATTTATTATATACCATGTTTTAGCATTATATTGCATTTGTACATTTTTTTCACAAATTTAAAATATGTATAATTTTCAAACTCATGTCATTTTTGTACGTATTTTAGCTTATTATCATTACAAAACTAATAGAGTATGAAATATTGATGTATTTTTGTTAATATTTTTAAGTGTTATTGATTATTTCAATATTTTTGAAACATACCCGTGCAATTTTGCACGGGTTGAAAATTAGTAAAGAATAATATAACTATTATCAGATAGTAATATTATATAGTTTTCTTAAGTTGACGTTTTGGTTTTACTATATAAGTATTATATTACTCTTAAAATAACAACATCAATAATATAATTATTGCTTATGCAATTAATTTCCTTCTATAATCTTAACAAAAAAATAATAATTATAATTTAAATAAATGCACAGTTAATTATACTCCCTCCATTCAAATCCACATGGTACCTTTGCATTTTGTACACTTTTTACAAATCAATGTTCAGTATCAATTTTCTCCTAATATGTAAAATAAAATATATTCATGCGGGATCTTATTTGATTCGTCTTCACGAGTACATTGAAAATATCTAACTTTTATAATTTTTGCGAATACGTAGCTAAAAATATTTAGCACGCAAAACGTGTGTTGGCAAACGTGAAAAAAGCAAAGGTTAAATTCTCTCTTGCAAATAAATTGCTTAACATCTTCATCTCTGTTTGTCTATCAAAATCAACTTTATTTTGCTTATCCATTTCAATCCGAGATCTCTCAATTTCGAGTCGAGCTCTTTCCATTTCGATCCGAGATTTCTCAACTTCTCTATAGAAATCAAGTTTCCTCTGCAATACTTCAACCTCTCCTTGTCGTGCAATGCTCAAACGTTGAATAGATGCAAGATATTCCGGGGACATTGTAGATGGTTGAGCTTGTGATTTACCTTTCCGTTTCTTTTTAGCTGCATCTCTACCCGCCGGACGATACCCAGTTGATTCATTAACATTGACACTTGGAGGGGTTTCAACACTATATTCACCACTTTCATTTGTTCTCGATCTTTTTGAACTTCCACCACTTTCAATTTCGATTTCCTCATTTTCATCAAACTCTATTTGTTGTATACCCACTTTATCTAAGCTCCACTTTGGATTTTTACTCATAACATTATTATAAACTTTTAAATGAGTAAACTTACTACCCTTATCACTAACATAAAGTTGTTGAGCGGCATTTTCATCATCTTCCATATTTGTTCCACTCCTCCTTGGTCGACTAAGCACGTCCTTGTAGCAGGAAATCCACTTATTCGCACATTCATTCAGTCGTTTATAACGACACCTCATAACATCCATGCTTTTCACACCAACTTCCGTAGGATTTTCCAGCTGAGTTTGATCATATACTTCCTTTAACTTCTTCCATCTTATATTTGTATTTTGATTTTTACCAATTATTGGGTTATTGCTCACCAAACACCATGCTGACATTAGCGCTTCATCTTCCTCCTCACGCCACGCGTTGAATTCACCTCGTTTTCTTGTTTGTTTAGGGTTTTGAGTAGTTAAAGAAGGTGAAGCTCCAGATGGAGTTATTTGATTTGGTTGTTGAGACAAGGAGTTATTTGAAAAGTTAGATAAATTATAAAAAGAGTGTGAATTAGGATAATTTTGAAAACTTGGATTATTAAGGGAGTTGGAATAATTATGGATATTTGGATTATTTTGATAGTTTGTAAAATTTGGGTTATTTTGGGGTAGTTGGTTATTTTGAGACGTTGTAAAATTTGAGTAATTTTGAGACGATGAGTTATTTTGAGAGTTTGTAAAATTTGAGAAATTTTGAGAAGATGAATTATTTGGATTAGTTTGAGAGTTTGGATCAGTTGGAGAACCTGGATAATCTTCTGAATTCAATAAATCAATAAAATTTCTATTCATGATTGTAGAATGTATTATTGAGATTTTTTTAGATAATAGAAAGAAAGTTAGAGAGAAAATACAAAAAAAAATTGAGTGAATAAAAATATATCAACATTGAGCTCTATTTATAGATCTTGAAAAAATATAAAAGATGGTGTAATTTTTTTATTTTTTTAATTAGCAAAATTATATTTATTACCGTTACTCTTCAACAGCTCTTTTTTACAAAAGTTGAGCTATTTTTACAAAGTTCTGCACTTCAACTCAACTTTCGTCCTTTTCATTTTTGTTTTTTTTTTTTTTTTTTTTTAATAAAACCATGTACCAATGAAAATGGTACATGTGTTTGGTCATGTGTTTTGGTTATTGTGGTTGTCTGACAACCAAAGCAACAACAAGGTCACTACATTTCACTAGTTTCCACTAGTTTTCCTTTTTCTTTTTAATTAAAAAATTCATGACCATGGTCATGAAAGTCTTGATAAACATAGTCGAAGTCGATCTCACATAATCATATTGTAAATTTATCCGAGTTTCCAGACAACGGGCAATTCCTTCTTTTGGAAAATGTCTCATAATTTATGCATAAATTGACCTTACATGATCATTAATTTGCACGGACTTTTCCTTCTTTTGGAAAATGTCCCATAATTGATGTATAAATTGACCTTACATGATCATTAAATTATCACAATTTCTCATTTATGATGGACATATCGGTAAGCTTGTGACGGGTCAAGTAATATCTATGTTGAGTAGATAAGACAAAAGTAAAGTATCTAGGTAGTAGCAAACTGTTTTGTCTTATCTACCAACATGAGTAATATTTAACCCGTCGCAAGCTTGTGACAAATATGTCCGTCACAAGGAAGACTTGCCGTTAATTTACACGGACTATTCCTTCTTTTGGCGTTTGCACAAAACGTAGTGGACGAGAGACATATGTGGAATAGATGTATCCGACAAAATACAGATAGCATTCATGACAACATGATAACATACTCACTCCAATTCTTAATAATAATTTTTTTTATTCAATTTTCACACAAAATTTAAGCATTTGATTAAAATAAGTATAAAATATCATCGTAGAGTAGGATGATTGAAAATAAGCTAAGGACTCGTTTGGTTGCCCCTCTAAAAATAGGTGAACCCCATGATTTGGAGAAAATGAAGAGGTTTGGTTACTCCAAATCATGAGATTTTTTTTTGCTTAGCAATTTTCAACTCCTCCATTATGGAGGAATTTGATTACCTAGGACCTCCTAGGTAATTGGAAACTTCTGTGTCAATTTAACTCCAGGATGTCAACCAAACGGATTTTAGGCAATTCACATGAATTGGCCAATTCACATCAATATATTTTTTTTGCATTTTTCTTTGGTAAGTCAGTCTTTGAAACTCCACAACATTATTCACTTTTTTCCAACAATTAATTCATAGACAATTAACTTGGTAATTTATATTTTATTCTTAAACTTTCACCAGTGTAATTTGTTTTAAAAATAAATCATGCTAAAGATAAATATAATAGCAATATTATTAAAAACCACAAAATTGGGGGAAAAAGTAATAAAAATATCATCTAATTCTTTAAAAATCAATGTTTAATTACTCGAAAAATAAAATATAACCACAATTTCATATGAATTGAAAGTATAAAATAGATTTAAAATATCCCTCTAAAAATAAATTTTATATAAATCATTTTTATGATGGCAATTCAAAAATCCAAGAAAAACAAGTAGTTTAGTTGATCTTATTTAGTTTAGTCATTATAAAATTATTAAAATAATAGTTTAAAATTGCTTTTTATGTAAAAAGAAAAATTGGACCAAAATTTTAAGGTGATAAAGTGGTATATCGAAAATAAAAATAAAAACTTTATACTTTAACATATCAAATAGATATAAAATAAAATAGAGAAAGTTATTTTGAATAAGAGAGAGTACTTGTTTCAGTCATCAAGCACGGTGATTAATGAACAAAGCTACTTCTATGAAGAATTTGTTAAGTGTTAATAAACGTAATTGCTCATTCATGTATAGTTTTACTCAATTATGAACTTTTTTTCATAACTTTTCCACACAATACCCTTCATTTAAAAAATTCCCCTTTTCTCTTTCATTCAAAATTAATCAAATTTCCGTCAAATTACTCCATTATGAATCATATTAAATTATTGATCAAGTAACGTTATTAGTTATGCAACAATTTTTTATATGAAATATTGAAATTAGGTAGATGTAAATTAAACTAGAGTCAATTAAATTAGGGTTTATGAAAATAATGTATAATTTACCAATTATTTAAATTACTAGTAGGCAAGCAAGGAAAAGCAAAAGTAGCATCTTCAATTTCAATTTCTTCTTTTTTAGAATCGGGCCACACTACAATGACCATACCTTCAATGATATCGTTCCATCACTCGTCTAGTAGTTAGCCTGCTTAGTGTCGAACAACAATCAAGAGACCTCTATGAGTTGCATCACAACTTCTATCCTAATGCGGCGGACAACATGTTACTTGTTAGTATTTTGAGTGTCTTTGTTTAATTTAAGTACCTTTGTTTTATTTTAACAACTTTTGCGTAATATATATGCTATTTGTTCAATTTTTGTAGAGTGAGGGTCATGTATTCAACTACAACCATGCTACAGCTATGCTTGGTAACATGTCGAATGATGTTCCACTAGTTCATGTGGACTTGGTGCGTGAGATGCGAGAAATGTCGCTTCAATGCTTGCAACAAACGGGACATGGGTATCTTGTCCAACCATTTGAGGCCGACCATCCAAGCCCTCAACATGCAATTGCTCCTCGATATGATTTTCGACACTTGGGCTATAGAGAACTTAGGCCCTGTTCTTTCTGGCTTATTTTCAGCTCGTTTCAGTTCAGCTCAGCTCTATTCAGTTCAGTTCAGTTCAGTTCAGCTCAGTTCAGTTCAGCTCAGCTCTATTCAGTTCAGTTCAGTTCAGTTCAGCTCGTTTCAGTTCAGCTCAGCTCTATTCAGTTCAGTTCAATTCAGTTCAGCTCAGCTCAGCTTCATTTAATTCATTTCAGTTCAGTTCAGCTAGAATTTATTAAGTACATCCCACATTATTATTATTATTATTATTATTATTATTATTATTATTATTATTGTTGTTGTTGTTGTTGGTGTTGTTGTTGTTGTTGTTTTTCTTCTTATTATTATTATTATTATTATTATTATTGTTTTTGTTATTATTATTATTATTTTATTTATTTATTTATTATTCTATTTATTGTTATTAATTAATAATTCTTATTATGATTATTATTGTTATCATCTTGATGTGCTTCATCTTTGAGGTCGTTATGGACACCAATATCGCACCCTTTTTTTTCAATTTCTTTTCGAACTTTGTCCATGAATTTCTTCCATTCTTTATCATCCATGTTTGAATCTGTTCTTCCTTGAATACTTTGATGTTTTATAACTGGAATACCAGGTTTATACATCCGAATGAAATTATGAAGTGTAAAAGCGGATACGATAATTGACATTTGATATTTCGTTGTCATTTGTGGCATATTTTTTAACACCTTCCACCTCCTCTTCAGCTGAGCAAACGTCATTTCAACTGTCATCCTCAAGGATGAATGTCAATAATTAAAATGTTCAAACATTCCGCTAGGAGGTGCATGCTTATATTCAGGCATATGGTTTCTTACGTTTGAATGGCTAATATGAGACAAATACCCAAGTGTATTTGGGTATCCCGAATCCACCAAATAATAATTACCTATAAATGTTTATATATAAAAATAATTAATGTTTAGATAATAAAAAAAATGAAAATACATGCCACATTTACCACATTTAGACGTAAAATGTTTAGATAATAAAAAAAATTATGTTAATTAGACGTAAAATATTTAAATGTTGCTTTTGTTAATTTTAAAACACAAGAAAAGAAAAAAGCAAAGTCCATTAGTGTTTACTACAAAAAAAAATACTTAAAAATTAATATTTTTTTAATATAATTGTTTTTTAAAAAATTGCAAATTTGTATTAATCAAACATTTTTTTATATTATTATTATTATTTAGTATAATTTAATTAAATTTAAGTTATTTCTATTAATTTCAGCTTCATTTAGCTCAGTTCAGTTCAGCTCGACTAAATTCAGCTTAGTTCAGTTCAGCTCAGCTCGATTCAGTTCAGCTCAGTTCAGTTCAGCTCAGTTCAGTTCAGCTCAGCTCGATTCAGTTCAGTTCAGCTCAGTTCAGTTCAGTTCAGTTCAGCTCAGCCTCATTCAGTTCAGCTCAGTTCAGTTCAGCTCTAAAAAGCCAGAAAGAACAGGGCCTTAGCCCTGTCTAAGAGGAAGATACAACTACCGGTTCAACTTTAAGACCAAGGGGAAAGAGGACTCGCACAAGATTGGACTAGTATGGCATCATGTAGTTGTTAACTTTAGATTTTGTTGTAGTTATGAAACTTTAGATTTGGTACCTCTTTTATATGAACTTTACGTTTGGTAATTCAAGTATGTCTTTTTTACCTCAAGACGGTGCTTTGGTAATTCACGCATTTGAGAATTTCAAGCATATTAGATTCTTCATGTCATCACTTGGAATTCTATATAGATAGTCTTTACTTAGAGTTGAGTGAGACGGAGTAGGATATATTTGTAGTTAATTATAACAGTGTCGAGAATTGCCTACTCAACACTTTCCTTTACAAAGAGACGGGAGATCTTAGCATGCAGTTTGCCTCTCCTTTGCCAATATCCCGTTAAAAATTGATTGCACGTGCACTTACGAGTTATTTTTCAAAATAAGCGATTTTCAATAATTAATTAACAAAATAGGTAACTTTTCAAATTTATTACCGAAAATGGGTCCACATCATCACCGAAACTAGAATCGTATTCAAGTCGCTTACCCGGAGGACGACCATATAAAGTGTAAAACCGAAGCCGAAAATAAACCCATGTCAAGTCGCTAAGGGGGAGAGCGACTTGACCTAAATTCAAGTATTCAACCCAAGTCAAGTCGCCAGGGGGGAGGGCGACTTGGCTTAAGGTCGGTGGGAGGAAAACTTTATTAAGGTCGGTGGGAGGAAAACTTTATTTGGAGATCATTTGAACCTATAATTGTATCATAGGTGATGGATTTCCTTAAATTAAAGAAGTTCAAGAAAGTGCGAAAAACAAATACTGCAATTGATTTGGACGAGGAGGAGCAGGCCCCTCATCCACAAATGACGACAATGATTTTATCACAAATGAAGTGAAAAGGAGGTTGAAAGAATTGAGGAGAAACAGCTTTATAGTCTTGATACTTGAAGAATCAGGGGAAGAAGAGGAAGAGGATGAAGGTGAGACGAGTTCAAGTGAGAGGAGAGACATGGGATCACAGGTTGAGCATTTGTATTGTGCTTTTGAATCCATATATGAGAAGTACTGTGAGAGGATGCTTTGTTACCAAATCGCTGAGGGGGGAGGCGACTTGAATCTGGGCACATGTTCAGGAAATCCAGTCCTACGTGGACCTATTTTCGGTAATAAATTTGAAAAGTTACCTATTTCGTTAATTAATTGTTGAAAATCTCCTATTTCGCAAAATAACTCTATACTTACTTCATCAAAGAGATACTGATTAGCAAGAGTTTTGTATGTGAAAATATTTTTATATAATGTGCTTCTCACAACGACGTTTAACTTAAAAGAAGACATGCTAACTTGAATAACTAAGATATAAATCAATACTAAAACCAAATTGAGCTCAGAAATCAATTTACATGATGTATCATACGATTATTCTAATTCTGATGGAATTACGATGTAGGCAAATTGTAATACACATTTTTTCTTCACAAAATTAACCATAAAATTATATACTTATTAACCTCTTGCAAACATCACCACATAATTACACTACGACATTTTTAGTTTTCAACAAAGGATTTTGCAGATTCAAAAAAAGATACACATATCCTTGTTCCTGCAACAGAAAAAGACTTATTAAGGTCACTCTTAACACAAAGATACACATATCCTTGTTCATTGTTCCTGTATCATACGAGATTATTCTAATTCTAATTCTAATTCTAATGTAGTTACAATGTAGGCAAGTTGTAATACACATTTTTTTTCACAAAATCAACTGTAAAGTGAGATACATATCGTTTGTTCCTGCAACAGAAAAAGACATTAAGATCACTCCTAACACAAAGAAAAGATATTCTACGTGATAACAAATTCTTTTATTTTTTTTACATGATAATCTCATTTTCATAAAAAAAAGCCTATAATTGGATATAAACCCATAACACACAATCAAGAGTTTCAAAAGACAACGATTTTTTTTCAAATTCACCGGCTCTACAAGATTCTTTAATTTGGAAAAAAAATCTTCCTGAACTCGTGGCAAGAATTACGGTTAGTCAAACTTTAAATTTGACTAATTGTACCTCGTTGAGGCGAGTTCCGAATGTGACGTTTGTTTTGTAAAGTTGATTTCAGAACTCATAGAGTCCTGATCCGTGAATTATGGCCAATCAAAGGTTTTTTTTGTTAAAAATGATGATGCCATCGAAAAAAACAGGATTGCTAGGTAGAATATGCCAAAAAAAGAAAAAAAAAAACAATAATTAGCCTGAATTTTGTGAAGGTACGGCCTCTAAAAGAAAAATATTTAAAAGGAAGAAAATCAGAAAACAAAGACTCGAATAATAACTAAAAATATTAAAACAAATTGAGCTCAGCAGTTAGCAGTCAATCATATTCCAGATTTCCAGTAATGAGCGATATCTTCAGTTCATCACAAGTTTCACAACCTCATTGCTCAACCGTGGCTGGATATTTCACATAAAGTGAGTCCAATAATCCAATTTATACAAGTTTGCCATGCCTTTATTCATTTACAAAGTGCTTTTTTAGGTTACTCCTAACAGCAAGGGGAGAAAAACACAGATTTTTCTTCTGTTCTATGGGTGTATATATTTCGGAGCATTCCTTGATAAAAAAATGTGGAACCATCTATTTGTAAGATGCAAAAGAAAGTCAATATCAGCAATTATTTTGAGACACTGCATGCAGTACAACAACAACAACAACATCAGAGCCTTAGTCCCAAAATGTTTTGGGGTCGGCTGGCATGCAGTACAACAAAATTTAATATTTATATCTACCTCTCTTGAGCACCAAAAGGAAGACTCAAGTAGCCCAAATGAAGCGGAAGATAAGTCTGCTGGCAGCAGCATTGATTGCGCCATTACTTTCCTTAATTAGCAACTCTTCCTGAGCATGAACATCACCATCCTTCAAAAAACACAGTTAAGGTAGTGAGTTAACCTCTACTCACTCTACACAATGAAACTACGAACACAACCATCCTGAAGTGTACTCTACTTCAATTACACAACAAACATGCCTTCACTAATATATCATGTGTGCTTTTACCCCCAATGCCTCAATGGCTCGGATAGGAGGGCCAAATGTACGCAATCTTACTTGTGTCAAAATGCTGAAAAGCTGTTTTGAGATGACCCTTACGAAAATCCGGCTGTAAATACACACTTTGCTACTTCAGGTGCCTTTAGCTAGTAGTTATTGTTCCATCCAGTTCTAAAGCTGAAAAATAATGAGTCTTTGGCCCATCGGAAATGAGAGGAAAGAAACATCATGCTCCATTTGCTCAAATTCAGCTTTAGTTGTCCTAATAATCTCCAGCTGCCATGACCATGTCAACTACTCTAAACCAGGGTCAGACTCAGATTTTACTTGGGGTAGCCACAATTTTTTTTTCTCCAAGTGATTCTTATGTTGGTGTGTCATTAAAATTTCCTTCAATTACTTAAAATTGTTCATTTTTCAAAATTATTTTCTATATTTTGCCTTTTGGGCAAGTTCTAGAAAGTATAAATGAGTCATGAAATGAGAAGATATATATATGAAAAATAATTCAAAAATAAAAGAGTTGTATGCCAAAGGGCTCCAACCCTACCCCCCTACCCCCCCCCCACACACACACACACAAACAACCATGGGTATCCAAGGCATTACTATTACTCCATCTCAAGAAACAACTGAACCAAGACACTTTTGGTGAAATTTACAAGGCAGAAATAAATTTGAATTCTATGACATGGGGTAGGCACGTGGCTACCCTGCCTACACGCCACAGCTCTAAAGCCATCATGATAGACATAACATGTAATCTGTTATATCGAAGAAACGGGTTTATAATCATAATCAGGATAATAAGGATCATATATAGAGATTTACCAAAGATGCATATGCTAAAGCCAGAGAGTAAATCGTTGGATAACAATCCAAGACAGCAACAGCAACTTCCTCAGTAACTTGAGGAACCTGTATCGAACCAAATAAATTAGTTCACTGGAAATGAATTCCGAGACATGTTATGATTATTAATCTGGCACACTACCTGCATGAGTTGGGTGGCAAAGAGATCACTAACAGTCATCTTATCAACTTCATTACACTTCTTTATGAATTGATTGTATTCGAGGCAGGGAACAGTGGTATTACAAATAGCTAAAGATGAATTCAGCTGATATTGGTCAGTGATTGCAAGTGTGAGAAAACCATAACGATGAAGAGTGTCACTTAAGCCACTTGTTCGCTGCACATCAAACCCGTCCAAGATCTCCGTAGTAAAACAGCTGAAATGCCAGAAGGAAAAGAAAAGTATTAGACAGGTTCAGAATCCTAATAGTTTTAGGTAAAATCGAAAATCAACTTTCGATGGTAAAATGAAGTTACTCCCACCAAATGGCATTGATCGATGTTGAAATCAAACAGGTTGGTCTTTAAAAATTTCTATCAGACTCATAAGATCAGTTGCCTATTTTTTTCTTTGATCATAAGTTCGTAATGTTCACCTCTTCTAAGACATGGAGTAATCAAATGTCTTCCTGGACTATACTACTCGGTGAGTAAGATGGAGGAGTTTCCACTCCAACATAATATATCTCCAACCATCAGTTCATCCAGCTTAAACTACGTCCAGCCTATCCTCACCGCACTAGATTGAGGACAACTCTAAGAAAATAACCATTTTGATGGAGATTTGTATTGTAATATAGCTCAAGTAAATACTGAGCATTCGGAGGAAGGCGAGACACTACAAGGTGTCATCCGGGGCATGATATTAAATATCAGCAGTTACAAAAAGGACTTTTAACTTTCGCACTAATATTTTCCGATGTATAAACGGTTCCAAAAAAAGCAGTAAATATTTGGCCGACACGGCCAACATTTAAACGATAATTAGCTGATACAACTTATATGAGAGATAGAAAACAAGTTGTGATGAACCGCAACGTCTGAAGCTCCAGTTATTTAGTACCATGACTCACAATAGGAAGCTTTGAGGGAAGAACGACACTTAGGAAGAATGACTATATAAATACATTATAGGGTATGAAAAACATGTCAAAGTGAAAATTCTTACGCGGTTTTTATGCTGTCAGCTCCTTCACAAGCATTTGCATCACCTTCTACCAAATAAATGATCTTTTTAATTCCAGTTCTCTGAAAGGATCATTGCAGTCTAATCAGACTACGACACCAAAAGCCAGTTAGCCAGTTACATAAACAAAAGAGCTGATGATGATGAACAGCGCTCAACCAAAGGTAGCATTTCGTATTGGAGAAAGCACCTAATGAGATATACATGCAATTTGAGTTCAATAACAAGGATCTATTTACTTCAAATGACTTTGCAAGTTTATTAGACTGCAAAATGAAAATCAACAATTTTAGAATAGAACTAGACGTTATCGAAAGACTCCTCGTGAGATCTGATCATTGTGATAACAATAAAAAATTCACTAACTTAGCTTTAAAGTCGTTTCATACCATGGAACGGAACGCACATCTAAATTCTCATGAACAGTTTTCAAAGGCGACGGCAAAAAAAATGGATCACTGAACAATATTTCAGAAACTCATAAGGGGGGTGTTTGGTTCAAACAGAAAAGCTATGAGGTATGAGTTTAGAATGAGCTAAAACCATACCATGTCTTTGTTTGACAAATTTGAGGGTTAAATACTACCTCAAATTCATGAGGTAAGGGTTTGTCATACCCCAGGAGACGGGTGGGTATAAGATTGATACCCATGGGTATCAAATTAACTCGGACCTTTCAAAATTATTGATATGAACATTTCAAATCAATGAAAGACACATTCTAAAATTGTTCTTACCAATGTAGTGTTTAAAGGAAGATAATGCTTGATCTTTTGATTGATAATTAGTGAGTATAAAATACAAGACTACAAAGATTACAAGACGATATTCTAGACTAAAACCTAGGAAACCATATACACTAATATAAGAAACAAATCAATATATATAATTAAAAGAGGTTTTTTTTAATCACGTGGTAGTGTCCAACTTTTACAAAACATAATTATTTATAAGTAATGATTTATGTACAATTTCCCAACAACAATTATGAGATAATTAATTATTTATAATTTTTCTATTAGAAATAGGAATGCAATTTTCCGATTATGAGAATTAATTAGTTATTCACAATTTTCCTATTAAAAATAGGAACTAATTAATTATCGTCAATTTATTAACTTTAAAAAATTATTCATTAATATTTGTACACTTATTATTAAATTAAAAAAGAAAACCTTTCAATGTATTTATAATATCGAATTATATATAGAATGTTAAATATGGTACTTCACAACATAAAAGGCTTGTAGGAGATTAACATCATAAAAATTTATGATTTCCGATAGAAAAAATGAAAGCATTAGGAGGGCAAAGGCCCCTAGGCCGGACATGGTGTGACAAATGTTCATGCATAATCTCCAGTACATCGAATTTACTCATTTAAAAAGCAAAATAAATTTTGAAATAATGTCCCTATATCTTTTGTTATTGCTAATGTCATGTTTAATTATGCATGTTAAAAACTCACAACAAGAAAAAAAATTATCAATCTGCCATTATCAAACAAAACCTAAGTTTTTGCATTTTGTTGTCTTCTTCAACTTAATCTTTATGGAGTGTAAAAACGAGGTTTTTAAAGTAAAGGTAAGTTTTCTGTTAGGCGGATGAACTTTCAAATGGAGAGATGACTTTTAAAGGCTAAGTGTGGATATTTCGTGAAGAAAGGGTGACTTAAATTTCGTAGGCTTGTAAATGAGGCTACAACAAGGGTGCGTATAATAAGTTAGACAAGGGTGCAAATAATGAGTTAGATGGTGGTTTGAGGTTGTAATAAGGATGATTGCGTCTGATTTGGTGGTTAATTTAATGGTAGATCGAGTGTGTGTGGAACTAATAATTTTGGAATGACATTATGTCGTTCCTAAAAGTCGGATGGAGGGAGTAAGATTTATTTATTCAAAATGAAATAAATAACAATGTTCGTGTATATGTATATAATATTCAAACTTATTAGACCTTTGTCAGAAATGGACGCGGGAGGGAAATAGTGGATGGAAAGAAGGGAAAGAAAATTAAGCAAGAGAGTTTTCAATTGATCATGTCAAAGGAATTTTGATTGGTCTTTGAGGGGAAAATGTATCCCTCCATTTCCCTCAAAGGCTATTTGCTAACCAAATAAGAGAAATTGTATCTCTTCCTCTAACTCCCTACATTCAAACAATCCCAAAGTATAATCAACAGAACGCAACTTTCAAATTTGCCAAGGTAAAAATTGGATGGAGGAACATCATGATCCCAGAAAACAAATAAGGAGTTAGTCCATAAAAACTATGTCTGTTCTTCACGATGTTAAAGAAGGTAAGAAAGCACGTTATGGCAATTAGAATAGTCATGAAATCTAGTTAAAACTTGGCGTTTAAAGCACAAAGGAACAATACCCGGAGCCTCAATTTCTGATCCCTGTAGCGGTTATCTCTTATTGAACTACGCAGGTCATCCACATTTTTTCTCTCGACAATGAAATCAAGGACGTATTCAGTATGAAGCTGTTTATGACGTGCAATCCATATTCCATCTCCAACTGGTAAGCGTCTCACCTGGTGATAAGTCTTAAGTCATGAGATCCCCTCAAATGCATTACAACATCTTCAGATTTTGGCATATTGCACATTTTTGTATAAGTTAACAAACTAAAGAGGAACTACGATGACGGCACGCAACAAATTCACATAAAGATTGTGTAGCAATCCAACTAGGCACTCCCATTCATTTTTCAATGCCACAAACAGTAACAAGTGGTAGGACTATTATCGCCTGATTGGTGTTTGTTGGTTCTGGATGAAAATATGCAAAGTCCAGAATATATTTGCAAAGTCATTTCACAAGGGCATGTGGCTTTGTGATTAAGGAATTAAAGGATTACTCTGGCTGATTGCCATAAGTGGCCATAGGGGTTTTAGTCATGTAACACATTTACCAAGATATTCACCAAGATGACATTAATAAGAGTGAAAACTTGTTAATTTATTATATTCAATGTCGCATTGGTATGCAAAATATTGATCAATTGCTCATACATGACAATAAGTGACTAGCTTTATATGGTAATCATTGAGTAATAAGGTAAAACTATTCTTTAAAACAAAAGAATGTGAGACCTAAATATTAAAATAAAGATTAAGAATAATTATAAGTTTATTATTAAAATTAAAGACAATAAAGATTTGTAAGAAGGCGTTTCGCTGACCATATTTTGACCCCTAATCCGGCCGAAACCTCGTACAAGCCCGACCCGCACAAACCCGTATTTTCAAAACCCGGAAAACACGCGCCCCGTATTTTAGCCGAAACCGAACTGATCAAACCCGTAACACACCTGACCCAACAGGAACCCGCCCAAGTCTTGGGCCATAAGTAACCCCCACAATGGTTCTCTTACAGGGGCTCAAACATGAGACCCCTTAGGATTTTCACCAAAGTTTTAGTCACTGGCTCTATCCTTTCGGGCTAAAAGGGGGGGGGGGGGGGGGGGGGTGGTTTAGCTCCACTATATCAAACCAGAGCACATTTAACATTTAAAAAATAAGAATGAGAAAGTGCCGTTTCATACTCAATTTGACTTCATTTTGTCTCAATTTTTATGGCAGAATAAGGGAGATGAACAAGGAATTGTAGGGTATCAATAGTGAGCAATAGCAGGATGCATTAAGTGACCTGTATTTCAATTTTAAATTCTCTGCCAATCTTCTGCATGATGTTTCTCGAGTTCGGCCTGAAACACAAAAAGATTGGCGATGAAAGGGAAATAAAAAAAGTAACAGCACGTACCAAAGATTAAAAACACATATAATTATTATGGAGTACTCTGATTCTCCAAAACCTGGGTAACTCTCTGCTATATCAGCTTGTAGGAAGAGTGAATGAATCAGCCTCGGAAACTTTACAAGAATCAGAGTGTAAGAAAAGGAAATATCATACTGCAGCATAACCCATTGAAATAACAGACTGATAATTTTAGTATTAAGAATCGAGCAAGCCAAATGACTCTGCTCGCAATAAGTATCCCATCAGTCACTAGTTAACCATAGAAGAAACTATCACATTGAAAGATACAGAACCTAAAAGAATGTGTGACATAAACACAAACAAATCCAGTTTTGACGCAAGTGTATGAAAGAGGAGAGCTATACATCCCACACTGATGAGTATGCACAATGTATCATACTTGACCAGAGTGGAGGAGCTTCTTTTGCTGTTCTGGCCTTTTGGGTAACACGAAATCACATTTATAATTTTGAGATTGTAGCTAACCTGACAAAGTGTTCACGATCATCCAAAACCAAGATAACTTTATATGCTTCCTCAAATTTTTCCAGAGTTTTAAGTGGCGGCATTTTTAAAACGTCTTGACGGGCTCCATTACCAGATTGAAAGGTGTTGCGCATCTGCCTTTCCTGTAACATCCTTACAATAGATAATGACATAATATGGTAAATTTTGTTCAGCACAAATACATGGCAGACCAGTCTTTAAACTACACAGTTCAACAACAAATAAATATGAAAGAGTATAACAAGACAAAGAATTAGTCTAACAACAGAATCAAATCAATGAGTGTACGAGTGAGTGACCAATCAGAGCGTGATATTAGTCTACCTACTTAAAACGTGGCTAACAAGTAAATGAGCAAAAAAATAGGACTAACGTGGCAACAGAGAGGCATAATTAAAGAAGTAGAAAGAAAACATGGATCTTGCTAGCTACGCCGTATCTACAAGGCACAGCGAAGCGTTTTGGACTACTGCCTCAGTGAGCTTAAACTTATTCGCACCTCGGCCGCACTTTCTATTGCTTTCACGTTAAAGATAAAACTTTAATATATTTATTAGCTTTAGGAAATACCCAAAGAGATACAATGACCTCTAAAGCTGATAGGACAGCTTCGATGCTGCGAAGCCTGCACTACAACAAGTTTGTAATGCTTTTAAAACTATTGTGGCGCCTTATTAGGAGGTGGCATCAGATGAATTTAGAAGTCAAGACCGAAATAACACTGACAACTGAAATCATATTGAAAGCTTCGAATAGGAACCAGGAAGCATGGATTGCTTACACTTCTCAAGAAAATAGCACTCGCTTCTGAATTGGTGAGGGAATTGGTACAACAGTCACCAATTTTATCCAGTTCATGAGTAACATTTTGTTGACCTGCCAGGACAGAAGCTGGGTCAAAACCAAATAATTATGAGGAAATATAAATCGTATCCACTTCTTCAGTAAAGAAAAAGGTAATGTAACAGTATCCACCACACTGCAAAAACCCAGAATCATAACTAGTTAAACTTGGTCAAATACTCAAATGCCCCCATTCAAAAATGTGAAAAAAAAATTTGATGTATGGAAAACATAATGATACTCTGCAAATGACAATCTGTTTTCTGAACTTTTTAGCATAGAAACTCTATAGTCCTAGACCCATAATCACTTAACTGATCAATAAAATTACCTTCAGTAAACCTATTACTAAGTGAAGCATCACCAGAACTGCTTCCTACCATTGCTCGTGGCACAGGCTGAACACCATAAACTTCATCTTCTCGCAGCCGGCATAAAACTGTGAGCCAAAGCGTAGACATATCTTGGTTTGGTGAAGAAACAGAAACTTCAGTCCAGGCATGTTGAACTTGTTTTCTCGAATATCCCAATCGCGTGAACTACAAGTAGCATTACAGACGAATGATGACATGAACTCTTTACACCATAACATTGCCTTTTATGTTAAGGGGACTATTCGGTCACAAAGAACCAAGATTCAAATAAATGAATTGAAAACAAATGACCAGAGTCTATATGGAGAAAACCACACCTTGTCCTCACCCAAATCATACACTTCTGATGGTAGAAGAGTATTGAAAACCAAGCAAGATTTACCCAAGGTGGAAACTAACTATTCAGATCCTTAGTCAATAAATCTTAAAATCAAAGCTACAGAGTATAGCACTTAAATTCCAAAACAAGGCGCATAAAGACTTAAAGATCATGTGCTTGCATATGATACAGATACAAATAATGACTAAGCAATAATAACAAAATCATATTAGATAGAAGATGCCAGCGACACTTCATTTTAAGTCCTACCAACATCATGCTCAGAAAATGAGAACCGCTAAGCAGCGTCCAAAATAGTAAAATTATTACTAAAATATTCCGTTGGTATATCATTTTCAATGGTTTGATTAGTTTACTACATAAGCTAGCAGCATATGCATCAATGATCAACCTTATATCCATTACTGAGTTTATAATAAATAGGGCAGTCTTTTTCTGCAAGAGACTATTTTACATTTACTCAAAGATGCCAGAGGGCCAAATACACTTCTGATGGTCTAAGATTATTGAAAAGCCCTAAGAGTGATCAATAACCACGAATAACATGCTTTAGTGGTCATGATTTAGACTGAATGCATCCAAGTCCCAAGCTACAGGGCCAAATACCCATTTTCACCATTCCCCAACTCAGCCAAAACTTTTCTCTCTTCAACCACCTCATTTAAGAATATATTCGTGGTCTGCTCTCCTTTAACACCACAACCTACCTTGAAAACTGGGCACCACAAGGGTACATTCCTATCTCCAAAATTGAAACCTCCAGATTTTTCTCAAACCAATTTTGATTCTCAACTGTGGTCTACTTGTGCATTGAGAACAATATCAATTGCCAATAGCTGACCACTTGAACCCATCTCACCACCTCCTCCACATCCCATGAATCTTGAGCAATAAATATGTTAAACCATGGCGTGCTTAGTGCAATGAAACCATAGGCCCTCAAAAGAGCAACAGATTCATACCTATCACAAGTTAATATTGAGGATCTTGCTGCTCTTCCTACAATTCCTTAACATCAGCGATTACTCCTTAGTCCTTACCAATGACAATACCAACCATTCCTACAATTTCCATTTATTGAGTTCCAAAGCTTTATATCCCCAAGGAACTATTTATCTTGCTTTCTCTGCAGCCAACTTAGTTTCTTGCAAATATACATCATGTATGCAAAATAATATAATTACAGAAAGAAGCGTGAGTTACAGATTTGAAGGAAAAAACAGAATTAGAATGAGCAGAGAAAAATGCCTTTTCAAAATACTCGGCAGATATAGCGTTCTTTGTGTTCTGATCAACAGTGGTCGATGTCAACCTCTGCGGAGAATTAACTGAGACAAGTGTTGGATTCTCAGTAAGCTCTTTTTCTGAATCTGAACATCCATTTTTGCTGACTGAACTTTGTCCAGAATCAATCATGCCGGATCTGGACAAACACTCAACTGCTACTCGACGACCTTCATCAGAAAGCTTGTACCTTCACAATTTAGAAATATAAATGTGAACAACAATCTATGATTTGGATTTGAAGTAGTATATAACCAATACAAGGATTTTTGCAATTTTGCACAAAAAAGAACATCTAAAATTCTATGAGAAAAATGAGTTCAGGTCCCAAATTAACAAATTAATGATAAATGCATAATGCTCAATATGATGGCTAACGCAGATACAAAATAAGAATAACCTTCACCCATTCCTCTCTCTTCACAAATAAATAAAAAATCATATATCATAAACATATTGTCAATAGTTCTGCCAAACAGCACAGCATTTTATTACTTCTCGAAATTTGTAGTGGGACTAATCGCCAACTGTTGAAAATTGATCAGATGATTACAGATTCGAGATCCTTATTTATTTAGGCAGAAATGATAACAGATTCATATATCCATCAGTATGTAAGTAGGTCTCTCATACTTGAGACCTCAAAAAAAGTCTCACTCGCTTTATCTGTCATCTCTAGTCATTTCATTGTTGACTATGTTATTTCATTGTCTATCAAGCCATAGTCCCAATAAAAGAAGCTCTGCCCAACCTATACAAGGTTCTCCTTGCTTTATCTCAGCCAGATGTTTGACTGTTTAGGCTAGCGTCATCAATAAAAAGATCCTGCGCAAAGTTGAATCAAATATACAAATGGCATAGTCGAAGTCCAGAATGTCTACGTCGGTATAGGATGGTGGTTTCTCACCCGGGTTGAGATCTGAGGCCGGTGCAGCAACCCATTGATTCACGGAGTCAGAAGTGAATTATGGCAACTCAGTGCTCTATATGGGGGAAAATGGGAAATGAATGCAGAATTCTGTTTGTATGTACCATACTTGAGAATTGAGATAAAGAAAGGCTCTGTACAAGTGACTATAAGTCGAAAATGAAACTATGCCAGGAGAAGAAGAATAAAGTCGTACTTAGCTGGGCAACTTGACTTATCCACCAGGCCTTTATCAACTAACTTTCCCATGGCACTCCACCCACTATACCACTCCTTAGCAGAACTTCCTATGTGCCCTGGTGGCCCTGGTTTACCCTTACCCCTTTCAGGCCTACACAGGAAAAAAACAATAGTAAGACATTAACATTTGAACGGAGCCATTTCACAAGCTTCCATACTTTGCATAGACAGGAATGCATTAGTATAAAAACTTGAAAGCAGATGACGAAGACAATTTACGCTACAGAAGAGGAAAACATAGAAAAGGTTAAACAGATCAGCATACCCAATTGGAGCCCGTGATAGACCACTTGCTTCGGCTTCATCTATCAGCTCCTGCTTACGCATATATTCAATACCATTTTTTTCTCCCCTTATGAAGGAACAAACACCAGTAGTAAGTCCTCCCCAGAATAAAATCACCAAAACAATTTATTTTAAGTAAACTTAAGTCGAACATAAGTCGAACCTCTATACAAGTGAAAAAAATTGACAATACCTGTATAAGGCAAGCAATAATGCATAAGCAGCAGAATTTTTCTGCGGTAAATAGGCTCTGCTACCTCGAGTTTTTTTACCTAAAATCAATCAATTAATCAAAATTACCATTACAAAGCTGTACAACATTGACTTCAGAGCAACACCGTCCTTATATGAGTCTTAACCAATGCGAAAATACCTTTTACAGGTGAACTATCTATTTCAGAAGTATCTTTCTTGAAAAATTCTTGCATCTCTTTTAACATCCATTTCCCAACACCTCTGGGAAAGTTTTGAATCATATCAGTACCAAATTATAATACACAATTATGAATTTATGATTATCCAGTTGAACTGAAGACAAATTGAACAAGAAAAGGAGGGCAGAGAAAGGAGGGAGTAACTAACTAACTTGATGGCTAAAAAGTCTTTAGGACAAGTAATGGGAGATTTATGGCGGCAAACATTGGTAAAAGCTTTCTTCACATTGGATTCCAAGTTGGGCGAACATTTTTCGCCATTTTTCTCCGATAAATCTTTCCACCATTTCTTCATGTACTCCACCAACGCATCATTTTCGGGACAAACGGCTCTCTGCTCGCTCGCCATTAACTTTCACTATTAGGGTTTTCAATCAAAACGCGCCACTCCCTCTCCTTCTCTGTCTTTCAAATTTTCTGCGTCTCTTTCATATACCCCGGTCTTTAAAATACAAATTTGTCTAATATTTGTAGAAAAAAAAATTTCCTTTGGGAGGACCGTACCGCATTTAAAGAAAATCCACCCAAATAAAACACGCAAACTTTGATCGAAAATAGACATTATCCGTCACACATTAAAGATGGATAGTTTTCTCCCACAAAATACAAGTGACATGATCACATGACCCATGAAAAAATCCATTTTTCTCTAGTTGTCTTCTCACTTATATTGTTGTGAGAGAATATTATCAGTCTTCAGCTTGTCACGGATAGTATTCGTTTTCAGCAAAACTCTTTGAAAAATATTATAATGGTATGGATGTAAGGTGTACGGTCCTCCCGGAGGACATAAGAATTTTTCTATATGGCAACTAGTTTCGGTCTATGCAATTTTTGTAATGTAATCATCATATATTATACTATTGCATTGCCAAATTGCTCACTTGGCTTCATAGAAAACTTCTTTAGTATGATGTGGCACGATTTCAGAGCTACTGCAAAGTTTCCAAAAATTTAAAAAAAAAAAAAAAAATTTAAAAACCCGTGATCTTTCAGTTATTATGGAGATCTTTCGGTTATTATGGATCGATTATGAATTGCAATTAATTCCAAAAAATTCAAACATATGTGAAAAATAATTTCAAAACCGTCAGGGATAATTTTCATTCCATAATATTTGCAATAGGCGAAAATCATTAAATAATTTCCTAAACTAAATGCTAACTCTAAGAAATTTTCGTAATTTATTTTCGCAGTACGTAATTTACTTATTGCAATAGAAATATTATGGAATAATATTTGAAAAGGAGTAAGTAGTTAAATCCCAACAACACTGATCTTTCAGTTATTATGGAATGAAATTCATTCAAAAATAATTTTAAAAACCGTTAAGAATAATTTTAAAACCGTCATGAATAATTTTCATTCCATAATATCTGCAAAAGGCAAAAATATTGGAATAATTTCCTAAACTAAATACTAACTATAAGCAAAACTTTTATAAATAGAAATATTCTGTAATGAAATTTTAAAAACTACAACTCTACAAGTATCCTACTCCATATATAATTCAATAATTCCAAATCATATTATGGAATATTATGAAATGAAAGATTTCGTAAATCAAATTTAGTATGTGTTTGGCCCTGCTTTTCAACTGTTTTTTCAACCAAAGAAATAGAAGCTGGGTCAAACACTACTTTTTAAAAAACTAAAAACTAATTTTATTAAACAGAAATTCTAAAACTGACTCCTGGAAACACCTTACTTCTGTTTCTCTTTTCATGTTGCTCTTAAGTTATTTGAGCGCCAAAACCCAAAAAAATACCGCCAAATACTAACTTTCAGATTTCTTTTACCTCTTATAAAATAAAATTGTCTGGTGTGAGGGTGAGTCTTACTAGATGTCGGAATTCTCGCAAGTTAATCCCGTTCTTTTGTACATCCATATATAATATATTTTAGCAAAATAAAAAAATTTGATAGAAACTAATTAGGCCAAACACGATAAAACTGATAAAAATAGTTTTTTAAATTTTTTGGCCAAACAGGACCAATTTTATCAAGAACTAGTTTTATAAAAACTCCTTTACAGAAGTAGAAATTCTTTTTCATAAACAAGGCCAAACATGCACTTAAAACACCATGAAAATATTGTTTTAAAAATAGAAATATTGTGGAATGAAATTTTAAAAACTGGAAGCATGCTAAATCCCGGCAACAGTATAATTTGATTCCATTCCATAAAAACTGAAAGATTTCGTAAATCAGCTTTCTAGTACCCATATATGCTTTTAACTTATAAAATATATGTCGCATTAATTTAACCCGACTCGGTTTATATATTAATTTGTGCGTCTTAATTTGCTAGAGTGCATTTTAGTTATAGTTTAACACGATTTTTCACATAACACCAATTAAGGATTACACGAATAATATTTATTTAATATATTAAATGGGTGGTCGTTTAATATAACTATATTGTCTTAGTGTAAGACAGTTGCACACAACAAATTAAATGATGTTTAATATAGAACATCATTACTAAATTTAAGCAAATTTACGATTTCAACCCAACTATACATTTAATACTTAAGTTTCAACAATTATTGACGTTTTTGTTTAATATAGGATATGTAATATACAACTTAATTGTAAAATTATTTTATATATATAGAGATGGTACAATGGGTAACATCTTAATTAACAAAATATATAACAACTAATGTAAACCGACATGTGTGATAAATCATTCGAAATAAACTTATCCGTAAATAATTAATCTGTTTATATTTCATACTATTAAAGTTCTAAAATAATTAATTTCTTTATCTTTATATTAGTAACCATATTAATTTCATATTATTAAAGTTCTAAAATAATTAATTTCTTATTCTTTATATTATTAACCATATTAATTTAAAATACTAAAAACAGACCCGTGAATTTCACGGGTTACAACCTAGTTGTAGATGATATTTTAATTACCTTTTCGTGCATTTTTTAAAAGGACTTACCAACTTATTTATTTTTTCAATCTTTTGATTCTTTAAAATGATACTCCCTCTTATTCAGCTTATTCTTTCCTCTTTCCTTATTGACGATAATCACGTTTTCTTCCCTCTTTCCTTATTTGGTAAGCTTTTTGTGGTCCAAATTAAATTTCATGTGGGGTAGGGTGATTTGTGTGGTCCAAATTAATTTCCTTAATTTTGGAGTAAAAAGAAAGGGGAAGAATAAGCTGAATAGGGGAGAGTATTTGTTAGTAGCATAAATACGAACCTTAATAAATGTGTGTCCCAGTATATCATCTATATCATTGCCAATATATTAATCTAATAAGAATACATTACAATATCATTATGGTATATAAGACATATCTTTAAATTTTTAAACGCGTGGAAAGTAGGTGATAATGTACTTTAGCAATTATCCATGTTAATACATTTTTTTTGGTACAACATTTTAATATATGAAATTGAGATCTAATTTTTTCCACTAATTAAAACTGTTATAATCGCTACCTAGTTTTCAACCAGAGCAAAATTGCACGAGATTGAATATCCAACAATTTGACTAATGAGTGAATTAAACAATATACATTATATGACAACTCGCTGTAATTAATCAAATGGGCCAAAAAATTTACACGGCCAATTACTACGTTCATTTTAGATCGTTATTTTAATATTTAAGGTGTGTTTAATATCTATTTTAGTATTCTTAACAGTCTCGATTTAATATTTTTTTACTTATATTTTATCACCAAATTTACCTCATAAAATTTCTTATTTAACAATTTTTTTCACAAAAGTTATATTTAAATCACATGTAAAAAAGTGAAATAGTTCTCCTACTTTTTTATTAAAAAAAGAGTATTATTTGATATTTTAATACTTTTTTACTTTTTTATTTTCAGTTTGGATTTAATCTGATGTTCATGTATTTTCTACCCAATTAATGTGAATGTAATATAATTTATTTACATTTTTAATGGTATCAATTTTTAGTCAATTAATACATTACTCCAAGGGTATGTTTTTAGTCACTCGAGTAAGATGCAATTCGTAAGTCCTTTTAAAAAATGCAATTCAAATCAAGGACTTTTTAATCTTGCAAAAAAATTATATAAGTAAACAAAAATCAAGGACTATTGACAGAAAACACAAAATAAATAAATACCTATAATGTTTTTTTTAATATTGCGATTGAATTATTTTTTATAAATTATTCATTTATTAATATTTACCTACAAAACATAAATATGGACCGTTTTTCATTAATTAATTCTATATACTAACATGTCGGTCCCACGTTTACTATTTGAAACAAATTGGATGTGGTGGTGTGGCTTCACAAAATTGCACGAAATTTCTTGTATTTATATAGATAAATTTTTTGAATATTGTATCCGAGCATGAGCTACAA
Organism: Silene conica; assembly: GCA_029255685.2. Classification (NCBI taxonomy): domain Eukaryota; kingdom Viridiplantae; phylum Streptophyta; class Magnoliopsida; order Caryophyllales; family Caryophyllaceae; genus Silene; species Silene conica. The sequence continues at coordinate 17,107,504 of CM055313.2, read as the reverse complement.
TATCATTGATTTTATGTTATGTTTGTTTGTAAGTTGTTTTGGATGTTTAGTTGAGAAGTCAAATTAAACATCAGACAGATAATTAAAGGTCATTTTATTTTCAAATATTCCATCCGAAATGAAATTATAGGCGGGAAAAAAATAACTTAAACTGTGTATAGGTAAAAGTAGACAAAAATATTAATCATATTAAATATTATTTTAAGTGTGCAATGGTCAATGAGGTACCGAAATTAAAACTCGTCATATGCATTCGTTTTCAACTTAATATAAAAAATATTTCATGCAACCAAATCATTAGCTTAGCATAGTAGTTACCAATATATTTCCTTTTCTAGTATGTAAATGTTGACATTTTCAAATATTATATAACAAGCAAAATTAATAAAGTATAAGAGATGATAAGCAAAAAAATGTTTATTTTAAATACATAAGAATAAGATTGTTGGTTACGATATTGGTTAAATTTCAAACTTAGAATTAGAATGTAATCTACATTTCACAATCATAATGTAATCAAATGAATTTGAATTTTATATAAAAAACACATAGTAAGATCACGTCATGGATTATTCAGGATAGATCGTGTAACACCCTCATAATCCAAGACCTTTAGGAAGGACCATTGGACTATGAAGATACTACCATCTCAGTTTCCTGAGGCACAATATCGAGATAAACAATAGTAGCCACTTTATTATAAGTAAAGAATGAAAACAATAATGTATACAATACAACTGTTTGATAAATAAATGAATCAAAACCAAAGTCTGCGGAAGCTAAGTGATCAAGACAAGACACTACAAAACTGAAGTGGTGACCCATCCTCCCAGCTAGCAAGCATCAACATCTACGAACCTGAGACTCTGCTCACCATTACATTGATCATCACAGTAAAACAACCACAAGTGTCAGAAACTGATGCAATAAGACGGTCACAACACAATAACACAAACCACAGTCTGATAATCACAATTAACCGATATCGTTGTCACAATAACCAGGTGGCTGCCTCAATCCCCGCATCAATCCCCCACTTGCTCGAGACAAGGGGTACCTAGATCCTTAATGTGCACATCCTCTCCGTGACGGGTCCCACGAAGAGCGATCGTAGGAGTAAGAGTCGTTTCCCGCAACGGTTCCACACATATGTTCCCAATACAATCTCAATCAACAATATAGTGATATCAGAATACAACAGTCACAATATCGTCACAATCAAATTACGCAAATCTGAGTATGGAACCTTCATAGAGGTCGGTTTGATTGCTTTGCCCACTAGTCCACTTGATTTGCTTCAATTACTAAGCAAGAATACTAAGAGCAAACAATTAAATAACAAGAGGGATTGTCATCATCAATCTAAGTGGTCTAACAAATTCCCCCTTTGATAATGACAAACTTAAAACATGTGTGATATTCCCCTAAGCCAATGGTTAGTAGGTCTTAGTCTAATGGTCATAGGGCATGATTAAAAAAACATGATCAAGAGGTGTAATGGTCAACATGCATAGTCTAAGTAGTTCATCCTAATCAACAAGCAAAGATATAACACACGGTGAACGTTTGCTTAAGAGTTAAAAGATCACACATAAGCATAATATTAACTTCCACTTCCCCCTCAAGATCTTGACATCATCAAGGGCCGGGGGAACCAAAACAAGTGTTTCTAAAAGGACGACGGAAATGTTGTTCAAAACACACATGCAAGACTAGAAAAATACAACAAACAGTTAAAACAAATAGTTTTAAATCAACATTTAAGCCACGTGATAGGGTTTTTAGGGTTAAGCGGATTAAGGAGCAAAGCGTTCAAGAAAATCCTCATTTATGGTTTTTAATTCAGCCACAACATTCTTAAGATGAGCATTGTCTTTCACCAGCTGACCCATAATTTCCAGAAACTGGTTAAGCCTTCCCATGATATCACCCTGATCAACAGAGGACCCAACTGTTGCATGACTAGAATTCTGGCTTTTCTTCACCAATTTCCCATCCTTTACTTCCATACCCATCCTCGATAACAGTCCCGACGTCATCTCATCACTCAACTTTTCAACTGCAGGACTACCATTCATCATCATTTTCTTCTTGGTAAAGATTATGGATAGCCACATACCATATGGAACCACAATATTTTTGCCAAGGTTACCGTTTTGAAATTCAGTGGCCATCTCATGGATACGATAGAATATAAGGCGCGGAAGGTTAATGGATTTGGCATGTCCAGAAGAGAACATCTCCCACGACCATTGTTGTTAAACTCCCGATCCGGATCGTAGGATCTTACGATTCTACGATTCAAAAAGTGGTGACCGATCCCGATCCTAGGTAGGATCTTAATTTTGTAGGATCTTACGAGTCAACTTGCGTCAAATTTTTCCGGAGTAGAATCTTAACCCGATCCTACGATCCTACGATTATACAACCCGATCCTACATTATTAACATTTAATTTTTTTTCCAGTTCCTAAAATTCTAGATATGAATTTGAAGATAGAAATCTAATATAAACAAGAATAATTAGTAGGCACATGTTAAGATAAAAGTGTTTTGCTATTTAAACACAAGATTTTAACATATTTTGATAGGACAATTATGTGCTCTACTTAATTTTTAGGATCTTACGATTCTACGATCCGGTCCTACCGATTCGATTCTAAGACGCTCATCGATCCAAAGTAGGATCCCGATCCTAACAACATTGCCCACGACTGTTGTTACTGGGTACAAGATTGCGAAACACCAGGTTAAAGATGAAGCGGTTTTGGGCTGGGAGTTCAAGTGCATAGATGTTTGCTGGCCATGGTCATTATTGGGTCTAAGAACCTCCATTACCTGGGCAGAGGTCACCTCTTCTACCTCACCCTAGTCTCTCTTCGGAAAAGTGGTCAGACCAACATCAGAGATTTCGAGTAACCCAGCAAGTCACTCAATAGTCAAGACAAAGGGTTTTTGATTTAGGGTTATTTAATATAAATACTCCAAACTATTAACGCTATTCTCAAAATACTCCGAACTTTAATTTAACTAACAATAAACTATAGTATCAACCCTCTCTTCTCAGACTGTACTCGGGTAACCGACTACCTGTTTAGCAAGTCACCCCACTTATTAACCGTACATACCCATACACGCCACATTTTACCATTATCATCGACAAATAACCAACATCACAACCGTCATCGTGCACCCATAACCACTTATACGTAAATCACGGACCGCCTTAGCCCAACTCTCGAGTTTCATAATGACATCACCCACTACTAAACAATTTCCAAATTAATATCTACCCCCAAATTGATTTGGGGACTTAGGGTTCTATAAATATAGATCAATTGCTTGTGGAGGGGTACATGATGACAGGGAAGAGATATAATTGTTTGAGGATGAACGAGGTTGAATTTGCGGTGGTCGGTGGTAGGAAAGTGAGGCACGACGGTCAAAGTGACCTTTATTTTATAGACGAACCAGTAAAGAAGAGGATGCCAAGCGAAAGAATGGTGGTCGTGTCTGAAGACGGCGACGAATTATGAATTGCCGTATTGAATGTTGATTAAGAGTGCTGGTAGTGTAGGTGGTGGTAGAGAGGGTGCTGTATCAGGGGTGATGGGAAATAAATGAGATTTAAATTGAAAAAAATGCAGGAGGACAAATGGGTGTATAATGAAGAAGATGAATTCGGAGTTTACATTATAACTGAAATAGGTTTTACATCATCTTTTGTGGAGAATCATCATCATCTTACTAAGGATCTTCTGCTCTTTATTTCAAGTTTTTTCCCGTCTTTTCACTGTTTAAGTTTTTGTTTTATTCCCCGCAAATTTAACAAGGTAGCTCATAACCTTGCTAGATCTGCGGTGGTTCTTTAGTAGTTTTCTTCCAGTCATTTTACAGCTGCCAAAAAAAAAAAAAAAAAAACAATTCAGATGTATTGAAGGAGAGTTGGGTATAAAAAAAATTGAATAGGGAGGAAGTTGAACATGAGGTTCGACAATGGAGGAAAATTTGGATTGGCGAAGATGAAGTTGTGGGCCCCGTATGCGGTTTACTGGGTACTCTAGGTTAAGAAAGAGGCAATTTTATTAAGGATTAATTGATAAGAATACTCTGAACTATGGGTGTCCTGCTCAAAATACTCCAAACTTTATTTTAACTACCAATATAACCAACTAATGCCCACATTTGCTTTGAATAGATTTGTTGTTTTATTAAGTTGTTGTAGCATGTTTTAATGTTGTGATTAGGTAAATAGATTAACATAGAAGTAAAAAGAGAAAGACGGGATAAAGAAGGGTTAAAAATGTATTCACTTAATTAGCATGTAACAAGTCATATATTATAATAAAAGCGAATGAGAGCATTAGTTAGTTATATTGGTAGTTAAAATAGAGTTTGGAGTATTTTGAGCAGGACACCCATAGTTCAGAGTATTGTTATCAATTAATCCAAAATAATAGTGAAAGGGTATAATAGCTCGGTATATTGCTAGTTAAATTATAGTTTGGAGTAATTTGAGAAGTACTCGAATAGTTTGGAGTATTCCTGTTAAATAACCCTTTGATTTATGACGGCTAAAAGTGTACCAGAGGCAACATGCATCTACCTTGACTGTTGCATAGAATTGGGTAATTTCAGAAGTACATAGGGTTGTATTTATCGAGAAGATTCACCCAACCCTGTGCATACATGGCTTCTTTAAAATATTTAAAGGCAGGGGATGAATCATACCAATATGTTCTGTAGCGTCTCCCACTGTGGAAACAATAATTCAACAACCCATGGCACATCTTCAGGGTATCCTCCGGAAGGTCAAGAGAATTGAGGTGATTGAACACATCATTTTTGAAAGCCTCAGAGTGGGGTGAGACCATGAGTTCTCGGCATGTATTGTTCAGAGTGTTTTCTCCTCCACAATTTCTTCATCCTCTTCCTCAATAGATGACAGGAGCTTTGAATTTCTTGCTCGTTTTGAGATCTCGAGCTGGACCCTCTCCTTTTTGCGGGTTTGGTTTTTGGAAGGGATGAAGTTTTGGATATGGATTCATCAGTTCTCTCATCCCCAAATATCTCAACCATCTTTCTTTTTTAGCGAGTTTAGGAGGAAGATTTAGGGAATAGTGGGTCAAACTCGTCCTCAAGCACCTTCTCTGCACTTGGACTTACTTCTTCGGTAATCACCATCTCCTCAATAGTATCATTTATCGTTGTATCCACAGTTTGCTCATCAATTATCGATTTGGGGTTGTCTTTGGCGCCTTCTTCATTATCCCCATAAGTATTTTCCTTTTCCTTTTCTGCACTCAAATCTCTTAGTGCTTCAGCCACTACATTGTCAGTTTCTTTTGTGGTCTCAATGCCTGGAAATTTTGGTTTCAAGACAAGGTGTACAATGCACACTTTGTATTGGAACTCACAAGTTTTCTAAAAATGGAAAAAGCAAAAGATCCATTTTTGGTAAAAAGAACAACTTGCATTGATAAGATTGATATCTCTTTGTGGAAACTTTGCAAGGATATTTTTTTGTATTTCTGATTAGAGAAAGATGCCTTATTTAAAAAACAGAAGAGGACACTCGCAAATTTTCGAAATAATTTTATATTTGGAAAATACTCCATACTGTATCAGGTGCAACAGTTCAACGAATTGTTGCATGACTAAGCTGAAACTTGACGAAAGTGTGAATGTTACACTTACTCTTACAACATTTGACTAAAACTAAGAGGGATGTATTTGTTCTTGTCATGTATTGTTTCTCTTTAATCATGTTGAATCTTCATAGAGGCCAATTTGATTGCTTTGGCCACTAGTCCACTTGATTTAAATCAATCACTAAGCAAGAATTTAAGAGCAAAAAATTAAATAACAATATAGTTTGTCATCATCAATCTAAGTGTTCTAACAACCTTCAATTGACCTTGTATCGATAGAAGCTCCAGAACTCAAGATATTGTCATTTGAAGTCGATCCTTAAATAAATGAACCTTTAAATCTTCATTTGGGTCTTGTTTTACATATTAAGACTTCGAGCTTGCTAACTCCATGACTTGGGTTCGAACCATGGTTGACTTTAAGACATGCCTTTACTTCCGATCATTGCTTAAACCTCGTTATTTACCCAGCACTAGATAAAATCGTAATTGTGACAATAATCATGTAAAACCACATTCCAATACCGATTGGTAATTGTGACGATAATCATGTAAAACCATATTCTAATACCGGTTTATTATGCTTAAAAACGCTAAATCGGAATATAGGATAGTCAAAATAGGAACCAATCATGCTCTGACGCGAAACAAAAGGTCCACTACTAACGCTAGGTGGTCTTCCTTTTAAGAGAAATTAATAGTGATCTATATCTACCCATCCAAGTGTTTGCATAATATATGAGTTACTCATTACACCTACAAAATGGATACCCAAGTGTGGAAAACGTTAGTTAAGGCGAGATATCAGCCAAACTAGTGCAAATAGACTGAGTGGTTATGCGGTCCATTCATCCTTGGCCAAATCCGTAAATGAGTATATCCCAAAACACAAGTCATTATCACAACTAACGTGTCTCCCTGAGTTTTAGTTTGATCCGTAAATCCAATCATTTATTCACTAGAACCATAATTGAAATAAACTAGTTTTAATTTCGCGCAAGTTTTAATCCCGTACAAATTGTATCGAATTGCAGTTTCAAGTATTATTATTTAGGGTAAATTGATTATAACACCCTTATATACAACTTTTTGAAACTTACTCCCTAATATAAACTTTTTTGAAACTTACTCCCATTCAATTGTACTCTGATCAAAAATTGCTCCCATTTAACGAATTCCGTCAAAAAAAAAGAGAGTATGACGTATTTGCCCTTGCGTTATAATGTATGACGTATGCAGAATTTTAATATTAGACACATGTTATTAAAATTATACAAAATCAATTTCAAAACTTATCAAACACACTTCCTTCTTCATCTTCTATCTCCTCTCAAAAACACCATTGATAACCACCGTGAACACCGTCAAAACTTATCAAACACACTTCCTTCTGAAAGGAAGGTTTAGTGCAGGGAATAGAAGCTATCAGAGGCAGGCTTTTTTGGGTCTGCAATGGGGGGAAGTGGCAAATAAGCCCTATACGTTTACGCCTATGTGCAAATAAACCCCACAAGTTTCATTACGTGCAAATTAACCCCGTATGTTTAGCAATTGCTGCAATTCAGTTATATTAATAAACTTTTATAATTTAAAACATAAAGACTGAATTAACATGATTATTAATAGGTGAAAATCCAAATTTACCCTTCGTTTTATCACCTACCACACCACCACCTTTGTACCACCACATCAAGATCTTCACCACCTATAACCATCACAAGCATGAGATTATCTCAAATCCACCATCAACCACCACAACAAGTTTGACACACTCCACCTCCGACCGCCCTTGTTACTCCTAAACTGACTAAGTTGCGTCCTCGGTGTTGGATGACATGTGCCTTAGGTCGACATCGCGCGGGTCAGGGTAGTGCGCCAGTTTCACTGGGTTGTTTCCGTGTCGTGGATTGAAGAGGGTGTCACGTGGTGGTGGTGGTTCACCGTTCACGTACTGGTGATGGAGGTTCAAGTGAGAGAATATGTGCAGGGGTAGATTGGTCAATTAGCTAAAATTTTCTTACAGAAATGAAAGAAATTAAATAAGAAATAAATAAGAGAAGAGAGAAATCAGGTGAATTAATTAAATGAGACCAAATTGCACCAACTGCTAAACATACGGGGTTAATTTGCACGTAATGAAACTTATGGGGTTTATTTACACATAGAAGCTAAGTAAACGTATGGGGCTTATTTGCCACTTCCCCGGGTCTGCAATCAAGAGGGTTCAGAAAAGTCTGATGCAGGTATTGCAGATCAGATGTTTCAGGCCCTGGTTGGGTATATTGCTTTTTCTATTTGATTGTAGGATCAGTGGCTATTGCAGCGTCTCTCAGTTTGGTCTGGGTGCGTGTACAACGGTTACTGGAATGAATATAACAAACTAGAGAGTATGGGTAGAGTATTTGGAAATGCTGGGCGTTAGATATGTGGAGGAGTTTGTACTGTCTGCTATAACGGCAGTGGGTCTGAAGCTGCAAAACAGAGTTGTTGGAGCGGTTTTAGCAGATACACAATTGCTGGAATATGTTGATATTGGTTTGGGTAGCTGCTGGGCAGCATGCTCTTGGATCTATGCTTTCTTTTAGATGGCGTATTGAATTTTTACTATATTGGATCTAAAAGAGGCAAGCGTGCAGGGTAATTAAATGGGGCAAATGGATATAATAAGACCAAGGGTATAATTGTCATAAATAAGAACATTAAATAACAAATTCAAAATTTGGCCGGAATATTCTCTTTTTTTTGACGGAATTCGTTAAATGGGAGCAATTTTTGATCAGAGTACAATTGAATGGGAGTAAGTTTCAAAAAAGTTTATATTAGGGAGTAAGTTTCAAAAAGTTGTATATATAAGGGTGTTATAATCAATTTACCCTATTATTTATGAATAATGTTTAAAATAACGGAATTACTTTTTCACATACGAATTTTACTCTTTCACATATATTCTTTCCCAATATTTCCAAAGCATACCCTTTTCTAAACCCAGAAAAATTAAAGCTTTATGTTAACTTGTGTTTCCCTAAAATTGAATTTAATTGTTCCAAAAACTTGAACAATGATTATAATTAACAATTATTAACATATTTTGTGAATTACTAGGGTCAATTAATAGTTAAATAGTGAAATTAATTGGGAAAGAATTTATCAATTACTATCAAGGGGGATGAAAACAACGATTTGAGTTCATAAGGAGAAAGAAAAATTATAGAATCAATACTCAATAGTGATATCGAAGAGATTAGTTCAACGATGATGGCATGATGGCGATTAATATTACTCCGACGAAGAAAGTGTTTCTGAGCATCCGAATACCCGGTTGGTCGGCGCCGTCGACTCTGCTCAATTTATCGGCAAGACCTCCCCTGGAAGAGGGAGTTTTCTGATTTGAGGCCGAGCAAGTTTCACCTCCTCTCAGATCCAAGAGAAAAAGCAATTGAAATTGGCAATATTTCTTCTTTCTTTTGTTGCGTTTGAGAGAGGCGAAAAAAACATAATAAAGTAAGGGTTTTAAGATTTGTGTTATTCCTCTACTACATTTGTAGATCACCACACCAAAATCATCTTCAATTTACTTAATCATCAACAAAATCAAACAAATTTTCATTAATACCTTAATTAATATCTTTTTCACACAATTAATATTTTTGTTAACGGTTTTTTCACAAGAATCCGGATTCGCAAAAATTAGTTTGTGGTCGCGGTATTTTGGGGAGTGACGTCGGTCGGAAAACGAAGCAAAGGTTGAACGGAAATTTTCGGAGCAGGTGGTGGTGGTGGTGGTGGTGAATGGAGTAATGTCAATCGGCGACCGGAGAAAGGTTGAGCGGAAATTTTCGATCGGAGCAAGTTGTATGGTGGTGAAGGGAGATGAGGAAACAAAGAAAAAAATGAGAAGGGTAAAATTGTAAAATTTGTATGTGAAAGAGTAAAATTCGTATGTGAAAAAGCACGATCCAAATAATGATTAGCCGTTTAAGATTTTCGATTTGTAATATAATTTCATATGACCGACATACTAAAAATATTGTAATATTAACAACATAGTTTATATTCAAAATATATCAAAACTCAATGATTTATATAAATTTGAAATAACATAGCGGAATTACAATATACAATGATAAGTAAATGTTAATACAAAAATCTCAATTTTTTTTCATTATATAAGCATTTTTCATCGTCACAACTCACTCATAAATGAGCCGGTCGTTTCAACTTATAATGAAATAGGTTGCTCATACTCTAGATGATCAGTATAATTTTTACCTTATCAGAAAAAAGATACGATTGTCCATAAACCCGTCATTACTCGTATTTTTGTGAATGTTAAATATACCTATTATGGTAATTTTCTTTTGCAATTTCAATATCGCATTTTTTTATCGTGTCATTATTATTTAACTTTACTCAATTTTTTTTTTCGATTGCAAAAATCCACAGGTCTTAATTATTATATTGTTTATTGTAATTATTTATTGAATATATATATTATTATGTAATAGTGTTAGAAGGACGTTCCTTGATATTAGGCTATTTAGCATATTACTACCTAATAAGTTTAAAATTTTGCATCTTACTAGCCAATATGTTCAATTATTCAAATAACTACCTAATAAGTGTAAAAACTGACACGATTACTACCAAAATGACGAAAATTGCTAAAAAATGACGGAAATCAATTTATTTCGTTCCGTTTAAATTTAAAACCTAATTTAATACCCATATTACCCTTCCCCTCTCCTTCCTCCATTAAAATACCTTTCTACTTCAACAAAACTCATTTCTCCTTTCATCAATCTCATTCTATTTCATCAATGATATGGAACCCATTTCCCTCAGATTTTCATCAATCTTGTTCTATTTTCATCAATAAATCCCAGATTTCTCCCTAAATCTTCACATTTTTCCGGTGGTAACATGTCTTCAAGGGTCTAATCGGGGGAAGAAGAAAGTTGGTTGTTTTTTTTGGGTGAAATTGAGAAATTCCGGAAAAAAAAGTTGTTGGAATAATGGAGAGAATGATAGAAGAAAGTGAGAATAAAGAGATTGATTTGAATGTTGAACCAGAATCATGGAGTTCAATCGGGTGAGGGAGAGAGTTGAAGATGTTTTATTAAGAAAGGGTAAAATCGTCATTTCACTTATCCCGAACATTTAAAACTAACTTAAGTTCGGTTTTCGTCAAAAAGGTAGCAAACTGATTAATGTTGTGTGATTTTAGGTAGTAAGTTGCAAAATTAATTATACTAGGTAGTAATATACAATTTTTTGAACTTATTAGGTAGTAATTTGTCATATTTCCTTGATATTATTATATTTTATTTTTTGAGTATATAATATTAAAGTTAATGTAATACAAATGACCTAAAACTGTATTATTTTATATATTATTATATAATATTTAATTTCATATTATATAAAATGTATTTGTGTATCCATTATTTAATGTTTACGAAAGTATATCACAAGTGTTACGTAATATTTCTAAAACTATGGTCAGGCATGCAATATCGAATATGAGGCGGTTATCGTGTAGGAAAATCATCAAAGAAATTGCGGGTCCCACCTGATAGATTTAAAAAAAAAAAAATTGTGTTGATGACGTGGCTCAACCAGGGCTTCCTAAATGTTTCTGTAATTATATAGATATAAGATATACCTTTAAGGCTCAGAAATTTACCAAACAGTAAAGATAAGTGAGTGCGAATAAGGGTGAGATTCGATCTAAGATCGGATCGTCGAATAACCTCTCAAAATTACCTGTTTTATGCGATGAACTCAGCAAAGCTTTCGTCAATGACTACAGTGTCAACCTCTAGACCGTTAATATCACGTCCTATAAACATCAAAACATCAAAAATGAGTCGAAAAAGAGAGCAATGGAAACTGGGCAGAATTTCGGCCAGCCCAAAACGCAAGCTTGCTTACCACACTGTTTTTCGAACCAGACCAAAGACCGAACTTAAAAATGGACCAAAGACCATCAGACCTAAAATTTTCGATCTTTGACCGGACCAAACCCGAAAGGCCGAAATATTTGGAATGGTCCGGTCTTGGACCGACTTGAACCTAAACTATTTTTTTTCACTATTTAGTATACGATAATTACGTTTTAATTCCGCTAAATAAAATGCATTTAAACAGTTAGACGATACTTTTTATGAAAATCATTGACAATACTAATTTATAATGTCTTTTGAAAATAAAATGTTAATTTAATTCAAAATATTTTAATGATTAGTCTTAAAAACATGAACTTTGGCCCACTCGATCAACCTAAATTAACCGGTCCTGAACCGGACCGGACCGAAGAGAAAAACTTGAAAAACTAAGAACTGAGGATCGGACCAAAATAATTCGATCCGAATTTGGTCAAGACCAGATGATCGGTCCGGTCCATTTTCCGATCCGGACCTAAATTTGGAATCGGTTTAATTCCAAAATCCAAGTAAGACGAATTGATGTAAACTTTGTGCACAAAGACACCGTCCATTCGGCATACTCACCTTTGGCCTAATAATCAAACACAAAAAGACATACTTTATGGCCTTCATTATCATTTATCACTAGTTCATGTGAACCTCACTATCTCCTACCCACAACCCTCTCCATATATTGTGGGTTTATATATTTTCAACTTCACCACTTGTCGTCCTCCATTCCATTGTAAACAAGAAGATAATAATCCTATACAAGCAAATAGTAGTGAAATAATTAAGCACACCAAAAATGGGATTAGGGGTTACAAATGTAGGTCTGGTACGCGTAGCGACCATGATTGTTGTGATGGTGTGTGTTTTTGCATTGATGGCAAATGCGCAATGTGAAGGTGATATTTCAGGGCTAATTAGCGAATGTGCAAAGTATGTGATGAAGGCGGGTAAGCAAAGCCCGCCTTCATCAGAGTGTTGCACTGTGGTTAAGAAGTCTGATATTCCATGTCTATGCAAGTATGTGACTAAGGATATTGAGCAGTATGTTAGTGTTAAGAAGGCTGTTTATGTTGCTCAATATTGTGGCCTCGCTCTTCAACATGGTTCTAAATGTGGAAGTAAGTCTTTCCATTTACACTTCTAATCTACATACTCTTTTTTTTTTTTTTTTTTCATTCCTTCATCCCTCTAAACCAAATTATGGACACTTACTTTTAACTAATTATTATTATGGACTCGCATATCAGTATCAGATAAAAAACCTAGAATTTCTAAGAAATAACAACAGCCTGGTATGTGAACCAAGTGTTGCGGATCTAGTGGAGATCCGGGTTACCTCAAACATTCAAAGAATGGACTGCGAGCTCTGGGTTCGAATCTCCCTAGATGATGAGAATCGGCCACATTTTTTCTAGAGAGCATTAAACCTCCTCGTTATAAAAAAAACCTTCAGATATGAGTAGTACGACTTAACCCCTTTTATCTTGAGACGGATATTATCACCATCTTGAGCGAGATCAACTAATTATTTGTTTTTTGTTTTTTGTTTGCAGGCTACACCATTCCGTCTCAGTGAGTAGTGCTGCAAAAATATAGACCGTAACTTCTAGCAATGACAAATTAAACGGCTACACTCTTAATGTTGTGCCTCTCGTAGAATGTAATGGTTGAGTTCTTATACTCTACCATAGCATTAGCATGTACCAACTACCATGTCTTCATCACTTCATCTACTTCGTCAAATAAATAAAAATAAAAATATTATGCATGTGTGTTTATTAATCATCATATCCATATTTAGTTGTTCTGGCCTATTCTTGTTTCACAAATTCTTGTTTAAATACGGTTTGTATATTAAAGGGCGTCTAGTTTTAGTTAATAGATTATACATATCAGAATTACCACTTGATTTTGTATTTTTGAGATTTATGTTAAGATTTTTTGAGTTTTCTTTAAAAACATGAGTTTTTACTATAAAATATTTGAGTTCGTTTACTAAAATATTAAGCCAAAAAAATACAATATTGTTAAAAAACTGAAATTTATAAATTCAATTAATATTGAATTTTGTCATTAAGACTTTTGTATAAAACTTATAAATTTTAAGTACATATAAATTCAAAAACTAGAAGAATATGAGGTATATCGGATTCATGATCTTTTTCAAGTCTAATTTGCAAGATGAAAATAAAAGAGAATTAGGCTTTGTTATTGGAAAACGACAAAAGCAGATTCATAATAGCGGATAATGTTAATAGAATACAGTTAGCATAACCGACCCCTCGTAATGCCACACCCGCCCCATCATTCAACCCTCAAGTGCCACTCTCGCCCTTTAGAAACACCCTTCACCACCCCCTAAAACGCCACATTATTTGGTGAGGTTAAGATGAGGTGAGATTGTCGGTGGGAGAAAAGGTATGAGGTGGAGGGTGTGTTAGAATGATGACATGTTAGTCGGATTCATATGATCCAGTCAAACACCTAATATGAACTGGTAAAGATTACTTAATACCTGACATAAACGGATAAATAATAATTTTGACATGAATGAATTGTTACATGACATGTTAACCGAACTAACCTGATTCTGTAACAACCGAGACCCAGCCAAGAGTTATCCAATCTAAGGCCACACCCAGACTATGTCACGATTCGAAATGATCTGATCGAAGCCAGTTTAACCCAGGAATGCAATTGAGTTGAAATTAAAAATAAGATGGCCTAAATTTAAAACAGCCCGACTAAAAACAAACCTGACACCCCCGACCACCCCAATTATCACGACTTTATTTTTATTTGATCATGACTTGTCTCGTTATCCATACTCACCTCAACCAGGATAACAAATTTGGAGGTGCATCCATATAACCCAACCCAGACCCAATACGTTTGACAGATTCAACTCTCTAGCCTCTTCTGATTTATCTTGCAATCTCTCCCATATTCCATCCAAGGAGGCATTACTGTCGTAATTATCAATGGCCTCCTTTTGTATTTGTTATGCGAGAATGCGAAAATATCAATGTAAAGATTAGAAAAGAGGTAACCAGATTCGTAGTGACGTGGTAACAGAATTACTGCCTTGAAAACTATTTCCAGTATGACCGTGGTGGCAATAAGCATATGACCATTAGTCCCCCAAGGTTTCACACTACTGCACTCAGAAACGTCCACTCAAGTCTGAGAGCATTGGAACGATTTTACTTAGCTTAACCCAGAAATTTCAGAGAGATTATAGAGAAGAGAAAGAGAGGAGAAGAGAGGAAGTGAGTTGTGTTTCAGAGTATCCTATTGAGTTGCGAGCTGCTCTATTTATAGCAAATAGAGCAGTAACGAGGAGCCAAAACCGTTCCACAAAAGGAGGCAGTCAAAGGCTAAAAACCGGGAGCAAGAACAGGTCTTGCTTGACTGGTTGTTACAACAACTCAAAACAAACAGATACACTAACACAAGCCCATTCCACATACACATGCCAAAAGAGTAAAAATGGGCCGTTGGCCCGCACCGCAGGTGCTCTACCCAAACCCCAACCCGACCCCGAGCACGAACCGAGCCGACGCGCGCATGTGTGTTTGGACCCAAACCCACTGGCCCAAGGCTCACAACAAAAACCCCTTGAACCATTCTCTTAACCATACAATGAAGGGAAGATTAATAAACTAGAGAGTAAAGTTGTTGCCCACCGATGTGGGACAACAAACTACTACATACTGCATACTAAATGCAAAGATGCATGCCACTGACATTTCATTAATTTCCAACAATCCTCCACTGATGAATAAGAGAGAAACAAAGATAAATTTCTGGGTAAAAGAAGGATTGGATACTTAGGTATCAATATCTTTCGTTTTGAATTGACACTTTAGTGAGATGAGGAAACAAGTTACTTACAGCGAGAGAATATCTTGTGATTTGTATTCCTAAATGAGCTTTGGCTGATACCGGCCCCCCACAACACATATCATACCTTCAAAAGCGTATCGTTCTGCGAGATCAAAGTGCAACACACTTTTTTTAGCCATGCGCTTTACCTCAGTACGTACTTACAGCTGTGTTCGTAGGACTTCTCGTAGTCTTATGATCATTACACCTACGTAGTTGGCTCAAGTGCTTCTCAATAACACTTTTTACTTGAGCCATTAAGGACATAGTCCAACCTTATGTACAATTCATCAAGTGCATCTCAAAGTACCACCATAAAGGCTATGAATCATACTACGTCATAAAGACAAAAGACTTCAGACCTAATCAAGTATCACTATTTATCTTAACTTATGGTCTTAAGTCCCATTCCCCTTGGCGTATTTCTGACTAGTCTGCTAGTCAGTCCCTTAGTAAAGGGATAAGCAAGATTGTTTTCAGACTTCACATAGTCCAAAACAATTACTTCATTCTCAAGGAGTTGTTTAACTACAACATGCCTGTTCGAATGTGTTGTTTCTTCGTATTATAGACACTATTCTTAGCAACACTAATTGTAGCTTGTGAGTCACAGTGTAATGGGACAGACGAGGACGAGGTCAGGGTCTAAGTGAGGTCGATACTGGAATACGGATACTATAAAAAGGTCGGTTTCGGAGGTCGATGTAATATATTTTGCTTGATGATTATTACGGTATGGCTTCTTAAATTGTTTAAAAAACGTTTTGGGGAAGAGTTTAACGGTCAGCCTCAGCCATGTTTAATTGAACCCCCATGTCCCCAAAATCCAGTATCCTGACATGTATCCATTGACAAAACTACATGCAACCAATGCTAAGAGCAAAATCAGTAACTGAGTAAAGTCATTAATAACAAATTACATGCACCCAATAAGCTCCTCTTCTGTAAGTTGTCACCTTTTTTTGAATTTTCTCCAGTACCACTATAAATACACACCTCTTCTAATTATATTACATCATCATCTTCTTCTTCTTCTTAATTACTATCCTAATAACATAAGAATGGCATGCCTGATTACCGCCCGTGTTTTTCTTTTTACAATGTGTTTAGGTGTAATTGGGGTTTATTATGGTAACATAAAAGTAGGAAATGGGCAATGTGGGGGTGATTTGCAAGGGCTTCTAACCCAATGTGCAGCCTTTGTTTCAAAACCCGGCCCCATCACCGACCCGACCCAAGGATGTTGTGACGTGATAAAGACCATTGATGTTGATTGTGTTTGTAAGCATATTACCAAACAAGCTGAACAGATGATTAGCATGCCTAAGGCCATGCATTGTCTTCAGTTTTGTGGCAAGCCTTTGCCACATGGCTCTAAATGTGGAAGTAACTCCATTTACTCACTATCTAATTATTTTGCTTCTTCTCTTCTCAATTTCTCTAATATTTTTTATTTTAATTACGTACAAGTGACACCCTATGTCTCTATGTGATAGAATGTCACTTCACTTACTTGTTCATACAGCGACTCGGTACCATCGTCTCATACGTTTTTGTATAGGGTCTATC
This sequence comes from Silene conica, assembly GCA_029255685.2. NCBI lineage: Eukaryota > Viridiplantae > Streptophyta > Magnoliopsida > Caryophyllales > Caryophyllaceae > Silene > Silene conica. The sequence continues at coordinate 17,090,464 of CM055313.2, read as the reverse complement.
ATTTAATAGAACTTATATTTTGTGTGAGGGGTCCTAGGTATCGTACCAATTTTGCTTATGCTTTTTTCCTCTGTACTAATTCTCAAACGACGGTTTCACAATAACAGTATTGTGCGATCTCTAAAGCATAGGTGGCTAATTAGTTTTTCATTTTTTTTTTTAAAAAATTAGTTATTAGTGTATTTTATAGCTCATCTCACAATACTTGATCCAGTAAGTCTCCCTTGCGTCGGATATATCCGTCGCAAACTTATAACAGGTCAAGTTTTGCAACTTATTTAGATAAGACAAATCATAGGGAGTCTCAAAAACTTGTCTTTTCCTACTTAAATGAGTAGTATTTGACCCGTCGCAAGTTTACGACGGATATACCTGTCACAAATGAGAATTTGTATACTTGATCTTAATATATGTTACTGTTTTACATGAGTTTTACTATTTCATTTGTTTTTGAAGGTTACACGGTTCCACGAGTGATGAAGGAAAATGGGGTGAATTAAAGAGAGGCCAGAACTTCAATATGATGGCAACAATAATGTTCTTCCTACTAGGCGTAATGGTTGTTCTAAGCATTGTTGTGTGTACTCCTAATGGTTACTTGCATGGTATGAGATGCTGTGTTTGTGAAGTGTTGTTTTAAACTTTTGCAAGATTTGGTGTGAGTGTGTCACTTGGGACGTCTTCTACTTGCTATTCTTGTTATTTTTTGTGTTTTTTTTGTTGTGGGAAATACTTGTTATTCTTGTTCGGAGTAAATCAAGTACCCTTTTTTTTAATTTTTATTTGACCGATAATTTATATCGACTTGGAAATTATAAATAAATATTTCCTTTGAACTTAGGATTCAAAAGTTCAAGTCTATTGAACAAATCTTGTTCAAGCAAGATTGTTGACATGCTAAATTGCACAATTAATTAAAGATAAATCAACTGGGCTAAACTAATGCAGCAAGGAAGTCGGGATCATATTCACAGGGAGACAAATGTGAATTTTATATGCTTATTCTAAGTTCGTCACGGTCACAAACTGGGGTTTGATTTGTTTTCTTTATCTAAATTAAAAGATTGAAATTGAATAAAAAGAAAGAAGGACGCGTAGACAAGATTTGATCAAAAGAGAAAACAACTAGGATGTCGGATTGTCGGTTCACCATGATATTACGCAGTTTAGTTAAGGGTAAGGTCTGGTCAGTCTTTACTGGGAAGGGTTGTGGAAAGGTCCTCTCGGTCCGCTATCCGCCCTAGATTCTTCCTAAAATGTTCTCGCTCTGATTAGGGTTATATATTGTTCATAGTAGGTCTAATTCATTCCAATCTCTCGATCTAAGTTTGAATCTAAACGTATTAATTAACTTATTGCGTGCACTCAACATATTAATTACTATTATATTGCTATGAAAACAATATATTCTCTCGCGAGACTAAACAGATCTAAAGAGAACTTCACTGCTTATTTATCATGGCTCCCCTAATCCCATCATTAAGGAATTAGCTACTCATGGATTTGCTAATAAAACTAACAAAAACGGTATGAACTAGAGCTATAACTAAAGCAGAAATTAATACTAAAGCAATTGAAAGCAAACAAAAATTGAATAACTTGATAATTAAAATAGAGTAAGGGGAGAAGAAGATTAAAATTTTGTGATCCGGAATTAAGAATGACAACGAACGCTGAAATATTAAGTGCTTAAAAAAAGTCTCTAAACATGAAGTATTTGATACTAATGACCTAATTATCTCTCCCATATATAGGAGAGATATTTTATTAAGCAAAAAATAATAAACTAAAATATCTTAAACACGTAAATCCTAGCGTATTTGGCAAAGCACTCGATCGAGTAACTCCCATGTTACTCGATCGACCAAATATCAACTCAATGCACTCGATTGAGCACTTTGGTCACTCGATCGAGCACTTTGGTTACTCGATCGACTGCTTTGTCGTCGCGCAGTTCCTGCAATGCGCTCTGAATTTCAAATAGCCGCCATTTCTTCATTACTTAGGCAAATAGAGCGTTTTCGGTGGTTTTGAAAAGCTATCAGGATAACCTTTCACCTCCAATTTAAATAACTTGATTATAATTTGTAAAACTCGAGTTATGTCTCTTAAAAGTAGGCACTAGCAATGTGAACCTCATAATATCACTCCAAAGTATCACTAATAACCAAGTAAGGGTTTAATTCAATCCTTAACCTCTTCAATTGTTCGGTAAGCTTTCGTAGTAGTAGGAAATCCGATATATAGCTCTTATAAGTCTCCATGTGCTCAAGAATCGGCTCAAAATGCGCAACAAAGTTTAATTTCCTGTAAAATCATTACGAATACACCAAAGTAACAAATGTCGTTTGTTGATGAAAGTTGATTGAAACTGTTATGCTATAAGTGGTCGTGAGACGAGCCAAAGAAGTAGCTTGCGAACCACCCTGAGTGTTAGTATATGAGATGCTATCCAGTTACGTGTGAACATTAGCTGAATTACCTGCGTTGGATATGGTATGTAGTTGAGGATTCGTGATATGTGTATGGCGATTTGTAAAAACATGAACCGTAAAAACGAAAATTTTGACATGAGTAGGAGTAGGATGGGGTGTTTGGTAGCTTTGAGCATCGTCTTTATTTATGTTAATTATTGGTGAGTATGTCAGTTTGTAGAGATACATGACTGATCGTAATGTAAGAGTACGTAGATGTTAGATTTCATGTTGGTTTGGTATGTAGAGTATGCACTTGTGCTCACTATGTTGTACTATCATGACGCCAGTCGTTAGACATTGATGGGTGGCATATAATAATTAGTTATGCGGATTATATGCATATAACTGTAACCGTATATGATTTACATGAAACTCGAGATATGTCGAAGGGCTAGTGCTGCTTGTGTTGGGAAGGCAGCAAACTCTTAAAACAGAGCGTACGTACATGTGTCAAACCCATGACTTTGAAGCACTCCCCACATGCTTGGGAAAGCTTTACCCTTTTGCTACTTCAGAATCCTTAAACACTTAATACCATTTACTAATTATACCTAATAAAGTTCACCCAGGCCTGAGATTCGTCACAGCGTGATAGGAAGTGTACACTTATATAATTAATTACGGATTTACGGTATAGATTTCATTGAAAGACTATAACAGAGTGGTTCGGAGGCAGTGCGTGCCCTCTACTTTTCCTACAATAAGTGAATTGGGTGTGATTAATAATTATCAATCCTTATTGATCCATTTCCAATTTCTAGGAATTATGACGACCTCTACTTTTCCTACAATAAGCTCATATTATCTACTTCCCGCGTTTGAAGTAGGTTCAATGTAGCTGTGGCGGATGTGGGAAGCAAAGGACGGCAGGTATCCTTACGAAACCCAAAATTATCCTTTATTTTTAATATAATGATGTTGGTGGAGTAGTAAAGGATTTGACTACCTGACACCCCATATCCCTAACTCCACACCGATAGTGTGTAGACCCAGGTTCGACACCTACAAGCTATATTATATTCAGGGCCGGCTATTTGGGTGTGCGGATCGTGCGGTCGCACATGGCCCCCAATTTTTGGGGCCTAATAAAATTTAATTAAAAATATATACTCCCTCTGAGTCATAGTAATAGTTCTTTTACCTTTATGCACAACAAATAAGGAAATGATTCTAAACCACACAAAACACCCTACCCCACACTCAATTGATTTTGGACCACAAAAAAGTTACTAAAAATGGAAAGAGGAACCATCACTAAACTCGCACAAAAAAGGAAGTAAGAACCATTACTCCGACTCGGAGGGAGTATTAATTAGTGTGACTAGTGTAGAATTTAAGAGAGAAGGAATTTCATAAGACAATTGTAATTTATTTTATTAATAGTTCGTTATGTGAAACACTTACATTGATATCATATTTATACTTCTCCGAAGATAATAACGGTATCTTCTAATAGTAGTAGCATAATATATAGTATTATTTTATAATATAATATTATTCCGATTACGGTATATTGTAATATACCGTAATATCTTCAACATCCCCCTCAAACTCATGGTAATTTGAAAAAAATTCCATGAGTTTGCACACAAAAATAACCAAAAAAAAAAAGTATGAAAAAAAAGACGGTTTCTTCAGTCTTCAATCTTCAAACTTAGATAGAAACGTCGCAACTTTTCGAACTTGTCTAGAAAACTTCGTCGGACGGAAACGATGTTGTTTTTCGGGTCCGTCAAAATATCAAATATCAAACGATCAATATTTTCGAAATGTAGATTGGCATAATGGTATAGTCTGTGATGTTTTGGGCTTTTCATGTTCATGCATCTCAGTTCGATTCTCCATGTTCATGCATCTCGGAGACGGCCCTGATTATATTTGGTATTTTGTGCGATATTTAGTTATGTTAGTAGGTAAATAAAGTTAAAAAAATTGTGTCATTTCAAACCCAAATTGCTGCATACGTCCCTACAATGTAGCGCTGGAAATCATTCTCATGTTTCTTAAAATAGGGTGATGTTGATTGGAATTGGCAAATTACGATGATTTCTATAAGATTTAAATTAGTAATTACGAGTACTATTTACTATAAGGGGACGTTAAGGGATGATAGACATTAGACGAAAACATATACTCGTAGTCGGAAAAGAGAGATAATGTAAAGGAGAAGAAGTAATGAAGTAAGTGGGTGTCTGGTGAGTGGTGAGTGGTGAGTGTTAAGTTGGGGCAATAGATACAACTGTCGTGCATGTTGAAATCTGAGTTATTCCAGACAATTTGTTTTGTTGCCCAACATTCTATGATTTCTATCTAAGCCTCGCATGTTCATACTTCCCCACTTCTCTCTCAATTATTCACATCTTTCATCTCTTTTTTGGTCTACATTATGCTGCATTTTTTGGATCTACTCCCTTCTTTGGGTCACTTCCATATGTTATGTTTCCTGGCCGTACTATAAAACCTCGTCATCAATCATACATTCATACTACAACCATATAACCACCTTTCATATAATTTACCCATTTCAAATAACCTCATCCAAGTATCTCAAATTGACCCGACTTGAACATACAATTCCAATATGGCCCCAATCCAAATTCACTATGCTCTGCTCAACCCCGTAATTATCGTAACCTATCATGATCCAACCTAATACCACCTTACCAAAAATGATATATTATCATTGATAATAATATTGCTAGAATATTATTTAGCACACATATTACAATTTGTTATGGTTTATGAATGTAAAATAAATTAAAGGCGTTAAAAAATAAGAGATTCGATAAATCCAAAGCCGAGACACACAACGTGAATTGAATAACAATAATACGAGTCTTGTTGAAGATGCAAATTGACGACACATGATAATTCCACATACATTTGAGTAGTTGAGTGTAAAAGAGCATAGGACATGGGAATGAGACGTTACAGAGTAGTAGGTTGGGTACTTTAGGATAACAGTACGTTGTCTAACATATTATTAACATGTGATGTGCCGCCAACAAGCTTAACAAGCTTATCATTTAATCAACTTGTTACGTTAATAAATTTGTCTATTAGCTAGGAAGCCTGGGTTCGACTCCCATTACAATCATTTTCGTAACATTACTTTCATTTTAAAAAAATTCAACATATTTTGAGAGTCTCCGTTTTATTATTGCACAGGGCTTTCGAATTATTTGAGACACCCCTGGTAAATAGAGAATAGTCCAATAATGTTCAAGGGGTTATGCCTCATGGACATGGAGTCATGGACTCAAGTGTCAACTATGCCACTATGGCTCCAACTCTGACTATTCTCGATACCGGCTAACAACTTTCAAATACAAAAATCCGTTACAAGTAGACGCTTACAATAAAGCAAGTGGAAAGAAATGCATGAGGAAATTGAGTATTTCATGGGTAGTTTAACATTTCACCCAAAATACCAAATTTTAATCTGGAAACTTTTAAGAGGTCATAACTCGTTTTTACAAGTTCAGAAAGCGATAATTGTTTATTTTTTTTGTTTTAGTTAGTTTGAATGAATGTAGGCCCGCGCTGGATGATGGTATATATTGAGATATGCACACTATATAAAATGATAATAGTAGTGAGTTTTGAAGGCTTCCATGGTCTGCAATGTCTAAGAAGCGAAGTTGGTTCTGTTTCATCAAAAAACTTTTGTTTCAAGATTCACATAACCAACAACACAAGGTAATTACACTCTTTATCTATTGCTGTATGTTGCAAGACTACAATTCATTTAGTCAAGCGATTAAGATAGAGGTACTCCGTAGTTTGTAGACTAAATACTTGATAGTCGTACCTTAGCGTCACTAACGGGTGACTTCTGTGGTGTATAAAAAGTGCAAGAGAAGAAGATGGGTGTTTGGAAGGGTAAGAAGGACAAGCAGAGGCCTGCTGCCATCACCACCACCACCACCACCACCACCACCACCACCACCTACAGAAGCAGTAGTAAAAATAAATGATTCGGAAGAGGTTCCGAAAGCCATGACAGAATGCAAAAATGATGTGTCCAACTCCAAGTGTAGGGACATATTAAAAGATGAAGCCAACATCTTCTCATTTACAGCTATGATCAGAATTCATGTACAACATCAGTCGGCCACTAAGATTCAAACCGCTTATAGAGCTCATCTTGTAACTTCCCTTTTTCCTTTTCTTTTTTCGTATTTCAGAAATCACCGTGAAATAATATGTATGCAGAAGTTAGCTTATTTGAGTTTGTGTAATTAGGCTAGGAAAGCTTTGAGGGCATTAAAGGGATTTGTGACCCTCCAAGCTATTATACGAGGCTGTGCAGTCAGACGGCAGGCTGTCACCACATTGAAATGCTTGCAATCCATTGTAAGTATCCAATCTCAGATCTGTGCTAGGAGAAGCCAGATAAGTCAGGGCTATTGCAGGAATTTACTGTGCTTGGATCCCACAAATGGGAAGCCCAAGGTAAATTTAGCCACCCATTTTATATTATTCAGTTATAGCCAACATATCTGATCTGAGCTCACAATATGAAAGTGTATTAGTTTCTGTTTTGGTTTCTTTATCAGATTTGTAGTTTTCTGTGCGCAGACAATGGAGATACAGTTCAGAAGAGACAGAAGATCAGATTGTGATCTTCTCACTAAAGATCAGGAAATTGATAGCATCATAGGAAAAAAAGAAGCTATTATAATTAAGAGACAGAGGATCAGAACACATTCTTTCAATCACAGGGTAAATCTTATTCTTTTTGTTATAGAAATTAGTCACAATTAACAATGGGTTTTAAACCCGCGTCATGAGTATAATAACAGATTTGCTTATAAAATAGTTCATCTGATTCTTGTTTTACACAGATCTCTACCGACTCAGAAGAGGGGAGTTCTGATGGCCGACTTAAATACTGGCTAAAGCAATACGTTAATGATCAACTCGAGACCAACGAGGAGAAAATCGTAGGAAAGCAACCTAAGAGGAGGGACATAGAGGGCTTGCATAACTATGATACTGTATCCGGACCCAGAAGATCATTACAAAATCATAAGAAGCAAAGTTTCTATAAAGAAGATAGTTTACATCCAAGCTCCTCCCCCACAAGTCTCCCGACTTACATGGCCGCAACTAAATCTGCAAAGGCTAAAACAAGATCTTTGAGCTCTCCAAGGCTAAGATCGATCCATTTCGAAGGTTATTCAGATGGCGATTCTCCTTACAAGCAAAAACTCTCTCCTATGTCATCTATAAATAGTGAGGTAACTAGTAGTAGCTTTAGCAAGGTTAGTAATAAATCCTGTTATTCATCTTCCCAGCAAAAGTCTCCAACCCTAAAAGGTCTGTCGGGTCCTGTTAGATCAAATAGAATAACGGGCAATGTTCGTCTCGATGTTTACTAAAGAGTATCAGGAGATTGTCAGAGGGTGAACCTCTTGTATAGTGGCAGGTTAAACCTAGCTTAATATACATATATATTGCCTATATCCTTCTGGTTTTTTAGTAGTTTCTAAGCTTATGCAGTAAGTTAAATCACTGCCAAAAGCTCCAGTTTCTGCTTCGTTAAAATTCAGATTATAAGGATAGATGTGAAAAATCCAGATAGTAGGTAACCATCAACAAAATTTTCTACGGGTCATGGGAAGTGGGAAAATTGAGTCTTGTTTGTTTGCCCGGGAATTAGAAATTACTATGTAACTCTAATTCCTAGAAGTCACTTACCTAGCCAGTGGAAGTTCGCGCATGAATTGAAATTTCTACATTCAACCAAACAACGTTTACATGATTCACGTGATTTTCAAATTCATATGAATTTAATCATCCCGGGAATTTTATCTTCCCAGGTCGAACCAAACGACCCCTAAATAATGAGCAATCTGTTCAATGAGTATATAGTCTATAAATTGGGAGAAAATTGTTAAACGAATGTTCTCTATAAAGGTTGAAGAACAACAGAGCAGTTTCACCCGGAACAGGTAATGAATTATGGTTTTAAACGGACTCAGGGCCACTCGGGAGTGGCTCGTAACCATCATGGTGCTTAGGAGTGCTGGAGTGTTGAACTGGGATAAACTTGAGAATAACTGCGACCACTAAACTCACGGCTCCTATCGCTGTGCTTAGAAGCCACTGCTCTCCGGTCAAGGGAACGGTGTCAGCAAAAGTACCCAACAATTGCACGATAATCACTTGGAACACTGCCGTGCATGTTATGATACCCAGGAAAACCCAGTTTCTGTGTATTCCTTTCAGAACATTTATCTTCTCCATGTCTCTGCTGTTAATTTCATTGAATACCTGTGCACGAAGACGACACAGTTAGTGGTCAAGGGAGTAAGGTGGGTTGAGCCATTTCTGGTTCGGTCCGACTAAGCCTGTGTATAAATAAACAAGAAAAGGACAAGGGGTGTTACCTGACAGAAGACAAAGGTGTTGAAAATAAAGGTGTTGAGAGTTTTAGTAGCAGATGAGCCAGTGAGATTTAAGAGATGCTTGCCCTTAAGTTGAAGATATCCCAGGACTGCCAATTGATAGATGCTATGGCCGATGATATTCCGCCACATTGTTTTGGTTATAAAATGAGCGTCCCTCCCGACAGGAGGCCGATTCATAAGTTCATCGCTTGGTGGTTCAGTGGCCAGTGCTAGGGCACCCAGGGTGTCCATTATCATGTTCACCCACAGCAACTGAACTGCAGTCAGAGGAGCTGAGCCTGCAGTATTTTTGAACAATTTGAATTAATAGAAATAAATAATTACCCTAACCAACAGTTACATGAAGGAAACCAAATCCATCCTAACACCCTGAAACTGGCCTGCCCACCCAATCGCCAGCGAGAGTGATTAGTTTTAGAATGATTTTAGAAACGAAGGCTTGTTAATGAACCTGAAAGGCAGGCAGAGACAAAGTTGATAATGAGAGCAACAATGTTAACTGTCAACTGAAACTGCACAAACTTCTGGATATTAATGTAAACAGCACGACCCCATCGTATAACAGTTAGTATGGTTGTGAAATTGTCGTCCATGATGACAACATCAGCATTTTCTTTGGCAACCTGAAACGTAGTAAAACAAACATTCAAGTAAATGGTAAAAGCAATAAAAGTTGGAAGTAAAGTTTTAGGATGTGGTTAAAAGTTAAAACCTCGGTTCCTGCTATTCCCATGGCAAGTCCAATGTCGGCTTCATGTAAAGCAGGAGCGTCGTTTGTCCCATCTCCTGTAACTGCTACTACTTGGCGAAACTGTTGCCTTAACTGTGTTACTAATGTATGCTTGTCTAATGGCATTGAACGGGCCATCACCTGGAAACAAGCAGACTATCAAAACTGAGTATTATCCTTGTCGATGAAAGAAATACATGTTTCATTCATTTTGAGTTTTTTTTTGTCTGATGAATCAAGTACCTGCAAATTTGGTATAATGTCCTGCATTTCCTTGGGGCTCATTTTGCGAAAATCCGGACCTTCAATAGCTAGGCCTTCACTGGTTAATATGCCACATTCTTTAGCAATAGCTTTAGCAGTATTAATGTTATCTCCCGTCACCATTCTAACAGTAATCCCAGCTGCTAAACAAGTATTTACAGCCTCTTTAACCCCTGGTCGCACCGGATCTTTTATACCCACAACCGCTATCAGTGTATAATTCTCTTCAGGAATGCTATCACCACTATAGTTCTCCCCCATATCCTTGTATGCTATACACAAAGTTCTCAAGGCTTCTGATGCAAACTTGTTAATAATCTCGGTAACCTTGTGTCTCAATTCCTCTGACAACTCTAATGATTTCCCGTCAGGATCCAAAACCTTGTCACACATTGCCAATACGATTTCTGATGCGCCTTTGCAGAAGGCTCGAAACTCACCAGAAGGTAGCACTACCAAAACTGACATCTTTTTCCTGTTGGAATTGAATGGCTCGACTTTGACAATTTTCGAGTTGTTTTGAAGTGTGTTATAATCGCCTCCTAGAAGCAACCCGAGTTCTAAAATGGCGGTCTCAGTTGGGGTTCCCAATATTTTTGGTTTTCCGTCATCTCCTCTAACAACTTCAGAACCCGTGTTTAAAAATATAGCTTGGAGTAAGACATTATGTACATTGTTAGAGATAGATTTAACCACATCATTGCTTCTAATGTCTTTAACTTTGCCATGAATCCATAACTTGGTAACCACCATGTGATTTGTAGTTAAGGTACCTGTCTTGTCTGTACAAATACAGTTTGCAGACCCCATTGTCTCACAGGCTGACAGGTGACGAACAAGCGCCTTGTCTTTCATCAGTTTCTTCATAGCAAAGGCAAGGCTTAGAGTCACAGCCAAGGGCAGTCCTTCAGGAACTGCAACCACAACAATAGTCACAGAAGTCGCGAAGTAATTCAAAAGCTTCAGCGCGTCATTTGAAGACCAATTTCCCATATCATTATTGTTCATTTTGTGTATTAAAAACCTTGCAATCAAAACAAGTAATGTCAAAACCGCGAACCCTAAACCAATCTTCCCAATAATAGTGGCCACCCCATTAAGCTTCACTTGTAAGGGTGTCTCTTCTTCGCCTTGTTCATTAAGGGTAGCCATCAATGTCCCCCACTCGGTTCTCATACCGACAGCAGTGACTAACATCTTAGCAGACCCATCTTGCACTTTTGTTCCTGACAGTAGAAAGGGTCTCTCTTTGGACACATGAACCGGCTCACTTTCACCTGATAAGCTCGACTCATCAATCGATAAGTTATAGCCTGAAAAAAAGAGTCCATCTGCAGGAACCTGATCTCCAATTGATAAGTTAACAATATCTCCAACAACCAGATCATATATAGAGATTTTCTGCCTTTGCCCGGCCCTGGTGACGTGGACTTGAATGTTCTTCTTTTCCTTGTCCAAGTCTTTGAACTGCAATGACTGCTTATAGTCACTTATAGCAGTGACCATGACTACTAACAAGATGCTGAGCAGTATTCCGAGTCCATCATACACCCCCTTCGGCCACCCTTCGGTTGCCAGGCCCACAACTAATGATACAACTGCACAAACAATTAGGATCATAAGGGTTAAGTCCTGCAACGCGTCCCACAAAAAGCTGACGAAAGATTTGGATGGTTTCTCGACAAAGCGGTTGCAACCAAAGATGTCTTGTCGGGTCTCTATTTCGGTTAAGGTGAGACCATCTTTCAAGGTGGCTGATATTTTTTGTGAAATGCCTTGTACTCCGCCATGAGACTTTAAGTCTCGCAGGTTGTGGCCGCGGACTATGGATGCTAACTCATCTGGATGAATGTTGTATCCGGCTTCCCTGACTTTTTCCGAGACCTCGTAGCTATCTTTCCTAGCCGCTGTAAAAGAGGGTGCAAAATTAAGTTGATCTACATTTGAAGTAAATTTACCATGTCTGCTGTTGGATAGACCATTTCAGTGACGTCGTTACGGGGTGTACTGGATGAAATTTAGAAATATAAACATTTTTAGTTCTCCTAATTGTTTATGGTTTTATTTTACTCTTTCATGAACGGATTTTAGGATTTTTAGGATGCTCATTCATGAACGGATTTTACTCTTTTGTAAACGAAAATGACCATTTTATCCCTCTTGTTTCAACTACCAAATTTTCAAATTTCTCCCTCTATTCAATTCTTCTCTTGAATTCCACCACCAATTCTAGGTTAGGATTCAAGTGATTGAACAAGCGTAAGGTAGGGAACGAGGTAGATCGTGGTAGTCTATACTCAGAATAGTTGTTTTGAAGAACCAAGAATTGGGCTAAGCCGTTGAATTAAGCAAGCTTGGGCATGCATATGGAACGAAGCACTGTTTGTGCTCTTGTCTCCACCATTCATTGCACTTGCACTGCTTCTCTACAAATGCATACAATTGATTTTCGATATGATGAATTTGTGATCCCATAATTACAAATTTAGAATTGTTTTGATTTTTAGATTAAAAAATAAAAGATGCATATTTTAAACTAACTGAATATGAATTAATTAGGGCTATTAAGTTGGGAGATTGAATTGCCAATATTTGAATTAGAGTTAAATCAATTGAATCATGACACAGTTTGATACAGTAATGAAGTAATCAAAAATTTAAGATTCAATGCTGTTCAGGAGAATTATAATTATGACAAAAAATATGTGAAAGAGTAAAAATTGGGAGAAAATTATAGAGAGAAAGAGTTTTAGTAGGGTAAAGGGTAAAGAATGGAAAAATAATGAAAAAAAGTTCATAAATGAGTAAAACTCGTACATGAATGAGCAACTACGTTATTTTTAGTTTATGTTACGATTTCATGATAGCATTCTTAGTTTCACAAGAAAGATTTTTTTTTTTTACATAAACTCTAGAATTGACGTCCTCTAAATCTCGCTAATTATTTGTGTATTCTAGCTAATAAACTTCCGCACCCCGTCATCTAAATCCTAAATACGCCACTGGACCATTTCAACGAAAACCTGATACCACGATAGAAATCTTACGATGACGGTTATTCCTATTCGTATGTAGTATCATATATATTCATTTTTACATAGTTTTATTTTGTTATGGATGACAGTAAATGGCAAAATTATTGATGAAAACATAAATACCATCGATGAAATGCAATGCAGCTTTTTGTACGTAGAGGGCAACTCTGATTTTTTCCTGAATGTGACGACGTTTACGGGTAGCTTCTTGACGCTTAGCAAGATCGGCGACCATACGAAAGCGGCGTCGAGGATTCTTGACGAGACCAACAGCAGATCTCCATCTTTGTAACGCTTCCTCAGAGGGTCTCTTTGAATCAACCTCAAAGTTTTCCCTCAAATATCTCTCCATTTTTATTATCAAATTAATCACACAAAATGTGATGACACCTTCATAATAATACAGTAGTATACATGGTTTAATCAAAAGAGTGAAGGAAGCAAGAACAGAAATGTCGTGTAAACACAAGAGTAAGCAGTTTGTTTTTGTTGATCCTATTCTAAGGGGAAGAGGCTACTCTATTTATATACCTTATGTTACACTGAATCTATACTGATAACCATATTCTCTATCACCTTCCATTTTATGTTAATTATATTTTTTTCTTCAAAAGCATTATAATCCTCTATCTATAAAAGGAACGTTTTTTTAAAGCATTTTGATTGGTTGTTGAATTTTATAAAAAAAAATTGATTTTTATTGATGTAGGGTCCACCATGATCATCAAGTTAATTAATTAGTCTCTCTCCTCCTATTTCTATTTTTCTATTAATTCAATAGTTTATTTCTTTTTAATTCAATAAATTCTAAAATCATTAAAATTAATTGACTTTCAATAATCATTAGATTTCAATAACTTTAATTTTTTAAAAACCAACAAATAAATAGCCGAGAGAATTTAAAATTCGTTTTCCTTTTGGCTACTGCTAAATACGGTCGCTCAAAAACGTAATTTTTGTAGTGCATTTAGATAGTATTACTATTGTTCGTCAAATAAAGAGCATTATTCATTTGATAATTACCAATATTTTTTAAAATTACAGATTTACCTTTACAACAAAGATAAACAACAAACATTTAAAATTTATGAAAAGAGAGTAGCAAAAATTTTGTAAGGTAGTATATTTTGAACACGTATTTTATATCAAATTTAACGAGCCAAAAAAATGAAAAAAGTAAATATATAATATATAAATAATGAAAAAAAAACGATAGAACATTGCAACAATAAATACGCAAAATAACAATCCGTATTATATATTTGACGGAAAAAAATTAAAATTTTCATTTGATTCCTTCTCATGCGTTAAACATAATCAATTGAGCAATTTAATTAATCCAAAGAATATTGATGGAATTGTAAAAACATAAAGAGGTAATTTATTGAGTTTGATAACAAAGGTGAGCGTTGTAACGAACCCCGAATAGATTTTAGAGAGGCGACATAGTAGTTAGATTAAAGGAAAAGTAGTGAGGGAAAATTAGAGAGTGAAAAAAAGGCAAAGTTGTGAGTTGAAATGAGGTTAGGCAGATGTTGAGTTTATCAAATAAACGAACATATAATTTTTCACTTTGTTATATGCTTATATCCCTATATAAAGGTTCACAAATTCTCATTGAAGACGGACCAAAATGTCACCTTTTTGAGGACAACAGGTTTTTTTGGGTAGTTAGAGAGTCGACCAAGACTAATTAGGTTAATTATGATAGTTAGGAATTTAGGATTTAAACCATAAGTATAATTTTCAGATTTATACTTATTTTTATTGGCTATTTTTCCGTTTTAAGTTTAAAATAATTTAATTTCAGCCCCTTAAATATATAGGACAAATATTTTAGTTTTCCTTTACATAATGTTACTGTTTTTTCTTATCCATCCTACGTATATATTTGATCTATCTTAAATAAGATTTATTTTTGTTTATCATGTCGAGCTAATGTGTGTTTTTAATTACGTTCAAGTTAAACGTATAAATTATTTTTACATTTTACATTAGTATAACTGTAATACTAAATCATATTTTTATTAAATATATATTCACCTTTTTATTTATTTTCAATTTAATAAAATTAAGCCCGTGCATTTTTTGCACGGGCGTAAAACTAGTATTCATAGATAGAATGAATTTTCGCTACAATTTCTAATATATAACATAAAAATAATCACGTGACATCTTGTTTAAATTGTCTTATCGAGTACCTTGTTAATATCAAAGTTTTATAATTTTTATCGATATGTAACTAAAGATATTAATAAAAGAAAACGAATATTTGCAAACGTGAATAAAACAAATGTATAGAATTGAATGGAAGAAGTACAAAATAACAATATCACACAAATGCCTACTCTTAACAATTAGTAATATATATCGCACCCGGTTTTATTCTCTTAAAGACGATAATAAGAGACGATATGGAAAACACAAATATGATTGAATTAATCTATCAATCAAGTTGATTTACAAAGTTATTATTCTATGCTATATATGCAATTAGAAGAATCGTGTATTTACGGAAGTAAATAATTACATTGCTAAATAAGAGGGGGAATAAAGTACGTCAATGCTCTTTCAAATACGAATTTTACTTATTCATGTACTTTTATTCAAAATTTTTTTAAAAGATACCCTTGTCTTCAAAAACAAAACAAAAAAAAAACATATTTTACTCTTCCTTTAAAAAATAAATCTGTTGTTTAGTAAATTCATCAAGTATGTATCTCAGGTCTTAATTGATTAAGTTATAATTTCATTTACATTAATTTTATATCTTAGTTATATATATTTTTGTTTCAAACTAATTATAATTTTATACAGTTAGGTCTAACTAGATTTATGAAATTAGGGTTAATTTTGAATCAAATTAATTACAATCGCATGTCTTCAATTTTGTTTTATCTTTTATACTTATTGGTTGCAACTTGCAACATCAACAATCCACAAAGATTCAATTATTATCAAACCTTATTTTTGTTGTGCTTAACATGGTGCAATTCGATTTTTTGTATTTGCAAAGTACATGTTGCAACTCATACTTGAAGGCAACCCATATTATTATCTCAAGTCTCACATAAATCCTCCACTTACTCGCGGCAAGAGGTACCCAGATCCTAAATGTGCACATCCTCTCTGTGTCGGGTCCCACGAAGAGCGATCGCATAAGTGAGAGCCGTTTCCCACAACGGTCCCACACATATGTTCTCAACTCAATTCACAGAAGTATAGTGATATCAGATAATCAAAAATAATATAATCACAATCATATTCCATTAAATCTGAGTAGGAAACCCTACCTCAAGACAATAATCAAGAATGTCAATCGAAGCTTTGTCCTACCAACGTTCTTCTACAAAGTCTCCTCCTATGAATCATATATAGAAATTACTTATTAAGCAATACCAAGATCAAACAACATAGAAACAATAAGAACAATACTTACTTATTGACAACAATCAAGGCTAGATGTTCGGCGCGTCTAAAGCTTTGCTAAAGACTCTTGAAGGATTTGAGAGGGGGGGGATGAAAGGGGAATAGGGTTTAATGTTCTTGATTTAGGTAAATGAGGTTTTAACCTCGGATTAATATATATATATAATTAACCGCGGTTCAGAACACGGAAAAGCCAGCTCGACCGAATTGGAGCAACTCGGTCGAGTAGCACTAGCTCGGCCGAGTTACAGCTAGTGGGCTGAGTTGACTGTACTCGGTCAGTTACACCTACTCGACCGAGTTCGACCTACTCGACCGAGTTAGCTTAACTTGGCCGAGTTGCGTCACAACTCAGCTACGCAAGGGAGGGGTGTTACAATCTTCCCCCCTTAGAACGAACTTCATTCTCGAAATTCACAACTACTAACCTGAAAAGAAAGACTCACAAGTTACATGTCATAACATGTCACAGACACGCACACACATGGCCATTACTTTTAAAGCAAAACTATGCATCAATATAAGACATGATCAACAAACGAGATGCACAAAATTTTCAAAAGACTCGAAACCTAGCGTGCGATGATCTCATATCCCCCTAAAAGAAACAGGTTACATCCCCGTAACCTTACATACTTGATCAAACAACTGAGGGTAACGCTCCAGCACATCTGTCTCAAACTCCCCAGTAGCCTCCTCAACATCGTGGTTTAACCATAATATCTTAAGGAACTTGGTCTCTCCCGTTCTGGACTTACGGATCTTACTATCAAGTATGGCCTTACGGGTCTCCACATAAAATATAGCTTCATCAAGCTCAACAAGCTCCACCTCAAGGATGTGAGATGGGTCATCAACGTACTTCCGTAACTAGGGCACATGAAAAACATTATGCACTCGGTCTAGAGCTGGCGTTAAGGCTAAGCGATAAGCAACCTCTCCCACTCGATTAAGAATCTCATAAGGACCTATGAACTTCTGGCTCAGCTAGCCCCTCTTCCCGAATCTCAAAACATCTTTCATAGGCGTAACCTTAAGTAACACCTTGTCCTCAACCTGAAACTCAATATCCTTGCGGTGTATGAATCCGCATACCTCTTCTGCCGATCCTGAGCTGCCCTCATCTTCTATCGAATCACCCCAACTTGATCGATCATGTCCTGAACTAACTGAGGACCTAGTACTGGAGCCTCAGAACCATCATCCCAACACACTGGACTCCTACATCTTCTCTCATACAAAGCCTCAAATGGCGTCATCCCAATGCTAGCATGGTAACTATTGTTATAGGAAAACTCAATCAAATCTAACTTCTCCTTCTAGCTACCCCAAACTCCATCACACAAACTCTCAACATATCCTCAAGAGTCTTAATGGTCCGCTCAATCTGACCATCTATAGCTGGATGAAAACTGTACTCATCTTCGGGGCAGTACCAATCATCTCCTACAACTCTTGCCAAAACCTCGAGATGAACTGAGAATCACGATCCGACACGATATCCTTAGGTATCCCGTGCAACCTGACCACATTCCTCCTATAGGCTAGGACTAACTCTATCTTGCTCCAAGTGTCCTTTATGGGGACAAAATGAGCCGACTTAGTCAACTGATCCACAATTACCCATATCATGTTGTTACCTGTCTGAGATCGAGATAACCCCACAATGATTTCCAAAGATATCGACTCCCACTTCCACTCTGGTACCTCCAAGGACTATATCTTACCATGCGGTCTATGTTGTTCCCCCTTCGCTCGCTGACAAGTCAAACATAGAGCCACAAACTCTCTACAACATCCCTCTTCATGCCCAACCACCAGAAAGTCTGCTTAAGGTCCCTATACAGTTTATCCCCACCTAGATGTACTGAATAAGGCACAATATGAGCCTCTGTTAAAATCATCTTCCTCAACTCAGCACTATCTGGAACATACCACCGCCTGTCGAAACGAAGACTCTCATCTAAACTAAAAGAAAATCTCGACGGTCCACCCTTTTTTTTAACTTCGCCTTCCACTCCAAAAAATTATAATCCAACAACTAACTATCTCGGATCTCACCAGACAACTCAGGCTCTATTATCAAGTCTCCTCTTGCATCTCCCTTCCTAATCACATGAATCCCCATCCGATCCACCCCATATCTCAGCCTCATCAAGGACATCGTTGTGCAGAAGGAATATACACTTTTCCTACTCAAAGCATCTGCAACTACATTCGCCTTAAATTATTATATCTTGTGAGACATTGTAATCACGTTATTCATTCTTAATAATAATAGGTTGCTTTTCATTTTACTTTGATATTATATCTCAGAAAACTGAGATGGTAGCACTTTCATAGTCTGATGGTCTTTTCTAAAGATCTTGGATTATAAGGGTGTTACACTAGGTGTGTGGTTAGTTTTAGGTTGATGAACCAATCCCACGCCTTGACTTTAGATCAGTTTGCGGACCACCTGGGCTTGGAGCCCAATGATGAGGAGTATTTGAGAATTGAGGGATGTAGTAGTGGGTACGGATTATGAGGCCCCTGGGTTCTTCCCTTACCGGTTATGAGCGCCATAATACTAGCTCCATGTTAATTAATGTTGAACCATATATTCAAATATATATATATAGTATATATGTTTATGTTTTGATAATGACAAGTCTAGTTATTTATATATTATATACTCGTATGTATAATCGTGTGCTAAGTGTACAGAAATTTAGTAACAAGATCTAATCAATCAAGTGTAAAAGATTCAAGCATACTAGTCAATGAGTTGACTATATCGAAGATTGATAGAAGATCACAAGCGCGCATAAAGAAGTAAAGTTATAATTATCAATTATAACTTTAGTACAAGTTTGATTCAAGTTATAGCTTGTAGCTATACCTCTACATTATGAAGAAATGATCGATATATATATGTGGATAAGTTGAAACATTGGTTTCCTTATTTGTGTCGTGTGATTTAGTGTTTAAATGGTATTCTATTTAAATATGGAATTGTTAATCTTAATAGGATTATATAAAATATCTTTTGGTTAAATAAGAAATAAATAAATATCTTATGAGATAATTATTTATTACTAAAATAAACTAAAGATTTTTATATGATTTTAATTGTCAAAAATATATAGTCTAAATATAGTTTGTTTCGATTTTGGTAAATCGTGTGATATGCCACATTACCAAAATCGTGTAGGACTTTCCTAAATAAATATTATGTATTTATTTAATGTCCTAAACAAACTAAGATTATATTATGGTAATATATTTTATTATCTTTGACATGGTTTAGGAAGTTGATTTAATATGGATACTAATTGTTTATTATATAAAGATCTTTCCTAAATATGAATTAGGAAATTGTTCCCTTATATAATACATATAGTATATTATTAAATCTTTCCTAAATATATTAAGATTAGATTTAAGGTAGTATTACTAAAAGACTAGTATTCTAGTTTAAGTAATATTCCTAAATCATCTAGGGTTTAATTTACCTAGATACATATTCTATATAAATAGACTAACCATGACACATTAAACAATACGAAATACACAACACACATACACGCAAATCAAGAGAAAACCGCCGATCGTATTTCTTCAATATTCGAGCTTTAATTGTCAAATCCGATTCAAGATTCAAGTGCTCAAGCATTGATCTTTTTCATTCAAGATTGTGACACCAAGAAACTATTGAAGACTTTATCTTATTCACGTAAGATAGATTGAGTATTTAGCGGTACTCGTTGTAAGACAAATATTTAACGGTATTTGTCGTAGCTAGATATTTAGCGGTATCTAGATTGAGTTGTGACTAACATCAAAGTCACACGAGTAGGGTTGATAAAATTGTAATCCAGAGTTGGTACTAATTTTATTAATCGAGAATAGTGGACGTAGGTCTCAGAGTGTGAGACTGAACCACTTCAAAAATATCTTGTCTCTACTTTATTATTGCTCTACTCAACGATCATCATACAACTACGCATACATCGAAGAAGATTTTAAAAAGAAGGCATACTCAATTCAACCCCCCCCTTCTTGAGTATATCATATCAATAGACTCTTCAATTGGTATCAGAGCCTCGTGCTCTTGATCGCCTAGCCGCGTGAGTTTTGATCCTTCTATTGATTCTATATTATATACTCCTTCATCAATGGATTCCAAGCATCTCAAGTGCCCTATCTTCGATGGCAAAAACTATAGCTTATGGAAAAATATGATGACTCATTACATCAAGGGTTGTGATTGGGAATGTTGGAAGATCATCCAAACTGGACCAAAGAAGATCTTGGTCGCCGCCGCCAATGGAACAACCTATGAAAAAATGGAAAGCGATTATGTGGAAAGTGACTACAAAATTGCAGAGAAAAACTCTAAGGCTATGAGCCTCCTACAGAACGGTATGATAACTTCAGAATTCGATAGATTCTCATCCTGTAGTTCCGCTAAGGAAATATGGGATAGTCTCGAACTTGCTTATGAAGGAACATCCGCAGTCAGGAAACATCGTATAGACTTGCTCGTTCAAAGATATGAACTTTTCAATATGGAAAAGAATGAATCTATTGATAGCATGTCTGCACGATTTTCTTGTATTATTAATGAACTGCGGAACCTTGGCAAAAAGATCGATTCTGAGGATATCATTCGTAAGATTCTTAGGAGTCTCACCAAAAAGTGGCAACCTAAAGTCACGGCCATAGAGGAAGCACGTGATTTATCTAAAATCACTTACCAAGAATTGATTGGATCCTTAATGGCTCACGAGATCATTCTAAATAAAAACGATGATGATCCCAAAGGAAAGGGAGTCGCTTTACAAGCCTCCACAAGCGAAGTAAGCGAAGAAGAACTTGAAGATGAGACAGTTCTATTCGCTAGACGATTTAAGAAAGCAGTTTTCAAGGGTAGATACAAAAACCCTAACAACAAAACGTTCGACAAAAAGAAAACTGACACCAAACAAACATTCTTCAAAAGAGGATGTTTCAAGTGTGGGCAACAAGACCACATGATCAAAGATTGTCCAAGTTGGGACAAAATCAAAGACAAGTCAAAAAGAGAAAAGACCAAGACAGAATTTAAGAAAGTAATGCTTGCGTCATGCTGGGGAGAATTAGAATCTGAAGATGACGAAGACTCTGAAGAAGAAGAGGTAGCAAACCTATGCCTAAGCAACGTCAGCCTAGATCTAATCTCAAGCGACAATGATGAAGATGACGCATCGAATATGTGTCTCCTTGGAGAATCAGACTCAGACGACGACGACGAAGAGGTAAATTTCCTTCAACTCAAAAGTCAAGTTAAAAACTTATCTAAGGCTATGCTAATTAAATATTTTGAGAAAACCCTAGACCAATGTCATGAACAAAATCTTGAGTTAGATGACTTGAAAGAGCAGATCCTCGATATTGCTGAGGAAAATCAACTTCTGAAAGCCAAAGCTAAGAAACTGAAATCCAAAATAAGCATTGAAGCAAATGCTAAGTTGGAAACAGTTATGTCTGAGAAAAAGGTTCTTGAGTCTAAAGTTATAGCTAATGAAGCTATAACCTCAAAACTAAAACTCAACATTAAAGAGCTTCAATCTAAAGTTATAGCTAATGAAGCTATAACTTCAGAATTAAGAAAGGTTAATGAACGGCTTAAGTCAGAATCTTCGACTATGGTCGAAGATGAGACTCATCAAGAAGAAGTTGAGATTCTCGAAAGCAAAATCATGGATCTAGAATTCAGTATATCTAAAATCAAGAAAGAACATGCCAAAATTGTGTCTGACTTCCATAAAGACATTCAAAACCTAAAAGAGTCTAGCAACACTGACCACAGTGAATGTAAGAAAGAAATAGACTCCTTGAAAGACCTCCTTCTTCATGCTCGGAAAGTTCACGATAAGTGGGAAGGAAGCACTAACGTTCTAAATTTCCTAACTGAACAATCCGACAACAACATGAAGATGGGTTTAGGTCACGAATGTTATGGAAGGAGGGATCACTCAAAGTGTAAACAAAGTCCAACAGATAGAGACTTTAGAAGAAGAAAATATGCCGACCTTCCTGAGTATTTAATATGCACTTATTGTGGCCATACTGGACACCTCCGAGAAAACTGTGTAAAACACGCACAAGATTTTAAAACCGGAGTTAAGTTTGTTAAATCCTTAGGAACTCCAAGCGACACTAATTCTGTCTCTGATAATGATAATGATAAAATTGAGGAAAGAAACATTGACCACAGATGGTTCTATGACATGACATTTGACTATGAAGAAAAGAAAAATAGAACCAAACAGACTCCTCAAACATCACACAAGAAATGGTCACCAAAAGTCCAAACTAAAACATACACAAAAACATCAAAACCCAACCACTACCGATATAGAAAGACCTATGTAAGACAAGTCTGGGTTAAAAAGGAAGATGTATTTGTGATTACTAACAACAAAGGACCCAAGTATGCTTGGGTACCTAAATCCTGTCTTTAAAATTATTTGTGCAGTTTGTCGCCAAGGAAAATAACCTATGGTATCTCGACAGTGGATGCTCAAGACATATGACAGGCGACGTAAACCTATTCCAAACCCTAAAACCTTTTGACGGAGGTAAAGTCACATTCGGTGATAACAAAAAGGGAAAGATCATCGGAATTGGTAAGATAGGTATCTCATCCTCTCATGCTATAAATGATGTATACCTTGTAAGTGGTCTCAAACACAATCTTATTAGTATATCTCAATTGTGTGACAAAGGAAACAAAGTAGTTTTCCATTCAGATATATGTCGTATAATCTTAGAAGGCACCAGTAAAGTGATACTTGAAGGTCACAGGATAAAAAATGTTTATATGATTGATTTAAATGTTGTACCTACTGATTCTCTATCATGCATGAAAGTTACGTTAGATGATCCATGTCTATGGCACAAGAGATTTGGTCATATTAGCTCACCTATTCTAAGTAAGCTGAAAAGATGGGACTTGGTCGAAGGTCTTCCAAAGATCAAATTTGATCAAGAAAAGATGTGTGACACATGTGCACGATGTAAACACGTCAGATCGTCTTTTAAGCCAAAAAGAGTGGTAAGCACAGAACAAGCTCTTGAACTAGTACACATGGATCTATGTGGCCCTATGAAGGTAAGAAGCAGAGGTGGTTCCAGGTACGTTTTCGTTCTAGTTGATGATTACTCTAGATTTGTTTGGCCAATCTTTCTTCACTCTAAAGACGAAACTTTCGATGAATTTGTTAGTCTCATGAAACTTGTCCAAAACAAATATAAATCAAACCTAGTAACAATCCGAACTGATCATGGAACTGAGTTCGACAATCATGCTTTTATTGAGTTCTGTAAAACCAATGGTGTTGGACATAACTTCTCGGCCCCTAGAACCCCACAACAAAATGGAGTCGTAGAACGAATGAACAGAACCCTAGAAGACATGGCTAGAACAATGCTTCTTTGTAGTGGCCTACCTAGAAACTTTTGGGCTGAGGCTATAAGTACAGCTTGCTATATTCATAACCGTGCTATGATTAGACCTATCCTTAAAAAGACTCCTTATGAACTTCTTCGTGGTCGTAAACCAAACATATCTCATTTAAGATGCTTTGGTAGTAAATGCTTTGTTCACAACAATGGTAAAAACAGATTAAGCAAATTCGACCCTAGAAGTGATGAAGCAATCTTTATAGGATATTCAGATCATAGTAAAGCCTACAAAGTTTTTAACAAACGAACTTTATGCATAGAGGAAAGTATTCATGTTATCTTTGATGAGAATAATGTCTTCGATAAGCCATTACAGGATATAGAGGAAAACCTAGACGAACCTGATTTCAGGTTATCAAGGGAAGATCCTCCTGAAATGGAAATTGAAGAAGGAGAACCTCAAGGAATACATGATGAACTCAACTTGGGAGAAAATGGTGCGAGAGATGAAACTACAGTTGATGATACTGTAGATAACTCTCAAACCAATGACTTGGAACCCAGAGTTACAGCTAATGAAGCTGTAACTTTGAATCAAAACCAAAGGGAAGAGGCCAGAGTTATACCTGACCCTACTATAAACCCAGGTTTGGATTCAGGGGGAACAAGTCAAGATCCCGAGTCAAGTTCAGGAAATGCAAATGATCAATCAAGGAATTGGAGATACAAAGGCTCTCACCCTTTGGACAATGTCATAGGAAGCCTGACAGATGGAGTTCAAACTCGAAGGAGCTTAAACAACTTTTGCTCATTTTACTCCTTCCTCTCCACCATTGAACCTTCAAATATCAAGGAAGCTCTCGCAGAACCAGACTGGATAGTTGCCATGCAAGAAGAACTCCAGCAATTTGAAAGAAACAAAGTTTGGCATCTTGTTCCCCGACCTAAGGACAGAACTGTCATTGGAACTAGATGGGTATTTAGAAACAAATTGGATGACACTGGAGTCATTGTGCGAAATAAGGCCAGACTAGTGGTTCAAGGATACAACCAACAGGAAGGGATCGATTATGATGAAACCTTTGCTCCTGTTGCTCGTCTTGAGGCAATAAGACTACTCATTGCATTTGCAGCACACAAGGGAATGAAGCTTTTTCAGATGGACGTTAAGACTGCATTTCTTAATGGCTATCTCCAAGAGGAAGTATTTGTTGAACAACCTCCTGGATTTCCTGACAGCAAACTCAAGGATCATGTATTCAAATTGGACAAAGCTCTCTATGGCCTGAAACAAGCACCTAGGGCATGGTACGACAGATTATCAAAGTTCCTATTGGAGAGTGGATTCAAGAGAGGGTCTGTGGATAAAACCCTATTTCTTAAAAGTGAAAACTCAGATCTACTAGTTGTTCAGATCTATGTTGACGATATTATTTTTGGCTCAACTAATAAAAAGTTGTGCAAGTACTTCTCTGAGTTGATGACTTCTGAGTTCGAGATGAGTATGATGGGAGAACTAAAGTTCTTCCTTGGACTTCAAATACAACAAACTGAAGAAGGAATCAAGGTTCATCAACAAAAATACGTCAAAGAGTTGCTAAAGAAATTCGGAATGGAAACCTCTCATGCAATGCCTACTCCAATGGTCACAGATAAGAAGCTAACCAAAGACGAAGATGGTAAGTCTGTAGATGAAACAACTTACAGAGGTATGATTGGCTCACTTCTTTATCTTACAGCAAGTCGTCCAGATATAATGTTTAGTGTCTGTGTTTGTGCGAGATTCCAATCTGCACCAAAAGAATCACACATGATTGCAGTTAAGAGAATTTTAAGATACCTAATCGGAACCTCAAAACTATATCTATGGTATCCTATGGACTGTAACTTTAACCTAGTAGGATATTCAGATGCGGATTATGCAGGATGTTCTTTAGACAGAAAAAGTACCTCCGGACTTGCCACCTTTGTAGGTCCTTGTATTATATCTTGGGGATCCAAGAAACAAAATTCTGTCGCTCTCTCAACTGCTGAAGCAGAATATATTGCAGCCGCACTGGTATGTTCTCAACTTTTATGGTTAAAGCAACAGTTACATGATTATGGTATTGATGTTGGATGTGTGCCTATATTATGTGATAATACGAGTGCCATAATTATATCTAAAAACCCAGCCCAGCACTCGAGGACCAAACATATTGAAATTAGACACCACTTTCTAAGAGACCATGTTGAAAAGAAAAATATAAAATTGGAATTTTGTAGTACAGAAAAACAGTGGGCAGATATCTTCACTAAACCATTGGCTAGAGAACGCTTTGAGACTTTGCGATTGGAAATTGGTTTAATCGGTGGCACCTAATCAAATCTTAAAAGCAAAAATAACCCAATGATTGACTACGGTTTAGATGAGATTATATGACTGTGTCCGTATACTCCGCTGCATGTGTATGTATATATTCGATGTTAAATTTTGTGATTATAGTTATATTATATGTTTTACATATGAATGTGTACACAATCGATCTCACATAATATTACGTCACATATTACAATTTACCTACATATACGTTTTAACATATTATACAAAATAATAATAAGCAAATATTACAAATAAAACTAAAACTTACCTCAAAACAACACACAAACCGTGTGTGTGTTGGTCCCCACTGCCACGTACCCCAACCTATCACCTAGGTTTTGACTTTCACCCCACCTCAATTATTACCCCAACAAACCACTCACCTCACATTTACCATCTCTTACCGTCCCAAACCCAAACTCCCTAAAAATTACTTATCACTTCCTCCATTATTACTCTCCAAAACCTCCATCGCCATTATAATCTACCAAAATCTCCGGCAAACACCCCAACTCAAAATACCATCTTTCTCACCACCATGCCTCCATCACGCGCCACCCGCTCACAACAAAAGAAACCTTCACCTCCTTCTCCAACTCCGTCACCCCCACCGTCACCAACACCCTTAGCCACCTCTGCACCACCATCTGACAAAGGCAAACGAAGGAAATTAAACCGACAATCTCCGTCCATTCCTGATAACATGCATGAAATGGGCTCTCACTCTCAAAACCCGCGTCCTCTGTTTTCCGAGTATTCAGTTGAAGCAACTAGGGAGGGTCTTGAGAAGGTGCGCATGACTAAGCAAGAAGGTATGTTAATTGAACGTATTTTACCTTATGCTATTCATGGGGGTCGATATTATCCAGAGTCTTGGGTTGAAAATACGAAATCTTTGTCGTTCTTTAAAGATTTCCTGAAGTTTCAGGGTTGGGAATTCGTCAGTAATTTCTCTGGGTTAATTTTTCCAATCGAAATTGTTCAATTTTTTGCGTCAGTCAAAGGTTGTGATGAAGGGTTGCATGCCATAGTGAATGGTAAAGATGTTGTGGTAACTATCTCTGACTTCTGTGAGATCTTTAAGATTAATCATAGAGGTTTGGTTGTTGACCCTAGGAAGGAGTGGAATGGGGTTTCAAAAATACAAAAGATGGATATTAAGAGGTATTTTGATGAATCTGCAACGGAGACTAGTCCCCTGTTAACCGTAACCTTCTCCCCAAAACTGAAATTGTTTGTCAATTATTTGTGGAACACAGTCTTACCACGAAGAGGGGGAAGGGATAAACTTTCGAGTATTGAGGCAGTGGTATTGTACAATTGGTTAGAAGGTGTCAAGATTGACTTGGCTTCGCTTGTTTATAACAAAATCTTGCAAATTTCGAGTGTTCTTGTGAAGGAGAAACCATGCTCTACACTCGACATTCCTTATGGGATGTGGGTGTCTGAGCTTCTGTTTAAAAAGGGAGTTGTTGATGACTTGAGTTTTGGAATCAAGCCTCGTGACAAGATGAATGATCGGGTATTAAAACTAATGGGGATATGTTTTGAAGGGGATGACCTCTCGTTTGGAAAGAATGTTGGTCAGGAGCCTGTTCCGAATTCATCTCCATTGCTTGCTAATCTTGAGGCAAAGATGGATAAGCTCATTGGATTGTGTGAAGGGCAGAAGTGCAATGGCGAGGCAGGAGGTAGTGGGAAGAAGAGAGGACGTGATTTTGAGGCTGATGTTCACGAATGGATGAACAAGGTTGATAAACACTTAGTTAAAATTGGCTCAGAGGTATCAGTAGTGTGCTCGGAATTGCTTAGCATTAGTGATCGACTTTCGTTCATTACAACTCAGGGAGGAGCAATGGTAAGGGATCACGGGTTGTTACGGGAAGACGCATCTCAAGCTCTCGAGGCCGTCAAAGCACTATCTCTCAAAGTGCTCAACTTTGAAATCGCGTTAAATGCTCAGGGAAGAAACGTAGCAAGTTGTTTGGATAGGCTGGAGTCGCTTGAGTATCGCACCCGACCCGATTATGTGAACCCATATGCAAAAAATCCGGGTTCAAGCTCTCGTTCTTGATGATCCGTATCCATTCCTGTTCATCTTGGATTACGTTGGTGGTGGTGTTGTTGTTTTCTTTTTGCTCTAAGTCCGGTGGACTTATAAACAATCTTAGCTTTTGTGGCCCAATACCTAACCTAGCCCAACAAGGAATCCGAGGCCTTATCCCTTGTTTTTTGCCTATCTCTCGGATATCCTAAGCTTAACAAACTCTATTATTGTTTTTGATGTGGCCCAATTGCCTATCTTATTCCTTGGCCCATCTAAATTGTTACCTTTTGCAGGAGCCTATCTCTTAAGCCGGCCCAGCTTTCTTTTTAACACTAGCCTGTTTTCATTCGGCCCATTGGCTTAATACTTCGGATTGTTGTGTATATTTTTAACATTTCATTTGTGATTGTATGATATTCTCTATGTTCATATTATTTCGACTCGTTATAAGCTTGCTTATGTTTCGTAGTGTATTATTCTAGTCGTTTCATGTCTTTGTTCTCATCTTTTCGATGATGTCAAGAGGGGGAAAATATGCGACTTAGATTTAGAATTTGCCTAAGCTTGCTCCTTGTCGTAATTCATTGTCTCTTAGGGTCCTTAAAGGATATGGGATAGATAGAAGATAAAAACCCTAAGTGACTCTTTGCTATGAATGACCATTATTATATTGAGGGGGAACATACACTTAGACACGAAATCTAAGAAAGACTTGCCATCATCAAAAAGGGGGAATTTGTTGAACCATATATTCAAATATATATATATAGTATATATGTTTATGTTTTGATAATGACAAGTCTAGTTATTTATATATTATATACTCGTATGTATAATCGTGTGCTAAGTGTACAGAAATTTAGTAACAAGATCTAATCAATCAAGTGTAAAAGATTCAAGCATACTAGTCAATGAGTTGACTATATCGAAGATTGATAGAAGATCACAAGCGCGCATAAAGAAGTAAAGTTATAATTATCAATTATAACTTTAGTACAAGTTTGATTCAAGTTATAGCTTGTAGCTATACCTCTACATTATGAAGAAATGATCGATATATATATGTGGATAAGTTGAAACATTGGTTTCCTTATTTGTGTCGTGTGATTTAGTGTTTAAATGGTATTCTATTTAAATATGGAATTGTTAATCTTAATAGGATTATATAAAATATCTTTTGGTTAAATAAGAAATAAATAAATATCTTATGAGATAATTATTTATTACTAAAATAAACTAAAGATTTTTATATGATTTTAATTGTCAAAAATATATAGTCTAAATATAGTTTGTTTCGATTTTGGTAAATCGTGTGATATGCCACATTACCAAAATCGTGTAGGACTTTCCTAAATAAATATTATGTATTTATTTAATGTCCTAAACAAACTAAGATTATATTATGGTAATATATTTTATTATCTTTGACATGGTTTAGGAAGTTGATTTAATATGGATACTAATTGTTTATTATATAAAGATCTTTCCTAAATATGAATTAGGAAATTGTTCCCTTATATAATACATATAGTATATTATTAAATCTTTCCTAAATATATTAAGATTAGATTTAAGGTAGTATTACTAAAAGACTAGTATTCTAGTTTAAGTAATATTCCTAAATCATCTAGGGTTTAATTTACCTAGATACATATTCTATATAAATAGACTAACCATGACACATTAAACAATACGAAATACACAACACACATACACGCAAATCAAGAGAAAACCGCCGATCGTATTTCTTCAATATTCGAGCTTTAATTGTCAAATCCGATTCAAGATTCAAGTGCTCAAGCATTGATCTTTTTCATTCAAGATTGTGACACCAAGAAACTATTGAAGACTTTATCTTATTCACGTAAGATAGATTGAGTATTTAGCGGTACTCGTTGTAAGACAAATATTTAACGGTATTTGTCGTAGCTAGATATTTAGCGGTATCTAGATTGAGTTGTGACTAACATCAAAGTCACACGAGTAGGGTTGATAAAATTGTAATCCAGAGTTGGTACTAATTTTATTAATCGAGAATAGTGGACGTAGGTCTCAGAGTGTGAGACTGAACCACTTCAAAAATATCTTGTCTCTACTTTATTATTGCTCTACTCAACGATCATCATACAACTACGCATACATCGAAGAAGATTTTAAAAAGAAGGCATACTCAATTCAACCCCCCCCTTCTTGAGTATATCATATCAATAGACTCTTCAATTAATGATGTCCATCACATCACTCTCTGTATCTTCTCTCATGTACCCTAGAGATGATATGAGCAAACTAAACTCCCACGAAGTCATGTTGTTAGCCTCTTACCTTAACCACCCCCACCCCCCGTCGAGAAGATCACATTTATTATAGTGCCCCCGCTATTGTGTGTGCCAGCCTAACAAATATGGCTTACAACAAGAACCGACACTTCGGCTGTGGTGTTATTGTGACTCGCCCTAGCCCAGAGATTAGTTAACTTTCAGTCTGAGGGAGACCTGCGAGCTTTACAGGATCCAATGCCGACAATCGATGAGGATTACCTAGTGAGAGTTAAGTGGATCAGGAAGTTAGCAGATGGATGGTGGGCGTTTAAAGCGAGAGACCGTTTCTGGTGCAGGATTCCTAGCCTTGAGTTCTTACCACCCTTTTACAATGAGGACGACAATGCTAATACCCATGGACCCGACTTGCCACCCAAGTTTTATACCATCCCCAGAGAGGCTTGGATGGAGATGCCAGATACTTCGCGTGGGGAGAGGAGACCCGAGTGGGCCGTCAAGGTAGGCTGAGCCGAGTTGTGCAA
This sequence comes from Silene conica, assembly GCA_029255685.2. Lineage (NCBI taxonomy): Eukaryota > Viridiplantae > Streptophyta > Magnoliopsida > Caryophyllales > Caryophyllaceae > Silene > Silene conica. Next base: position 17,059,473 of record CM055313.2, on the reverse strand, counting down.
ATGGGGAGCTCTTAGAGAGCGACTCCACCCTTTGACCTTTACCTACCACACCCATCTCTTCCACTTCACCCTACCGTAGAGGATTTGAGGCTCCAGCTACATGAGTTGGCAGACCGTCTGTCCGCCACTCTTGTGGTGAGGAACAATTATGAGAAGACCTTGGTACATCAGGGAGTGGGGTTCCATCTAGCCGAGCCGGCTTGGTGGAGTAGTGTTGGTAATGATGATGGGGTCTTTCGTGCCTTTGGGGTATATCGTTCCAGGTAGAGATGTCATTGGGGCGGGGTGTTACTGGATATAGGCTCCCATGTACCCGTACCCATTAAGAAAACCTCGTAGCCATCCCCGCCCCACCACCCATGGCGGGTACAAGTTTTCAAAATTATCCCCGCCTCACATACCCATTAACACGCTATACCATAAATGTTTTTGATATTTTTTCGTACAAGTTGGTTTAATCACTGCTACTAGACCTGTCAAACGGGTCGAACGGGCGGGTTGCGGGTCGGGTAGATACGGGTTCGGGTAAAATAAGGGTCGGGTGTATTTCGGGTCGGGTAAAATACGGGTCATGTCTATACGGGTTCCGGGTCGGGTTCAGGTTAAAATACGGGTCAATTAACATCTTTTCCTCGCATTTTCTAAAACTTCTTTTATATCGTAATTCCTACCCTTTATACGTTTTCTATCATCTTCCTCTTCCTCGTCTTAGTCAACTTAATTGTCACCATTTTTCCCTCACCACCAACATCACCATCGTTATCATCATCATCACCCTTACTAACTCGCTAAATACGATAATGAGACTCAAATAAGATAACAATGATGACGTGACATGTGATCTGAGGTGATGAGGTGGAAGTGTTGACGCGAAGTGCGGTTCAGTTCGACGTAATACGGTGAAAGTGATGGTATGACACATATTTTGAGGTGATGATGTGGCATGTGGTCCTAGGCAATTATGTGGAAGGAGGTGTAAGTGACCGTGTGACACACATTTCGATGTAATGATGTGACATGTGGTCCGTCGAAATAATGAGGTGACAGTGCTAACATGGAATGTAAGTTGACGTACTACACTAAAAGTGACGACGTGACACACACTTCGATGTGATGACGTGGCATGTGGTTCGAGGTGATGAGTTGACGCTGCTGACGTGGAATGCAATTCGACGTACTACGGTGAAAGTGACAGTGTGACACACACTTTGAGGTGATGACGTGGCATGTTGTTTGAGGTGATGACGTGGCATGTTATTTGAGGTGATGACGTGACATACCGCATATATATACATATTTCTCCTCAAAAATTTATAAGTCATCAATACTTATATGACATTGTATATTTTAAAAATGATATATTGTCTTGACCCAACGGCCAACCCGCTGCGGGTCGGGTTTTGATCCGCTATTTACGGGTCAAAACGGGTTCGGGTATCTTTCGGGTTCGGGTTGAAAAAACCGGGTCATTTACGGGTTATTTACGGGTCGGGTTACAGTCGGTTTCGGGTCGGGTCAGGTTTTGACAGGTCTAACTGCTACTAATTTCTATTTTCAAGAGTTTGTTTATATAATTTTAGTTATTTACCAAAGAAGTTGTTAAAATATTTTATAAAATAATTATTTTTAACATTACGTCTTAATTATAACAAAATAATATTTGTAGAATTATCGCAATAATGATATTAATTTTTATAATAATTGGCGGGTTGACGGGTATGAAGTGGGTAACACGCAAAAACCATCCCCGCCCCACTACCCATGGCGGGTACAATTTTCGTACCCGTCCCCGCCCCACCATCCGCCAAAGTTCTACCTATCCCCGCCCCAACTGGGGCAGGTGCGGGGCGGTATCCACTTGTACCCGCTCCAATGACATCCCTAGGTCCAGGTGGCTAGGGCTTTGTCAGCAACCAGATGGATTGATAGCCGGACCTTGAGGAGTTAACTATGGGAGCCAGTTAGATGATCAAGGTAGATGGGATTATGGAGAGGTGCCTGGGTATGGAGGAGTAGTTGGTACCTCGGGACAACTATTGATCAGGGAGGGCACATGGGCGACGAGGATGATGCTTGAGTGGTGTTGGTGTTATCGCATGCTTAATGACCATATTGTTGATACTCATTGTTCCTTTTGATCCTTATCTCGTTTATGGCATTTCGAACTTTTGTGGTAGACTATTTTTTTTAATTACTGCGTGATTGCGGAGAACTTGCGGATATGTTATGGTAGAGGCCTTAGGGCCAAGGGGTATTGTATGCGTTTTGCGATATAGCTTAAATGGTTCGAATACTTGCTGACAACGGAGCTCGGCCGAGTAACACTAACTCGACCGAGTCCATTTCATTCGACCGAGTCCATTTCATTCGACCGAGTAAAAGAAACTCGGCCGAATTGCTTCCATTCGGTCGAGTAGCATCAATTCGGCCGAGTAAGCCTGGCTCGACCGAGTTGTTTCCATTCGGTCAAGCGGGACCTTTTGGCAATGTTTATATTTAATCATTGTGTGAATGGATGTCGTAATTAGGTGGCTGGGAAAAACCTAAAGTTACGATCGTACCTAACAACGATTTTAGTCCGTGAAATTCGGGGACGAAGTTCTTTTAAAGAGGGGTAGATAGATAATCACAAATGAAATTTATGATTTTGGTGTATTATGTATAACAAGTGGCTAATATTGTAAAACCCTTCATGGCAGCAGAAATGTAAACACACAATGTGCATGAAAAATGCGCTGATTTAAAACTTTTGACATGAATATAAAACATGTGAGGTGAATTACTAACTTCCAAAATGCGGAAAATAAAAACGATAGATAGGTTTATAAGTTGAGTACAACAAAGCCAATTTGAGATAGCATATCCCGAGAGTATAGCAAAACGATAAGTAAAGAGTCTAGCTAAACGAGAAGGTAGATGTCATGTCGATGTACAACATCGCTCGCTATCTCTCACGGTATCTCCATCCAAATCAGCACAAACCTACATACATGAAAACATGTACGCCACAGTCAGTTGGGAGCGACTAGAGGTTCTCCCAACCACTTATTGTCAATAAACACGTAAACATATAATACACTTAAGCATGCTCCAACATAAACAATAATCATGTGAAGCATAAATTCATACATCACCATAACAAGCTCTGAATAAACCTTTCACTTTACTTAACCATATTTCACCATACTTCCACAATCACTAAATCAAAACATACCCGTCACCAAGTAACGGGGCAGCAAGCGAGACAAGTCAACATATTGACAAGACGCCACACAAAACAAACATAACATGGAAGATGGCATATGACGACTCCATTATACGACAACAACATGCCTACTTAGTCTTAGACTATTCAAATCCCTTGGTAGGACGACAAACAATATACGGTCCTAGTCTAAACCTAGCCAGACTCTCGAGGTATAATACTTCCTCGATTCGACAAGTATCCGCGACTCAGGATACCTCAAAGACTCGAACTAGCTAGGAACGAAGTACCCCCGACTCAGGGCGGATGATCTGAAACCTGACCGAGAGCACAGGCCTAACGGTCAAATCAGAAACGCAACGTAGTCTGGTGAGAACAAGAGTCATATAACAGCTCATAGTATAGTCTTCACATGTAACACACACAACATCTCAAGGTGATACGCATATGAGTTAAAGTAGAAATAATAACTTAAAACTCGATTGACAAACCTATATTTTATTTCTAAGCATCCACTCAACTCTTAGCCAACTTCGGAAACTATTTTGAGACGAGAGTCGGTTTCCCTTCAGGTTGTCCGACCGGGGGGTTTTTCTCCTCAAATCAAATTCCGAACCTGGCATAAGAGCCGCCCAAACTTCTTGGACTTCAAACAAGCAAACTCGATTGGTAAATCGATATTTCCTTTCTAAGCAATCATTCAAGACTTAACCAATTTCGGAAACTATTTTGAGGCGAGAGCCGGTTTCCCTTCTGTTTGTCCGGCCGAGGGGTCTTTCTCCTCAAATCAATTTCCGAACCCGACATAAGTGTCGTCCAATTCTTGGACTTCAAACAAACATACAAATCATGCGGAAGAAGGATTAACGAAATCCAATTCACAAAATCAAAGTTACAAACGATTTCAGGTGAACAGGGGCTCTCAGCCGGTCAAGCCACCGGCGGACGGTGGGCCGGCTAGGGACCCTGGTCACTTTCAAAAACTCAGAGATTTTACAGAATGAGGGGCTCTCAGCCGGTGGACCGGCTGCCGGCATACCGGCTGAGGACCCTTCCTCAGCTTAAATCACATACACTCATACGGGGCTCTCAGCCGGTCAGTCGGCCGCCGGTTAGCTGACCGGCTGGGAGTCTCTGTTACGCGAAAATGACATTTCGACAAACAAAACTCATGAGACGGTTTCTAACAACGATTTCCACATGAATTTCATAACACCCAGAACATACTAACCATATATTCCACATGTGAAGTAGTTTACATCCATCAAAACAAGATTTACATGCTTAATTCACATAAAACCCCAAAATCCATGTTCATACTACCAAATATCATACCTATATGAAATTGTCACATAAAACTCAACACAATCAGATTATAAACATTAAACAAATTCCTAACATCTATAAACACCACAAAACTCATAATCAACATGTGAAATCAAAAATAGGTGGGTGCTTTATGACAAAAGTCGAGTTTCCTCATCAAGGTCACCTTTTACTTAGCAAAATCCCCAAGAGAATCCACTACCAACATTGTGTCCACGCCCGGGTCGTCGATGTCACCGCCTAAAAACGAGGAAAATAGTATAAAAGGGCCGAATTTCGAGGCAAACATGAACAGGCGTCAATTGTGTTAGAATTGTGATTAAGAGTAGTGGTTACCGTGACAGAGTTGATAATGTGTTAGATCTTGAGAATCTAGCTACCGGATTTGCGATACTTTGAGAATATGTGTTGGACTTGTGATGGACAAAGTATGGGTATGTTGACAAAGTATGATGAGGGATAGATATTCCAAAAAAAACGTTTCGCATAAGTGTTTATAGTACCCCTGGGGTAGTATGTAGACGGAATCAAGATATATGTATAAGAGTCTGACAGTTTAGACAACCGTGGGAGTTGGGAAAGAAGGATAGGTAGGCAAAGATGAATCAATCAACCTCGCGAGTCGTGACCTAGAAATAACATATAGTACCGGTAAACCTTCTTTTCGCAGGAGAGGCAAAACTTCGAGGACGAAGTTTTTTTTAAGAGGGGAAGATTGTAACACTCGGGTTTAAATACTCATTTCTAGGCCTGAGAACTTGGACCATCCGACTTGAGACCGACTTAGAAATGAAGAGAGTAGATCTTCCATAGGAAGGAAGTCCAACTGTTCGGGCAGGCTCGGTCGAGTGAGACCCACTCGATCGAATGAGACCAACTCGGTCGAGTTAGTCCAACTAGGCCGAGTGCGTTGTTCCAACGGGCTTGTTTCCGCGTCAGGATTTAATATAAACCTAATTCGTTCACCAGTCTCACTAGACTGCGTAACTCTAAAACAAATGAAAGAACCTCATCTTCCCTTTTCCCTGCCATCCTAAACTCCTTTGGATGTCAGACAACCTTGCCTACGAGACTAGCTGATCCGAGACCTAACACCTGCCACCGGTATAATAGTTTCGGTACGTATCTTATCCCTTTAGTCCGACCTTTCCAATATCTCTTACAGTTATGTTGACGGGTAGAATCTATAATAGGGAACCGTTGATATCGTGCTAGAGTCGCGAGAGAAATCCTTGGATGCGTATGTTAGGTAGGTGACCCTACTCAGTCAAGCATTTGTTTTATTGTTTTCCATTCTGTTGTGACTACGACGCCATATGATTTATGTATACGACTGATATTGATATTGAAGGTACGGTATTAAGGGTGACGTTGGTGAGATTGCATTGGGAACATATGTGTGGGACCGTTGCGGAAAACGACTCTCACTCCTACGATCGCTCTTCGTAGGACCCATCACAGAGAGGCTGTACACATTGATGATCTGGGTACCCTTTGTCGTGAGCAAGTGGGGGTGATTGCTGAGATGATTCGGTGGTTTGGTGTGACGGTACAGATGTGTATTGTTGACTCATGAGATATGTGGTTCTGGCCGTTGTATTGATAGTTTGAGTATTTTGACTTGTATTCTTATTTTCGTGTAAGTATATTGTTGTGCTTGTACTGACGCGTGTTTTGTGTGTTGTCCTTATCTGTATCTGCGGTGATCCATTGTTGTATGTAAATGGTGAGCAGTGCGATAATTTCAGGCGTAGATGTTTGGATGGTGTGCTTGCTGAGTTGCTTGCTTGTTGTGTTTGGGACGAGCCGACGAGAAGGTTTACCGTGATTGTCATTAGTCATATATATACAAGTTTCACCTTTGTATTTTCTTTTATGTTGGTTTGGCTACACACTTGTAATAACCTTTAACTCATTCTTTAATGGCATATTCGATATATACTTTACTCGGAAAACCGAGATGGTAACATCCCCGCTGACTAAGAAAGGTCTAGATAAGACTCCTTGCCCCTTGGGAATCGGGGGTGTTACATTGGGTCTTGTGATGGATGCCAGGGAGGAGTTAGTCGTTCGACGGTAGGTGGAGGCGGACACCATGGTTGCCGGCAAATTTTGGGAGAATAGGTTGCTTGAGGTGGGCTACTGGGTGGCCAAGAAGACATGGTGGTAAAGGTGATTGAAGGTTGATAATGGGTGGTGGGTTACTGTGTGATGCAATATTTTTCTCTCTGTACTACAATGCGAGGGGGGAGAAGGCCGGAAATGAAGAGGGCAAAATTGTCAAAATAATTATAAGTGTACTGTGCTTGAAACATTGTTAAAAAAACAACCAGAAAAAATAGAACACAGAATCCCAAAGATTCCCAAAATCGTGTACTTTGTCATACGTGTGGCATCACATCCAAGTTTCCACTTGATCCTATAAAAACAACAACCAAAAAAAAAAAGAAAAAGAAAAAGCAAATTCCCAGAGGTTGCAAATTTATAAATAAAACCGTAGTTCGTCGGGTTTAATGAAGTTTCTTGGTAATGTCCGGAAAAACAAAGAGGAACGGAAATGAAAGGAAAGTGTGAGAAAGAGAGGAGAAAGAAGAGGAAAGTGTGGGGTCAAAAGTATTAGGGTTGAATTTGTCTGGGTTATAATAGAGGCAGCATCCCTCACATGGGAAGCCCAAGTAGATGCGTTGCTGGATGTGTCATGGGTCGCACCTTCATATACCATTTTATTTGACCGGAAATCTCATGGAAGACAGACATATCCGTGGCAAGTTGAAAACGGGTTAAGTAATACCCAACTTAAAAACAAAGTGCTTAGCGAGTAACATTATACTTTTGTCTTATTCAACGACTTGAGTAATACTTGATCCGTCTTCAACTTGTGACGGATATGTCCGACCATTTGTAATTATTTTATTTGGGTCCCCCTTTCCCTTCCCCTTTTTTCTGCCTTCATTTATGTCATACCTATTGTCTGACCCACATGTACTCTCTCACTCCCCCATGTGACTCTTTTTTGTTCTTTCCCTCCTCTCTCTCTCTATACAACCATTTACACTCTACAGAGTCTACACCCTTCACTCCTTTCACTAACTTGTCATTCCAAATCGGTTTTTGATTATGTCCGTCATTATTAAGGTCCTCTACCACTGTTTCAGGTTCATACTGAAACAGTAGATGACCTTAGTAATGAGCCGGACTCAATCAAAACCCGATTTGGAGTGACAAAGTTAGTGACATAGGAGAAAGTGAAGTATAAAGATGACACTAAAAAAGTAAAAGGAGGTGTCAAGTAATGACTAATAATTAAAGACAAAGTCCCACTTGGTGTAATTTTATTTCCAAAAGATGGAACTACAGCTAGGAGACAAATTGTCTTCAATCAAGAGGCAATACAACACACTCACACAGTCACACACACATGCTTGCTTAGACAACTTATTTTGCACAACAAAATGGACACTCTTTCCATTATATAAAACCTTTGATTCTTTTCTGGGAGTAATAACAGTACTACTAAACTAATAAAACCCGACCTACTCGGAAAATATTTTAAAATTAAAAAAAAATAAGCATAAACATAATTTGTACTTGAGCTGAGCTGATGAAGTGCTGAGAGCTTCAATCCTGTAGTAGTTATAGCTTCACTCCTTCCACTCTGGCTAAAATGCTACACTTGGCTGCCTTTTGCTTTGCATCATGCTGTACATAATTTTGTTTTCCTAACCTTTGATTCGAGGAAATGACGACTTATGGAAGGGGAAGAATGAAAATTACACTTCACTGTTACACTTACACTGATTTGTTACAAGAGAGTTACAATCTACGATACCCATACTCGGCTGCAAGTGTCGTACAAATTAGTAACTGAATATTTTCAAATTTCGGGCATGATCATGTTTTCAAGATTAATATCAGCCCGAAATATGCAGCCGAATTAAAGTATCCAAATAACATAAGTTATTACTACTACTAGTAGTACTACTCACTAATTATTCACTTCCCTTTTTTTTTTTACTGTCCTGGGGGGTGTGTATAACCTCTATGGTCCAAACTCTGAGGTACAGATTTTCAGAGATTGGGAAAATTTTACATTAAATAGGGCATTAATGGCTGACCCTACTGTTCTTTTTTCTTTTTCTTTATCTTAATCCTAACTGGCTTTATATGTATTGTATTTGTATAGTGATGAATTGATGATGGTAGTAGTGTAGTACCCACTTCTTCAACTAATAATACACTACTAAGAACTTGAACTCTTGCAAGTATATAGAGTATGTGGACTGTTGATTGATTGATTGATGATGATGATGATGATGATGATGATGATTGTGAGATATTTTCCTACAGGGTGTTGTCTGGCTGGTATACAATTGGTTTGGTCACATTTCTTAATCTTTACCTGTAAAATATACAACAAAACACCAAAAAACAAAGTACCCAACTTCAATAATCATAATATGTAACAACAAATAATAGATTAGCTTTAGTGACAATGATGTACCTTTAATTATGATTAATAATGCCAAAATCTTCAACCATTAGCCGCGACCTACATACCGATTGCTCCTCCGTGTCCAGGAGAAAACCTAAACACACGAAATGACGAAAACATACTAAGGTACTATTACGTTCTCATGATCTACTACGGAAAATGAGATCGCGTCACACAATGATGTCCATTTGTAATGTGAAAGGGTGGTACCAAAATAGGAGTTAATAGTTAGTAGTTAATACAACATACATAATACTCTAATTGACAGATGCATCATACCTATATGTTTGTCCCAAAAGAATATTGAAAAGCCTTGAATGTTTTTAATATGAAAGATTTAGCATAATTCAGGGCTTTTCCAACCTAGTGATACCAACTTTGAAAATGGGTGGACCCCTCTCCCATGATTATAAATTCTCAAGGCAAGGATTTCCATCTATTATGGGCATCAAACAGAATAAAGCTTTTTCATTATGTCCATTATTTACTCTAAATGTAATCAAACATGTATGTTCTAATCAATCAATGTTCTAAATTGAAGAAAATGACTTTACACTTGTATTTAGAATACCTTGGCATTTCGAAGTAACAAGTCTTGAAAGGAGCCATGTCTAATGCCGGACTTGAAGGAAGGAAAGACGATCCTTTAGTGTTACATGTTACCTCCGCCTCACAGCTGCCTCCACCCGCTGCTTTTTTTGGGGAAGCAAATGGGCTATCGGGGAGATTATGCTCCAAGCTAACGTAAAACATTTCATCAACTAACGTAAAACATTTCATCAACTAATATACTACTCCTAGTAGCTAACATCTACAACGCGAAAAAGAAAAAGAAAAAGAATGAATAAGAGAGGTAGCCACCTTTCGGGTAAATCGAAAATGTTATCTTCATGACAAGGACTCTCCTTGCCATTGATAATGACTTTATCCTCCCCACCAATTGAGCCTTCCTTTTCTCTGTCAATTATCTCATTTATAGCCTGTTCCAACGCTTGATTAGCCTCACTAAGTGGTGGGCTCATACAGATTTCTGGGGCACCAAAAATGCAATCAATTGAGCAACTTGACAAAATACTATGACAGTATGATAGTATGATACATGAATGTTTGAATCAGTAAGATTTTTGTACAGCTGGAAGTGTGAAATCATATCAAAATTGCACCAATAATTAATATAGAACTGCCTGTTATTTGATCCAAATTAACTCCATAGAGATAATTTTAGTAACCGCCGTATTTTACGTAATGCCTTTACAGATGATTTAAAATACTCAGAGTATCAAAAAGCCATCATAAGAATTTACCATCAGAGGCCTCCGGACTGCTGCGATCCGAGCCAAGAACGGGTTGATGGAAGATGCTGTTGGGAGAATGGGTGGGTGAATGGATTGAAGGAGCACCGGTGGAGAATGAACGGTGGTGGTGATGCTGGTGACGCTTCACATCCAGAAGCTGCAAACCCATCAATCTCCGGCTTTGGAGTTCTAATGCTTGCTGCAAATCAGCCTCCTCTTCTAGCTTCCTCCTCCACAACATGTACTGTGTCTGTGTATCATACATCATTCTAGACCCTACGATCAATTTCAAAAATACAAGGTATAAAATAATTAAGCTATAAAATAAACTAAAAATAAATACTTGAGTAAATTTCAGGTAGAATTTACCAGTTGGAGAATCAAAATGATCCCTAGAATCAGCAGAAGTAGGAGAACCACAAGATGAGAAGTCTCCCCTATCCATTTGGTGATGATTTCTGGAGACAGCAAACAACAATTGTCAGCAAGAAATTACAACTAATTACTCAGTACTATAATGCATTAAAATTAAATACAATGCATTTGATTAACCTGAACTTATCTGGGACTTTGCCCTTTTCTTTGTATGGCTTGACAAGAACCCGAGAATCGCAAACGAAATGAGGGTTTCCTTTGGCCAGGATGATCTTGACAGTGTCAGGGTAGACAAAGGTTACAAACCCAAACATGCGTTTCTGCTGATATGGAATCCTCACATCTTGAACTGGACCATAAATGCTACCACAAACACCAAAATTCATAAATTAAGTATACTTCACACGTCATCTATAAAAAAAAAAAGCAAACTGGCCAGAAATAAAAAAGGGTCAAATGCAAGCAAGTGTTAACCTGAAATAATTGGAAACATCTTCCTCTCTAAAAGTGCTATCAGCAGGAAAAGTCAAGTAGATCTGCCTCGAAGCCGGGCTCAAATCAGCTCGACCCGTGTCCGGCCCCCGAGGGGATCGACTAAACTTATGAAGGTCTTCGCCCAACATCAAAGCAGCAGCTGCAGCTGCAGCTCTGTAAAGAGCAAAGCAAGCAACAGTCAATATATGCATAATTAAAGTAATAATAAGGAATTTGAAGGTAATTAGTGTAATTAATTAAGTAAGTACCTTGGAGAATCATTTTGATGGTGGTGAGCAAAGACACTCAAGTTTTTGTTGATGGAGTAAGGGAAAGTAGGTGAAGCAGAAGCCATGGCAGCCATAAGTTTCTGATGTTGCATGGACTTGGATCTAAGAAGTTCATGGCGCTGCTCCAATAACTCTAGCTTACTAGGAGACCCAAGGAAAGCAGCAGCAGCAGCTTCAGAGTCACTTAACCCTCCACCATGAACAAAACGACAACTCGACCCGTTTTTGCAAAACCCTTTAGCATAGTAAAGGCATGGCTTCCAACCGAACCCAAAACTCGGGTCGTCCAACAAAGACCCTAAATTAACATCACTCACCGAGCAACTCCTTCTATGTGGGACACCCGAACCAGCTCCCCAGTTACTGGGGTTGGGGACACCAACCCCAGCATTATTATCCAAGAGGTCGGACTGGAACATGTCCAAACTCTTGGGTCTAGAGCGCTGCTGCTGCTCTTGGAGCTGAATTTCATCCATAAATTCATGAAATTCAGCTCCACCACCCAAACCCAAACCCACACCCAAACCACCGTTCCGACTACTACTCCTACAGTAGAAAGGTGGTGTGGACGGGTTTAAAGTGGAAGAACAAGACTTAGTACCCAGACTACTCATCCCACCGTTAGTGGAGGACGAACAAGGACTGAAAAGATCATCCGAATTCTGATGAAAGTCACTAAACACAGAGCCACCCCAGGAAGGAGATGAAGTAGGGGAAGGACTAACAAGAGTTGGGATAGTAAGAGAAGATGGAATTTTAAGACCGTTAGGAAGGAATCTGGAAGTATTATTATTATTATTAGTAGCAGTAGCAGTGGTAGTAGTACAAGTAGTGGAGTTTTGAGATGAAATACACAATTCTTGCCTAGCTTTAACAACCAAAGAGTGAAGGAGATTTTCCGGTCCAAACGCCAACCTAATCATTTCTTTTTCACCATGGTCTTGGATAAGTAAAAGTCCCATTATTTTTGAAGCATTTTCAGGATCTAAACTTTGGATCCTTGAAAATACTACCTTTGTTGCTTCATATGCATCCATTTTTTGTCAAACCAAAATTAAGAAAACCCCACCTACCAAATTAACGAAACTACTAAGCTTAATTCGTGAAAAAGATGGGGAAATTTATTAGTGTTTCTTGCTTTGTATCATACCATCTTGTTCCTGCAAAAGAAGGAAACAAACCCAGGGAAAAAAAAAAGGAGAGAAATTAAAATTTAAAAAGGTGAGGAAATAAAAGGAGTGTGAGTGTGGTGATGAAAGTCAAGACTAAAGCTATTAAAAGGTGTATTCTCGTGAGTGTGATTCAACAATTTAAAACAAATAAATAAAGTTGGGATAAAGAAATTAATAAAAGGTGACAATAATACAGATGATTTATATTCAAAAGAAAAAAACAAATGATATCTAAGTTGTCCCCATATTAAAATTAAAATAGAGAGTAATTGCAGAACAGCTTACTGCCCCCATGCAATTCAACCCACTTTTTACTTTTGTTTTTTCCGTCCTTTTTATTATTTTATTTTTTTACGATTTCTTATTTGTGACGGACAATCCTCGTAAAATTGTTGCGACGGGTCAAATATTACGACTTGGAAACAAAAAAGACAAAGTATTTGAGATTTCAATGTTTTATCTTGTATACACAAGTGGGAGAACTTGATCCGTTACAAGCTTACGACAGATAACTTGATCCGTTACAAGCTTGCGACAGATAACTTGATCCGTCGCAAGGAAAACATACGGTTTTTTTTTATTAGTTTGTTTTTCGTAACATTAAAAAATCTCGACACAGTTAGTTCATACAACCGTCTCATACACTAAAAACCTCTCACTATATATAAAGATAATTCATTTTATTAGCAATAAAAAAATATCTTACATAAGTACTGTCAGTCTGTCACAGCTAGGGATGACAATAGATCAGGTTGGATCGGGTTTTGCGAGATCCGAATCCAATCCACTTATTTAGTGGATCACCGATTCATATCCAAACCCGATCCATATCCAAAAATCAATAATCCATATTCAATCCACCATTTTTTTTGTATCATCCATACCCGATCCATGATCCAATCCAAAACCCTATCCATAACCCGATCCATATCTATTGCAAACCCGATCCATACCCATTTCAAAGAGCACACATTATAATTGTAATTCCGCTATCCATAACCCGATCCATATCAGTTCAATTGTCTTTACTTCGTTAGTCGTTACACCTTATTCTTTTATACTTGAAATCTTACTCTTTAAGTTCAGTTCAACTCTATAGGTTAAAGTTAATACTCCCTCTGAGTTTCCATGATTGTTCCTATTTCCGTTTTGGTGCGAGTTTAGTGATTGTTCCTATTTCCTGTTTTAGTAACTTTTTTGTGGTCCAAAATGAATTGGGTGCGGGGTAGGGTGTTTTGTGTGGTTTAGAATAATTTTCTTATTTTTTGGGTATAAAGCAAAAGCAACAATCATGGAAACTCAAAGGGAGTATAATTTAACTCTTTTAATTAAGTTTAGTTCATTTCAGCTCAACTCAATTGAGCTTATATATGTAAAGTTCAACTCCTATAAGTTCGATTCAGAAAACTGTAGTTCAATTCATACTTATTTTCCTACAACTTCAGCTTCTATAAATCTCGTTCAACTCTAATAAGTTTAGTTCAGTTCCTACGAGTTTAGTTCAACTCAGCTCATCTAAGTTCATTTCAGCAGATATAAGTTTAATTCAGCAAATTTAAATTCAAAAGAACAAAGTCTTTCCTAATTATAATTTAGTTCGTCTTAAAAGATAATTTGAGCATTTAGTACTGGTAGTATCGTTAGTATTATGAATAGTTTATGAGCTTTATTATTGTAAAATTTATGAGCTTTAATATAAATTTATGAGGTTTTCACATTAATTTATCATGTTAGAGATCTTTCATTCATTATGCTATTCTGAGATTATCGAACTTGGGAATTTGTATTCTTTTTAATGATCTAGTTATTAATAAAATGACATATTTCACCTAACAAGTATTGGTATAATTGATGAAATACAAAATTTTCTCTAATAGTTAAAATAAATGACATAGAGTTTACCTAACAAGTATTGGTATAATAGAATCACTCGAAAAATTTAATAGTTAAAATGCAGATATGTAGTATAGACCTCGTTTGCGTGTTGGACGAAATCAATATCTAGTCAACTTAATTAATAATAATAATAATAACAATAATAATAATAATAATAAATATATTTTTTAGAAAAAGAATAAGATTAATTAAGATTGGTTTTTTTGCTTGTGAAAAGAATTCAGGTCGATTTTGCATTTTTAATGGGTTTAAATCTGGGAAAAAATAGATATGGATCGAATTTGGATCGGGTTAAAGGCGGATATGAATCGGTTTTATAGATATGGAAGTGAAGTGAAGTGAAACCAAAAATGAAAGATAAATGAGTTTTATAGATTTTAAATCGAACTTATCACATCTATAACCCTTATAAATGTGCAAAATCTTGAAATTGGTGAACAGTAGAGCAGTGCTCTTGTGCAAGGGGCGTGATGAATAGTATGCAATTTGTCTTCTTCCTTTGTGATGTCCACATAAACACACTTCACACCCTGTTTTACGGCAATTGCTTTTCTGTTCTTACTTCTGTTTTCTCCTTTTTTTTCGGTGTTTTTTACTTTTAATCTACTCTATGCCTTTGAATAATGTTGATGAGGTACGATTTCTACAATCTAAAATTGACGAAGTTGTGAACGGTTTCCGTCCTCTGTTTGACCGCTTGATGGTTGTCATGAACAATGATGTTATATGGAGCTTGATTCGTCGGAATGACTTCCGTCTTGTTTCATTAGAGTCGATGATGGGTCCTCGTTACCGGAATAATCATCCACCAATACCTGATGAGCAAGTGACCGAAGGTGCTACTGCTATCTTTGATTTGCTTTTAAAAATTACGCTGTAAACAATTCCGACTTATTCGTTTTACTCTGTTATAATCAGAATCAGTGGATCTTAAACGGAGAGAGCTGACCACTATAGAGGAAGAAGTGATCGAGTTTTTCAAACGATGTGAATCAATTGTCCCTCATATGACTATATATCATTTATGTATGGCTACTGGTGCAATCTTCGCTGGTCCCCTTGATGCGCTTGATATATATGAGATATATTACAGTTATATCGAAGAAGACTTTTTTAGGCCTAATGTCTCTCCCTCTGATGGTTGGTCTACTGATTAGAGTAGATGGAGCACTTATGCAGATCGGTTATAGACTTATAATGTAGTACTGCTTTGCACTTACTACTGACCCGGTTGGATTTCTCTGGTTGTTTGGTGTTTTATTATGGTTTGCGGATGGTGGATTACATGTACTAATTGGAGGGATAAGCTATCTTTAAATGTTGTTTATTGACTTTCTGGATATGTACTAATGGTTCTATATATTTCGAATTATTCAGTGCATTACTGTTAATATTGTGTGATCTACCATTCATTTCCTGTGGATCATAAGTTCTTCATTTTTTAATTACTTAGTTATGTTTTAAAGTTCTTTTAAGAATCCGATTGTAAGCTATGTTGTGTAAATGGTATTTAAGTAGTATATATGTATCATGTTGTATAGAATGATCTGATATATATATGTGTGTTTTGGTATTTGTGTTTTACAGATTCATGATTTAACTCTCTGAGTTTTGTTAGGGTGGATGCTGTTTAAGGAGGAAATATCATTAGTACCATGGTTAAAGCTTAGACTAATCCAACATTATATAATAACAAGGGAGGGAGCAGACTAGGTAAGTTTGTTCTAGGTATTCTGAGACTATGTATGGTTTCATTAACATGGATGGACATGTTCGTAAACCATGTAATTTAACATTTATCCTAGAGTAATCGAGAACAGTAATCTATTCATGATTTCTGTGGTGGGTGGTAGATGAGAATATTTGGTTTTGATTTTGTGTATTTAGAGTGCATGTTATTAGCTTCTAGGCATGTGTAGGTAATGTGTAAACAGTAACATTTCAGTTTGCCCATACTGTTAAAGTACTAATTATTATTTTATTTGAGAATTTGCTAAATCATTTAACCCACTTTACAAGCAACCAAACTAATATAACTACTCTTATTGGGTATGTTTACTCTCATTGTAACAACACTGTCTCAGGTTTGTATTAGTCTCTGATTTATTTTATTTGTTTGATGCTGAACAATATTTGAAATATTTACCATTTCTAATTATAAGTCTATAACTGCATCTTGTTGTATAGGCCATTATGAAACAAGTGTCGGAATGTGCTAGGTCGCTTGCAGGCAGGGATGGTGTGTATTCTCTGAGAGTCAGGGTAATAGAGAAGATAAGCATACATGGTTCGTTGACTGCGCATCCTCTCGAATGTGAACTGTTAACATTCGAGGATGAGAAGGTATTGTAGTTTATATGTTCATAATATTTGGAGATTTCCTGTTTGAGTTGTTCCATAGTAATGTGATTTATATGTTATTGTGAGTGCTGGGGTAGGGAGTTTTGCAGGACCATATTTATGTTTTGTTTGATTACTGAAGTACTGTGTGTAAGGAATTCGAGTGCTGTGATGTGTATTGGCTTCTGTGTGTTAATGGTGGCATATGGTTGGGATAAACATGGGTTGTGTATACAGTGGATGTAGTCTGCCTGATGTTGGTGTATCTAATTTACTTTATTGTTCTTCGTGTGTTTCTGTTGTCTGCAAGCCTGTTGGTAGGCATGATGTTGTTCTAAGGGGTCCTATAGTTTTTATTGAATCCTGCTTTCTTTGTCATTATTACTTGTGGTTTCTTTTGGATGTTTGAGGGATTGATAAAAAAACGGTGTGATTTGAGAATACACAGTATATGTACTTCTTCATTAGCCGTAAATAACTGTTCAGAGTTTAATGTTGCTTTCAACAATTTGATTGGTTCCTTTATGTTGCTAAAGGGTGCGAGGCTAAGAACTGCATTTCATAATGAGGAGCTTGAATTATTTGGCGACGTCATGCATGATCAGGTTGAGTATGAAATTATAAACGCTAGAGTTAGGGTTGTTGGAGGTCAGTGTTGGGGCAATCATGATGGTCAAGTTTACGAGCTTGTTTTCAATAGCGAAACTGTTGTTCGGCCGGTGTGTGGTAGACAGCTCTTTGATCCTGTTCGGTACGTGCCTGTTGCAAGTATACCGAAAAGGCTTTCAGTTGAAGAATGTTATGGTGGGTCACTCTTTTAAAAAAATGGTTTACTTGTTTTTTGATATGTATTACACGTGATGGTTTGAACGTGTTTTGTGTACAGATGTGATTGGTATTGTTGTGTTCGTTGATCGGATATGTCAAAAACCAAGGCTGGCTGGTAATACTTGTGAGTTGTTTGAGATTTGCATTGTTGATACAAGGTATGGTCTTTGAAGGCAAAAGTTGTTTCTAATCTAGCAGATGCATTATCTGTTTGTTTATTCTGGTTGGCCTGTATACTGAGAACTTCGAGATCTGTGTATGCAGCTCTGATCAAGCTATGATGGTAGCTGTTTGGGAGAGACCTGCTGTGCGACAGTGCAGAAACTTGGAACTTAATGGAACATCCTTCCCTGTTATCAGTTTCTCTAATCTGAGGGCATGCAGCCGGAATGGTATTTCATCGTCCTAATCCTGCTATACATGACTGCGTACTTACGCTGAAGGCCTGATCTGATACTAATGTACGTAGTTGTTGCTTAGGATTTTCTCTCTCTTCTACAAAAGAGACGCTTGTGAACCTCAACCCAGAAGGAAAAGAGGCTGATATGTTGCGTGACTGGTAAGGGTCTGATTTGCTGCTGTACGTTCATGGTATTATTAAGTACTGTGAGTATTGGGCCATTAACAAGTTGTTGCAGGGGAGATTCCTGCTATGAACTTCTGGCTAATAAACACCGCCAGATTTGTGATGTACGCTGTCCAGCTTCGGAGCGCATAATTACTACGATTGGGTGGCTCCTCCAACAGGATGTATGTGTACATCTTCTAATAGCTGCTTTGTGATATTCTGATGTCCTCTTTTGCGTTTGTGACTTCTGAATTCACAATGTGTGCCATGGTGTGATGTATAGTCATGAACCAGAAATTGTAGTACTTCTTTACTGCTTGTTATCTGAGACTGTTTTTGCACTATTTGGTCTATCAGGTGAGAGATGTTCTGCAGGAAGAGCGTCATTGGTTATGTGTGCATCTTCTCAGGCTTAATAAGGGAAATAACCAATACTACACTGGGTGTAGTAACTGTGGTACTGGTGGTTATGAAGAATTGGGTGTCTCCTACAACTGTTATGCATGCATACGAGAGAATGTAGTGGCTTCCCCTAGGTAATGGAGTTGTGTTCTGCAGCGTGCGCACGTTATTTACACTGTCCTTTCTGACTTTCTGATCATTGCAGACTAATGGTAGCGCTAGATGTGAAGGATGAAACTGGCGTGTGTAGTTTCAATGCGCAGACTGCTAATGCAGAGAAGCTACTTGATGTGGAAGCAGGTGTTTTGTTCTCGATGCTTCCACAGGTAATTGCTGTACTGCTACTGACCTTGTACGGGTGCTTCTTGGTCAATTAGTCATATACTGTTTGTTCTTTGGATGTTATTTAACTACTGTACTAATTTTTCGTGTATGTTGCCTTAATGCCTGTGTCAGGAGAAGGAATGCTATCTGTCACAGGTGGAAAACCACTGGAAGAACAGTGAGTTCTATATTCAGGTGAAGCCAGCAAGATCACTTCTTCTAAGTCGGGAATTGAGATGGGAGTTAGCCCAGATATCGCAGATTTGAAGGTGTCCATTGTTTTTGTTAGTGTGTTCTGGCTTGTATGTTTGCCTTTGATTTGGGTAACAGAGGTTTTATAGGATGTTTTGTGAAATGGCGTATACCTGTTGCCAATATCTACTTATTTTAGAAAGCCTATGTTGTTAGGCTACTGTTATGACAGTAGTCTGTTTTTAGTAAACCCCTTGTGGCTGTTGGATATTGAGGTGGTTTGCAGTCATACCGTGTTTCCTGTTTTCACACTTTTGAAACTTGACGGACACGTTCATCTATGTGTTGTTTAAGACGAAGTTGTCGTACTCATTGAAATAAGAAGTGATATGTTGCTGTCGGAATGTTGGTGACTATCAAGGTAGCGGATCATTAACTACAACCCTGTTGAGTTACTGGTCGTATTAATAGCAATGACAGATTGCACTGACCATTATGTACGCGCTGCTTGTTTCGGTAGTAGTTGTGTCACAAATAAACACACTTAGGTATATATAACTCAACTATGTGCAAGTATCAACACTTTAAGCAGAATGTACAATGAAATCGCACCATCAACATCTGCATTTATCTCAATACCTCATACGTTTCCGCCTGCAACTGGCAAGCAGGACATTCCAGTTGTGGTAGGCTTCATCTTCCAGTAGTTGTTAACAATCGGTGACTTGGTTCGATAAAGTGTTGCTCATATGTTTAGTTTTATGTGTTTGAGTCAGAGGGTTCAGAGCCTGGGCCTTTGACGGCAACAAACAGCAATCAAGTATGCTATAAGAAGAGGCCTTACTGTATGGTCAGGCATTGATACATAATATCAGGAAGATGTAATAAGCTGTGTAGAAATGATTGATCTCGTTATGGGCACAAACAACGTGTGGAATTGGTGAACGTGATATTGAACAATACAGAATGACTAATTACATTATCAGTACACATTTTTTTTGGGGTATTTAACAGAACAAAATTGAACATTGTTGCCTCTTGTTACTCTTGCGATGGCATTGTTGTTCTCCTTTGCCAACTGTCGCCGGTAATCATAAGTATGTTATAAAAAAAATTGTTAGTATATGGACAATCGCTGATACATAAAATTGGGGAAATGCAATACACTCTGCAGGAATGACTAATTTCGTTGTGTGAACAAACAACCAGTAATGTTGTAGAACATGTTATTGGACAAGACAGAAGATAAGTTTATATTTGATAAACTTCTAATTATATTTACAATACACTACAGATTGATTGGGATAGGCCCTATAATTAATCGTGAGAAAATTGCAAACATCATGTTGTTTGCTAGACAACTACCTATGACTTTAACAGTCAGAGTCATAGTATCCTTCGCTTCCCGATTCATCATTGAATTTTTCTTCAGACATTTCCTCCGAACGTGCAACCTTGTGGCGTTTTTCGACCCTTCTATGTATCACCCTCTTCTGCTTCTTGTCCTTGGCATACATGCAGGAACAATACACTGCAACTACACTGTTGCCTCTTGTTACCCTTATGATGCCATAGTTGTTTTCCTTTGCTAACTGGCGCTGGTAATCATACTCAACCTTTGCCGTGCTTGTCCCAACCAAAAACAAACCTGCCCAAGCTTTACATACTTCGGCCATGCTTCGCTTGCTTGTTTTATCGAGCCTGTTAAATACCTCGGTTGTAAGTTCAGGCAGGCTCCAGAATGGGTGATGGCGACTGGTGCCAGATGGTGTTTGCTTCTGGACAGTTGTTGTTGAAAACAGGGAGATTGTTTTGAACTGCTCCTTTTTCCATTTTACATACCCATTCTTAAAATCTTCCATATCATTCTCCTTTGAGTAGATCGCTTGCTTGCAGAATTTAGTCATTGTAGATCAGTTGGCGTTTGATTTTGCAGAAATTGATGAAGATGAAAAGGTTTGACAGTGAAGGGTTACAGATTACTGTTTTCAATGGCACTTATAGTTGTAAATGGTGAATAGTTGTGTCTAATCACACTTATATAGGGAATGTATCATGAAGGCAAAGAGGCATGCATGTGTTGGGGGTGGTTATACTGGTACGATGAATTGTGAATTCATTTGTAAAATCAGTGCAATTTGTGATGTTCTTAATATACTTTGTATATATTGTACAGTTTCTTGCAATTACATTTATACATGATTTAATTGTAACGTGTATAATTAAATGCTTTTGTATGTTCATTTGTCTCTTTAACGATTGTAACACTCATGTCTCAATATAATCAATGTAAATGAACGTCGTATATGTCCTCTGTTCGTATGATATTATTGTAAATGTTGTATTCCATCAATTAGAGTCATATGTTTACCCTTCGTTTATTTTCCTGTCATAAAATAATTTCTATAAAATATGAATAAAACATCTCATTAGTGAATGAAAATGTAATTACTTTAGATTTAATGCGAATAAAACATCTCATTAATGAACAAACATGTAGTTACTTTAGATTTAGGTAGAGTTAAAGTATATTTTATAAATTTTTATTAAACCCAAATAAAATTCGGATACTGGTCTTGCATAAATGAGATTCACCACTTCTCCAGTTTCAACACTACAAATTGCAGTTCGACAACCAGCTGTATTAGAATTCATTACTTTTGTAACTTTATATTGTGGTATTGGGATCAGGTGTGGTTTAGTAATGTGGACCGATCTCTTAAAACTTTGTTCTAATAATGAGTGTATGTTTGTTCATCACATTAAGCTAAATGTTAACATAATCAAGTGAACAACGTATTGACCCTAATCTTACTTTCTTGACATTGACCCTCTTTTTCCATCCCAACCATAAAATCGAATTAATCAAGACGATATTTTAAAAGGTTTTAAATTTTTTCCATTTTCTAATTTGAAACCAATGAAATTTTGCCATGTAAGGGACCAATTTCCTCCACCTTAGATCACCAATTGACCCTCAACACCATTTTGTCAACTCTAATTTTCATTTAATTGTAATTAGCTTTAGCCAAACAAGCATTTGACCTAGCAATTGACACTACTCGGGAATGGTCTTAGTTATGCAGTTTATGTTTCGACCATATTGTTTAGGTACCGTAGGTAATAACTTGCTAATTAGATAGACATTAATTTGTAACGAATAAGTATACTAACTTGATCTACTCCTATATACTAAAATTGATACACAATGATATAGTTAAATCTACGAGAGTACTTGTATTCACTATTATTCATTTTTTTTGGCTTTATGTTATTTGAATTGATTAAACTTTTTTTTTACAAGTAATTGTATATAACTTGCTAATTAAATAGTCGTTGACACAAACACGTCATTTTTTTAAAAAAAAGGGGGTATGTGTTTGTTTATTTGGTGAATAAGATCATATTGTTTAGTTACCGTAGGTTATAACCGATTTAACAATTTTACAATAGTCAGAATACGAAGATATATGAGGACGGTTAAGATTAGACACTCGAACATAAATATGATATCTAAAAGTATATATTATGTATCCTCTATACTCTACCCATATTTTTTTCCGTTGTTATGTAGATACGGATATTAACTTGAACTACCTCTTCATAATCTATCTTTACACACAATGTCATAGTGTAATTGTAATGATTGTTTACACTTACTTTAGAGTACATGATTAACTTGCTTATCATATAAGTTACATTGCCTTAGTAGTCATATTCACATCATCATTCATATATTGTAATAGTTATAAGGTACATATTTAACAACTAATTCTTGTACATGAACCGTATCTATCAACCATACCCATATCCATACTCATACTCATACCTAATACTACTATACTATAGGTAATGTGGTTATTGTACTATTGCTTAATTTAAGGGTCTTTATAATTATATAATATACACCTATGATATATACAATCCTATCTTATGACAATTATTTCACATTGAAATCCTGACAGCTAATTAAGATTATTTCTGAATTTCCAGGATATCAATGTAATTGATGCTTAACATACTTCAGTTTCTATATATCTAATAGTCACTTATGAATACATTATAGCAAAAGTGTTAGTTCTTTGTATATCGTAAGTTTTAAATGACATATTTTTATCGAGCCTGAACTCTAGCTAAGTATAATTCAGTTTACATGCTAATTGTTAATATTATTTGTTTGTTGCTCTGTTTTAACTTCTATACGATTAATGACGACGTCTTTTTTAAAAAAATTACAGATGTTGCAAGTTCCTCCAACGCAGATTGCTCTCCCGTTTCATCCTCTTCTGAAACAGATCACGGCTATACTACACTTTCCGGAACCTGTATACCATATGTTAGATATCTCTAAAAACAGTGTGTATGTGGTGGTGAAGACGAATGTTATAATTTGGACTACTGGAGTTATGGAGCTGACTTATGTTGGTGGTTCTGCTGATTCAATTGAGGAATCCTGTGAAGTTGCGGCAAAGAAAGCTGTCAGCGATGTTATCAGACGATGGGCTATTGTTGTTCAGGATCTTACTTCTGAACAATGTGTTGCTCTAGAGCGTTGTACTGAGCTTTATAATCTAAAACGGAGAGACCTGCATAATTTTGTTAAGAGGAGCGCTGAATGTAGTCTAAAGGGAAAAAACTGTAATAATGCTATGAGCATTACACATGTTTTCCTTGATTATATGCCCCTCCTTAGCAAAATTGTCAAGATATATGCAGTCCAGTGTACACCATTGGAATCAATCAAGCATGGTGATGGTCAGTACAGTGCTTGGATCACTGTTAGATCGTCGTCGAGTACTGGTTTGAATTTGGTATTTATTGGATTATGTTGTGATACACTTGATGGTGCTAAAAACAGCTTGGCTAAGAAAGTTGTCAAGTATTTGATATCAACTTATAATCTTGAGGTTATTGATGTTAATTATCAATCTTTCAAATCAGAGATGGCTGCATTGTTATGTAAGTTGGAGATAGAAAGCTACTTAACAGTAAGAGAAAGGGTTTATGAGATTTCCAATGAACCTGAGTTTTCAAACACCCTCATTGAGCGAAATGAAACTGCAGAAGGCTTTGTGGTTGACTATACTCCTACAATTGTTCCAGCTGATCGCACAGAGCATACAAGGAGCGGCTGTTTTGCAAGTCCTGACAATGTTGTACATTGCTTAGCAGGACGGATTCCTGTCACGTACAGAATTGCACCAAGTCGCAATTCAGATGATTAATTAGTGGAACTTTTCAAATTATGACTTTTTGGAGATTAGCAGTTTTTGTGTACTCATTTAGCATTGCCAGATTGAGAATTTGTATTATGTTTCTGAATTTGTATCTGTGTGATGGCGAGTACTTTTTTGCTTAATGTATCAGATTCCTGTATTCGTTAGAATGCCTAGAAAAGGTAGTGTTTTGCAGTCTCTAATGCTATTTTATATATGTTGAAACTCGTTAGTTCTATTGATTCTGATGTTATTTACACTTCAATTTTTATGTCGAGTTAAGTACTTGGTTTAGTGTATTGTCATAACATCCAGCATTGCGAGCATTGCTGATATAAGATATTGGGTATGTAATAACATAAATGAATTGCTTTGTATTGATATTTGGAATACTGTCTAAAATTAGCACTATGGATTCAGCCTCGATGAATATATAATTTAGGTAGCAATGCCGGATGAATATATGTATATAGTAATCAGCGTAAAAGATTGCTCCTTTAGAACTTGATGTGCAGCCGGTAAATCTGTATAATGATAAGTACAAGACTATATATAATACGATACATTTTGTGTAACTAATTAGGTGATTACACATATTTTAAAGTTCTTGAGGATATTGTAGTTTCTTATTTTAACACATAGAAATCCTACACTGCACTTGATAGTACTAAGCAACCATAACTCTATGCGTCAGATCACTGTTACACAGAGTGTACTAGATAGGCAACCATCTATATGTTAAATTTGGCGGCAATTATAACTGTCTTTGTCCTACACCCATATCTTCTTAACCATACTTGCAACTGATTTCCTATTTCCTTTTTTAATTTTTACTCACTACAATCTTATGTCATCAAACCATACTTATCTGACGTCATTTGTGGCAATTGTGTTAATAAATATTATATATATTCTTTCATGGGAAATCATTCTTACATAATTTCTCATTCTGAAATAAGAAACTTCTATTAGCATACATTCCATAATATTGAATCTAAAAGGTCTGCATTATAAGCTGTTGTTTCCTTTGTTATTTATTTTGGTTGAGCTGGTGTTCTAATTGTTTCATGGAAATTAGACTACTTTTCTTACATGTCGATGCTTTATTAGAATAACATAATATGATTGTATAGGTCAACACTTTAAAGTCATTATTTCTGATCTATTCTGTCAATTTACATTACATGTGTCTATCTACGTATTAAAATTACGATAACATTCATTTGAAAGCATATAACTTTGTAAGCACATATGTTGGAAAGTTATACAGGATGAGTGTGGTAGTTGATATAGTAGATATTTGTATTTGGATGCAATTGTAATTGTTACTGCAGTGATTGTTCTTTAACTTATAGTAATATAGTTGTTGAACTTTTTAAGGTGTATGAAATTTCTATATGCTTATGTATTAAGATTGTATGTATAATTTGGTTTGAGATGCCGTATGTCCAGGAGATGCCGTCGCCAGTTATTCAAATATCAATCCCTTTCCGACCCTTGCTCGATAGGATAACCAGTTTGCTGGGGTTTGAGGGGCCACGTTATGATCTGTATGGTGGAGGGCAGAACAATGCATCTGTCACTGTAAAATGTGATTTTGCTGAAGAGGAATATGTTTACATAGGTGGTGTGTCATCTGTTTTTGAGGTCTCGTGCGAACAGGCAGCACGATTAGCTGTTACAGACCTGATAGAAAAGTACGACATATATATTGCAGACTTCACAGCTGCATTAAAACAATCCCATGACAGATGTGCTAATCTCTGGAGGCTGAAACAGGAAGAATTAAGACGGATGTCAAAGGGATATCCAAAAGTTCCATTGATAGAAGAATTCGATTGTCCTGAGATCTTTCATTTCCAAAACCTTTCTTTGGACATGGTGGCCCTTTTGCAGATTGTTGCTGGTAGACTCCCTATACAATGTAGCTCCATAACTACATTAGAGCAAACACCTTCATGTTTCACATCAAGGTTAACTATAACTCGTGAAGGAGTTGAATGTGGTCCTACTCATATTATTGGTGAGATAGCCTCATCGAAATATACATCAGAGCAAACACTTGCTTTTAAGAGTATCCAATATTTGATCCCTATATATAATATTGACTTAATTGATGCGAATTATGCCCCTGAGGAGGTGGAATTAGCTGCCTTGACCTGTGAGTGTACGAGGAACATGGTCATTAAACTTGAAAAACATTTGCTAACATCTCAGGGAGCTGCTTCAGGGGTCCAGGATGGGGATCCAGATGCTTTGACCCTGAATGAAGAGGGTTGTATCACACCAAGGAGCGATCCTTTCTTGATTCCTGAGCAAAAGTTCCCACCACCACCACCCAAAAAAAGGAAAGCAAAGTCACAGTTACCCAGTCTTCGTAGCTATATCTCCTCGAATAACAAGAAAGTTCCATCTACTAAGTATGTGAACGACCGAAGCGTATTCTACAAACCTGCACGGTTTCAGTGAAGATGGCATGGAACCTATTGTTTTGGAATATGGATATGTTTTGCAGCTTAGTGTTGGCTAGGCATAAATAATTGCAGAACTTAGTATCTATTTAGGAGTGGTTATGTTTGGTGCCTTAGAGCATATGATCTTTAAATTTGTAATCTACTTATCTACTATTGACTTTTGTTGTATTAATTACCATTATGTTTTATGGATGAATGAACATCGAAAACTTTTGCTTAGAAGGTGTGTTTGAATCATACAGCACTTGCATAACTTATATTATATCTAATGTAGCATGTCATGTTATATTTTCAAATAATCTACTATTTGCAATATAATATTTACATTGTTGATGTCATTCTGTAATTAGCTAGACAAGTGCGTAAACGGTTTATATGCCACTTTGTGTTTAATTGGTATTTGATACTTGTCAATGTGATTCTGATGTTTTTGTGGTGTTTGTTAGACAGAGTGGTGGACATGGCTATGTTACATTGAGGATTGAATTCTCTACAATTTATTACTCAATGGGTACGTTGCTATACTGTAATGATGTTTGCAAACACTCTCATACTTACTTTATATTTACCATGATTACCGACATTGTTGCTTTCAGATGACAACTTCCCGTTTTACGCTAACGTACATGGTTCTGGCAAGACTAAACGCAAGTGTAGGACACAGATACAAGCAGAAACCAGCGAGACGAGGTAGGGTAGCAATGCTTGTTATCTTAATTATCTTTGTATTATGTGTAATGTAAGCACCATACTGCTTCTGTTGTCTACACTTAGGGATACGTTCGCAAAATCAGATACTATTCCTCCAAAAAAACGTGGCAGGAAGCCCAGTCCAAGACCACAACCTGGTAAATGTGTGAATCGTTGTGATGTGCATATTTATGTTTTTAAGACTGATATCTGATATTTTGTGTCCTGGATATTAGGTTTACCACTTCCTATGATTGGTCAACCATTAGTTGGTTCCTCTTTCAAGTTGCCAGATGTTCCATCATGTGACAAATGCTTTGCAAAGAGAATAATCTATGAATCAAAAACATTTTGTTGTGCAAATGGAGCTATTGTGCTGCCTTCCAGTACATTTCCACCACTACTAACCAAGCTGTACACCTCAGCGGACCCAACAGCAGTACATTTTCGGAAGTTTGCACGTCTGTATAATAACTTATTTGCCTTTACATCCATTGGTGGGAAGTTTGAATCACAGACGATTAAAGGTATTTATGTTTTTAAGCTTCATGGTCAAATGTACCACAATGTACCGGACCTACTTCCTTGTGGCAGTCACCCCAAATTCCTACAACTGTACTTTTACGATGGTATGCACGAAGCTGCAAATCGTGCAGCGTGTTTCAAGGAACTCGATGCAGCTGTCATTAATATCTTGATGAATGTAACAGAGACAAATCCATATGCTCGCTTCTTCCGATCCTTAAAGGATGTGACTGTTACTACCAATACTAAGATAGTTATCACCAAAAATCCTAACCAGGACCAGCGTGTAAGCAATGCTCCCACGTCTGACGAGGTTGCTGCAATTTGGCCTGACGATTCTACGTCTGGTGAGACTGATGGACCTCACATACTGGTTACTAGCCACAGTGAGGTCTCGCATCGAGTCATGCATTATTACGGCTGTTATGATCCACTACAGTATCTGTTGTTGTTTCCCAAAGGAGAATGTGGATGGCGACAAGGGCTAAAGAAGCACGTGGCAAAAAATAAGACACAAGGATCCGTACAGAGCTCAACGCCGCCTCCATCTAGCTTCACAGATGCTGATACTCTCTTGGATGCAGAGGCACAACGTAAGTTATACGTGTATATTTATTGAAGTCTGAATGGTTGTTGCAATAGACTGTTTACTAATTTAATTTTGTGTAATAATACAATAGTAATGATTTTTTAAAAACTACAGATAGTTCTTGTCAGAAGAATTCAGACGAACGAAATATCTCATGTCGTGAGTATTATTGTTATAAACTGCAAAATAGACCAGGAAATATGATGTTGAGAGCTGGGAGATGCTTACAGCAATATATCGTTGACATGTACGTTAAGTTAGAAAACACCCGGTTAGATTACCTTAGGCATAATCAAGATACAATCAGATCTGAATTGTACCAGGGATTGCTTGACACCATTGATGCTGGTGAACAGTGTCCAGCAAATGTAGGGCGACGTGTCATTCTCCCAGCAACATATATTGGTGGCCCTCGAGACATGAAGAGGAGATATCTAAATGCAATGGCTCTTGTTCAGCGATTTGGAAAACCAGATTTTTTTATAACTATGACATGCAATTCAAATTGGCCTGAAATAAAAAATGAGCTGGCCCCTGGAGAAGAGGCTCAAAATCGTCCTGATATTGTGGCTAGAGTATTCCGAGCAAAACTGTTACTGTTAAAAAAAAAATGGTTGATTACAAAATATTTGGAGAAGTTGCTGCCTTTGTATATGTAGTTGAGTTTCAGAAAAGAGGCTTGCCTCATGCTCATTTCTTGGTGATTATGAAAGCTGGTAGCAGGATGAACTGTCCAGCTGATTTTGACAAATTCGTATCTGTTGAAATCCCTTCTCGGTCAAATGCGAATCTGCGTGCAGCTGTGATAAAGCACATGATGCACGGTCCATGTGGGAAACTAGATCCTGAGTGTGCATGTATGAAGCATAAAAGCAGTCCAGGCAAGTGCAAGTACTTATATCCGAAACCATACGTATCTGAGACAACGAACAATGATGACGGATATCCAGTGTACAAACGTATGCCTACAGCCGACATTGTGCGAGTGAGAGGTGAAATGCTTAACAATCGCTGGGTGATTCCATACAACCCATATTTACTGGACCTTTTTGATTGCCACATTAATGTGGAGGTCTGCTCAACTATTCAGGCGGTGAAGTACCTGTACAAGTATGTTTATAAGGGGCATGACAGGATATCATTCAACGTAGCGGGGGAAGGGGAAGTCAAACCAGTTGATGAAATAGAACAGTACCAGTCTGGTAGATTGGTATCTCCTATTGAAGCTGCCTGGCGTATCTATGGGTTTGACTTGTTTGAAATGCAACCTGCAGTGATGGTGCTGCCAATTCATTTAGAAGGTATGCAAACAATACAGATTAGGCCTCATGAGAGATTAACCCATGTAGTGTCCAACAAGAAACGTGTGAGGACTCCGCTCACTGAATTCTTTAGATTGAATAGCGAGAATGCTGCAAATCCAAATTGGAGACATCTATATGGGAGCTTTGTTGAGCACTACCGATGGGATACATTTCAACGAACATGGTTGAAACGTAAGAATAAAACATTCACAATTTCTCGTCTTGTTTTTGTGGCACCCTCAGAAGGAGAGCGTTACTTCCTGCGTTTGTTGTTGACACACGTGTCTGCTCCAAAATCGTATAGAGACTTGAGAACAGTCAATGGTTATGAATGTGCTACGTTCCAGGAAGCTGCGTTGAAACTGCAGCTTATTGAGGATGACAATATGGTAGAACTGTGTTTAGATGAGGCCAAACAAGTCGAAATACCAGCTGCCTTACGGCGCCTATTTGCTACTTTGTTAATTTTTTGTCAGCCTAAGGATCCAAGTGCATTATGGGAAAAATATTATAGCTCATTGTCAGAAGACTACAGAAACGAACATCCAGGCGATCCATACGCTGCACGGCTCCTTACTGTGCAGCGATTAGAGCAACAAGTGGAAGCAATGGGCAGGACTCTAAAAAGTTTTGGTTTATCGGATTCGATAGGTCCACAGGGTGCAGAGATCCGGACATCACAAGATACACTTGATGCACTCAATGCACCAATACCAAACGAATGTGTCGTATGTCGGAAATCATTGAACCAAGAGCAGCAGAGAGCTTTTGACATGATAACTGATTATGCTGTGCATAACAAGCCAGGAGCTTTTTTTGTGGATGGTCTAGGGGGGACTGGTAAGACATACCTGTACAACGCCTTGTATGCAGAAATAAGGCTGATGGGTAAAATTGTCCTTGCTACTGCTTCTTCGGGTATTGCTGCAGCCAATATCCCGTCAGGAAGAACTGCCCACTCACGATTTAAACTTCCTCTAGATTTGGATGTTTCGTTGTCATGCTCTGTGCCCAAGCAGAGTAGTCTTGCTGCTCTTATAAAAGCATCTACTCTAATCATATGGGATGAGGCATATATGGCAAGAAGGGAAAGTGTTGAGGCATTAGATCAGCTTCTGCGAGATCTGTGCAATCCTGATTTGCTGTTTGGTGGCAAACTTATTGTATTTGGTGGAGATTTCCGGCAGGTTTTACCAGTGGTACAAAAAAAATCTATTCGTGAGTTGGTTAATTCTACATTAGCTGCCTCTGATATTTGGCCACAGTTTATAAAATTCAGACTAACCGTTAATGTAAGGGCTAAAACTGATCCACACTTTTCAAATTTTTTGCTATCCCTTGGAAACGGTCAACTCCAGACATGCGAGTCTGAGATGGTTGAACTGCCTGATGGAATTGTTATGGATACAACCCAATTAGGTGCAGATCTTGTAAGTATAGTTGCTGATACTGTATATCCAGATGTCGACCTCAACAGTATTGGGATTGATATATTTAGTCATCGTTCCATACTTACGCCTATGAATGAGGATGTTGATGATATAAATACATACATGATTAACAAGTTCCCTGGTGAAGCAGTTACGTACAAGGGTTTTGATACAGTTCTTTCGGATAACTGCAATATATACCCTTCAGAATTTATAAACAAACTATGTCCTGGTGGCATGAGTCCGTATGAGTTGGTATTGAAGAAGGACGCTCCAGTCATTTTATTAAGAAACCTGCTTCCATCTGCAGGCCTATGCAATGGTACAAGGCTTATATGTGCAGGGTTTACCCCAAATATGGTCGAATGTATTATAACCAGTGGTCATTATAACGGTCAGCATGTTTTCATTCCTCGCATCAAGATGCGCCCATCTAGCTCTTCAAACTTCCCGTTCCAGTTTCAGCGCAATCAGTTTCCACTCAAACTTAGTTTCGCAATGACAATCAACAAGTCGCAGGGTCAGACATTAGACAGGGTTGTTGTCTACCTTCCTAGACAATGCTTTTCACCAGGACAACTTTATGTCGCACTTTCGCGAGTCAGGGAAGCAGTCAAAGTTACTGTCGTTGCTGCATGTAATGGTTCCGAGGTGAACAAGAATTGTATCAGGAACATGGTTTCTTTTGATGTATTGAGGCTTGCAGGTATTATATAGCATCTAATGGCAGGTGGCCTTGCGTCCGTACTTTTGAAATTTGGCTACAGCAGCTCGAACCATTTACAGCATTGGTCGGATGTATATAGTTCAAGCGAAAAACATTTGTGTTATTACACCAACCTAGGTTGTTATTACATTGTGCACATCGATGGTTGGATGTACTGTAACGCAAAGGAACACTGTTTTGCTGCTTATAACGACTGCTCATGAATATTGTTGACAAGTTTTAGCAACTAATTATGCATCTGTTAATTATCATATGCTTTAGTGTTCTATACGGTACTCAAATCCAATATGTCGCTGAACAGCCATCTTAAGTTGCACTTGTATCAAACTGTCGCTGATTCAGAAATTAAATTCGGAATTTGGTGTTGAATGTAATGTTAAGTGTAACTCATGCATTATTATAGTCAAGTATTTAAATTTACACCATTACTATCAAATGTTGGTGGTAACTAAGTAATCATAATTCCATACAAGTATAACCCTTAAATTGCATCTAATTGTTCCACACAACATCTGATTAACTACTTAGCTTCACAAACAGAACTATACAGAAACGCCCATAATTCATGTACAGTGATAGTATCAAATGGTATTTGGGAATACACATTGTATATTACATAAAGACATACACAACAAACTAATCAAGCCATTGACAAAAAAAGAACAGCATTGTCCAGTATAAAAAAACATATTATTAACCTCATATTTCTTGGTGCTAATATTTATAATGATAATACAAATCTGATAGGATTTTCAATCCCCTAAATCATGGTAAGTTAGTACATACACCATACCCCTATAATGTACCAAGTTAGACAACTTCACCCAAATAACTGTGCATAGTACACATTCTCAGCAACTACCACTGTACATATCTTGGTATGGACCTTCACTAATACCACACTCCAAGTTTATTATGTAAAAAATTACACTATTAATAACCATCTGATATTTCACCATACCTTTCCTCAATCTAACATATCTAATTTTCCAACACACCTTTTCCAGGTATGAATTTGTAACTGAGCAACTCTGTCTTTTTGATGGCATTAGCAACTGAAAAAAACGATGGTGTTAAGGCATCATATAATTATGCAAATGTATAAATTTTATATTAGTTATAAGACTATTAGATATCCTTTTAAGTAATTTATTCCATTGTATTTAATACACACTTAATAATATCTTCCTACAACAGAATGAAACACCAGAAAGTTTACCTCAATGAGTTATCTGACACCTCCAAGAACTACAAAGTCAATGTGAGAGTGGTTGAGAAACGTCGTCCAAAGTCATCCCCTGTTAAGGTGCAATATCAGAGCTTGTTATTCGAAGATGATAAGGTAATTGAACTCATTTATGCAAATTTGATAACTTCTTCTTATGTATCGAGGATACATTGCAGATAGCTTCCATATTATGGGTCATGTTCTAGCCAATTGATAAGGCTTCATATCAGGACTAATGCATATATAATTACTTCTAATTGATGAATGTTTTAGTATACTCCTCTAAAAAAGGAGTATTTTGACAGTGGTTATACATCAATAACCATTCCTATTCTTAACAATTAATAGGATTTTTGCAACACAGATACATATACTCCAGCTAATGGTGGTTGTAACCTTGAGTGAATTTCTTCACATTATATACTATAGCATAGTTGCTCATAGACTACTTTTTTTATAAAAAGGTGCAATCTTCGAAGTGAGTATCATCGACTAATGTCATTCTGTTTCAAAATATAACACATTAATGCATTCTGTTGAATTTCCTAATACATTATTTTTCAAGTGTACTGTCTATTTATAATCCTGTGTTGACGTTGTTAGTTCTTGGTGAATAAATTCCTATCTGATCTATGAACAAATGAAATACCGTGTTTGATAAGGTAGGCTTTTGGACATGTTATGGGCAGGGAAACAAAATGCGTGCTGCTCTTTTTGCTGATCAAGTGGATATATATGAGGATGCTATAAAGCGCAATCAGAAATATGAAATATCAAATGCTATCATAAGCCCTATAAAACCTGAGCATAAGACAAATGAATCTGAGATGGACTATCAGATGTCTTTCAATAAACGTACCATTATCATGCCTGTCGAAGTTGATAGTGGATGTGCTGATATTGACTATCGCCCAATTTCCCAAATACCTCGGGCACCTGACTACAGTGAGATGTTTGGTAAAATTCATAATCGCAACCTATCTACATATATTGCATGTATTAACAAAAAATTCTGTTTATAATCAGCCTCTCACTAGCATCCCTCAAATGCCTTGTAGACATAGTAGCTGTTGTCCTCTTTGTAGAAGATCAGCCACGTAAAATTGTCACATCAAAGTCCCGCGAAACATCTGTGCGTGAAATCATAGTAATCGACCAGAGGTGACTGATCCCAGATGCTTTGAAAATTTAGACTCCATATTGTTCTGTATAATCATAACATCTAATATCGTATTGTTGCTAATGCTAATGTTAATGCTCTTACAGTACTACACAACCTCTGTCCATCTCGGTTTGGGACGATCTCGTACAGGATGACTGCACTATACTAATGCCACAACCTGGTAAATTCAAGGCAGTTGGTATTACCGCCCTCAGAGTAACAATGCACAAAGGTTCTGGTGGTCATGATTAATATTTTTATAATGCATTTTGTAGATTAATGATTTGCAAATTCTCAAAATACTAGCTTAGTTTGCATCATTAAGACATTCAGAACTATTCTAATACAGTTTCAAATGGACCAGGCTTTTCGATGAGTACATCTACTTCTACTGTCTTTGTTCACTCACCTGACGGTGATAAAGCTGATGCTCTTAAAGCATGGTACTAAACTAAACTTCACCTGAGCAAGCAACATACCTTCTAGACAAAATGAATTCTTAATTACAATTGAACAACCTGAGTGTGCAGGATGACTAGCCACGTTATGGCATTGACAAAATTACAAAGCAGAGTTTTGAGTGTGAAGGCGCCTGTGCTAGCTGACAGTACAGTGACCATTTCAACCCTCCGTTCCAAAAAGGTATCCAAAATACTGCATAATTACCTGCGCCATATTCACAACTGGACCATGTCAGCAGTCCTATATTAATACAGAATGTTGCAAATATCACACAATAGTTCAAACATGAATGAGGTCTTATACTACAAATAAGCTTAAAATAACCAGCGTAATTACATTAACGCAAATTATATACTTGTACTTATTAGGAGTAATCATTTAACAGCTCTTTAATACATATGCTTATGTGTCTTACATTCCATAATCAGGCCAAAACGACTTTGCAAGATGAGCGCCATTGGTTAGAGGTAACAATACCAGATGTTGATTTTGATAAAATAAATGCATACATGGGATGCTCAAACTGTTCAAAGCGGACAAACATACAACCAGGAAATACCTACACCTGTGACACTTGCGCCAAACCTAACTGCACCCCAGAACCGAAGTAAGATTCCTGATCATTTGATAATCATTCTTAGCTCTATCATTACATAAAACATTTTAAGTAGGAGACAGTACCAACTGATACTAGCCTTGTTAAAATTCAGTCTTAAAATTCCACACCTAATGTTCGCATGAAATGCAGGGTCACTTTCAATTGTGATGTAACAGATGGCACTGGAACACTATCCTTTACCGTCTTTACAGAAACTACTGAACAGCTATTCAGAATGTCGGCATCTGATATATTTCATATGAAGCACAATGTGAGTGAAATTTTATTTCAATTAATTTTAAATTTAATTTGACTCTTAATAATAACTGCTGTATTACTTGGTAGTCTGACGAGCCAACCTTTTCAACACTCAAACGGTTACTTGATACTACGCCTTTCAAAGCCCAAGTAGCTCCAGCTAATACACTGTCAACCAACAATATACTGCAGTGGACTATGAAGCGTGTCATAGTGAGTCCTGACAGCACAATTACTGACATCAGTGGGGAACAACAGAGTGTAGAGAACGCACAGGACAACCAGAATGTTGGGGATGTTAGCATCACACATCACACCCCTGCTCATGACACTGAGCATGAGGACCGTACGTCTACGACAGTTGTTGATGAGGGTGGTAACAATAATCAGCCTGTGTCTCCAGGTAATCTAACAATTGCTGACCCAGGGAAAGATGTGGCAGTAAGTTTGCCACACCCACAACTTCCAAAGAGGAAATGTAAGAAGGAGAAGTAAGGATCCCCAACTGCTGTTCTGTCTACGCCAACCTAATAACCAGATTCTACTCGAATTGATATCTATCATCAACATGAAGTCTATCTATGTTAAGAAGTTAACTTTTGCTGTTGTAGTGCTTATAGTATGCACAATAAAGGACTATTTAGTTGACAGATACATGTCAACACGAACTATTTATATTACATGTTTAACTATGTACGTTGGCTTAGACCATAGCTTAGAAACTTGACGTGATCCACAATTCCTATCTACAATAGAAAATTAATGCATACATGGGTTGCTCAAATTGTTCAAAGAATTCTTTATTGTGCTCAAGTAGCTCCGGAGCTACTTGAGCTTTGAAAGGCTTTGTGTCAAGTAATTCTTTGAGCAACCCATGTATGCATTAAGTATGTAACTTTGGGGTTTAGGAATTGTTTTCTTTCGTACTTCTTAATTTCTGCATGCATAATAATTTGAGCAACCCATTAGCTCCGGCTAATAGCCTGTCAACCAACAATGTGCTGCAATGGATAATAAAGCGTGTCGTAGTTAGTGCTGAGAGCAATGTTCCTGAAATCACTGTCGAACAAACAAATGAAGGAACCACAGTAAAAAGCCATCATGTTGGGGATGTTAACATCAAACACCTATAACCTACTGATTATACAGACCACGACGAGAGTATGTCTACAATCGGTAGTGATGAGTCTGCTAAAGATGACTAGCCTGTGATTCCAAGCTATCCAACAATTGTTTATTCAGGAAAAGATGTGGCAATAACTTTGTCACACCCACAACTCCCAAAAAGGAAGTGTACAAAAGAAAAGACAGGATCCCCGTCTGCAGTACTCTCTACCCCAAATTAAGAACCAGTGACTACTCCAAATTAACAATCAGTGTCAACATGAACTCTATCTATGTTACCCGTTTATCTTTTGCTGCTATAGTGCTCATAGTATACACAATTAATGTCTGTTTAGTTAACAAAGGCATGTCAACCTGAACTCTTTATATTACAAGTTCATCTATATATTCTAATTTAGTAACTTCAAATGCTCCATGGTTTGTAGCTACAAAAGACTAAGACCATAAATCGTATGCCTATTGTTTCGGAGTCCAATAATGACATTGAGTGCCTTGCTCAATGAAATCATAACCAGTACTGTTGAAATCCAATCTGGAGACACCCACGCCTGTATAGCTCCAATACACAGCTTAATATATAACACTATTATCAAAAGGAAGTTGTTAATGGTTGAAGATTACCAACAAAACCCCAATAAGATAGCACACTAAACTTAATATGCCACACAGAAGTTTATCTACTACGAACAGACGTATATGTTCACGAGATCCTCCTGATCAAAAGTCAAATTTAAATCGTTAAAATCATAAACACAAGAGAAACTTAACCATATACACATCGCCAGGTTCTATCATCATCCAGGAGAAACAATCAATCTCACAACTGACCTACTGATTATGGTATAATCCCTAAATTCTAACGAAGTAATATTACAGGTTGCAAACGTATTAGCTTGTTGTCAAATAAATTGCAGTAATAATTGAAAATAAAACAATGTTATGAGCAGTCCAAATTGAAATAATGCAGCCAAAAGAAAGGTGCTTAACACAAAAACAAGTATAAAATCTTGCATTACATTAGCTATAAACATAACAGATGTATATTCAGAAAGATTACCGGATACCTTATTAGCAGACTCAGCAATCAGAGTCATAGTACCCCTCGCTGCCAGACTTCTCAACATACGCATACTTTGAGCTGCTACCCCTCCTGTAACGTCCCTTTCTCTTCTTAGCTTTCGACTTTGGTGGCTTGCATGAGCAGGAGATTGACACCATCCTCTGGTTTCTGGTCACCCATATCTGATTTCCACGATTTTCCATCACAAGTTCATGATCATAATCTAGGTCAACCTTAGATGTTTCTGTACCAACAAGATACTGTCCTGCCCATGCCTTACAAACCTCCGCCATACTCCTTTTGCCTTGCCTATCGAGCTTGTTGAAGACATGATCAGTGAGTTCTGGTAAACTGAGGAATGGGTGATGAGGTCTGCTGCCAAAGGGCACTTCCTCTTCAACAGTTACTTTTGAAAATAAGGTGGTGGACTGAAACTGACTTTTTTTCCAATTAACGTATTGTTCGACGAACTCTGGCTTATCATCATCGTTAAAGTATATTACTTTTCCACAGGGTTTAACCATTTTAGATGTGCACGAGTTTTGGGAATGTGAGCAGGCACAATGATCAGAATGGAGTATGCATGATGGAGGATGGAGTATAACAGCTACCCGTAGTAATTACACGGAACAGTAGTGTCTAATCAGGTAGTTTAGGGAAACGTAAGGGCATTATAGCCGTCGTTTAGTTTAGCAGCTAATGCTCTATGTAATTTTTACCATTCCATCCGTACTTATCTTAATTCGCGTATTTCCGTATAGCGACGATATGAGTTGAAACGCTTTTATTCTTATTTTAATAAATGTTTCGTCCAAATTATCGTATTATTGTTAATTTATAAGACAAAATATAGTCATGTATGAACTGATCTGTTTTACCGTAATTAATTTTCTAAGAATGTACGATGCTTAAAACTTTTAATAATGTTTAGTAAAAATATTCACGTAAATAAATGTGTTAATACAAACGTGTTAAGCAACTGTTACCTTTTACCTTAGTGGAAGTTTATGAACTTTTCTCGTGTGAGATGCCAAACGGGGGTGGTAGTTTTGACTAAGTCATGTTTGGAGGCAAGGACGGAAAGGTATTTTAATTGAGATAATTAACGCACTATTATGACATAATTCACACTATCCGTCACAAATGATTGTGTAGTAATAAAATGTAGAATACATTTAGAACATAATGTAATTTACTATAATGTGCAATTTAATCATTTAGTTCATTAGTAGTGTTAAACCCTCTTTTCTTTTGACAAATGGTGTTTAATGTTTGTCACTAAACTGAAGGTATAGTTACCATGATGCATAAGACCTTTAAGATAAACAGCACAGCAATGTTCTATACGCATGCTAATTAATGATTAGTCTTTTCTTTGGCTTTTTCTCATTTCATTACCGTATCTTACTTCCAAGCTTTTACTTTCCGTTTCTGTTTATACATCCTCGTTTGAATTTTAGAATTAGTCAATATCTTTTAAAAAAATATACAAGTAGTTATCCACATATAAATTACTACGTATACATCTTAATTATGAAATCATTTATGCGTTTAAAATCGTTTGTTTATAATGAAGTATTCAAATTTATAATCAAATTCACTAATATTGAGAATTTTTTTAAAAGTGCTTAATTTACATTTAAATTTTAATATATATCCAATTTAGAAACTCAGTTATTGTAATCAAGAAACGTGCAAAAACTCAGTATGTTGTAACGTAGGAACTTGTGAATTTGCTAAACATATAAAAGAAATATTAGTATTTTATTAAGAGGCTAAATATTAAAACATTTTTTTTCTTTCTAATATGCTAATCCAATATGCTGGTAGGAACAACATCTTGTAAAATAGCATATTGGACCCCAATATACTATTTCAATATGTCATTAACCAAACACCCTAAATAACATATTGGTAAGTTGAACATGTTAAATCTCTAAAATATGTTGAATTTAGATCAATATGCTGTTTACCTAACAGCGCCTTAGTGGATTAAAGGAACCAAGTGGGTATTTTGTGAGAAGAAATGGTATCCATCACAAGCTTGTAACGGACAATGTTGTTGCAACTAAAAAATAACATATTGGTAAGTCGAACATGTTAAGTCTCTCAAATATGTTGAATTTGGGTCGATATGCTGTTTACCTAACAGCGCCTTAGTGGATAAAGGGAACCAAGTGAGTATTTTGTAAGAGAAAATGGTATCCATCACAAGCTGTGACGGAAAGTGTTGTTGCAAATTAAAAATCGTGTATTAAATTAATATAATTAAAAAAAACAAAAAAACCACTTTCTCTCTTTTCATTTCTACACTTATCTCCTTCTAAATACTCTTTGTAAAAAATCAAAAAAACAATACCTACAGACTACAGTCTCCTTCATCAGGCTGTACCATCACATGAATGTAGGTTCACCACCAAAACACTGCATCAATTACCATACCACTGTTTGCCGCCGTAAAGGTATGTTTATTCATTTGTTAATGTAATCAACCTAAACAGTGTATTAATTAATTGTACATAAAATTTCAGTGATGATAGTGATACGATTATATGTTCATGAACATTATTTCTAATAGTAATTATTTATTAGATTTGTTTTGTTGATAATTATTGATTAGTTTGATTAGTTTAATTGACTATAGTGTTAATTGATTAAGCTACTGTGTTCTTGATTAACTATTGCATTAAAATGTTCTTAATGTTGAAATACACATACAATTTCTCCAAAATCAAAGAAATGATAAATGTATATGGGTTATGATAACGAATC
Source organism: Silene conica (assembly GCA_029255685.2). Taxonomy (NCBI): domain Eukaryota; kingdom Viridiplantae; phylum Streptophyta; class Magnoliopsida; order Caryophyllales; family Caryophyllaceae; genus Silene; species Silene conica. Next base: position 17,018,674 of record CM055313.2, on the reverse strand, counting down.
TGGGTTAGGAGTAAGAGACAGTGTAGATATACATATAGCCTGTAGTTAAGCATGGGTTGGTAATGGATCCTTACTTTTGGCTGTAAGTATCTGTACATTACTCTAACATTGCTAAGTGTAATTAATAATATTTCACTCAAATCCATTAGAATAGGAGAAGTACCTGGGGTGATCTAATAATCAGAAAGCACTGGCCAGACGATCTTGTAAGGAAGCCCCATCATTAACTCTAATTACAAAAGTTGGTAGTCATAATTCTGAATAAATCTCCAGATAACCCCATTATTAATAACTACCATTAGACGATGAAACCGATAATGGAATACATCTATATTACAGTAGCTCACCCTTTTGGCATTTTATCTGGTTCATTCATAATGTACTTTTATAAATGATATCTAATTTACTCACTCTGGAATACTCAAAAAATATAAATTACGGCAGAAAATGTGGTTAATCCAGAACTGGCTTTAATCAGAATTGATGCATGCTGCTGATTAGCTTTCTTCTTCTTTCCGAATTATAGTGTTCATATGCACCCTTAATCTCATGTAACTATATCTAAACTGGATATCTGTTTCTCATCCCTTAGTATATTATACTAGGACAATTGTATTATGTTGACTATTCGGTTGTACTATATGAAAACAAGGAAATGAAAATTGACAGAGTCAGTACAAGGGAGTAGGGTGGGAGATAGCAATATTACCAACATGCCATGTATAGGGTGGCATAGTTTATGTGTTGTAGTAGTAGGATACAGATAATTTATGTGACTGGTTGTATGGAGGTGCGTGATAGATCAAGCATCAGCTGAAAACAAATTCTAACGTGATGTTGGAAACCAAAACAAATGATGACCAAATGAGTGGTGTATAACAGCCTATTTACATTGTAGTTTCAAGTGCTTTCAAAAAATTTGAAATTATGAACTCTCAAGCTATTGATGGTGGTAGTTAATTGTGTCTTGCAGACAGACACGAACAACATTAATCAAATACCAATAAAGAAGCAAAATACAACACCATTAGGAAATTAGTAAACTTTTATGACACTTATCTTTTTTACTTGTGTTTTCATATTCATTTGCATATCATCTCGTACAATATATAGTACTTCGTACTATATTTACTCTCAAAGATCCATTTGAATTCGACCGTTTCAGATTTGATTGTATATTTTTTATTTTTTAGTGCATGCGATTTGACATTGTGCTGAAAGGGAGGCATATTGATCAACTTGAGCCCAGAACAATAGGGTTAGGATTGGTTCGTTTTCTAGAAATCTATAGAGACCATCTTTCACTTAGATCTTGAATAGGGAATTGTTTTTGGAACATTATCATCTGCATCAATCAACTAAAACAATTTTGAATAGATCTTTTACATCAGACACATGGTCTCTGGCTCTAAGCTATGAGGCTTGACAATTGGGGGAACCCACCAGCCCCGCAAAAAAATAAAGGTAATTGAGACTGATACGAACTACATAAAGATTGAACTCATTGAAGGAAATATGGCGTTTAGGACAGTGTCGAGGGAAATAATCTAGGGTAGATTCAGTCTTAATAGTACTTTTGAATTAATAGTGAAGTATTATCTTTAACTTGAGCCCATAACAATAATGGATTAAATGACCTCATAATTCACAAATACATGTAAGTATCTAAATACAGTAAAGAGTCAGGGAGTATTATCTTTATATTGGGCTTTCTCTTGATTGGGGGTATAACCTGATGGTGATTATTTACATATGTGCACCATCCCTTTGGACACTGCGAAAGTTAGGCTTCAGCTTCAGAAAAAAACTGTTGGAGATGCGGTTGCTTTACGAAATATAGAGGCATGTTAGGTACAGTCGGCAAAATTGCCAGGGAAGAAGGGATTGCATCCCTCTGGAAAGGAATTGTGCCGGGTTTGCATCGACAATGTTTATATGGTGGTTGAGGGTCGAATTGTATGACCCTGTGAGTTTTCAGTGCCGTTTTCCATGTTGACCTGGATAAGGTATACTGTATTATATACAAATTGAGATGCTCACATAATCGTTTCATTGACACAAGTTAAGACATTATATGTGGGTGAAGACATTATACTAAAAGAAAACAGAATGCTCATCGCCGATTGGTGCAAGGGGTGGGTAGTCAATGATGTCGCAGCAGATTACGAAGATTTCCTTAATTCCAACAAAAAGAATATCAGTTTCCCGTTACAGCCATTAGCAAACGTCGAGTTCACTAGCTACCGGAACCAAGGACCGAAAGACTGTGTTTTCAATGATGAAGACTTAGTTACTAAGATATTTGAGCTACTTAGTAATCGCGACAAATCAAAGATGGTCATGGTTTGCAAAAGATGGTGTCAGTATTTTCTATTCCATCCACGTGCGCCACTCCTTAAATCGGCGTATAGTCTTTTCCTGCGCCAAAACGACATCAACGGTGTCCGTATTATTCGTAGGGGTTGCAGAATCCTATACAAAAGGTGCACATGTTTCGAGCGTACAAAGGATGAAGTTGAGACTCTCGTACATTACCGTCAACTACAAAATCCATTCCAACAAGAACACCTTCGTGAGCTCAAACCTGATGAAATGACACAAGTTAAGGAGTTCATACAGTCTTTGCGAAAAGACCCAGCTAGATATGCTATGCTAGATAACTTCGCAAATCTTGCATTATATCGTTTAAGACTATATTTTCCTCCTAACTTCGCTGAGTTGGAGTATTGATGTAAACTATAAATTTTATGAAGATACTAAGTTTATTACATATGTATACAATCGTGAAAATGATTCACACATTCAAAGACTTCATTCATTAGTTATAATATGAAATAAACCAAAATATCAAAACTTTATTGAAATTATGGATATTTACATTATGAAAAATAAGGTCCCTTGGAATTACGCGCGCATCGCGCGCGGAAGTACAACTAGTGTATAAAAACCCAAAAAAATAAATCAAGAATAAAGTTTAAAGTAATTTTGAAAAACGAAGTAAAATTTAATATAGGAGTTTTGGGAAAAAATGTATCAAATCCAAAAAGAAATTTTTTTAGAAAATTTAATAAAAACAACAAAAGTTAGAAGTCCACATGTATCATATCCTTCCATAGTGTCTCTCTATCACCTTCCCCTCCTGAAACCCGAGAAATCTCATATCGTGCTCAATCACTCTTCTTCAAGTTTGTTTAAGTCTCCCTCTACCCCTAGCAACATTTTCTGCACCCTAGGATATAATTTGTAATATTAAAACAAATTAAATAATATCTCGGAAGAGATGAGGAGAGACTTTTGTTAGTTCATAACTTCATCTCATTTATCCAATTTAACAAGTAATTTTCTATACTTCAACTTATGTTACTCCGACTCGGTTTGAATAATCGGACACGGGTGTGTGTTCATGTGTCGGACACGACTATTTTGTAAAATACTGTCAATTTTTATGTTTAAAATGAAGTGTTCAAGTATCAGACAAGTGTCTAAGAATCGAGTGTCCGACACGGGTACATGAGCTCATATGAAGTGTTGAAGTAACCAAGACTCCAACACTTCAGCTAGTTTATTTGATACTACACATTAGCATTTTGTTGTAGATCACAAAATAGTCGGGTTATACATTGTTAGCTTGTGAATTTATTTAGATGTGCATAATGGGAAAAAAAAGAGTACTTAGATTACCCAAAGATATACGAAATATGTGCAGTAGCAGAAATGCGAAAAAGATGATGATATATAGTAGCCCGTATTTGTGGAAGTAAACTGAAATTACTAATTGAGTAAGGGTAGTGTTGGAGTTATATGGCTCACCATTAATTCTATTCTAAAGAGTATGTGTGATTGTGATGTTTTATGTTAATTTCATGCCATTCAAGTTTGGAGTTAAGGAAAGCTTATGTAACAGATGCTAAAGCTATGTATTTGATGGAGTAACGAAGAGTACGTGTAGCATATGGTGAAGTAACGCAAATGAAACAATTAATGAAATTGCTACAAACGCATTTGCTCATTAATTTCCAATACAAATACATCATTATTCCTTCGCAAAATAACACACACAAAATTATAACAACAAATAGTAATCTTCTCTTCCTCTTCTTTTATTACTACTCTCCATAATCATTTTGAGAGTTTAATAGTTTGACTATTTTATAGTGCCGAGGAAATTATCCTTGTGCTCTCCATAAACGTGTTTTGTAGAAAATTAAACTTTTAGTAGCTTTTTCAAAGCATTTTTGGCATACACCGACAATCACGAGGCTAAAAGAGCAAGCATTGACCCAAAAAGCTATTTTGGGAAGAAATTGTCAAAATCGAGTACGGACTAGCCAAGTTTGGAGAAGGGACAATCAAAAATAATCAAGGCCCAAAAAATTATCCGAAAAACATGCATAAGATCCTTAATCAAGCCTAGGATACCCAAAGGTACAGATTAAGAAATGCATTAACGAAATCATTAGATTCCGTATGCATTTAATAAACTTTTTAAGGGAATTAATGATGCGTATTTGGGGTGATAATCAATAAAGATAATCAACAAAAATACGGATGTTGCAGCGGAATAAAAATACTAATAAAATATTACAATCTTGAACGAATAAAGAACGAAAAGTAACCAAGAAAGTTGAAAGATGGATGAATGATGGTGACCGACGGTGATGACGTGGCCTGGTGGTCGACGTGGTGGTCAACGGCGGACGGTGGTGTCGTTCTTGGTGTTTCCTTGATGTTCTTGATGAATCTTGATGACGTAATAAGGCACGACACTTAATACTTGAAAGATTTGTGGGATGATATAATGAATGATTTATGTATGTCGAAGGATAGGATAATTGATCAAACTCACACAGATATTCTCTCAATTATTTTGAAGCTCACACAGATACTTCGAGTTTTAAAGCTCACACAGATACTTTAAATTTGTAAGTAAAACTTAACAAAGGGTTTTTTTATAACTTGAATATATGATGAATAAAACAAACAACTAAGGATGCCTATTTATAGTAAGGTCATCCGTCACAAACTAGAATCGAAATAGGAAAGAAAATAAGAAACTCTATTAGGACTATTGTTATTAGGCCCAATTCAGAAGTCCAATAATGTATTTTATATAAGCCGTGTTAAGGCTATTTGATCAATACAACTAACCTTTCCATATTTCTTAACATGGTATCAGGTTCAGGTTCCTTTCCGAAACCCTAACATTAAAAAAAAAAAAAAAACAACACAAACCCTATTTTTGACGCCCCTTCACGTCACAACAAAGATCCTTTCCTCTGTTTTCATGGCTGGTGATGATGAAGCCACACCCAACCCCAAAATCGACTCTACTTCACCGTACTACCTCGGTTCTCACTCGGTTCCCGAGGCCAAGATCTCAACCGTAGTTCTCCGTCGTGACAATTACGATGATTGGAAGAACTCAATGCGTATGTCTCTAAAATCGCGCCGAAAATTCGGTTTCGTTGACGGCTCTATTAAGAAGCCAACTGATCCTTTCTATCTCGAAAATTGGGAAGTGGTTCATTGTACGATTGTACAATGGATCCGGAATACTACTGATCCTTCTCTACTTGATACAATTTCCTACGTGGAGGACGCTTCTGTTCTGTGGACTGACTTGGCCGCGCAATTCTCGGTGGTTGACGGTACGGTTGTTCACCATTTGAAAACTCAACTTAAAAATTGCACCCAAACCAAAGGTATGGATGTCACTACTTACTATGGCAAACTTAAATCTCTTTGGGATTCTCTTATTGTTCATGAGCCTCCTTTTGCTTGTAAGTGTGGCACTTGTACTTGTAATATTGGTCCCGATGCTATTAAACGACTTGATAATGAGCGGCTCCATCAGTTTTTTATGGGCTTAGATTCAACCTTATATGGTAATATTCGTTCCCAGCAATTTCAATTAGACCCGTTACCCTCTCTTACTCGGGCTTACCATGCTGTACTTCAAGAGGAGCGCCTTCGTGCTCCTTCTATGACTGTGGTCGATGCTTCTGATGTAGTTGCCTTTGCCACCCCTCGTCCTCGGGGTTTATTTTGTCACTACTGCGACACTCGCGGTCATGACGTCACTGGCTGTTACATTAAACTACAGCGTTTTCCGGACTGGTGGGGTGACCGTTCCCGCACTCTCGCTGACCTGCGCCGTTCTCGGTCTAATAGGGGGTCTCGTGGGTCTGGGTCAGGCCCTGCTTCTGCTCTGTCGTCCTCTACAGGGGCTGCATCCGGGGCTGGGGCTGGGACTGTTACGGGAAATGCATCAGGGATTGGGGCAGGGGCTGGTACTGTTACGGGAAATGCATCAGGTCTCATTCTTCCGGAGCATGTTTCCACGGATAATCAACTCGCTGATATTTTCACCAAGGCTCTCGGTGTCCCACAGTTTACCTATCTCCTTCACAAGCTTGGCATTCTCGATCTTCATGCTCCAGCTTGAGGGGGGTATTAGGACTATTGTTATTAGGCCCAATTCAGAAGTCCAATAATGTATTTTATATAAGCCGTGTTAAGGCTATTTGATCAATACAACTAACCTTTCCATATTTCTTAACAAACTCCTACACGGTCCCCAATAGCTTCAGCCAAACCGTGTACTACTACTACTTATCTTATTTTCCTAATTCTATCCTATGGATTAAAGATAATCCTTATTTAATCTAAAAGATAAAATAATAAATAAAAGATTAAGTTGTAGTAACAAACCCTAACAACTTAATAACAAACTCTAACAAACTAATAACTAACTTTGTAACAACCTTAACAACCTTGTTGTAACAAACTAGTAACAAAATTAATTAACTAAATAAAACTAAAAACAAGATAAATTACATCACACAAAACCTAATAAAATTAGGAACCCTAACCGTGTGGTCCCACACGTTGGGCACGGTTCCCAAGATCCCTACCCGGATCTTTCTTTTGTTCCTTTAATACGTCCTCTCAAGCTAACTTGAAAATCCGTATTGAACCCATATCGAACATTTTAAACCTTTCTTTGGGTCGTGGGTCACGACCTCGAATCCGTGCTAATGCTCCCGCATCAATTAACCTGGATTTCCACGTCCCCGATCGTGGTGGGGTGTCCCCGATCGGGGGTGATATGGATTTATGACCTTTAAGTTTTGGGTGAACACCCCTATATAAGGAGTTTTGATCCCGGCTTCTTAGGCATCCTATTCCATCCAATTTTATACTTTTTAAGATAATGTTTCATATACTTTAGGCTATTTAGCATATTACTACCTAATAAGTCTAAATTTTTGCATATTACTACCTAATATGTTTAATTATTCAAATAACAGCCTAATAAGTGTAAAAACTTACATAATTACTACCAACAGGACGAAAATTGCTAAAAAATGACAGAAATCGATTTATTTCGTCCCTTTTTAATTCAAACCTAAATTAATACCTATATTACCCTTCCCCTCTCTTTCCTTCATTAAAACACAATTCTCTCATCCAATAAAACTTATTTTCAAATTTTAACTCCTCAATCAATCTCCTTCCATTTTTCCCAGTAAATTCATTCACTTTCTAATTTCCCTCCATTTTCATCTCCATAAGTTGGGAGAATTATACACAAACAAAAATTCAAGGGACTAAACCCAAAAAATGAAACAATCTTGTTATAACGGAAGCACAGAGAAAGACTAAAACAAACAATAAAGAACAAACGCACAGATTTACGTGGTTCACTAACGGTGTGTTAGCTACGTCCATAGGGCAGAAGGGAGAGAGTTTTATTAATGTGAGGAGTTTTTCAGATTACAGATTCAGAACGATATTAAAGTATATGACTGCTAGGGTAGAGGTTAAGAGTTTATATAGTACTCTTAACCTAATACAAAACAGATTAGAATTAATCTAATAAAGCCCAAACAGAAACCCTAGCCCAATACAGAAATCCGATACCGTTTAATCCGAGACCCCCGCATAGTCGTTCGAAGCGGCGACTAACAGATTCAAGGCATAGACCCAACAAATCTAATATATAAACTTCAACAAATTAAACTCAATTAATTAATATTAATATAAACCAGTAAAACAGAAAGAAAAGCGAAGAAAGGAAGCATACATAGCATAAGTCAATGGTGCGATGATCAATCTGATGAATTTAATTAATTAAGCGTGATGTAGAGAAAGTTGAGAGAGAGCAAAGGAGGGAGGGAATATTAAGGGATGGTAAAATCGTCATTAAACGTATTTCGAACATTTAAAACTAACTTAAGTTCGATTTCCGTCAAAAAGTAGCAAAGTGATTAATGTTGTGTGATTTTAGGTAGTAAGTTGTAAAATTAATTATATTAGGTATTAATATACAATTTTTTGAACTTATTAGATAGTAATTTATCATATTTCCTAGAGTGTATTTTATAATCTTTCAACATTTTTTATTCTTAGTTTAGTTTTGTTAGTCCTCAAACATTTGTCATCACTTTATAATATAATTTACTAGTTACTTTGGTTATCTTGGTTCTACATTTTGTTCCAAGTTATAAGTTTTTCATTTCGGTAATTTTTATCTCTAATATTTCTTTGTCAATATAATAATTTAAGAGAGAAGATGATTCATTAACTGGATAATGGACGAAGATGGAGAAGAGTTAAAAAATAAGGAAGCAGTTAGAGAGACAAGGGCAATTGAAGCACAAACGGGATTACGTTTAAATTTTTACTCGTTATTTTTTCGCAAAATTAATTAAAATGACTAAATAACCTTGGATGTACAATAGATCATGTTGTATAGTTTACCAAAGCTATGAAAGATGGGAATATCAAAATCATCTAAAACTACAATTTTACAAAATATATCCAAAATAAAAACGAATAAAAAAATGCCATACCTGTAGGACCTCGCAAAACCGACGTCTTGTTGCAGTCGCACAAGCTCCACCCCGCTGAGCAGGAAATAACTTCTCCATGAAATTATTTGAGATCTGTGTGCAGTAAAGAAACTAGGGTACACGCAGTCAACGGACAGCGCAAGCACACATAATGCTAGAAGATACATAAAGGCATAGGGCAATGAAAATTAGGAGGAATTTTAACCAAGGATAATAGTTTCTATTCAGTTCTACAAAAGATGACCTACATGTACAAAATCTGATGACCATTTTCTAAGTTGGGTTGCAATCCAGAAACCTTAACTAAAGCAAGGCGCGTCAAGAAACAAAAAGAAGTGCAAAACAACATAAGGCACCATATGTGACTTTCATCGTAATGTGAACCAACAAAATGAGGATCATCTACTTTCATCGTAATGTCATCCTCCCTACAAGGATTCCAGATTTGACGCCACCACCTTTTCTGATATTGACACTCTTGACCTACGCTGATGTAAAACTATTACCATGGACTGCAGGATTGCTACACAAGGAGCCATAGAGAAATCAACAAGCAAATAATATTACGACCATTGACCTCCGAAACTGACCCTTTTGTTGTTATCTGTATTCCAGTATCGAGGTGGCTGACAGCCACCATCCTCATGTACCCTTGACCCTTCTAATGCATGGTAATCAGAACCTTCTCTCTTTCGGCAACCTGAGGTATATCGCCCTCGTCCTCGTCCTCTATACACATTTCCTGAACCTCTCATATCGCAGTTATAACTATCCTTATGTTGTTTCCCCCACGAGTTTCCCAACACTCTACTTTCCTGGTTATTGCCATACTGCTGAGCTCTATAATTTCTATTCTGATAGTTGGGTTTGAATGACTCTCTTGGGTTTTGATTCCAATTTTTAGAACAAGTTCCACGATCTTTCCATCCCATGTTTTCACCATTCCAATTATTACTCTCAGGTCGCCAGCTCTTTGGCAAATTAGTCTGGTCATCTCGCTTTGAACCCCAGGTGCTATTCCATCCACCTCCCCAAGAATTTTCCTTAATTTCAGGTTCTTGTGTACGGTGGCTCTCCCAAGGATCATTATTAGTAGTCAACTTGCTTGTTTTATCAACTGAATCATCACAGGATTTCCATCCTGCTGATTTATCTTGTATTGCTGAACACTTCATATTACCATGGTCCCACGGGTCATTAGTATCTTCAGACCATTCATTATTTCCTTCCAAACTACAAGCAGAAGGCAAGTGATATTTATCATCTGGATTATAGTACACTCTATCCAACTCCTTTGCCAATTCTGGATCTATATAAGGATTCCAGTTTATTTCATCAATGTACATGTCAGGATTTGGGAGTTGAGTTTCACATGGCTGACCATTAAATTCTTCCCAAAAACGTTTTTTAGCATTACTAAAAGCCTCCTCGCCAGCAGAGTCATCCCAGGTAAGCACATTACTGTGGCAATGCATGAAGTTTTTTGTGCTCAATACCTTCTTCCATGGCATTCGCCCAACTAGGTAGCAAAACTTCTTCTCCCACATTGGCACATTGTCGTGCCAAACCTCTGATGCAGAAGAGCAAAGGAAGATCTTAGATCACATATGTAATGCACCAACCAATTGAAAAAGAATATGTTTCATGACCACTTAAGTGATAATACATGACTACATATGTGCATAAAAATATGCCAAGCAGCCCAACTATGAAATGCCTTTAACAAAAAAAAAAAGACAGGAGATGAATTGTTCAATGAAAAACAAAATCATTATGTATATGATAATAAGTGAAATAACAATTAGCGTAATAGCATCAGTTTACCAGACGGGTGTTAGGGGCAATAGTTAGGTTTTAAAGTGTGCAAGGGGTGGTGTAATTGTTAAAGGGGTATTCGAGCTCAAAACAATAGAAAAGTGGTTGTAGAGAGTGAAAATGAGGACGGAAGAGCAATATTTTCCACCTCCTCCCTGGGGTAATACATAACCCACGCATTTGTATAATACTCCCTCTGAGTCTGTGTGATGGTTCCTGTTTCCTTTTTTGTGCGAGTTTAGTGATTGTTCCTCTTTCCTTTTCTAGTAACTTTTTTGTGGTCTAAAATCAATTGAGTGTGGGGTAGGGTGTTTTGTGTGGTTTAGAATCATTTTCTTATTTCTTGTGCATAAAGCAAAAGGAACAATCACTCAGACTCGGAGGGAGTATTAGTATATTACCTGATCACCCCTTATTTCCACCTTATACTACCATCACTTTCCTCCTTTTTCCTCTTGTTTTGAAGTTCATTAACTTGGTAACAATTACCCTTATCCCAAGCATTCAAGCAAGTGGTAAAAGGAAACTAAACCAAGCGCATTCATAAATGCATCAAAAGCGCATAAAAAACAAACATTTGGTGGTGTTCTGATCAGGGTTACCGAATTCATAATACGCATGAATTGAATTCACAATTCAAATTCGCAATTCGCTCACAATAGGATATCCAATACGCAAAGTATTACAAAAAAAAAGCAATTTGCGAATTCGTAATGACTAATATGCTTATAAGAGTTCTTTAGTTACATTCTAAATTAGTGTATTTTCGGACAATTAAATTTTTGTTCAAGTAGTTTATAATATATTTGCTTTTGAAAATAGATCGTCTCAGAGACCGTCGTAATACCGTCTTATTGTATAATTTGGGTTGTTGTTTATGACTACAAGTCATTACTCAATATTCCCAAAGGAAATGTCTAAAATTTTAAAGGTAAAGACTAAAGACTCCCTAAAATAGGCGAATTCATATTGAATTTTTAGTTTTTAAAACATGAATCGAACATTTATAAATTCGCTGATTTTAATACTCCCTCCGTACCACACCAAAGATAACGTAGGGAAAATGGAGTATTTAAGAAAAAGGTGGAAGAAGTAAGAGTAAAGGGGAAAAAAATAGGTGGAGTATGTAATTATAAGTCTAATTGTGGGTTGGTAGGTGGGTATCTAATGACATTTTGTGTAAATATCAGATGGGTATAAGGATAACTTGATAATGTTGGTGGGCCAAATAAGGAATGTTACATTTGGTGTGATACGTCCGTTTATAGTAAGTGTTACCATTGGTGTGGTACGGAGGGAGTATATAATTCGTGAATTGGTGCGAATTAATCGAAAACGTGCGAATTAATCCGAAAACGTATTGCAAATTATTTGCAATTTGCAATTCACACTTTGCACCCTAAGTGAGCGAATGACGCAACCTGGTTGGTCTAGTAACAACTTACAGAACAAGACTAAAAGAGATACATTGAAATTAGGATTCAAGATAAGAAACCACATAGAATTCAGTCTTAGACACACTGGAAATCAAGAAGAAAAAAGGTATAACAATAGTAGTCCTGGTTTTAGTTTGAACAATTACTCAATCATTCACCTTCATCTATTTGATTTCATTATAGCCCTAACAGCCTATCACAGGTACTAAAACAAACACAACCATTACAGCATCAAAATTACAATAAAAGAACATAAAACTGTTGGTCTAGTAAGTAGGAACAACCTAGAGAACAAGCTTGCGGGAGATTCATATAAAACAATATTCACGATATTAAAGCGTACATCAATCAGATTTAAACATTGGTGGTCAAGATGGAAAACCATTACCACATTTTCATTTCAAGTTTTACAGCAAGTACTCTCCCATCCCCTTTTATCTATATTATTATTATTATTATTATTATCCCAACCACCTATCAACGATACATGAATAATTGCACAAATGAAGCAAGCAAAAAGAACAGCTTCGCTTCCACATCTACGTCAAACGACCTGCAGCTTAAAATAATAAAGACAACAGCAGCTAACTGTCCGGTTACACCCAATGATGGGTAGGTCTGTAGGCGATAGAGAGACAAATATATTAAATTCATATGTACTTGAAAATCACGTGAATTTTGTAAATGTTGTTTGGTTGAATGCAGGAACTTCAATTCATGCGGGAACTTCCACTTACCTACAGGGGTTAGGTAAGTGACTTCCCACATTATGTAGAAATTTGAGTTCCTAGTAGGAATTAGAGCTAATTTCCATGAATTGGGCAACCAAACAAGACTTAATTTTCCCACTTCCCATGCTTTTCCGATTCCCGAAATTTTAAAAGCAACCAAACAACCCTTAGACATTATATACATCCTCAACTTCGCCTCCTTGTTTTACAGAAAACACGATCAGCATTACAGACTTACACGGTGTAAACCAATTCAGCAAAGCAGCATTTTCACCAAGATAAGGAGGAATTATAGGGATTGCTCAAATAATTGTATATTACGTGACTGGCATTGCAGTGCAGTATATATATACGACGAATTGGATTAAAACTCATCGTATGGGAAATTACAGCGAGCATATGAAATTAGTAACAAAAATCAAAGTTATTTAATTAACAATGAAATACAGTCAAATCAGAGATGATATAAAATCAATATAATGAGGAAAACTTAAATTATACTTCCAGTTCCAAGAAAAGAAATGATTCCACAAAATTAAAAAGTATAAATATAAAAAAGGGGGGAATTATGAATTATGATTGAGAAAGTAGGATACCAGTTTCAGGATCAGGGCAAGGTTGATCAGGAGGAGGAGACCATTGATAATCGCGATAATAACGCCTCCTTGGTCTTGCATAATTTCTTCTATCCCATTTTCCCATTAAATTTAACCACTTTAATCAGCCAAACCCTAAATCACAATCTTATATAGTATTCAAACTCAATTAACTCTTAGGTAAATCGTAACATCCACAAGGAAGTCGAGAGTGAAAAGTGACTAACCAGTTTGTGATGGTCACAGGTTTATTTATTTATTTATTTTATTATTATTTTTTTCTTTTTTTGTAAACACTACGAGTAGTAGAATAGAAATTCTAAATGGAGAAAAATAAACAACAAAGTAAAGAGTTACCCAACTTAGGGTAAATTATTGATATTCTTGAGATACCAATCACCAAAACTACTAATAATCTATTAAACTTTTAACAAAATATTAAATTGAGTTTTGAAAATCTAAAACTCGACTTAAAACTTTGGTGGAGTCTTAACCGTACTTTCAATGAAAATTACAATGGAGAGATCCCATGTGTCATTTCTTTTTTGTTAAAAAAAAAGAGTTGAGATAAAATGTGAGAGTTTGAGGTCGGTCGGTCCGTCAAATAATATATAAATAATAAAAAGGATAATTTGTTAAAAATCACCTAATATGTTCACTTTCTTATAAATAACCACCTAATATTTACAACTTTACAAATAACCCCACATTTTCACCATAGTTAACCAAATCCACACCTTACTTTAAATATGTTTACGTTTTTCTTATTTTCCGACTTTTTTTACGAAATTACGATTCATATAAATCCCGTGCTTAAGTAAATACCTATTCTACCCCTAATATTACTACTTTCCCAATAACCCACGTATACCATATTTCACCTTGATCTTTTGATCATTATCACCCAAATCAATAAGAACCCTAATTAGTCATGCCAACTTCATTCCCAAATTATCAACAAAAATCCTAACTTCCACAATCAAATTCATCCCCAAATCTGTCTTCTGATCTGCACCATTAATTGCAAATTACACAAGGTATCTTATTAATTCATTATACAATCCGACGAATTTCGATTTCAATTGGTAATATTTCATTTTGTTTGTTCTGCAAATGTGTTTGTTTTTTTACTTTTTATTCTTTGTACAGAAGGACGACGAAGTAGGTTTCAACCAATATTCCATACAGAAGGAAGCTATTTGCAGACTGCAGTAGAACGAAAAGCTATACAAACTTGTTTTCAATTGAAAATCTTTTGAAAGTAAGTTTTCTTAATTAATTTAGTTTTTTCTGAACATACAATTATCAAATGGGTAATTGATACATATTTTTAGTTCTAATTTCAAAAAAAAATTAGGTTTAATATCTATGTTTGATAATTAGACTTCTAAAATCTTGATCGAGCGCTTATTGTATATGTAGGATGTCTGGTGAACCATTCACGGTTGATGTTTCATATTACCATGGTGGTAAATTCAAAGCTACGACTACTGGTAAAATTGATTATATAGGGGGAAAGTAAGCTTGAAATATGGATTTTGGTCAAATATAGTGATGTATGTGAGACTGGGACGAATCTTATGAAGGGAAAACCTTTTATCACTTACTTTAAGCTTAAAGGTAAGACTTTTGAAACTGGGTTACAGAGATTGCAACATCAAAGGGAAATGGTTGACTTATTAAAGTATTAAACTCTAGGGATAGAGATGATAAACTTGATATATATTTTGTTGAACATGCCACTCTAAACATTGAAACTGAAATTAGCCCTTCTTCAATTAGGAGAAGCCATAGGTTGTCTATTAGCCCTAACTTAGTTAGAAGAAGCCCACGGCTATCTAGTAGTCCTAATTCAGTTGACTTGGAGCCTGTTAGAAGGGTAGAGAAGCTGCCAACAAGAAGAAAACTTAGTGCACTATTTCAGACAGAACATGTGGATGTAAGGGAGGAAGAGTATGATGCGGAATCAAATAGGGATGACGGTTATTTCACTGAAGATAGTCAGTTTAGTGAAATTGATATTGGTAACAGTGAAGTTGACGGTGATTTAGTAGAAGATGAAGAGTTGTTCACTAACATTATTGATGATACTTTTATAGATGCAGTGAATAACAACTTGAATAACGGCTTGAATCAGACATGTTCAGAATCAATGGAGGCACGTAAAAGCAAGTTGTTAAATGTGGATGATTTGAATGTTGAGGTTGGGGATGATGATGAGTTAGTTTCTGATGAGGACAAAAGTGTTGGTGGTTCAGATCAAGAGTCAGACCCTTATGACACATTTAATCCTAAGATAGACTTTATGAAACCCATAGTACTAAGGAAGGGCCTCAAATTTCCATCTGTCTATGACTTTAGAAAGGCAGTTAGGCAACATGCCATTGAGAATGACTATGAACCTTACTTTTATCATAATGATAGTACAAGGGTCGCTATTTACTGTAGGCACAGATGTGACTGTCCTTGGGATACAAAGAGGGGAAGATTGCCTAAGTGTACTTGCACTGTTAAGAGAAAGTGTTTGTATAGGATTTATGCCACTAAGATGGGAGGTGATAACTTGACTTTTCAGATTAAAACATTGAGCTTGGAGTATGTTTGTGCCTACACAACACATAATAAGATGCTTACATCAAAGTACTTGGATGATAAGTATTTAGAAGTGTGGAGGTCAGACCCACATTGGACGTTGCAGGGAACTCAGTCTAGGGTAATGTTAGACTTAGGTATTGATGTTAGTTATCATAAATGTTGGCTAGCCAGAGCTAGGGCAAAAATGATCATTTATGGTAACTCGGATGAGCAATATAGTAGAGTATGGGATTATGCATATACCATTAAGAAGCACAACCCAGGATCTTCTTCATTTGTGATGGTTGAAAGGGTTGAAAGGCCCCCTCCTATATTTCAAAGAATGTACATATGTTTGGCTGCATGTAAAAAAGGTTTTCTCCAAGGATGTAGGCCTCTTATTTGGGTAGATGGTTGTCACTTGAAAGGGGTGTATCCTGGAATGTGTTTGGTGGCAGTGGCTATGGATGGAAATAATAACATATTTCCAGTGGCTTGGGGTGTTGTTGAGGTGGAGAATACTCAGTCTTGGGAGTGGTTCCTTGATTTACTGGTTAAGGACATGGAGATGGATAGAGGTCATGGCTTGACATTCATTTCTGATAGACAAAAGGTATACTGATAAGGGTAAAGTCGTCACCCTAAATCAAAGTAATCCTTAGGATACTACTAACTAATAGCTAGTGGTAAGAAAGGTATCAAATCCACAGGGAGGCGGTAATAAATTGTTTGCTAAAGTAAATGAGTCTTAAAGTAACAATTGTGTTGTTTTGATTGTTTTTTGTCGTCTAACAAACTAATTGCAAAATAAGTAAATAAAGATGTAAACAAGTATTAGGAAAGATCTAGGGATTAAGTTCACATAGGCGATTATCCAGGGGAATGAATGGGATTTAACTAATTTAATTGGGCAAAATTATTATTTAAGATCATATGTCCGGTCGGTATTCATATAATCTTTAGATCTAAACCTAACGTGCGGTCGCTATAATTAGGTCCGTCTATTCAATTGTTGTGGCCTATCTTAGTCTTAGTCTACGGTCGGATCTAAGACTAATTCGCGAGACTAATTAACTAATCATGGCCAGTAATTAATTAATCAGGTTTAAAACAACAATAGAACAATAATAATAAGCAGTTTAACAATTAAACATCATTAAAGTTTGATTCCCCCTTCTAATTACCTAGATCCTTTTTCACCCTAGACAAATAAATTAGCTACGCATGGCTTGGGATCTAACTACAACAATATTGATTGAAAACATAATTAATAAAGCAATAAACTAAGAACAGAAATAATTAAAGAACAATAAAGTAGAGATTATGATTAAATACCGTAAATAGGAGAACAAGATCCGAAGGCAATTGCTAAATAATAATCTAGAGAGCTACTAGTAATAATTAGGGTTTTTAGAGTAATAAAAGTGTCTCTAACAATAGGCTACGAAGCCTTTATTTATAGTAAACTACAAAGTACTAAACAATTTATGGAAACTCGGGGTAAATTAAAGCACTCGATCGAGCACTCAAGGCACTCGGTCGAGCACTCAAGGCACTCGATCGAGCACTCAAGGCACTCGATCGAGTGTTGGTGGCACTCGATCGAGTGCTCTCAGCGCGTAATTTCTGCTTCACGCACTGAACTTCAAACGGTCGCCATTTCTTCGTTACTTGTCCGAATCAAGTGATTTTCGTGGCGTTGGAAATCTAAGAGGATGAGCTTTCACCTCCAGTTGGAATCACCTGATTATCATTTGTATAACTCTAGATATGGCTCTCCAAAGTAGGTACTAGTTATATGGAGCTCTTCTTTGTGCTTGCCTTCGATAATCTCCTAAGCTCTTCCTTCCTAGATCCTCGTGCCGTGGTACGTGTGTTCCTCTAGGTTGCACGAAAACGGACACGGACACGGACACGGACACGACACGGACACGGAACACGGCACTCCGATTTTTTTAGGACACGGGACACGGCAAAAAAAAGTCAATATAGATATTAAAATAAAGGAAATTTTAAGTCCATTGCAACCAACATCTAAACTTTGGTCAATTAAAGATAACAAAGTCTATAAAAACACGGATACATCTACAAAGTCAATATACATTTACAAAGTTCTTAGCTGGACTACCCATCTTTTAATTCGCATGCGTATGTAGCTTTAAATATACCTGCACATTACAATTTTGTGTCACCTACTCGTATTCTACACACTTGACCAATCCATAATCTTTCTCTTTTCATTCTGCCTATTGCCTCTCTCTGTCATCTTCATTGATTATGACCATGCAAAACCAATTCAACATTATCAACAATCAAACATGAACGATATAGGCTTTCATTTCCACTTCATAACTCACATTATCAACAATCAAACTTGAGTGATGGTATTCAGGTTCATTCTTTCGGTTGGCATCTTAATCCCCTTAATAGATTACATGATTTAGCCTAAGATTATACTACTACTACTTATTTCCCTCATCACATGCTTCTTTCTTTTAATTTTATTTTGAATAAGAAATTAGGGTAAATACCTAAACTACGGCGAGGTAAGGAGGCGACGGCCGGCGAGGCTAGGTGGCGGCGGCCGGCGAGGCGGGTGTTGGTGGCTTGTGTTTAGAATTAGGTTTTTCTCAGATTTAGGTTTGCGATGGTAAGGAATAGGGATGGCAACGGACCGGATATGGACCGGGTCCAGTAGGATCCAGATCCAGATCCGCATTGTATACCTTGGATCCAGATCCGATCCAGATCCAACGGGTCCAAATATGTGAGATCCAGATCCAGATCCAACGGATCCGGATCGGATCCGGGTCCGTTACGGGTCCAAGTTTCTAACCCCCACATTATATAAAAGAAAAAAAAAACTCATGCGTCATAACACTATTGATATCTATTTTTTCGAAATACAATAAAAAGAAGAAGTAGCTAGTAGCGTGACAATTATTTTCAACCAAATATACAAGTAATAATTATTATGACCAAGTAATCCAAACACAACTCAAGAAACAAAATAACTAAGACGTAAAACTTCATATTTTTACTATAAAAATGGGTCCAGAAACGGATCTAGATCCTTCAGGGTCTGCGTAGGAGGATCCAGATCCAGATCCGTTTTAAAAGTAGTGGATCCAGATCCGACCCGGATCCAACGGATCTGAAAAAATAGGATCCAGATCCGGTCCATCAGGGTTGGGTCTTACGGGTCTGGACCGGATCCAGGATCCATTGCCATCCCTAGTAAGGAATGAGGATTGAGGAACTGACATCAGAAATTAGAATTGGGGTTTTGTTACTGTTTAGCGTGTCCTATCAAAACGGACCGGTGTCCGTAAAAAAAAACCGTGTCCAACACGGCTGTCTCTAGAAAAAAACCGGCAACACGGTTTTTGGAGTGTCCGACACTTATGGAGCCGTGTCCGCGGCGTGTCCGTGTCCGACACGTGTCGGACACGCGAAGGGCAAAATTTTTCCGTGTCCGTGCCACCTAGGTGTTCCTTCATGTCGGGTCTGCGGTGCTCCAATCCATCTTTTGCTCCATAAATGCATCAATCCTGCATTAAACACCGAAAGGCGGAAGTATCGACATTCTAATATAAATAGCATATAAATGACACAATTTAGCACAAGAATCATCTCAAATCAACTAAAGGGGAGGCATAAAAGTGTATACGAATATGACTCATCATATACTTTTTGCAATTTTCTTCTATTCTTTCAGTGCTTTAAAATTATATAATAAGATTTTGATAATTTTCAGCTGAAATCAGGTTCTGTGTGAGGCATATATGGTCCAACTTCAAACTACAATTTAGTGGTCAAGCTTTCAAAGATAGTTTCTGGCAGGCTGCTTGGGCTACTACTAAGGTAAGCATGAATGTTAATCTTTCAAAGTAAGGTTGCCTCTTTATAGTCACTCATAAGATTCGGCAAAAGATAAAACCCGACATTTTGAAATGTGAAATGTTAGGCCGAATTTGAAGTAGCACTTGAAGAGATAAGATGTATGTCTGAACCTGCATATCAATATGTTAAGGGGATTCGTCCAAAACATTGGAGTAGGCATGCTTTCTCTACTAATTGTAAGAGTAGCATGATTCTGAACAATCTATGTGACACCTTTAATGCTATGTTGAAAGATGCAAGAGATAAGCCTATTTTGACCCATATAGAATGGATGAGAAGATACGTCATGAAAAGGAATTTTGAGAAAAGGGAAGGGGCTAACAAGTACAATAAGTCATTTATGCCATATATTGACAAGTGCCTCAAAAGAGTAATCAATGAATCAAGATATTGTAATATATTGCCATCCGTCACAACAAATTGTGAAGTTGACTACAAAGGAGGAACATTCACTGTTAATTTAGTCGAGCAAAAGTGTACTTGTTTTCACTGGGAGTTGAGCGGAATTCCTTGCATTCATGCCATGGCCTGCATCCTTAAACAAAGACACATCCCTGAAGATTATGTGATGAGGTGTACTCAAAAGCGAAGTATTTATTAGCATATACACCTGCAATTCATCCTATGCCTGGAGTTAGCCACTGGGAGAAAGCTGTTCAGGAACATCCAATACCACCGGTATTTAGAAGAATGCCTGGGAGACCCTCAAATAAGAAGAGAAGAAAGGAGGTTGGTGAAAGTACACAAGTAAAGAGGACAAAAAGGTCTAATAAGTGCGGTTGTTGTGGAACACTTGGGCATAACAAAAAAAAGTTGCAAGAACCCTCCTTCAACTCCCAAGCAAACGAAGAAGGGTGGAAGGCCTCCAATCAATTCTCAATGGGTCAAGGCATCAAAGGCAAAGGCTGAACAAAGGAGAGCAAAGACGACAAATGACCCACATGTTCTTAGTCAAACTGGAAGTCAGCCACCCTTAGATTAATATAGTTGACAATGTCGTTGATATTATTAGCATGGATTATGTATGTTTCTATTAAAACATGAGGTAATTTGAAAACAATTGTACTATTTTGATAAGTAATACCATGCTACTCTTTCAAAGTTCTGATTCTTGTAGTGAATAACAGAGAGTTTTTGGGTCGATTGCCAATTTTAACTGATGTACTCATTCCAGTAAGAGTTAATGAAGTCTGAGTGAGTGAGTGATACACTCACACACAACTGGTAATACTGGTAAGTGTAAGAGAATAAGAGTGGGAGTGGACTAGTGGTAACTCCCTGTCAACACCTATCACTTTCTCCGTTTCTCATCATAATCATCTTGCTACATAGATTAAGTATATTACGTATTTGCATTCCCTACAACATTTCATCTTTCTCATTCCTTTTTTGTCTAACTAACTCCTCCTTTTAACTGTTTCTAATGTTTTTATCAACTTCCATTATTATGATTTTTGTTGAATTTCGTAATGTTGTATGTATGTTTAACAGCTTGTTTAATTGGGGCCTTGATCATGATACCATCACTTCTGGATCCTCAGGATAGCTTTTTGAGGTTATTGCTTTTTGCAGAGATTATCTTTTTGATGTGGTGTGGCTAGCTTTGGAGGTTATCTACTGTCCTTGGTCCAGTAAAGAGTTAATGAAGTCCAACGTTCAACAAACTAGCTGATGTGCTAATTTTGTGTAACTTATTCAATTAATTGCATAGTCTGTGTATCCCTTGTTTGTAGGATATTGTTAGCTAGTCTTTAGGCTATAAGTTAGTTTGATCTTTGTATATATATCTTCAATCTCTTCAGACATTAACAACTCGCATTTGCACTTCGTGTTCGATATTTGGATCACTTATTCATGCTTCTCCACTTATATGAATTATATATGATGAACGTCGTTGTGGTGAAAGATTCTCATTTTACGAAACATGGAGAACATGTAACTGCATTACAATATAATTTCATTATATCTCACTTATATTCAAAAATTACAATTGCAGTTTTCGTACAACTAAGCTTACAAGACCGATATTTATCAGATCAAACTATAGTAAACAACTAAAAGGCCAAAAATTGCCATCTTCGGTTTTCCATATATGCTCTTCTTTAACTGCCCAGATGATATCAGCACGATATATCGATCTCCAACGCCGAAAATGATACCACATCAATTTTTTGTACGGGTAAACTCACAGGGCTGGAATGTTGAGTTTGTTCTGAATGAGGGTCGTGCAGTAGCAGGTCTGTGGGCAGCGATACTGCGTGCAGCTGTCGCCTGCACTGACTAGAAACGAAGTCATGTGAGCAGAACAACACAAAGCCGTAATTTGAATCCAGTAATTGTGATCCAGAAATAAAAAAAAAAAAAGAAAGTGTATAATCCAGAAATCAATTGGAATATCCCAAATCACCAAACCCTAATTTCACATAACCTAAATGATAACTAGAATTTAATTGACCTTGTAATTTGTCGACGAGATTTTGCATAATTACGAACTACATGAACAATTTCGAGTAGAGGATTTACAAATTAACAAAGAAAAAAATCAAACCTGTATCCGGAAATGTTATTGATAAAAATCTGGGTTGTAAATTTCAAACAATTTTGGGGTTTTTTTATTTGGGTGAGTGAGCAATGATAAATTGATAACAGGGGAGGGAGAGTTATATGTGGGTTATTGGGAAAGTAGTAATATTAGGGGTAGAATAGGTATTTACTTAAGCACGGGATTTATATGAATCGTAATTTCGTAAAAAAAAGTCGGAAAATAAGAAAAACGTAAACATATTTAAAGTAAGGTGTGGATTTGGTTAACTATGGTGAAAATGTGGGGGTTATTTGTAAAGTTGTAAATATTAGGTGGTTATTTGTAAAAAAAGTGAACATATTAGGTGGTTTTTAACAAATTATCCTAATAAAAATTACTAAAAAGTTTAAGTGGCAGAGTTTTAAAGAAAATCTCATCTCTTACCACAAACTAGAAAGAGTAAAAAAGGGTCACTTGAGGCCAAGAGATGTGGGATTTTGGTACTTTTTACCGAATTAGAGTGAACTAGCTTTAATATCGTGTAAAAATTGCACGGGTCGTTATTTTTATAACTATGATATACAAAATTTATTAGCTTATATGAATAAATCTTTGATTTATTTTTGCATTTTACATTCATATAACTACCTAAAATAAATATTTTTTTTAAAATGAGTTGGGATGTAAAAATTGAAATCAAGACACGGTTCTGTCTCGCAAGACATTCACATCCTATATAAGGCACATAATAATTATCACAAAACATCCTACCCTACAAAAGAAGGTAAAACCCCTTATTACAACCCATTAATTATCCATATATACCTACCAATTAGTAATTTAACAACCCAAGTAAAAAACCCTAAAAACTAGGGTTTATACTAACTAGAGAAAGATAGATCTCAAATACAAGTTGTGTGGAGT
This sequence comes from Silene conica, assembly GCA_029255685.2. NCBI lineage: Eukaryota > Viridiplantae > Streptophyta > Magnoliopsida > Caryophyllales > Caryophyllaceae > Silene > Silene conica. The sequence continues at coordinate 16,995,316 of CM055313.2, read as the reverse complement.
AAAGAGTAAGGTGAGAAATCCCTTAAATCCAAGCTTGAATCTCATATAAAGGTGTTTATTAGAGTTTTAGAGAGAATGGAGAGGGTAGAGATAAGGAGAAAGATAGAAATGGTTTAAGGTTTAGGTAAGAAGACATTATCTCGTGTACTGCATGGTGACACTCGACCGAGTGGAAATGCCACTCAGTCGAGTGGAAGCCCATTTCACAACAATGACCAGGTTTTGTAAACAATCATATCTCACTCGTTCCTTGGTCATTTTTGGCGTGTGACCTACCATTAGAAGTGTAAAAGAACAAGCTAGCATCTTCAATTGGAATAACATCAATATCATATCTAGATCTCAAGTTATGACAGTTCTAAGACGACCCTTTTGTAGATGGCCATTATAACAACTCCGCTAAATCTTGTATAAGTTAATTATACTCGGTTCACTTTATAGTCATAACTCACTCTCGCATGACCTCTCGTAGAATAAGGTCTATCGTGCATCCTAAGGTTCATTTGCGGGTTTCAAAATATCCGGATATTAAAATCTTCCCCCCTTAATACGAACTTCGTCCCCGAAGTTCACCTCACTCTAGCCTTTCCCCACGCCTCTTCAAGTTTCATCACTAATTCTCATGCATATTGGAGTGAGTGTCTTCAACAATAGTGCGATCATAAGGTTTAAATATCATTATTAAATCTCATATAATGAATACGTAAGGGATGATAAATTATAGTCGACTGATCAACATTTACCAATAATGATTGACTTGTTAGAGTTTGACATTACTGTCATATGATGGTGATGATCAGTTGATCCCTTAAGGGCTTGCTTGGGATGAGGGTAATTATCAAGGGAGTAATAGATTTAAAATGAACAAAAAAATGGAGGGAAGGGATGGGGATTGAAGATAGAAATGGATAGAAATGGGGAAAGATAGTGTAAAAGTCCCTCGATTAAGGGAGTAATTGTTACTCACCTCCCCCTCAAGTAATGTATTACCTCCATACGGAGGTAATAATTCCTCCCTCGCCCCCTCTTTCCACCCTCCACAACCACCACACACCACCAATCTCCTCCCATTTCTTCTTATTTTAGCTCTCATTACTCCCTTAATAATTACTCCCATCCCAATCAAGCCCTAGAGGATGTTGTCCTAATCATTTAAGTTAATAATTTATATAATGATATATACAAATTGATTAATTCCTTAAAATTAGACAAGATTAATAAGAGGTTTGTGTCTGATGATAATTTGATTATATGAGTTTCATTTTCAATAAAATAAAGCGTTATTTTATTAAAGTGGATAAATGTTATCGTAACTTGGAAGATAAGAGTTAGCGGTTAATTGTGATTACAATTGAGTTGTAGATTACATTAACGAAAAATGAAATGTCACGTTTTACATTTATAAATTGTTAATAGGTACTTAAATGTTAAGTATTACTTATATGATAAGAAATTGTATTTAATTAGTTGAATACACATTTTATTATTACTAATTGTCATTTTATCATGTGATATGATTACATTTGTGACATATTATAAATGACAAATTATAAAATGTAAAATGGATCTCATGTTACTACATGGGAACCGAAATTTTGGACTTAATGGGTGGTTATGGGTCATGATCATTTATCTAATTAAGAATTAAATGTTATGATTATATTTGAGGTTAGGCCCATTTATGTTAACTCTACTATATGGAAAAGAGAAAAAAAGCAAGGGGGCTCTCTTCCCCTTGCTTGGAGCCGTGCTTAAGGGAAGGAGAAGGGGCAACCCCCTTCTCTTTATATGATAGCTTCTTTATTCCATAAATAATACATTTGGTCATTTTATTATTTTACAAACTCTTGTTTACTAGAAACTCTCTTAGTTTTTATAATCTTGCTCAAAATTATTCTTACTAATTATTAGTGTAGTATATGGTTTTTAGTAATAGTTATTTTAAGGTTTACTACCTTTTAATATCTAGCACATATTATTAGTAGTTGATTAGGGTTCATCTTAGGTGCAACTAGAGGAATATTTCTATTATTGAAATTGGATTTCATCCCTTTTTATTATAGCTCAAGAACGAAATTTGGTCGTTGACCAATTTCATTCCCTAATTCCGATAAAATCTCAATGTAAGGTTTTCTTTCTTGCTTTTTATTTGTATGCATAAGATCCTAATTAGTTTTAAGGTTTTTTGTCAAACACCACCTTTTAAAAAAATAAATTGTCAAACACTACTTTTAATTAAAAAAAGTCAAACATCACATTTTGGCCAAAGTTTCAGCGTTTGTAATGGGCTGACTTTCAGTCGATGTTGAGATAGCAAACGGGGTCGGTTTGAAGTGTTCTTAAACTCGTTGGAAATGTGGGAGTACAGGCTTTCCAACGGTTGTCAACACGGTGGTCAAAGATGTCCTTATGTGGGGTAGATTGATGTGTAAAGTAAGGTTGGTTAGAAAAAGAGCTAGAAGTTTGGGTTTATAACGAGTTGTTAGAGGGGTTTTCAAGGGTCCTTAAATGGGGTTATGAAGTTTGGTTTGGTTTGAGGGGAGGACAAGATATGTCGCAGTTGTGTTCTCTGTGGTGGTCGTTGGTTGCAAGTGATGGTTCAACGGGAGTGAATTGACCCACGAAAAATCCTACTTCAACTTACATTAACCCCATGTGACTAGCCTTACTTTACACATTAATGTACCCCACATAAGGACACATTTGACCACCATGTTGATAACCGCTAGAAAGCTTGTACTCCCGCCTTTCCAACGAGTTCAAGAACATTTCAAACCGACCTCGTTTGCTATCTCAACTATCGACTGAAAGTCACCCCATTACAAACGCTGAAACTTTGGCCAAAACGTGGTGTTTGACAAAAAAAAAATTATTAATGGTAGAGTTTGACAATTTATTTTTTTTAAAGGTGGTGTTTGGAAAAGAAGTTTTTTAAAGGTGGTGTTTGACAAAAAACCTTTAGTTTTATAACTAAACTATTATCTCTCATATATGGTATGAGCAATAATCTGAAATTCGAATTCCTTCAATGCACTTCCTCATACCTCACATGTCTATTAACCGTATACCTCACAAGATTCTTTGTTCGATCTCATTACTTTCTCTCATTTGTACTCTTTCTTTCCTAAATTTCTGAATTATTACATTCACTCCCCATACTTCGTCCCGAAATTCAACTGTCAAGCTCACGCTATGATCATATTCACGCTTTATCCAATCTCATATCAGCTTATGCCATCTCTATAATCCCACTCTAGAAGCCTCTCAATCGTCAAAGCACAAGGTCCATCATATGGTTCAAAACTCTAATCCCATAATTAACCTATAACACATGTCGGTTATGAGAATATGTATTTATCACTGGTGTGACTCAACTATATTGCGTATCTATATCACGTCAAATCTTACACACTCACATGTATGTAAATCAAAACACCAATTATGCGGGTACTATGAATGACCAATTACTTTGTATAAAAATGCACATTACTGAAGGCTTCTCTCTAGAACTTCTCTCTAGCCGTTTTCTCTCTTTGAGAGTTTTTAAAATCAACTTTTATTAAAAAGCTAAAAACCACTCGTGGATAACTTTTCATCTTCTTTATCCTTCTACAAACATTCACTATCCAACCTCCGTCTTTACTTCCATTACTATATTAATTTCCTTTTCTGACAAGATCTTCTTCCAAGACTTCTGTTTTTTCTTTACTCTTTGCTACTTTAACGTTTACATTTCTCAAGGTTGTTTGTATTTACTACAAACAATCATTAAAACCCTTACTTATTTCAGTTGTCTTTCGTCTGTCACAAGTTTCTATCTTTCTTCTTTTTCTGACCTAAAAATTCAAAATAACAATGGAAAAAAATCCTTCGTTTTATGTTGAGGAACCTATCCCTCCATTAGAAGACCTCTTTCATAATGTTAACTTTCGAACTGCAGTGGCTCAGAATCCGGGTTTGGTGAATGAATGGAGATTTCCTCGTTCAGGACCTGTGGTGTCACCTCATCCTGAAAACTTACTAGACTCATCTGCATTCTGGACTCACTGTCTTCTTGGATTCTTAGTAGATTATAGGTTGTTAAGAGTTGCATGTGTGAATCAGATGATTGATGATCACTGGGCAACAAGAGGTCCTGTGCATGTGCATAGAATGGGTGATATCTATATTATTCATTTCGCTAACATGCAAGACTTACAGGACGTTCTAGATAGGAGTGTCTTGGTTATTGATGGAGCACTAATGGTTCTCAGAAGGTGGCGTAATGGCATGATTCCACGCTGTGTCACTTTTCCTACAGCAAGGATATGGATGAGAGTCTGTGGTCTACCTTTCGAATACTTAAATCCAAATATGGCTGGGATTGTTGCTAGATTATTTGGATCTGACACAACCCTTGAGGAGTTTGGTACTTTTCCGGATCATGATTACTTGCGAATGAGGGTTACGGTTAGGTTGGGAGAACCCCTAAACCCGGGGTTTTTCCTCGCATGCAGCAATCAGAAGTTGTTATGGATTCAATTTAAATACGAGGAGGTATTTAAATTTTGCACTAAATGTGGCCGTATTGGACATAAGAAAGGTATATGTCCGGATAAGGTATCTGACATTATCTCCACTTTGAATTCATCTCTGGAAAGGGCTATTGATAAGGGCTTTGTAGTGTTCCAAACTAGGTATCAATATACAATGTTCAATTTAAACCTCTGTGCTCTACCAACAACTTCAAGGTATATTACTTCAAGGCTAAGGTTAGGTGATCGAAGAGGCGAATATGTACCTGCATATTATCTGGAAGAATATGTTATTGATTTCGATCTGGGATTGGTTGATGGTGGAAGAGTGCAACCTGGAATGGAATTTGCTGTTACGGCTCTTTGTAACATCCCGTATTTTCGTAAAATCTAATTTAATCGTTTAAAATTATTTTATGTAATAAAATAATATTGTAATAATTTATTTCGAAAGATTTTAATTTAAAAGTAAGATCTGTCTTAAGAACCTCCAGTCCTTAAGACGAATACAAACTTGGCATTGTTTAAGGATCCGACTCAAATAACCGCTTCTAAAATCCGTACCCGTTTAAGCAAGACGGAAAGGACACCACTTGTGTACCCTACTTATAAAGTATGTCGACATATTCATCTTCAACATTTCTTTCCACTGTAAAACAAACTCAACCATAAACCTCCATAAAACCTTCCTCTCTTTTGTGAAATTCTTCATCATCCATCCTTCAAATCACAAAAGTAAGTACATTTTCGGAATCCTCGCGCAATTTCCAAGTCATCCGTCACTTCGGTTTTTCAATTTCTTCACTTCGAAAATCCGGCCTGTTTTGCATAATTCCGTTTTTACGCTCCTAAACTGGTTTTTCCGTGTTGTAGGTGAAGGACTTGACAACCCGGACGTTGATAGCTTCATACTTGAGGAAGATCTTTAGCCGGATAAGCTTGTGAGGTGACGATAATGAGAAACTCGGCCTTTATGTGTATATTAGCATAATTGTTGTGATTTTTGTATGGTTTCTGTTTTGGTTGTTATATTTTGATTCAAGGACTTAGTAACATGTTTAGGATGATGTTATGATGATGAATCCATGCTTGAATTGGTTGTTATGTGTTCTTAAGCTTATTTTCAGTTTTTCGCATTTTGCGACGGATATAAGATATATTCATTTGAGGATTGTTATGGGACTTACATGCTGGTAGATTAGTAGTAATTGATGTTTGATATTGTTGTGTAAACATCACATGAATCATTGTGTAAGTTTTGGTGTCGATTGATTGAATTTTGAAGAAGGGTGAAATCCGAGTTTTGCGTTACAGGCTCTCTGAGCCGGTCGACCGACCGGCCGCCGGTCGACCGGCTGGGAGAGCGTTTGTGTGTTTTTCACATTTTTGAGATTTTGGCTTGGGACTGCCAGCCGGCCGACCGGCTGCCTGCCGACCGGCTGGTAGTCATCTTTCCTTGTATTGTGTGTTTTTGCGATAAACATAGCATAGGAGGGAGCCCAGCCGGCAGACCGGCCGCCTGCCAGCCGGCTGGGAGTGCATATGGGGATGGATACGAATTTTAGTAAAGGCTAGGGAATGGGGTTCCCAGCCGGCCGACCGGCTGCCTGCCGACCGGCTGGGAGTCCTTCTTGGTGTTCTCGGTTTTTGAAAAGAGGTATAGGCTGAGGGATCACCAGCCGGCCGACCGGCTGCCTGCCGACCGGCTGGGGACCCCTGTAAGCCATTTTGAGTTTTTGGAAATTAAATTGTAACTTTCAAACGGTTGATCGGTTTTGATTGAAACTCGTTTTGTATGCCTTTGACATGTATTTGAAGTCCCCGGTGTACGGGCAACATCATATTGGGTTCGGGAACGGAGTAAGGATAGAGACCCCCCGGTCGGGTAACCGAAAGGGAAACCGGCTCTCCCTCAACTTAGTTCTCGGGGCCAGTTAAGTGTTGATTAGAGGATAAGAAAAGTAGAACTACAGTAGATTAGTTCATAGACTTTGGTTGATATTGTAATGATGCGTATTAAGTTATGCCTTAAGCTGGCCTCTGAACTTAATACGTGAGTTGTTTGTCATATATGGGGATATGCCTTAAGTTGGCCTCTGAGCCCTATATGTGTATGTTTGTCGTGTCTGGAACATGCCTTAAGCTGGCCTCTGAGTTCAGACATGTTTGATAGTGATCGCGTCAGAATATGCCTTAAGTTGGCCTCTGAGTCTGACGAGTAGAGCAGCTGCACAACGGGATAGCTAAGGCACTGACACCTTGCCCGGAGTGCAGATGTTTGGTGCTAGAACATGCCTTAAGTTGGCCTCTGAGTTTAGTACCTTGTGATGTGGTGAAGGGACATGCCTTAAGCTGGCCTCTGAGTCCTTTACTTTTGGATGCTAGTCTATGCCTTAAGTTGGCCGCTGAGTCTAGTGTCTTGCTGATTGGCGGGTCCATGCCTTAAGTTGGCCTCTGAGTCCTTGCTTGCTGATATTTGGTGTTTAGGTTATGTCTTAAGTTGACCGCTGAACCTTTACACTTGCTGAACGATTTGGTATTAGGTTATGTCTTAAGTTGACCGCTGAACCTTTTACTTGCTGATTCTATCTGCTTGCCTTGAGTTGGTACGTGTCAGATATAGACATGGTTAATGTTGAGTAAATGTATATCTGTTAAGTTGTGGTTTAATCATCCAAGGCATTGGATGACTCTTAGTTCGATTTCATAAATAATTGGATTGAAAGACCCCCCGACTGGGTAACCAGTAGGGAAACCGGCTCTCCTTCCTATTTGTTTATGAAGTTAGTTGAGAGCCGTGCATGGTATTCGCATGATAGTAAGAGATCAGATGATGAGTTGTTTATACTTCACATGTTGTTATATGTTGGAGTATTCTGTATTGTTTTATATGTTACGTGTTGTCACAAAAGGTGGCTAGGAGAACTCTAGTCACTCCCCACTGATTGTGGCGTACATGTTTTCATGTATGTAGGTACATGCTGGTTGGAGCAGGGGTTCACGAGAGCTAGCGAGCGATGATCCGTTCATCATGACTTACCTTATGTCGTTTAGCTGGACTCGTAGTTTGTTACATTTGTTTTGGTGTCGGTAGGGATGTCCCATCCCCGGCTGATGTATATATTTCATTTCAGTACTTAGAACGGTTACTTATCTATTTGGTTTCAGTTTCAGTTTACGTTTCAGTCTAAGACTTCTCGCATGTTTTATCTTTAAAAAGTTTTAATTCCGCTGCATTTTTGGTACTTTTATGTGCTTATATTTCCGCTTTCGCGAGGGGTTTTACAGTTGGTATCAGAGCATTATTGCTCCCGACGCACTCATGTGACCCCAACCTTAACTTGACCAAATAAACAAATAATGAATGAGAGATGGGTAGATCTAAGGACTTATTTTGTAGTCTATTTGTGATTGCTAATTGCTAAGCTAATCCTTGTTTTCTCTTTTAAAGGATGGTGAGACCTAGAGCTGCTGATAACATCGTACTGCAAGCAATTCAGCATTTGCTTGAGACTCAGAGACAGCAAGCGGAGAATGTTCCACCTCCTCCACCGCCGGGTGGCGAGACTAATCGTCCGGGTAGTTTTTCCTGGATTGCCTCTCAGATGTCCCGAAGCCATGTTAGGACCTACGGAGGCGAGGCTGACCCAGTAGCCCTCACAGAGTGGTTCAGAGAGATGGAAAAGAGCTTCACCTTGTACTCAGTCGTTAGGGAGGATAGAGTGCGTTTAGCCGCTCACTTTCTGACGTTGGAGGCTGACCGTTGGTGGGCGTTGGCGGGACCTACCGCTGTTCTTGACCCGATGTTCGATTGGGAGGCTTTCAAAGACAGGCTCGAGGCGAGGTTTTACCCCAAGGAGTTGAGATCGCAGAGGTTGAAAGAATTTATGGATTTGAAGCAAGGCAAGATGACCGTTCAGGAGTTTACTGACAAGTTCAACCAGTTAGCTCACTTTGCATCGAGATTTGTTCGTGATGAGGCTGAGAGAGTGTATTTCTACCGAGGGAAGCTAGGGCCGAGGATTGAGAGTATGGTTCGTCGTGACTCTACTTCTTTTGTGGAGGTGTATGATGATGCTATTTGGGCCGAGAGTTCTATTCGTGCCATTGATGCTGAGACTCGTGCCGCTACTTCTAGTGTGACTTCTCACCAGAGATCCGTGTACCAGGGGAAGAGACCATTCGTTCCTTCTACTTCTTCGCCTTCTTCTCAGAAGAAGCGTTTCGAGAGGTTCTCTGCTCCGGTTGCTAAGACCTTTGTTCACACCGACACATCTCCTAGTGTTTGCCACCGTTGTGGTAAACCTTCTCATCCGGGTTTTGATTGTTTCAAGAATGCTTTCAAGTGCTATACTTGCAATGGATTTGGGCACAAGTCTTATGAGTGTCCTGAGAGGAACACTGCACTTGGCAAGGCTGCCACTGCTGCTGCAGCAACTAAGGGAGGAAAGCCGAAAGGGAAGATTTTTGTGATGACTAGGGCTGAGGCAGAGGCTCATCCAGATATTGTTGCTGGTATCTTTTCTGTTCTTGGCGCTGAGTGCCTTATTTTATTCGATACTGGAGCTTCTTTATCATTTATATCGACTCAGTTCGCCGATCGTCTAGCTCTTGAGTCTTCAGTGGTTGAGGAGACTTCTATTTCCTTACCTTCTGGAGACGTGTTTTCCTGCTCTTCGTCCCATAGGGATGTTCCTATTATTATTGGTCAAGCCACATTTCCAGCGGACTTACTGAGATTTCCTCTCGAGGAGTTTGACATTATCCTCGGTATGGATTGGTTATCGCGATACCATGCTCGCTTCGAGTGTCGCGACCAGAAAATCTGCTTGAGGAGTTCTTCAGGAGTTCGTGTTTCCTATAGGGGAACCCGCCCTCAAAGGGGTGTTCGTGTTATCTCTTCGATGAAAGCTTCTCATCTTCTTAGGAAGGGTTGCCAAGCCTTCCTGTGTGTTGTTACAGCTGCTAAGCCATCGCTACCGAAGCTTGAGGATGTAGCCATTGTTCGTGAGTATCCAGATGTGTTCCCAGATGACTTGCCAGGGATACCGCCAGAGAGAGATGTGGAGTTTACTATTGAGCTTGTTCCAGGTACCGGACCGATTTCCAAAGCTCCTTACCGTATGGCTCCGCCAGAGTTGAAAGAGTTGAAGCAGCAATTGGAAGAGATGATCGAGAAAGGTTTCATTAGACCTAGTGCTTCTCCGTGGGGTGCTCCTGTTTTGTTCGTAAAGAAGAAAGATGGTTCCATGAGATTGTGTATCGACTATAGAGAGTTGAACCGAGTGACCGTGAAGAATCGATATCCTTTGCCTAGGATAGATGATTTGTTTGATCAGTTGAGAGGTGCTTCGAGGTTTTCCAAGATTGATCTTCGATCGGGTTATCATCAGATTCCAGTGAGAGAGGCTGATATTGCGAAGACTGCTTTTCGTACCAGATATGGGCATTTTGAGTTTGTAGTTATGCCATTTGGGTTGACTAATGCACCGGCTATTTTTATGGATCAGATGAACCGTACCTTCAGTGAGTATCTTGACACCTGGGTTGTGGTTTTCATTGATGACATCTTGATATATTCGAAGACCGATGAGGAACATGCTGAGCATCTTCGATTGATTCTAGGGATTCTGCGCAGACAGAAATGGTTCGCAAAGTTTTCGAAGTGTGAATTTTGGCTCTCGAAGGTTGCCTTTTTAGGACATGTGATATCCAGCGAGGGTGTGATGGTAGATCCCGCGAAGATAGAGGCTGTGGCTGATTGGGAGAGTCCCAAGGATGTTGGAGAGATCCGTAGCTTTTTGGGTTTGGCTGGTTATTATCGTAGATTTGTTGAGGATTTTTCGAGATTGGCTCGCCCGATGACTCAGTTACTGAAGAAAGAAGCCAAATTTGTGTGGACCGACAAGTGTGAGAGTTCTTTCCAGGAGTTGAAGACCAGATTGACTTCCGCCCCCGTGTTAGCTTTGCCGGAGATCGGAGTGGACTTTGATGTGTATTGTGATGCTTCGATGTTAGGACTTGGATGTGTGCTGATGCAGAGTGGTAAGGTGATAGCCTACTCCTCTAGACAGTTGAGAGTTCATGAGGTGAACTATCCGACACATGATTTGGAGTTGGCCGCAGTTGTTCATGCTTTGAAGATGTGGCGTCATTATCTGATTGGATCCCATTGCCGTATCTTCACAGATCATAAGAGTCTTAAGTACATTTTTACTCAGAAAGACCTTAACATGAGACAGAGACGTTGGCTAGAGTTGGTGAAAGATTACGACATTGAGTTGTTATATCATGAGGGAAAAGCCAATGTAGTTGCAGATGCGCTTAGCCGCAAGACTTCTCACTCGATGAGTGCCATGAGAGTATTGCCCGATGAGTTGTGTTCCGAGTTCCGGAAGCTGAGATTAGAGATGGTGGGTAGTGGTTTCGATTGGTTAGCTGCTATGACTGCCGAGCCGTCTTTATATTGGGAGATTCGCCAGAGTTTGCCTTCGGATGCCGATTTCAAGAAGTTCGAGGCTAAGATTTCGAGTGGTGTTGCACCTGAGTTGGTGATTGATGCTGATGGTTTCCTTAGGTTCCGTGGTAGGATGTATGTTCCTGATGTGCCAGATTTGAGGAAGAAGATTCTTGATGAGGCTCATTTGTCACCGTATTCCGTTCATCCAGGAGGAGAGAAGATGCACAAGGATTTGAGACTTATGTTTTGGTGGCCTGGTATGAAGAAGGAGATCTTGGATTATGTTAGTAGGTGCTTGACTTGTCAACAAGTCAAGATAGAGCATAGGAGACCTGGTGGTTTGTTACAGCCGCTTCCCGTTCCTCAGTGGAAGTGGGAGTGTATATCTATGGACTTCGTTACAGCATTGCCTAAGACAGTTGGAGGCAAGGATGCGATTTGGGTTATTGTTGATCGCCTAACTAAGTGTGCCAGATTCGTGCCGATCAGAGAGACATGGGATATGGACCGTTTAACCAGGGCTTATATTGCTGAGATAGTCCGATATCATGGTGTCCCGAGGGAGATAGTTTCAGATCGTGATCCGAGGTTTTGTTCCAGGTTCTGGAAGGCTTTGCAGGAGGCTATGGGTAGCCGTTTGTTGATGAGTACTGCTTTTCATGCCGCGACCGATGGTCAGTCCGAGAGGACCATATAGACATTAGAGGATTTGCTCCGTGCTTGTGCCCTTGATTTTCAGAGTTCTTGGGAGCAGTGTTTGCCGTTGGTAGAGTTTTCTTACAACAACAGTTATCATGCTTCCATTGGTATGGCTCCGTACGAGGCTCTTTATGGTAGGAAGTGTCGTAGCCCGATTTGTTGGGATCAGGCTAGTGATGTTCGCGACCTAGGACCGGACCAGTTAGCTGTTACTATCGATCAGGTTCAGCTTATCAGAGGTAGGATGAAGGCCGCACAGGACCGGCAGAAATCCTATGCTGATGTTCGCCGTAGACCCTTAGAGTTTGAGGTGGGTGATCGAGTTTTCTTGAGGGTTTCTCCGATGAAGGGCGTCAAGAGGTTTGGAGTTAAGGGCAAGTGAGCCCTAAGTATATTGGACCTTTTGAGATCGTGAAGAGGATTGGTGTTGCTGCTTACCGATTGGACTTGCCTCCTAGTTTGGGCAAGGTTCATAGCGTTTTCCACGTTTCCCAGCTCCGTAAGTATGTTAGTGACCCGAGTCATGTATTGCCTAGAGAGATCGAGAACTTGGAGCCGAGCCTTGCTTTCGAGGAGCGTCCTGTGAAGATCCTAGACCGTCAGGATAGGAAGCTTAGGAGCAAGGTGGTGCCGCTAGTGAAGATCCTTTGGCGTTGCGGTGATGTTGAGGAGCAGACGTGGGAGACTGAGGCATCGATGCGAATCGCGCATCCTTCTCTTTTCGATTGAGGTATAGTATATAGATTTATATCTGTTCGAGTTTCGAGGACGAAACTTTTTGAAGTTGGGGTGATTGTAACATCCCGTATTTTCGTAAAATCTAATTTAATCGTTTAAAATTATTTTATGTAATAAAATAATATTGTAATAATTTATTTCGAAAGATTTTAATTTAAAAGTAAGATCCGTCTTAAGAACCTCCAGTCCTTAAGACGAATACAAACTTGGCATTGTTTAAGGATCCGACTCAAATAACCGCTTCTAAAATCCGTACCCGTTTAAGCAAGACGGAAAGGACACCACTTGTGTACCCTACTTATAAAGTATGTCGACATATTCATCTTCAACATTTCTTTCCACTGTAAAACAAACTCAACCATAAACCTCCATAAAACCTTCCTCTCTTTTGTGAAATTCTTCATCATCCATCCTTCAAATCACAAAAGTAAGTACATTTTCGGAATCCTCGCGCAATTTCCAAGTCATCCGTCACTTCGGTTTTTCAATTTCTTCACTTCGAAAATCCGGCCTGTTTTGCATAATTCCGTTTTTACGCTCCTAAACTGGTTTTTCCGTGTTGTAGGTGAAGGACTTGACAATCCGGACGTTGATAGCTTCATACTTGAGGAAGATCTTTAGCCGGATAAGCTTGTGAGGTGACGATAATGAGAAACTCGGCCTTTATGTGTATATTAGCATAATTGTTGTGATTTTTGTATGGTTTCTGTTTTGGTTGTTATATTTTGATTCAAGGACTTAGTAACATGTTTAGGATGATGTTATGATGATGAATCCATGCTTGAATTGGTTGTTATGTGTTCTTAAGCTTATTTTCAGTTTTTCGCATTTTGCGACGGATATAAGATATATTCATTTGAGGATTGTTATGGGACTTACATGCTGGTAGATTAGTAGTAATTGATGTTTGATATTGTTGTGTAAACATCACATGAATCATTGTGTAAGTTTTGGTGTCGATTGATTGAATTTTGAAGAAGGGTGAAATCCGAGTTTTGCGTTACAGGCTCTCTGAGCCGGTCGACCGACCGGCCGCCGGTCGACCGGCTGGGAGAGCGTTTGTGTGTTTTTCACATTTTTGAGATTTTGGCTTGGGACTGCCAGCCGGCCGACCGGCTGCCTGCCGACCGGCTGGTAGTCATCTTTCCTTGTATTGTGTGTTTTTGCGATAAACATAGCATAGGAGGGAGCCCAGCCGGCAGACCGGCCGCCTGCCAGCCGGCTGGGAGTGCATATGGGGATGGATACGAATTTTAGTAAAGGCTAGGGAATGGGGTTCCCAGCCGGCCGACCGGCTGCCTGCCGACCGGCTGGGAGTCCTTCTTGGTGTTCTCGGTTTTTGAAAAGAGGTATAGGCTGAGGGATCACCAGCCGGCCGACCGGCTGCCTGCCGACCGGCTGGGGACCCCTGTAAGCCATTTTGAGTTTTTGGAAATTAAATTGTAACTTTCAAACGGTTGATCGGTTTTGATTGAAACTCGTTTTGTATGCCTTTGACATGTATTTGAAGTCCCCGGTGTACGGGCAACATCATATTGGGTTCGGGAACGGAGTAAGGATAGAGACCCCCCGGTCGGATAACCGAAAGGGAAACCGGCTCTCCCTCAACTTAGTTCTCGGGGCCAGTTAAGTGTTGATTAGAGGATAAGAAAAGTAGAACTACAGTAGATTAGTTCATAGACTTTGGTTGATATTGTAATGATGCGTATTAAGTTATGCCTTAAGCTGGCCTCTGAACTTAATACGTTAGTTGTTTGTCATATATGGGGATATGCCTTAAGTTGGCCTCTGAGCCCTATATGTGTATGTTTGTCGTGTCTGGAACATGCCTTAAGCTGGCCTCTGAGTTCAGACATGTTTGATTGTGATCGCGTCAGAATATGCCTTAAGTTGGCCTCTGAGTCTGACGAGTAGAGAAGCTGCACAACGGGATAGCTAAGGCACTGACACCTTGCCCGGAGTGCAGATGTTTGGTGCTAGAACATGCCTTAAGCTGGCCTCTGAGTTTAGTACCTTGTGATGTGGTGAAGGGACATGCCTTAAGCTGGCCTCTGAGTCCTTTACTTTTGGATGCTAGTCTATGCCTTAAGTTGGCCGCTGAGTCTAGTGTCTTGCTGATTGGCGGGTCCATGCCTTAAGTTGGCCTCTGAGTCCTTGCTTGCTGATATTTGGTGTTTAGGTTATGTCTTAAGTTGACCGCTGAACCTTTACACTTGCTGAACGATTTGGTATTAGGTTATGTCTTAAGTTGACCGCTGAACCTTTTACTTGCTGATTCTATCTGCTTGCCTTGAGTTGGTACGTGTCAGATATAGACATGGTTAATGTTGAGTAAATGTATATCTGTTAAGTTGTGGTTTAATCATCCAAGGCATTGGATGACTCTTAGTTCGATTTCATAAATAATTGGATTGAAAGACCCCCCGACTGGGTAACCAGTAGGGAAACCGGCTCTCCTTCCTATTTGTTTATGAAGTTAGTTGAGAGCCGTGCATGGTATTCGCATGATAGTAAGAGATCAGATAATGAGTTGTTTATACTTCACATGTTGTTATATGTTGGAGTATTCTGTATTGTTTTATATGTTACGTGTTGTCACAAAAGGTGGCTAGGAGAACTCTAGTCACTCCCCACTGATTGTGGCGTACATGTTTTCATGTATGTAGGTACATGCTGGTTGGAGCAGGGGTTCACGAGAGCTAGCGAGCGATGATCCGTTCATCATGACTTACCTTATGTCGTTTAGCTGGACTCGTAGTTTGTTACATTTGTTTTGGTGCCGGTAGGGATGTCCCATCCCCGGCTGATGTATATATTTCATTTCAGTACTTAGAACTGTTACTTATCTATTTGGTTTCAGTTTCAGTTTACGTTTCAGTCTAAGACTTCTCGCATGTTTTATCTTTAAAAAGTTTTAATTCCGCTGCATTTTTGGTACTTTTATGTGCTTATATTTCCGCTTTCGCGAGGGGTTTTACACTCTTCCTTTTGCTGGACCCGTTGTATTTGAAGTTGAACAACATATTCCATCTCACATGCAGAACATGCAAGCAAATAATAGGGTTAATCCGGTTATTCAACAGGATGATCAAGAGAATGCTCCTATGGACGTTGGGCAGCAGGCTTTTGAGGACATGCATGTTGATCAACAGGGTCTAAATCAACAAGGAAATAATATTGAGGTGAATCCTAATAATCGGAATAACAGTGGGGACTTTGATGGTACTCTAGATACTAATGTATCTGTAGGTTTGGTGGTAGAGCCAATGCAACCATCGAATGATGATCCAGAAGTTTTTGTGAATGTTACCACTAATGGGAGTGTTGAAGTTAATATCACTGGTAATGGAGGAGTTTCAGAAGGACCTAATGGTCTACAGGGACATGCAAACCAGAATAATGGAAGGGCAAATCATTCTAATGGACATATTCAACTTCCTTTAATGAATAGGCAATCTGATGGCCCAGTCTTGGATGCTGCACGTGTATCTGAAAATTTGGAAGACAGACAGAATCCTTTGAGGAATTTGGTGATGCATGCAGGGTATGGACCAGCTACAGGTCAAGAATCTATCAGGATTCCATTTTTTCAAGTCAATACAACAAACTTTCACACGTTTGAGGTGGGCCAATCATCGCATCAACAACAACAAGATCATCAAGTCCCTTCTGCACAACAAAACCAAGAAACTAACCTAGATCAGATAGGGAATGACCATAATTTATTGGAAGCTCCATTCATTAACAATCAACAAAATGTTCGGTTCTCAGGTGAATTCGAATACCCTTTTGATGAAGCTGGTTTTATATTGAATTCTATTGCTAATCGGGTTCAGGATGATCCTTATCGCGTTAGTCAGGAAAATGATGCAAGAGGTTATAATCAGTTTGTTTCAATGCCTGATTATTTCCCAATGGTTTATCATGAACCTATGGATCCTAGGGGAAATCCTTATGAAGAGGCTTTCAGAGACACTAATCAAAGTAGATCTGCTAATGCTGAAGACTCCATACCTGTTCAAACTCCTGAATGGCCTTTGCTATCTTCGTCTTCGAATTCTTTGATGTCCTCAACATGGTTATCTTCTGATATGTCTGGTTCCTATAAAGATGCAATGAAGTTTATTGAGGATTTGTTGGGTTTGAATGATGAGTTAGGGAGTCAGAGATTAGAGGAAGAGATTCCTCCCAGAATTAGTTCTAATATTATACTACATCCTAATAATCTTTTACCTAATATGGAATCTGAGGCAGGGAGCAGGAACAATGAGTATCAGGGCAATGGAAAGCAACCGGACAAAGGTAAAGAGGTTGTTCAGAATACTGATTCTCAAGGTGTGGTTTGCAAAAATGGGAACAAAAGAAAAGCTTTTTCTGATCCAGGTTCAAGAACTCAAGGATCTGATGAGTTATACTGCTGGGAAAGTTTCCAGGATGTGTCCAGTTGTTCTAAAAAGATGTATGTGGGAGAATCATCACAAGCAATGGCTACTTTTCAGTTAGCTCTTAAGGAAGATGATATGATTGTTCTGTCAAGTTCTTCAGATAGTTCCATTCCACCTGAAGCCCAGCAAAGCGGTGTTGCGGAGATTGACCATACTCAATCTCCTAATGCTCAATGAGATGCCTATCATGGAATTGCAGGGGTCTTTCTGATCCACTCGCTCCTGCAATCACAAAAATCAGAGTGATGATTACTTCGTTATCTTTAGATGTTATTTTTCTTTCTGAAACAAAATGTTTGACCTCTGTAGTCAGTGGTCTTTTTGGACACTATGGTTTTACTGCGTCAGTAGGCGTAGATGCTTTGGGCTCCAAGGGGGGGCTGTGGGTGGGTTGGAAATCTAGTTTAGTTGTTACTCCGATTTCCTCTGATCCTCATTTGATCATCTTGAAGGTGAATGAAACACCCACTTTATTTTGGTATCTTTGTGCAGTATATGGTGAACCTAAAAAACATCTCAGAGGAGAGGTTTGGGAAAGCATCGAACAATCAATTTCAAAATTAGACGCACAGTTCTTTCTTTTTGGTGATTTTATCCAAGTCGAATACTTACATGATAAATTAGGAGGACAACAAGGAACCATATTTGGGGCAGACGTTTTCACTGAATGGAAATGTCGTAATCAACTGTTAGATATTCCGTTTACCGGTCCACGATTTACGTGGTGTAATAACAGAAAGGGGGGTTCTAGGATTTACGAGCGTTTGGATAAGGGTTTTGTCTCAAAAGCTTGGTATGATACATACCCAGACACATCTATTACTCATCTCCCTATTCAATTTTCAGATCATGCACCGATCGTTTTAGATACCAAACCAAAAATTCGTAAAACAAGGGGATCATATAAGATTGAATCTTGGGCTCTTGAATATGTTGAGTTAGTACCCTTAGTTCAGAGGGAATGGAGAAAGTTTGACAAAGGATCACACACTTATCGTTTGGCAAATAAACTTTATAGATCCAAAGAGGTTATTAGGAAATGGTCTATCGAAAAGAAAAAAGAATGGCAGCAACAATGGACTGACTTTGATGAGGAGTTATCTGATGGTTTAGAAAACATTTTTGGTGGTTCAAATGAACAACAATATGATGATTGCCATAAAAGACTGATGGAATTTACTACAGCTGCAGCAGTTTTTTGGAAACAGCGTGCAAAAATAAAATGGTTAAATGAAGGAGATGCCTGTACTCGTTATTTTTTCAACTGTTTCAGACAGAGACAAAGAGGTAACAAAATCATGGGAATTAAGGATGATGAGGATCAATGGATATTTGATGAGCAACTTATCGCTAATACTTTTTCATCATACTTTGAAAACATATTTGAAACATCAGTTACGCATGAATCGTTTGTCAATTTTAATAATTCTCATCAAAGGATCTTCTCTAAGATCAAGTGGAAGTTGTCTGAGGACCAACAGGATTGCCTGAGTAGACCGTTCTCAAAAAAAGAGGTTCGAAAGGCAGTTTTTCAAATGGGACATAATAAATCACCGGGTCCAGATGGCATTACAGGCACTTTTTTCATGAAGTTTTGGGTTCAGATTAAAGATGATGTTACTAAGGCGGTGCTTCGTATGCTTAATGAAGGACATGTTCTGAAACGGCTAAATAAAACATCAATTATTTTAATTCCGAAGATTTCTTCTCCAGAAAGGGTGGAACATTATAGACCTATCAGCCTTTGCAATGTCATTATGAGGGTTGTTTCTAAATGCATTGCTAATAGAATTAAGCCGTATATGTCTTCTTTGGTTGGGGAGTTTCAGAATGGCTTTATTCCAGGAAGATCAATCACTGATAATATCATTATTAGTCATGAAATTTTTAAGCATATAGCTAACACAAAAAAATGTTCACAAGGTTTGTTGGGTATGAAGGTTGACATGAGCAAGGCTTACGATAGATTAAGATGGAATTTTGTTCATGCAACACTTCTTCATATGGGCTTTCCACAATGCTTAATTTCTGTGATTATGGAATGTATTTCCACGGTTTCGTATGAGGTTGTGATTAATGGGAAGGCTCTGAAGATTTTCGAACCAAAGTGTGGGTTGCGGCAAGGGGATCCAATGTCACCGTTCCTTTTTGCTTTATGTACTGAAGTTTTATCCCAGATGTTGAACCATGCTCAAGATTGTGGTCAGATTAAAGGAATTCGTATAGCAAGGGGAGCAGCTAGGGTCTCTCATCTTTTGTTTGCTGACGACCTAATCCTTTTTTCTCATGCCACGAAAGTTCACTGTCAAGGTTTGGTTAAGATTATTGATTCCTATTGTCATATTGCTGGTCAAAGGCTTAATCATGCAAAGACCTCTATTAGTTTTAGCCCTAATTGTACCATGAGGAACACTAAGGAGTGTCTACGAGTGTTGTCCATTTCACAACCACGAGAGATGGGAATTTACTTAGGGTTACCTTTGGAGTTTGGGAGATCTAAGAAAGAGTTCTATGCCCTCATTATTGAAAAAGTTCGAAAACGTATTTTCTCATGGAACAATAAGATGCTTTCTACTGCGGGAAAGTTGACTTTAATCATTTCGGTTCTCTTCTCACTTTCTTTATACTCTCTATCTGCATTTCGTATGCCGGTAAGTGTGACTTCAAAGATTGATTCTTTAATTTCACAATTTTGGTGGGGTAATGGTCGAAGTGGAAAGAGTTTTCATTGGTGCAGTAAGAGTTTCTTAAATCTTAGAAAATATGAAGGAGGATTAGGAATTCGACAGACTTCATGTTTCAATCAATGTCTGGTAGCAAAATTGGGATGGAAAATACTGACTCAGCCTCAGTCCTTGCTGACTCGTATTGTGGGAGCTAAATATAAATTTTCAACGCATACCAGTACTCAACATGAGGAAGTGAATCGAAAACAAATGTCTTGGGGAGGAAGATCTATATATTGGGGCATTCAGCTTCTCAGGCGACACTTATCATGGCAAGTGGGATTTCATTCGAATTTGGACTTATGGAGAGACAACTGGATTAAGGATTCCAATCTGATTGACCTATTACACTTGAATGGTAATGACCTCCCATCTCTTACTGTCTCTGCAATTCAGACGCAACATGGACAATGGGATATTGGTAAGATTACAGATTTAGGTTTAGAGGAGATTATGGATGATATTCTCTCTACACCAGTGCCTGCATTCAATGACCTGGATAGGATTGTCTGGTCGAAGAACACTAATGGTATTTATTCAGTTAAGAGTGGATATGGGGTTGCTTTTCAGGATTGGTGGAATATTC
Organism: Silene conica; assembly: GCA_029255685.2. Lineage (NCBI taxonomy): Eukaryota > Viridiplantae > Streptophyta > Magnoliopsida > Caryophyllales > Caryophyllaceae > Silene > Silene conica. The sequence continues at coordinate 16,975,148 of CM055313.2, read as the reverse complement.
ATGCCACTGCTAAGGATATTGACAGACAACATAAGTTTTTAATGGCTTTTAAACCAAAGCTCTTATGGAGGTTGAAAATCTGTAATAAATGGAAGATTTTCATCTGGAAAATTATGTCGGATTCAATCCCATGTGCTACAAGTATCCTGAAAAGACATGGAAACTCAGATGGGTTATGTGCCTTTTGTCATGATAATCAGGTTTCAGAATCTTTGGAACATCTTCTGCGTGATTGTCCGGTTGCTTCAAGAATATGGATGGCATCTCCTTTGGGAATTAGGACTGGTAATGACCACCATATTCCTCTGAATAAGTGGGTTGCAAATTGGATTGGTTTCCTTCATAAACAAAGTAATGGATGGGAAGCTATTTCTAATTTTGTAGCCACACTATGGGTAATCTGGTGCAATAGGAACGAAAAGATTTTTAACAATGCTCAGCTCATTCCCTCATTTATGGTTAGCAAGATCAGAAGATTAGCTTCTGAAAACCTACAGGTTTTTGCTCCAGAAAAGCTTCGAAGGAGTTCTAACAGGTTAAATCAGGCTGACGAAATGACCACTGAGATGCGTATTATTAATCATTTCCATGTTTCAATTCTGGGGTCAAGAGTCTGTGATGATTGTATCAGGATTAAGTGTGATGCATCATGGAAGGGTAATCGTCAATCTTCTGCAGGGTGGATTTTAAGAGATAGGGTTGGCTCTTTGGTAGGACAGGGGATGGCTAAGTTCTGGGCTTCTTCTCCGGCTCATGCAGAATCTATAGCTCTCTTGAAGGCCTGTCAGCATGTTATTTCAATGGGCTTTCTTCATGTGGATGCTACGTCGGATTGCATGAACTTGGTTTTGCAAGTTAATGGTTGCGGAGTCTTGGATAGACATATGACTTCTTCAGTTAACTCCCTTCTTAATTTTATTTCTACTTGTCATTGTTTTTCTGTAAGTCACTGTCCTAGATTTTTAAACAGATCTGCTCATGCTATCGCCCAGACGGTAGCTTGATATGTATCTTAAACGTTTGTCAAAAAAAAAAAAAAAATAATGCAAAATTCATGTTATATGACTCAACAAAGTTCAACATTCTATTTCCGGACATTGTGTCACGCATATACCGTGTCAAAACCATCACGTGATCACACATGTGTTTCCCCTATCTGTTTCCATCCATCATCAACACTTTCATTTATAAGGACGACCACAATCGTTAGAGCATTAGCAATGGACAAATCAAGAATTGGTTTGTTCTTTGCCACATATACGCCACGTCACTTAAAACTAAACTCAACATTTTAAGAACTACTCACAACAATGACAAATATTCTTCCCTTGTTCTTAAATGGGACCCACAATCTATTATCTATTTAACCAACCATAAAAAAAAAGACATTATAAAATATTTTGTAATTAATAAAAAAATTAATAAATTTAAAATGCTAAATTTAAAAAGAAAAAAAAAAACAAATTTAGTTGAGTTGAGTTGAGTTGAGTTGGAAAGTAGAAATTTGTGTATTTTTTTTATGAAACTAAGGTTTGATATTTATAGATAAATAATATAACATATTAAATTTTTTTTAATAAATTTAAAAAGAAAAACACAAATTGAGTTGAGTTGAGTTGTTGAGTTGAGTTGGGTTGAGTTGGGTTGAAGTTGAGTTGAGAAATTTGTGTCAAAATAATTAAAAATAAGAGTTAGTGGGTATAGCCCACATGGTTTTCATAAGAGCAACCAATTTTTTGTGCGTGATCAACACTCCACTCTCTTCTTCTTTTTTTTAATAATTGTGTGAACAACAATCTCTTCCCACCCATACTTTTTCCTATTTCTTAATAACCCATTCTTGCAGACAAACCCAAAAATAAGAACATATTACAAACACAATGGAACAATGGTGTTGGGATAGTTCTTCATTAAGAACCTTGCTTAAGAACAACCATTGTTGTTGCTCTTATCCTGCAACGACCACTATGCAACCCACACATCGCGACAAAACTCCCAAAATACGGGCATTTTATCATACCCAAAATGAATTCATTTTATCATACCCAAAATGAATTCACTATAATTAACGTGCACTTCACACAATTATCACATCATTCGCCATCTAATTACTCATGTCAAACTAACAACTTTAGTTTAAATTTCACTCTTACATAACAAAAGCCACATAACGTACACAACTCATGAGGTCTCGTCCATATGGGGTCAACATGTTCACCCGACACAACCAACCAATATATGTTGGAGTAAATGTCCTCAATGATAGTAACTAGTCAAATAAAGTACACATAGGTAATTAAGACAAATAATTTATGATTCTCTAGACTCGACACTTTATTTTTGTCTTATATACCTATATAAATGATATTTGATCAATTACAACTTACAAACTTGTGATAAATATAACTGTTACAAGAGAGACTTGCTAATTTGACATTTAACGACAAAAATGTCAATCATATAGATTGCGAAAAAATCAAAGTAAAGTACGATGAGTTGCAAGCATATGCTTTTTGAAGAAGGAAAGGTCCTTTAGATATTTACATGACACACTTGACATTGTATTGGAAAATGAATCTTGATATTCAAAATTCAAATTTAATCCACTACTACCAAACTAACCAAAGTAACAAGTAGTCTAGAAAACAATTTACAGGACTAATTGTACTTGGCGTATTGCAAGCATAACCAATGCACTCCTCGGAAAAACATACCATATTCTTGAAACACAAATTCTTACCTAGTTCAACCCAAACTTTTTGCAAAACTCCTGGTCTAAAGCGTCAAGATCTCGAGATTTTCGGGCCAACTTCTTATTCTTCTTGATGGTAATTAACTTGTCATATACACACCACGGAAAACTGAGAAAATGATCTCGGTTCATCCCATTATTGTATTGACCATAATAACTTTGATGGTAAGTAACATAATACCAAGCTGATGCTTTCGCATACACGTCATCGTCTCCTAAAACCGAATCATCTTCTCGTTCCTTGAACCATGACCGAGCTTCTTTCCTTAATGACCTGACTGCCAAAGTAACTGCTTCAGCATCTTTCCTCTTATCGAAGGACTTTGACATCTTCATTATATTTCCACTCAGAATTTCAGCTTCCGTTTTTATTCCATAATAATCCATCAAATTCCCGAGCCTGTAGTCGTATTGAGTTTTGTGATAGTGGGCATCGGCAACATGATCTTCAAACCCGTCATGCTCCATGTCAGGGTCGTAGGAGCGCTTGGCCATTTCACGGGTGAATTCTCTTATGGGAAGTGCTTGAGGAGATCTTGCTTTTACTTCCCTAAACAACTTTCCAATCACATTGATAGACTCGTAGGTTGGCTTGTCGGGTTTCTCCATAAAATCAGGAAACTCTTTTACATAAAGATTCTGTGGAATAACAGCAGGAACGCCAGTTTTGGGGAAGTCAACAGCAATGGAAAAAAGCTTTGCCAGCTCTATACATTGGCTACTCATTGCCTTGTCCGCCTGCCTGTCAGCAAAGGCAATGTGTGCATTTGAAATGATCCCTAAACTGTCATTGATTATATAGTTCGCAAAGTATTCCATCACTTCCTGCACAAGCAAAATTATGAATTACTGAAGTTCCCGGGTTACTTGGACAAAACAAAAAACTAGCATGTATATTAGAATAAAAAAGCTAGAACCCCTGAGTACTTGGATCACAATATAAAGGTGATCTAGCTAAACCATAACTCTCATGTTTGGGGCGATGGGGATACAGAAAACCAGATTGCCTACATTAAAACTAAAAAAACAGAAATTGAGCAGCCAGGCAGCAAAACATATATGCATGAATCCTGCAGACATTCTCCTGTAGACGCAAACGTTCAATGGAACCAAAGTAGATCTACAGCTTATGTTACTAGGAAACAAGGTTTAGCACCAGTATTTTTCAGATATACAATGAAACCAAAGTAGAACTACACTTTCGGAGAAGGTAGCAAGCTAATAGTTCTAAAAAGGCTTCAACCCTCACATTCTTGACTGGCTGTTTAGAGCGATTAAGTCCTTACGAAAATGAACTAGTTCAAAATCAGATGTGATATTAGTATGACCATTTAAATGATTAAACAATGTATAATACACAGAGGATGAAAATATTAAGAGAAGAAAGGTAACCTCCATGGTAACATCATGATCCAGTTCCTCACTCTTTGCAGCAGAGTAATCCATGGGTTCAACTTGGCGAGTTGGTATTAGCTCCGAATCCCAACAGACAAAGTATATATCGCCGTCTAAGTCACTTCCAGAACATTCATTTGGATGAGGCCTGAAATAGGAAATAATTATTTTTCCATATCCAAAATATAATCCAAAGTTACGCACTAACATGGGATATATCATCACCGTTACACATAAGCTAGCACTGTTGCTTGATATAACACAGTGAACGGATGGGTCTCACGTGTTAGAAAGCCTCATGCAAGTTTTTGCATTTATTTTTACTGTTAATACTCTCTCTGCCCCGGTCATTTGCATACCTATTCCATTTATGGATGTGTCATTCATTTGTTTACTTTTGTATATTAGGAACAGTTAAAGCGTAATTTGATCAACCACATAACCTATTGTCCACTTGTCACTCAACAAGAACACCCACAAATGGTCCCCTCTCCGGCTCCCCTTTCTTTGGTCTTTAAGCCAAAGGCAAAGGTAAACAAATGACCAAGACGGCTAGAGTATTTCACAATCCAAGACCTTCCCATTTAAGTTGAATAAAAATAATAATGTTTCAAAGCCACCAACAAAGCACTTCGAACTTAGACATACTTCCGCCCATCCAAATCAAAGGTAACATGGACCCACTTTTCCCCTCACACAAAGTGGGTCCATATTACCTTTGGTTTGGATGAGAGAGTATCTTAAAAAATATTTTTTAATACCTCATCCCTCTCTGGGGAAAGACAATGCAATCAACCATGTGATGTAAACCAGGAACATCTACCGCCGTCAAAACACGCACATCACCAGGGTGCAGACAGGGATTCTTCGCAACAACCACCTTTCGTCGCAAGACACAATTTTCACCCTCAGAGCCTCTATTTATGATGAGTTCGTTTCCAACATCTCGGAATCTTCCACCAGAAACCTGAACAAACACCTGACCATATTCCAAGGATTTGGTTTCATCAAGGCAACCCATTAAGGCTCTACCTTTTGGGATATAAATTCTTGTCTTTGTCCTCAATTCCTGCAACTTTGCTTCACGGAATGATTGCAGCATCATTGACAGGAATGGTTCAGCATCTGGCCTGTAGCCACATTTAAGCATTTCTTTAAGAATGTTAGTAACCTCCCCAGGGCACATAAGTTCCAGTGCCGATTGTGCCTTGAGTGCGTCTGTTAGAATGCCATCCAATTGATCTAGAGCTTCTTTTTGTTTCTTTTCAAAAGCACGATCTTGTACACCAAGGGTTGACAAAAGGGTAATCAACTGACGATTCAAATAAGAAGGTTGATATTTACTATACGCAAGCACATCCAGTTTATCGTTATCTGATTTATACTTGCACATACTAGGTCGCAGAGATAGCTTCCAAACTGATGTCGGATCAACAGCGACAACCCCCTTGTATCCACCATATCTGATCTGAAAAGCAGACGGCATAGAACTTTTGAAACCACATTTAGTTGCCACTTTGCGAGCAAAATCAGCTGATATTTTCCCAATACCATCAGAGAACACATATGATTTTGACCCTTTAATCTCTACATCAGGTATCTGTTCTACTTCATGCTTAGCAACAGTGAGAGTTTCTGTTGATGACCCAAAAGATTGACCAAGCCTAGCTGCGTATTTTGCCACATTTCTAATATCTTTAAAATCGCCCATCCAAGTTCTAATATTGGCCGCAGAGAGTCCAGGCCGAGAAGCAAACATCCACGCAGAATTTTCTCGCAATTGACTTGATGAGAAGGCCAGGAACTCAAACTTCTTATCATCAATAACTATGCCGTTTGTAAGAACGGAACGAATCCTTCCATCGATTTTGGTTCGCCTGACTACACTACATTCAGAGGAGATACGCGGAGACAAATCTGTTGAGTATAGTTTCTCCAAATTCTCATCCACAAAAGACACGCGAAGGAAGTTATTAATGTCATTGGAATAATTCCTAATCACTCTATTAGAAACATTCACCTCTGGCCCACAAAAGTAGACTCTACATGGAGTTACTTGAACCCTGCGGACATAAACCAACCCTTCATCTAATGAAATAGTTGGCCTTGCAGGACGTCTCTTAGATGTGAGATACTTGGTATACTCTTCTTTTAACCACTCAACTGGGTTGTAGCAGCACTCCTTCTCGTGGTGCAGTCTTTCGAGCGCAAATTCAATGCAAGCCTTGTCTATCCTACATGGATCAAGCATCTGATAGAAACTACGGTTTAGATTTGGGCCAGCAAGGCATCCATTTTGGATCAAATTATTGACCTTAAACAAGATCTCAAATGGTAACTTGATTCCTCTGGGAGGAGAAACTATTGGAACAAGTTCAAAGTTCTGGGAGAAGGTACTGCCTTGCCTTACAGTGAAGGGCCCTTCATTCTCTTTGAAGTAAACAAAGTTATCTTTAAAGTCAGGAAGCTCACTGTTATACGGGAGCTCTAAACAAAAGACAGATGATTGTCCTATGCAACATAATGCGGTGAAATCTGTTGTCCTAAACCACTGATCATCTTGTTCATCCTTAAAAAAATTGTTGACAGAGAACTGTAGGAAAGTACGTTCAGCCTTTTCGGAAATCCGAGGAGCACCAAACAGCTGAAATATTAGGAAAACATTGTCACGCTTTTACTTTATAGCATTGTATGGAGGGAAGAACATAGACTTGCTCAAAAATAGATTAATAATTAAATAGTACAAAGATGAAAATTAGTGGATTGCTAAACAAGAGACCAAGTACTTTAGCCTACAATTCGAGCGTTATGTTTATGTATGTTGCCCATATAGAGCTAGTTGGTAAATAGATAGGAGAATAACTTCTTCAGCTATATAAAAACAACAAAGCCTTAGTCCCAAACCGATTTGGGTTTGGCTAACATGCACTGTCTTATGGGACAGTCGTGTGATCAACAAAAAAACAAAGAAAAGGGAAACACAATGGTAAAACGAAGTAAGATGTTTTGTGAACACTTAAAACTAAAAATTGTGGGTGATACTGGTTGAGTAAGCAAGGTCAGGATAGCATTAGCGTTTTGTAAACCCACGGTGAATGTTGCCATGAGAGACAGAAATCAGGCAGTGGCGTGATGTTACAGAAATAGGTCAGCAAGCAAGGTGATACTGGTTGTGCAACCAAATTTCTCCCCATAGCATCCAAGCACGGATTCTAACACTGCACAAGGAGGTTGACATAGATCGGAAGAAGTTATCGTAAAATGCCCCATGATAGAGACCAAAGAAGTGCGTTTGCAATAGCAATTAACAAGTTGACCGATGAACCACTGGCAGTGAAAGGATCCTCACTCGGCTAAGTATTGAATAAAACCCTCAATGCAATCACGCTGTGTCAAACACAAAGGTTACTAAATAGCCTCTTCATTAAGATGAACAGAATGTTAACAAATTTACAACAGGCAAAGACACGTTTTCTGGACCATTGCTACATGTTCTGATCAGAAGCAACTTAAGAAATGTGCACACATTCCTCGTCAAAAAGTCGTTAGAAAATGATGATATTAGAGTTATCAAGAAGGTTTTGAAACAGCATTCAAGTTTAAAGCCATGTATTTCTATGACATAAAGCAAAGATAGAACGACATTCATTATCCTTAATTCCCAAATAGTTATTGCAGTAATGGTTTTAAGAATTTAAAAAAGCATGAAATGGTAAAACTTCTAATCATATTGCATTGAGTATAATGGTAAATCAAAATGTAGTAGCGAGTATAATATGTTGCAGTACCAAAGTGTTAGGTGTTAGCATTGGCAGTGAGACAACGCTTGTCTTAGAGAAATACATAATGTATACAACCTATGCAAACTATAGAATATATCTTTATCCAATAGACCACAACATGTAATTGTAGTTCTAGCTTCCTATCAAGTTCGCATTTGTAAAAGCAAAATTTAGTTTCCAATTTGTTGTCATGAAATATAACATTCGCCTTCCAAGGGTCTGCTAACCAAGCCATGAAAGAAATGCAGACAAAAAAATGTGACAGGATTCACTCAACCCCAGCGAATCACGAATCCTTTCGAGCGTATTCTATAATTACGGTAACTTAAAAATCCATATATCAGATTCTCTATTAGAGGCTACGCGAAATGGATGTTACATATTCATGTCAAGTTAGGCAATTGTACCCTAAACTCTAAGCCAAGAATATTTTTCATCACAAACAGGAATGCAGACAAAATATATATAATTATTCAGTCAGGTTGAGATACGTACCTGGATCAGAACATACTTTGAATGACAACCACGTGGGCGTCGCAGTTCAATCTGCCAAATACTCTCGTAAGATAGTTCAAGCTTGTATTCCTTGGAATTGGAGCTAAGCTCGAAATACAATTTCCTCAGACTATGGCCGAATGATAGTGAAACATCAGGTGCTTGCCAAAATCTAACAAATTCATCATCTGCAATTTGACATCCAACATGCAGTGTTATATTCTCGATCTTATGCTGATTAGTTCTTGGTCGAGGCACAATATCTTGATCCATCTCCCGCGCCTTCAAATAGTTACGTTGAAACCATAATTTCTTAGGAGGTTCACACAAACTCATGATAACACGTGCAAATTTTAATGCAGTGAATTGTACAATAACATATACTCTGGCCCCGCCAGACTTAAACGGCCTTACTTTCAAAGCATAAACCGTTCCTTCGCCTGTGTGAGACTCCAAATATGTTTTGACTTGATCTGCAGACACAGTAGATGGGAAACCGGACACTTGGATTGTCTTCCCCATATAGCAAGAGTAGGTAAAGAAATGCCACTGCAAATAACCAAGAAAAGTGTTAAGATCCTCCAGAGTTGAAGAGAACAAAACAATGAAGATGTTAAAATTTACTGGAATAGTAAAGAAAATATTTATTCCTTGTCGATGAGGAATATATATATGCACCCATATGCATTAGTACATTGTTATATCCATTTTAGCAAACACTATGTATGCACCCATATGCGATATTACTTCAAAGTCTCCAACCATAAGAACAAAAGTCGATTAGGAGAAACTAGCAAAGCAATCAAAGTGTCAGACACTGTTAAGCAGCATTTTTACCAATTACTCCCTCCATTTCACTTTTAACCTAAGGTGTGTTTGGATAGCAAAAAGAGGAGGGAAAGAGAGGGGAGGGGGAAGGAGGAAAAAGAAAGCGAGAGAAGGGGAGGGAGAATGGAGGAGGTCATTTTCTCTCCAAATCTTGCCTATATTGGCGGGAAAATAATTTGCCTTGTACGAGGTAAATGGAGTGATTCATTTTCTCTTCCCTCCAAATCCATCTACCTCCCTTTTGCTAACCAAACAATGGATTTCTCATACTTCCAATTCCCTCCCCTACCTCTCCCTCCAAATCATTCAATCCAAACACACCGTTAATGTCTTCTTTCCCCAAAATTTATCCCAAATGGGTGAAGTACCAATATTACCCCTAATCTTTTAACTATGAGTCCGTCTACGTAGCACAGGCACACACAGCGAGACAAGAATGAGTAAAGAAGATAATAAGTACGCCGTAAAAGGCAATGATACTTAATATACTAAAGGCTGATGCAGTAGACATTGAGATGTCCAGACATGAACTCAAACAACACAAATAACTGGGAATTTCAACTAGGATATCTAACAACAATCTTTACAACAGGAAAGCTAAACACGAATTCTTGTTTAAGATGTATTTATCTGTCATAAACATGCTAAAACATGAATATGCTAAAACATGAATTAGGTCAAATAGTTAGATGGGACAAAAGCACAAGGCCTTGCAAATGACAAAAAGAGTGTCTCGTCGCATTATGGGTCAAATAATATTTGCGTTTTACACTTAAAACGGACATGACCGTCTTAACTCTTAAGGGGAGAGCAACTGGTAGAAGTAAAAACCAAAGATACCTTGAATTTCCCTGTTAATCTAAAGAATAATGACAGGAAAACAAAATATGATTTGTAAAGAAGCAACCCTGCATTATCATAATTCATAACATTAACATGATCATCTTGAAAAATATAGAGAAGATGAATAAAGTAAGAGGAAAATGAAGACAACCTTAATGATTAAGAAGCAGGATGATAGGAGAGAAAACTGCTTTGACGGTAATCAGTTGATAGTCAAGTAAATAAGTATGATGTGAGGGGTTTATACTTGAGGAGCAAGTGATGTTTGGGATTCTGCCCCACTTCTTCTTCTTTTCACTCGACTACTGGACTCTTTCCGTCAACACTTCCAACTTCCAAGTCAATTTTAATTGGAATCTTTCTTTTTCTTTTTCACAAACTCATTTGTGACGATCTGTCGCAAACTTGGGACGGGTCAAATAAAATTCATTTGGGAAGATATAAAAAATATTTGTGATTTTTGTGTATTTTTCTATTTTTCCTATATAAAAAAGTGAGTATACCTGACCCGTCACAACTATGTGACGATTATACCTGTTATAAAAGAGACTTATTGTTTCTTTTTATGCTTACGTATTCAATCCTACTCTTTCTTTTACGACACTTTTGCGTCACCAATCACCACCTTTCTCAAGGAACCAATTTTCCCAGTTAGTGTGACATTACCACTTCAACTAGCGTAACACCCGTGAATTTTCACGGGGTTGTTACTAATTTTTAGAAATTAATTTTTTGTACTAAATTTGCGAGATAGGTGTAGCACGGTGAGTTTGATCATTATACGCATACATATATATATATAGTTTTCGACTTTTGGTGTCCCCACCTTCCTTGATATAAATATTAAATTGAGTTGAACTGTCTAGTTCATTAATTTAAAATTTACGATTCATGTTTTAAACTATGATTAATATAAAATTTATCATTTTGATTATGAGACGTATTCACTTGTTTTTCGTTGTTGCGTACTATTGTTACTTCACTACTTATTCAATTTATATTGTTAGTTTATTTATAGTTGTTGTATAACTATTATTTTCACTATTAATTTTGTTGTTAATACGTATTATTATTTTACTACCCCTACAACAAATAATACGTACTAACATCGCTACTCAGGTTGTTATCGCTACTCTTGTTGATATTATCGTTATCTCGTATTATTGATTATATTTAAGGGGTTTTTTTGTGAGAAACTACATTATATTTATGTCCATTTGTAAATCGTTACCTTACTTTTTATTTTTTTGTTAAACACCACCTTACATTTTATCTTTTTGTTCAAACCTACCAAAAATATGACTCGGGGCAATTTTTGACGATAATTTGGATTTTTTTGTTAAAATATTTTATATTGTTCATCCGCTTCCCCATAAATCATTTTTAAAGTCTTTTCCTTAGCATAATATGCCATGTAATAACTCACCTCAATCCCCAACTCTTTTAACAACTTCTTCTAAAAAGTGTTTAGCTTTGTTTTAAGTTGAAACCTCTAATAATCTATGTACCTCTCTGCCAAATAGAGGGAAGTACACTTGTTGTTGTGGTCAATTCAACCACAATTATCATCGGAACTTGGCCCGAGTCATATTTTTGGTAGGTTTTAACAAAAAAGTAAAATGTACGGTAGTTTTTAACAAAAAATAAAAGTAAGATAGTTGTTCACAAATAGACATAAATATAAGGTCGTTTCTCACAAAAAACCTTATAGTTAAATTTACGACGTCAATAATGAATTAATTTCATATTGTAAAGATTTTGAAATGTAAATAGAGTGTAAAAGTATTAACAGTGAATATAACACATATAAAAAAAAATGATTTAATGTTAGTATCTAATTTAAGCTAAGTCAAGTATGTCCGGTTTACGAAATTATGATTTTTAAACCACACATGTACCACATCTGTTCGTGTAGTCGCTTTGTTGGATGAGTTATAAAGAAAAGATTGAGATGATAATCTGATATTGTAAAATTGTTTGAGATTTATTTTGGAAAATGGTATATTTTGAAAGCACCATTTTTAGTTTTGGGAAATATTTTTGGATGATTTTCGAGAACATTAATTAGTGGTTCTATAACTAATTTTCGAGAAAGTAAACCAGTTTTTATTAGGTTTTGAGAAATGATACTCATATTAATTAACACGGTTAATTAGGTGGTTCTATAATTAATTTCAGTTTTTTATTTGTTTTAGTTTGCTGATGTGGAAAGATGACCAACACGGTTTTGCATGATTGGCTAAAACAAAGCATAATTTTTGAGGTTTAATAAGAGAGCTTGAATACCCTTATTCTTGCACCACATTGTACCACATAGCCAGTTTTACAAGATTCTTTTATATATATAATGATTTTGAGTTTTCTTTTTTAGTACTAGTTGCACAAATTGAGAACACAAACTCTCAACTTTGTCGATATTATCCCATCACAACTGTCACGGTTTGAACTTTGAGCTGGGTCGTGGAGCGCACCCTTGTCTAAACTCACGACAAGAATGCTAGCGAGTGCGTCAAGCACAAGAGCATTTATAATCAGTCTCGGTTTGTGTGTGTCGGGATCCTACTATCGAACAGAATCAAACACTATGCACCAAGAACTAAGAACATACCAGCAATGATGGCAGGGTTGGCTTAGCCTTGGCTCTGCTCATGACACAGATCTTACCCTTAGGTTTGCTTCCTCGAACAACAGCAGCAGCAGTTGTAGCCTTACCAATGGCTCTATTCTTCTCCGGACACTCATAAGCTCGATGACCAAACTGGTGACAAATGTAGCACTTGTAAGCATTATTGGAGCAGTCAAATCCTGGATGCCTTTCCTTGTTGCAAATACGACACTTGCCAAGTGTCTCAGAAGTATGAACAACGTTGCGCACAGTCGGAGCCACAAACCTTTCAACCTTCTTTCTTTGGGCGGCTGGAGGAGCAGAAACAGGAACAAATGGTCTCTTACCCTAGTAATGAGTCCGCAGGGAAGAAGGAGCAACGGTAGAAGAAGAAGTTCGGGCCTCAGCATCCATGGCCTTAATCGATCCCTCTGCCCAAATAGCGTCGTCATACACATCAACAAAAGAAGTAAAGTCTCTCCTGACCAAACTCTCGATGCTGGGACTAAGCTTGCTGCGGTAGAAGTATACCCTCTCTGATTCTTCCTTGACGAAACGGGAGGCAAAGTGAGCCAACTGGTTGAACTTGTTGGTGAAGGCTTGAACGGACAACTTTCCTTACTTGAATTCCATGAATTCCTTGAGTTTTTGCGAACGGAGCTCTCTCGGATAGAAACGGGTCTCAATCATAGTCTTGAAGCTATCCTAATCAAATAACGGATCCAAAAGAGCAGTAGGACCAGTAAGTGTCCACCAACGATCAGCCTCTAAAGTAAGGAAATGTGCAGCTAGCCTTACTCGGTCCTCTCTGGCCATAGCATACAGTGAGAAACCTCTCCCAATGTCTCAGAACCACTCAGATAGGGCCACAGCCCACAGGGTCCACTTCACCACCATAGGTCTTTGCATTGCCTCGAGTCATCTTACTTGCGATCCATGATAGAAACCACCAGGATGGTTGGCATCATTACCTGAAGGTGGCGGAGGAGAAACCACCATAAGTAGTAACAACATATTTTATTGTAAATCGCTGTGATTACTTATCGCTGTGATTACTTTTCACTGATTTGCGCCAAAGTGAACTTACCAATAACAATGATTTTGAAAATTATAATTGTTGTTAATACTTTAAACAGACACTGGTTACAGGCTAAAATCGTTGTTATTGTTAATAACAACGACAAAAAAATGAGACCGTTGTTATTACCTTTCACTGATTTGTGTTAAAGTGAACTTATTCAATTAACATGTTTACGTATTAAGCGTTAATATGCGTTGTTAATGGTGCATTAGTATTGCTTGTTTTTTTGTAGTAGTGATATTTCATAGGACATGAGTGGAGCAGCTATACACCGAAAGGGGATATAACCTGGAGTTGGTACAAAGTTTCCAAGTTAAAGAATAAATGAAGTAAGGGTATGTTAATGGTCTAGGATTAAATACCTTCAGGACTTAGGAGTATATAAATGGAGAAGTATTTGTGAAGATGTGGAGGAGACCATTAATTTGAATGTAAGTACAACAAGCTAGTAATTAAAGGGATTAAAAACATGTTGCTTATGAGACATATATATAGCATAATAGCAAATCAATTAGCGGCGATGAAAGCATTTTACTCCCTACATATCTTTACCTTATGATATTCGGGCTTTGTATAAGTGGGCCGGTTGTTTCTCTTGGCCTTGGTCTTCTTCTTTAGTAAGCTATGAATGACTATCTGTCACAAGTTGAAAATGGATAGTAAAACATGATGATTGTCAATGGAAAAGTGGGAATTTAACAATTTTTGAATTTGGAAACACTAAGGAGCCGCTTGGTTGCATGTATGAATTTGTATTGCCAATGAAGTCATAAAATACATTATTTTAGAATTCATGTAAATTAAAAAATATTTTTTGATTGTCAATTGTCATATAGGGGATGCAATTCATGTAGACATTCTCAATTACCTATAGGGAGTTTATGAAGTCACTTCCTCTATAGGAATCAAAATTCATGGGAATTTTCGATTCATATGAATTTGGCTAACCAAATAAAAGACCAATTTTGCAATTCACATGAATTTATATTCCTATATTGTTTAATGAGTAGCCAAACAATACCTAAGAAAATTACCCGAAAAATAATTTTATATATAATATTTTAATTTTTTGCTTACTTTTTTGTGAAACGGTTCGGTTCGATTAACCTGTTTTCTAAAATTGCGAACCTTAACTGAATCGTTTTTATGATAAACTAGTGTAACACCCGTGAAAAATCACGGGGTTGTGTACTTTTTTTAAAAGCAGACGACAAAGTATAGTTATTATATAACTAAAATTGTTCATAAGTACACCTTAAAGTTTTCGTTTTATCAGGATCGTTTAATATTTTGTGAGTGCCTTAAAGTTGTTAAACTTATTGAAAAAATAATGGTGAGTTAATGTCATTGTTGCTATTTCAAATGATGTTAAATGTCGGGCATTAAAATACGTTCTTACACCAACACAGTCCTGGCATTCATAATGAAGGTATGTCTTCACCATTTTATTTCTAGTGTAACACCCGTGAAAAAATCACGGGGTTGGGTTATGTACTTTTATTGTAAAAGAAGACGACAAATTATATTTAATATATAACAAAAAAATTTATTTATTGAACATGTGTCATTAAAATAAAAACGAAAAAAAATTAATATATATATATTGGGTCAAGATCCCGTGCGAACTCCCTAACGGTGCGAACCGTCCGTACGGTTCACACCGTAAGTAAGTTTGCACGGAATCTTGATTCTATATATATATATATATATATATATATATATATATATATATATATATATATATATATATATATATATATATATATATATATTGATAATAGGAGTAATGATTGTAAGACGGGATAAAAATCACCATTTTTTGAGATGTATATAGAGACTAAAAGAGATTAATGACTATTGCAATTTTCGAGCAACGTTGAGAAAGTAAATTGGATTTTGAAAGACAATTTGATAAGGTGTTTTAATTGGTAGATTAAAGTATATATTGTTTTTGTAATTATAAAATTATTATGGTTTTAGGATGTGTTTTAATTGACAGTTTAGTTGAGTCGTTTCTTGGTTACCATAGTTTATCTATTTCGGTTATTCTAATGCGTGCATAGATTAAGCCTTATCCATAATTAAGATATTATTTTATCTCACTAATATTTCTCTTTTCCTAATATTACCATTTTTTCTACAGAACTTTATCATGAATAAATCTACGTATTTATAAATCAATTTTTCATTTATCCCAAATCAATTTTTCTGTTTCAATAAAATATGTGGCCATCTTTACACACTTGTTAATATTTTGTTAACGACTCACAATTTTGATCAAAATTGTTGTGTTTTGTTTTGAATACAAAAAACAATTGTCTTGAGCCATAATAAATTGTCGAATGTGAATTAGGATCATGTTATTATCTAATAACCATAGATAAATTATCAACTAAGTGGAATAATAAATTGCTGCGTTCAATATCTTTTGTTGGCCATGTCAAGTTGTTTTTTCATATTATTTGGCTATTTGTTTAAGTAGTTTAGTATATACTTCATTGCTAATTCTTCCGTTTTAAAAACATAAGATCGTCCAAAAATTGTGAATTTGTACTTTTTGTATAAAGGAGTAGAGAAAATTTAGAAATTATATCATATTCGACGAATTTTAAATTTTTGTATCTTAGTAATTTAGCTTTGACATTTATTTTGAAATTGTTCAAAGTGGTAAAATTTTTATTAGTATGTCAAATTGTGCAAGGCAATGGAAATGTGTGAGATCGTAAATAAAGAGAAAAAGTCAAACACCAAGGTTGCTGAAATCATATATAAGGGGTGAAAAAAATTAAGTGAGATAAAATCAGATTTAGGAAAGAGAAAGAATAAAAGATAAATAAGGTAAAAAAAGAGAAATTTAAGTAATTATATGGTTGA
Source organism: Silene conica (assembly GCA_029255685.2). Classification (NCBI taxonomy): domain Eukaryota; kingdom Viridiplantae; phylum Streptophyta; class Magnoliopsida; order Caryophyllales; family Caryophyllaceae; genus Silene; species Silene conica. The sequence continues at coordinate 16,958,493 of CM055313.2, read as the reverse complement.
AACATTAATTAATAAGTTGGTATTTAATGGAAGCTGACATGGCTGTTATTATTCACGTTATTGGCCGAAAAAAACTGAAATTCTGAGGTTGAATGAGAGACTTCCATTAGTCTAATTCTGAAACCTGGTTGCGCCACATGAGCAGTTTTACATTTTGCTTTTATGTATATAATGATAATGATAATGATGATATAACGGTTCCGTTAGCCGAACAGCTTTGTCAAAACAGTTCGGCTTATCAAACTTCAAAATGTACGTTTTTTTGTCAGTAGGTGTGGGAATAAAGGAGCCCATACCTTGGCTCACTCTAGTAGGTGTGGTGTAAGTCGATTCCTTGAAGGCTCATCTATACCGAGTCATCTTGTGGAAATTTCGACGGTTGATTCTTATGATTATTAATTAACCCCCAGTGGGACTTTCAAAAAAAGAAAATGTACGGTTTTTTTAATTTTTTGGTTCAATTATTATGATTCGCTGAACTCCCTAGACTGCTAAAGTAGAAGCCAATAGTCAAATAACATGATGAAAATTGGAAAAAGTCAAAACGACGACCAAGCCTGTACATGTCGCGGCTGATTATGTTCATCATCCCTATTACTCTATTAGGGCAATAGGGATATTACCAATTCACGATCAAAAATCGTAAAAAGCAGGGGCGGATCTGGGGGCTGGATAGTGTAGGCAGGTGCCACCCCCCCAACATAAAAATAAGAACTATGTTTGAGCATATATTTCACAAATGTGTTGGGCTTAGTGGTTAAAAGTGGCTATGAAAATATGAATTTTGTGAGGTTGGAGGTTCAAATCCCCTAAGAGACTTTTTTTTAGAAAAACATGCTTTATTTTCACCAAATTTCTTTCTTTTTTCTGTTTTCCATGACATTCACAACCTAATGACATCTTTATTCACACAATTTTCTTGATAAATGCTTAATCTATCTCAAATTCAAATATTCTAAACAAAAATATATATGAGAGAGTTTTTATGGGATGAATATTTTACTACTAATTATGGAAAAAAATTGTGTCATCCCGAAGTAAAAATCCTGCATCCGCCACTGGTAAAAAGTCTCTTTTTTAATTAAAAAAAATTCATACGATCATTAGACATGTATTAATAAAACACAATTTTTTATTGAAAACGGACATATTCGTCGGAAGTTAAAAACAGATGGGTCTCCCTTCAATATGCAAGTGGTAATATTCATAGCCTCATAGATGCTCAATTTTCTCGTCGCTTGTCCTTCCCCTTGCCTTATTGTGAAAGTAATTATCCGTCTTCAACTTATGATGAATAATATCTGTCACAAACAATACACTTTGTTAATTAAATTGTTCCTAGGATATATTATTGGAAGTAGTGCTTCAAAAAAAACTATTTACTTATCCCACTTTTCTTTTTTTTTTTTTTTTTTTTTTTTGATAAGGTAAGGAAACTAGGTTGATCCTCTTGAATAAGACCAACTTATCTCATCATTTCGAATGAGTAAGGTAGGTTGAAGCCACCGGCTTTCAACCCACCTCGAAAGACATGTCCAACAGAAGCCATGAAGTCAGCAACTTTGTTGGCTTCACGGAAACAGTGTTTAATTATCACTTCATCGAAAAAATGAAGATCAAGTTTCACATCCTTGATAATACTAGAGATTTCCCACGGGATCTGCCAGGTGCTACGGAGTGAGTTAATAACACATAAATTATCACCCTCCACAATTAACTTAGAGATTCCTAATTGTTTAGCGGCTAAAATACCTTCTTTTAAAGCAAGTGCTTCTGCGATAAGAATACTATTAGATCCACACTTTTTTGCTCCTAACAACACGACTTCACCATTATGATCTCTTATACAAATCCTAAAGCAGCTTTATCGCCATTTATTCTCGATCCGTCAAAATTTAGCTTTATGAAACTATTTCTAGGTTTCTCCCACCAGATTTCCTGCTTACTAGAAGTATTTCAGACTTTTCTTTCTCGGGATTGTTGAGATCTTTATATATAGCTTCGTTCCAGACCTTAATGCTATTATTACATAAAGTAATAAGTTTGTTTATATTGAAATTAACATTATTAAAGATAATATCATTTCTATAAAACCATGCATTCCACCAAACAAAAATGATCTTAACAAAATCATCTTGTGGAATTAAGTCTTTGAGATAATTAAGCTTCATAAGAAAATCTTTACTTGCAATATCATCATAATTTGACACAAAATTGTTATAGCTAGTAATGTTCATTTCTTGGATAATAGACCCAATCAAAGGACATTCGTAAAAGAAATGATCTTTATTTTCACTAGGATAGTTACACAAAATGCAATGGGGTGGGACATTAATATGACTTTTGAGAAGTCTATCTTTCGTTGGGAGGCCGTCAACACATGATTTCCAAAAAAAATTTCAATTTTGGTGGAATATTCAATTTCCAAACCCACTGAAAATTACATTTTTCATGAGCGTGATCGAATAAACCTTGCGCTAGCCAAGTTGCTGTTTTTGTAGAGAAATTTTCATCCACGGACAACCCCTATATGAGGGTATCTTATCCCACATTGGTAGAATAAATAAGAAGGTTGTAGTTTATAAGTGAACTAGGGTGTCATACTACTAATATGTGTAGTAGTGAGGGGACACCGTCACCACACACGCGCGCACGCGGCTCTGGTAGAGCACCTGCGGTGCGTGCCGTAGGCTCCTTTTGTGTGTAATGATTTACTTATTCTCTACTATTATTTTTGCATCCTGGGTTGAATAATCAGTCTTCTATACTGATTGTTGCATTCACCACACTGATTGTGCAGATTACTATTCTGGTTTTCCGAGACAATTTATTACGGTTTTGAATCCTTCTTTTCAATTCTATAAATACCACACTCTCTTGCCATCTCAGAAAAACACAACAATCTCTTCTCTTTCTCTCTGCAATACATTTCAAACACGTCCCTAAAATATTCTAGCTGATATTCTGGCAACGTTCTCTTAGTAGTTCTCAATCTGAGTCTTCGTCATACACCTTAGGCTCGGAAGTCGTGTAACCCTGGGGGTTGGTTGCCAAGAGGCATGTGTATTGAGCGGGGCAAATTCAACTTTAGGGCAGTGATTTTGGTCACGCCATGACACCTTGTTTCCAAGTTCTGTAAGTTCATTTTGTTTAATGTTTAAGTATAGCTATACCGCTTACAATCTAAAGTTGAATTTTCTAAAAAAAAAATTACTTGCTCGTAAAAATTTAGTTCAGGCAATATGACTATACTTGCTTCCGCTGCTTCTTTCAAGCCGACCTTTATGCCTACTATTTTTATCTCTGATATGTCAAAACTCAGTATACTAGATGGTAAAAACTATAGGATTTTGTAACACCCGCGAAATTCCCGCCTTGGAATTTATTTTAAAGTAATTTATTTTTCAAATTTAAATCATATTTTTGGGAAATTATAATTTTTAAGGAGAAATGAGTATTCCGGAAATATTTACTTCAAGTCTTAAGTATAGTAACCTTAAGGCTTTGTTTCTAGCGAATTCCGTCCCAAAATCTAGTTATATGGGTTATACCCCGAAATGGATCAAATAACTAGTGTTTGTATTTGTAAACCCACATAAAACCCTCCTCACCTCCTTCCTCATTTCAAGTTTTCATATTTGGCCTCCCTTTCTAAAACACCATTTTCCTTCTAAAAAGCTTCAACATTGAAATCATCATAACTTGTTCATTCCTAATCGGTTTCTTGCGATTTTTGCGCCATTTTTCTCCTCTTATCCCCTTCCTCCTTTTCAAGTAAGAAAGTATACATTTCCCTCCCCTTCATCCAAACATTTGAAACCCTCGGTTAGTGCTCAAGACTAGCTGTTTCCACTCTAACACTTACTTTGTTTGTAGGTTTTGAGTCGGGTGATCCGGAGGGTGATTCCTACGAAATTGACGAAAGCTTGGACTAGAGCTCAAGCAAGAAGGTAACCTTGATAGGTTCTCTTTTTTTATTTGTCAAATATTAAGTTCTTATATGTTAATTATAAGCAAGGAATGATGGTTGTTAATAATGAAGATGGTTGATGTTGTTTAACTTGTGTTGGTAATTTTTACATGGGTTTTGGGTGTTTTAAATTGTTAGCACCATTGTTATTACTTCATAATTGAATTTCATATATTGTGATGTTAAATTAAGAAGAGATTTGTGTTGGTTTAAGTGGCATTTGGTTGATGATAATACACTATCTTGAATACATATGCATATACTACTAGTAATGGGTGGCTTATGAGGGTTTGTATGCATATACTACTAGTAATGGCTGCCGCAACCTGCGCTGGAGGCCGCAGCCTGCGGTTTTCTCAGCATTTTCGCCATTTTCGCTCGTGTAATTGATTGTTTTTGTATCCTTATTCCTTCCACATGCTTCCTAGCTTCTCTCCCATGTCTGTACATGAGTTTTCAAGTGTTAAATCTCTTATTTATATGACCTAATGCTATTACTTTCATAACATGTCACATGCCATATCGAAGTCTAGCTATTGTAGCATCGTTAACCATCGTTTTTGGGCTCATAAATGTATGTAATGATGAGTGGGTTAACGGGATTGTATTATTTTCTATTGAGCAATGCTTAGGCCATTTTTAAAAGCTAAGTTGAGGAAGAAGACCCCCCGGTCGGGCAACCGGAAGGAAAACCGGCTCCCACTTCAAAATAGCTTCTAGAAACTAACTTAAGCATTGATTTGTTTACTTTGTGACTCATGTGTAGTAATGGGTAATTAACGGTTATGTTAATGAGATTGTACATGGCTAACGGTTAGGTCATGCTTGTCTCGAATGGATAGCGGTGATACGACTAGTGTATCATTGTAATGAACTAATGTCACCCATTCCTTCGAACGGTTCACTATACAATCACTCATCAAAATTAAAGAATTATCATCCTTCCAATTTCAACCATTCCACAAGGTCTAGATATCTGAGCTTCGTTATTCCCCAAATGATAATTACATAACACTTCCAAAATGCAAATTCCTATTTAATGGTCGCCTCATGAACATCACTGGTCATCTGTTAACAACTTTAAATTTGCTAAGCCTCCAACTTCCATTTTCTAACGAATTACTTATTCTATCTACACATCAGGGGTATATTCCTCAAATTTTCCTCAAGTATATCACATTCTCAAAGTCGAGTAACACTAACTTACCTCACTCTTCTATTTATCATCACTAGCCTCTTAAGTCTATTCTTTCTAATTCTTTTATGACCTCGAGTGTCTCATACAACTCCTCAAATGTACTCCTCAATCCACCAATTTTTCATGTTTCAAGTATGATTCTTAAACCTACGTTCCACTGAATACTAAGTATACAACCCAACCTTTAAGTAAACATTCATTCACTCACTTACACTCTTCCAGTTGGATGGTCGTAGAGATATTAGGATCACCAAAACATGTCTCATGATACCTTCTAGGTTTCCCTCAAATAACAATATTCCTCGGCATACGGGTTACGGTTATCTAATAAATAGTTCATCAAATTAAAATCCAAGGGAGGGTTATCCACCATGTAGCTCGGGAAGGTGAGCAACCAGGATAAATCAGGAAGGTGGGAATCTAACTTTTAAAGTAGGCTCGCAGGAATCCAAGAAAAAAGAAAGGTAGGAGGATGAATCCCCAGAAGGCAATGCTATGGCAGTTGCCATACAAGGAGACAGACTCAAGAGTAAGACTATAAGAAAGACTTGGGCAAAAGGGAGTTTATGATGTACAGTATGGAATAGAATTAAATACTTGCACCAAGAATTGAGGGCATACCAGTGACGATGTGAGGGTTGGCCGCAGCCTCAGCTCTGGTCATCACGAATATCTTCCCCTTAGCCTTGCTCCTACCTCGAACAGTAGCTGCAGCAGTGGCAGTCCTCCCAATGGCAATCTTATTCTCCAGGCACTCGAAAAAGCGATGTCCAGGCTTCTTGCATGTGTAGCATGTGTAAGCGTTACCGTGGCAATCAACTCCAGGATGCAGGATCTTGCGACATTTGAAACACGTCGGTGTCAGGGCACTCGAAGGCGTATGGTCTTTAACTTCGGAGGGGTCAAACCTCTTAGATTGGGCCATCGGAGGGTCAGATGAAGGAACAAAGGGTCTCTTTCCAAAAGACAAAGTCAGTAAGGAAGAAGGAGCAACAGTAGAAGAAGCTCTAATCTCAGTATCTATGGCCTTGATCGAACTTTCGGCCCAAATAGCATCATCATAAACCTCCACGAACTAAGTCGAATCCCTCCTTACCATGCTCTCAATCCTAGGACTAAGTTTGTTGCGGTAGAAGTAGACTCTCTCAGCCTCGTCCCTAACAAATCGAGATGCGAAATGAGCAAACAGGTTGAATTTGTCGGTGAAGTCATGAACTGTCATCACGCCCTGTTTCAGGTCCATGAACTCCTTCAGTCTCTGGGAACGGAGCTCCTTGGGGTAAAAGCGAGTCTCAACCATGGTCTTGAACGCATCCCGGTGAAACAACGGGTCAAGTAAAGCAGAAGGTTCAGTCAATGTCCACCAACGGTCAGCCTCGTGTGTTAGAAAGTGTGAAGCCAAATGCACACGATCCTCTGTGGCTACCAAGTACATCGAGAAACTTCTCTCCATGTCGCGAAACCACTCAACTAAGGCCACTGGGTTGACCTCTCCACCGTATGTCTTAGCGTGACTCCTCGCCATCTGACTGACAATCCACGAAAATCCACCAGGACGGTTAGCATCTGGGCCTGAAGGCAGAGGAGGGGAGCATCAGCCTGGGTCCCCTGGTTCTCCAGAAGTTGTAAAAGCGCTTGCATGATCGCATTGTCCACGGCAGAAGATCTCACTATATCCTTCAAAAGAGAAACTTTAATCAACCTAGCATATAATAGCATTCACAAACAGACTACAATACTTAAGTCCTTAAACTACCCCATGTCTCATTCATTATTTGAATTATTGGTCAAGTTAAGTTTCGGGGATCACATGAGTACGTCGGGAGCGATAACGCTCTGATAGCAACTGTAAAAACACAGATTGTTTGGTTGCCATAATTTTAGGAAAATGGAGGAATTAGAAGTTCCTAGGAACTTTCAATGCCTACGTGATGTAGGAACTGACTTACCTACTCCCCCATTGGTCATTCGAAATTCTCATGGAATTCAATTTCTATATAAGCAACCAAACACTTTTGCCAAATTCACCCGAATTGGATGAAGAGACTTAATTCCTATGAAATTGAAGTTCCTAGGAAAATTAATTTACTTGATAAATCAAACGACTCCTTAGTTTTTGTTAATAGAGGCTTATCTTTTAAATATCGCATAGGATCCCAAAAATGTTAGGGACGAGATTAGCCGAGTGATTATATTTTGATGGGACGTCCATTGAAAACGTTGACTGACCTTGAGCTTGACCGGGGTTAGGGTCAAAGCCGGTCAATATTTGCGACGGATTCCTGTCGCAAACGTTGACTGAACTTGACATTGACCATGGTCAATCAATTTTTGCGACGGGAAATCCGTCGAAAAGGTTGACTGACTTTTTAACCTGGCGGTCCAAAAAAAATTTCGTCAATTTCAGATGCAACGGATATTCCGTCGCAAAAGTCCTTCTTTGCGACGGAATCTTTACGACGGAATTTCCGTGACAAACCATCCCGCCATTTGACTTTTTGTTCGCGGGATTGGAAAATTACCCTTCGTCACAAATTTCATCACAAAAAACAATTCCGTTGCAAATAATAATTTGCAACGACATTTGTGTCCGTCGCAAAAAGTTCGTCGCAACAACGCTGCTTTTTGTAGTATAATAACCTCATTTCATACATCCTAAATTCGTCACTGGCACATGGCCTCGCAAAAGTTTGAGACGCAGGTATATTTTAGTAGAAATATTCAAGTAAATTAGTTAATGACTATTTCCCGTTTTGTGTTTACTTAGTCTAATGTTAACTCTGATCTCTATATATGTATAGCTCGAGTTTCAACTCCCGTACTCCAACAAACCAAAAACAGCAATAAAACTTATGTTATTCTTCCCAAAATAACTTGGGATCGGGTGATTGACTAGCATGGATCATCATTGAATAAGTGCTTGTATTATGCATAAGAATTTGTATGCGATAGAATTTGATTGTGTCTCCTCATTCATTTAGTTACTCCGTGTTTTAGGTTCAGAATTATTTCCGGAGTTGAAGTGGCTACTATTTTAACAAATAGTTTTAAAACCGATCGAAAACGATAAATATTTTATTTTTTTAGAATTATTTCAAAAAAATTCTTTTTTTTTTGGCGTAACAAGAAGTTTTGACGATGGGGTCATCAGAGAGTCGTGAGGAGGTTAGAAGCAAACCAGGTACCCAAACGTCCTACTATAAGACCATACCTGTTGCCGGCTATAACTCGAATTATGGATCGGGTTCACAGACGATTGGAGGTATCAAATTTGGAGGTTACCACCTGAAGTTGGTGTTCATTGAAATGAAGGGAAATGTCGATATTTCCGGCAATGTTGTACTGTGTTTTGTTTGCGCAGGGGCTTGTTCGTTAACTTATTTTCTCTGGCGAAAGCGAAACGAGGATCAAAAGTTGATAGAGGATCTAAAAGCTGCTGAAGCCGAGTATGAATCAAAACAAAAATATGGCTTTATATGCAAGCTGATTTCATGGAATTTTTGTTTTCATTTGGAAATCAGCTGGGTGCAGTAATTTCATGATTTCTACATGAAAACAAATGTTCCATCAAATCACCATAATTTCAACCAATTTCGTTTCACTTGTTTGTTTACGTTTTCTATTTTACAAACTACAAACTTTTATACTTTACCTTAATGCTTTCTAGCTATAACATCCTCAAATGGTAAACTATAATATGTAGTTTATAAAACCCCGTCTAACATATAAATATTGTAATATTGTAATATAAGTTATTTTATTGTTTTGTTGTTACTTATTTTATTTTAAGTTCTATAGTTTGATAAAGCTACGTCGCCTTACAAGCGCTAACATATTTTTCTATTCCAATGGCGAGCACTATAATAATTATAATTTATAAGTAAGTCCCTGTATGAAATTATTGGAATTGCTCTGTTAACAACTTGCTTATCAAAAATAGTTGAATTTCCGTATACTAATACGAAGTATAAAATTTACAAAATTGCTATATTACGCCCCCTGTTTCACTTGTTACGCCCCTACTTTATAAGTAATTCCCATTTTGCCCCTGAAATTTTTTTGGTTTTTTATTTTTTTATATTTTTGACGTATTGTTGACGGCCGGGTTTTAAGTTGGTTTTTTCTGAGACGGTAATTGAGATTGTTTGTGTGACGATTTTGAGACGGTTTTTGAGATGGTTCTTGAGACGGTTTTTGATAATAATTTTGTACCCGGAATTTCAGACTTTTTGTTGAGAATGATTTTGAGACGGTATTTTGACACGGTTTTTGAGACGGTAATAATAAACAATTTTTGAGACGGTTTAATTGCGAATTAGGAAAAAATTTTGGAACGATTTTGCGTATGTCTCGTAAAAATTTGTTGTTCCATCCAACAAAAGAAAAGCGTGCTAATAGTTAATATAACGACGTCGTAAATATATCATTATATCATTTTAAATTTTAATCATACAGCCGGAAAAATTATGCAGTTTCAATTTTACATAATTTACTCGAGTAATTGTACCTTTGCTCAAAAAGTTTCAAGTATTTAAAATATTCTAATTGAATATGAATATATTTTGTCTATCATATATCAATCAGTTGGTTTGCCCGAGTGGTTTAGGGGGAAGACTTAAGATCTTCTACACATAAGTGCGCGTGGGTTCGAACCCCATAGCCAGCATTTTTCCATTTTTTTTTCATTTTTGACCTTGGCCATGTCGTGTAGTCCACACGACATGGCCAAGGTCGTGTCGTGTAATCCACACGACATGGCCAAGGTCGTGTCGTGTTTTTTACACGACCAATTTTTTTTTTTTTCCTTTCCCGTATCTAGCAATGTCAACACTCGTATTTTTTTTTTAATTTGTTACACGACAATTTATTATTATTTTTTTTTACACGACAATGTATTTTTTATTTTCCGTCTATAGAATAGGAGATAAGAAGATAGATTTCTAAGATGTTGCAGTAGATTTCTAAGATGTTGCAGTATTAAATGAAGTATTAACCGTCTAAAAAACTGTCTCATAAACCGTCTAAAAAAAAGTTTCATAAACCATCTCCAAAAAAAACCCAAAATCCATCTCAAAAACCGTCTCAAAAACCGTCTCAAAAAAATACAGAAATCATCATCATCAACGAACGTCAAAACTCAACGCAAGACGCAGGGGCAAAATGGGAATAAATTGAAAAATAGGGGGCGTAACAAGTAAAACAGGGGACGTGATATAGCAATCCCCAAATTTACGGCGATTCTTTTCACCTAATTTTAAGTGACCATCCCACCCTTAATTATCACGGACGACAATTTCAATGGGATATGTGCTATCGTGGATAATTTCAAATTAGTGATACACAAATTCTTATTTGCAATGGCACTATCCGTCGCAAGCTTGTGACGGATACCGTTTTCTCTCACAAAATACCCACTTTTTCTCTCTCTCCAACATTATTCATGTGGTCCCCTTTCTCCACTAACTCATTTTCTATCCATTTTATCTCACAAAATATCTGTCACAAATAGTGACCCGTCGCAAGCAAGACTTACTGTTAGTGATATGGGTCACTTTAATTTGACTTGGCTTATATCGAGTGAGAATGCAAATTGTTGTCGGGTCAATTGTATTTTAGGTTGCATTTTGATCCTTAGGTTGTATTTTTTTTTTTTTGATGAAAGGTAAGTATCATACTCCCTCCTACCCGTTTATAATGTTCCATTGTGATGAAAGAACAAAATTTATGAGATATTGGTTGTTTAATATTTTGGTTGAGTAGGGTATGTAGATTGAAGAGAGGGTGTTATGATTTATATAAAGTAGGTGGGGTAATGGGTGGGTGAGTGAATATCCTGAATAGACGAAAATGTACAATGGTACATTTAAGTTGGGTAGGAGAGAGTATATCAAAAGCCAAAGTCAAAAAATTACAAGGAGATACATATCAGATACTAAGCTATAGCTCGGCCTTGTGTTTAACTACTTCGGAGAAGACGCTATATCTAATCAAACGAAATCTGCTCACAATTCTTGCACTTTTGCCTAGTGCGCACAGCTAGAACAGACCAATCTATAAACTGTACCTGTTGCAACACAATCCAGACCTAGTAGCATATTTTGTCCACCTAGAACGAAGTACATGAACGTTACTACTTCCTCCATTTTTATCCAAATATCCTATTTGCTTTATTCACGTTTGCCAACGCAAGTTTTGCGTGCTTCATATCTTTAACTACGTATTTGTAAAAATTATAAAAGTTATATATTTTCAATGTACTCGTACAGACGAATTAAACAAGACCCCACATGAATATATATTTTTCTTACGTATTGAGAGAAAATTGAATTTGAAAGTTGATTGGTGAATAGTGTACAAAAAGCAAATATGGTATTTGGATAAAAATGGAGGAAGTATGTTTTTGGACTTGGGACAATAATCCCTTATCTATAAAAGTAATAACTTTTATTGCATTTTCATTGGTTGCTCAATTTTAGGAAGCTAAAAAAAACCTTCTTTCTCACGCCGTCTCACCACTGACCCAAAGAAGTTTAATTTTTCTTTATTTTGCTTTTCTCCATTTAACATTCTAAAATTACAAATAATTTTTACCTTCATAATAAAAAAAATCCAACTTTACTCCAAATTAGAAAATTAAAAAATCAAGAAAATTCTATTCAGAAACATAAAATTCAACAATATTAAAAGAAAGTTGGACAATTAGAAGTAATTAACAAATATTTAAACAAAAAAAGTAGTCATATAGAGGTATATAAACGAAAAAATTATACGTACAAAGAGTTAAAACTTAACAAAAAAAAACCGTAAATTTAAAAAATGAAAAAAAATATATGAGGAGATACAAATCAATAAAAAACATAGATTAGAAAATGAAAAACACGTAGATCAAAGATTTTTGAATATGATCAAATAAACCCAACCTATAAAATTAACAAAAATATAAATCTTCGATTTTCGAAAAAATATAACAACCTTCAAACTTAGTCAATTAAAACTATAACAATATTGACATCGAGAAACAAAGATGGTCTTAATAACAATACATTATACATTATTATTTTCTATATAAAAACATTTCTTTAAAGATTTCTATCATTTTACTTTCATTTAAAGATTAAGTTATTTATAAAGTAAATTATAGAAGTACTACAATTTCTTTATCTATTTTATATGGTTCAAATTTATTTCATAAAGTTTGATTATTTATGGTAACAACATTAAAATTGAAAATTTATTTCAATTTATAATAATCTTTAAAAAAAAATTAATTAATTTCATACTAGTAAATAAATTAGGAGTCAAAATTATTCTCGAATTGATGATAATTTATATATTTCTCATTTTAATTCATGTTGAATTATATTTGCAGTAATTAATCAATATATTTACGAAATTTTTAGAAACAGACCCGTACATTTTTTGTACGGGCATAAAACTAGTAATGGTTAAAGTTTTATATTAATCTTTATCATTAATACATCAACTAAAATAATTAATTATAAAACTTGTTGATTAATTCTAAAAGTTCCATATTTCTGATGTGATCCCCTTTTCCTCTTTTATTCGTATCATGAAACCGATTTTTTACATTAGAATCCAGTTTCATTTAAGGAACTTTTTATTATGTAGAATAATGGGTAAAAAATTCCATAAATAATATGGAACTTATTTATCCTGGATTCCTTGTCGCTATTGTCCTTAGTCACCCTAAAAAGCATTCGCGACCTAAAAATATTCGCAGCGATAACTTCATCGTCGCTTCCATGGCAAAGCATATCCTCTAACTTATTCAATGTCCTATCTTATATCTCATTACTTCTCCTAATGATACATTTTATAATATTACCATTTTTATTATTTAAAGTGTATCAAGATCTTGAGAGGATGAGACATATATGAGATATAAAAATGGACAGGTGATCTCTACCGCTTTCTCGGAAGCCATCTATCAAATAGTAAGTCTTGCTTGCGACGGGTCATTATTTGTGACGGATATTTTGTGAGATAAAATGGATACAAAATAAGTAGTGGAGAAAGGGGCCACAGGAATAGTGTTGGAGAGAGAGAAAAAGTGGATATTTTGTGAGAGAAAACGGTATCCGTCACAAGCTTGCGACGGATAGTGCCGTTGCAAATAAGAATTTGGGTTGATCGAAAGCCAATAGAAAATAAAGCTTATATTCGTATGTTTTAAGTTTGATTGCAAACCTAATTTGGGGGCTTCAAATTCACGTAAATGCATAAATACTAAGGAAAGATTTGCCATATATCTCCTTAATATACGAAGGAAACTATTGATAATTTGACGTTTAATTTTACCAATAGATTGATTAAACAATCATCTTTGATTTTTTTTATTCACTAACTAGAGTTAATATTTGTAATGTATTTAATTATAAGTATCATCATTATTATTCAGGCTGCTCAGTCAGCACTTTTGATGAGCGTTGTGTACCATGTATGGTCCCAGCGTAATATGAGTAAGCATGAGCATATCCTTCGAGTTTCGCGGCAGGTTGCAAACCAGGTTGTTGATGATGTACGACAGTACGAGCAAGGATAAGGCAAAAAGAGCAATGTTACAAGGACTCAGATTTAGAGTGGCTTAGAGTCTTAGACGAGTACACCAACTTATGTAATTGTGCTTAGGCTAACCTTGTACAGTTGTTTTTGAGTTCTTGATATAATACTTACATTTCACCAAAAAAAAATATCATCATAATTATTATAAAAGTAAAATGTAAATTTGCCTACGTGGCGCAATATCGTTTCAGCGTTCACTCTTTCAAGCACTCACATTCACCCTCACAAATTAAATTTTCGTTAACCAATTAAAAGCTTTTAAACTTGCCAAGTCAGATTTAAGATAACTAGGTTGTAACCCGTGAAATTCCCGGGTCTGTTTTTTAAATTTTAGATAAATATAGTTAATAATATTGGAGATAAACAAATTAATTATTTAAGGTGACCTGTTTTTAACTTTAGATGAATACCGTAATTAATAATATCAAAGAAAGTTGATTAATTATATACGTATAAATAATTTTTGAATTATTTATGACACATGTCCGTATGACGGTATACATGAGCTATCATATAGCTGTTCATTAAGACGATCGAGACTTACGATAGAATTAGTACACTTATAATTACCCATTGCACAATTTTTAAAATATGTAACCCATATATACAATAAAGTTGTATATTACATATCGTACAATAAAAGCAAAACGTAAATAATCTGATGAGACGTGAGTAGTAAATGTATAGTTGGGTTAAAAAACGTATTTTTGATTATATTTACTAAAGATGTTCATATAGTAAATAACAGTTATTGCGTGCGAAGTCTTACACGAAGACATTCCAAATTTATTAAATGACCACTCATTTACTATATAAAATAAATACTCCGTAGTTGTTAAAATGATTCGCATTCACGTGAAAATGTAGTCTAATAAATTACGACGCTCACATTAGTAGATGTACCGAGGAAGAGTAATTTATTTCGACCCAGATTTAATAAAGATTAAACAAAAAAAAAAATTCTATCAGGAATGCTCCAGACCACGATTCCTATTCCCATGTAAATCAATTTAGAATCAAAATTTTGTTGCCTAATTAAAAACACCAGAGAATGAAAATTTATAAACACCAGAGAATTACAATTTGCCCCAATTTTTTATTCAAACTTCGACATATCTCAATCTGAAGCCCTTCAATATAGGTTAATGTGCATCCATATTGCAACAAATATTATCTGAGCTTGGAGATTTCGATATTCAAAGCTTCTCTTTGGATCTTGAGGTTTAATCAGTGGGTATTCTCAATCTCATATCCTAATTAATTTTGGTTCAAACTTTCTCTTCGAATCCTAATAAGTTTTTGCTGTATAAAGGTGTTGAAGAATTGAGGAAGGCTGGAATAATCTGTCGACATCTCTTGCATGTTCATGAAATTAATTGGACTCAGTGAGTTTTCATTCCTTGATTATCATCTTTAACTCGGTTATTTTGATAATCAAATGTTACTGATTGATGTATTCGTAATTAATTTTGTTTACCCACGTTTTTTTATTGTATGAAGTAATTTATTTTCTGTGATTTTATTAATTTTATAAACCATAACCATACAATATTCGATGATGGTCTGTGATATGACTTGTAGACGAAGATGGTTTGGTCTCTTCCCTCAATACACAATTAGCTAGATTTTTTACTCATCCGTTCTTTTGCTCATTGCCTTTAGTCATACCGGAATTTTTAATATGGTTTTCAGGTTTTGGGAATCATTGTGATCTATGGAGATAATTGGTGTTACATGTGAATTTTATACTGATTTTTGTAGTATGCTCTTGAACAGATATACCTAACTTAGTGATAATCTCTAATATTTTTCCTATTTGTTGAGCACGTAGCACTCTAATATTTGTTAGGTAAAAAGAAAATAAAAGAAAATAAAACTATCCTAACAAAAGTGTGCTCCCATTATAGAGATGTACTGATTGAATTTGTAATTAAGCAGAACCAAAAATCTTATGCGATAATTTATTGAACTAAAAGACTCACTAATTTATTGAACTAATATCCTTATCAAATAACGTCCGATGCTGACATCGCACTTTTACAAATTATCAAATATTTCCTTGTAAACTACATTTGTTGTCACATTACATGTCACCCCGTCTTGGTCGCAAATGAGCACTTTCAATCCCTTTTTACTTGTGACCCTGGAGATTGCAACGTATAACTGTCCATGACTAAACACTGGCCTAGAGAGGTAGAGTCCCACACGGGAGAGACTGTCCCTGACTCTTATTAATAGTCATAACAAAACATACGGTTACTGGAAATTGTCTTCTTACGAACATTACGGGAAACTTAGTCACATATGAAGGAGACAGAGATAATCTAGATATATATACTTTGTCCCTCACCTTGCTACCAGTTATGATAGTGGCTCCAATAACGCGTTCCCCAAGGTTAGTAACCACCAGCCTTGTGCCGTTGCATAAACCACGGGTTTGATCAATGTTTCGGAGTAACATTACCGTAGCACCGACTTTCAACTTAAGGTTATGATTGGGGATACCAGAACACTTAATAGTGTTGTGAAATTCGGTAGAGTACAAATCTTGCATGTATGTATTGCTCTCTTCTTTGCTTATTCTACAATTAAATACCGTGAATCATGCAAATCTCACAATTATTCTTTTTGACATAAATATTCTACAATTAATAATATTTGATTCTATATTTAATCAAAACCGTGAAATTAGGTAACAATCTTAAGATAATTATTTTGATGCTAAAAATGTGATTCAGTCAAATGACAAAATTATTCCTTTTGACCTAAATATTCTACAATTAATAATATTCGATTCTATATTTAATCAAAACCGTGAAATTAGGTAACAATACTTAAGATAATTATTCTGATGCTAAAAACGTGATTCAGTCAAATAACAAAATTATTCAGTTTGACCTAAATATTCTACAATTAATAATATTTGATTCTATATTTTATCAAAACCTTACAAATTAGGTAACAATACGTAAGACCATTATTCGTAATTCCTCATTCATGTACGTGTTTTACTCAATCATGGGCTTTTTTCATTATTTTTCCATTCTATACCCATTGCCTAAAAACACACAAAATAAACTCACTCTAATTCTCTCTCACAAAATTAATCAAATCCTTGAATTACTCAATTATGAATATTAGTTCTCATGTGAATCAAGTAATAATTTTAATTAATTAACTTTTAAACTATGCATCAAATGAGAGAGATTAAATTAATCTTGGCTAATTTAATTAGGGTTTGATTTTCTGGCATTTACATCACATAATAGGCCTTTTCATTTATTGTGCTACTCTTGGATCACCTTCATTGTTGAAGATTGACCGTATGGTAGTTAGTGAGGTAATACTTAGGAAAATGAAAATCTGGGTGTAGTATTAAACTTTTTTTAAATTTTCACTGTCGAAAAGCAAGCACAAATGGTTTTTAAAGCCTTCATTGTAAAGACAATTGTCAATGTGATAAAAGAAAGGCAGCGTAGAACATAAATCAAAACCTTGCAATACAAACAAATCAATTGGACTTCTTTGTGTCACCATACTCTATTATTAGCGGCTGAAATCCAAACATTGCGGTAATATTGTCGGTGGTAGGGGTGGTTTGAGAGAATTTTTTGAACAAATGGAGAATAAGGGCGTAGAAATGACATGGGTATAATCATCATTCATGTCCATGATTAAGTAAATCATGTTCATGAAAAAACATAACCCTAATTATTCTGAGGCTAAAAACGTGATTCGGTTAAATAACAATTACGAATATTTGATTCTATAATTAAGAGTTTTCGATTCTACAACCAACGTGAGTGTATTTTCCATATACTGGATAAACTTTGTATTTTCCATATACTGGAGTGAATTGTATTCGGCCCACATTTTCAAAGTAGCCATATACTCACATAAAGTTGCAATCAACAATTATGAAAATAAACAAAAAAGTAGTCTCAAACAACATTAAAATGAAGTTTTAAAATAGACCCCATCAACATTAAAATAGAGGTCTGGGTCTTTTATCAGTATTAGAAAAAAGTATTTTATGCCAGTGAAAAAAAAAAAGAAAAAGTTATCTTATAGCAGACTTCGGAGACAAAGGCATTGGTATTGTTATACTTCTGTTCTACCTTTTGTGTTGGTTTAAACACACAAACTACAAATGTCTCGGTATTCTAAATACAAATTTTGTGGGTTGCCTAACAAATGAATTGGGCCAATTCCAGAATTTATTTCCAAGTTTAAGTTGTCAAACAGGCCCTAAGATTCAAATTTTAAATATTTTATAATATTTTATTAGTTAACAGAATTTACCTATTACATTTAATGCAGTTGAAATATTTGTGACTTTCAAGTGCAAGCAATCGTAGTGTAAAATGTCAACCCGTTGAAACCTATGTTTTCGTTTAACATGTATAGTAGCATAATATTGCAGTTATTATTCTATTTATCAAAACTAGCTTAACACCCGTGAAAATTCACAGGGTTGTTTATTTTCGACTTTTAAAGAAAATGATCAAGTAAATTTGTTAGATTATCTAATAACATATTTGATGTATATGAGAAAGCTTTAATAAAATTAAATGAAAAAAGTAAATATATATAATAAAATATATAAGATCTTCAATTATGAAAAAATTGAAAAAAAAGTTAAAGCAAAAAACATCGAAAATGGTCTATATAAAATTATGCGTTATTTAGAAACTTGATTTTTTTAAAAATGTCGGCCATTGAGTGAGAAGTAGTAATAGAAATTTGAATTATTGTTCGAAAGTAAAAAGAGCGGTAATATGACACAACAACACGTGATTTATTTTTAAAATCACTCAACACACTAAACGTTTGACATTTAACTTGAAATAGCCTAACATATATATATAAGAAATGGAAAATTATTGTTTCCAATGAAATAGGTTTGAGTTAAAAATGTGAAATAAATGGTTTTACAAACTTATGAATGGAAAATTAATTAAATTAATAAAATAAGAAAATTTAATACCTTATTCCGAAATTCGTTAAAAAAACCCCGTAGCATCTTCCAATCCCCTTTCCACGACAACAAATCCTCCTTACACAAAATTTTGTGGAAATTCCCGCTGTGTATACAACGTATGAAAGCAGAGTATATAATACAACTATTGTGAGCGAAGGTTTAGGAAAACCTAACTGACGTCACCACATTATTCAGCAGCTATACTAATTACATAAAGAAACAAAAGAGTTATTGAAAATATAATGGTTGGTTGTATAATTGATGTTTTGTTGGTAATTACGTTATGTAATTAATAGTATTATAATTGTTTCGGCTTTGGAAGGTGAAATGTAGTTTTTAATGGAAACCTTGAATATCTAATTATGTAATAATATTATTATAATAATTATAATAGTTAGTTGTAATTGATTGATCTAATTAAAACTAAGTTTGCCAAAGTGAATGAGAAAGTTTCATTAAGGAAATTCTGAAACCTTGTTGCGCTACATCAACGGTTATACATTTTGCTTTTAAAAATGTCAGCCATTGAGTGAGAAGTAGTAATAGAAATTTGAATTATTGTTCGAAAGTAAAAAAGAGCGGTAATATGACACAGCAACACATGATTTATTTTTAAAATCACTCAACACACTAAACGTTTGACATTTAACTTGAAAGAGCTTAACATATATATATATATATATATATATATATATATATATATATATATATATATATATATAAGAAATGGAAAATTATTGTTTCCAATGAAATAGGTTTGAG
Organism: Silene conica; assembly: GCA_029255685.2. Lineage (NCBI taxonomy): Eukaryota > Viridiplantae > Streptophyta > Magnoliopsida > Caryophyllales > Caryophyllaceae > Silene > Silene conica. The sequence goes on along the minus strand of CM055313.2, from coordinate 16,938,999 downwards.
TTAAAAATGTGAAATAAATGGTTTTACAAACTTATGAATGGAAAATTAATTAAATTAATAAAATAAGATAATTTAATACGTTATTCCGAAATTCGTTAAAAAAACCCCGTAGCATCTTCCAATCCCCTTTCCAGACAACAAATCCTCCTTACACAAAATTTTGTGGAAATTTTCGTTGTGTATACAACGTATGAAAGCAGAGTATATAATACAGCTATTGTGAGCGAAGGTTTAGGAAAACCTAACTGACGTCACCACATTATTCAGCAGCTATACTAATTGCATAAAGAAACAAAAGAGTTATTGAAAATATAATGGTTGGTTGTATAATTGATGTTTTGTTGGTAATTACGTTATATAATTAATAGTATTATAATTGTTTCGGCTTTGGAAAGTGAAATTTAGTTTTTAATGGAAACCTTGAATATCTAATTATGTAACTAATAGTATTATAATAATTATAATAGTTAGTTGTAATTGATTGATCTAATTAAAACTAAGTTTGCCAAAGTGAATGAGAAAGTTTCATTAAGGAAATTCTGAAACCTTGTTGCGCTACATCAGCGGTTATACATTTTGCTTTTATATATATAATGATTATTCCGGAGGAAACATTCCCCAAATAAATTTATTATAAGTTGGAAAGTCTAACCTATTGTACTATTGTAGTATTAATTATACCAAGGCTAGTTAATCGAATGTTGCGAGACATTCCCGAAATGAATTTATTATATTATTGTAGTATTAATTGCTCCGTTGGACATTCCCCATTATTTATTATATTATTATATTATATTATAGTTGGCTTATTTTTATTGGTCTATTTGATGTATCATTCTAAGATTGAATGAGAGGGCTCTATTATGAAATGCTGAAATATTATGCTGCCACATCAGCTTTTTAACATTCTTCTTTTATATATATAATGATATAATGATAATGATTTGTAACTTTATTACCAAATCAAATAAAAATCATATCCAAAATCTTACCTAAAATGATAATATATTTCTATAATATACTAGAACAATTATGCTAATTTATTAGTATATAAATAGAAATTAGATTATATATACCAAAATATTGATATTGATAACTACATGACAATATTCCTCAAAAGAGAAAAATAAACAAATAATAAGCAACTCGAAATCGGAATATCCATTGAAAATCAATAGATAAATGGGGCAATTTTTACATAAGTCATTTATAGATTTTTAAAACTTAGTTGTCTTTGATCTCCTATAAAAAGTTAAAAGTAAAAATTAGAATTTAGTTACAATTCCCTTATTTTCTAACTTCATTTTTTAAAACTCACTTTTAGAAACATTTTGTTTTACAACGTCACCAAAAACTTACATATGTCAAAGTAAAAGACATAGTTTTAGAATAATTAATTACTGGTTTTAATCCCATGCAAAACTTGCACGGGACTGAATATTTAACATTGTCGAAATCGCTAAATACTGAAAACAAATTGTAAGATGCACAGATTCACTAGTGTGAGTAATGACAGTACTCTTTAATTTTATTTTAAATATATTTTCATTTTGTCTCATTTGTCTATTTGGTATAACGTAAATTTGATTATGAAAAAAAACCAATTTAAAGATGGATAGTTCAATTAATATATAAATATTTCAACGAATTTATTTTGAACTTATATGTTATTTGATATTTATCAGAAAAAAAGTTGATGAAGAAAATAATATTTCACCATTAAAATAATATGAAATAAAGGTCTAAGTATCTGATTAAGTCTCAATATATTTTGTGCAAAAAATTATTAGCCCAAGATTATTATTGTTTTTCTTTTCTTTTTATCAAAATTATTAGTATCTTAGATATGATTAATAATTTTTTCTATCAATAGATGTATATTTTTTATGGACAGCGGAATTAGTAGCAAATTTTTAATTGTTAACTGTTGGGAAATGTGTCCTCAACAATAGTGCGATCACGACAGTGATAAAAATCATTGTCATAAATCTTATGAAATGAATATGCAAGGGACGATCAAATATTGATTTAGTCAACTGACCAACATTAATCAGGTAATGATTGGCTGACTAGAGTTTAACATTACTGTCGTATGACGGTGGTGGTCAGTTGATCCCTTTAGGTCACACCTATAGGACTAACCCTTTAAACGTATATTGATTAATTGTATAGGATACAGATTGATCGATATTCTTGAAACCGTATATTGAGAAATTAGAGGTTGAATCTTAAGGTAAGATTTATATTTGAAATTGAAATGTGTCAATTGTCAAATGTTAATTGATATTTATGAAATATCGAAATTAGTATAATGAATGGTTCATGGTTATGACAAACGTTGTTAATATATCGTATCGACGATTATTACGATAACCATATGTTGGGACAGTGATTTCGAATCACTCAATAATTTGTTAAATGTGATTTAATTAATTTAGAAATATTATTTACGTGATAAATTTATATTTTAAATTAATACAATTGTCATGTTACATAAGATGTAACGTAATTGTACAAATTATAAAACGTAAAATGAAAGTGCATTTTACGTTTATAGGTGCCGGTTTTGGTGATAATGTTTTATGGGTTGAAATATGGAATTAATACCCTAAAAACATATTGAGTAAATAGCCTTAATACCTAAGGTCATGTGCAAGACACAAATTGACTCTTTCACTACCCTAGACCTTGTGTCTCACGGCTAAACCCAACCCCAACCATCCCATTCTATAAATATGTAGTAATACACATATTCTATGACTAATGAAAAACCTAGCTTCTTTCTAGTGTGAGAAAGTTTATTACAACCTCAATAATATTATCTTCATAATATTATCTATAATACTACTATTAGTATTAGTATACGGTTTTAACCTAAATCCGTCTCCTAGCTCGGGTTCGGTTTTTGGTTCGATTTAAGGGTAGGTCTTGGTGCTCACTCATTGGAGGCAAGCTTACTTGGTTGCTCTTGGAGGATCGTCCTTAGCATATTTCGGACCGGTTGTAAGAATACGATTCTCATTATTTCCGCTTTTATTTTGCATGCATAAGATTAGATCGTTTAAACTAAATTAATATGAGATTAATTAGTAAATTTAGTAAGACTAATAACTTGAACTAGCTAGTATGACTACCTCGAGTTCCAACAATTGGTATCAGAGCACTAGGTTGCTTGCATGCAACTCGATTTTATACGTTTTTTGCGAGAAAATGCGATTTTAATTAAAAACGAAAATGAGTAGTACATATAGGATATGCACGAAAATGTTAATGCATGTATACTTTCTGGTCTTAAAATGGTTTTAAGTCATTTTAATGATTTATGGAATAATATTGTTCAATATTGTAATTAAATTGTTTAATTCATGCTCTAAATCGGTTAAAAACGTTTTTATTTGGGAAAAATAGCTAAATAATGTTTCTGGCCATGAATTTTAAATATGTTCTCACATGCATTTAACATATTATGAATATATAATTTTCGAAATTATTGAAGGTTTTATGCATGGTTTATGATTTTTAATGGTTAAATAGTCATAAAATGAGTTAAATATGGGATAAATAGTTATATTATGAATTTAACTATAAAATTTTTGGTAGATGTCACATGCAATATATGAAACATATGATAAATTTTTCAAAAATTTTTCGTTAATATTGCATGAATATTGATTTTTATCGTAAAAATCGTAATATTAGTGACATATTTTAGCTTAAATAGTTTAAGTTCGAATTTGACCATAAAAATTTAATATAGTGTCACATATATTATTTCTAGCATGCATGTGAATTTTGAGCTTTTAATCTCGAATATTGCATGAGAAATGATTTTAATCGGTAAAATCGCGTAATATATGACACGAATTATTAAAAAATAGTAAATGTTACTAAAATGGTCCGAAAAATTCACCCATATTAGTCATATTATGTATGATCATCAACATTTTTTTTATTTAGTGCCAAAAGTTTCTGAAACTTTAATTTTAATATTAAAGACTTAAAGTTGAAATTGAGTGTTTAAGGAGTCATAATCATTACTTTTCAGACCTTAAACAGTGTTTTTCAGCCTTATTTCTGCATTTTCAGATGCTTGGAGTGTCTAGGAAGATGTAAAAATTATATTAGTATTTTATTTCATAATATTTGTAATAGTTTTGAATTTTTCGAAATATTATGCTTATTATACGGCTATTTTACGAAATAAATAAGTATATTTCGAAAATATTTGAATTTTAAGGATCTGAAATTTTAGAAAATTTTCAGTATGTTCAAAATTTTGAATTTTGAATTTTCGAAATTTTTATGACTCGTTTGATTATTTTAATGCTATTTCCCGTAAAACCGATTAAAACCGAACAATATTAAAATAAGTTAAGTTAATTTTCGAAATTTAAGTAAGACTAAATTTTGAATCCTAAAATGTGTTAGGAAACTTAACTAAATCATGAATAGTGATTCATAGAGTGATTAGTGATTTTAAAATTGTTTAAATCACGTTATTCCATAAAACCGTGTTATTACGAATAACGATATTTAAAACGTGTTTAATAGGACGATTTGGCTTAGGTTTTGCATTTTACATAAGCATTGCATATTTAATTATTGTTTATGAATGTCATAATTTATTTACGTAATTTTGAATTATGTAATTTACTTAGTATGGCCTTAGATTTTAATCGATATTTCCCGTAATGTAAGGGTTTATCGATTCGGTTGTAATTTAATGTGATCTCGTATCACTTTATTTTATTGTTTTATTTTATTTTATAATGTATAAAATAGATAGAAAATTTGTAATAATTTGTAATTCCGGAAATCCTTGAAGACGGTGCCATTTCGGAAAGGAGTTCCGACCAAGACGGAGTTTGCCTTGGGATGCGTGCCGCGTGTGAAGTTCAAGGGACCAAAGGAGTTGGTTTCCGAATTTGTAATTTAATTTATTTTCTATTTTAGGAAAGGCCATAATAGGGTTTTATTTATGCTCTTTTAAAGTTTTATGCTTTTATTTATGCTTATCATGTTGCATGCATAGCCAAATCGTCATTCAAACTCATGCATTTCATCGATTTTATCGACCGTGTCAATCAATTTATCGATAATTCACCGACTTAGTTCACTTAAAGAAGATAGATAATAAATTGACCAGATCTCTTACGTTATTTAAAAATCGAGACATAGCCTTACCAAAAAGTAAAGGACCCGCGAAGGATCTTCTTCATAAGGGAGTAGGCTCGGCTAAACCGGGGTGCAAACCTTATTACGTTGGTGAAGTGGGGTAATATGATTACTTATTCTTGAAATTTGGTTGATCTCGACGAAGGTATTCGAGCCATCGTAGTGGTAATAAGTTCGGGCTAAGATAAGAATTAGTGTAATTTTATCGACCGAGAGTTCTAAAAGTAGAATCGATTAAGGGGTTAATCTACCGAGTCATATTAATGAGGGATGTATCGGCTAAACCGTGCCCGAGTTAGTGTGTATTTGGGTCTCGGGATCATTTACTTAATTGGGTAAGAGATCATTAAGTAGATGCTTAACTTGTTTAAATTTTACAAGTTTAATTATTAAAACGATAATTGTGTTTGATTCCTTAATTTTCATTTGTAGTTCTTTTTCGACTATCAATCGTCAAATGGCAAATAACGCTCCACCACTCCCACATCACGTTTCATGGCTCCAATCTTTCATGAATCGTTGCAAGCTTAGGAAGCAAGGCACCAATTTCAAAGATTGGGAATCCCAATTACTTTTAGCTGCGGAAGGTGACAAAAAGATTTGTTTCCTTACAAGAGCTACTCCTCCTGTTCCTACTGCTCACTCCACGATTGAGACTCGTGAGGCCTATGAGGCCTATATGAAGGAGTCAAATATTCTTAGAGACATAATCATTTTCACTTTGGAGCCGGATCTTCGAGAAAGAATGATTATGTTTAGCACGGCAAATGAGATTTACACCAAGCTTAAGAATATGTTTTATCAAACTCCTAGAACTTTGCTTCATGAAGTAATTTCTGCATGGTTTGTGATGCCCGTCGTTGAGGGTACCAAAGATAAAATTTATAATTCCTAACTTTAACAATAGATAGTGAAAGTCAGGGTCGAACCACAAGGAGGTGGGGAATGTTTATTGTCTTAATGTTAATGTTTTAAGGTAACAAATTGGGGGTTTGATTGTTGATTTCTATATCTAAAGCAAAGATTAAAATAAAACAAGAATTAAAAGATGAGAGCAAAATATAATAAAAGAGGATGCTAGGATGTTTGGGTAATAAATAGCTAAGGTAAAGTAAATCCTAAGGTCAACATGTATTGCAGTCGCGTAAGGGGGTGTAACATATCTTTTTAGGTCTATGCTACCTAATAGCTCCTTTCGGCCTGTGCTATTAGTTCCTAGGTCTCACAATTATTGGGTGTCAACAATAAGGGTGATTCCTAAATTCCAGGTCACATACCTTTCAGCCTTGAGTAACCTATCCGTCTTAAGGTGTAAACCAATGCCCTTCCCGTATCTTTCAATCTTGGGTAGGTCATTACTAACATCCTACAAGTCTCCTATTGGTCTCATTGCAGGATATTATAATTGACAAGAAAAGACGAAATAAGAAAACATACGCGAGTGGTCGACCGACCGGCTACTCCAGTCGGCCGACCACGGCCTCGGTCGACCGACCGACTATTCCAGTCGGCCGACCGTGGTCCTGCTACAAGTCGGTTTTTCGGATTTTATTTACCTCTGCATATTATCCCCTACATCCTAACATATGAAAATTAGCTACTCATGACTGTTAAGACGATTGTAAAATTGGGAATAAACATGGAAAACATAGTAAATGATCTAAGCATGCAAGATTCAATAAAGCTTGGGATTCTAACTTAACAATTGTAATAAAAACAAGAACTATAATAAAAACTAAATTAAAGAGTAATTACCACAATTGGAATTGGGGCAGAAAGAAACTAACTTTATTGAATGCTTGAGAATTCTTGAATAATGATAAAAGATGAACTAGATGGTAAAAGATTGAATAAAAGATACTAAGGATTGATAATAGATATCAAGCATAAATATGAAAAGCATACCTAACCCTAATCAAAAGATTTGTTTATATAGGGTAAAAACTAAGAGTTTCCTAATAATTCTAATTCTACTTTATTTCCGAAAAAGAATCGCATGGGCTTCGTTCTGGTCGGCCGACCCGTTTGGCTGGTCGGTCGACCGCTTCTTGCTGGACTTCTCTTATTTCCGGCCTTTCTTGGAAATTGGGCTTTATGAAAATCAGGCCTGGTCGGCCGACCCGTTTAACTGGTCGGTCGACCGCTTCTGTACGGAAATCTTCGGATTTTCTTCTGTTTTGACTCTTGGTACTTGATTTTGACTCCAGTTGACTTTCCATTTATTCCTTAAGTAAGCAAAAGACTTGAGGATACGAATTTGGTGCCAAATCGTCTCTTTTCCGCATAAATTTGTAAAAGTGCATAAAAATACGAAAGTACACAATTTGTGGGAAATAAAGGCTAAAACATAGTAAATGAGCGACCAAATACGTGTAAAAATAGATGTAAAACATCATAAAATAGACACGTATCAAATTCCCCAAACCAAACCCTTGCTTGCCCTCAAGCAAGAAATAGACTCGATCTTAACTAATGGAACGATTTCAATCTCAGAGCGAAATTTACATGTAAGCCTATATCAATGCCAAGTACAAAATGAGAAAGCATTTAAATCATGCAAACGAGTTATGGTGTTGTCAGATTTGCAAATAAAGAAACTATAGAGACTTATACCATGGACTCTCGCGGTATGCTCGAGACACTCATGAAGCTAAGGGTGAGTATATGTAAAAGATAGGAAGAAGTAATTTTGTAGAGACACTCACCTAACTGCGACCCATGAAAACATGCCTGCAACCTAACATGAACAGGAATTCTACAACTTTGTATAACAATCTCATTTAAGTGACCTAGATACATGCAAATGAGGTACGAAAGATATGTGAGGTAAAAGGTAAAAGTGGTTAAGATGTTTTTGGATATGTGGGGTTAGTAGCCAAGCTAGTAAAACCGATTCCCAACAACATACTTCACAACTTTTTTTGATATTAAGAAAGTGCTCTTTTGTAGCACAACTCTCACATTAAATATAAGAAAGGACTCCCAGATATTTTTGAATGAAGCACGGGAGTGATAACATATAAAAGAAAGGAATTTGGAAATTTTTTTTTTCTGATGAGGTCAGTTGGTCGGCCGACCTGTATATGTGGTCGGTCGACTGACTTTCGTAATTTTCGTATATTTTTTCGTTTTTCTTTTCTTTCTTTCTTTTTCTGAATTTTTCTGTTCTTTTTCTTTCTTTCTTTGAATTTTCTGTTCTTTTTCTTTCTTGCTTTCTTTCTTTCTTTTCTCTTTTTGCTCATGATAGCATACAAACCAAGATGCCTCAAAAAAATAAACCAAAGACCACAAATACTAGCTTGGAAGGGTAGGCTAAGTATGGGATGTAGTTTTGGGGGAATAAAAAGGCAATTCTGGCTATGTGAAGCTTATGGGTAAATATGAGAAAAGGGATCCCAAATGCATGTATCAAGACTCACAAAACGAGAAAGTAAAACAAGTATATAGCAATTCAAGCTCATGTTTATGCATATTGATGTAACATGTTCCAAGGGGAGTACTACTCACATCTTAGACAACTGGTTTAAGAATGAAACCAGGAAATAAGCTTTAAACCTTAGAATGTATAGTAGGTTACCAAGGTATAAGTCAAGTCTCAAGATATACAAATTGACAAAAACTCGTAGATATGCGAAAGACTCTCATACTAAAACAAGTTGACAAGGCAAGATAAAGGCATAAACATGTAAGATAGCTAAATCATCCTTGAAATACTTTCGTTCCGACTCGACCTATATGCTAAAATAAACGTGCATTTTTTGGAATTTTTTTAAAATTTTTTTTTAATTTTTTTGGATTTTTGTATATATAAAGAAAATAAAGAAAAGAACGATGCAAGACAGAAATGCAATAAACGTGTGACAAAATGCAATGCATGTAACACGAAACCATTCCCCAAACCAACCCGCACAATGTCCCCATTGTGCATTAGCCTAAGTAAAGGTTTCACAAAATTAAAAGACAAATGCAAGTAAAATAAAAACTAAGGGAAAACTGGAAAGAACTCACTGGGTTAAAAGATGCATGAGAAAAACCTCCCCAAATCAGCGTAAGCTGGGAGGTTTTGGTGGCTAGCAGTGCCACTCAAGTATCCAAGTTGATTTCACGAGTTCTAAGGAAGAGAAACGAAAGACTGCAGCGGACAGTAGGTCGACCGACCGGTGTTTCTGGTCGATCGACCTCCTGTGAACAGCGAAAAAATCTGCGATACAGCGCCTCTGGTCGACCGACTGATGATTCTGGTCGGTCGACCAGCGGAGTTCTGGAGGTCTTCGTTTTTTTTCTCGTAAATCCTGAAAAAACAAGAAAATAAGCGCGCCCAACAATGCGCGAGATGCCAAAACGATTCTTAAAGTCTTAACTACTAGCAAACATAACTAAAAAGTCTCACACAACAAAAAGTAAATTGTCTTAAAATTGCAACTTAAAAACAACTATCCGCTGAAGATGCGGAAAATATCCGACCACGGCTTCTGACGGCATGCCGTAGTCTCCACGGTTTTTGCCTTAGTGGCAAAACACATCTTCTTTCCTCCGTCGCAAAGCATATGCGACGGTCTCTCCTCTTGAGCCTGCCTCTTCTTCTTTTTCTCCTCTCGATCCACGACGTCTGGATCCTCATCCTCTTCATAGCTTAGGCATCCCATTCCTCCTCTCTGGATGATGACTTCCTTCTCCTTGGGTTTCCCCAAACCGGTTCCTGCAATAGTCATAACAGAAGTGTCCTCCCTATTGCTCCCAATCTGGGGCGGAGGTGTAAAAACAGATACAGGAACAGGTAATAAAGGTGGAGAAGTAGTGATGACCTCATACTTCTTCTCAGAAGTGATAGCATTACATGTGATGGGGGTCATAGCATCCTTCTTCCTATAGGATAGGCCATAGATAATAGAGTGTTTGCCTACCTTGAAAGTTAGAGTTCCAGTGCCTACATCTATAATGGCACCTGCAGTGTGAAGAAAGGGTCTTCCTAGAATTATGGGTATATGGGCATCCTCTGGGATGTCCAAAACAACAAAGTCGACTGGGAAGAAAAACCTGTCAATACGCACAGGGATGTTTTCTAATACCCCTACAGGTTCCATAGATGTGCGATCTGCCATCTGGACGGTCATACTGGTCACTGCAAATTCGGTCATTCCCAGTTTTAAGGCAACGCTTAGGGGCATGACACTTATACTAGCACCTAAATCGCATAGAGCCTTCTTAACTGGGAAGGTTCCTATATTACAGGGGACAGAAAAACTTCCAGGGTCCTCTAGTTTATGAGGGGCAATGACATGAGTTAAAAAACTGGATGACTCTTCAGTGAGGGCCACAGACTCAACCTTTTCTAGAGAACTCTTTCTTGACAAAAGCTGTCTCATGAATTTAAGATAAGAAGGAACTTGCTGAACTAATTCTAAGAATGGAACTTGAACATTTAATGAACGAATCACATCCTTAAATTTGTCAAAAGATACCTGATCCTTTGAAGGCACGAGTCTCTCTGGAAAAGGAGCAGCTGAGGACTCCGTATTTGCAGCCCTTTTTAAAAACCTGGGGGTCTTATCACCCCGGAAAAGAAAATCCCGCAAGTTGTTCGGCAATTCTGGACGAAAGGGAACTTCAGGTTCTGCTTCAGTGGTCGGTCGACCAGTATCTTCGGTCGGTCGACCAGTCTCCTGTTCAGGCGAAAATTTCGGATCCTGCTCTGCGGTCGGTCGACCAGATTCTTCGTTCGGTCGACCGCCTTCACTGCTACTCGCTTTTTTTTCATTCTCAGCCCCCACTTTGGCTCCACTTCGCAGGGTTACGACGTTAAGAGTCTCCTTCTTCTGGTCCGGTTTGGTTGGAAGTTGACCCGGAGCCCTAGTATCATTCTTGCTCGCGATCTGAGCAATCTGGGACTCTAACATCTTCATCCCTGCCTCTCTAGCCTGCGACTCCTTCTGAACCAACCCGATAAGATTTTGGATAAGAGCATCTGTGTTGGGTGGTGGATTAGAAGGTGGTTGAGGGTTGAAAGGTGGTCTTTGGAAGTTTTGTTTATGTGGGGGTACATAAGTGGAATTTTGCTGAGGTTGCATGTGCTGTGGGTTTTGAACATTCTGGCTTGTCCACCTCAAGTTGGGATGGACATTATTATTATTTGGATCATAGAAATTGTTCCCACGATAATGCTGAAAAGCGGCACATGTTTCATTAGATGAAGTACAGAACTTTGACACATGCCCTTCTCCACCGCACCTTTCACAAGCAAAGGGTCCGTCCTGAACGGCGTTCACCTGGTAGATTCCTCCCTTGCTTCCACTCCCAAGATCGAGCTTTCCTGCAGCCTCAAATTTTTCCAACTTGGCTGTTAAGGCCTCAATTGCTGACAGGTTGTACTCGTTTTTCCTCTGATTTCCTCTGGAAGTACCATGCTCAGCACGGTGCACAGCAACATCTTCTATTAACTTGAGACCCTTAGTCTCTCCTGAATTATCTTGGAATCTCCCATTAGCTGCAGCATCTAAGTAGGCCCTGTTGTCATCATAGAGGCCATTGTAGAACTGGTTGCAAAGAAACCATTGTTCGAATTCGTGATGTGGTATGGATCGAACAAGTCTCTTGAACCTGTCCCACGCCTCGCTAAAGTCTTCATTGGGACCTTGCTTGAAATTGGTGATCTGCGCTCTTAAAGCATTTGTCTTTGATGCAGAGTAATATTTCCTGTAGAATGCTAAGGCTAAGGTGTTCCAATCCGTAACTCCCGCAGCAGTGCGGTCAAGGTCTCTGTACCACTCTCTCGCAGAGTCCCTAAGGGAGAAGATAAACATGGTCTGTTTAATCTGGTCCTGCGTCACTCCTTCTGGGGGTGCTATAGAGCATATGTAATCTGTGAAGATTTCAATATGTTTAGCAGCATCCTCATTGGCCGAGCCTCCAAATTGGTTTCTTTCAACCATAGTAATATAGGCAGGCTTGGCCTCGAATGGCTTCCCAGTACCTGCAGGTAAAGTGAACCCTTTGTATAGGTCCTTTGCCTGAGGCATGGAATGACTGGCAATAGTAGCTTCCTCTGTCATGTTCTCTTCTTCTTTAGGAAAAACTGGAAAGTAGGTAAAAGGTGGTGTTTTTGGTGAAGGTGGATTGATGGGTGAATTTGGTTGTGAAGGTGGTGTTTTTGGTGAAGATGGTGGTAACTCGAAAAGGTCTTCTTGAAATAAAGAGGATGGTGACCCTCCCTTTTGATTTGCTAGAATTTGCTTTCTTCTTTCCCTAAGAGTCCTCTCAATTTCGAGATCAAGTGGTAGGAGTTCTCCTTGAACTGACCTGCGCATAAGAGGAAACTACAAGAAAAAGGTGAGAAGGTTTAAGGAACAAAAAGTTCCTTAAACAAAGAGAAACAAAAACAAAAAACAATAAACACTGGCGTCACCTCCCCGGCAACGACGCCAAAATTTGATGCCCGTCGTTGAGGGTACCAAAGATAAAATTTATAATTCCTAACTTTAACAATAGATAGTGAAAGTCAGGGTCGAACCACAAGGAGGTGGGGAATGTTTATTGTCTTAATGTTAATGTTTTAAGGTAACAAATTGGGGGTTTGATTGTTGATTTCTATATCTAAAGCAAAGATTAAAATAAAACAAGAATTAAAAGATGAGAGCAAAATATAATAAAAGAGGATGCTAGGATGTTTGGGTAATAAATAGCTAAGGTAAAGTAAATCATAAGGTCAACATGTATTGCAGTCGCGTAAGGGGGTGTAACATATCTTTTTAGGTCTATGCTACCTAATAGCTCCTTTCGGCCTGTGCTATTAGTTCCTAGGTCTCACAATTATTGGGTGTCAACAATAAGGGTGATTCCTAAATTCCAGGTCACATACCTTTCAGCCTTGAGTAACCTATCCGTCTTAAGGTGTAAACCAATGCCCTTCCCGTATCTTTCAATCTTGGGTAGGTCATTACTAACATCCTACAAGTCTCCTATTGGTCTCATTGCAGGATATTATAATTGACAAGAAAAGACGAAATAAGAAAACATACGCGAGTGGTCGACCGACCGGCTACTCCAGTCGGCCGACCACGGCCTCGGTCGACCGACCGACTATTCCAGTCGGCCGACCGTGGTCCTGCTACAAGTCGGTTTTTCGGATTTTATTTACCTCTGCATATTATCCCCTACATCCTAACATATGAAAATTAGCTACTCATGACTGTTAAGACGATTGTAAAATTGGGAATAAACATGGAAAACATAGTAAATGATCTAAGCATGCAAGATTCAATAAAGCTTGGGATTCTAACTTAACAATTGTAATAAAAACAAGAACTATAATAAAAACTAGATTAAAGAGTAATTACCACAATTGGAATTGGGGCAGAAAGAAACTAACTTTATTGAATGCTTGAGAATTCTTGAATAATGATAAAAGATGAACTAGATGGTAAAAGATTGAATAAAAGATACTAAGGATTGATAATAGATATCAAGCATAAATATGAAAAGCATACCTAACCCTAATCACAAGATTTGTTTATATAGGGTAAAAACTAAGAGTTTCCTAATAATTCTAATTCTACTTTATTTCCGAAAAAGAATCGCATGGGCTTCGTTCTGGTCGGCCGACCCGTTTGGCTGGTCGGTCGACCGCTTCTTGCTGGACTTCTCTTATTTCCGGCCTTTCTTGGAAATTGGGCTTTATGAAAATCAGGCCTGGTCGGCCGACCCGTTTAACTGGTCGGTCGACCGCTTCTGTACGGAAATCTTCGGATTTTCTTCTGTTTTGACTCTTGGTACTTGATTTTGACTCCAGTTGACTTTCCATTTATTCCTTAATTAAGCAAAAGACTTGAGGATACGAATTTGGTGCCAAATCGTCTCTTTTCCGCATAAATCTGTAAAAGTGCATAAAAATACGAAAGTACACAATTTGTGGGAAATAAAGGCTAAAACATAGTAAATGAGCGACCAAATACGTGTAAAAATAGATGTAAAACATCATAAAATAGACACGTATCAGTTTGACCCAAATTCGTATAAGGATCAATCTATGAGTTCTCATGTGATTAAGTCGGTTGTTCCATCTGAAATCTTGCAAGTTCAAAAGATGCAAGCTCCTGACTATATCATAATAGATCGAATTCTTCGCTTCCTTGATATGCCTTTACGGGCAGAGAGGGAGTTTGGACTTATTCGAAGTACCGAGAAGAATACACTTAATCTTGAGAATAGGAGCAATAGGAAGCATGAAAGGAGAAACGGTAAAGGAAAGGGTAAAATGACATCCATGAACACATCATCTTCAAAAGTTGAAAATAAATGCCATTATTGCATGAAGATAGGGCATTGGAAACGGAATTGTCCAATGTATTTGGCCGACCTAAAGCTTGAAAAGTTCACCCTTTTGGTAATAATTATTGTTTAAACTCATGTTATAAGATTAACCTTTGTATAATGATACAAGTTGTTAATATTAACCCTTTTTTAATTGTTTTAAAGGGACTCCTTCCAAGATCTAGGGCAAGGAGAAAGGAAAGGAGAGCTTGAAGCTCATTCCATGGATGGCTATGGTAGCATCCAAGATTGAAGACATGAAGAGCATGGCTCTAATTTTCATTTGATGTCTTCTTTCTTTTGCATTTTAATTTAAGAACTTGGTATTTCTTGTACGACAAGAATATTATTGAAACAATGGTTGTAATAGTGGTGACTTGGTTTTCAACCCAAGTCATCCTTTTGTTCTTAATCAAACATGTTTGGTTGTTTTAAAATGCTTTTATAACATGAATTGATACGATTTTCATAGATCGTAATAAAGTACCTTGAATGATTCAACGTACGGAAGAAATGATAGGATCATTATAAAAGTAATACGACTTACTTAAAAACGAGAATTGCATCCCGTGAAATACTTCAAATTCAAACATAAGAACATCAGTTCATTATAAGATTTTCACCTTAAATGAAAGAAAATGTTAATATCTCAATACTCACATAATTCTTTATCCAATACATTGTTGACGAGCGAAAATGCTATCCTTCTTAAATAACGGTTATTTTAAAGGATAGAGTGGGAGAAATTCTACGCCCGCAAACCAATGAAATAAACATAGGATCTTAGAGAAGAGTCCTATAAGGAGTCCTTAAGAAGAACTCTAAAAGATTGGATAGAAGAAACTACGAGAGGACACAGAAGAAACTACGCGAGGACACAAAAGGAAATGTTCCATATGTTGTCATTAGTTCCTAGAGAGGATAAAAGGAACCGTGAGTGTTAACAGAAGGAAATCGTTTCCATGATGTTAATGTTTCTGTTTTATAAAAATAATAAAGGAGAAATCGTCTCCCGTTCTCATGATAATACTAAGATTCTTTCCGTGGGAAAGAAAATCAAAATGAAATGTTCATTACGAGTTGAGAAAATGTTTGAAGTAAATCAAAATGAAATGTTCATTACGAGTTGAGAAAATGTTTGAAGTAAATCAAAATGAAATGTTCATTACGAGTTGAGAAAATGTTTGAAGTAAATCAAAATGAAATGTTCATTACGAGTTGAGAAAAATGTTTGAAGTAAATCAAAATGAAATGTTCATTACGAGTTGAGAAAATGTTTAAAGTGAATCAAAATGAAATGTTCATTATGAGTTGAGAAGATGTTACCTAATCACTATGAAGATAGTAGGAGTTATTAAACTATAAGATAGTAATATGGAATTCAGTGGGAGAAAAGTTATTAAGGAAACGAAACCTACCATTTAGAGAGAATGGTGATTCTTTAAAGGTTAAAGAATATAAGGTTTTCAATTCTAGATGAATATATGTTAAGAACATACATCATAAGTGAGTTTATTATATGATAATGAAACGTCACCGATGAGTTAACAAGGTTTGGATTTGAATCCGAGATATGAAAATGTTAATTCATATAACCTTGATCAAAATGCCATAAGTTGAAATAAAGCCCTATTTCGATATAAGTTTCTCGAGGAGAACTAGTAGATCGAATTTAGGTAAACTACAAAATAAATTCGAGTACAGTATGACTATGTTCATATGGATGACATGTCATAAGTTTTAGGAAAATAGTGGGAGCTTCCTTAAAGTAAGGAGACTCGAGTCGAGTATAAAAGACTTGAAGTGTACTTGAATTAGATCATATTATACAAGATAATATGAGTCAAAAGGAAACCGAAATTTGTAGGTTTAAAAGATGTGAAGATAGGGTATATTCACATAACAAACCATTAATACAAATTGATGTATGATCATCAAAGATTGTTTATGTGGAGCAACAATATCGTATTGATTATTCGCACATAACAATCACTCTTATCGTTTGAGTTATTATTATAAATATTAACTCACAATTTATACTTTGTGAAATCCAAATGGGTTGTAAGAGACAATTTGAACCCCATAAGTGAACTGGATTAACTTAGTATAGCCCATAGTCGCTTGTATGAGGTGACGTCTCAAAGCGACTACAATGTGAGGCGATTGATGGCAAGTTCAAGTGTCATAGAGCCATATGGGATGACTAGTCGATCACATCGGCAGACTGTGTAACACTCTGTTGGGCATTTAGTGACCGCTTATAGAGTTCTGGAAATTTTATAATTAGCCTGGTCGTGGCGAGAGCTACTATATTATTCACATAAGTCGATTCTTAGACTTGAGACTGTTCGCCCAAGGTGGCACAGTTCAGATTGACTTTGATTTTAGCTCTACGATCAACCGTTAAATGGGGTCAAATGGGCTTCTTTTGGGTCATGATGGACTGTGTTAGTCAAAGGGAACAGTAAGATAGGAATTGTCCAGTCCCTCATCGGGGTTGTCTTAAATCTCAGGGCCACTCGAGGAGAAGTTTAACTGAAAATGCGTGGCCACGCTCGGAAGATATCTATGGTAGATAATTCCGGTCAAAGCAGTTAAATCTCCAGATCGAGAAAACCACTCAAGATATGATCAAATGCAAGTACGACCTGGAAGACACCTTGCATTGAGTGGGAGATGACGTAATAGGACAAGAGAATTGGTGACGCACACTTGTCGAGGACAAGTGGGAGATTGTTGGGAAATGTGTCCTCAACAATAGTGCGATCACGACAGTGATAAAAATCATTGTCATAAATCTTTTGAAATGAATATGCAAGGGACGATCCAATATTGATTTAGTCAACTGACCAACATTAATCAGGTAATGATTGGCTGACTAGAGTTTAACATTACTGTCGTATGACGGTGGTGGTCAGTTGATCCCTTTAGGTCACACCTATAGGACTAACCCCTTAAACGTATATTGATTAATTGTATAGGATACAGATTGATCGATATTCTTGAAACCGTATATTGAGAAATTAGAGGTTGAATCTTAAGGTAAGATTTATATTTGAAATTGAAATGTGTCAATTGTCAAATGTTAATTGATATTTATGAAATATCGAAATTAGTATAATGAATGGTTCATGGTTATGACAAACGTTGTTAATATATCGTATCGACGATTATTACGATAACCATATGTTGGGACAGTGATTTCGAATCACTCAATAATTTGTTAAATGTGATTTAATTAATTTAGAAATATTATTTACGTGATAAATTTATATTTTAAATTAATACAATTGTCATGTTACATAAGATGTAACGTAATTGTACAAATTATAAAACGTAAAATGAAAGTGCATTTTACGTTTATAAGTGCCGTTTTGGTGATAATGTTTTATGGGTTGAAATATGGAATTAATACCCTAAAAACATATTGAGTAAATAGCCTCAATACCTAAGGTCATGTGCAAGACACAAATTGACTCTTTCACTACCCTAGACCTTGTGTCTCACGGCTAAACCCAACCCCAACCATCCCATTCTATAAATATGTAGTAATACACATATTCTATGACTAATGAAAAACCTAGCTTCTTTCTAGTGTGAGAAAGTTTATTACAACCTCAATAATATTATCTTCATAATATTATCTATAATACTACTATTAGTATTAGTATACGGTTTTAACCTAAATCCGTCTCCTAGCTCGGGTTCGGTTTTTGGTTCGATTTAAGGGTAGGTCTTGGTGCTCACTCATTGGAGGCAAGCTTACTTGGTTGCTCTTGGAGGATCGTCCTTAGCATATTTCGGACCGGTTGTAAGAATACGATTCTCATTATTTCCGCTTTTATTTTGCATGCATAAGATTAGATCGTTTAAACTAAATTAATATGAGATTAATTAGTAAATTTAGTAAGACTAATAACTTGAACTAGCTAGTATGACTACCTCGAGTTCCAACATTAACAAATTAGGGTTTTGATTTTTTTTTATTTGAAATATTTATATAAAAATACGTGTAAGTAATGTATGGTTTTATAATGTGTGATTTTTAATGTATGGTTATAAAATGCAAACAACAGTGTAATGTATGATTTTGTATAGTTTTTATTTACGTAATTGCTTATTCATGTACGAGTTTTACTCATTCATGAACTTTTTTTCATTACTTTTCCATTCTATACCCTTTGGCTAAAACAAAAAAAAAAACTCTCTCTAATTCTCTCCTCCACAAAATTAATCAAAATTTTCAAATCCGTCAAAACCACACAACTATGGATGCTAGTTCTCGTATCGATCAAATAATAATTCTAATCTCTATCTTTATCAATTATATTATATGAAATTAAAAAATTGATTTAGACTAATTAAATTAGAGTTTCTTTAAATCGTTTTCTGTTTTGTTCATTTTTTTTTTCCTTATTCTTCTTTTTTCGATTGTTATTTGGATTGAATCCTATCACAATAATATTAGATTTGTAGGATATACAATTAGAGAACAAATTGATATCACATAAAGTAAACTAATCAATAAATTGCTAGTCCTCGTAGCTTTACATCAATGGATTTACAATGGCATTGAAATTCGCATAAAGTGCATACCCAGAAGGAGTTGTACAATGACTTCAATGGATTGAATCTCCATTCTTCATCTTCTATCAAGTTAAAAAAATTCAACTTCTTAGCGAATGGAGACCGGGAATAGGGGGAAAATATTAAAGGAACTGCCTTTAAAGATGCTTGAAGAAAACCTAAGATAGCTTTTATAGTTAAGGGATGAAAAACTAACTTTTAATGGAACGAATCCTATTCATGAGCTATATTCCGAAAAAAGTTAACTTTTAGTTAGATAAAATAAAATTCGGCTATAAGTTGAAGTTTTAAAGAAATACTCACAAAAGGCGTGAGATTTAATTAAAAAAAATGTTAGTTTTGAAAAAAATGTATAGAAAGGAAAAAAACTTGATTTAACCTTAGGAATTATAAAAAAACTAACGATTATATTTTTCTATCGTGGATACATAATGATAAATTCAGAGTAAATTACAAATAATTTTCTTATATAGTTAGTTTTTTTTTTTGAAATATCTCTCTTTTATAATTTTTTACTTAAATTACTCTTTTATGAAACTTGTTTTTCGATAAATCAATGCCTTTTCGCCGAAGCTAGATTTATTTTTTATAATTTGATTGATTTATCCTTCTTTTAACGTAATCCCTACATGGGTACTATGTTTTGACAATCTGTGACATTTTTTGAGATCTCTCTCTAATAATAATACACTCAAATCATGCACTTTGAACAAAGAAGAATCAAACATAACCTCGTCGTTTTATCTTATTTTAACGAACAAGATATTGAGTAATCGGACAGAATAATAATTTAACATCTTATATAAGTGAAAAATGAAGGAAATAAGGAATTTTGGCAAGAAATTTTAAACTAAGTCTCATTTTAGTGATGAAGAGGCATTTATTTGTATAAAAAAACATGTTTTAAATGAAAGCTATTTGAATAAAAATTTATTAAAAGAGGAGTTGCTTATATAACGGAGGTATTTATGATTTACTCTAAATTTAATTTAGAAAGTATCCTAACGATTTCTTTATCGTGAAAATTATGAAAAAAAATGTAATTCAAATAGCATATATTATAAAAAACACTATGAGAGAATTCTTGTTATCAAAATTTAGAGTAATTTTTGTTTTACAATAGACGTTGTAAGACTATGATAATTTTTCATCTATCTAAAAGAATACGATAATTTTTCATCAAATACTTATATTTTGAACTCGATGTTTGAATAAATGAAAATAAAAAATACCTTCAAATAAAGTAGGATTTAAAATCGTGTAAGTAACATAATCATTATAAGAACTTTAAAAGAGATACAATCAGCTAAAACAAATGAACCCGAATATACCTTCAAAAATGGATCGACCCAAATAATTTTGATGGGTTTGAATTCTCCAGTACACATAGATGATATAAAAATAACACACTCAACATATTTCCAAATCCAAAATGAGTTGACTCTAGTTTAAACATGCTTAAAATCGTTGGCACCTTATTGGGGAGACCATTATCATTTTCATGTGAATTTAAATAGTATTGTTAAAATAATGATGATTTAAGTTTATAATGTCCAAAGATAATTATATGATTCAATAATTGATCAATAAAAACCAATATTTATTTGCTTAAAGAAATTTACTCCATATTCTTATTACGGGGCCTCGTTATTTGAAATGTCTAGACAAGTCCACCACTTTTGTTAACACTCCTTTGGTGAGATCCAT
This sequence comes from Silene conica, assembly GCA_029255685.2. NCBI lineage: Eukaryota > Viridiplantae > Streptophyta > Magnoliopsida > Caryophyllales > Caryophyllaceae > Silene > Silene conica. Next base: position 16,918,224 of record CM055313.2, on the reverse strand, counting down.
AGTCCTTTTATCTCGCTTTTATTGTTCCCTTTTTTATTTTAATTTTTTATTGTTCCCCTTTTTATTTTAAATGGTTTCAAAAATAATGATGAAATACTAATTCTACCCTTGAAATTAAAGGGGATGGGACATATCATTGGGATGAAAAGGGTGATAGGTTAATTATCTTGAGGCAATACTAAAGGTTTACTAATTTTCCTTACTAATTCTAAAATAGGGGAATAAGTATGGAATAAAACTTTAGAAGGAAAGGGACAATAAAATAAAAATGGGATGAAAGGAGTACCATTTTTGCCTATAACTTTTCCTATATAAATAGCACAATGTAACATGTAATTTTCTCATATACATCTAAGCCTAAAATTCCGTTTGTTTATTTCTAGTTTTTTAGTCATGGTGAAGCCAACAAGTAGGGGAAGGAAAAAAATCGTCATGAAGAAAATTAAGAACAAAACCCACCTGGGTGTGACATTCACAAAGCGTCGGAGTGGTATTTTTAAGAAGGCTAATGAATTAGTCTCCTTTTGCGGCGCTCAAATTTCAATCCTTATGTTCTCCCCAGGTAAAAAACCTTATTCTTTTGGTCACCCTAATGTTTATGCTGTGCTTGATCGACTTCTTGGTTATGACATAAAGCCACGAAGTATGGATGCCGCTGCGGACAACAAATTAAGTGACAAATTTCAGAAGGCTAAGATTGATGCATTTAATGAGCAACTTAAAGAGCTGGAGAGACAAGTCGAGGTTGAGAAAAAGACTGCTAAAGAGTATAAGGAGCACGTTGTAGAAGGTAATATTATTGCCATGATGCCCAGGGAGAAATTAACAAAGCCGCAATTGTTGGGACTGCGTGACATGGTTAAGGAGTTCAAACTTAAACTTTCTTCTGCTATTCTCAATCGAGTTTCAGGTGAACACTCCAACAATTTGAACAATAACTCGTTTGAGGCCAACTTTAGTTAATTTTTCTGATAAAGCAACAACTTTGGTTCGAATAATGTTTTATCATGAAACTTTTAGAATTACATTTCTATGGTTACATCAATTATTAAATTATATTATATATTTTATGAACGCTCATTTTCATCAGATGATTCATGCTCATGTGATTATGAATCTCACGTTCCATCTTTTTCTAATTTGCACCGTTGGTTGAGCTGAGTCGTTGAGGTATTAACTATTCAACATAAGCGTCTATAATACCTTCTTACTTTTTATACTATCCTCCGTTTTTATATAATGTTCCCATTTGTTGAATATATGAATGTAGTATTTTAATAAAATGGGTACATTATATAAAAATGGAGGAAGTATCTTTTAAATACCGTGTTACAATATTATTTGTCAAAATTAATAAGATTTGTTGTTGATTGTCATTACAAAATATATTAGAATTTTGTAATTGCTTGTATTTTGAGTTTTGATATTTTAGCTTTCAAATTTCGATGTCTCAGTATGCAGTGTATTAGTTGTAAGCGCGTTGATTGTTTTAGAATATAATAGACATTTGAAGTAATAAATACAAGATTTTATCAATATCTATATTCAAAAAGACAGTGAGCTTAACGCCACGCTTCCCACAAAGTGATATATTAACTTTATTTGTTTCATGTGCACACGGTCAGTCATAAGTTAAGGTGCGTATTTTCATCAATATATATGGATATGAATAAAATGGACATACTAGTTGAAGAACTCAATAATTACATCAATTATCTTTTTCTAATGAGTAACACCAGATGAATGAACTCAATTATCATTTTTATTGTAGTTAAGGATTTGAACTTTCAAAGTATATAGTTAAGAACTTCACTACCAAAATTCACCCATCTTGTCAATAACTTTGGATAATCTCCTACTTTAGAATTCAAAAATTGTACTCCATCTTATTCAGCCTATTCTTCCCTCTTTCCTTATTAACGATAGTCACGTTTTCTTCTCTCTTTCCTTATTTGGTAAGTTTTGGGCTGCTAAATGACCCTGGTATCCTTGTAATGTTTTCTTTTTTTTTTTTTTTTTGGTAACGAGGGAACCCGCAGCCGCTACCTTCGGTGCGCACTGGGTAAACCCGCGGGTATATGTAATAGCCTGCAAACCACATACACCAGGTAAACCACCCGAGGGTGACAGGCTCGAAGTCTATTTAGGCATGGACTCGGGCCAAGAATGCTCCACAAGATTTTGCTCTTGGGGAGGCTTGAACCCGGGTCTCCTGGGAATTTCACCCAAGTTTTAACCACTAGACTCCACCCTTGCGGGCTTGTAATGTTTTCTTAGTTACAAGAAATGCCACTCCCCTGGCCCACTCTTACCCACTCCCAATACACTTATTATTTCTTTAATACATTCTCTTTCCTACATACAAGTCAAAGTGTACCTTTTATTATTTTTTTAATACATTTTCTTAAAAATTGTGATTTGGGGTAGGGGAAGTTTAGGGTGAATTGGAGGGAGTACTTGTTTTTCTTATACCGTACAATATTATTTTATTTTGCTATTAAACAATTAATGCATTGAATCTCTCCTCACCTTTCTCCCATAGCCTACCAAAATAACAAACTCTATAAATAAATGTTACTCCCTCTGAGTTATTATGATTGTTCTTATTTCCCTTATGATACGAGTTTAGTGATTGTTCCTATTTTCGTTTTTGATAACTTTTTTGTGGTCCAAAATCAATTGGGTGTGGGGTAGGTTGTTTTGTCTGGTTTAGAATCATTTTCTTATTTTTTGTGTATAAAGCAAAAGGAACAATCATAGTAACTCGGAGGGAGTATATATTACTATTTGGGATGAATTCCTTCTGATAGTGTTTTGAAACGCGAAATTGATTTTATTTTCCCGATTTCAATTGTAGAAATCAATATGTTTGAATTTAACTCCAAATTCAATTCCAAAAGTTCGTTTAGGTAATCCATGGAATTGGAATTGGAATTGGAATTGGTCAAGATCATCGAATTTTTTTCAATTGAAAAAAGGTAATATTGTCACGGAAAGTATTTGCGGTCGGAAAAAATATCATAAATAAAATATTTCAATGAAATTTGCATAAAAAAGGTAAAATAATGATGGAATTGAAAAGACTACTATATTGTAGGAATTTGAGAGGCTCACATTTTAACTACATGAGAATTCATAAGAACTTGGGTCCAATTTTAATTTCTCATTCTAGTGATTCTCAAAAACAAAAATGTCTTAATTATAAATTTCAATTTCAATTTTACATTTCCAAAAACACCATTTTTTTCGTAAACCAATATCATTGTAAAACGATAAAATGGATAAATTATCTTTGTTACATAAACATTGCCCATTCTGTAATGTGCACATTTATTTTATTTTTTTTGAGGAAAAAGGCTCAAGCCTTACTTCATTAAAGATAAATCAAACGCTACAGCAGAAGCTACCTCCGGCGGTAAAAACTCCGACCAAACCGACTTACCCACAATTCTAGGAACAAGATGCGCTAACGAATGAGCCACGGTATGGTTTGCTCGACGCGTGAACGACCAAATAACTGAAACAAAAGACCTACAACAACTAAGAATATCAGAAATGAAAACAGAAAACAAGCTTCGTCCGCTATCCCTCCGCTTAAGAGCTTCGATGACCTGAAGACAGTCACTTTCAATCACCACCTTATCATGACCCTTACGCCTTGCTTCGTGGAGTCCTTCCAAGATCGCCGCCGCCTCCGCTATATGGGGTTCCCATTCCTCATCCTGCACATGCGAAAAACACCACTCCACCGTACCCTCCACTCCGCGGCAGACACCACCCAAGCTGATCCCGATACCCTTCTGCACCCCCGCGTCAACATTAACCTTTACAAATCCCAACGGAGGTCCCTCCCAGCACGGCCCCTGTAGAGTCCCCAGCCCCTCAAGCCCCACTCCAGAATCAGCCGCCCCTCCCAAGCTCGCAACCCCTTCACTTATCACATCAACAACCCGTTTGATAACACTTCCCGCATCTGCACGCCACTGCTCGAACAGAACCTTATTCCTATGCTCCCACAAAGCCCAACATCCCACCATGAACTTATCCATATCACGCCTATCCAGTTCTCTCAGCCGAGCCTCCATCCAGTCGCGGCTGGAACCCCCCCTACGTCCCTCTTCCTCCTCCAAACCCAACCCCAACCAAACACATTTGGAGAACACACAATCACGAAATAAATGTAAGCTATGCTCAAATTCAGACCGACAAAAAATACATAAAGAAATGTTACCTCGGGTTCGAGACGCGATGTTTGCTCCGGTTGCAAGGGCTTCATTACATAGTTGCCAACAGAAAAGTTTCACGCGTGGCCAAACCGGGATTTTCCAGAGCCTATGCCAGAGCCACTTCTCCCTCTCCCAGGACGGCACCTCACTCGAGCACAGCCCCTCCCCACCCATCAGTAGCCGGTATGCGGACTTAACCGAGAATACGCCATCTTTCGTACCACTCCAATACCAATTATCGACCGGCCTCCTATGACTAAGGGGAATATTTTTAATCCGTCGCGCATCTATCGGTTGAAAAAGCTCATCTATCAAAGGCCCATTCCAGCCCCTAGCATCCATAATATCACACACCCGCATCACTTCCCGACCTGGAGAACACGGCGACAGAATCCGCCCCGACCTGTGAGCGACAACCACGGATCAGACCAGATACGCGCGGTCTGTCCGTCCCCAATACATATGCGAAACCCGTCCACCAGCGCCCTCCTAGCTTCGATAATGCTACGCCAGGTGTAGCTGGGATTGAACCCAAGCCCCGCGGTCTCAAATTCCTCATGCGGGAAATACCGAGCTTTCATTATACGAGCCCATAGACACTCCTTATCCGTGATCAGTTTCCACACCTGCTTCCCCAAAAGAGCTAAATTAAACTTGTGAAAATCTCGAAACCCCAAACCACCCAAGCTCTTCGGCCTACACATCCGTTTCCACGACACCCAACTAATGCCGCGCTTGCCTTCTTCATGCATGACCCCACCAAAACCGAGAAACTAAAGAACGGAGCTCCTCACAAAAATTAACGGGAATTTTGAACACACTCATAACATAGGTAGGAAGAGAATTGGCAACCGCCTTTATAAGAACTTCCTTACCAGCCCTTGACAATAATTTTCCCCGCCAACCGTTAAGCCGTTTACTTAGTTTATCCCTGAGTAAATTGGTGAGACCTCTTTTCGACCGACCCACAACCGTAGGCAAACCAAGATACCGATCATGCTCCTCAACTTCAGTCACACATAGCCTATTCGCCAAGTTACTTCGGAGCTGCAGCGGGACACCTTTACTAAAGGAGACCGTAGTCTTCTCACGACTAACTAGCTGACCCGACGCGTCCTCGTACGATTTCAGAATCCCATTAATCACCTCAACCTCCTCCACCGTAGCCTTCGCAAAAAAGATACTGTCGTCAGCAAACAACAGATGAGAAATGGCTGGAGCATTCGGCACCACCCGAATCCCATGAAGTGAATTACGTACCACCGCATCTCTCAACATGCTAGACAGAACCTCAGCACAAAGGATAAACAAATAGGGAGATAACGGGTCCCCTTGCCGTAATCCCCTAGACGGACGGAAAGAATGAGTAGGACTCCCATTAATAAGAACAGCAAAGGACACCGTAGACACACACGCCATAACCCGCGTGACCCAACCCCTATCAAACCCCATAACTGTAAGCACACGTTCGAGAAAAGGCCACTCAATCCGGTCATACGCCTTCGCCATATCGAGCTTCAACGCCATAGACCCTCTAGTCTTGTTCGAGTGCTTCATGTAATGGAAAGCTTCGAAAGCAATTAAAACATTATCAGAAATATTCCGACCCGGAGTAAAGGCACTCTGGTTCTCAGAAACAATCTCACTTAAGAACAACTTCAGTCGGTTAGCCAGAACTTTTGAAACAAGCTTGTAAGCCACATTGCATAAGCTGATCGGTCTGAAATCGCTTATCTTGTCCGGGGCTTTTTTTTCGGGATAAGAACAATGTTGGTTTTATTGAGCATTTCTGGAGACACAAGACCACGAAGAATACCAAGCACTGTATCCGTCACAATAGGACCCACTGAACTCCAATAAGTTTGGTAAAAGAGACCATTCATCCCATCCGGTCCCGGCGCTTTAAGGGGATGCATCTGATTGAGAGCCGACACAACTTCCTCCTCACTGTAATCCTGAGATAAAATTTCGTTCATATCACTCGTGACCCGGCTACCGAGACACCCAACCACATCGAAATTCAGAGGCCTGTACGAGGTAAATAGCGCCTGAAAATAGCTTAAAGCCGTCTGCGAAATATGCTCCTCCGACTCACACCGAACTCCGTTGTCATTAACAATGCTAGTAATCAAATTCTTCCTCTTTCGCTCCCCGGCACGAATATGAAAAAACTTAGTATTACGGTTGTTTTGGTAAAATTTCTACCGGGTCAAGTTTATGTGATGCGGGTCAAAGTGTCAACCAATATAAAGATTTACGTAAAGAGCGAATACGAAAATTAAAGAGACAACGACGCAAGAGGTTTTTGGTGACGCGGAAAAACCCGTTGAGGGAAACAACCGCGGGGGGAACGGAATCCCACCAATATTTTTACTATGATCGAAGGTTTTCACTGTTGGGGACGGATTACAAGTATTTTGCGAAAGTAGTAGGGTTTTACAACGTGTGAACTGAATGAATAACAAATGCCCTAGTTTCTCGTTTTATAGCTGCGAAGTACTATCCAACTGATTCGGTTTCTGGTGCTGGAATGTGGGAGAGAATATAGGGGAATATCCTTTCAGGGTTTTGACCCATTCCCTTTCTCCAACAGCTCTTTTTCTGCTCTGGTCTGTGCCTGGTCTGCATCTGCTTTGCCCCTGATCTGCTCCTGGCGTTAGGCTGCTTAATTATCTTTTGGGCCCAGTAACGAGATGTGGATTTTTGGGCTAAACAATTTCCCCCAAATTTCAGCTTAACTTGGCTTCAATTGGGCTGGAATTTTACTCTGCTTCCAAGGCGTGCCTCTGGAATTCATACGGGTAGTTGAGGGTTGCTGACGATGCTCACGTAGGCTACCCACTAGGTGATTTTTCCAACCACCCATTTATGGTATGTCCCCTCAACTATTTCAACTTCCCACTTGCATTTCCTTTTTAACTTTTGAATTCAAACTTACCCTTTGTTTTTAACCGTTCATTTTTTGCTATAAATTGCCTTTCCATCCGACTTTTTCACTTTTACCATCTTCTCAATTCACTTCTTTCACCTACTTTCTCTTCTTCTCTTACTTTCTTTTTCACAGTAAAATTTGTTTACCTCAACCTTCGAAGTTTTATAATGTCTGCCCCTAGTTCGTCTGCTGTTACTCCTGCTGGATGCTCTTCTGGATCCTCACCTGCGCTGGGGGTCTACTCTGGTCCCTTTCCATCACAGAGACTGTTGGCCCCTAGACATCTCTGTGATTCAGCCTTTGATGAGTCCCACGCAGCTCTAATCAAGGTCAGGTTCGGCTTCCCGGACGGGGTTGTCTACCACTTCCCCCTCGCCGGTGAGAAGGCGGACTTCGCGAGGGAAGGGTGGACCTGTTTTTATGAATACCCCTTCCGCTTGGGTCTGAGATTCCCGTTTCCTGATCTTATTGTTGATTTCCTGAAATTGACTAAATTAGCCATGTGTCAGGTTGCTCCTCACGCATGGCGTATTCTGCTTAGCATATGTGCTCTGAACCGAGAGCGTGGTTTGAACATTGGGCTGGCGGATCTTGGCCAGTGGTTTAACCCACGCTCTTTGGGTCATTTCCAGTGTACAATTCGTGGTCATGATAACATGCCTTCTGCTATTGTCTTTCCCACTACTCCGGATGATAGTAAATGGTTCACCCGTTTCATTTTTGTCAAAATTGATACGTTGCCTTCCTCTCCTGATTATATTTTCTCTGCATGGCAGCCGATTGAAGGTATAGTTTCTATTCCGGGTTTATTTCTTGCCTTTTGCCTTTGATGTTTTGTTCTCGTTTTGACAGCTGGCGTGTTTTTCCAGGGCCTAGCCTGGCAAAACTTCCTGAGTCTGCGGATCCTGCTACCTCGAAGGCCAAGCTACTGGACCTTCCTGCGGAGGAGAGGTCTTTCTCTAGGCTGGTCCAGGATTCTGCTGCTCCGGCGGCGAAGAAGGAGGGTATGGTGTCTTTTCTGTTTTGGTTATCTTCTCGAGCAGGGTTACACTTAACCTGTTCTGATTTTGCGTTTGTTTGATTTTCCAGGCAAGGCCAGGGTTGATGTGAGCAGAGTTATGCAACTGCGCAGAAAAAGATTTACTCCTGGGGACGCGGGGTCCTCAAAGAAAAAGAAGGTTGAGATTGTTGAGGGGAGCCCTGCTGGAGCTGGGTCCCAGGCTGCCCCGATTGAGGTTGATACTCTTGATCCAGTCCAGGAGTCGGTTCCTGAGACTTCTTTTGTTGATCCGTCCCCTCTTGAGATCCCTCCCACCATTCCTACTCCTGGCTTTAAGCCTATACTAGAGCAGCTGCCTCGGACATTTTCTGGAGAGTGCTCCTCTCCTCCTCTGCAGCTAGAGATTCCTGGAGGTTTTGGAGGACTTAAGACCAAGCTCTGGCCTACTCTGAACTCTTTGCTATTCCCTGCCTCTGCCTCCATCTTGAAGAAGCGTCCTTTTCAGGACCTGACTAGACATGCTGCAGAGGTTTCTTTTGAGGTAGGCTCTTTTCTTTGGTTTTCTCTCTCTCTCTTTTTTTTTTTTTTTTTTTTTTTTTTTTTTTTTTATCTGATCTGGTTTGGTGTACTCAGGCTTTGGAGCTGGCATTGTGCACCAATCAACAGAGTGAGGCGTTGCTGGCGGATTTTCAGCGTATGAAGGCGGCTCATGATGATGCTGTGGAGAGGATGCAGGAGATGGCGGTGAAGCTGAAGTCGGAGGAGATCTTGAGGGCGAATCTAAGGCAGGCTGTTGAGCGCTTTCGTCGGGAGATAAGTATGGGCCAGGAAAAGCTTAAGGCTCAGGAGGAAGCCTCTCAGAATCAGTTGGCCGCAGCTCAGTCTAAACTGGAGCGGGCCTTAGCCTCAGAGGCTAATCTGGTTCTGAAGGTAGAGGCCCTGGAGCACAAAAAGGATGGTCTGCAGAAAGCTTTGATCGAAGCTGTTTCCTATACTGCTGCTGAGACCCGGATTAATTGTGTTAAGGAGTTCCAGGAGGGTAGTCATACTACCTGGGACCTGTCTGCTCTGGAGGAGGCCTTTGCCGCAGATTTCCCTGATGGCCTGACCATCTGCTTTCGGACGATGAAGAAGAGGGTATGGTGGGGTCCCAAGATGCTGGAGAGGAGGTGTCCTCTGGCCCCACTAGTGCTAATGTTGCTGCTGCTGCTGGACCTGCTCCTGATGAGTAGGTTTTTTAAAATTTGTCTGCTGGGCCCTGTTATGGGCGTAAATATTTTGTTTTGTGAACTTTTGGTGCCCCTGCGTGGGCTTTTGTTGTAACTTTTTGCTGCTGGTCCGGGTGGACCAGTAAAAACAATGCTGCTTTGGGGCTGCCTTGGGCAGCCTTTCTTTTAATCGTATGACCCCCGTTGTATGGGGTTTTGTTCTATCTGTTGGTTTCTTGCCGTTTTTCTGGCGTTTTCTTTTGTACATGCATGTTTCGTTCGTGTTTGGCCATCGCTGTTTTGGTGTGTTGGCCTGGTGTTTTATATACCCATCCCTATACTGGGGTGCCAGGCTTGACTTAGGTTCTCCTGCGATCAGTGCAGATTTCCTCTTTAGGTCAGTCCACTAGGATAAGTAAATTCTGGTCCAGAAAATAAGTAATGAAATTTTTCCTTTTTAAAAGACTTAAAAATTGAAAAATGCACCAAGGTTTGAAATTACAAGACCTAGATTACTAAACTTAGGTTAAAAATATAAAGGCAAGATATCATTCTAAACTTAGGTTTATAAAAAATATAAAGGTAAGACAAAATTTTAAGCTGAACCAGAGTAAACTTTATACAGAGTAGAACCTGAGTCTAAGGAAGCTGCTCTGGTCTGGTGGAGGCACCTTTAGATGATATACTTTTTTAAGTGAAGTATATTCCATGATCTGGGTATCATTTCCCCTTCCATTGTCATTAGCCTGTAGGCCCCATTACCAACTATGCTCTTAACCTGGTATGGGCCCTCCCAGTTGTAAGCAAACTTTCCAGCTTGTCTGTTCTTGGTGTTCTGGAACACCTTTCTCAGGACCAGGTCTCCTACTTGCAGGGTTCTGATCCTGACATTTTTGTTGTAGCTCCGAGCCACCATCTGCTTGTATGAGGCCATTCTGACGTAGGCACTGGTCCTGAGTTCATCAACAGTGTCCAGGCTACTGGCCAATTCCACTTGGTTCTGGCCCTCAGTTATACACCCGTACCTGTTGCTACTTTTGGAGTAGTTCTGTCAGCCCATAGGCCCAGAGGAAGTTCCTCTGCCCATTTCCCTCCCATTTCTTGTAGTTTCTTTTTCATATTCTCAATGATGATTTTATTACTAGACTCAGCTTGTCCATTGGACTGGGGGTTCCTGGGGGTAGATTTCTGGAGTGATACATTCCACCCAGCACAGAAAGCCTCGGTTTTCTTCCCAATGAATTGGGAACCATTGTCACATATTATTTCTGAAGGTATGCCAAATATGGTGAATATATTGCGCTTAATAAAAGAGATGACCAGTGCTTCGGTGGTCTGGGTGAATGATTCTGCTTCGATCCACTTAGAAAAGTAATCTGTCATGGCTAGCATGTATAGCTTGTTTCCTGGTGCTCTGGGGAGAGGTCCCACAATATCCATCCCCCACTTCATAAAAGGCCATGGGGATATGATCGGGTGCAGAGGCTCTGCTGGTTGGTGATTGACAGATGCATGCCTTTGACAGGCGTCACATTTCCTCGCATACTCCTTCGCATCTTTGCGCATTGTGGGCCAGAAGTATCCCATTCTGAGGGCTCTATTGGACAGGCTTCTTCCCCCTGCATGATTTCCACAGTCTCCGCTGTGGAGGTCATGCAAGACTGTCTGCGCCTCAGTCTGGTCCTGCTAATGATTTCCGGAACAGGATTCCATCAATCAGTAGGAATCTGGAGGCCTTCATTCTGAAACTTCGTGCTTCTTTCTTACCGCTGGGCTGGATATCATGCTGCAACCAGTCCAGGTATGGCTTTCGCCAGTCTTGTTCTGACTCCTGGTCTGGGTTGTTGCTGCAGATAGGTAGCTCCTCCTGGTCCGAGTCTGGTCCAGGAATGGCTGGTCTGAGGACATGGGTGATTGGAATACTGGCTACGTCGGCTGGTTTGAAGGTTGAGCCTAGAGTTGCCAGTGCATCCGCTTCTGCGTTCTGCTCTCTGGGTACTTGCTGGATGCAGAATTCCACGAATCTGCTGATTAACTCCTTTGCTACATACAAGTAGGCTACCATTGTGGGGTCTCTTGCTTCGTATGTTCCATTGACATGGTTCACAATTAGTTGTGAATCACTGTATACATTGACATGGTCGATTCCCATGTCCAGGGCTAGGTGCAGTCCCAGGACTAGGGCTTCATACTCAGCCACGTTATTCGTGGTTTTGAACTCACATCGGACTGCTTGGGTGATTAGATCCCCTTCTGGTGATCGGAGGATCAACCCAACTCCGGACCCTCTGGCGTTTGAAGCTCCATCTACTCGTAACTCCCAGGTGCCTGGTTTGGTACCCTGGTGTAGGTGTAGGATTTCCTGCTCTGCTTGGATCTGGAGTGTTGGGCTGAAGTCGGAGACAAAGTCTGCAAGTGCTTGTGATTTTATGGCTGTGCGTGGTTCAAACTGGAGATCATAGCCACTGAGGTGCACATACCACTTAGCCATTCGTCCTGACAATTCTGGCTTTCTCATAACCGTCTTGAGTGGGTGATTGGTAACCACTGAGATGGTATGAGACTCGAAGTACGGACGCAGCTTATAGGATGCTGTGACCAATGTCAATACTAGTTTCTCAAGTGAGGTATACCTTGCTTCTGCTGGCAATAATGATTTGCTGACATAGTACACCGGGTGCTGAGCTCCTTCGTGCTGTCGGACCAGAACTGTACTTACTGCTGCTTCGGCTACTGAGAGGTATAGGAGCAGGACCTCCCCCTGCTCTGGCTTGGATAGCAGGGGTGGGCTGCTCAGGTACTGTTTTAGTTCCTGGAATGCTTTTTCGTGCTCTGGTGTCCAATCAAGCTTCTGGCTTTTTCTAAGAATATCATAGAATAATCTGCACCGGTCTGAGGATCTTGAGATAAACCTCCTCAGGGCTGCTACTCTTCCCGTCAGACGCTGCACATCTTTTGGCTTCTGGGGTGATTCCAGCTGCAGAACTGCTTTGATCTGTTCTGTTCTGGCTTCTATCCCTCTCTGTGTTACCATATACCCTAGGAATTTCCCACTGGAAACTCCAAAGGTACACTTAGCTGGATTCAGCTTCATCTTGTACTTCCGGAGGGTATTGAATGTTTCCTCCAGGTGCTGGGTGTGGTCCACCGATTGCTTGGATTTGACCACCATATCGTCTATATATACTTCCATGTTACGTCCTATCTGGTTTTTGAACATCATATTGACAAGTCGCTGATACGTAGAGCCAGCATTCTTAAGGCCGAAGGGCATTACGTTGTAGCAGTAAATGCCCCTTTCGGACCTGAATGCTGTCTTTTCCTGGTCTGCCGGGTCCATCTTGATCTGGTTATACCCGCTCCAGGCATCTAGGAAAGTCAACATTTCGTGGCCTGCAGTGGCGTCTACCATAGCATCTATGTGTGGCAAGGGGAATGGGTCCTTGGGGCAGGCCTTATTCAGGTCTGTGAAATCCACGCAGACCCTCCACTTGCCGTTCTTTTTCGGTACCACCACTACATTAGATAGCCACTCTGGGTACCTGACTTCCCTGATCTTTCCTGCCTCCAGAAGGTTATCCACCTCCTGGTTTATGATCTGATGTCTTTCTGCTGCGAACTTCCTGCGCCTCTGCGGCACTGGTCTGAATCCTGGATCTGTGCTGAGTTTGTGTGTTATGATCTCTGGGTCTATGCCAATCATGTCTTTGTGTGACCGGGCAAAGCAGTCCACGTTCTTTCGGAGCAGCTGGAGGAGCTGCTGGCGCAGATCTCCAGAGCACTCTGAGCCTACGAGCACGGTCCTTTCTGGGTGCTGCTCATCCAGGTGGACCTCATCGATTTCTGCCTGCTGGGGCTCGATGTACTCCTCCTGGATGTGCAGATGCTGTAATTGCTATGCTCTGGCAGCTGGTGGTCTGGTGGTCCTTTTAAGAGCTACTTTGTAGCAATCCTTGGCCTCCTCCTGGTCTCCCCGTATCTCCTGAACTCCCCACGGCGTAGGAAACTTCAGGCACTGGTGATACGTTGACGGGATTGCTCGCATTTCGTGGATCTAGGGCCTGCCAAGAATAACATTGTAAGTAGATGGACCATCAATAACTAAGTACCTTACCTGTTTGTTCAGCCCTCCGGCGTAGGTGGGGATGGTGATCTCCCCCAGGGTATGCGCTGTTTCTCCACTGAATCCGACCAGGGGAATAGCTTTCTTTGTCAGGTCCTTCTCGTCAAATCCCATGCTCTTTAGTGCATCCAGCATTAATAGGTTAACGGAGCTGCCTGTGTCTACCATGACCTTCCTGACCTCACAATTGCCGATATTTAATGTGATAATCAGGGCATCATGGTGCTGCTCTGGTACAGCTTCTGCGTCTGTTTCGTCAAAGGTCACTGCTGGGAGGTCCTGCCTTGCTATTCTACATGATGATTCTGGCTTGTCTCCCTTTGCTGCAGTTACACGTATTTTGGCTGCTGAGTAGGTGAGCCCACACAGCTCTGATCCTCCAGTAATGACATTGACAATTCTATTGCAGGGAGGAGCTGGTGAAGGCTGCACCTGGCTGGCTGCGTTGACTCTGGTGGACTTCTCTGGGAGCAGATGGTCCAAGTTGCCTCGGTCATACTGGAATCGGACCTCCTTTCTGAGGGTGTAACATTCGTCCGTGGTATGACCTATGTCATCATGAAATTCACATTTTTTGCTAGCATCACGGCGGTCATTGAGCCGCTCCTCTCTTCTTTGGCCATCTGACTCCTTTGAGCTCTTTCAAGGCCTTTAGCAAGCCAGCCATTCCGGTGGTAAAACCATACTCACTGACCTTCGGAGGTGGATCTGCATCGTGTTTCCCACCGGTGCTCTCGGATACTTTTCTCACTGGCTTGCTGTAGGGCTTTGATCTTTCATTCCTTTTTTCTACTGGTGCTTTCCTAGACACAGGTTCTGTGTCATAGGTACTTCTTCTGGAGGCAGCGTCTTCTTCCAGCCTCATGGCCGCAACTGCCTGGGCCTGTACATCAGCAAAGGCAGTGCATGGGTGCATTGTCAATTGCTTGTACAGGTCTGAATCGTGATGCAACCCCCTGCGGAAGGCTTCAATGGCAGTGGGTACATCACAATGCGGGATGGCAACCTTTTCCTTGTTGAACCTGGTGAGGTAATCTCGAGTGGTTTCCTCGAATCCTTGGACAATTCTGTATAGATCGCTGGTCTGCTTCTCTGGTTTCATGCTACTAGCAAACTGCTGATTAAAGGCATTAACCAGATCTGCAAAGGAGGAGATGCTGCGATTGGGCAATCCCACAAACCAGTGCAGGGCTGCTCCAGATAGGGTTGACCCAAATCCTTTGCACATGCAAGCCTCCTTAAGTGCTCCGGTTGCGGTTACCACCATCATTTTCTGCTTATACTGATTTATGTGGTCCAGGGGGTCGGTCGTACCATCATATAGTGTCATAGTTGGCGGCACAAATCCCTTGGGCACATTGATCAAGGCAATGTTATCGATGAACGGTGAATCTGCATAGCTGTCCTGGGAAGCTTTCTCCATGGGCCTTGGCATGCCAGTATCTTGGTGGTCATGTCTTTCAACTCCTGGTAGCGCTGGTCTGAGAGACTGCCTACTCCAGGGAATGGATTGACTGGCGGAGGGGGGAAGCCTGGAGGGGCTCCTCCCCAGGGACCTGAGGTCGGGTTGACTGGCGGAGGGAGGAAGCCTGGAGGGGCTCCTCCCCAAGGGCCTGCGGCTGGTTGATCGGCTGCTGCGGATGAACTGAAGCCTGGTCCTGGATGCCAACCAACTGCTGACTGCGCCGGTGCTCCTCCTTGCCACCCTCCAATGCTGGGCTGGTTCACGGGTGTTACTCCTACTGAGATCTCTGGCGTTCGCCCTATGGTAGGCTGCGGAGGGGTACCTGAAAAAATCAAGGAATCAGTCCCAGGGGGAAAACAAGGTGTGGGATTACCTGCAGGCTGAACTGGTCTGGACTGCGGCGCTCCAAACACAGACGAGTCCAGATCCAGTATCTCTGGGCCACTGCTCGGGGTGGTGACACCTAGATCCAGCCTGGTGACGATCTCCTGGGGAATTGGCCGGTTCAACCCTGCTCTTCCGAAGGGGTTGAAGGTCTGCCCAGGCCCTGGCTGCAACATTCTGAACGGCTGCTCTGGGCGTGCAACTGCGGCGATCTGCTCTCTCAGGTCCAGGTTGTCCTTCTTCAGGCCCTCTATGGCTTCCTGCAGAGCACTCATTCCCTGGACCACCATCTGCATCGGATCTGTACGGGGATCCTGCGGCTGCTGGCCTATTCCGAGCATCTGGGCTTCTCCACTCCTGCTAGGGCTGCTCTCTCTGCTCTGCCTTGGAGAAGCAGACACAGGGGGTGATCTGGGAACCTGAGGAGGTTTGCTGGATGGGGCCACAACCCTTGGGGCTGTGGTCTGGCTTACGACCAGGGGTGGTCCTGCGAGACCAACGGGCACAGTAGGGCTGGTCCCACTGGACTGGGCTGGCATGCTCTGAGAACTGGAAGGGTTGGCTTTGGTCCCAGACATGCTTGTTGAGATAACGATTAAATATTGGAATGCGCACTATGCCCCACGGTGGGCGCCAAATTGTTTTGGTAAAATTTCTACCGGGTCAAGTTTATGTGATGCGGGTCAAAGTGTCAACCAATATAAAGATTTACGTAAAGAGCGAATACGAAAATTAAAGAGACAACGACGCAAGAGGTTTTTGGTGACGCGGAAAAACCCGTTGAGGGAAACAACCGCGGGGGGAACGGAATCCCACCAATATTTTTACTATGATCGAAGATTTTCACTGTTGGGGACGGATTACAAGTATTTTGCGAAAGTAGTAGGGTTTTACAACGTGTGAACTGAATGAATAACAAATGCCCTAGTTTCTCTTTTTATAGCTGCGAAGTACTATCCAACTGATTCGATTTCCGGTGCTGGAATGTGGGAGAGAATATAGGGGAATATCCTTTCAGGGTTTTGACCTATTCCCTTTCTCCAACAGCTCTTTTTCTGCTCTGGTCTGTGCCTGGTCTGCATCTGCTTTGCCCCTGATCTGCTCCTGGCGTTAGGCTGCTTAATTATCTTTTGGGCCCAGTAGCGAGATGTGGATTTTTGGGCTAAACAACGGTCCCCATCCTTGAGCCACAACGCTCGGGATCTCTGACGCCAGTATTGTTCCTCTTTACGACGAAGTTCACTAATTTCAGCTACAAGCTTCCGACGCCGCTTCACATTAGCCTCTGACCGGGCACTACTATTTAAATGAGCCAACTGATGTATCTTAGTGCCAATATTGCGTCTAATCTCCGAAATAGTAGTACCTTTCCAAGCTCTCAACTCACGCGCACACTCCTCTAGGACCTCTGGCAACGACGACCCTCCCTTCCGCACACCCCGATCAATAGCCAGTTGACAATCCTCCTCCCCCACCCATACTTGCTCAAACCGGAACATTTTAGTCTTCCCTTTATCCCTGTCCCAATGGTTCAACAGAAGCTTGATTGACGCATGATCCGACCAGTCCCTGTCCAAATACACCAACCGAGAATACGGGAACAAATCAAACCACAAAGAAGTGCACATAGCTCTATCCAACATACACTGCCTGTTTGCCTCTCCCACTTGACCATTATCCCAAGAGAAATTATATCCTTCAAACGGAATGTCGCGCAAACCACACTCCTCCACGGCCTCATGAAAATTAGTCATCTGTCTCTGAACACGACTCCCACCCTTCATTTCTGAAGCAAATAAAATCTCATTAAAATCACCCACACAAACCCAAGGAAGCGGACTTTGAGTATGAAGAAGCCTAAGAAGTTCCCAGGATAAATGCCTATCCGACACCACCGGCCAGCCATAGAAGCCCGTTACTCTCCAATCCCCGTTAATACCTCTAACAACCATATCAATATGATGCAAGGAGGCTGATACAAAGGAGCAATCAACCTCCTTACGCCAAAGAAACGCAAGACCCCCAGCCCGCCCCGCACTATCCACCTCGACACCAAAAAACCCATCCAAT
Organism: Silene conica; assembly: GCA_029255685.2. Taxonomy (NCBI): domain Eukaryota; kingdom Viridiplantae; phylum Streptophyta; class Magnoliopsida; order Caryophyllales; family Caryophyllaceae; genus Silene; species Silene conica. Next base: position 16,900,816 of record CM055313.2, on the reverse strand, counting down.
TTTTCCTTCACCTTCCGCATCTCACGACCACTCAATTTCGTTTCACATAAAAACACCATGGTCGGGGCTTCTCTCCGGATCAAATCACGGAGAGCGGAAACTGCATCGGGATTGCCCAAGCCCCGGCAGTTGAGACTCAGAATATTCATGGAGCCCGGCGGGGCTGATCACCATCAACCACCGCCTCAGGTATAAGGACGCCCCCGTCAGTTCTACATTTTTTGTTAGAAGATTCCCGACCAGTTTCACTGCGATCCCGCTTCCCACATGCTCCCAAACCCTCCTGCATATGAATTGGCTGCTCCACCCTTCTCACCACCCTATGCCACGTTTTTTCCCCCTTCCCTTGCTTCTCCCGCGCCTGAACAGTCAAGCAATCCCCTCCCAGACCCTCCTCTGTTCCCTTAAGCCCACCCCTACGGTCCCCACACCCCAGCTCCAGCCCGCTCTCCCCAGCTTCAACACTATCCAAAACAAACTCACCCTCAAGCCCTGCGGTGACACGACCCACACTCTCCAGCTCCCGCGCATTTTCCGCCTCAACACGCTTAGTCCTTAATTCAAACGAAATAGCCTGCAATTTATGAATCATTGCAGAGATAGCTGCATCCGCCGCCTCCGAATCAAACGCAGGTCCCAAAGCCCTAGCAGCTTTCCCATTTCCCTCTTTCACAGTCTTGGTCACCTTCCATGGAGAAGCCCGTAACCACTCCCCAGCTTGCATCTCCCCATCCTCATACGGACCGTCTTCGCAATCCTTCTCACCATGTCCAATACGACCACACCCATAGCAAAACAAAGGCAGCCTCTCATACTTAACGGGAAACTCCACAATACGCCCAGAATTCATCCTAACCGGAATTGATGCACGCAACGGGTTCCGAACATCATACAAAACTCTAACTCTAATGGCTCGCTCAATATCCGCATTTGGACCAAACTCAACACCTATAAATTTACCCAGCCTATTCCCGAGACTTCTGGCATTAAATTCATTGGTACGTCCCCCAATAGGGAGATCGTAAATGCGAGACCAAATGGGAAAATGCGTAAAGGGAACGTTAGTAATCTTACCCGCCTGGTTTGGTTCATTGAAGCACCACAAAAACCTATCGAAATGCCACGGCTGCCCCTCCAAAACCCTAGCCTTGTCTTTGCTATCCCCAAAACGAAAGATGAAGGTCTTCTCATTCACGTCAACAACATTACCTACTGTGGTTGTCGAAAGATTCCACAGACGGATCATAGTATCAATGGCTGCTTTAACATTAATAGCCCTGGAAGCCCACAATTTTCCAACGAGCATGAAAGACGATGACGCATCTGCCCCACCCCCTCCGTCATCCCACACCACCGCTTCCTCCTCCCGCATAGGCTCTTTCCCTTCCCGGTGAGGACCCCTTGATCCACTCTCCATTAGCACCTGCAAGAAACACAAGCAACAAGAAAAACAAAACACGAACCCCGAACCTGCAAAAAGGAGCACAGGAACAATCCTTAACAAACAAAGGAAGGAGAACGATGAAAAAATCAACGACGAAACCCTAGCGGAACCCTAAAACAGGGAGCCCTAGGACAGTTATTTTGAGCGGTTATTTTCCCGAAAACAAAATTTTTAGATCTTGCACATTTATTAGTACAATACCATTCATTCATACCAAACCCACAACTTACCTAATTTGTTTTTCCGACAACGAAAAAGTTTCTAGATAAAACTAGTGCATAGGATACAACTAAAGTATAAACAAAGGGAAATTAGCAAACCTAAAACTACTTGATACCCATGTAACAAAAGAAATCGTATGTTAAATCATATTTTATGATATATATGTTTTAATGATGACAAGTATACATGTGCTCGTAATCATTTGTTCCATCCTTATAGATTAGATTTATTACTATTTAGCATCTAAGAATTGTGATTAAGGTAAGACAAGCAAGCATTGGAATTGGAATCAAATATTCAATCAAGATCAAAGTACATTCAAGCTATCAAATATGGATCAAGAATATTTAAGTAAAGATTTAAAGAAGCTTGTATGAGAAGATCAAACCTACATTGAAGATCTCAAAAAAAATTAGGTAGTATAGGTGAATATCTCATAATGATAGTCAAAGGAGTAATCCTTGATAGATAAAGTTATAGTTTCACAGCTATAACCTTACTTTCAAAGCGACTCAAAGTTATAGGCATTATACATGCCGCATAAAAACATCCACACGATTAAAATATATTTATGACATGTTTTGATAAATTGTTTTTCATATTTTTAAATTTAACTATATATAATAACGTAGACATGAATCTTTGGTTGAATGTTTAATGTAAGAAGCCTATATAACTAATATATTTTTTCTATCGATGTAATAACCTACACCGAACGACACACGGGGACCGGGCCGCATAACCACGGACACCGACCAATCCCGAACATAGTTAGATAAAATTCCATAACAGAAGTGGCGTTTGTTCATTACAGTGATACACAAATCGTATCACCGCTATCTATTCACAACCAAGGCAACATAACCGTTACCAACACAATTTAGGGTGACATAACCGTCACCTAAACACAAGCAACGCAACATAACCGTCACCCTACTCATTTTAAGATAACATAACCGTCATCAAAACACAATTTAAGCTAACATAACCGTTAACCAACTCATTTTCATACAAGAGACAACAATTAATAAATAAGATAACACTTAAGTCCATTCCTTACGGGAGAAGAATAAACGGAACTGATTAATAAAACATTACTGGAGTACCTACTTTCCGGATTCTGTTCCTAGAACTATCAGATTTCCACAGGCTAATTTATGGGTCCGCATTTGTGGACTCCCCTTCGAGTATATGAATTTGCATGTGGCAAAAGTGGCGGGTAAGTTGCTTAGCCATTGGTACAGGGTTGAAGACTTCAATATGGTGCCGGAAAATGAGTATTTGAGACTCAAAATCAGTGTTAATCTCAATGAGCCTCTTATGCCGGGCTTATTCATAGCTTTGGATCAAGGACACTTACTTTGGGTGCAGTTCCGATATGAAGAAATTTTCAAATATTGTATACGATGCGGACGAATTGGGCATACTGGGACTCAATGTAAAGAAAGTATCTCCTCCATCTTAGCTAGTATCCATGGTATGTTGGATAAATCTATGGCAAAGGGATTCATTGTATTCCAAGCTACTGGAACCCACACCATGTTCAACCTCGACCTACGAGCTACTCCATCTACCACTGATTTCGTGGACCCTCGGGTAAGATTATGCAGAAGGGGCTTTGGCATTGAACCAGAGCATTCTATAGACGGACCAGAAAGGGTTATTGATTTTGGTGTTGGTATTACTCCTGGGGGTAGAGTGTTGTCTGGGATGAAGTTTACGGTTACAAATCAACCCTTTGCAGGGGCCGTACTTTTTAATGGGGGCTTGCCGGGTGGAGTTCAGGGTGGTGCAGGGCCCAGTCAGGGGGGGAGGTTTGAACAGGGGTGGTAGGGATGGTAATGAAGACTCACCTGTCCTCCCACCTGGATATGGTGGATGGATTCAAGAAGAAGAAGATCAGGAAGATGCCTTCCATAGTGCCGAGGAGGATGTTATCCCTATGGAGACTGATCATGGACAAGAAGCTTTTCAGGAACCTTTACAACAACAACAACCTAATCCGCAGCAGTAACAGCCTGTACAACAACATCTACAAAGTGGAATTAAGAACAATGAGGCTGGAAATCGTGCACATGTTTTTCAAGGATACCCTTTGGATATTGGTATCCTTAATAGGGATGAGCGGATTCAAGCTGGGATTTTGAGTCGAGTGGAGCACAACCTATCTTGGATTCAGATTGAAAATAAGCAGCGTGGATTCAATCAAACGTTCATTCCACCGCCTGGGGGTGTTCCTCTTGTGTATCATATGGAGGATGGTACAATCCAACGTATCAACCAAGGTGAGAATTATCAGGAACCTTCAAACAATCTCGTTAATTCTAACGTTAATGTTTCAGTGGTGAATAGAGCGAATGCCAGAAATGAAGGATCCCCAGAGGATAACTTGCAGATTGATGCGAATTTGGAGCAGGGAGCAGGAATTGGGAATGAACTGGAACCTATCTTGATCTCGTCTGACCCGGACTCAGATTCGGATATGTCAGAATCGTATGATTCATCAGAACAATCTATGTCAACGGCGGATTCTAGTCAGGAAATGCCTCTTCACCAGTGGGTGGATAACTTGATCTCTTCTTCCGTTTCTGGTTTTAAGGGACCAAATAACTTCACAGAAACTTCGACTGCAACAGGTAAGAACTTGAGCATGGGACTAAAACTGGAACTGGGCTTACCACAAATTGGTGAGAAATCTTCACCGCGGATGGTTTCTGATGAGCAAAATTCAGTGACTCCTTTGAAGAACTCCCAGGAACAAAACAAAGGTAAATCTCCTATGAATATATCCTCTGTGGGTATTACTCATAAGGGATTAGAATTGGAAAGGGGATCAGTGAAGCTTCAAGAAACTGTGAACCACTTGATCTCTAAGGGTATGAAGGTGCTGGCAGCAGATAAAGGGAAGGGGATCTTGATGCAAGGTGTTAAAAAACAAAAATTCAATCATGGAGTTTTCAAACTCCCGGAGAAAGGCTCAAAATCAAGGTCCAGTCTTCGTGATATCGCAGGGACACCGAGTCTGTCTGATGGTGCAAGGGGGTTACGGGAAGGAGTACCTACTAACACTGAGGACTCTGATATGAGAGAGGCCGCGGGGGAGGCGAGGAAGCGCAAATGCGGAACACAGGAGGGCTTTACTTGTGTTCCTGAGAAGGCTACAGAGTCTGTTGAAAATGCCAGGGATTTCCTTAGCCAAATGAAAAAGAAGAAGTGTTCTGGGGATGGGATAAAGGCACAGGGGGAAACTGGGACTGGTTTCAGAGTCTAAGTGGAAGACGATATGCTAGAAGTATCAAGCCCGTCCTCATCCCCATCTGTGAATGACTACGATAACTACAAAGGTTTTCAGGAGGTTGGACCATCACAACCTCCTCGGGAGCCATGAAAGGATTAGTGTGGAATTGTAGGGGTCTCAATAACCCGCTTGCCCCTACAATCCAAAAGTTGAAAGCGGTTCTTAGTAATAGCTATTTCGATTTTATTTTCCTAAGTGAAACTAAGTGTAGTGATAGTAGTAATGTAGCTCTCTTTCATGCTTTTCGTGGTTTCGGTTTTGCTGAATCACATTTTGTTGAAGCGGAAGGAAGGTCGGGGGGGCTGTGGGTTGGATGGCAACAAAGAGCCCGAATGTCGGTGGTTTTCTCTTGTAATCATTTTATCATTTTGTACGTCGTGAAATGGAATGGTTTGCCATGGTACTTGATTCTGTTTTACGGGGCCTCGGAGGCCAGCTCTCGCTCCAATGTCTTCTCACATCTGGAATCGTGGTTTGACACGTGGGAGGAACATTTCCTTATCGTGGGCGATTTCAATCAAGTGGAATTTGCATGTGACAAGTTAAGCATCAAGAAGGGACTGATTGTGGGGTCTAAAGAGTTTACGTCTTGGAAACTGAGAAATGAATTAATCGACATACCCTTCAAAGGACCGAAATTTACTTGGTGTAATAACCGAAAAGGAAATAGAAGGGTGTACGAAAGACTAGATCGTGCTATGGGATCCAGAGATTGGCTCTTATCTTTTCCTGATACGGGTATTCTGCATTACCCAATCCAATTCTATGATCATGCCCCGATCGAGGTAAATATGACGCTTCTTAACCCTCCAAGGGACAGAAAGCCGTACAAAATGGAAGCTTGGTCTCTGGAACATGAAGAGTGCAAACAGTGTATTACTCAAAACTGGCGATCTTCCTTCCGGGGATCACCCGCGTTTCAGCTGGCTCGTAAACTCGATGTGGTTAAGAAGAATGTTCGGGGGTAGACCCTATCTAAATCCAGGGAATGGAAAGATAGATGGAAACAGTTTGATGAGCGTCTTATCGAGGGAATGGACTTGGCTATCTCTGGGGATGGAGGGATGGCCTATGACAAGGTGCACGAAGACTTGAAATCCTTCGCTACTGCAATGGCGGAATCTTGGAAACAAAAGGCAAAAATTAAATGGTTAGCGGAGGGCGATGCCTGTACTAAATTCTTCTTCAATTGGGTTCGGGGTCGTGCAGGGAGAAACTTCTTACATGGTGTTAAGGATCAGGATGGGCATTGGGTTTTTGGTGCGGACTCTGTGGGAAAGGTCTTTCAAAAGATGTTTGAGGATATTTTCAATACCTCCCAGGAGAGTGATGATAATCAGAGGTCGGTAAGTACGAATTGTGTAGTAAACTGCATTAAGAACCGACTTTCAGAAGATGAGTCTGATAGGCTCTCACGTCCCTTCACTGCTAAGGAGGTCAGAAGAGCAGTCTTTCAAATGGGCCCCTATAAATCCCCTGGGCCGGATGGTATCCCGGCTATTTTCTTTCATAAATTTTGGGGTCTTATTAAAAAAGATGTGACGACTGCCGTTCTTTCTATTCTTAACTCGGGGAGAGTACTCAAGGAGCTGAATAAAACCTTTATTACTCTCATCCCTAAGGTAGAAAATCCAGAGACTACTTCGGACTACCGTCCGATTAGTCTATGTAATGTCATTATGAGGATTACAACTAAATGCATTGCCAATCGGATGGGGAAGATCATGGGAAACCTCATTAGTGAAACACAGGGAGCATTCATCAAGGGCCGGAACATCAGTGACAACATTCTGCTTGCTCACGAACTTATTCACAAAGTTAATCATCATAGGTCGGGTCGGTATGGTCTCTGCGTATTCAAAGCTGATATGAGTAAAGCCTATGATAGGATTCGGTGGGATTTTTTGGAATCCGTCCTGATCAAGTTTGGTTTTCCTGAGAAATTCCGATCTCTCATTATGGAATGTGTCACATCGGTTTCATATGAAATTCTGATCAATGGGGTACCTAAGGAACGTTTCGCTCCTAAATGTGGCCTGAGACAGGGGGACCCTCTTTTTCCGTTCTTATTCATCCTCTATTCGGAAGCCTTGACTAGTATGCTTCAGACGTACCAGCAGGAGGGGGACCTGAAAGGGATATGTATGTGTAGGGGGGCGGATCCCATCTCGAGCCTCCTCTTTGCAGATGATTTTGTGTTCTTTTTTGAAAACAAACCGGGCGCGGCCAGGTGTTTAATGAGTTGTCTAAACAACTACTGTTTGGCCTCGGGGCAGAAGTTTAATGAAGCTAAATCTGGAATTATTTTTAGCCCTAACAGTACCCTGAACTCTGTTCAAGACACTCTTCGAGTCCTCCGCATTCGGAATTCAACTGGGTTCGGGAAGTATTTGGGTCTACCTATGGAATTCCAACAGGCGAAAAGGGGCATTTTCCAATCCGTTACAGAATATATTTTGAAGCGGATTTCATCATGGAATGGCATATTTCTCTCACCAGCGGGTAAACTGTCTCTTATATCATCTGTCCTTTCAAATCTCTCCAATTATTTTCTATCGGTTTTCAAAATTCCGGTAAGTGTGGCAAAAAAGATGAACTCTCTTTTGTCACAATTTTGGTGGGCTGGATGTAAGATGAGTCAGAAAATCCATTGGTGTAGCAATAATTTCTTAGGAATGGTGAAAAGTGAAGGCGGTCTCGGTGTCAGGGACGTGGGATGTCTCAATAGAGCCCTTCTGGCAAAGAATGGTTGGAGAATCCTTTCTGGTGAAAACTCCCTGTTTGGTCGTTCTTTTAGAATGAAGTTCTATGGTAGCAATCTTGTGCATGCAGATAGCATACCCCACAAGGGTCAAAATCTTTCTTGGGGTGCAAGAAGTCTTCTTGAAGGAATTGAGGCAATCAGACCTAGACTAGGATGGAAACCGGGTCTCAATTCCTCCCTTAATGTCTGGTCAACTAAATGGATTAATGGAGATTTCCCGGAACCTAATCCGATTTTACTCAGAATCGAGTTCGTCAACTGTGGTTTATATCAGATCAAACAGCTTATCAATGATCAAGGCCGGTGAAATGAGCCCCTCATCCACTTTCTGTTTGATCATTCTTAGGCTAATCGAATACTGGCAATGCCAACATGTAATTTCGAGGATCAAGATATGGTATACTGGCCTTACAGTAACCATGGAATCTACACGGTTAAGAGTGGATATGGCATGTTCCATAAAGAAATGATGGCTAAAAAGCTTACAGACCGGGACAAATGTAACACCCCCATTTATTAAAGAGCCTGTACTAGGACTCCTCAAATAACTAAGGGTGTTACCATCTCGGTTTCCCGAGGCAGTAGATACAAAGAAAGATAAACAGTACTTTAAGTAGAATTTAACTCAAGACATGTTCTTACATCAGTATCAAAAGGTCTTAACAAAATAAATAAGGTACAACTCGTAATAAACTGACTAAGGTGATCTAGACATCTAATCTGGTCCGGATCCAAGCTCTTCCTCCCTTAGCTCCCCCTTAGTCTCAGCCACCTGTCAATCTGCTCCCCAATAAATGGTTCATCACAGGTGATCACGAATACACAGGGTCAACCACGAGGTTGAGTAGGGAAAAGAATAAATATAACCATAATATAATAAACTCCGCACCGATCCAACACCAATATACTCCGCACCGATCCAATGCCATATAAACTCCGCACCGATCCAACGCCATATAAACTCCGCACCGATCCAACACCAAATATACTCCGCACCGATCCAACACCAAATATACTCCGCACCGATCCAACACCGTATCACAAGACCCAGTATAAATATATGCACATCACAATAATATCTCAGAATGATATAAATAGCACAAAATAATGATCTCATGATATTATCACGTAAACATGCTTAAAACCAAAGATGAACAGATTACACATTATTATAAACCAATATCTTCCCCTACCTGAAATAGCAGGAACGCAGACACAATCCGAGATATGCTTAGAAATGTTCCACTCGAAACTCGCTACCTAAACAGGTATATGTAACGAATTAATAACTTATACGACTCCCTTAACGATCACACTTACCAAAATGGCAACCCCCTTTAAGTAGAAAGTTTCCATAATTAGAAACTTTCCCCATATAGCAACTTCCAAAAATAGTAACTTCTAAAAAAAAAACAACTTTCGTTTTGAATTTCAAATTATTCTATATATTACCACCATAACCAAAATTCCATAAATACTCCCCAAAACTTAACCTTTATTAAAAATAATCTTTACCATAAATAAGAACATAACACCATAAATACAATTATTTTACTAACAATAATAATAATAAAATTATTAATGATAACAAAAATAATAAAACACAAAAACAACAAAACAGCCCCTCCTACTTCACGACTCAACCAAGCCTCCCAACGACCCCTCTAACAACCCCACGACCACCCCACTGCCCGCCGACAACCACCCTACGTAACACCCAAACCACCTACTCCATCACTGACACCCACCACCACCATCGACTCCACCCAGGAAATCAGACCAGACACAACACAGCCCTGGTTCTGCCCTAACACGACGCTGACATCCCCCCTGAACCAGCCTCTGTCGACGCAACCACCAGGACCTGTACCACCCACAACCGCCTTCTTTAGTTCCTATGACACCAGACTCAACCACCATGGTGGTGCCACTGTGTCGACCTCCCCCGAGTCAACAGTGGTACCACCCTTTACACCCCCCCTTGCGAACACCACCAGATTCGAGACCACAAACCTTGACAACAGGTAAAACGAACACTCCTTTTTAAACCCCTTTCCGACCTCTGTAACCACCAAGACAGATCACCCACGACTCCCCTGACCACCGTGAAATGACTGTATCTCTTCTGGGTAGTGGCGGCAGCACAAATGGGGTGTGGTGTGTGTTGATGGTAGGTCACAACTAGGGTGGATAGGGGTCTTATATGACGGCAGGGGAGTGTTTGTGTGAGGAAGAGTGTAACGTTGAATTATAGGGTTTCTAAGCTTACCACGGGCTGTATGTTTGCATAAGAAACGAAGCCCAAAACCCCTCCCAAGAGGTCCCTAGTTCGACTCCCACAAGAAGCATGACACATACTCAAGAGACCCATAATTCGAATCCCATAAATAGCATAACACACACACTTATACATACTAACGAACCTTTTACTACCATTGTGTAAAATATATGATCGTTAGCTACTATAACCAATTTAAGATAAAAAAAACGTAACCAAAATTCGAGGTATTACAGTCTTCCCCCCTTAAAATGAACTTCGTCCCGAAGTTCAACAACACTCAGATGACAAAACAATCACCTCAAACGCACTTGGAACATGAAACAGTAAAAGAAGTTCACGCAAATCACAGAATGTTACATTCCACCCCTCTTAAAGAAAAGTTACATCCGCGTAACTTACCTCAATCGAACAAATGTGGATAACGCTCTCTCATGGATGCCTCAGGCTCCCACGTAGCCTCCTCCTGATTATGATTCGTCCACAAGACCTTCACCAAGGACGTCTCCCCATTGCGAGTCTTCCGTACTTTCCTGTCCAGAATTTCCTTCGGAGTCTCAATGTATGCCAACTGCTCATCTACCTCAATCACCTCGTGCTGAAGCACATGTGATGGGTCACTCACATATTTCCTCAACTGGGACACATGGAACACATTATGGACCTTGGATAGAGCTGGAGGTAAGGCTAGTCGGTATGCCACCTCCCCAACTCTGTCCAAAATCTCAAATGGTCCGATAAATTTCTGACTCAATTTGCCACGTTTCCCAAACCTCATCACACCCTTCATTGGAGACACCTTCAGTAGTACCTTCTCTCCCGCCTCGAATGAAATCTCACTCCTTTTCAGATCCGCATAGCTCTTCTGTCTATCCTGAGCGGCCCTCATTCGCTGTCGGATAATCTGAACCTGCTCCACCATCTCCTGGATCATATCGGGCCCTAAAGTCACAACGTCAGCTCGATCATCCCAGCACACAGGGCTCCGACACTTCCTCCCGTATAGAGCCTCGAAAGGGGCCATGCCTATGCTTGCATGATAGCTGTTATTATAAGAAAACTCGATCAATCCCAGTCGATCCTCCCAAGATCCTCCGAACTCAAGTACACAAGCTCTCAACATATCCTCAAGAGTCTGAATCGTCCGCTCAGTCTGACCATCGGTAGCCGGATGAAAAGCTGTACTCATCTTCAATTGGGTACCCAAAGCTGCCTGCAACTCCTGCCAAAACCTGGATATAAACCTCGAGTCTCGATCTGAAACAATATCCTTGGGTACTCCATGTAGTTTGACCACATTCTGAACATATGACTTAGCCAACTCAGCCTTACTCCAGGTATCCTTCATTGGAATAAAGTGAGCTGACTTAGTCAAACGATCCACAATCACCCAAATCATGTTGTTGCCCCTCTGAGTCCGAGGCAACCCCACGATAAAGTCCATCGAAATGTTCTCCCACTTCCACTCTGGTACAACCAACGGTTGAACTTTCCCTTGAGGTCTTTTATGCTCCCCTTTCACTCTCTGACAAGTCAAGCATCTCGACACAAACTCTGCGACTTCCTTCTTCATGTTAGGCCACCAGAACGTCTTCTTAAGATCTTTATAGAGCTTATCACCCCCTGGGTGAACTGAATATGGAGTAGCATGAGCTTCAGTCAGGATCTTCTTCTTTAGCTCCCCCACATCCGGAACACACCATCGCCCACTGAACCTCAAACTACCATCAGTATGAATACCGAACTTGGTTGCAGACTCTCCACCCTCACTCTCCACCATCCTGCGCCACTTCTGGATTCTCGCATCATTACCTTGCAACTCCCGAATCTCACCATACAACTCCGGCTCTACTGTCAAATCGCTAAGAGTATCCCCTTTCCGGATCATAAATATTCCCATCTCCCTTAGTTCACCATGCAACCTCACTCTCGATCTGGCACAACTCAAAGCATGTACTGACTTCCTACTTAGAGCGTCAGCTACCACATTCGCCTTGCCCTCGTGGTAGACTATCAGCATATCATAGTCTCCGATCAACTCTATCCACCTCCTCTGCCTCATGTTCAACTCTTTCTGGGTGTAGATATATTTCAGGCTCTTATGATCAGAAAACACCTTAAAAGTGGCTCCATACAGGTAATGACGCCACAATTTCAGTGCAAAGACCACAGCGCCCAATTCCAAATCATGAGTCGGATAATTTTCTTCATAGGTCTTCAACTGGCGAGACGCATATGCTATTACTCTCCCATTCTGCATTAACACACAACCCAACCCATGTTTAGAAGCGTCAGTATACACTTCGAAATTATCACTTCCAACTGGCAAAGCAAGGATAGGAGCTGTTGTCAGGCGTTCCTTGAGGGTTAGGAATGCCTTCTCACAACCCTCATCCCACACAAAACGGTTTTCTTTCCTCATTAACGACGTCAACGGTTTTGCTATCTTGGAAAAATCCTTGACAAATCTCCGATAATATCCAGCCAATCCCAGGAAGCTTCGAATCGCACTCACATTCTTCGGACTTTGCCACTTAGTCACTGCCTCGATCTTACTAGGGTCGACAGACACTCCCTCCTTTGAAATTACATGCCCCAAGAACGCCACTTTCTCCAACCAGAACTCACACTTACTCAACTTAGCATTGAGTTTGTGTTCTTCCAAGGTCTGAAGTACTTTCCGCAAATGGTCCTCGTGCTCTTCTGCATTCTTGGAATATACCAGGATATCATCGATGAATACCACCACGAACTTGTCCAGATATGGGCTGAAGACTCGATTCATCAAGTCCATGAACACAGCTGGAGCATTAGTCAATCCAAATGGCATAACCACAAATTCATAGTGGCCATACCTCGTTCGGAAAGCGGTCTTTGGAATGTCTTCATCCTTTATTCTCAACTGATGGTACCCGGATCTCAAGTCAATCTTGGAGAAAACCCCAGCTCCACTCAACTGATCGAACAAGTCGTCAATTCTCGGCAAAGGATAGCGGTTCTTGATTGTCACATTGTTCAGTTCTCGGTAGTCAACACAAAGCCGCAAACTTCCATCCTTCTTCTACAAACAAAACGGGTGCTCCCCAGGGCGACACACTGGGTCGGATGAACCCGTTCTCAGCTAGTTCATCCAACTGCTTCTTCAACTCCTCCATCTCCTTCGGTCCCATGCGGTACGGTGACTTAGAAATTGGTCCCGACCCAGGTTTTAGGTCAATGGAAAATTCCACTTCCCTCCTCGGCGGTAACCCTGGAACGTCATCTCGGAATACTCCCTCAAACTCCCGTACCACTGGTATTTCACTAGTCTTGGGGGTCTCAGCCTCACAATCCCACATTTGGCATAAGATTAGGCTCTCTCCTTTCCTCAAGCCAGACTTAAGGGTATTGACAGAAATGAATTTGATTTTTGGTTTGACTCGGTATCCCTTGTAAGACACCCTCACTCCCTTAGGTCCCTTCAAGGAAATCTTCTTTTGATGACAGTCAATGAAAGCTCGATACTTCCCTAGCCAGTCCATCCCCAGAATCACCTCAAAGCCCCCCAGAGGAAACTCTATGAGGTCACAATAGAAAATTGCTTCCCCGATTTTGATGGGTACACTACCATATACTCTATTACAGACTATCGACTCGCCTGATGGTATGGTCACTGGATCCGCGATCCAGTCAAATCTCTCAAGTCCCAAAGCCTTAACATGATCTCTAGACACAAACGAATGGGTGGCACCGGAATTGAAAAGTACGAAAGTAGGATTAGAGTTCACAAGAAAAGTACCGGTTACCACATGCGCATCCTCCTGAGCTGCCTGCTTTCCCATGGCAAAGAGCTTGCCACTGGACTTGACTCCACTCTGGCTGGCAGAAGATGTCCCAGCCTGCTGATTTCCTCCCGCTCCTGTCTTTTGGTTGCTTCCACCTCCATTGAATTGATTCTGGTACGGGCGGCTCTGGTAATTGTTATAGTTCCTCTGATAATTGCTGCTCCCTCCAGATTTCGCACCCCCACCATAGTTGGTCGTGGGTGTGCGATAGCCATTACTACCATAGGACTGAGTGCGGGATCCCTGGTATCCGGATGTAGGCGTGCGATAACCCCCGGACTGATTTCCTCCAGAAGAACGACACACCGCCTGCTTATGTCCCCTCTTCCCACAGCCAAAACACACTATTCCTGCCGAACCACCGCCAGATACTCCACTCATGTGATTGCCCCCACTCTGATTTCTCGCACCTCCAGAAGCGTTGTTACTGAAGTAACCACTAAACTTGTTGGTGCTTGGCTTCTTTGACCCAAAATTTTCCGTCACAATCTCAGCCTTTCTCTTCTCTGATTTCGACTTCTTTTCTTCCTTGATCATATCTGAGAGCCTCTCCGCCGCCCCAGCCCTTAGGTAGATGTCTCGGACTGTGGTAGGCGGAGCCGCAATCAGTCTCTTCTTGATAGTAATTGATAACCCTCTCTCAAACTTCATTGCCAGCATGGCATCATCAAACCCCATGTCTCCCACATAGTGCACCAACTGGATGAATTTCCTGTAGTAAGCCTCTACGGTCATGTCCTCCGACATTTTGAATGAGTCGAACTCCTCCCTCAGCTTGCTCTTTTGGAATTCTGGTAAAAACACCTCGTTCAAGACCCCCTTGAATGCGTCCCAAGGAACAAACGCGGTTCCATCCTCTGTAGCTGCTTCCCGGATCTCTCCCTTATTCGCGGTCCACCAGTCTCCAGCCAGTCCTCTCAGATAGTGGGCTGCCTGGTCAACTCTCAGTTCATCGGGACAGTTCACCAGCTCGAACAAGTTACTAAATTCTCTGCACCAGGCTCCAAGCAAGTGAGGTTCCCCCTCCCCGGTGAATTGGGTAGGATGGTGCCTCGCGATTATCGTGCTCATCTTAGCGGAGTCCATCTGTTTAGCCTTTAGAGCCACAATCTCAGCTCGTAATTGGTCTAACTCCTCTTGTGTGATGTTAGCGAGGTTGTCTCTTCGCGGAGGCATACTATAATACAACAGAAAAGGAATGAGTCCCGACTCATGTGGGTACCCATTAGGATTAAGGCTAAAAATCCCTAAACGATAAAGTCTAGCATCAACTATCAGAGTGAGTACTATAAAATTATAACATGGCTCGGGATCACATAACCGCATATCACTAGACATGATGAGAAAGGAAATTAAAGCATTTACTGACGTGTGTCAAAATACTTCACGTAACCACATAAGTTCACACCTCTTCAAGGGCCTGTACTAGGACTCCTCAGATAACTAAGGGTGTTACCTTCTCGGTTTCCCGAGGCAGTAGATACAAAGGAAGATAAACAGTACTTTAAGTAGAATTTAACTCAAGACATGTTCTTACATCAGTATCAAAAGGTCTTAACAAAATAAATAAGGTACAACTCGTAATAAACTGACTAAGGTGATCTAGACATCTAATCTGGTCCGGATCCAAGCTCTTCCTCCCATAGCTCCCCCTTAGTCTCAGCCACCTGTCAATCTGCTCCCCAATAAATGGTTCATCACAGGTGATCACGAATACACAGGGTCAACCACGAGGTTGAGTAGGGAAAAGAATAAATATAACCACAATATAATAAACTCCGCACCGATCCAACACCAATATACTCCGCACCGATCCAATGCCATATAAACTCCGCACCGATCCAACGCCATATAAACTCCGCACCGATCCAACACCAAATATACTCCGCACCGATCCAACACCAAATATACTCCGCACCGATCCAACACCGTATCACAAGACCCAGTATAAATATATGCACATCACAATAATATCTCAGAATGATATAAACAGCACAAAATAATGATCTCATGATATTATCACGTAAACATGCTTAAAACCAAAGATGAACAGATTACACATTATTATAAACCAATATCTTCCCCTACCTGAAATAGCAGGAACGCAGACACAATCCGAGATATGCTTAGAAATGTTCCACTCGAAACTCGCTACCTAAACAGGTATATGTAACGAATTAATAACTTATACGACTCCCTTAACGATCACACTTACCAAAATGGCAACCCCCTTTAAGTAGAAAGTTTCCATAATTAGAAACTTTCCCCATATAGCAACTTCCAAAAATAGTAACTTCTAAAAAAAAACAACTTTCGTTTTGAATTTCAAATTATTCTATATATTACCACCATAACCAAAATTCCATAAATACTCCCCAAAACTTAACCTTTATTAAAAATAATCTTTACCATAAATAAGAACATAACACCATAAATACAATTATTTTACTAACAATAATAATAATAAAATTATTAATGATAACAAAAATAATAAAACACAAAAACAACAAAACAGCCCCTCCTACTTCACGACTCAACCAAGCCTCCCAACGACCCCTCTAACAACCCCACGACCACCCCACTGCCCGCCGACAACCACCCTACGTAACACCCAAACCACCTACTCCATCACTGACACCCACCACCACCATCAACTCCACCCAGGAAATCAGACCAGACACAACACAGCCCTGGTTCTGCCCTAACACGACGCTGACATCCCCCCTGAACCAGCCTCTGTCGACGCAACCACCAGGACCTGTACCACCCACAACCGCCTTCTTTAGTTCCTATGACACCAGACTCAACCACCATGGTGGTGCCACTGTGTCGACCTCCCCCGAGTCAACAGTGGTACCACCCTTTACACCCCCCCTTGCGAACACCACCAGATTCGAGACCACAAACCTTGACAACAGGTAAAACGAACACTCCTTTTTAAACCCCTTTCCGACCTCTGTAACCACCAAGACAGATCACCCACGACTCCCCTGACCACCGTGAAATGACTGTATCTCTTCTGGGTAGTGGCGGCAGCACAAATGGGGTGTGGTGTGTGTTGATGGTAGGTCACAACTAGGGTGGATAGGGGTCTTATATGACGGCAGGGGAGTGTTTGTGTGAGGAAGAGTGTAACGTTGAATTATAGGGTTTCTAAGCTTACCACGGGCTGTATGTTTGCATAAGAAACGAAGCCCAAAACCCCTCCCAAGAGGTCCCTAGTTCGACTCCCACAAGAAGCATGACACATACTCAAGAGACCCATAATTCGAATCCCATAAATAGCATAACACACACACTTATACATACTAACGAACCTTTTACTACCATTGTGTAAAATATATGATCGTTAGCTACTATAACCAATTTAAGATAAAAAAACGTAACCAAAATTCGAGGTATTACAACAAAAGCAGAATTGGTGACGTTGGTAAGCGGTTTTGCAAAAGAACGCTTTGGACTATGCCAGTGTCTAACCAATTGAAATTTTTTGTCTGGAAGATCATTTCTAGCACTCTCCCGGTGGGGGCAGAATTTGCTAAGAGGGGTATGAGAGGACACAATAACTGTTCTTTCTGTACTGAGACTCGGAATTATGAGGAAACCTTGACTCACCTCTTTCGTGATTGTGATTTTGCTGCTCGGATATGGGCTGGGTCGCCTTTGGGAATACGGGTCGGCGGAAATTCTCACATTAACGGAGCTGACTGGATCATGGGGTGGCTTGATTATCTCATGAAGGTTCTAAAGGATGAGGATAGAACTATTCTTTTTGTTGTCACCTTATGGCATATCTGGAAGGCGAGAAATTCACGTATTTTTAACAAGGAAGGTGTCCCGATTGAAACGCTCTTCAAACTTGTCAGACAGGACGTGACTGATCTTACATTGGCTAATTGCAAGAAAACTCTAAAAAACGGTGGATTGGATAAGTCTACTTCCGAAACTGGGGATTTTGGTGGAGAAGAGTCCATGAGGTTACGTGCAGGAGTTCCACTTCACATTATCAACCCGGAGAATACATATGTGGGCTACCATGCAAAGGTGGATGCAGCTTGGAGACCAAATCTGGATGCGGCTTATGGTTGTGTCATTTATGACCCAGATGGAACCAGTAATTTAAACTTCCGAAGAAGGTGTAAAGCTGAATCTGCTTTACAGGCAGAAGCGCTTGGGTTGAGGGAAGCTCTTATATGGGCAAGAGACAACAGGATCCTCCACTTTAGGATCTCGACGGACTGTCTAACTCTTATCTTATCCTTTGCAGGATTGACCAAGACAAATCGACACATTAGGGGAATAATCGAAGATTGCAAAACTCTTTTTTCGTTTTTTCACTGTCTTAGTTTTTCGTTCATTCCTAGATCTCTTAATAGTGTAACACATAATCTGGCCCAGGAGGCCATGTTGTAACCTTTCTTACCCATTGAAGGAAAAAAAAAAAAAAAAAAAAAAAAAAAAAAAAAAAAAAAAAATTCAAAACCCAAATTAATCTAACCTAGATATTGCTAGGATTTACACGCAATTCCACACACTTTTGGGTCATGTTCATGTGCGTGTGATATACGTTCTTCATAGGATACAATTGTTAAGATATTTAGAAATATTGGTTTATTCTTCTAAAAATATAAGCATATCTAATGGTTGCAAAATATGGTTAGAATATATGATATGATATCTTTTATATCTTCTTATGATTTATATCTTATCATAAGTTAGGGAGAGATATCAATAAATATTGTTAAGATATTTTCATATCTTTGTATATATTTATCTTTTATTTTATTCCAAAAATTATCAAATAAAATAATGGAGATAATCCACATTTTACTCTGCATTTAGGATTTCCCAAATGTACTAAGTCCCTGCTTCGCTTATATATATATAGGACTTGTTTGGTTGCCTCCTAAAAACACGGGAACTTGAAAATCCCATGAATTCAGATTTTAGCCACTTGTTTGGTTGCCTTTTAAAAACCAAAATAGGGGAATTGGAACTTCCTCCATCAACTTAACTCCTACATGATGTAGGCATTGGCTTACCTAGCCCCCCCTTGGTCATTCCCAATGCCTACATGTTTTATATTTAGAAATTACTATTCTACCCTTATTCAAACCAATTATTTTTTGTTATATTTAAGAGTAATTAATGTTATGAAGGATAAAATAGTATTTATAATAAAAAATCATGGGAATTACGGTGTTCCAACCAAACAACATATAGGAACTTAATTCATGGAAATGCGAATTACCTAATGGCAACCAAACAAGTTTCGGTTAATTCCCATGAATTGTATATATGAATTAAAATCACGTGAATTGTAACTTCCTACATGAATTAAATTGTTAGATGAACCAAACGACCTCATACACTACTCACAAACATGTTTAATTGTTTACTTAGACTTTTCAAGAATAATTTTCTAAGTTACATGTTGATGGACTTGGAAGAAGGCTTTGAATAGGTTTTGTATGAATTTGAAAATTTGGATTTTGATATTCAATTTTTTGTGTTTGGGAAAGCACAAAATTTGGAACTCCAAATTTGTAGACAGATTCAATTTTAAAGGCTCCAATTCAAATTTTTAGATTTTGGCAAAAAATTTACATGTTCAACATAAAAATAAAATGCTTGAACCTGAGTTTTCAATACAAATCGTACATATTATATATAAGAACTACTAATGTTCAAGTTTTAACAGCTATCAGTTATAGATTTTAACTACATCGCTCGACTACAATCATCAAGGCAACAAATTATCCAATCAAACTTTTCATCGTCGAGAATATCCTTGAGCACTTGAAAATTTATCGGAGACGGATGTCAATCACATTAGAAACTTCATCATAAACTTTTTTCCTCCCAAAGTCAGAGGTCTTGAGTGTGAGTGCTACACTAGTCACAACTACAGCTAAATTATCCCGTTTTCTCTTCTTGTTGTAGCTAGTTGAAGTAGTACCCAGGCTTGAACTCACACCATCGCCTACCTCTTCGTTCATCATAGTGATACCTTCTTCAAGATGTTCTCACTACAAAAAAAACACGGTGTACTGACCGAATTTCTGACGGAATATACAGTCCGTCAGATGTCTCGGTGTACTGACAAAGTTCTGACGGAATATCCGTCAGAAATGATTTATGACGGATAACACGTCACAAATCCGTTAAAATAGGAGACCGCGAAAAAAAATTGGAAAGGCGCGAAATTTTGGTTACATTTTCTGACGGATAATGCGTCAGTAATTAATAATGACGGATTTCCGGTCAGAAAAAAGACTGACAAAAGGCTGCAAGTTTTGGAAAAGTAGAAATAGATTCTGACGGATAATCGGTCACTAAATTTTCCTGACGCCCTATCCGTCAGAAAAGTCCACGTACGCAATTATTGACGGCTTATCCGTCACTAACTAGTAATTCCCTATTCCTGACGGATAATCCGTCAGGATTTTTTTCAACTGTTTCCAATACCCACGTCTGCATTCAATTTTCTTTTTATTTCTCACTTAAAATAAATCCTCTTTCCTGACGGATTATCCGTCACTAACTAATTATTCCCTATTCCTGACGGATTATCCGTCAGGATTTTTTTTAAAAACTTTCAGAAACCCTCACGCGTTCATTCTGCCTTCTTTTTTTTTTACCCCAAAACATATCGAACCCCATAATTTCCTCCCTAAATCCGATTTCTACCCCACCAATCTTACCACCGTGTCAACCACCACCACACTACTAACTCCACCTTGATAATAGGTAATGTATTTTTGTTTTTTTCATTAATTTCCAGTTTTATTTTCGTTTTATTTCAATTCATAATTGATTTGTTTGTACATTGTAGTGTGACAACCACCACCACCGTGACAACCACCACCACCGTGACAACCACGCGCCAACACTACTTTGCAAAATTAATTAGGTAATTGTTTATGTTTATTACTTAATTATTTATTTAAGAATGAATTAGTTTAGAAAGTAGTTAGTGTAACTTATTTAGGTTAATAGATAATTAGTTAGAAATTTTGATCTAGGATAATGCCAATTAGATAGAAAAAATGACCTAGGATAGTAGCCGGTTAGATAGAAAAATTGATTTAGGATAGTTGCTAATAATTTGTTGTTGTTAGTGTTGTTACTTCTTAATTGTTGTTGTTGTTGATAGTTATTAGTTGTTAATTTTGAATTATTATTTGTTAATTGTTGTTGTTGATAATTGTTAATTTTTAGTTATTAATTGTAGATAATTGTTAATTGTTGTTAATTGTTGTTAATTGTTAGTTATTGATAATTCTGAATTGTTAAATATTGACCTAGTACCCGTTCAAAAATTACTTATTAGGAGTAATTTTTGAATAGTCCCCATTTTGGGACTGTCTTTGTACGTTTCAAGTCATTTAGGTAGCAAACAGATACTTGTTATTTTTTTAATGAGGGTACAAATTCGGTGACGATTCCTTTAATATTCTCTGAATACATATATGGACTAATAATATAATCCATATTTTGTATTTGGAGAATAAAGGGGAATTGCTGCCGAATTTTTTCCCCATTAATAAATAACAAGTGCGTGTTTGCTAATGACTTGAAATGTACATTGATGGGTTTAGGTTGGAGTGATAAGGACCTAATTCAAAGACTATTTGATTTTTTGACAATAATTATATATTCATTGATGATATTGTTTTTTTGTGTATTATATGTGATAGTTAATTAATAATTGTCAATTGATTGATTATTTGAATGTAGATACATAATAAGATGAAAAGATTAGAACGACAGTGGATGTATGAAAGATTAGATGAGAAAAAGAAACCTAAGCTTGAATTTGCAAATGGGGTAAAAGAGTTTCTTGAATTCGCTGCACAAAGTAGTGTGTATAAGAATTTAGGTGAAATGAGGTGTCCCTGTAAGAAATGTAATAACAGAGCTTTTAAAAGGATTAAGGATGTTCAACTGCATCTTTGGTCGAATGGTTTTGCCCCATGTTATTATGTTTGGACGTATCATGGTGAGGAAATGCCAACCGGAGAAAGTAGCAGTAGTACTGTAGTTAGTGATAATCCTTATAGGGAGCTCGTGGAAAATGCATTACGTGATTTATACGAAAGATATTGGGGAGTGGATCAGGTAGGCGTTCTCAAAATGAGAACGAAGAAGTGGAGGAGAATGATGATGACCTTCATTTGACCGGTGACAATGTGCCCCACCGAAATCCACCGATTATACTCACTTCTGATCCTTCGGTAGTTAACGGTTGTTGGTAAGTATTTTTTTTTATCCTCCATTAATGAAAAATATATCCTTCAAATTTATAATATTCATATTTATATATATGTGTTTGTTTTTAATCAGGTGGAATGACAAGATTGTAAAGAGATACGTGGTTGCCTCGTTCACTCAAAATCTTACGGATGAGTACTTCACCAACTGGACTGAAGCGAGTTATGCGCAACGAGAAAAGATGTGGATCTACTTTAAGGTAATGTAAAAATAAACAAGCCACATTAGTTTTTAAAATTAAACTAATATTTTCTATTTCTAATAACATTTTATTTTATGGCAGACTCATGTGAGGTCCATTGATTCTCGGTATGACCCTTTTCCTGAGTGGAAGAGGAGGGTCACGAGATTGATTACTCACATGGTGAATGGTGTCAAATACGGAAAGAAGAAGTCGGATTGGGTGCCCGATAGTTGGAAGGAGAAGTTGGACGCAAGGTACGAGAACAATCCTGAATTTAAAAAAAAATCAGACATAAACAAGGCAAATAGAAGGTCTGGTGCTAAGGACGGGAAAGCGTTGGGCACCCACACTCTAGGCCGCAAGAGTTGCTCTGATATTTTCAAAGAAATGGCAAGTATTTCATAAATTTTTAAAATATTAAATTTGGTTAATTAATATTCTATTGTCGGATATAATTAACATATAAGTTTTCTTTGCTTTTTAAAGGGCGAGTCGGCTACACCGTACAAGGTGTTTGAGAAGACGAAGAAAAACAAGAAGGGGGAGTGGATTAACCCTAGAGCTGCTCGGACAGACGTAAGTATTTCTAATCGAGCAACTTATTGTATATTTTTCATATTAAAATGATAATTTTACAATATATTTTATTTATTTTTTATTTAATAATTTCTCTTTTTTTCGGGCTGCTTACAAAGAACTTTTGGGTCAACCAACGCCAACCGGAGAGCCTCGGGATGAGATTCAGACCTACCACGAAGCTGTTGGAGGATTTGACAAGAAAGGAGGTTTTTTTGGGATCGGTCCATTGGGTGAAGAGGTATGGTATGAGAATCCTAGGGACAAAAGAGGAGATCGTCGATCTTGTTCTTATCGACCAAGCATGTTTAGTCAAATGCAAACTGAGAATATGCGTCTTAAAGAACAAGTTGAAAGCACTCAAGCATCTCAAAAACAAATTCAAGAGGAAATGGCGGAAATGAAAAAAGTTTGGAGTGATATGCAGGCTTTCTTTTCCACTCAGTCATGCTCAAGTATGCCAAATTATCACCGACGTGATGACTTCTCGGACGACCCTCATGGCTTTGGATGCAATAACATGTCAGTTGATCCTCCAACCACTTAGCATAGTTTAGTCAAATGCAAACTGAGATTATGACTTATTAACTTTAGAACATATTTTATGTTAGTGTATGAATTATGAAGACTATTTTATGTAATTCAATTTCTTACCCATGTTTTTTCTTTGTTGTTGGTTAATTGTGTTGGTTCCCGCTTAGCGGTCGACTTGGAAATATAAATCTCCGTTTGGCGGATGATGAATGTTTTGCAGGATTTAGTGATTTTGAGGTTGTAAATATGAACAATGCTATCGCATTGGGCTGGACAGCAAGCAGCTGTTTCCTGCCTATACTGCTTTAAATTCTGACGGATAACCCGTCAAAAAAAGTCAAAAATTGACTAAATTCCCGACGGATAATCCGTCACAAAAGTCAACAGTTGACCAAATTTCCGACGGATTATCCGTCAGAAATTGAGTCAAATATTGACTTTTTGGACAAAATTCCTGACGGATTATCCGTCACAAATTACCAAGTACTGACGGATTATCCGTCACTAAAAGTCAAAAAAAATTTGACCGTGGAATTTTTTCTACTACGGATAGACCGTCAGAAGTCCGTCACAATTATTTTTCTGACGGATAATTCGTCACAAACTTGATTTTCGTGACGAATATTTGGGACGGAAATTTCTGACGGATAATCCGTCAGAAACGCGAAATTCCTGACGGATTTCCACTTTTCTGACGGATTTTTTCGGTCAGAACACCGCGTTTTTTTTGTAGTGTCTACACCTTCACCAACTGCCTGATTTGGTCCAATCAATATACATATGTCATCCCAATACTCAATAGGCTATTTGATCAATAAGACGCAACAGTTGGGTTGGTCTGCAATGAAAACCAAAAATATTAAAAAACTGGATCACAACACAACACCAACAATAAAAAAACGTCGAGTTTTGCACCAAATGAATACTACTTGTATACTCAATGAGGAAGCAGAAAAGTATTTCAATAGCTAAATTCACACAAAATAGGCATGCGAATACATGGTTAAGTTATACATCTTAATTTTCACCACTAATTTCAAACTAAAGAGAAGAAACCACAAAATACCCGTAGAAAAGTTTCTGAGAGCAGAAAGAATTTCAGCAAATACTCAACCTAATCAATATATGTAGGAAGCAACAGAAGAAATACCCTCCTTAAGTGAGTCAATTCTACACCATTTTAAGTGATGTGTATTTGGATCACGGCCATACACTATACTCCCTCCGTCCCGATCAATTGTTATCTATTGCTTTTGACACAAAAATTAAGAAAACAATTATGAATGAATTTGGACCACATAAATTACATGACCCCACATTCAATCAAATGTGATCCACAAAATGTTGCCAAAAATGGAAATAGATAACAATTCAATGATACACCCCAAAATAAATAGATAACTATTGACCGAAACGGAGGGAGTACAACCCCAATAATAATTAAATACCATTAATCACAGCCATGACATGCAAGTTCCTGCTAAGATCTAAGATAAAATCTCATGTTCCTGCCAATAACAAGTTGAACTCGGAAAATTCATGAGTAACAAGTCTCGACACAACTCATTTAATCATACATAAATTGTTAGTTTCAGGCGAAATAGAGCATTCATATTTCTAGCTTTCTAACTTGAACATTACTATGAAAAGATCCAATGCATGCTCAAGGAAAAGTGAAATCAATTAATAATCGCAGCAAGTACAAATGAGCATGTGTATACTTGACAAAAAAATAAAAAGAAATCAGAGGTACCCATGAAAAATTCATCTACTCGATCATGTCTTCAATTGTTATTACCACCATTTTCTTCTCCTCATCCCACTTGGTTTTTTTTTATGTTCTTATCTCCATTATCAGTCCGTTTTTCTTAAGACGGGTCACCATTTGTGACGGATATTTTGTGAGATAAAATGGATACAAAATGAGTTAGTGGAGTAAGGGGACCACATGAATAGTGTCAGAGAGAGAGAAAAAGTGGGTATTTTGTGAGAGGAAACGGTATCCGTCACAAGCTTGCGACGGATAGTGCCATTGCAAATAAGAATTTGTGCTCCATTATTGCCATATAGCGTTTTTTCCAAATCTTGACACGATTCCTTACATTTTCAGTTGTAAGAGACATGTCTAACTTGCTTGTTAGTTCATCTACTACAGCTTGGTATGCTTGAGGCTTCCACCCACCAGCACCTTTGTTCCCTTGATTTAGTTGATTATACAACACTGAGATTGGAATAATATCCATTCGGGTATTCCAAATAACCTCTTTTCTTGGGTTGCGTAGAGGGTGAAACTTGCTTTCGTTTTTCATTCATCTCCTATAAAAAATTTGGATTAGAAAAAATCTTAGCAAAAGCACCTTAGACCACAAACATACAGAATTAAAGCCTTGTTAGAACTAGAATAGACTTGTGATTGATGTCTGGAAGACAAAATCTCATACATGCATTTGCAGAAACATAGAGTAGAGCTATAGAATAGTAACAATAATAATTACAAATGTAGCTAATCTCTTATGATACCTTGCTCTCCTAGCTTGATAGTCATTCCACATTTTTTCTGCAAGGTTGTCCCTAAATTTATTTCACTCCTCTGTTTGTAGAGCACTGACAATATAATGATCTTCTTCCCCCCTCTTTTATAGGCGTATTTTGTAAATCTTGTTCTACCTCAGCCATAAGAACCACTTATCCATTTTTCCGAAGCGTAAGAAGTCGTGAAGAATGAAACAAGCATGTATAATCCGAACTTGAATTTTTTAATAAAAAAAAACACTAGTCTTCATGATAGCCCAACGTTTTTTCAAACACCTGAAAGCTCTTTCAGTTGTGTTGCGTGCTGATGAGTGTACCAAGTTGAAATCTCTTTAGAATTTGTGGGTATGTTCTCTCGCAGTGATACCTAGTACCTCAGTACGGAACTAAAAAACCCTCACCATTGGTAATTTGGTATACCCCAGATCAACAAGGAAATATTTATTCTTTGATATTTCTAGATGATAGAGATATCTTTAAAGGGCATCTCTAAAAATGCGAGGATCAGAAGTCGAACCTTCCAAACCGGGAAGCACATAAGTAAAGCGAAGTGGTGGACCACATGTAGCTAACACACTTGTACTGATGAATCCTCTTCTATTACGATACCCAGGACGATCCTCTAGAGGGACCGTCATATCTATATGAGTACCATCTAGTGCCCGAACCACACCCTCGAACCATTTCCAGTTTGGGTCATAAAAAACGCTGGAATCAGTTTGCTTAATGTAGTGCTTCCCAATCTTCAACACTGCTCGAAGAAACAACATGAAATTGGCGACTCACCTATTTCACTCGATTGAGCAAAAACAGCTTGGATAGTTCTATTTTTCAAATTAGGAGCAATAGTATGAAGGAAAAAAAACAACAACCTCTTCATATGTGACATTCCTTGAAGTAATGTTTCAAAACATCTTCTATCAAAGCGCAATTGTTCTTGACATTTCGTGTTATTTCTTAACGTATCTAACCATATAGCTCTTTTTTTGGTTCGTTCTTGTTCATTCTAAGCTAACTCTCTTAGTTTACACCGTTGTTGATTTAATGCCCCAACTATAACAATGATAAAACTCACTACTAGCATAATAAACTCCATATCGACATCCTCTTCCTCTACCCTAGCCCGTTTCCTTGAAACTCGTGAACTACTTTTGTCAAATATTTTACTCTATACTCACTATTGAAATAGAGATAGACAGAATCGTAGTATTATTGATATTGTTCGTTCATGTGACGATTACAATAAGAAACACTTTATATAGTGTCTAAACTTATATCATAATTATATTATTACAATTACGGTATAATAACGTAATATTCTCCAACATATTATTACGATTACGTTATAGTACCGTAATATTCTCCAACACTCACAAATGAAAAATTATCACGATCAGTAAATTAATGAAGTATATTGTAACGAAGTTACCAGAGAAATAAGTAAAGCACGTATAATTATATTGCTTAAGAATTACATGAAAACTTTACATTTTCATACCAGACAGAAACTAGAAGATTTAATGCTTACATATGAGTTTTTACATAACCTAGCATCTTGTATGTTATCTCAGATAGTCAGATAAAATGCTATAGAAACAATTTTGATGGAGTTCAGATGCCAGTATAGCGACATACGAATTACATGAAAGGCTTGGTTCCATTATGATCTAAAATATTAATAGCAATAATATCTAAAAATTTAATTCCGTAAAGCGTGTAGTGATACAATCACTCTCAGACTACTGTAAATACAAAATAACGTCAAACGAAACCAGCCGAAGACAATCTCGTGCCTCCGTCTCACTTTCATTCCTTCTCCTCATCTTCCCCACCCAATCACTCATTCCCTTTTAATCAAATTGGCAAAAAAACAACAATAGTTAACACCATATTAACACACTCTGTCTCTTAATTCGTGAAGATTATTAGCAGAAAACCGTCAAAAATTAAGCAGGGTGAGTAAGTTTATGATTTCGACTTTGAACAGCAACAAAAAAATCAAGTAAAAATAATTGATCAAACTAGACGTAGCAACAAATTAATCAAGTAAAACAAACAAAATCAATCAAACTAGACACAACAAGAAATTAATCAAATAAAAAAAAATCAATTAAACTAGGACGCATATTCAAGGACAACAATAATTAATCGATCATACTATATATTGACTAAATAAACCCTAGAAATAAAATTGAAACAATTAATAGTTTTAAAAAAATTCAACTTATTAGAACACAGTAAATATTGGACTCGTTAATGAACTGTGCGAAAACCCTATCAATGGAAGCTCGATTTGATTTACATGGAAGCTTTAAGGTGAAGAGAAGCGGATTAGATAGAGAGTCGTGAGAGGAGATAGTGAATCGTTGATGAACACAGTTTAACGCTTTTCGCACGACCATCTTCCAGCCACCATTACAGCCAACGATGGCCACCATATAAGCCACCCATCGCAACCACTTGCATTCCCCCACTTTCACATTCACCATACCACCCACGACCACCATTGTAACACCCCCATTTACCTAGGAGCCTGAACTAGGACTTCCATAATAAATAGGACTGTTACCATCCTGGATGACCAGAATAGTAGATATACATAGTGAAAGAAACACAGTACTTTAGATGTAAATGGTTAAACTGAAAGATGATACAAGCCAAGTTTATAAAAAGGTCCAAACCGTACAACTGATAACAACCTCAACTAAAACATGTGAAACTAAATGATCTAGAACTAGGTCGGTCCATGCCATTTCTCTCATTCCAAGCCCAGCTCCTAATCCTGTTGTCTCTGACCTGAAAGATCTACTCCCCATTCCGGATCATTGTAGGTGAACACGAATACACTGTCAACCTCGCGGTTGAGTAGGATAACACAAAATATAAAATGCAACAAGTAATAGTATGCAAATGCTTATAACATGCTCGAGCCCCATCTCATTCTCAATACTCATACCCTTGCACCAAGCCATACCGAACCTCCCGGCAGACTATAGTCGGCCGTCGCCGAACACCAGCATAACAGCTGAGGTCACCAGGTCTAGCCCTGCAGAGCTAGCCTGGGCCCAATAATGTCTCATCATCATCTCAATCTGTAACCGTGCTCATGCCATGCTTATGAATGCAATAAATAAAGAACCAACACTGTAAATGCATCTCATAAATAACTATACTTGCATCCATAGCATCCAGTTAACTTACAAACATAACACAATACAAAAGTAGTCCCAGTGTATCCTACCTGGAATAGCAGTCTGAAAATAAGCAACACCGTCTAGAAATACTCCACTTCGAATTCCGTTCCTATAATAATTCTTAATATTAAAAACTATTCGTACAACACATGTTACAACTAATTATAAACTCACGAATCATAAACTTACTAAATATAAATTTACTAAATATAGCACACGATGAACTATTCCATTATTACTAGCGTAATAACAAATACGACAAGTTTATAACGACACTACTCATATTCTCCATATTAATATCAATACAAATGTTAACAATATTCCTCTTGATAAAATAACAATAACACCAAAAATATACCATAACATAATTATTGAAATCTAGTAATAAAACACCCTTAATAATTTATATTATAAAACAATAAGAACACTAATCAACAACAATAACTCAATTAACACACTTATCATATAATACTAATACTAATACTATTACTAATAACAATAATAATAACATTACTAACAACAACAATAATAATAATCATAATAATAATAATAATAAACCATGAAGAATATGATGATCATCATGATTAAAACAACACGTAAGAGGCAGCCCTTTGACAAACCGAGAACCATGAACCGCAGCCATAAACACGCAAAACAGAGCAAACCCGCGCCCCTATCCCGCGTCAAAACCAGCCTGCAACCACCAGCCGTGTCCACCACCTTCACCCATGACACCACCAGTCTCGCCTCTGAGTCGTGGTGGTTCCAGTGGTGAGGGTAGCAGCCGCGACCACCGCACCAAACACCCATGAACGAAGCAAACAAAACCCCTGGATCACAGCCTGTTCCCCTTTCTCCTCCAGCCTACCCAACTAACCTCCCTTAAACGACACCCCCGACAACCCCTGACTTCTACTCCGGCACCACCAGGCTCACCACCGAGCCACGGTGGTTCCATGAGGAGAGTCAGTGACTGTCGACTGGACACTACCACCACTTACAGCCATCACAAACACCCTATGTACATACTGCCTCCCTGATTACGTTATCTGTGACCCAAAACGAAACCCACCACAAAGTTCGACTCAGCCACCCAAAACCACCGCGACAAAGACCACACTAATCCCATAACTACAACCTTCATAACCATCCATTATACATACGAGATTATAAACAATTACTCAAAGAAAACTGGGTAGAAACATGGTCTGTTCAGAATGTTAATCTGGGATTAAGGGTACGACTCTGACAACGCTTTCAATTAACACCCTCATCGACGGACACCCAAAGACGACGACGACCCAAACATGACCCTCTCCTCATTACTATACATCACAGATTAAAATTAAGCATAAAACAGATACGTTGCATTTGCGTATAATCATGAAAACGTATACAAAGTGTGATAGGAAAACAGGGAAAACGAGTGGAGAGATGATCTTACCTACTTGCCCTAGCAATCGAGCCACCCTAGACACCCTTAGACACCGTGTGAAACTCCCTGTGGTACACCTTGAGGTGGTGGCAGAAGAGGGGTGGAGAGATTATGTGAGTATGAGTGTTAGGGTTAGGGTTTATGGGGTTGCTAATATATGACGGTAGAGAGGGTGATAAAATGGGGTAGGGTTATAAATCTGAAAACGTGTGATGGGCTAGGGTTTGGCACGAAATTCTAGGTCCAAGGACTCAGCTACCCGTGTATGTTGTAGCCCATCACGCACTCCAACACCCACATAGCATGTCTCAAGTACGGGTCCGTTAAAAAAAATCACTTAAACGATTCTAAAAACAACGCGTAAAACACCTCGTCCACAATTATTATATCGCTTTTAGTATAATTCATCGACATCGAAACTACTAAAGTTAGCGTAACACGAAGTAAAAATGCGAGGTATTACAGTCTTCCCCCCTTAAAATGAACTTCGTCCCGAAGTTCACCATCCCAAGGTCATCACAACTGAGCAATAAAGCATGTAACGAACACAGAAAGTAACACATATAACATTAGAAGCTGATAAATTACTTTGAAACACGAATTGTCACATTCTACCCCTCTAAAAAAAACGTTACGTCCTCGTAACTTACCTCAAGCGAACAGTTCCGGATATTTTTCCCGCATCGAAATCTCAGTCTCCCAAGTAGCCTCCTCGACATTGTGATTGGTCCATAATACCTTGACCAGCGCGGTCTCTCCATTCCTGGTTTTTCTCACCTTCCTGTCAAGGATCTCCTTGGGTCTCTCCTCATAGGTCAACTGTTCATCGACCTCGATGACCTCATGATCAAGGATATGCGAAGGATCACTGATATATCTTCTCAGCTGAGACACATGAAACACATTATGTACTCTGGCTAAAGCTGGAGGTAGAGCCACTCGATAAGCTACCTCTCCAACTCTCTCCAGGATCTCGAATGGCCCGATAAACTTTTGGCTCAACTTTCCCTTCTTGCCAAACCTCATTACTCCTCTCATAGGTGACACCTTCAGTAACACTTTCTCTCCTGCCTCGAATGTGATGTCACTTCTTCTTAGATCGGCATAACTCTTATGTCTATCTTGGGCAGCTCTCATCTTTTGACGGATCACCTGGACCTGTTTTATCATCTCCTGAATCATCTCAGGTCCCAAAGTCACTGTATCAGCTCGATCATCCCAGTAGACTGGACTCCTGTACTTCCTCCCATACAATGCCTCAAAAGGAGCCATCCCGATGCTAGCATGATAGCTGTTGTTATAAGAGAACTCTATCAAATCAAGTCTGTCCTCCCAAGATCCTCCAAACTCTAGTACACAAGCCCGCAACATATCCTCCAGTGTCTGGATAGTTCTCTCTGTCTGCCCATCTGTCCCTGGATGAAACGCTGTACTCATCTTCAAGGTAGTTTTCATCAGTGACTGTAACTCTTGCCAAAATTTAGAGATAAACCTGGAATCGCGATCAGAAACAATATCTTTAGGTACTTCATGAAGCTTCACCACATGCTTGATGTATGCCTTAGCCAACTCATCTTTACTACACGTCTCCTTCATCGGAATAAAATGAGCCAATTTAGTTAGTCTATCCACGATCACCCATATCATATCATTCCCCTTTGAAGTCCTGGGTAAGCGCACAATGAAATCCATGGAAATGCTTTCCCACTTCCATTCAGGTACATCCAGAGGTTGCAACTTCCCTTGCGGCCTCTTATGCTCCCCTTTGACCCTCTGACATACCAAGCAACGAGAGACAAACTCAGCTACCTCTTGCTTCATCTTTGGCCACCAAAAAGCTTTCTTTAGATCTTTGTACAACTTATCTCCTCCAGGATGAACGGAGTAAGGCGTAGAATGAGCTTCGACCAGAATCTTTCTCTTCAATTCCTCATCATCAGGTACACACCACCTCCCATCAAATCTCAAACTATCATCACTGCAAATCTCGAACTTAGAATATGGTTCCGCTTCACTAGCTTTGCTCACTGCCTCACGCCACTTCTGAATTCTAGGATCACTCATCTGTCTTTCCCGAATCTCGGAGTACAACTCAGGCTCGATCGTCAAATCTCCCATGGTCTCACCCTTCCTTATCACTGCGATCCCCATCTGTCCCAACTCACGATACATACTCAATCTGGACATAGCTGTGCACAGAGCGTGAACGGACTTCCTACTCAATGCATCAGCCACAACGTTGGCCTTGCCCTCCTTGTACAAAATCTCCATGTCATAGTCTCCAATAAGCTCTATCCACCTCCTCTGACGCATATTCAGCTCTCTCTGAGTATAGATATATTTCAAACTCTTGTGATCAGAATACACCTTAAATGTAGCTCCATAAAGATAATGTCGCCACAACTTAAGTGCAAAAACCACCGCTCCAAGCTCCAGGTCATGTGTCGGATAATTCTCCTCATAAGGCTTCAGTTGCCTAGAAGCATAAGCGATTACTCTCCCGTTCTGCATCAGCACACATCCCAATCCCTTCTTAGAAGCATCGGTATACACTTCAAAATTCTCACTTCCCTCTGGCAATGCAAGGATAGGAGCTGTGGTGAGACGCTCCTTCAGGTCTAGAAATGCCTTCTCACAGCTCTCATCCCAGACAAATTTGTTCTCCTTCCGCATCAACGAAGTCATTGGTTTGGCTATCTTCGAAAAATCTTTCACGAACCTCCTGTAATAACCAGCCAATCCCAAGAAACTACGAATGTCAGCCACATTCCTTGGTCGTTCCCATTTCGAAACGGCCTTAATTTTGCTAGGGTCAACAGACACACCCTCCTTAGATACCACATGCCCCAGAAAGGCAACCTTCTCGAGCCAAAACTCACACTTACTTAGCTTAGCATACAATTGATGATCTCTCAAGGTCTGTAAGACCAAGCTCAAATGTTTAGCATGCTCTTCTCTGTTCTTCGAGTACACCAGGATGTCGTCAATAAACACCACCACAAACTGGTCCAGGTAGGGACTAAACACTCTGTTCATTAAATCCATGAAAACAGCAGGTGCATTAGTCAAACCAAATGGCATCACCACGAATTCATAATGCCCATACCTCGATCTGAACGCAGTCTTGTGAATATCTGCATCTTTGATCCTCAGCTGATGATACCCTGACCTCAAATCGATCTTGGAAAACACACCAGCCCCACTCAACTGGTCAAAAAGATCATCGATGCGAGGTAAAGGATACCGATTCTTGATTGTCACATTGTTAAGTTCCCTATAATCCACGCACAATCTCATGGTCCCATCCTTCTTTTTAACGAATAGCACAGGAGCTCCCCAAGGTGACACACTCGGTCTCACATACCCCTTGCTGGCGAGCTCATCCAATTGCTTCCTTAGTTCCTCCAATTCCTTAGGTCCCATGCGATAAGGTGCTTTAGAAATTGGCTCAGCCCCAGGTTTCAGGTCAATGCCAAAGTCCAAGTCCCTCTTTGGTGGTAACCCAGGAATCTCTTCAGGAAACACGTCTTCGAAATCTCTCACAACATCGATCTCACTGGCTTGGGGCTTCTCTGCAGTCAAATCTCTCACATGACACAGCAGCATCTCATCACCTCTTTTCAGGCACGACTTCAAGGCATTAACGGTGATCAGCTTCAGTTTAGGTTTCACGGAGTATCCCCTGTAGGACACTCTCACCCCCTTAGGTCCTCTTAGGGAAATTTTCCCTTGATAACAGTCAATGTAGGCTTTATACTTTTTCAGCCAATCCATCCCCAGTATCACCTCAAAGCCACCCAGAGGAAACTCTATTAAGTTCGACTCAAAACTTACAGCTCCTACTTGGATTATTACATTGGTATAAACCCTATTACAAGCTATGGACTTCCCAGATGGTATAGTTACAGAATCGGCTATATTATCATATACATTCAAGCCTATAGCCCTAGCATGCTCCGCAGAGATAAACGAATGCGATGCACCAGAATCAAATAAAACAAAAGTAAGGGTGGAATGCACAAGAAATGTACCAGTAACAACATGAGCATCCTCCTCTGCAGCCTCCTTGCCCATCATAAACAGGGTCCCACTTTTCTTGGTTGCACTCTGGTTGACAGATGCAGCTCCACTTTGATTGCTGGCTCCAGCTAGGTTCTTCTGAAAATTGTCATTCCCACTACCTTGGTTTCCCTGGTAGCGGTTCTGGTTATTGAAGTTATTGTAATTCCGTTGGTAATTGCTACCTCCAGATCTGTTACTCCCATAACCCGCATTTGGTGTTCGAAATCCACTGTCTTGATTACTCCTTTGATAACTGCTTCCCGCACTCTGAGTTCCCGACCAACAGTTTGCCTTTTTGTGCCCAATCTTCCCACATTTGAAACATGTAGGATTAGCACTGCCTGCCCCGGACATAGATCGGTTTCCACTTCTATTGCCTCCTGGTGCACTATTGGAGAAAAAGGAACAGTACTGGTTGTTTGGTTTCTTGCTCCCTGAGCTTTCGGCTCCAGATTCCGCCTTCCTCTTATCACCCTTAGTCTTCTCTTCCTCCTTAATCTGGTCAGCTAGCCTTTCTGCCTGGCCAGCCCTCTCATATATATCTTCCACAGTCGTGGGCTTGGTTGCCAGCATGCTTCTCTTGATATTGAGAGTCAGTCCCTTCTCAAATCTTGCTGCTAACATTTCCTGTGTGTAGCCTAAGTCAGCTACATTCTCTGCCAGCTGTAAAAACTTACTGTGATACTCCTCCACAGTCATCCCTTCAGCCATTTGGAATGAATCGAACTCTGCTCTCAGCTTCCCTTTTACATGCTCCGGCACGAACTTAGAGGATAAAATCCCCCTGAACTCCTCCCAGCGCACATATTCTGAACCGATCTCTTCTGCAACTGCCTTGATTTCTTCTTTATTGTTATTCCACCATAACCTAGCTGTACCCTTCAGATAGAATACAGCTTGGTCCACCTTCATTGATTCTGGTACAGACAGCAGTTCGAAGATACTCTCGAACTCACGGCACCACTCAGCAAGTAAACTCGGTGCTCCTTCCCCATCGTACTTGGTGGGGTTATGCCTAGAGATGTTATTGCTCATTTTGATTGCATCCGATTGAGTGTTTGCCCCAATCCTAGCTAGGAGAGCAGCGTTCATAGCTACTAGGCGATCGTATTCCTCTTGCGATACATTAGCAGTGTTGGGTTCTCTCCTGGGAGGCATTTTGCTACACAGGTGACAAAATTTTATGAGCATCCTAGGTCAATTCCTATTCTGACTTAGTCTTACTTGCATACATACTCAGCATGTAACTTTTCATACGGTTAAATCCTTATTAAAAGTCTACCTAAAGGCTTAGGGATCACATAACCACATGCATATACAATCCTCACTTATAGACAACATTACGATATAAACTTATATTCTCAATGCTTGAAAATAACACATATACATGCCAATCATCATGTAATATCACTTTTATGCCTTACTGTATACATGTATATACTCATCCATTTTTCACATCATAACTTACCTCATTCCTTGGCGCTGAAAGGTTAGTACAACATACATATATTATATATCTGCCTTGGGTCCTTCCATACTACCCACACTCTTCAACTCTCAAGGTAACCAGGTTAGACTGAAAGGGCCAGTGGCTTGGTTTGAGGGGGCCCCTAACTCATCCCAATCCTATGGGGCTCCTAACAGTTACTAGCCTGGGGTTCGTTTTATTTAGACACTCCTATGTTCATTATTTTCATTTTAGTTTAGGCCTGAGGATCGTTCGCTCTGATACCACTTTGTAACACCCCCATTTACATAGGAGCCTGAACTAGGACTTCCATAGTAAATAGGACTGTTACCATCCTGGATGACCAGAATAGTAGATATACATAGTGAAAGAAACACAGTACTTTAGATGTAAATGGTTAAACTGAAAGATGATACAAGCCAAGTTTATAAAAAGGTCCAAACCGTACAACTGATAACAACCTCAACTAAAACATGTGAAACTAAATGATCTAGAACTAGGTCGGTCCATGCCATTTCTCTCATTCCAAGCCCAGCTCCTAATCCTGTTGTCTCTGACCTGAAAGATCTACTCCCCATTCCGGATCATTGTAGGTGAACACGAATACACTGTCAACCTCGCGGTTGAGTAGGATAACACAAAATATAAAATGCAACAAGTAATAGTATGCAAATGCTTATAACATGCTCGAGCCCCATCTCATTCTCAATACTCATACCCTTGCACCAAGCCATACCGAACCTCCCGGCAGACTATAGTCGGCCGTCGCCGAACACCAGCATAACAGCTGAGGTCACCAGGTCTAGCCCTGCAGAGCTAGCCTGGGCCCAATAATGTCTCAACATCATCTCAATCTGTAACCGTGCTCATGCCATGCTTATGAATGCAATAAATAAAGAACCAACACTGTAAATGCATCTCATAAATAACTATACTTGCATCCATAGCATCCAGTTAACTTACAAACATAACACAATACAAAAGTAGTCCCAGTGTATCCTACCTGGAATAGCAGTCTGAAAATAAGCAACACCGTCTAGAAATACTCCACTTCGAATTCCGTTCCTATAGTAATTCCTAATATTAAAAACTATTCGTACAACACATGTTACAACTAATTATAAACTCACGAATCATAAACTTACTAAATATAAATTTACTAAATATAGCACACGATGAACTATTCCATTATTACTAGCGTAATAACAAATACGACAAGTTTATAACGACACTACTCATATTCTCCATATTAATATCAATACAAATGTTAACAATATTCCTCTTGATAAAATAACAATAACACCAAAAATATACCATAACATAATTATTGAAATCTAGTAATAAAACACCCTTAATAATTTATATTATAAAACAATAAGAACACTAATCAACAACAATAACTCAATTAACACACTTAGCATATAATACTAATACTAATACTATTACTAATAACAATAATAATAACATTACTAACAACAACAATAATAATAATCATAACAATAATAATAATAAACCATGAAGAATATGATGATCATCATGATTAAAACAACACGTAAGAGGCAGCCCTTTGACAAACCGAGAACCATGAACCGCAGCCATAAACACGCAAAACAGAGCAAACCCGCGCCCCTATCCCGCGTCAAAACCAGCCTGCAACCACCAGCCGTGTCCACCACCTTCACCCATGACACCACCAGTCTCGCCTCTGAGTCATGGTGGTTCCAGTGGTGAGGGTAGCAGCCACGACCACCGCACCAAACACCCATGAACGAAGCAAACAAAACCCCTGGATCACAGCCTGTTCCCCTTTCTCCTCCAGCCTACCCAACTAACCTCCCTTAAACGACACCCCCGGAAACCCCTGACTTCTACTCCGGCACCACCAGGCTCACCACCGAGCCACGGTGGTTCCATGAGTAGAGTCAGTGACTGTCGACTGGACACTACCACCACTTACAGCCATCACAAACACCCTATGTACATACTGCCTCCCTGATTACGTTATCTGTGACCCAAAACGAAACCCACCACAAAGTTCGACTCAGCCACCCAAAACCACCGCGACAAAGACCACACTAATCCCATAACTACAACCTTCATAACCATCCATTATACATACGAGATTATAAACAATTACTCAAAGAAAACTGGGTAGAAACATGGTCTGTTCAGAATGTTAATCTGGGATTAAGGGTACGACTCTGACAACGCTTTCAATTAATACCCTCATCGACGGACACCCAAAGACGACAACGACCCAAACATGACCCTCTCCTCATTACTATACATCACAGATTAAAATTAAGCATAAAACAGATACGTTGCATTTGCGTATAATCATGAAAACGTATACAAAGTGTGATAGGAAAACAGGGAAAACGAGTGGAGAGATGATCTTACCTACTTGCCCTAGCAATCGAGCCGCCCTAGACACCCTTAGACACCGTGTGAAACTCCCTGTGGTACACCTTGAGGTGGCGGCAGAAGAGGGGTGGAGAGATTATGTGAGTATGAGTGTTAGGGTTAGGGTTTATGGGGTTGCTAATATATGACGGTAGAGAGGGTGATAAAATGGGGTAGGGGGTTATAAATCTGAAAACGTGTGATGGGCTAGGGTTTGGCACGAAATTCTAGGTCCAAGGACTCAGCTACCCGTGTATGTTGTAGCCCATCACGCACTCCAACACCCACATAGCATGTCTCAAGTACGGGTCCGTTAAAAAAAAATCACTTAAACGATTCTAAAAACAACGCGTAAAACACCTCGTCCACAATTATTATATCGCTTTTAGTATAATTCATCGACATCGAAACTACTAAAGTTAGCGTAACACGAAGTAAAAATGCGAGGTATTACAACCATAGACCACCACAACAGCTGCCACTAAGCTCTGCTTTCCCATACGCGTAAGAAGAAGAAGAGAATGAGGTGTGTGCCCGCCAGGCTGCCTGGGACACCACCAACCACCATGGATGCGTGATTCAAGAAGTAGGTAAAGTGGAGCAGGTGTTGAGGGTCGGTGGGCCGGCCGGCCACCACCCTTCTCCAAAATGCTTTAAACAAATGGCGTGACTATGCTTTATGGGTGTATGTATTCCTGGACGGTGGGAGGCCGGTTTCTGGCAGGCCGGCTCCCACCACCTATGCTAGTTATTGCCTTGAAGTCCTCCTCTGTGTTGGTAGCGGTGGGGTGGTCGGCAGCCGCTAGGCCGTCCCCCATCACATCATTCACGCATACTCCCTCTACTTTACTTCTATGATCGAATTATTACTTAGCACACATTTCTAGATAAAATATCGTCTTAGTCCGTCATCAAACAAGTTTAGCGTTGATTAGCTTAATTACTTCCTTAATCGTTCTTTAATCGTAGTTTAGATTCAGTCTATTTTCGATTCAAGGCTTATAATTTGGGCTATATTTATGGAATTGTTGAGAAATGATTCCTCTTATTCAATTAAAGTTGCTTCCTTGGTATTGATTTTCTCCTTAATCTTCTTTAATTATTAGTTGGTTAACATTTGTCTAGCGATTTCTTGTTTCTTCCTTAATAATTATGCGATTTTCATACTTCTACCCATCTTATGTTTGCATCAAAATGACAATTCTTGTGAACACGTGTGAGTAGTTTATCAATTAGGATGTCGGGGGATCCTTTGTAAGGGCTTAAGGGAGGGTTTAACATGTTTGCATGGTTCTTAATTAGCGGAATTTGTTGTCTTGTTATTATGCATAGAAGGTGTTCGATAAAATGTTCGAATGAGTAAGTCGAGTCATTTTGTTTTACGATTTGCCTATTAGTCAGGTGAGTAGCATTGCTAGTGATTGGAGCGTGGTAATAACTCGTGGGCTGATTCGGTTGAATGAGTAAGTCAAATTTTCTCGACCTAGGTTAGGATTTGAGTCGAGAGGTCAAGTCTTGATTGTCGTTTTCCCTCTTATGAACCCGTTTGCATGCTATTTACTCTCTTCTATCCCTAATTTGGTGAAACCCTTCATCTTAGTCTCTTTTATCATATTTCATCTTGTTTATCAATCCTTAGTTTATGTCAGTCTTGCCTACTTGTTTGCTTAGTTTTAATTTATCCAAAACCAATCCTTTGTGAATTAAATTGGTTGTTAAACGACGGAACTTAGGTAACCACGGACCGTCTCTGTGGATCGACATCTTTGCCACTACTACATTTATTAGTTGGTATCGAGGTTTATAAATTTCTTTTGATTGTGGGGGATGCGACTCAACCTCGTATCAAAGTTGTAAAATACGACAAATACACGTCATTCATCGACCTTATCTATATTTATCAAAGTTGAAGGTTGTTATATTTTCTCGAAAATCGAAGATTTATATTTTTTGTTAATTTTATAGATTGGGTTTATTTGATCATATTCAAAAATCTTTGATCTACGTGTTTTTCATTTTCTAATCTACGTTTTTTATTGATTTGTATCTCCTCATATATTTTTTTTCATTTTTAAAATTTTACGTTTTTTTTTAATTTTTAACTCTTTGTACGTATAATTTTTTTCGTTTATATACCTCTATATGACTACTTTTTTTGTTTAAATATTTGTTAATTACTTCTAATTGTCCAACTTTCTTTTAATATTGTTGAATTTTATGTTTCTGAGTAGAAATTTCTTGATTTTTTAATTTTCGAATTCGGAGTAAAGTTGGGTTTTTTTTATTATGAAGGTAAAAATTATTTGTAATTTTAGAATGTTAAATGGATAAAAGCAAAATAAAGAAAAATTAAACTTCTTTGGGTCAGTGGTGAACGGGGAGAGAAAGAAGGTTTTTTTAGCTTCCTAAAATTGAGCAACCCATGAAAATGCAATAAAAGTTATTACTTTTATGGATAAGGGATTTGAACTTGATTAAGGGGGTGTTTGGTTGGGGGGTGTGGAATGGAATGGAATGGACATTACCCATTCAAGTGTTTGGTTGGGCACTTTTGGAATGGATTTAGAAACTCAATGGATTCTAAATCCACCCCAACCCCTTGGAATCTCATACTCTAGTCTTTCCCCAAGTTTCTAAATCCAATCCCCCCTTGATACAAACCCTAAAATTAAGAAAGAAAAAAAAACCCAAATTGCTATTGTTCATGTAAGTCTTCATCTCCTACTTTTTTTCATTATAATTGTTTTGTTTTTATAAGATAAATTACTTGTAATTGTTCATGGATATATATATATATATATGATTAGTTTCAATAAAACATGTATGTTATTGTCTTTTTTCTTTAATATAAAGACCTATAACGATTTACTAAACAAATTAAAACGTGTAATATAGTTGATTTGGATTCATTGTGAGGTTGAGACGAATACTTTCGTCTTAAGTGATTAATTAAAACGTGTAAAAAATTTAAAAAAATTGTGAGGTTGAAACGTGTAAAAAATTGAAATAAATTGTGAGGTTGAAATTATAAGTGAATTGTGATTAGAGAAAAAAATTAGATATTGAATCCATTTCAAAATGTGAACCAAACACAATGAATAGGAGATTGAATCCACTACAAAATCAAACCAAACAAGTATTAAAAGGTATGGGGTTCTAACTCCATTCCACCCTGGATTCTCATCACAATCCATTCCATTCCCAAACTTTGAACCAAACGACCCCTAAGTTGTTTCCTTATTACGTGCATTTTATTGTTATTATCATAATAGTAAGATTCCAGAAATTGCTCAATTAAACCGATTAATTTGTTTCATTGTCAACCTCATATTGTTTAGATTTTTAGTTGAATTTATATAAAATTCAACAAAAAAGATTTAAATTCAACAAAAAGACTTTGAGTTATTTAGGTTGAATTCCTACATGCAACCAAACGACTCCTAAGTGATAAATTATAATCTTATCTATATAAATATAAAAACATTTAATGAGTTATGGTGAATAATCCACGTCATTCATCGACCTTTAATTTTTTTTAAGTCATTTATACTGGGACCCACAACAATTTTTACTGAAATCATTTTGAAATAACTTCATCTGTTTGTTATCGATGTTTAAATATTACGTTTTGATTCTGATTTATTTCGCAAAAAATAATTTTTACGTAAATGATTACGTTTATAACGGCAACTTATACATTATATATTAAAGAGTATATTAGATTTTACTCTCTTTTGAAATCAAATTTTTTAAAATTACTCCCCTTTGAATTTTTTTTCTTAAAATTACTCCCTTAAGTTGCATTTTTTTTACTAAAATTGCTCCAAACTCCACTTTTAGTGACTTATTTCGTCTATTTTTGAACATATTCCGTTTATGGCTTGACAAATCTATACATGGGAAGGTATAAATATGTAGACTGATGTAAGGGGGTTCAAAAAACAGAGGAAATAAATCAACTCAAATCGGTTTTTGAAGCAATTTTAGGAAAAAATGCAATTTAAGGGAGTAATTTTAGCAAAAAATGCAACTTAAAGGAGTAATTTTAGGAAAAACTCAAAAGGGAGTAATATTAAAAATTTTGATTTCAAAAAGGAGTAAAATCTAATTTACTCTATATTAAAATTAAAATTATATACTAAAATATAATGTCGATATCGATTTGTGCATAATTATTAAATAACAATTTATGATTAATAATCAATATTACAATAAATAATACATAATTTTAATAAATACTAATAAATTACAATAATTGATAGAAAATATAACAAATTACAGAAAATGAAAAAAAAAAAGAAAAAGTGATCGAAATTTCAAGTACAATCTTCATGACAATACTAAAGTAAAATAACAATAACAATACATTAAAATAACAATGAC
Organism: Silene conica; assembly: GCA_029255685.2. Lineage (NCBI taxonomy): Eukaryota > Viridiplantae > Streptophyta > Magnoliopsida > Caryophyllales > Caryophyllaceae > Silene > Silene conica. The sequence continues at coordinate 16,857,941 of CM055313.2, read as the reverse complement.
GTCAAAAAAAAGATACTCATATACGCAATGATATTACAAATGTAACAGCTCGTATTTTTATAAAGGTAATTTTAATAATTTAAAAGTAGTTTACGGAAATTAATAATATTTTAATTATAATCCGTAAGTTTTATTTTAAGAAATGTCGTTAAGTATCGTCTTGAGTTTGTTTAATTTAAAGACTTCCCGTTTACTTGGTAATTTCGTTTTAAGTATCCGCTCCTTACATTTTACAAACCCGACTCAAGTCGATATAAAGGACACCTTCTACCTCCTCTTGCATGTTACATTGTCCTTCACCAATAAGAATACAGTGACTTGTTTCTCCATTTTTGCTCTTTTCCTCCTTCACAAAATCATCATCCGTTTTCTCATCTCAACTCCGTTTGACATAAGGTTTTCACCATCGCATTCCTCTCTTCATTTCCGTTCTTTCTATCTCTTTCATTTTCCGTTTCGTCAAAATCAATTTCTGGGCTGTTTTGAGGTTAACTCGTGATTACCCTCCAATAACTCGTTTTTGTTGTTTGTAGGTGTCGACTTGGACGACCCGGATAAGGACTCGTACCTTGTTCAAGATTAGAAGTGAAGAATCGCTCTTTAAGGTGACGATAATGAGAAAAACTCGGCCTTTGTCTTAAATTAATTAGACATGTGAATTCTTGTTGTTTATGTGAAATTGATGTGAGTTTTATGTTTAATAGTTAATGGGTAATTCGTATCCGTCACATATAGTGTTATTCATCTCATATGTCAAAGATTCGTTATTGTCAGTGAATGGTGGTTGTCAAGTGAAATTATGGCTTGGGTGTTCATTATAGCGTGTATTAGTGTTGTTCTATGTTGTTGTTGTGCTGGCCTAATACTACTGCGTAATGCTGCTGCTACTATCATATACAACTATAGTCGAGTGCTCTGCTGTTAGTTTTATCGTTGCTCCTTACTGTTGTTATTGTCGGTGTTGTTACTGGACTACATTGCTTTTATTGTATATGTTGTCTACATTGGCTAGTATTGTTGTTATCAACATTAATATTGTTTGTTGTTGTTCAACCCCTCATTGTTACTATGTTACTCTATTGTTTTCTAATTGCTGTGTCTGTCACCATAGTTCCTGACTTCCTGCTACGTTTTACTCTGTTTAGTGGCCTATTTTATTGTTGTGATTGCATAATTATTACTGACTAAGTGTCCACCTTAGTTGTTAAATAACCACGCACATTGATGCTGCGTTTCGCATTTTGGGTTGCTGTTGCGTTGAAATTATAGGCCAATAATGAGTTTGTGGGTTTTAATTTATAATCACTATTACGTAGTACTATTAATTATTATTATATTATTATTTTACGTACGTGCTAGGCTGTCTGCTTGAATTAAATAATTTACGTACGTTTTGTTAGCTTGTTTACGTTTAAATATAATACGTTTGAAATCGTTACGAATTAGTAATGGGTTACGGTTTTATTTTAAGTAGCGTGTTTAAATGATTAATTAGTCAATCGGTTTCCCGAATAATTAAAATACGACTTGTTATATTAATTTCTCACATGTTAATTTTATTTAGACAATATGAGGATATAATGTGAAATGTTAAATTAGTTCTTGTTTCTATTTTCCGAATGAACTATATATTTAATTTACGTTTCTTTGTTATTTTATATGCGTAATGATTTCCGTAAAGAATATACGTTATTTAATATGAATTGTATGCTTGTTTGAAGTCCCAAGAAATTGGGCGGCACTTATGTCGGGTTCGGTAATGGGTTTGAGGATGAAAACCCCCCGGCCGGGCAACCGGAAGGGAAACCGGCTCTCGCCTCAAATTAGTTCCCGAAGTCGGCTAAGTGTTACATGGATGTTTAGAGATGAGATATATACGAAATGATTGTCATTCGAGTTTCAGTTGTTGTACATCTTTGAGATGACATATTGTGATCTGATTTGTGTAAACCTGATGTGCGCTGCTATAGTACTCGAGTTCTCACCTGATTGCATTGTGTAGCTGGTTGGCCGTAGTGACTTGGTCTCACGGTCAGGTCTTAGATTGTCTGCCCGCCTTCGGGCATATCTCGTTCCTAGCTAGTTCGGGTCTTGGGGGTGCCTCGTGCACTTGTCGAATCGGGGATCGTGATTCGTTCCGCTCCGAGAGTCTGGCCAGGTTTAGACTGGGACAGTCATTTGATGTCGTCCTACCAGGGGGTTGTATAGTCTGAGATTGGGAATGTCGTGGTATATAGACGAGTCGATTGTCGGCCTGCTCATAGTAGTCTAGTAGAGTCACTTGGCTGACCAATCTAGTTAGAGTCGAGTCACTTGGATGACCTATCTCTTGTTTGTAGAGTCACTTGGCTGACCTATTGTTGTTAGAGTCGAGTCACTTGGATGACCTATCTCTTGTTTGCAGAGTCACTTGGCTGACCTATTGCTGTTAGAGTCGAGTCACTTGGATGACCTATCTCTTGTTTGTAGAGTCACTTGGCTGACCTATTGCTGTTAGAGTCGAGTCACTTGGATGACCTATCTCTTGTTGATATAATTGGATGTTGAGCATGTCTTAGTTTGTTTATAAGATTGTATGACACTTGGTTATCTTAGTATTGTTCGTCCAAGGCATTGGACGACTCTTAGTCCGGTTTCGTAAATGGTTTGGATTGAAAGACCCCCCGGCCGGGCAACCGGAAGGGAAACCGACTCTCCTTCCAAATAGTTTCCGAAGTTGGTTGAGAGCCTTGCATAAGTATTCGCATGTTGAATTGGGATTCAGATATTGAATCTGTATGCTTCACATGTTTTATATATGCTGGAGTATATTGTATGCTTATGTGTTGTGTGTCACTGACAATAGGTGGCTAGGAGCACTCTAGTCACTCCCCACTGACTGTGGCGCACATGTTGTATGTGTGTAGGTACATGAGGCTGTTTTGCAGGGGGTTACGTTGAGGCTAGCGAGCGATGATCCTTCATCGTTGAGTTTTACCTTATCGTGTAGCTAGACCTTAGACTTACGTTTCAGTATTTTGTGCCTGTAGGGATATGCTATCCCAGGCTGCTTTGTATCGCACTTAATACTTATTTATGTTTTATCATTCGCATGTTTAGATTTCTAAAACACCTCGCATGTTTAGTTTTGTTAAAAAGTTTTAATTCCGCTGCATTTTTGGTACTTTGAATGTTTTATATTTCCGCTTTCGCGAGGGGTTTTACAACAAAAATCGTAATCAATTTGTTAATTGTTGCAGTAATCTTAAAAAAATAGGAACTCTACTAACAAATCTATAAAATTATATAGTAATTTTATAATTTTATAAAGAAAATAAAAAAATAATAATAAATAATAAAATTATAAAAGTGTAATAAAAAATGTAAATTTAAAAAAAGGATCTAAATTTTTTATACGTTAGGGAACACAATAAATTTGTAAATTTAATGATATAAAATGTTTTTATTAATTTTATGTTCATGTTTTGTTGAATGATAGTGCATTGATACATTCCTCTTTAGAATGATACTCTAGTTTGTTTATATTAATTTTATATTTTTGTTTCTGGAGTGATAGTGTAATAATTCTTTTTCATTTCGACAATTGTTTTGATTTTATAGTGATATTTACTTTTTTAGGTACTCAATTCGATATTTTAAAAATTAATTTGAACATGCATTTTAACGTATTATCAACATAAAAAAAAATTGAGTGCAAAACATTTACGTATCATGGTCACTATTTAATAAATGTTAATTATTCACGATAATTTTCTAAAACATACCACGGATCCAAAAATAGTTTTTCTTTTAGTATAATACCCCGTATCGCCAATCTAAATATCAACGAGGACATTATATTTCCCAATTTTTAAACGGATTAATTCACAGTAATAATTCCAACTATGAAAAATGTTCTTCTCATATTAATCCATACTACATTTTAACTCAAAATAATCTGAAATATTAGTCTCGTCTTCTCAAAATAAAAAACGGTACGTAGATTTTAACTTGTTATTTTGTAACGAAAAATTTATATAATAATAACTACTCAATTTACTCTCTTCAAAATGATCACTCCCTCATATATTTTTGCCTGTCATTTAATACAAGTGAGATTTTTTAAAATGGCCTTAAACTATTTTGAGCAGAACATTTGATAGTTGGGTTTATTTTAAGTTAAAATGTAGTATGAATTAATATGTGAAGATCGTTCATAGTTGAAATTTTTTTTTTCTTTGAAGAAAAGAACAATTCATTAATAGAACACCATATGGGCATACGACACTTACAAAGAATAAGATAAATATGGGAGGATCGTGTCTTTCGTAGTATGGATTAATATGAGAAAATCGTTCATAGTTGGTTTTTTTTTTTGAAGAAAAGAACAATTCATTCATCAGTAATTGTCATATGGATATTGTGAGACGGGTCTTTTTAACCCATTTTACAAAATGAATATGTTAAATGGGTCAGACGAATTAATATTGCAATAGGTACTTGTGTACAATAATTGACAGATTTCGAAAATTCCAAGGCACTTCTAGAAAATTGTGATTTGTCTTCCCTATATTGTTTACTCATTCCCCATTCCCCATTCGTTTTCCTCGTTTCACTATTCCATGTACCATCAACATTCACTTCTTCTTAGAAAATTTTCACCTACTCTCCCATTGCATTTCATATAAACAATTATTCATTTCTTCCCCAATTTTTTGTTTCTATTTTATTCTTCCACAATTATTTCAAGATTATTGAAGAAAAAAATAAGGAGAAAGACCGTAGCAAGAAAAAGAACAGTAAGTGAAGGTATGTTTATGTTTAACTTTTATCAGAAATTGGGTCCTGTAAATTTTTGTTAATCCATATTGCGAGGTTTTTTTATTCCAATTTTTTTAATTCCAGATTTTAATCCATTTTCCTGATATTTTACAGAATGTGGTAATTTTATGTTCTTATTTTATTTCTTACTATATTATGACCATTTGTGTGAATTAGATATCATTTTGCCTGTTGTGTGAATTAGATATCGTCTTTGTTATACTCAATGTTGATTTAATTGGAAAATAGTGTTAATCTATGTTCTTACTGGTGAAAATGTTTAACTATTAAAAATAGTGAACATGTTATGCGTATTCAGATAAGTTACCATGTTCTGAGCAGTTGAGACCATTTTATATTAAATGTTGAATATAGTAACCAGTTTTGGGTATTGGAGACCATTTTATCTGTTCAGAACTGAGTTAGAGGCCATTTTATTTGTTCGTATTTTTTAATTGAAAAATAGTGAATATTTTATGTTTATGCGAGAGTGCGAGACCATTTGGTGACCATGTTGTAGTTACAAATGACCATGTTATATTTACAGGTGACCATATTATATTATTATGAACTGTCTGATGAATTAAGTATTTTTTGTGGGTGGATTTTTCAGGTGGAAATTTATTTCGTTGATTGGAAGGGGAGACGAGTTTTAAAAGAAAAAGGGCAAGTAGGCTGAGAAGAAGACGGGTGTTGATATAGTGTTTTGGTATTTTGTTGGAAAAAACTTGTGTTTTTACTTTGTTAGTAGCAAACTTGCACCAGAAATTTTATCTGTTTTGGGGGTATTTTGCAGTGTTTATTAACTTTTTCATATGCAAAAGTTGTTGTATGAATTGTAACTCTGTATTATAAGGTGATCACTATGTATGATGGAAGTGGTCATATATAATAGTAGAATGATCACTTTGTAATAATAATTTGCCAAAAGTGTCAAGAATGCTTTAAAATGGTGATTCTGCATGGCAAAATTTGTCACTCTGTACTTTAATTTGTTATCACTAAAGTTAGTTGTTAAAAAATACAAAAATGGTCACTCTACATGACTGAAGTGGTCACAAATAACAATAAAATGGTTACTCTGTATTAAATATTACTCACCATGACCATTTTGTAAAAGTTAACAAATCATATTTAAAAGCTAATAAACTGGTCATAAATTATCAATATAATGGTCACATATAATAGTACATGTGGTCACCTATTATAGTTTATGTGGTCAGATATTATAGTATAATGCTCACTCAGTATTAAAGAGTGAGCAGTTTGCCAAAAATGCTTTAAGTGATCAGAAACTACAATATAATGGTTACTATGAGTTAAAAGTGGTCAGAAATTACCAGTTTGGCAAAAAATGCGAAAAATTATTTAAAAATGGTCACTTTGCATGATAAAAATGGTCACAAATGGACACTAGTTTAATGTCATGAAATAGAAAAAAAAAGTACAAACAATAGTTCAATGTCATGGAACAAAAAAACTTAAACACTAATAAACTATTAAAAACGAGATTAAATTAAATTACAAAACATATTATAAGAGACGAGGGATCGAAGTGTACGACAACCCTTTCATGTTGTACTTTCGTCCTTTTTTTGCTTTTACAAGTTTGTCGTTTTTTTGCTTTGGCTTCTACCTTTTGTTGTACACCTCACCGGATCAAACACGTGTGTGGGAGCTTTGGGATTTTTTTGCGACAAGTTCTCAACCTAATTCCAAAACCCATAGCATTGACATGAGCTTCGTACATAGAATATTATTATGTCTCCCATTTAAAACTCGTCTCTCCCTCCAATGAACGAAATAAATCTCCACCTGAAAAATCCATACACAAAAAATGCTTAGTTCACCAGACAGTTCATAATTATATAACATGGTCATCAATAAATATAACATGGTCATTTGTAACTACAACATGGTCACAAAAACAAATAACCAAACACATCAATTCCACACAAGTATAGTTCATCAGAAAGTTCATAATAATAAAACACGGTTACCAGTAACTATAACATGGTCATCCGTAACTACAACATGGTCACCAGAGTTTATAAAATGGACAGTTCATCAGATAGTTTATAATAAATAACATAGTCACCAGTAATTATAACACGGTCATCTGTAAGTACAACATGATCACCAAAACAAATAATAGACTGAATATAATGTCTCCCATTTAAGACTCGTCTCCCCAGCCAATGAACGAAATAAATCTCCACCTGAAAAATCCACATATATACAAAAAAATGATCAGTTCATCTGAAAGTTCATAACACTATGACATGGTCACTAATAACTATAACATGGTTATCTGTAACTATTACATGGTTACCAAAACAAATAACCAGAGATTTCTAAACAAGTACGTAAGACAAACACTTCTAAACAAGTATAACAAATGAGTTGTATAATGGTGAAAAACATTTAACATGACCTCTAATAATATAAACATAGTCAATACTTGCAGACAAACGAAAGGACTTTACTAACCGTCACTATTGCAGTTATTCTCATGTGCGAGATCGTCTCCCATAACTGTGTCACCATTGGAAGGGTCGTCGTCTTCGTGGTTTACACCAGAAACGACTACTAATCTACTATAGATGAATCATTGTCTATCATCATTGGCATTGGGATGATATTAGTATCCATGATAGTGAATATTTTTTAATCTTTTCTTATTTTTATTTGAGAAGAATTATAAAGAAGATGGGTGATGAGAGAATGATTGTTGTTCTTATTTTTACTTAATAAGAAAAACAATGTTTCCAAGTAATTAAATGTATGCATGGGGAAGTAGTGATGTATGGGAAAGATGATTGTATGAGAAGAATAATAGAATGTTGGTTAGTTTTAAATGTAGTTATTGGACAAATAAAAAGTAATAAAATATAATAATGTAAGATGGATATCCATTGTATACAACGGGTATAAGACCCGTTGTATGCTATCCATTTGTGCAACGGTCTTATAATAATTTTTGTTTTTGTGTTCATTCAGAGTTAGGCCCTGTTCTTTTGGACTTCAAGTCACTTAATTTAAGTTCACTTCAGATCCTATAAGTTCAGTTCAGTTCAGTTCAGTTCCTATAATTTCAGTTCAGATCCTATAAGTTCAGTTCAGTTCAGATCCTATAAGTTCAGTTCAGTTCAGTTCCTATAAGTTTAGTTTAGTTCAGTTCAGTTCAGTTCCTATAAGTTCAGTTCAGTTCAGTTCCTATAAGTTTAGTTCATATAAACTCAATTTAGAAAAGCTATATACGGAGTATTATTTTTAACAACCGATACAAATATTTTTTTTAATTATTCGATACACGTCATCTATAAAAAAAATTAACTCATTAATAATTTACCCGTCTTTTACTCTTTAATTAATGTCAAACTATCATCCTCATTAATGCAAAAAAACAACAACTCATTATACGACACACTCACCCTTACCAATTGTCACTCTCCCATTAATCAGCTTCTTTGATACGGTCGTTTCAGTACCAAAAATAAAAACCTAAGTACTACTAACAGAAGTCAGCGGTAAGTAGGGTCGATCTCCACAGGGAGGCAAAGTTGCTTAATATCTGTTTAAATTGGTCTGTCGAAATGTCACAAAATGGGGGTCTTTAAATTGTTTTAACTAAACTACGAAAAGAAACGAGAAAGATATAAAATAATTCAGAGAAGAGAGATATGCTAGGAATTCGGGTCACTGTGTCGTCAGCATTATCGGTATAAACTAGGTTGGTCAGATTATTGGTAGGAAGGGCTAGGTTATTACAGTCACGTCTCTAACCCGACTATACCTTCCGGTCTTAAGTCGCCCTAAGGTCATTTCTGCTTGACTTCCGCCCTCACAGAAACTAATTATTATTGCTAAGCAAGTCTTACCCTTCCAATCTTCCGGTCTAGGTCGGGGTTTAACTAAACGAATGGTCTCCTGTGTATACTCATTCAACCAAGCATCATATAAATTGTTTAACAACAATTCCTACCGCAAAACTACCCAACCCGGTTATGACCTATCATGCATAAGACACAGTTTCCCTTATCCCGACATATTAAGGAATTAGCTACTCATAACGTGATTATAAACGGATACAAATGCAATAATCATACTAACAATTGACATGGTATAGAAATATGGAAACAATGATATAAAAGAGGCAGAAAACGTGAAGCAAGGACACGATAACCGAGATAATAAACGAGTATGAAATAGCACGATTTCCGAGGCAAGGAAACGAGAACAGGGGCACAAATACCGATGCAATTAAACGAGTATACAACAGTATGAATTACGTGAATAAAAACAGAGGGAAACAGGGATATGAAAAAGATCAGAAACGACATAATACGAAGCTAAAGTACGAAAACAGGGAACGAAACTGAGACACAAAGCGCGAGACAGAGACACGAAAAACGAAGCAAATACGAGAAAAGAAGCAAACGGTAAACGTGAATTAAGACAGTAATAAACAAGAACAGAAGGATAAAATTAAGAGAGAAAGGAGATTACAAACAAGCAAGTTCCGGTATGAAGAACGGTAGCAAAACCCGATTATAATCCTTAAAGAGCAAAGTAAGAGAAAAGAAAGTACAAAGGGAATATTATCTGATATTTTTATGGAAAAGTGACTGCCAAAAAAACTTGCTAAAAAGATGATAAAAACCTAAAATGAACTCTCATGTGTTCTTATAGTAGACACGAGAGGAACTGACATAAAGTTCTCGGGAAAACTGAACAGTCACCCGACAAGGCTCTCGATCGAGAGGAAAACCTCTCGATCGAGAAGAATAGCTATAAAAATTTCTCGATCGAGGACTTTAAGAACCAAAACCTCTCGATCGAGGACTTTAAGAACCAAAACCTCTCGATCGAACAAATGGCCGTCATTTCTTCGTTACTTGCTCAAATCAAGCGTCCTTGGTGGCGTTGAAAAGCTAAGAGGATAAGCTTTCAATTCATCTCCAATTGGAATCACATGATTATCTATTGTAGAACTCGAGATATGGCTCTCCAAAGTAGGCACTAGCAAATTGAAGCTCTTCCTTCGCTTGATAGACTTTCATTGCTCCTATGCGCATCTCAAAACGGTAATAACAAGCGCCGACTCAACTCTTCTCCTAAATTCATGCATAAGGACATGTTTTAGGCTTGATTATGATCTTCTCCGGTTCATATCTGTAATTAGCACAAGACAAACCAAAGTAGACTATTTTGGGGATATTTGTAGCAAACTACTACAGAGTAAGCATGGAAATGCGTGCTAATATGGCCCAAAAGGTCTATATAAAATGCACACATCATTCTTCATCACCATTGTTAGAGAAAATAAATGGTTAGAGAAAATTGTAATAGTGAATTATTTTTTATCGTAATGTAATCGTAGTATAATGTATGAACTATGAACAAACCAGTACACATAAAGTTGAAAATATTTTAAATTATCTTGTGTTTTAAACTATTTTTTATTTGTTGGATAATAATAATCATAATAATAATAACAACAACAACAACAAAATAAAAATAAAAAATAATAATAATAATAATAGTTAACTTAAATTAAAATAAAGTTAATTAAGTTCGGACTTTATAAGTTCAGTTCAGTTCAGATTCTATAAGTTAAGTTCAGTTCAGATCCTATAAGTTCAGTTCAGTTCAGTTCAGTTCCTATAAGTTCAGTTCAGTTCAGTTCCTATAAGTTTAGTTCAGTTCAGATCTTATAAGTTCAGTTCAGATTCTATAAGTTCAGTAACAGGGCCTTAATATTATTATTGTGAATTAATCTTTTTAAACCGTGGTATTAAGAAGTACTTTTTTTTTCTTTTTTGAAAGGGAAAAATCGTTTCATTAATCAAAAGTCTCATGGTAGTTACAACATATGTCAAGAATGACAGGACACAAAACGATTAAAATCAAATAAACTACATTCTCGATCAACAGAAAATTTCTAAACTTGATGGGCTCATGAGACGCTTCTGCACATCCTCTAACATATCGCCTTCTGCGGCTTTTCGCAAGAGGGTCTCCAAATTTTCTAAAGCATCGACAAGAATCAAGTTCTTTTGACCAAAAAGTTTGTAACGAGCAATCTGACAGCAGTTTTATCTCCATATGATCAACAATGAAGGCGCCGATCTTCCACTCAATTCTTGAACCTCTCAAATAGAGGGGAAAATTTCACCAAAAGGTAAGGACAAAACTCAGGGGAAAATCTCACCAAAAGGTGAGGACGTGAGGTGAGAACAAAACTCACACAAGGTGAGAACAAGTCTCCAATAAAGAAGAGGCAATAGGTTATTAGCCTAAAAAAAATTAAAGAAAAACGAAACGGAAAATTTGGGGCTTACCTCCACAGAAGAAAAGAAAAAAAAAAAAAAAAGACGGCAGACCCCAAGAGACTAAATTAGAGTTTAGTTTTTTTGGAGAGAGAGAATTAGAATTTTTTTTTTTCCTTTGAATTGGTATTAAGAAGTACGGAGTACTTCGTATTAACTATTGCGTAAACGAGAGAGCCCTTTTTGAAAGTGACTGGATCAGAAAAGAAGGAAAGAAGCGCGAAAGATATCAACCAAAAATAAAAGGCTTGGCAGAGGAGAACCATGGCGTCCACTGATTCTCAGAAGCAACTCTTCGCTTTAATACGCGATTTCGCTGCTGAAAAATCTCAAGGAGGTCTCTCTCTGTGTGATCTCTCTTTCTTAGTTCTGTTGACATTGTTGCAATTTGATTTTAATGTTTACTTAATATGCAGAGAAAAGAGTGTTCAATCTGAAGAAGCGTATCGAGGAGCTTCAATCAAATGTGGACGTAGATAACAATGAGCTGGAGAACACCAAACGTTTCAAGGAAATCGCCGAGCAAGACCTGAAAGGTTACGAGGTTGAATTTTCCATGGCCGAAACTTCTATCCAAACCCTAGAGGTCTATTTCTCTTCCTATATTTTTATAAATACTTAATTCATCATTTTTAGGAATCATTTCGAGTTTGCAGATCGTTGTTTCAGTAGTTCAATTACTCATTTCCTTTTCTTACATTTAAGTTTGATCGTATATAGTTTCAACTGTTTAGGTAAAATCAGTAAAATTATGAGTAATGCAGATAGATTTAGGATAATCCAGTCACTTTTACGTGGTTTGAATCTCGAGTAATTTGTATTGACTCTCAGCAAACTTATGAGTGATTTGTATATATTTTTGAAGCTTTTGGAAGTTTTCTTTTCAAGATATTCTCTAGGTCTAATTCTCTTTCATATTCTACTATAAATTATGAAATGTTAATTGGCGATTTTCAGGAATCATTTGTTGTACGTCGTTTGTTATTTGTGTGACTGAGATTCTTGTTGCCTCTTTTACACGATGAGGTTTTGCATATACTTCTAATTGTGTTGAAGTAAAATCAGTAAAATTACGAGGAATAGAGATGTCCTTATGACTGTGGAGTGCTATTTTATGCAATTTGGATCTTGATATATGTGTTCCTTAGCGTTCTCCTATCGTTTGAATTGAGTCAGCAAAATTATGAGTCATTTGGATGTGTTTTCAAGTTTTCAGAGTTTTCTTTCTATGATTCAGAATTACTTCTTCGCAGAATGTGATTCTGTGGCTAATTTGACAAAGTTTAGTGCAGTTATGAATGATTATGTCCGAGTCTGGTTTTTTGCTCATGGTACTGAGGTTTTCTGAGTCTTTATTTGATATTTAGCGCCTTTTAAGCAATTTTGAAGTGATTAAGATCATTCTATAGTACTCCCTCCGTAACAATCATTGTTTACCTTTGATTACAAATTTACAATACTCCTACGAAGGATAAAAAAAGGCAAACAAATGATTGGGATTTGGAACAGAGGGAGTATTTCTTTTCTGATAATTTTAGTCTCTTGAATGGAAATGAGTTAAGAAATTTGATCTTCTGAGCGATTTTTTAGTGATTCGCGTTCTTTAAATTTCATATATTGCTTTTTAGGTGCGGATTGCATCAATTCAGGATGAGATTTCTAAAGTAGGATCTGATGTTGATGCTCTTAAGGTTGTATTCTCAGTTTGAGTACTATCTACTTTCTGTTTGTGAAATCTCAGCCAATTATCTAATGTTGTTGAACTGCATACTTCTGATGTGGAATTTTCTGTGAAGAACGAAGAAGCTGCTCTTAGGTAACTAAGCTTCTGTCTCTTAACCATATATTTTTTCTAGTTAAACTTCTTCGATTCACTTTAAGCTTTATTCTTGATTTAATCACTTTGCCTTTCATTTTCTGTTTCACTCCACTTCCGTTTTTCCTGTTCTTTCTTTTGTTCTCTTGTTGAGATGGGAGTTTACCCATGGCGGTTCTAAAGGATGATTCATGTCAGCCGACCCTAAAGCATTTTGGGACTAAGGCTCTGATGTTGTTGAAACTCTTCGATTCAAAGTCTTAAGGCTTTGCCACAGTTATATGGTATAGTGATGTATAATTAAATCATTTATGTGTTTTTTATACAGAGATGAGTTTATAAATCAGATGCTCGAGTTCAAGTCTGAAATCAGGTTTCTCCTATAAACGAGCCTCCTATGATACTATTTATGCAAGAGTTTATATATTTGCAATTTAGCATTATGCTTCGAACTGTTTAATGTATTCAGTTTTAAAGGAACATGTTTCCGTAAACTGTATTTTTCATATTTCTGTAGATCTTTGCCTGTCATTTCCAAATTCTTAGGCTGTGTCTTGTATCCTTGTTCATGAGTTGGTGGTAGCTACTTCTAGACATGGCAGTTAATTCTGTCCTTGGAATTCCCACAGAAATATTTTTTTCACAACAAACATTGGGAAGAGAAATTGTCTTCTTTGTTTAGTAAATTGAGCTGACCCAAGCTTCTTGACAAATATGGCAGATTTTATTCGTTTGGGATAGTTTATTTGGGTTGAAAATAACTAAAAGGTGGTGGTTTTAGCTTTTGCATGAAGTTGTGCATAAAAGATTTTTATCTTTAAGTTGATTGATAAAACATATGCAGGAATTTCCAGGGCTCCTCCAACTTACCTAAAGGAAGTAGCTGGAGAGCTTCATCCGGTAATATCCTGCTGTGCATGATAAAATTTGCATGATGATCTTCATAGATCTAGTATCAAAAGTATAGATCTTAGAGTATGGAGGCCTAATGTTTGTGCTACTATTGCGTGAAAAAATTCTTGTTTGCAGTCCTTTTGTTAGTAATCTGGAAAAAGCGAGATTCAAGGCCTATGCCTCCAAACTGAATGCTTTGTTTTGCCTGGTTTCCCATCTTTGTTTGGTTGGTTAAGGTTTATTCTAGCCTTCTAGGTGGGAAGGCTGTATACCATATAACAATGATCAGAAAACATACTATGGTTTCCACTTTCTTATGAAAGAATCAAGCTATCTGTCTCTAGCGCATTGTCCCAGCACAGCATACATCTTTCTCAGTATCTGTGTCTATCTGCATGCTTTGTGATTGCATTTGACTTGAACCATTCTAAATCAGATACCGACATGGTTTTTCTGGCAGAATGCAATCATCTTAGCTGTGAAGATGGAAAAACGAGAGATATTGTGCAGAAAATCTCCAACATGGTTGCTCAAACTGCTGCAGAAGAAGAAGAATGTGGAAGGGAACAGCTTCTCTATAATCAGGTCTAGACTGATCATGTTGTGGATTAGTGTTTTTGTTTGTTTGTTTTTGCTTGTTAAGAAGTTCTGAGACCAACTGCTATTGCTTCTGAAACTCTGCAGCTGTATCAAGAAACGATTGATTTGGGGAGAAAACGGGATCTAGTCAAGGTGTTTATGACAGGCATCAAAGAGTTGCAGGAGTTAACAAAATATCCTGTTCTGTTGCTTTATTTTTATATATATTTATATTTATAATTTTTTCTTGCAAGCCACGTATCCAACAATGATGGATACTACAAAATGGAGTGAAATACTTAATAGTGAATTTGCCCGATTTTTTTTATTGTACATCTTACTAGTACTTTGGTAACAGATTGAGGTTATGTTTGCGACCTATTATAATTGAACGATTATGTTTTCTATTTTGCTGTCTTTAACTTGACATAAGCTGAGTTCGGAAATGGAGGAGAAATATTCATCCTTCAGTGAAGAGTTGCAACGGAGCTCTTTGTGTCCTATTTGTCATCTTGATAATTCAGAGGCCTTGGCTGAACTGCTTCAAGAGATGGAGCATAGTTAATATCCTGTAAGTAGTGCATTTTCCTATCATATCATTCACAGTTGAAAATATCACTTTACTGGGTGAATACCCTTACATTTGATTCAATGCTTTCGATTACACAGGGAATACTTAATTAGAGTCGACTTGCTTGCATGTTATTGCACCTTTTCCCGCAGCTCAAAAAAAAACAATTTGATATATATCATTACGTATGTTGGCTTTGTACTGAAATAATTTCATCAAACAAAAAAATCCAATCAGGTACAAAGTTCAGATGTACACGTTTCTAGAAGTAAAAGAAAAGAAAAAGAGAAGATTCTGATGTGTTTACTTCCTTCGATTTATGTGAATGTCCTTCTGTTACAGTGTTAGTGTATCATATCCTGTGTAGTCTAGTGGACTAGTGGTAGACAACTGAGAAAAGAAAACATGCAAAAGAAGCGAGAAAAATGCCTAACCATGTATAAGCGTCTCTTTCGCAGTCTCACTATACCCATATGTTGTTGCAATGCGAAGAGGGTGCAAGAATGAAAAAGTATGCCGAGGCTGTAGCAGGGAAACAATTTAGCAAATGTTGTAGAACATTTATCTTGGCCTAGTATCTACATTTAGTTCTCTTCCACTCACTCATTGGTCAGTTTCTGCCCTAATCAATGATAGTAATGTACACTTATCGCCACTCTGAACCTGTGTGGGAGTACTCTGAACCTGTGTGGGAGTACCTTGAACCTTCATGGGAGTACGTTGAGCCTTCACGGGAGTACTTTGAACCTTCGCAGGAGTACTTTGAACCTTCATTGGAGTAACAAAGTAACATTTTAAGATAATTTTGATGTGATGTCTACTAAGCTTTTGCAGTTTATATTTGTTAAAAGAACGTGAGTTGCTTCCAAATTTATCCCTTGTGACAAAAGGTGGAATGATTCACATTACTTACTGGAACACAAAAAAAACAGAAAAAAAAAGAGTAATGATAACGTGTTTATGTCGAGTGCTTACATTATATTTCGAGAGATTCATTGATGAAAGAAATTTGCCAAGTGAAACTGTGTTTGAACTTGCAGGCTTTGAAGTACTAATTTCTGTGGTAAATAGAGCTGAAACAGGGCGATGGTCTGAGAATTTACTCTCTGCGCGAAAATAGGAAAGTTGTTCTATTCCTTTCCCAAACCACATTATCCTGTCACACCTGCAAAGAAGAATTCTCAATAGATCACAAGGATCATACTTCATACATAATGGATGGAACTAGTTTAATATTGGATTGTTGGATGTACCATGCTGGGGTTCTTCGCTTTTCTGTTGAATGTGGAACTACTGGGGCATGCTTGTCTCCTGTGTAACAATTACCAAGCTCTACAGAGTACTTATAGGTGGGTGCAAACTCTATATCACCTTCCTTCCAGCCTTCGAATACTCCTCTGTGCTGTTGTTCCTTTTTGAGTTGGTCAAACCTTTGTAGTTCTTTCCACTTCTTTTTTCTTATCAGCTCCCTTGCCATGTCGTCTTCCATACATAACCGGTAGTTGAGATCCCCGAACCAGAAAATTCGTCTGTTTCACAAAATTTCATCTACCAATTTCAGAAAATATGACACCAAAATGGCAACGGGGAAATATTTTTGGTATTTTCCATTTACAACTCCCCCCCTTCCCCTCTTGGGAATGTTCCTTCTCCTGTGTATTTGTTTGACTAATCTGCTATTACCGCTTTATCACTAATTCAGCAGCCTGGGTTGGTGAAACTATGTCAATTGCCTATGGTGGATACATATTAGGCGGAAAGTCAAGTTTCTTATGATAAAATTTTGTTGGCTCCATACATACATGAATTGAAATTATATTGCATATTTTGCTGGTGTTTAGAAAACTTACTCATGTCCCAATATGGTAGGAGGAAGAGTATCCTCAAACTCTTGAGGTAGTCGAGGGAAAACAGTTCGCTTGAAAATTTCCCCAACTTGTTGGTTCCTTCGTAGTTCGTCCCCTTTCTTTTCACCAGATGCCAAATGTGCGGTGATGAAGCAAAAGCTGGTTCCATCAATTGACATGCTGACTGAAACTGCTCCTTTGTTACCCAAATAACCCATCAAACCACAGGCAACGGGATTTGCCTTGACATTTGAAATCCGATACTTTAGTAGGAGATCTCTTTTCATCCATATTGTAATAAAAATTCCGACCATTTTTTTGCTAGCCATCAGCTTATATGCACTAGCACTTCCACCTTGCTCCCCATGTTGAGTTTTTGACCTCTCTCTCATCGGAGTTGTGCTCCTCTTAAGACCTGTTTGTCCTTTAGAATTTGCCGGTTTAGCATACTCATATTCATCACTGTCTAATGGACTCAGTGTCGGCGTCAGCCAAACACATCCTTCTCTGTTGTTGAGAGTTTTTCCTATTAACAGGTTCCATTTTCTAGCATCCGTGTTATCTTCCATTCCAATCACTGATATTGTGTTTAAAGGAACGATCTCTTGAAACCTGTCAACACCAATTCAATAATTGCATCTACTTAACTATATAGAATCAGTACATATATATATTGCCTGCTTGCATCATGCATTTACCATTTTACCTACCCAAGAACGTAAATGTCGACCGAGTTCTTTAGATTCAGCCATTCCTCCAAGTCTGAAGCCAAGTTTCCTACAGGTGATTTTCCTCCCACATTCCATGTTCCAACAAAAATCCTGTTCGATACACCGTAAGCACACAGAAAATCAATGCCATTCATAATGCCTTTTTATCATCAACCTGTGGAAAGTGTTAATATATACGCAGTAGTATTTATTACCTTAGTTCATGGGTTAAACCTGATGATTTGAGTCCTCTAGAATCCCTAAAACTATGACCCAGCTGCTCCTCGGGTTCACTATCTGCAAGAAAACTCCTCATTATTCATTCTGCAACATCTACGGAGTATTTCAGATGAAGAAACTTAAGAGACTTTTTTCTCCCATACAAAGGATATAATTTTGTTTACTCGTTTTCAGGGGGTGGGCGGGGGGCTGAACAAGGGATGGAAACTACAGATACGGACCTGATACGTCAGCGGAACTGGACTGCTGAGATTTCCTTGATTTCTTTTTGAGCCATCTCTGTGACTTGCCGGATGATGACCTTAGAATTTCGCTACCCATAGCTTAGCCAGATATATTGTCCATGCAAGTATGCAACTGTCCCAAATTCTGATGTCTCGTGATAATCCACCAATCTTTGTTGTTAATGTTGAAATTCTTTGTTAGCAGAGAATGCAAATGCAAGAAGAAAGAAACAAGTACTAAATTCTTTGTTAGCAGAGAATCTAGTTTTTGGAGGAAGAATAAACAATGCAAGACGTGATAAGCTCAAAACAGCATTGTGTAGGGTGGTACAATTAATCAAAGTTGTAATTGGTCAAACCAGGTTGTGTTATGGTTGTTATTTGTTAATCAAGTTTCTAATCACTTAAAATAAACTCTTATTAATCTCAATAAGATATTTAATAATCCTTCCATTCCCGCCATTTGTTTACCTATTTATCTCGGTGTTTCAGTCAATTGTTTACGTTTCTATTCTGAGAATACCTTTTATGAGTAACTGATCATCTCCTCGCAATTTAATCCATTTATCATCTAATAATTAACCCCTTCCTTTTTCTCTGATTTTTGTGCTAAAATTAATGGTAAACAACAGTGGCGGACCTAGGAAAATTAGAGTCGGGGGAGCACTATTTTTTTTAACGCGCATTTTTATTAGAGGCGGCAATCATTGACACGACACGAACTCGGCACGAAATTAACGAGTTCAGGTCAAGGTGTTTCAACTTGTTTACATAATTGGGTTGACACGAAGACGACTCGAACTTATATGGGTTGGGATAGGGTTGGGGACTTGCGACACGAACCCGACACGAATAACCCATTATCTAAATGGATTATGATATATCAATCTAAATGGGTTATAATCGGGTTATGTTATTTTGAATCTGAAATAAGACGGGAACAAATAATGGTACGAAATGAGTAGAAATGAAAAGAGTTGTTGAGGGTTTCAAATCTTATTAATTACAAATTTACAAGGGCTTTCAGTCTCGTAGCTAGATGGGTGCTTGTCACGTATTGTCCATCTTGACGTTGGTGCTTATTCAACCATCAATTTAGGAAAGTATTATTATGCAATATTCGTTTCTTATGAGCCTGCTTGGTATTCATGTTTGTTCTGTTACAGTATGTAGAGGGGATAGATAGGTCAAATTTTAGATCATGTCAAAATATGTGATTATTGGCTAAATGAATCTAATTCACTTTAGCACCGGATAGATTTAGTCACTGATCACATATTTTCAGTTGTATGTTTGACCGAATTTCTTAAAAATGGACTTTAATTTCTTAAGTTTTATTTTTCAAAAGTAGTTTTAAAAGCCCAAAGTAATTCGTGTATTTATTTTTATTGTAAAAAAAGATTTTTGAGCTTCTCAAAATTTACTTTTAAATTTTAAATAATACTAACATATTTGTCCTGTGCTTTCAAATCTAAAAACACTCTAAACTTTAGGTTAAACACACATTAGTATGGTTGGTGTTGGTATTTATTTATTATTCCCTCCGAGTCGGAGTGTTGGTTCCTTTTGCTTTTTGCACAAAAAATAAGAAAATGATTTTAGACCACACAAAACATCCTACCTCACATTGAATTGATTTTGAATCACAAAAAGATTACTAAAAAGAAAAAGATGAATCATCACTAAACTCGCATATTGATTTCTAGCTCGCATATTGATTTCTAGCAACAAACGTGATTAAAATAAGATATCAAATATATAAAACACAGTAGGTCTTTTGAGAGACCGCCTCTCAATAAGCTTATTGAGAGACTATTGTACAAATTTAAGAAAAAGTGATACTGAAACTAATATAATAGTTACAACTCGTTATTAAAGATAAAATGTGTACATTTATTATGTAAATAAGTACGAAATTACTATGGTACGATCAATGACAAAAGAGTCATGAAATAAAAATAAAAGGGTACAAAAGAATGGTATCTCAATAATTTATTAAAAGACCGTCTCTCTAGAATTTTAGTGTATAAAACATGTCTAAAAATTTCGGTTAACAATGAGTATCAATTAGGAAGGTTTAGGGTAAACGAACAATATAAGGTTATATATTATTAGATAGAGTAGAATATAAGGAAATATATTATCACTAGACATGATATTATGGCAAGCGGGTGGGTTTTGTTTCTAAGAAAAAAACAATTCATTAATATAATTGAAAATAACTCTAATTGAAACCAAAGAAAAACAAATTTCTTACTATAAACTAAGGATCTCAAAACAGCATCGACAATTCGGCTCGTCCTATTATTGCTATCTTTATGTAGTTTTTGGGGGGATCTGATTTATGAGATAAAACATAAATCCGACTGGTTCCAAAGATTGTTGACAAATTAGAAAGAAGACACTATGAACCATCAACGAACTACTCTTTACGATATTATTGATGAAACTAAACCACAAATAAATGGACAAAACCCCGAAAAAAGGGACGGAAAAACGATTCTCGCCAAAAGGGAGGGTTTTATTGAATAGATAATAGATAACCATACTATTAAGTGAAATTTGATATAATTTTAGGGCACCATCGATCGATTGATAAACGATGGGATCCCGGTATTGATGGAAGTTAGGGTTTTTAGAGAGTTTTTAGAGAGTTTTTGAGAGAGGCTTTTTTAAAAGGAGATTAGGGAGAGTTCTGATTTTAATTGTCTTTTTTGCAAGCGGAAGGGTTTTGGATATGGACCGGTTAAGCTGATACCATGTAAATACAATATGAGAGAAAATATTAAGATTATATTGTTAGAGGATTATTAGTAAATGATAGAGTAGGAAATATTATGAGTATCATAAAATTCATAATATCTCTCGATTATTATATGAATATATCAATTATTTTAAATGGAAAATGTGTTTTTAATTATTTTTAATTAATTATAAACGTTTTATTATAATAATTATTATATTTTACACTCGAAAAATGATTTCTAATTGAAGCGTATACGTTTTTATATATATAGTTATATTTTATATTTTTATTTTAAGATGGAATTGTTATAAGATGATAGTATTTAATTACTAGTACTCCCTCCATTCTTTTTTGATCACTCTAATTTCCTTTTTCATCTATTCTTTTTATATCACCCCATTCTTAACCTTTCCTATTTTGGTTATATATAATGACCATTCTATCAGACCATATAAGACTACATCGATTGAAGCATATACGTTTTTATATATATAGTTATATTTTATATTTTTATTTTAAGATGGAATTGTTATAAGATGATAGTATTTAATTACTAGTACTCCCTCCATTCTTTTTTGATCACTCCAATTTCCTTTTACATCTATTGTTTATTGGGCCTAATTTTTCCCACTTACCCACTAATCACTCCCTCTATACTACTAACCCACAATTACCTACTAACTATTCCCTCCATATTTACCAACCCAAATATAAATTTCCCACCCAATTACCCAACCCATCAAAAAGAAAGATCCAGAAGATCAAAAATACCCATCTTCATTGATTGTTCCACTTCCCCAACCGTCCCATTTACTCCCTCTTCTTCGTATTCCGTAGAAACCCTAATCCCATTTACTCTCATCCACGCCTCCTTCTCTCACTCTCTTTCTCTCATCTCAAAACCTTAATCTCCCTTACACAAAGCCTCCTTCTCCCTTTCTCCCTTTTTATTTTGCAATGTCTCATTCATGTGATTCTCAATGTCTCTGTGTTTATTGTGATGGAAATTATGATTCGAAAGAAGTTTTATGTCGAAAATCAACTATTGTTCTTGCTCCCTCACCAGATCTACTCGAGTTTAGTGAAATTCCAAACACACCTGGGTTTGATGATTTTGATGATTCTTCTTCTGTAGAATCATGTCCAGATGATTTTTCTGAAGATTATTTGGGTAAAAACAATCAAGTTATTGCAAGATCTTGTGAGGAGAACGCGAGATCTGATGATAACACTGTCAGATCTTGTGAAAGTAACCCTAAACGTCAAAAGATTGAACCTATTGTTGATGATTCTCCATATACTAAGAATTTTAACGCATTTGTAAACCGAGCTCTTGCAAGAATAAAGTTAAGGTAAATGCACTTCTCTCTGTTTTTACGATTTAATGTCATTCGTGAAATTTATTAGATGTTGTACAAATTCTGTTTTATTTTAATTTTTTGCATGTTTAATACGCAAGAGAAAAGGGTAAGGAGGAGGCAGTGGAAAAAGAGGGAAATAACGGAGAAGGGGAAGAGCTTATACAGGTTCTATCTCTTCTAGTTGAATGTTGTGGTTCAATATTTTTTTTTGATGATATAATACTGCTATTTAAAGTCTGATGACGTATGATATTGTATTCTTACTCATGATATTGCATTATTGTTCATATATAGAAATGTTTGAGTACTTTGGTTGGGTCTGATGTTGTCTTATAGTGACTGATATTGCATTCTTATTCACATATGCATCTGGTTGAGTACTCTATTTAGGTTTGATGTAGTCTTATATGGTCTGATAATGTCTGTTTGTGTCTGAAATTACATTATTGTTCATATATAGAAATGTTTGAGTACTTTGGTTAGGTCTGGTGTATTCTTATATGGTCTGATATTGCATTCTTATTCACATATGCATCTGGTTGAGTACTCTATTTGGGTCTGATGTAGTCTTATATGGTCTGATAATGTCTGTTTGTGTCTAAAATTGTATTATTGTTCATATATAGAAATGATTGATTCCTCTGGTTGGGTCTGATGTATTCTTATATGGTCTGATATGGTCTGATAATGTTTGTTTGTGTCTGAAATTGTATTATTGTTCATATATAGAAATGTTTGATTACTTTGGTTGGGTCTGATGTTGTCTTATAGTGGCTGATATTACATTCTTATTCACATATGCATCTAGTTGAGTACTTTATTTGGGTCTGATGTAGTCTTATATGGTCTGATATGGTCTGATAATGTCTGTTTGTGTCTGAAATTGCATTATTGTTCATATATAGAAATGTTTGAGTACTTTGTTTGGGTCTGATGTATTCTTATATGGTCTGATATTGCATTATTATTCACATATGCATCTGGTTGAGTACTCTATTTGGGTCTGATGTAGTCTTATATGGTCTGATATGGTCTGATAATGTCTGTTTGTGTCTGAAATTGCATTATTGTTCATATATAGAAATGTTTGAGTACTTTGGCTGGGTCTGATGTATTCTTATATGGGCTGATATTGCATTCTTATTCACATATGCATCTGGTTGAGTACTCTATTTGGGTCTGATGTATTCTTATATGGTCTGATAATGTCTGTTTGTGTCTGAAATTGCATTATTGTTCATATATAGAAATGATTGAGTACTTTGGTTGGGTCTGATGTTGTCTTATAGTGGCCGATATTGCATTCTTATTCACATATGCATCTGGTTGAGTACTCTATTCATGTACAAGTTGCCATCATTCTAACTGTTCAATGATTAATTATGTAAACCATGAGAGCTATGTTATTATTGGAGGCCTTGTATATTTGCAGTAGTTTGATGTCATTGATTTGTTTTGAAATTTTTGCATTGTATTAGTCATTTTTAATTGTTGACTACATTATACTCGATGATGATAATGCTTAACGCTCTGAGAGTTGTTGCCCTTGATGCCTACTGTTTAGTGATGCCTACTGTTTCTTGGTGTTCATATAGTATACTCAATGATGATAATGCTTAATGCTCTGAGAGTTGTTGCCTTTGATGCCTACTGTTTAGGATGCCTACTGTTTCTTGGTGTTCATATAGTATACTCAATGATGATAATGCTTATTGCCCTGAGAGTTTAAATTTGACTATAAAAAATGCATTTAGTTTCAAAACTTGTTGATGTTCACATAATCTATTCATGTACAAGTTGTCATCATTCTAATTGTTCAATGATTAATTATGTAAACCATGAGAGCTATGTTATTATTGGAGGCCTTGTATATTTGCAGTAGATTGATGTCATTGATTTGTTTTGAAATTCCTGCATTATTTTGTCATTTTTAATTGTTGTCTATAGTATACTCAATGATGATAGTGCTTAATGCTATGAGAGTTGTTGTTGCCTTTGATGCCTACTGTTGCATGTTTAATGAAAGCTCCATGATTAGATTGCAAATTGCTATGGGAGCTGAAATGTTGTCATTACATTTTCATTAAGAAAGCCTAAACAAAAAGTTGCATTGTTCTTGAATGACTAACATTACCTAACAAAAACATGCAAGTAGGTAATTAAAAGGCAGTAAATGCTAAAGGAACACTAATTTCTTCTAAGTTGTCATCCTTTCCAACCAAAGTTAAATGGTCAATTCAATGCAGTCCCTTGCTATATCAATTTCTGCTTGTAAATTCCTTGGCAATGTTCCTGCTAGTCTTTGTGCTTTCTTACCCATGTGTGGTACTTTGTAATTGTTGTGCCCCTTAACCTTCATTATCTCAATCATGCATGCTTGTAAACTTAACCATACGTCACTTAAACACAAAGCTGGCTCTTCATCCCATGCTTCCGTCACATTCGAAACCAACTCATTGATACTGGTTGCTTTTTTCCTTTGCTGAAGTGATTGAATAGATCGGAAAAATCTTAAATCTAAGACATTTAGATCAGGTGAATTTGCTGGTTGTTGTGTCAATGTAATGTTGTAGCCTGTCGCCGCTGCTGTAGTAAGAAAATCTGGATCATTACTTTTCAGAAGTGGTGTTGCATTGTCTTGTTGGATGATTATATTCTTTGACAGTAAAGTTGGTCACTTGGATGTTATTGCTGGCAATATTTTCTGAATAAGCATTTCTTTGATGACCCCTTTGTTGATTGATGGTATGGACTTTGTTTCCATTGTCCCTGCCTCTCTGTTCTTTGATCTTCTCTTTGCTGGTTCTTCAAAAGTAAATGGAAAAATGTCAATTTTTCCATCCAAAATAAGGTTGTTGCATTCATCATAAATAGGTCGAGAAACTGTCGCCATGAACATCACTTTCGTGATGAAATTTTTGCTTTTGCAAGCCCTGTAAGGGTCCATTTCATCACTGACTAAGTAATAATTCCCATTATCTTGGGTAATATAGAACCATTTTTCATCAATGTGAATAATATTGCACATATCAATAAACTGCAATGTTCCTGTTATTGTATTCCACCATAACTTTCTGAGAACAAAGTTGAGCCTATGATACTTATTTTCCTCCGTTAAAGCTGGTTTAAGGGCATTGCTATTAGGGGTGTTCATAATAAACCGAACCGCAATAACCGAACCGAAAAATCGAAAAATCGTACATTTTTAAGGTTCGATTAACCGAACCGTTTTGACAAAGCGGTTCGGTGAACCGAACCGTTAAATTTATCATGGACAAGGTTCGGTTGAGGTTCGCAATTTTAGAAAAAAGGTTAACCGCGAACCGAACCGTTCACAAAAAAGTAAGCAAAAAGTTAAAATATTATATAAAAAATGTTTTTTTGTTTAATTAAAAAGTGTTTCCAGATTAAAAAATGGTTAAAATAATTAATATTAAATTTTCACTTATTAAATTTATTGTTGAGTATAATTAAATATTAAAAACTTAATTAAACAACTAGATAAAAATCTCGAAAACTAAAGAAAAAGTATATTTAGCATGTTTATAGGTTAACTGGTAACCGAACCGCAAATAACCGTTTAAAGTGGTTAACCGAACCGTAAATAACCGTTAGGAACGGTGCGGTTTAGGTTCGTTGTTTTGCCAAACCGGACCGTGTGCGAACCGAACTAAGTATGCGGTTCGGTTCACCGAACCGCGAATGAACACCCCTAATTGCTATGACTTCTTAGTTTGCCCAATTTAACCCATTTGTGGATTCTACTCACTGATACACCTAATGCTATCGCTAGAGAGCTCATTGATCCCCTCTCCTTTTTGATTGCCTTTATTTATTCAGTTGGGAATTCCTTTTGATTTCTGGCTTTCTTCCCAGCCATCTTTGAGTTTTGGTTCAATGCTTCACCATTTAACCTTTGTTGTCTAGCTACCTTCCATATTTCGTATACTGTTTTCCTATTGACATTGAAATTTACAGCAAGTAAATTCATTTGCCCGTTCATCGGTATCATCTGATTCGAATTTTCCAGTATCGTGCAACCAATTTTGTTGCGCTCTTCATTTGTGAGATTATGTTTAACCATTGTTGTTTATTTTGTTTAATTTTATTTCTATTTTGACTAATTTTTTTGCAGGACAGATTTAAGAAGAACAGAGGCCAAAGAAGATAAAGAAGAAGAAGCAGAAACTGGAAGCTTGCAAAGTTCCTGTTTTTTTTACTTTTGATTGTGGTGTAAAAATTCAGCTTGTGTAACTTTATTTACCCATGTACTGTTTGTAATTAATGCTCATCATAACCAATGTTACTTGCTATCGAAACAGGCTGTAATATTGAGTTTTGGTGGGGAAAATTAGAGTTTTTGAAAACAATTTGGTGGGAAGCAAAAATTTGGCTGAAAATTTAAAATTTTCAAATTTTCAGCCAAAAAAATGGTGGAAAATGCAAGTGGTAACCTCTACACTAATTAGAACTCTAATCCTAATTAATAGTAACCCACTCGCATTCTTTTATTCCACATAAAGTAGAAAGTACATTATATAATAATTGTTTACTACCTTCCTTAATCCTTGTGCAAGAGCCCCATGGGTGATATAAAAAGAATTAATCCTTGTGCAAGAGCCCCACGGGTAATATAAAAAGAATGGAGGGAGTATAACTAATTAAATAATATATAAAATTGTAATAAGACATTTTCTATTAGCTTTCTACTTCCCTAAACCTACCGTTATATAAGAGCCATTATCTCATATACCACTTTTGTTCCACAAATTAAAGGGGGGGATTTTAGGTCAACGTAAAAGTCATATCTTAACTGCTATTGATCATAAGAGTCAAACTCTGGATGAGGTTCAAGTTAACTATTCTACTTTTGAGAAGGAATTATTTGTTGTTATATGTGGCTTAGAAAAATTCCGTCTTTATTTATTAGCTTCAAAAGTTTTTTTCTAACGATGCCACTCTGAGGCACATTTTTAAGGAAAAAAGAGCCAAGTCAAGATGAAAGCTAGATGAAAGCTGCCTATTTCTTGTTGTCTTTCTTACAGGATCAGCAGTAGTATTTGTAGTATAATTCATAGCTGAAGCATTATTTTGTTGATTACTAGTAGTGTCTGTCATATGAGTAGTCTGAAGATTATCATTTATATCTGTAGTAGTATTTGTGGTATGAATA
Organism: Silene conica; assembly: GCA_029255685.2. Lineage (NCBI taxonomy): Eukaryota > Viridiplantae > Streptophyta > Magnoliopsida > Caryophyllales > Caryophyllaceae > Silene > Silene conica. The sequence continues at coordinate 16,830,648 of CM055313.2, read as the reverse complement.
CTAGGGTTTTGAACAACTTCATTGTCATCATCCATGGCAATAGAGGATGTGACTGTCACAGGGATATTATGAGATGAAAAATTTTGTGAATTTTGTGGTTCTTTGTTGAGAAAAGGAAATATATGTTCTCTAAAAATCACATCTCTGATGTAAATAACCTTGTGGCTGTCCAAGGCATACAACCTATACCCCTTCTTTCCCATTGGATACCCAAGGAATATACATCTAATGGCTCTATCCTCAAACTTGTCACCATCATGTCTAGCAGCATAGCATAGGCAACCTATGACCTTTAAATGGGTATACTCAGGAGGTTTCCCAAACAAACACTCATGTGGAGTCTTCCAATGTAGGACAGAAGTGGGCAGTAGGTTAATTATGTGAGTAGCAGCCAATATCATGTCACCCCAAAATTTCTTAGGTAACCCAGCCTACAACCTCAAAGCCCTGGCAACCTCCAGTAAATGTCGATGTTTCCTTTCCACTTTCCCATTTTGTTGAGGGTTTCCCGGGATAGTGGTTTGATGAACAATCCCATTCTCAGCAAATAGTTTGGCACAATCTTGTTGAAAGATCTCAGTACCATTATCTGATCTTATGGTTTTAACAGTGGTTTTGAACTGTGTCTGAACATAGGTAAAAAAATGTCCTAATGTCTCACAAACCTGGGTTTTCTGTTTTAATAACATTGTCCAAGTAACTCTGCTATAATCATCCACAATGGTCAGAAAGTAAGAGGCTCCATTTAAAGCCAAAACTCTATACCCTCCCCATAAATCAATGTGTATGAGTTCAAAAATGGCTGTGGTAACAGAAAAACTGACAGGAAATGGAGTTTTGTGATGCTTCGCTAGGACACAAGTGTCACAATGAAACTTGTTATTATTGATTGTGGAAAGTCATGAGACCTTACATGTTTTAATGTGGACAAAGCACTATGACCCAACCTAGCATGTAAAAGATATGCATCAGAGGATGCTACATTTGTTGAAATGAGATCAGTACTGTTATGAAACATGCTAGACTCATCCTTATTACAATCTGTAAAACTAGTAAGAAGATAGATGGCAGCACATGTCAATCCAGAACATAGAGTCTTCTTAGTTATAGGATCCTGGATGAAACAACCATCATGAGTGAAATTAGCATATAGGTTGTTGTGGTGTAACAATTTACCCAAAGAGATTAAATTGTGTTTGAAATCTGGTAGATATAGGACATTGTGCAAAACTAAGTCTGGAGAGAGTTTAACATCACCCATGTATGTCACAACTTTGATTAATCCATCAGGTAAAGTGACTGTCAAAGGCTTAGCCAGTTTCTTAATAGCATGAAAATTGGTCATACTATACGTCATGTGGTCTGAAGCACCAGAGTCAATAATCCATGTAACATTAGTCACAGCAACAGCAGATGCATGAGCACTGGCAGTAAGATTTTTACCTGAGAAATGAGAAGAACCAGTAGCATCTACTGTGGTTTGGGATTGCATTCTGAGCAGTTCCTTGGCAACAGCTTGAACAAAAGAGGCATCAATTAGAGGAGTTTGCATAGTTTCTAGAGGAGTATCAGCTTCATATTCCTTTGCTCCCTCAACATTAGCTGCAAAATGATTCCCTTTGATGCCAGGATTAGGTACTGCATTTGTGGACTTTTGCTGTTGACCAGTCTTCTTTGCCTGCTCCCTTTTGTGAACCCAGCAGTACTCCAAAGTGTGTCCAGCCTTTTGACAGCGAGTGCAAAAATAGGCAGGTTTCTTATCATCTTCTTCTTGATCAAACTTGACCTTTTTACTCTCACGCCTCCATACATTCTTAGGAGTAGTATGAACAGCGAGAGCAACACTGTCTGTGTTAACAACAGGATCAGAAGCAGCAATAATATTCATTTGGACTTCTGACTGATGAATCTTAGCATATACTTGATTAATATTTGGTAGAGGATCAAGAGCAAGAATCTGGCTGCGGATAGCATCATATTTCTTGTGTAATCCCATGAGAAAATCAAGAATATGATGTGTATTTTCTCTGGCAATGATTTTCTTGAGCAGGTTGCAGGTGCAAGTCGCGATTGCTCCACAATCACACTCAGGTAAGGGATCCAAAGACCTGATATCTTCCCATCCTGAGTGAAGTCGAGCATAATATTCAGCGACGGTAAGATCTCCTTGCTTGATTTGACTGATATCCTGACGCATTTGGTAAAGGAAAGGAGCATTGGACTGATTAAATCGCTCATTCAATTCCTCCCAAAATTGCTTACTGGAAGTCACATATGAAAAACTCTTGGCAATGTCTTCAGCAAGAGAAAATTGGATCCATCGCATAACTGTATAGTCTGTGCGAATCCAGTCCTGATGACGAGCATCAGAATCAGCAGGTTTAGGACAAGTTCCATTGATGCATCCGAGCTTGTTCTTTGATATTAAAGCAATGCGTATATTTCTGGACCAGTGTAAAAAGGATTTGCCTGTGAAAACTTGAGGAATCAATTGTAATAGAGACTGATCACCATTAGTTAAATGCAAAGGATCCTTGTACACAGAAGAGGACACAGAAACTGCAGATGTTGAAGACACCATTGGAACAGCTTAGAGTAGTGCAAGAAGAAGAATAACAGCGGAAGACTTGATAGAATCAAGATGATTTGTGATATTAATTGAGTTTTGTGTAGTAGAAAACACAATTAGGAAAGCGAAATAAATGCAGAAATCATCAAATTGATGAAGATCATCATCTGATTAGGATCGATTTTGACGATGATACCATATTGAAATGTAAACAATTGAATTTCTGTTGTTATGAATGCAATGTGTGTATGTATTACTCTTTGATTGAAAAGAAACAGAGAGTAAATAATGGTGTAAGATTTTATTGAATGATCTTAACTTAAAAACTGTTCTATAGCTAGTTTATATACTAAGTAAACAAGAAAATATCTGTAACAACTTCTACAGAAATATCTGTAACTAACTCCAACTATTTACAATCTGTAACAAACTATTTACAGGCTGTTAGTTTTAACAACCTTGCTGATGTGGACGCATCTCTGTAGGAGTGCTCAAGTGCAGCAAGAATGCAGCAGATATAGTGCTGTCAACATCTTTTAATTTCATTTTCAATTTAGTTTGAAGCTTAAAAATTCAAAATTTAGGGCAATTTTATAGCTTGAGAAAATTGAAATTGAGTTGTTTTTCGCAACACGTTTCGTTGCGTCTTTTTTTTCTTGCATAAATTTCGCAATTTTGGGGTTCAACTTTATAATTTTCGATTAAATTTTATAGAAATTCAGTTTGGAAATCGAAAAATTTGGGTTTGGAATTCTCAGATTTTCAATTTTTGGTTCAAAGTTCTCACCGTTTGAGCTTCACTTTCGGCATTAGGATGTTTTAAATTAGTTTTGTTTTCGTTTTTACTTGCTGTAGTGATTTATCTGCTACGAGAACAACGAAGGTATTGTTCATTTTGGTTTGGAGAAGGTAGTGCTTCCTTTCCGTCATTTAATTGCATTTCAATCCTACTCGACCAATTGTCGCTTAACTTGAACGGAGCAACATCTTTCAGCAAAACATTTAGCATGGTCTCAAAATTTGTCGTCGAAATCTGTTGAACAATAAGCCTGAATTTTTTTTTACAAACTACAATTAACTTTTTGAGGTTTAAACCTATATGAACTCGTGCCCTTCATGAGCAACTTCAATATCGCACATGGGTTGAACGGACGGGTTACAATATCCCACATTTTAGGTTCGGATAAATCAGTCAACTATTACACATAAATGATCAACAGTAAACCCATACTATACTTATATTATAATCATTCAAGTAACTAAATTAAAAGCAATGACAATATCAGTTACTGGTCGGATAGATATAATAAGTAACACAAAAACTTGTACAACACGTGCGACCAGTTGAAAAGTGACCACATTGTGATAAGTAGTGAACACAAATGACCTACTCCCTCCATTCATTTCCACTTGGTACTTATGCTTTTTGCACGGGTTTTAACGCACTGTTAAATTATTAATAAAAGTACATGTGCAGGCTGTTTCTTCTGCTTTATTAGGGGACATTCCCATGCTTGTTTAAGTGCTAATTCTGTTTATGTAAAAGTAAATCATTAAGGTTAATAAAGTGAGAACAGTTTTCCCACCAAATTTTTTGACTATTTGAAAACACCAACTAAACACTTGGTATCTGGTTTTTTCCCACCAAAAGCTGTCTATTCAGCCAGTTGGCTAGGCATTATAGTACCAAAATCTGCCTATAAAACCCAGATAAACAGTCCATAATTACATCACTTAGGTTTACACAACATAAAACTCCTAAATAATTTACAAAATCCATTAAAAAAATACAGAAAGCTAGAAATCAGTTCTGCAATGGTTGGCAAATGTCTCTCGGAATCTGGGAGGCACGAAGTTGCGGTCCATCTGCTGAGAAGGTCACACGACGGGAAGCTGAGTCACGGGCTGATAAATGAAACAGCTACACTGTTCGGAATAAAAAAAAGAACAGTTTCAGCAATATGGAAAGTGGCAAAAAATCCGAGAAACCCGGGTGAAATACTCAACGTGGAAAGCGGTAGAGTTGGAAACTCAAACAGAAAAAGAGTTCTACCTGATCTGGAATTTATAAAGGCACTAGATATGGAGAAACGTGATACAATGAAACGAGTGTCGGAAAACACGGGAGTTTCAGTGGGCACTGTTCATAAATGGGTTTGCAACGGATTGCTAAAACCCCATTCAAGCCCATTATATCCTCAACTCACAGACGCAAATAAGGTAAACAGACTCAAGCATGCTTTAAACTGTCTTATTGTCGAACAAGCTGTCCAGGATTTTATTGATTTAAATGCTATCCCAGCATCCAAAATCAAATTTGCAGAAATGTGCAATGTCATCCATATGGATGAAAAGTGGTTTTACATTACCTACGACGGTCACAAAATATACATTGTCGAAGGTGAGGAGCCACCATATAGGAGCTGCCAGTCTAAAAGGTACATTACGAAAGTAATGTTCATGTGTGCAGTGAGCAGACCAGTGTATTCGGAGGATGGGGAGTTGTTATTCGACGGGAAAATTGGAATGTTTCCGTTTACACGGCAACTACCAGCAGTCAGATCAAGCAGAAATAGGCCGAGGGGGACTTTAGAAACAAAGGCAATCGACTCAATAACAAAGCAAGTAACAAAACAATGCATAATAGAACAAATTATTCCTGCAATCAAGACAAAGTGGCCAGAATGTCTTAGCAAGCATATATTCATTCAACAAGATAACGCAAGACCTCATATCAACAACAACGACCCTGATTTCTTGGCTGTCGCGAACACGGAAGGGTTCAAAATCGAATTAACATTTCAACCACCAAACTCACCAGATTTGAACTGTAACGACCTAGGCTTTTTCAGAGCTTTGCAGTCATTACAATCAAGAGAAAGGGCCAAATCAGTTGATGAATTAGTTAACTCAGTGATGCAGGCTTTTAATGATTACAGTGCAACACAACTGAACAAGATATTTCTAACACTACAGTCCGTTATGGTTGAGATTATGAAGGCAAAGGTCACAACAATTTCGCAATACCCCACATGAAGAAGGATCATCTTACTTATTTAGGAATACTACCAAGAAACTTGGAAGTCGACAAAGAGTTAGTGACTCAAAGCATAGAGTACTTAATAGGACAAGGAAACACTGAAGGATTGGAAAACTTAATGGGTGACTTAGGTTTCGGTGGTCAACATGTTTAGGAAACTTGCATTGTAATGATATGTAGTCTGGTTTTGTTGAGGAAATTTGTTTAGGGTGTAAACATTTTGACAGACAAGATGTTTAACTTGTAATCAAATTATGAAATCAATGCAAATGTTTCTGTTTCTTTGATGTTTTAATTCAATTTCAGTTCTAAAAAAGTGGGAGGCACTGACATAAACTCTCAGGCCTAACTTGGCCTCATCATCGAGTTATGTAAAATAGTTATGCCTCCTACACACACACACACAATGTTGAAGGGTAGACCATACAATGTTCAAAGAGTCAACAAACATTGAAGCTCTCAAACTAACAGTTTGATGTTGTTTTCACTGAGCATATAAACAAAAATAGCTTGTTTAATTTCATGAAATCAACTCATTTGAACAAGCACACACACCCACACATTGGTAGACCATGTGGTGGCAATACTATTTTATCGGGTTGGCCAGACAACTAAGCACGATACTTAACTTTACTCTCAAACCAGTAAGGCTTTTCATCATCGAGCAAAGTCTATTTCCTAATACATGCATGAATGATGTTTAGACAGCAGCTACATTAGAGTAAGGAAGATATGAATACCTGTTAAGGCTTAAGTAAGACAAACAGTCATGGTAAGAGGCTGAAATCACAACAACAGTCACTAAAGAAACATTAAAAAACATCACAAGTCATGTTTTAAGTATGAATAAGTTTGACGCATCATAAACAAGACATAAGTAATGGCTCAAGTAGGAAAAACAGTCATGGTAAGAGGCTGAAATCACAACAACAGTCACTAAAGAAGCATTAAAAAACATTACAAGTCATGATTTAAGTATGAATAAGTTTGACGTATCATAAACAAGTCATAAGTAAGAGCTCAAGTAGGAAAAATAGTCATGGTAAGAGGCTGAAATCACAACAACAGTCACTAAAGAAGCATTAAAAAACATTACAAGTCATGATTTAAGTATGAATAAGTTTGACGTATTATAAACAAGACATAAGTAAGAGCTCGAGTAGGAAAAACAGTTATGGTAGGAGGCTGAAATCACAACAACAGTCACTAAAGAAGCATTAAAAAACATTACAAGTCATGTTTTAAGTATGAATAAGTTTGACGTATCATAAACAAGTCATAAGTAATGGCTCAAGTAGGAAAAACAGTTATGGTAGGAGGCTGAAATCACAACAACAGTCACTAAAGAAGCATTAAAAAACATTACAAGTCATGTTTTAAGTATGAATAAGTTTGACGCATCATAAACAAGACATAAGTAATGGCTCAAGTAGGAAAAACAGTCATGGTAAGAGGCTGAAATCACAACAACAGTCACTAAAGAAGCATTAAAAAACATTACAAGTCATGTTTTAAGTATGAATAAGTTTGACGTATCATAAACAAGTCATAAGTAATGGCTCAAGTAGGAAAAACAGTTATGGTAGGAGGCTGAAATCACAACAACAGTCACTAAAGAAGCATTAAAAAACATTACAAGTCATGTTTTAAGTATGAATAAGTTTGACGCATCATAAACAAGACATAAGTAATGGCTCAAGTAGGAAAAACAGTCATGGTAAGAGGCTGAAATCACAACAACAGTCACTAAAGAAGCATTAAAAAACATTACAAGTCATGATTTAAGTATGAATAAGTTTGACGTATCATAAACAAGTCATAAGTAAGAGCTCAAGTAGGAAAACAGTCATGGTAAGAGGCTGAAATCACAACAACAGTCACTAAAGAAGCATTAAAAAACATCACAAGTCATGTTTTAAGTATGAATAAGTTTGACGTATCATAAACAAGTCATAAGCAATGGCTTAAGTAAGACAAACAGTCATGGTAAGAGGCTGAAATCACAACAACAGTCACTAAAGAAGCATTAAAAAACATTACAAGTCATGTTTTAAGTATGAATAAGTTTGACGTATCATAAACAAATCATAAGTAATGGCTCAAGTAGGAAAAACAGTCATGGTAAGAGGCTGAAATCACAACAACAGTCACTAAAGAAGCATTAAAAAACATTACAAGTCATGTTTTAAGTATGAATAAGTTTGACGTATCATAAACAAGTCATAAGTAATGGCTCAAGTAGGAAAAACAGTTATGGTAGGAGGCTGAAATCACAACAACAGTCACTAAAGAAGCATTAAAAAACATTACAAGTCATGTTTTAAGTATGAATAAGTTTGACGTATCATAAACAAGTCATAAGTAAGAGCTCAAGTAGGAAAACAGTCATGGTAAGAGGCTGAAATCACAACAACAGTCACTAAAGAAGCATTAAAAAACATCACAAGTCATGTTTTAAGTATGAATAAGTTTGACGTATCATAAACAAGTCATAAGTAAGAGCTCAAGTAGGAAAAATAGTCATGGTAAGAGGCTGAAATCACAACAACAGTCACTAAAGAAGCATTAAAAAACATTACAAGTCATGATTTAAGTATGAATAAGTTTGACGTATCATAAACAAGTCATAAGTAAGAGCTCAAGTAGGAAAAACAGTTATGGTAGGAGGCTGAAATCACAACAACAGTCACTAAAGAAGCATTAAAAAACATTACAAGTCATGTTTTAAGTATGAATAAGTTTGACGTATCATAAACAAGTCATAAGTAATGGCTCAAGTAGGAAAAACAGTTATGGTAGAAGGCTGAAATCACAACAACAGTCACTAAAGAAGCATTAAAAAACATTACAAGTCATGTTTTAAGTATGAATAAGTTTGACGCATCATAAACAAGACATAAGTAATGGCTCAAGTAGGAAAAACAGTCATGGTAAGAGGCTGAAATCACAACAACAGTCACTAAAGAAGCATTAAAAAACATTACAAGTCATGTTTTAAGTATGAATAAGTTTGACGTATCATAAACAAGTCATAAGTAATGGCTCAAGTAGGAAAAACAGTTATGGTAGGAGGCTGAAATCACAACAACAGTCACTAAAGAAGCATTAAAAAACATTACAAGTCATGTTTTAAGTATGAATAAGTTTGACGCATCATAAACAAGACATAAGTAATGGCTCAAGTAGGAAAAACAGTCATGGTAAGAGGCTGAAATCACAACAACAGTCACTAAAGAAGCATTAAAAAACATTACAAGTCATGATTTAAGTATGAATAAGTTTGACGTATCATAAACAAGTCATAAGTAAGAGCTCAAGTAGGAAAACAGTCATGGTAAGAGGCTGAAATCACAACAACAGTCACTAAAGAAGCATTAAAAAACATCACAAGTCATGTTTTAAGTATGAATAAGTTTGACGTATCATAAACAAGTCATAAGCAATGGCTTAAGTAAGACAAACAGTCATGGTAAGAGGCTGAAATCACAACAACAGTCACTAAAGAAGCATTAAAAAACATTACAAGTCATGTTTTAAGTATGAATAAGTTTGACGTATCATAAACAAATCATAAGTAATGGCTCAAGTAGGAAAAACAGTCATGGTAAGAGGCTGAAATCACAACAACAGTCACTAAAGAAGCATTAAAAAACATTACAAGTCATGTTTTAAGTATGAATAAGTTTGACGTATCATAAACAAGTCATAAGTAATGGCTCAAGTAGGAAAAACAGTTATGGTAGGAGGCTGAAATCACAACAACAGTCACTAAAGAAGCATTAAAAAACATTACAAGTCATGTTTTAAGTATGAATAAGTTTGACGTATCATAAACAAGTCATAAGTAAGAGCTCAAGTAGGAAAACAGTCATGGTAAGAGGCTGAAATCACAACAACAGTCACTAAAGAAGCATTAAAAAACATCACAAGTCATGTTTTAAGTATGAATAAGTTTGACGTATCATAAACAAGTCATAAGCAATGGCTTAAGTAAGACAAACAGTCATGGTAAGAGGCTGAAATCACAACAACAGTCACTAAAGAAGCATTAAAAAACATTACAAGTCATGTTTTAAGTATGAATAAGTTTGACGTATCATAAACAAATCATAAGTAATGGCTCAAGTAGGAAAAACAGTCATGGTAAGAGGCTGAAATCTCAAAAGCTTTTCCTAACTGATTTCCCTCACAAAAACCTTTAACCATGATCCCAAAACTATACACATCCACTCTAATTCTGTTCTTGAATTCATTGAACACACAAACATCATGTTAAGAGGCAAACAAATATCATTGATTCAAACCAGGGACATATTGGCTCATTGAAACACACATGAATGATTACAATTCACAAAGGCAAACAAATGACTAACAATCAATCATGTTGAAACACTAATCTTCAGTAAAATTATGAACTAATCAAAACCCACATGCTAAAATTTACATAGATTTACAAAAAGATTGATAATTTACCTCAAAATGCATAAATTAAGAGAACCCAGAAAATCAAATATGCAGAAAAGTACAGTATACGAAAGAGGAACTGAATTGAATTGATTTTATGCAGAAGAAGGTGAGAACACAGAAAGAAAGTTGTTACTGTAAAAAACGAAATACTCATTAAATAAAAAAAATCATTCTAAAACGTAATACCTCAAATATTGCTCAGATCTGGGAACCCTAAAACAAAAAAAACGAATTTTTAACCTCATGTAAGATCTGAGATACCTACAACAACAACAAAGAAATACCTCAAATAAACAACAACAATAACAAAATAAATGAACAAAGAAATAAATGAACAAGGAAATACCTCAAATAAACAACATCGCAGATCTGAGATACCTACAACAACAATAACAAAATAATTAAACCTTTAATTTTACTTCTCACAAAGTACTGCAACATTTAAAAATAACAAAGACTAAATAATTTAACAGAAATACTTAACTAATCGTTTTTCTCATTCTCTTTTCTACGTTTCGCAAGATATCTCTCCTCGAACTTTTTCATGTTTAACCAACTTTGGCTACCCGGTTCAGGGCCAACTCTCTTACCTTTGTCGGCTAAGAATAACTGATGTCTAATCTCCGATTTCTCCGCCTCCCTCTGTATAAATCTTTTCTCAAAAGCTTTAAAATTCTTGTAACTTTCTGATTGAAAATATTCATCTCTTACCGGAGTAAGAGCAGATTCAACATTTCCGACAGGCTTAACATTAGATCTACCGACATCATTAACCCTAGCCTCATCAAAATCAACTACATCATCATCATTAACACATGCAGCACCCCCGACAACCAAACCGTCACCATCAAACAGCGAATCCGGTACCTCTGTCCCAAAATCAGTCGGGTCAAGAGAGTCCGGTACAATAGTGTTTGGATAAGAAAATCCAACGGTTACATCATCATCATCAGAAATGTCGTGGTGATGAAGAGAATAAGATGAAGAATTACTCATAAGAACAAATGATAAAGAACGATTTGAAGGAGATGAGAAAATGAAAATATTGATATAATTTGAAATTGATGTAGGGTTTCAGAAGGGGTTTTTTTAGAGAGAGAGATGAAGAGGGAGATGTAGAGAGGGAGATGTAGAGAGCGGCGAATAATGTGAGAATACGGAGTGAGTATAGTTTACAAACCCTAAAAGGGTATTCAAACCGTCAAAATGAATGGGAAGCTTCCAGATGGGTTGGTAATGGGGTAGATATTGAATGGATATTGAATGTGGGTGGTTGGGGAAGATGGGTTTTCAAATTTGTTTTGTTGGGTTAGTTATTTGGGCTTAATATTTGGAGGGAATGGTTAGTGGGATTTGGGTTGGATTAAGATAGAATAGATGGATTAGGGGTGTTTTTTATGTTGGATTAGAGTGGGGTCACAATGGCATAAAATGTAAATATGAGGTATTAATTAGGATAGGTTGGTCTTTTTTTTGTCCAAATAAGGAAAGGTGCAAAGTGGAATCGAATGGACGGAAATGGAATAAGTACCAAGTGGAAATGAATGGAGGGAGTATATTTTAAGAGTAGTCGCTTTTTATCCAAAATTGGTCACATTTTGTAAAAAAAATACAGATGAGACCGTCGTACAGGAGAACTACTGAATACGTAGAGCTGTTGAAATAAGTTACTCATGTTATTTTCTTACAAAAATAATTTTAAAACTTAATAATAAATTTTGCTTCATGTTTTTTAAAATACAAATTGGTGGACCACAGACACTTCCACTAATTTCTCGACCCGCGTACCAGTTCGGTCCGGTTCATCGGTTCGGTCCGGTTCATCGGTTCGGTCCGGTTCATCGGTGTCTCCCTTTCCTCCTCTCCCTTAACCACAAGGCTTCCGTCCCCACCATTCACAGATGATTGTAAATACAAATTGGTGGACCACGGACACTTCCACTAATTTCTCGACCCGCGTACCAGATCGTCCGGTTCATCGGTTCGGTCCGGTTCATCGGTTCGGTCCGGTTCATCGGTTCGGTCCGGTTCATCGGTTCGGTCCGGTTCATCGGTTCGGTCCGGTTCATCGGTTCGGTCCGGTTCATCGGTTCGGTCCGGTTCATCGGTTCGGTCCGGTTCATCGGTTCGGTCCGGTTCATCGGTTCGGTCCGGTTCATCGGTTCGGTCCGGTTCATCGGTTCGGTCCGGTTCATCGGTTCGGTCCGGTTCATCGGTTCGGTCCGGTTCATCGGTTCGGTCCGGTTCATCGGTTCGGTCCGGTTCATCGGTTCGGTCCGGTTCATCGGTGTCTCCCTTTCCTCCTCTCCCTTAACCACAAGGCTTCCGTCCCCACCATTCACAGATGATTGTAAAAACAATCTAACAATGTTCGGTAGGTATTGTGCACAATCGTTCTACTAACGCATAAAGGTCATTGGACTAAAACCAACAGGTTGTGGTAAAAAACTCAAGGAAAGTAGATGATAGTATCAAACATCACCTTGTCCAATGGTCTTAAACTAGTGTTGATTAAAAGAGGACTCAACACCAAATATTGTACTCCTTCTGCACATCAACACCTGCAAAACAAGTCCGTAATTTTTGGAGGTTCACACCCACAGTCCAACTTGTATTCAAGCTAGTAAAGAGACGGATCAGAATATCTGGCTTGGATTCTCAAAAGAGAAAACTAAATAGCTCAGTTATTTCAGCGTCGTTCATTTGGGGAAATCATCATCATTTCCAGCCTCTTTATAATTATTTTCAAAAAAATTAAAAACTGTAGGAACATCTGAATGCGAAAACCATTGAAACAACGGAAAACGCTAGAATCTAAATTCCAGTTAAATATTGGCAACGTACAGCGCTAATTACGCTATCAATTTTTAGCGTAACAGAGACTCTAATTTATTGCCTTTTACCACAACACTATTTTCAAATTACAACAATAATAATGCTTTGAAATTAATCAAATAAACATAAAATCAATTATCTGCTCAGGATATGAAAGATTGATCTCACTGATTGCAATCAATCTCTGAAGTCTGACATGTGAATATTTCCTAACTTCATCAATGCAGGTTTAATCAAAATAATGATTTAATCAAAACAATATAGTAAAGCTCTCAGACAGAATTCACAGTCAACATTCATCATCTGTATAGCGTATATCACCTTTTTCAAAAGGCAATGTAATCACCGAGCTTGGTATAATAACTAATTGATTAAAGAAGAACATAAATAAATGAAGTTTGTGAGAGATCAGAGATGGTTAATTGGTTGTCGTCAAGGTAAATTCAGAAACACGGACCAATAAATCATCATCACTTCTCATCACAGTTAAGAAATAACCACAACGATTGAAAGAAAAAACAATCATCAGAGACTTAAATACATAGGAATCATGGAGAACAAATTGCCTCCATCATATTGTTGCAGTTTTTTTCTCATCAGATGATTGTATATAAAATAAAACTATGATTAATAAAGTTGAAAAAAATAAGAGAAGAAAATGAATTAAAATAGAGATAAAGAGAACAAAATTCGTATGAAAACATGAATGAAAGGAAGAAGAGTATGAATTGTGTGGTAATAGCGGCGGCTTTGTGAATGAATTTATACGGATGTGTAAGATTATGCTTTGTGAAAACCCTACAGTTGCATAGCCACGTTTTGATTCATTAAGTGTGCTGGGCTCGAAATTTAGTTGGTCTTATAAACTCAAGGCCCATTTATTGTTTCAGTAGGTCTTGCTTGTGACGGGCTAATCCCGTCACAAGCTTGCGACTCTCACAAAAAGGGAGATGGGACAACGTGGAGCATCTTTCATGTGCTTTTCCACTCACCTCTCATGAATATTTTGTGAGAGAAAACGGTATCCGTCACAAATTTGTGACGGACCGCCGTCACAAATGAGAATTTGTGTTATTGTTTTTCCCGCATTAAGTTTTTTTGTGTTGGGGTTGCACTTCGTGGCATGGTGATTTTAAAGCCCAGTCTCTTTTCGTTGTCGTCATTCAAAAACCAACCTACTATTGATCGTCGACATATTACTAACTAATATTTTTGCCCGTGCGATGCACGGATACTAAATTAATTTTTGGTATTCATAAAATTTTTACCATGTAAATTAAAAGTAAATCATAAGACTTTTTTGATATAAAAATAGTATTAGTTCGTTCTATACATGTTTATTTTGTTAATAAAATTATCTCAGTTATATTCATTTCTGTCATTAATGTTACCACCAACTCGCCACAATCATCTACAGTACCACACGAAATAACTAGGGATGTCATTGGGGCGGGGCGGTGCTGGATATAGGCTCCCCCGTACCCGTACCCGTACCCGTACCCGTACCCATCAAGAAAACCTCGTACCCATCCCCGCCCCACCACCCATGGCGGGTACAAATTTCCAAAACCATCCCCGCCCCACCACCCATGGCGGGTACAAGTTTCCAAAATCATCCCCGCCCCACCTACCATAAATTTGTTCCGATATTTTTTCGTACAAGTTGGTTAATCACTATTAATTTCTATTTTCAACCAAATGTGTTTGGTGTGGTGGTTGCTCACCTCATCCCTTAACCATGAGGTCAGGGGTTCGATCCCTGCCCATGGGAATGGAGCAACACTTTGGCCAGCCGTTTACCTCTTCGTGAGAGCACCCGCGGCGAGGGGATTATACACTGTTGTCGACGGTGGACACCCCGGTTTAAACCAAAAAAATTAATTTCTATTTTCAGAAATTTGTTTATATAATTTTAGTTATTTACCAAAGAGGTTAATAAAATAATTTATAAAATAACTATTTTTAACATTACGTCTTAATTATAACAAATAATATTTGTAAAATTATCGTAATAACGGTATTAAGTTTTGTAATAATTGACGGGTAGGCGGGTATAAAGCGGGTAACACGCAAAAACTATCCCCGCCCCATTACCCATGGCGGGTACAATTTTCGTACCCATCCCCGCCCCACCACCCGCCAAAGCTCTACCCATCCCCGCCCCAACTGGGGCGGGTGCGGGGCGGTATCCACTTGTACCCGCCACAATGACATCCCTAGAAATAACCCTTCAAACCACTACTCTTATTCTTCAAGCAACACATGAAACGGTCCATAATCCAAAGTCACACCTACTAACCCATTATGAAATTAATCATCAAATGCGATTTAGTTATCTTTATTGCTACCTCAAACAACCATCTAACTCATCATCGGCACTCTTTATTTCTTACCTTCCAATAAAACACCTAAAATATTTAAGTCACCCCTCCTTCACGAAACACCAGGACTTATCCCTCAAAGTTAGCTCTCCCTTAAAAATTTATTCATCCATCTATCAGAAACCTAACTAACTTCTGCTTTCAAAGCCGATCTTGTTTGAATGAGAAATCCTTGATGCAGAAAACAAAAACATGCAATTTTTTTGTTTGGTTAACAAAAGAGGTATGAGAGAAGTGTTAAGGAATGAACAGTTGATGCAACACTCGAGATGTTACATTTAACTTGGGTGTAAAATTCAAACCACGATATTTTTTTTAATCACCAATTAGACAAAAAATTAACCTAGTAAATGTTAACAATATTATATTAACATAATATTTATTAACATTTGATTACTTATTTTTGTGTTAAAACCAAAATTGAGATTACATATATGATATTTCAAAGATTTTTAACTTATTTTTATAGTATCTATGTCTAAGTCATTTACATATAATACAACCTTGAAATAAATTCAACTACTTCCTTAGTTTTCTTGCCACACCATTCAGACATTGTTTCTACATTTTTTACTCAACTAACCAATTTGACCATCAGAATTAACCGTATGTGCATCCCTGAACAACCTCATCGTATCTATATTTACTTGTACTACTCAAATCACACTCTTAAATGTCGGAAAACAATTCTATCCTCAAGACACGTACCTCTTACCTTCGCCAGACCTATCTACCCCGATATAATACTGACATGATATATATTCTTCTTAGTTCTTATCCAATGTTCCCACATTATATTATTGTACAATTAAATCTAGTATTTTCCTTCAATACTTGGTAAAATAATTGACATAAATATCTTCTTCTATTTCTTATATTTACAATCTTATCATTGCAAATTTGCAATTACAACTCCATATTACGACATCTTTTTATACACACCCCTAAACATTTCCAAGAATACTCCCACAAAAAACAATATAATGTCATTACACATTAAAAATTATTCCCCAGATTGTGTCTAATAAAGAAACAAAATTAAGTTTATACACATGATATTTTAAATGTTTTTAGCCTATATTTACATACTTGTCGGTTTTTTCTCATATAATACACATTTTCAAATAAAATTTATTCATTTACCTTTTCCAATCAATATCTCACGTTATCCACTTTTTCACATATTCAACCATTTCCCCCCGACTAACCAACCAAACCCATTAGAATCAACCTTAACCATATTCATATCCCTAAACAACTCAGCCATACATATGAATATATATTTTTATCTTCTAAATCACACTCGTAAACGTTAGGGAGTAATCCTAGCCATGGAGTATCCTTCTCACCCACTTAACCAACTTAACCATTAAAATCAATTGTAAAATGTATCCCTGGAAACCTCAACCTATCGACATTACTACTCTCACACTCTTCAACATCGTGGAGTAACCCTACCCCAAGACACTTATCTCCTCTCTTAAAACCTATTTACCCCCACCGCTCGAAACGATAGATATTCCAATGTAAAATCAAACCCCGCCCTATTATAACAATCAAAATTGAGTATACATAAATGTTACTTTCGAGATTTTTAAGCTCTTTTCATAACATAAGTGCCTCGGTTATGTACTTGCTCAGTTGTTCTAATCATTATGTAGTACATACGCAACTTTTTTCGACACCGTTTAGGTATTAGTCATACCCCTGTCATATATATAACTACCCAACTTGACTAACATAATCAATCGTATCCCTGAATAACCCTAACCTATAGACATCTTCTTGTGCAACTTACATCACACTTTTAAACGTCGGAGAGTAACTCTATCCCCCAAGATACTTACCTCCTCCCTCAAGATCTATTTATCCCCATCCTTAAACAAATGGACACATACAATTTAAAATCAACCCTTACCCTATAAAAAAAATGTCACACTGTAAAGAAAAAGTTGAAAAAATGGAGGAAAAAAAAATACGGACTATAATATACCATAATCTAATACAAATTTAAAAAATATTTTTGATCTTTTTACAGCTTATTCTATCCGTCTCGGAAACACCATTTATTTGTCATTACTTTGTTGTATGATTACCTTCTAATACCCACTTGCATTTCATCTCATCAACACAATTATTCCTCTTAACTCAGATCACCTACATCATTATATTCTTTAATATCTATATATTTATATTTATACTCCTTAAATCGTAAATTGACAACCCAACTTACCAATTTGAACATCAGAATCATAAACTGTATTCTTGAACATCTTTGCCCAATTTGCTTGTACTACTCAAATAATACTCTTAAACGTCCGAGAGTAACCCTACCCCTGAAGACACTTACCTCCTCCCCCAAAACCTATCTACCTCCGCCCCGTGAAAAAATATGTCATTTTATAACACACTGTCTCATCGTTAAATAATAAGGTGAAAATATGTAGGAATAAATATTGTTAGTTATGAAATATCTTTCAATGCCCATTTAAGACACATGTCATGCACATAATTATTCTACTTCACGCACATATCTACATAATCATTGTAATCTTTAATATTTATATTTATACCAATTAAATCCAAATTTGACATTTTTGGGGTTTCTCTAAAGTATAATATATTTGACATTTATTTTATTTTCTTTTTACTTTATTATAGAAATTATCTCATTTCTTTCGCATAATTAAGTACGAAAGTGCATAATATTCACTTGAATAGTAGTGCTACTTTTGTACCAAAAAATAGTAGTGTTGCTCTTAATTTGGTCGAATATGATTGATCGCAAATGTTCCTAGACTTAAATATTTAACTAATTTCATTTATTAGTTCCACACATTTTTAATTAAGATGGAGGTATTCATTTTAAGTTTGAATGGTCTAGTAATATGGAAAAGATAAGAACGCAATGTATAAGACAAAGTAAAAGATTTAATTTGTCTTATTACTCTTATATCCCCGTGAGACAATTTTTGACTCATTTTAATTTTAAAATGAAAACAAACTAAATTACTTATTTTTTACGCTTTTCCATTTATATTTTTAATAGAAACGCTGAATAATATTAATAATCTTAAATAGTAAGTATATAAATATCAAAGAATAATGTTTTAAGATAGGAAAATTGTAAATAATCAATTATTCTAATTCATTTTCGATTTTCATTTTTAATAAAAATGTTGAATAAATTTTATACTTAAATAGTAAATATATAAATATTAAAGAATAATAATGTTCTAAATCTAATAGGAAAATTGTAAATAATCAGCTATTTTTTTCTAAATCCAATAGAAAAGTTGTAAATAATTTACTATTTTCTTATTTTATAATTCTAATTGGAAAATTATAAATAAATTATTATCTAAACAACGTATTTTCTAATTGATAAGAACGCAATGCACTACAACAGATACGTCAGATTGCGACTGAAATTAGCGACCACAAGCGGTCGCCCTTCTAATTTTAGCGACCAATTTCAGTCGCACGCCCTTAGTCGCAGGCTGTAGTCGCTTTTAGCGACCGATATTGGTCGCCAAATTTAGCGACCGGTGAAAAAAAGGCGGGCGACCGATAGTGGTCGCTAATTTAGCGACCGCCTGCGGTAGCTAAATTAGCGACCGATTTCAGTCGCCAATTTAGCGACCGTTTTCAGTCGCTAAATTGGCGACCGATTTCAGTCGCTAATTTAGCTACTGACAGCGGTCGCTAAGTGGTCGCCAATGAAAAAAAAGTTACAGGGGTTTAGCGACCGACAGTGGTCGCTAATTTTACATGTTCGGTCGCTAATTTTACATGTATTTGCCCGTAAAATTCGGTTTTGTCCTAGCCAAATCCGTAGCTACTACTGTAAAACCTGCAAGCAAACCAAAGAAGAGCAGCGCACAACCCAATTGATGCCAAATCTGATCGCTTAAATAAATAAAAGTGATTTGGATTACAAAGTACGAAATTCAAGCACTAAACTTAAAATTATCCAACACTAAACTTAAAATTATCCAACACTTAACATAAGAGTCACTAAAAACAAGAGTCACAAACTACGACACTGGAAAAGATGCTCCCGCCCCACTGCCACCTCCATAATCGGGATCTCTTGGATCCCGATCCTGTGGACGCCAACCGCTGTTACAATTAGCAAAGTAGGAAGACATCCTTTCCATCTCTTCTTTCATTCTCCTCAGCTCTTCATCTCGTTCGGCGTCCCTTCTATCCTTCTCAGCTAGTTGCATCTGAAGGTGACTGACCAAACCAGGAACATAGGGTTGATGCTGGGACGAAGACCCTCTTCTTGCCGGCGGTTCATAAAAGAGCTCTTTAGCTGAACCGGCTCCATAGACTCCTCCTTTTTGAAAACCGTCTACCAATTCATACCATAGCTGATTGTCGGAGATGTCAGGGTTCGCCTTCTTTCGTTTAAGAAATGTTTCCTACAAAAAAAATGAAACATTATTAATAATATATACAATAACACTTACATATAAATAAATCATTGATTATAAATCATTTTTTAAATGCTTTATACAATAACACTTACATATAATTCGCGATCTCCAGCATTTACGAAGACGAACCCTTTCCTTCCCTTTTTGGCATGTGTCTCAAGGAAGAGATCTACAACCGATTGTAGCTGGCCCTTATTTTTCCTTGCCTATAAAAATAATAATAAATTCATGAAGTGTTAGTCAGTTAATTAAAATTTAAAGCTAAATATATACTTCAAGATAAAAGTGATAAATTAAATCACAAGAGTAAATACTTACAGTTACCGTCACGCGTTCATGGAATGACTGAGACCCACCATAATGAGTAGCGCCAACCTCCGCTTCGGGATCATTTCCACCCCTCTTGTTCGCCTTGTTCCGCGCCGACTTTTGCTTGAACTCAGGACTTTCTCTGTACTTAGTGAATTCTTCATATGACTGACCTACAATCCAATAAAATAGAAACGATTACTATAAATTAAAAAAATGTTAAACTTTTTATTTTAATACGATTATTAATAAATTAATACCTTTCATGAACGTTGGCGGAGTCTTCCTCCTCGACACCTTATACATAATGTCCTTCAGCCTCCTTTGACCAACATCATTGAATCGATCCCAAGCCAGTCGATCAAGCGCACTTGGCCAATAGAAGACACGCTACCAAAAAAAGAAGAGTTATTAGAGAAACAAATCAACCATGAATTTATAAAAAATAAATAATTAAAGTAAAGACTTATATACGTACCCGAAAGGCGTTGTACCACATCTCCTTGTCCTCGTCACTAGCATTCGTCCAACAAGTGACGCCGTGAACCATGTTCTCTTGAATGCTATTGGTGACGCCACGAACCGTTGTTTGATGTTTAAACCTGAAACCAAACATGAATGTTAATTAATAAGACTAGTTTGAATAAAATTAATAAATAAATAAACAACTAGTGAATAAAAAATTACCAAAGACCCGTCGGATCAAGGATGATCCTGCCGTCAGTATGGCGGGGTACACGGACCTCCTCCTCCTCCTCACTGTCAGTCGACACACGGACCTCCTCCTCCCCCTGTGATCGGGCCGAGCTACTGTCCCCGCCACTACCACTAAAACCGCCCCGTTGCCTGCCTCCTCCACGAGCCATGTGAACCTATAATTGCAGGAAAAATGTTAACATACATATATATAACATAATAAATAATGTTGGTAAAAAACAGGACCTAAATAAATATATAGGATGAAAACCTCATACTACTTTTACTCATCATCATCATCATCATCGTCATCCTCTTCTTCTTCTACCTCCTCCTCCTCGTCATCATCCTCTTCCTCCTCTTCTAACTCTTCATCATTATTATCTTGTAACTGATCTTGCCCCTCCATTTCATCATCTTCTAGCTCCTCTCCCGATTCTATCTCATTTCCATAAATGACTTCTTGATCTACTGGAGACAGAATGGACTCTGATACAACTTCTTCTTGGAAAAAGGATGTGTCGACTTCTGATCGCGCCTTTGTTTTAATTACCGCACACCAATTCTTTTGTTGTCTATCTTTACTTGTGCTAGGTGACGATGCATAATAAATTTGCTGAGCTTGTTGTGCAAGTATAAATGGATCATATTTAGAATAGGTTCGAGTGTGATTCACTTCTACAAGCTTGTAGCGATCATGGACTCTCGTTCCAGCTACAGAATTATCTCTCCATTGAATCTTGAATAAGACAGCTTTGTAACCCCGTTCACGCCCATTATAGCACAACTCAAAGATATCCTCTAATATCCCATAGTAGTCGTTGCCATCAAGAGAAGAAATAGTAACGCCATAGTTGCATTTAGCCTTACTTTTCCCGTAGTCGAATGTGTGAAACTTAAACCCATTAACTAAATAATGCTTCCACGTGACAACCTTTCGAGAAGGACCCAAAGCCAAGCATCTAACCACATCATCTTGGATATTTAGCTTAACTACATGTTTTCGAAACCAACCTGGAAACTGTTCCTCGTGTTTACTCCAAACATCCTCTCTTTTAACATTAGGGTGATCAGTCATGAAATCTTTCACAAATTTTGCTTCATATGGCTCCAAAACCTCACAATTAGATAGGACATAAAGGTGAGCACGATTATACTCCTTGTCATCCAGAAATCTTGTTCCCCCAGCAGAAGAACACCCTTCATCATCTTGCACATGAAAACACTTGGGTATACTTGTATCTAACTCATCCGCTTCTTCAATGTTCAAGTCTTTTGCTTTGGTGTCAATATGTTTTTCAAAGTAAAAAGAGCAAAAATTGGCAATTTCTTCCGTTAGATATGCATTGCAAATAGAACCTTCCACACGAGCTTTATTACCAATTTTCTTTTTCACATGATTAAGAAACCTTTCGAAAGGATACATCCACCTATACTGAACGGGTCCACCAACTTTAGCTTCATATGGCAAATGAATGGGTAGATGCTCCATCGAATTGAAAAAAGAAGGCGGAAATATCATCTCAAGTTTACACAAAATTTCTGGAATTTGGTCTTCCAAACGAATCATGTCATCAACTGATATCGTGGAAGAACACAAGTCTCTGAAAAATTGACTAATTTCTGTAACTGCATTCCAAACGGTGGTCGGGAGTAAATTTTTCAAAGCCACTGGTAACAAGCGCTCCATGAAAACATGACAGTCATGACTTTTCAACCCTCTCAACTTCAATTCTTTTAAATCAACACAACGGCTGAAATCTGAGGCATAGCCATCGGGAAACTTCAAGTCTTTTACCCAATCGCACAATACCTTTCTTTGAGCTTTGTCAAGGGTAAATGGTGCTTTTGGCATTGACCCATCCCTACGAATGTGAAGTTTAGGACGATCACAAAATTTTTTCAATTCTATTCTTGAGCCAATATTGTCACGTGTCTTTCCTTTAACATCCATAATCGTATGAATAAGTAGCTCAAAGAAATTCTTCTCTATGTGCATCACATCCAAATTGTGTCTGATCAACTTTGTTTTCCAATAGGGTAGGTCCCAAAAAAT
Source organism: Silene conica (assembly GCA_029255685.2). Lineage (NCBI taxonomy): Eukaryota > Viridiplantae > Streptophyta > Magnoliopsida > Caryophyllales > Caryophyllaceae > Silene > Silene conica. Next base: position 16,807,853 of record CM055313.2, on the reverse strand, counting down.
ACTTCTTTTAAACCAACCACTCTTTTTCTTTTTTAGCTCTCTAAATTCTTCTTCAGTCCCATCGTTGGTAGATGGCAATTCACGTATAGCCTCCCAAACTGCATCACCTGGGAGTCTATCCGGAGCATCCTCAAGCACCTCCTTTCCTTTTAAGAAGGCTTTTTTGTTCTTTCTATGGACATGCCCATCCGGTAAGAAGCATCTATGGCAATCAAACCAACTAATCTTTTTAGAATTAGGGAGGTAAAATGCTTTGCTATTATCCATGCAATAAGGGCATGCCATTCGCCCCGCTGTTGCCCAGCCTGATAGCATACCGTACGCAGGGAAATCACTTACAGTCCACAGCAATGAAGCTCTTAGTTGGAAGTTTTGCTTCTTGGACACATCAAATGTTTCGATACCGACTTCCCATAGATACTTCAGTTCTTCCACCAACGGTTGTAAATAGACATCCAAGTTATTTTTTGGGTTGTGAGGACCGGGAATAAGTAGAGAGAGGAAAATAAATTGTCTTTTGGAACATAGCCAAGGAGGTAAGTTGTACGGTGTAAGCATTACAGGCCAACACGAGTACGGTCTACCAAATTGACCAAAAGGGTCAAACCCATCCGTACACAAGCCAAGTCTCACATTGCGAGGTTCCTCGGCAAAATCAGGATACAAACTATCAAAACGCTTCCACTCCTCTCCGTCACTCGGGTGACACATCTTTCCTGGTGTACGGGGGTTTTCTTTGTGCCATCTCATTTGGTTGGCAATATTTTTCGTGGCATATAACCTTTGAAGTCTTGGAGCTAGGGGAAGATAAATTAATGGGTGTAATGATATTGGTTTCTTTGTTTTTCCACTCTTCTTACCCTTTTTTCCCTTCAAGATAATATTTCCCTCACTTGTCTCATATCTATCACTTTGACATTTCTTACATTTGGTTAGCAACGCATCATCTTTCCAAAAAAGCATACATCCTCCAGGACATGCGTCAATCTTTTCATGTGGAAGCTGAAGACCTTTGACCACTTTTTTGGTATTGTAAAAATTACGGGTCATAATGTTATTATCGGGTATAACATCTTCAATTAAAGTAGCAATACTGTCAACCGCTTTAAACGGCATATTGAACTCACATTTTAACGTTACTATCCTCGATGCAACTTGCAACAATGACATTCTACTCCCCTCATATAAAGTTTTCTCGGAGTCCCTTAGCATATCAAAAAAGGCTTTGGCTTTTGGGTTTGGATCTTCTTCCTCGGTTATAGGTACACGATCGGGATTAGTGAAAACATTCGACTCAAAGGCATCAAGTACCATTTCTCTATATGGGTTCTCGGGTTCAGAAGAGTGTTCGGGATCAGAAGAGTATTTTTCCCCATGTGATATCCAGTTGTAATAGTTTGGAAAAAACCCATTCGTAATAAGATGTTCTTCTACTTCTACCTCAGGTAAATATTTTAAGTTTTTACATTTAGTACAAGGACACCTAAGTTTGCGTTGTTCGAAATCATATGATTCTGAACATCTAGCAAATTCAATAAACCCACGAACTCCCTTTACAAATCTAGCATTGGGACGTTTCTTCTTATCTACTCTTTCTTCGTACATCCAGCTACGTTCAAATCTCTTCATTTTAATCTAGATAATATATAATAATTAAACCAAACACACAACAATAATTTCAATTCAATAAGAATTCAACAAATAATAAGTTCAAGCTAAGAATTCAATCAAGTCAATATATGTACTTAAAGATTTCAATTGGGTCCTTATCACTCCAACCTAAACCCATCAATGTATATTTCAAGTCACTAGCAAATACATAATTGTGAATTTATTAGTGGGGAAAAAAAATTTGGCAGCAATTCCCTTAAGTTCTTCAAATACACAATGTGAAATAAATTTGTATTTATTTCACATATGTATTCGAAGAACATAAAGAAATTGTTACCAAACTCTTTCCCCACTAATAAATTCACAAGTATGTATTTACTACCTAAGTGATTTGAAATATACAAAGACAGTCCCAAAATGGGGACTATTCATGAATTTCTCCTAACGAGTAATTCATGAACGGGTACTAGGTCAATAGTAATTCAATTCTTGCACGGAAAATATTCACAATAACTTACAATAACATACAAACATAATAATTAACATCACAAAATCATCCTAGAAATCTAATTACTAACTATACTCATCATCCAATTTTCCCCAATTTCTAACCCTAATCACAATAACACCCAATTTTTTTCCAATTAACTAACTAAAAACATCCTAAAAACATCTTAATAATCTAATTACTAACTAAAATCATCATCCAATTTTCCCCAATTTCTAACCCTAATCACAATAACACCCAATTTTTTTTCAATTCACTAACTAAAAACATCCTAATAATCTAATTACTAACTAAAATCATAATCCAATTTTCCCCAATTTCTAACCCTAATCACAATAACACTCCATTTTTTTTCAATTAACTAACTCAAAACATCCTAAAAAGCATCCTAATAATCTAATTACTAACTAAAAGCATCCTAATAATCTAATTATTAACTAAAAGCATCCTAATAATCTAATTACTAACTAAAAGCATCCTAATAATCTAATTACTAACTAAAAGCATCCTAATAATCTAATTACTTGTTTGAATTACAATAATACTATAAAGAGATTTAATACATAATTAAAGTTAGTAAATCGACACAAACCTGAAAAAGGAGTAAAATGTAGGTGAACGGCGGTGGTGGGTGGTGCGGTGGCGTTGCGGTGGTCCGGTATAAGGACTATCGGTCGACGGGTTTAGGGGGGTTTGAGGTTTTTTCTTTTTCAAACTTACGCAATAATGGGAATGACGGGTTGAAGAGGCGAGAAAAAAAATATAACAGGGGGTTAGCGACCGAAATCGGTCGCTAAATTCGGTCGCTAAATTTAGCGACTGAATTCGGTCGCTAAATTCGGTCGCTAAATTTAGCGACTAAAACTAAACGCGGTCGCTAAATTTAGCGACCGAATTCGGTCGCCAAATTCGGTCGCTAAACTGGCGCAATGGTTCTTTTTGGATTCCCGCGGATTTTTTCAGATAAGATTGGGATAGGCTTTCGGTCGCTAAAATTAGCGACCGACGTCGGTCGCCCGCTTTTTTTTTTTCGGTCGCTAATTTGCGACTACCATTGCGGTGGCAGGTTTGGTCGCTATCTGGGGTAATTCTTGTAGTGATGTATAAGAAAAAGTAAAAGATTTGTCTTATTACTCTTATATTCCCGTGGGACTATTTTTGACTCATTTTAATGTTAAGGTGAAAACATCTAAAATACTTTTTTTACGCTTTCCCATTTTCATTTTTAATAGAAAAGCTGAATAATGTTAATAACCTTAAATATTAAATATATAAATATCAAAGAATAATGTTCTAAGATAGGAAAATTGTAAATAATAAATTATTCTAATTCATTTCCGATTTTCATTTTTAATAAAAATGTTGAATAAATAAAGTTTAAACTTAAATAGTAAGTATATAAATATTAAAGAATAATAATGTTCTAAATCTAATAGGAAAATTGTAAATAATCAGCTATTTTTTTTCTAAATCTAATAGAAAAGTTATTGTAAATAATTTATTATTTTCTTATTCTATAATTCTAGCTAATTGGAAAATTATAAATAAATTATTATCTAAACAACTATTTTCTAATTTTCTAATTCTAATAGAAAAATTGTAAATAATTAATTATCTCCTAAATCTAGTAGAAAAATTGTAAATAAATTATTATTTATAAATTATTATTTTGTAAAACGTGGAGACTACCACATGCTTTGAAAAAAGCTTCCTTTAATTATATATATTGATTGATTGATTATCGTCGACAAATATTAATTTACTTTCTAAACTACCCCTCCCTTACACTCGCTTTATATTAAAGGTAATAAAATAAATAAATTACTTGTTCATCTTACAAAGTTTTTAAAAGAAACTGTTTCAACAAATTACGAACTCGTCTTCACCAACAACGTTATTTCCGTCTCAAATTCAAAAATTCAACACGCTATATATTATTTATTTCTTTAATTTTAATTATTATTGTTCTTAGTTTGATAAATTAGAAACGGAATTACGATAGATTCCTTAATTTGTGATGGAATTAGGATAAATTTGTTGTTTGAATGTCGGATTTCTCTATTGCATTTAATGTATCTTCGTCAGGGTAATTTTTAAAAAGAGGCCCCAATTTTTTAAGAGACAAAATTTTAGAAAATAAAGTAAAAAGAGTACAAAATTTTAGAAAAGAAAGTAAAAAGAGTACAAAATGGAATTAGTAAGTCTTGAACCTGAGATTTCATCCATTAAGACACTATCTTTGATTGAATATTTAATGTACTGAATTTATTTATTCTTACTATTATTTTCATTTATGTCCCAAAAATTTAGGGGCCCTGTGCGACCGCACGGGCCCAAAAACGCCCCTAATCTTAGTTGCCTGGATTCATCCATGAGATGGAGGATGAATGCCTGCATCCCCATGGACGAGATCACCACATTCAACGTATCATCCATCCATGGACAGACGTTGAATGTCGTTGTCTTGTCCATGGAGGGGACGGAGTCCTTCATTATTCATCAGCAATGCATTAAAATTATTGAAATCTACCACTAAATCAACCCAAAACTATAAATTATATACAAATTAATTAACTAATGATGTTAAGAAGTTGATAATTAATCGAAAAATGTGTTGAATTAGCTATGAAAATTAGTGAGTATAGATAATTTTTGTGGTTTTTTTTTTTCCGTTTTTTTTCATGAATTTATCGAGTTTTTCATGAATTTCAGAGAACATTTTAGAGAGAGAAAGTGTTTACCAAAATGTCCAAGAGCATTTTCGTCTTTTTAATGAAAAACGTCGACTAGGTTTAGTAACCCCATAAAAAAAATATGGGTTTATAAAATATGGTTGGAGTTTTTTTGGATAGTTAGAGGATTGAACTAATAAAAATTTGGGTTCATTATGATGGTTTGGAACGTAAGGTTAAACCCGTAAGTATAATTTTAAAATCAACATATATTTTTATCGACTATTATTAGTCTCAAGTTTAAAACGGGTCGGAATTGCTCCTCATGGATTATAGGACAAATATTTTATTTTCGTCGTGCATAATGTTATTTTTGTGTTTTTCATCCTACATATGTATATTTGAGTTGTCTTACACTTAAAACGATAATGTCATCCTAAATAAGATTTGTGTACTTTTATATGGTGAAGCAGATGCATTATTTACTTACTTCTAACTCAAGTGTATAAATTTCCTTTACTTTTTACATTGATATAAGTGCGATACTAACATCATATTTTTATTAAATATATTTACCTTCTTATTGATTTTTTCAATATAATAAAATTAGACCCGTGCATGTTTTTGCACGGTAATAAAACTAGTTTATTTTAATGCATTAGGTACTTTGCTGAACTTAGGGATTCTAATACGTAATTGCTCATTCATATATGAGTTTTACTCATTCATACACTTTTTTTCATTACTTTTCCATTTTATGCCCTCTGCCTAAGAAAAGTTCTCCTCTCTAATTCTCTCTAATTCAATTCTCCCCCACAAAAAAACCCTAAACCACACAACTATGGATGCTAGCTCTCGTATCGATTAGGTAATAATTATAATCTCTACCTTCATCAATTATGTTATATGAAATTAAAAAATTGATTTAGACTAATTAGATTAGGGTTTCTTTAAATCTGTTTGCTAAGACAAGAGAAAAGTTGTGCCTGAGTAATAATCATGGTAGCTTTGAATATTGAAGATTAAACAATTACATCATACAATTCATAATCAATAATGAAGATTAAACAATTACATCATACAATTCATAATCAAAAGCGAAAAAAGATACTAAACTAAAAACATAAATTAATCAAATAATTAAATGAAATCAACCTTCCGACGGCAGTGGCTAGGGTTTTAACATAATAATCAATTATCTGCTCCCTAGACCATTCCTGAGGAGGAGGATCCATAACAACGAGCCAATGCTCAAAGTCGCAGCCATCGAGCAAAACCGTTTCTTTAGAATCACGATTAGTGTTACCATCACCACTGTTCGGCGCCTGTTGCGTGCAGAAAAAACTAATCGCAAATTAAGGAGTAATCGCAAACTGCGCGGCAGGTCTAGATACCGGGAGAGATAGTGGTTGGATGGCGGTGGCAGGGGTGGTGGTTGCTACGGTGGGAGAAATTGAAGGGTTGGTTAAAATGAGAAGAAAATTGAAAATAGGATTGTTGAATGGGAGGGGTAAAATGGGAAATATGTACATTGTTGAGTAAATGATGTATATGAATGAGCACCACCCTTCTAATATGGCTCGGAAAAAAAAATTCTTTATTAATATAGATAGATATTTATTATTTATATTAATATAGATAGATAGATAGATATTTATTACTTAGGGATTCTAAGCTTAAAACGGATATTTTCGTCTTAAATGAGAATTTGTGATAAAATATTGTTGTAGGTTTATTCTTCACATATTGGGCTAACCTTCTTTGTTGAGTCTTCCTATACTATAGGACGTTTTTATAGGAGGATAACTAGTTTTAAAGTTTTTACATTTGATTATCATTTTTTTTAAAACATTAACCCTTATCCAAAAACAGCAAGTCTCCTTTGTGACGGATTTATCCGTCACAAGTATTCGACGGACCAAATACTACTCATATTGTCATATGGGTAATAAGACAAAAAACAGAATGTTACTCCCTAGGCATTTAGATTTTGTCTTATCTCCCTATGTGAGTGAGTATTATTTGACCCGTCACAAGCTTGCGACGGATATATCCGTCACAAGCTTGCGACGGATATATCCGTCACAAATAAAAATTTGTGATCCAAAAATGGTATAACTTGAAATGACCTACCCAAAATAACCCAACAACTTTCACTCAAAAAAAGCTCAATCAAGCTAACCTAAAGAAGTGGGGATCAGGGATGGCAGTGGGTCGGGTACCCAACCCAGACCCTTAGGGTCGGACCCTAATGGGTCGGGTATGAGTCTGAATTTTTGAGACTCACTCGGATATGGGTCGGGTATGGGTCTTATATAAAAACTTCAGGTCGGGTCCGGGTCTTGGTCTTGGGACCCTACCCGACCCTTAGACCCTTATATTTATTAAAAAAAGAAAAAGTAAAACAAAAAACACACATACGAACGTCAATAACCCAAATAATAGACACAAACAGATGACTCTTATTAGTTATCATTAATATACTATACGCATATCCAAATAATCATTAAGAATAATGAGGAAATTGATGAGTTTGGGTACCCTAAATGATGTATAATTTAGGGTCGGGTACGGGTAATGATCCAAATGACCAAGATTTTGTAATACTTTAATCAAAACTTTTTAATTTAATTTGAACCTTGGTACATTTTATTGAAGGACTCGTTAAGAAAAATTGTACCCTAGGGTAGACCCTACCCAGACCCAGACCCATTAGGGTCGGGTATGGGTCCATTAATTTCAGACCCTTTAGGGTCTGAGTCGGATATGGGTCTAAGATTTGTTACCGCGGGTCGGGTCGGGTCAGGTCTTGCCGGACCCTACCCAGACCCTACCCATTGCCATCCGTAGTGGGGATAGCCGGAAATAACCCAATAAGTCAATAACCCAACTAAATTAAGCGGGCTTAAACTTAAAAGTTAAAACATGTGACCTGTTTGTGCATTTCCTAGCTTCTGGTAGAGAGGACGGAGAGTTGGTGAAAACTTGAAAGGCGGGTACGGACCACGGAGCATTTGGTTTCCTGGAAAGTGTTAATAACACCAAAAACCCCTGCCATTTTATCTCCGAGTTGTAGGCTAAAGAATGGAGAGAGATATGATGAGTAATTATCCTCTCTTGGAAAACCAATCAGATGCCAACAACAACGATAATCATAAACAAGGCCACACTTCTTCTTTCAAGACTTTCTTCAATGGCCTCAATGCTCTTTCAGGTTTTCTTTTTTCTTTTTTATTTTCCTTCTTCTAGTTTCTTTTGTACTTAATGCAATGGTGTATTTTGGTGTACTTCGTTATAGAAACAGTAATAATAGTTGGGCCTTAACCATTGCCTTGTATTTTGGTTGGGATGCATCTATCGTGTATCACCTTAAGGTTTTGGTTGGGATGCGTCTATCGTGGTATAGGAGTTGAAAAACTCACCGGCAGGTTCGAATACTGGCGACCTCAAAACCCCTAAAAAACTCACGAGTTGAAAACTCAGCACGTGGTATAGGAGCCTGTGCAAACTAACCGCTCTTTCATCTATCACTTTCTACTTCTTTCATTTTTTTTTTCCTTTTTGTATTTTTTAATTTGGTGTTTAGTATTGACATGTGCGTAACGTGGTTCCAGTTGCGTAGTGATTTGGAGCGTTTTCTGTTTTGGTAACTAAGTTTTTGTTAAATCAACATTGTCGTAGTGAATAGCAGTGAGGTGGTCTTTTAGGAGATTTACTGAACTTTACTGAACTGTACAACAAGTGAAGAGTTAAAAGAATATTACGAGCATCAGCAGTGGTACTAGAGCCAGTATTGCGGTTAAAGAGGAGGCGAACTGATAATGCATAAAATAAACCTTCAAAAAATCAAAAATTTTAACTAAAAAACTCGAGCTCCTGGGTTTAAATCTCGCTAAATGATGAGACTTGGCCACATGTCTTCCATTGAAAGGTAACCCGTGGATTGAGCTTACCCAGTATGTGGTGGTGGTTAACATAGTATTTGCGTGTCCGGGCAAACAAAAAGATAAAGTGCTACCCACCGGCCACCTCCAACCTTTTCCACTCACATGGGTTTATAATAATAATTGTTTTTTTTTTAATGATTTATTAGTGGGGATATTGAAGAGATAGACCCAGAAGAAGGTGTAAACAATTTTGCAACATGTAGTTTGACAACATCACTTGTCACTTCTCACTTGTCACTTGTTCATGATCCGAGGTTTAACAAGTTAATCCAATGATATAGTTTCATGATTAAAGTCTCCAGAATAAGATACTTTCTCTGTCCCGCTCATTGTTTACTTTTGATTTTATCTCAAAGCCAAAGAAAAGATAGTTGTTGGATGACGGGTGGGTCAGGATTTGTGGATCATCAAATAAATTATGAAAAATATTACAAAATTAGAAAGGTAATTAAATGAGTGAGACACCTAAGAATGGAATAGGTAAATAAATGATCGGAATGGATGGAGTATAAAGTAGTTGTGAGATGTTAATTAAAGTTGGGTGACAAATCTGATTTGGTTTTTACCTTTGGTTTAACGGATTCGAAGATGATACTAGCAAGTTAATTTGATGATACTAACAAAACTAAATCAATATATTGTGATATGGTGATATGTGTATTGTGTCATCAAATAACTTGCTAGTTGTTTTGATGCTGATACAAAGTAGTAGTGATATCCGCTGTACTAAACTCTGCTTCTTAAAGTTGATGGTGAAATTAGTACTAATTAATACGGATTCGAAGTTATTTGATGGTAATACAAAGTAGTACTCTCTCCAGTTGAATAAATTCCGTACATTTGATTAAAATATACCTCATAGACCGTGATATGTGTACTGTATAACGTGGCCTTGTGTATCTTTACCATGTAGTACTAAACTCTGCTTATCTTTCAATTAGACGGAAGATGATACTAGCAAGTTAAAAGATACATTATACTCCATTTTGACGAATAGTGGTGCATATTTGTGATAATCTTCCACTTTATTCTGTAAATTGTACTGAGCATCTATTTTATTTTATTTTATTTTTCCTATCGAATGATTTAGAACAATGTCACTTAATGGCTAAAATGAAGGGAGTTTGTTATGCGCTCTTCATTTTGCTTACTTTTTAATTTAGGATCTCAATTCCGCAATACTTTCCTTCATTCCTTGTTTTCTGTTGCTTTGTTGTTTCTTGCTAACTCCAAAGCAATATATGTAGGAGTCGGAATATTATCAGTACCATATGCCCTGGCATCCAGCGGGTGGTCAAGCTTGCCCTTGATTTTTATGGTGGCCCTAGCCGCGTTCTATGCAGGCTTGCTTATAAAGCGATGCATGGAAGCGGACTCAACCATAAGATCTTACCCTGACATTGGTGAGCGTGCCTTTGGAAATAATGGCAGAAGAGTGATGTCGATTTTTATGTGCACGGAGCTTTACTTGGTAGTAACAGGTTTCCTGATTTTGGAAGGTGACAACTTGAATAACCTTTTCCCTAATCTGGAGTTGGAGGTCTATGGGGTTACATTTGGAGGAAGAGATACCTTTGTGGTGATCGTCGCCCTTGTAATCCTTCCTACTGTCTTGTTGGATAATATAAGCATCCTTTCATACTTTTCTGCAACTGGTGTTCTTGCATCTCTTGTTATTCTCACATCCATTTTATGGGTTGGTGCATTTGAGGGGATCGGATTTAGCAGCAAAGGAGATCTCATAAACTGGTCAGGAATTCCTAGAGCAGTAAGCCTATATGAGTTCTGTTATTGCGCCCATCCTGTTTTCCCCACCTTATTCAACTCCATGAAGCAAAAACATCATTTTTCAAGGGTAAGGTTATTCATGATCTATTTTTTTTACTCTTAACATAGCTGGTAATGTCTAATCTGGGAGCATATCGTGTCTTTAGTGAGAAGTTTAAGTGCATGGTTTGGCCAGTGGCCACCATAGCGTTCGTCTTCAGTTGCTCTTTGGTAATTTGAACAAGTTTCTGTCCGCACCCTGACAGTTTCATGTTTTCTTTTTGTGCCCGATTTTACTTTGGCGCTATTTTTTTCTGCATCATGATGGAATATAGAAACATGGGTCCTTAAATTAGTTGTTTATATTGCTTAATAGCATTAGACCATGTTTATCCGTCGTTCCTGCAGCCCTATCTAGACCGAGTTCCTACATTAAAATACTAATATATACTTCTTAACCTATTTCCTAAACCTAGTTCCTGATTTTGTTATTTTATCAAACCCAGACCTAGGAATTCCGACATTACTTTTGGTTAAATTGGAATCACGTATGGGGACCACGTGTAAATACCAAGTTCCTAAACATGTTCCAACAGATCCATTTCAGACCATTTGGAACGGAACTAGTTCCTATAATTTATTTTAGTTTACTCTTTTGTTTTAGTTAATTTTTATCCTTATTCAAGACCTAGCCCTTGTTAGACCTACCTATAAACGTAGTCCTAATTCTAAATTAGTTGTTTATATTGCTTAATAGCATTAATTCAATGCAATTCTCGCTGTGTGTTTATATTATGCTGTTTCATGCTTATACTCCTATCATTTTCGCTGCAGATTCTACTCTTCTGTTTCCTAAGCTCAACAATAACTTATGCTGCAATGGCGATCTTTGGGTACCTCATGTTCGGTCCAAAGGTAAACTCCCAAATAACCTTGAACCTTCCTACCAATAAACTAAGTTCTAAAGTAGCAATCTATACGACAATGATCAATCCACTGTCAAAATACGCGCTCATGTTAGAGCCAGTGGCAAGTGCTGCTGAAAGTTGGTTTCCGGATTATCGCAAAAAGAGGCACTTCAGGATCTTAATTAGGACAGCTCTGGTTTTTACTCAAGTTGTTGTAGCCATTGTTGTTCCTTTCTTTGGGTCTCTCATGTCACTAGTTGGCGCATTTCTAAGCGTCACTGCCTCAATTTCGCTTCCATGCTTGTGCTACTTAAAGATTTCCGGAGATAGTCTAAGAAGTGAGAAGGTATTAGTGGTAGGAACTATAGTGATTAGTTTGTTGATTGCGATATTTGGTACATACACTTCTTTGGTAGAATTGGTACAGGGTACTGTTTTTCGCTACTGATAATTGTTTAATGTGTAGTAATTTTGTAGTACTCCATAGAATTTAGGTGCAAAATAATTTGAGTGAACTTGTTATTTTAGTGCATTAATGTTTGTAACATTTGTTCTCTTGTCTGAAATTTACGATCGAAATGATAGAATCGCAAGTAATCGCTTGTATGTAGAATTTTTTTTGGCATAATAAAAAGGTGCGTACGCTCCTATGACCTCCGTAGCCAGACCATGGGCGATCCTATTAATTGTTCTAGGAATATAACAAATATCTAGACAATGAAAAAGAGAAAAACATTTGTTGAAGATCCCCTTTAATATCTTCAATATGGTGATGTTGTTCCAGTCTTCCAATTTGGAGCACACAACTAAGGCAATCGGAAATGATCTCCACATGTCGAAATTGTCATCCAATCACCCACTCTGTTACCTATTTAATTCCCAATGATTCAGCTTGCAGAGGTGATTTGATCGTATTCGAGCGCCGGCCTCAAAAACCCTTATCCCTTTCCCATTAAGAGTTACCCATCCAAGACCCGCATCCATGGTTTCCCTCCAACTCGCCTTCACCTTAATTCTCACACACGAGCATGACTCCGCGTTTCCAACCAGAGGTACCGGGGTTGAGTTCCTGATACGCTGCACGGAATTTTCCATTCCTTCCATATCAATAGCGTGGTTATGTCTGGATTTTCCTTCACTCTCTTGATATGATTCCAGTATTGTGCTTGTCAGGTTTCCATACACCTTAAAGAAAATCGGTGGGACCACAGGCGCACCCCTAAAAATACGATTATTCTTCGCTCCCCAAATTATTTCATAGCATTTTTATACATAATTCTGGTATTTTTGTGTTCGACCCCTATTACTACATTTATTTGTGTTTAGGGTATTTATCTTTGTATAGGTGTACGACCGAACCTATCAATTAATAATATTGTTGAACAAGCTTAATAAAAAAAACTTAGAGAGTTTTTGTATGCAAGAGGTTAAAATAATTATGAGACAACAATGAAATGTTTTTATATGAAAAAAGGGAGACAAGTGAAGTGAAGAAATCATTCCCCTTCCCTCCACACGGCTCAAGTGGGGGTGGGAAGAGAGCCGCAATGCTTTTTGTCTTCTCCATGCACTCAGACCATCTCCAACCAACCATACACCGTACTCCTCCTCATCTCACTTTTAAATACTTTTTACTCATCCACCTCATTATTCCTCAAGTTTTCAATTTACAACCAAAATATTCGTCCAACAATAATTTACACTTATTCCACATTACTCTCTTTCATCATTTATCTCTCTTACTTTAACCTACCGACACATTTTTTTACATCAAATAATTATTTTTGTAATTTGTTCGGGTTTTCAACTCGATAATTATTCGATTTCGATTTTATTGTAGAAAACAGGAAACCGTTTTTTTCCAAGACAATTTCAAAAATATAAAAGTTACAACATTTAAAACATGTAATTAATTTTACGGGACAAACCACAATTACGAAATTTAAAACGTTCTAGCAGTACTTTTAATAAGCAAATTATTGAATAACGACCTAAACAAAACACTAAATACGACCGTTACAATAAAAGGAAACATTAGTACACAACAACAATAAGGTACATAAACATATTACTGCCGGTGAGAAGCATCGTCATCAGGTGTTATAATCAGAATCACCACCAGATGAAACATTATCGCTAGAAGAGTAATTAAGGCGGTCCGCTGGTAAGTTTTGGTCGCGTAAATATTCGAGTTCTTCCTCCAGGTAACCTCATTGTATACGTCATAATAATGGAGACGCTCACGTGGAATGAAAAATCTTCCATCTCCCGATAGTAGATCATATAGAGTTTCCGGATTCATGACGTTGAACAAATGTCGAATAATTTCGACTTCTTTCCTTAATTTGCGATGTTCTTCACCTTTCGAAAGATAAATATCTAAAAAAACGCAATACAAAATATGTTGGATTAAAATACAATTTAACTTTCTTGGTATAATTAATTAAAATAGCAATATAACATTACCTATTTTTTAGAGAAAAAAATAAGAATTGTAAATATTTCTTATCTTATCCAATCTTATCCGTAACCTGAATAGACCAACCATAATCAAGCAGCAGTAGGTCTCCTGGGAGACCGCCTCTCAATAAGCTTATTGGGAGACTATTGTACAAATTTAAGAAAAAGTGGTACTAAAAGTAATAAAATTTGTACAAATCATGATTAAAGATAAAATAAGTACATTTACTATGTGAATAAGTACGAAACTACTATGGTACGATCAATAACAAAATGGACACAAAATATAAATAAAATGGTACAAAAGAATGGTCTCTCAATAATTTATTGAAAGACCGTCTCTTTTAAGTTTTAGTGATCAAGCAGTAGTTGAGATATCACTTATTCAATCTTATACAATGTTATGTAATTTTAACTGAGAAAATTATTGAGCTTATCCAATGTCGTTGTAATGAGTTGTAAGTTTTATTTATGTGTTAGATTTATTTTCGTAAGCTTTATTTACGTGTTCACTTTTTTTTTTCGTCATTTTAATTTAAATGTTATTAATTCTCAGTTATCAATGTACTCGTTTTTTTTCAATTTTATTCAATTACGAATCTTTAACGTCCGTTAGAAAACGATATCTAATAGAGTAAATAAAATCAAAAAAGAAAAAGAAGGAAAAATATGTCAAAATATGTCAAATATTACTACCTAAGTACCTATTTATAGATAAAAAATGATAAAAATTATGGTGAAAAAAATTTTTATTATATTTCAATTATTAAAAAAAATAAAATTTACACAACAAAATAATAAACAAAAAATTCATGCTCCACAAAGACCACAATATGATGATGTCAAATGACATCATCCTAATTAAAAAATCAAATTTTAAAACTTCTCTCCCCTCTCACGCAGAGCGTTCTCTTCCTCTATTTGTTACTGCGCGTTTTCTTCCTCAAGCTTCTGCATATTCATACTCATTGTTGGAAAGATTTTTTTCTCCTCCTCAATTTTCCAAGGAGTCTTTTACTCATGGATGGACATAGGTCTATAACAAAATATGATGATTATGTCTAATTCTTAATTAGACAAATCATAAAGACCCATAACCACCCTAACCCCCTCAAAATTTTGGCTCCCATATCATACATAATGTGGGTTCTATTTTACATAAAATAGTTTGTCAATTGTAACATGTCACATAAGTGACTTATTACATGTAATTGACAGTTAGTAATATTATAATGTGTATTTAACTAATTTAAATAAAATTTCTTATCAAATAAGTAATACTTAACATTTAAGTAGCTATTACCAATTTTATAAATGTAAAATGTAATATTTAATATTTTGTTAATATAATCAACAACTTGTTTGTAGTTATAATAACTAGCAACTGTCATCTTTAAAGTTACGATAACATTTATCAACTTTAATAAATAACGATTTATGCTTATCAAATTGAATCTCATATAATCGAATTATAATGAGATACAAACCCCTCATTAAACCTTGTACAATTTAAGGAATTAATCAATTTGTATCAGTATACAATTAATTAACTTTATTGATTAGAGCATCATCATATAAGTGTGACCTTAAGGGATCAACTGATCATCACCATCACATGACAGTAATGTCAAACTTTAGCAAGTCAATCATTACCGATTAATTTTGATCAGTCGACTATATAAAGGAACCATGCCTTACATATTCTTATTATGAGATTTTGGGTGTGATCGTCGAATCACGTGATCGTACTATTGTTGAAGACACTTACTCCAACAATTACTTGGATTAATTATGCATATTTAACAAATTAAATATCACAACTCATAATTATTTACAATGAATAATCATACAAGTAATTCATAATTACATATATGTAAAATAAGCCACTTTAATTATAATTCACAACATTTGTATTTACAATTAATCTTTTATTCTTATCTCACATTTTCCTAAACATCGATTAATAATTAGTAACATAACATTTTATTTACTAATTTTGAATTTTATTTAATCAAATTAAAATAAGATTTCATTTTCTCATTTTTTTCAAATTAAGGATTTAATTAATTTGTATTGATATACAATTAATTAACTTTTTCGTTCGGGATTCGTCCTATAGGTGTGACCTAAAGGGATCAACTGAACACCACCGTCATACGACAGTAACGTCAAACTCTAGTCATCCAATCGTTACCAATTAAAGTTGATCAGTTGACTATATACAAGAATCGTCACTTGTGTATTCTTATTATGAGATTCGAATATGTGATCGCACTACGTCGAGTACACATATCCTAACATGAAACCGATGAATGGTTGAACAAGCCTGCATTTGTAGAGTCTCCACCAATTTTTGTGGATAATTGGGTCCGTTCAAATACCTTATCTCATGTCCATACACAAAGTAATGAAATAAACACTAAAAAATATGTTGCCCGGTGTATTCTATGTCTAAAATGACTCTCATGATGCCAAATTGCCAATGAACACTATTGTTCACAGATACCTGAGTAAAAGGTAAACGTACGTATAAAGAAACTCATATTAGAGCACCTAATCTCGCCCTCCTTGATATCGGCCTCTACAAATAATCAGGGGTTTCGTTTATACTCGAGATGTTGTTATTAAAACTAGACTAACATGTTGCGAGGCGAACGATGACTAATTCTCCATTTATTAGATTGCTTGACTCAAAGTAAAAGAAGATGCTCTTGAAAAAAGAAATAGAAACTGTAAATTTCAGTATATTTTGAGTGTAGTGGTCAACTGGGTCGGTTTATGTAACGTGACTGGTACCTAGAAGAATCTGGAGTTACGTGGTCGAGTAGATCAAGCACGTAGGCGCCGAAATCAGTAGTGTGTGACTTAGAATGCAAAGAGAGAAGAGAGGGGTGGACACTCGCGTGAAAAATATGTGAGTCAGAGGCCTCTATTTATACTAATTAAGAGTAAGGAGTTCTGAATGCATCAGAACAATTAAGGAATATGGGAAGGAAAGAGAGTATGTTGGAACCATACACAGGACAAGGTGCAACACTATGTTCATCCTCCCTTGGAGGTGTTTCTACTCCTCCCAAATCTTTTTACGAGTTTTTACGACTGTAGGAAGGAATCAGTTTCTCTATTCCGTTAAACATGATAATTTCGGGATAAAAAAATATTTCAGATATTTTTTAGGACTTCTAGAAATATGTCAACTCATGCCCGAGACGATTTTTCGTAAAATGAAAACTGTTTTAGAAAATGAAGATCGTTTTTTACTTGGACTCCAAATGCACTCTACTTACTGTCAAAACGACGGTATCGACATGTAGATGACAACAGATGTGTTGACACGACTGTTTAATTAATTATTTTATCGACAAATTAATAAAATATTATAGTATCGTTTCATATATTGAAGATGCGGTCCAATTATCACCAGGTAATTGACGAAAAGTGTAGAATGTGATATTTAGAGCAAGTGCAATAGTGATTTTTTTTCCTCGGGTTTGTCAAATAAGAACTTTATAAATAAAGTTTTTCTATTCGAGGTCACATTGGGGTTGTGAAACTAAAAACTTGGTTCTTAAATAAGAACCAAGTTCTTTGATAATTTTAAAAAAGTAAATATTAATTTAGAGATGAAAAAAATTAATAATGTGTCATACTTAAGAACTTAGCAAAAGTTCTTCGATTGCAACATAAAATTCTTAAGTTTAGCAATTGACAAAAAATGACTTGACAACTTCCATTGCACATGCTCTTAGAGCATCTCCAAGCAAGAGTCACATTAATTAGGTTAATACACATTTTATTACTCTTAATCACACTTTAATTATCTTGACTCATTTTCACTCTCCCAAGCAAAAGTTCACCACCTAGGTCATTAAACCAATCATTTTTTACTTTCCAACATTTTCAATCATTTTCCACATTTCCTACCCACTAAAACATCGCTCTTACTTTATCCATTACTATTTACTAATAATTATAAATAATTTAATTTTGTAATGTTATAAATATCTTAATAAAATAATTATTATTAATTTTATATCGTATATTAGGAGGAAAATTAAAATATCAATGTTAGAATTTTAAAAAATGACAGATGATTTCATTGACGACAAATAAATTTAATTGAAAACACGATTAAAGATATAGAATACGAAATACATAAATAAATATAAGAACATAAAAATAATTTGTGAGCTAAAATAATACAAAATAATATAATACATTCCAAAGTAGTTCTAGTTACGGAAGTTTTGCCAAATACGTTCAATGCGATCATTTTTCAGAGCAATGTGAGTGACACGATCACGAATCTCGCCATGAATTTCTATGAATCGTTCTTGAGTCGACCTACTACGACGATGATATTCATACGGATCATCAGTAGCCGAAGCCGAATTATCTTCTTTGAACTTTGCGATTATGTTTTCATAATTAAGATACGTTTCTCGTTCATCTTCAACTATCATATTATGCATAATAATACAAACCATAAGAGTCTTCCCCATCATAATTTGATCCCAAAGAAGACAAGGGCGTTTGATAAACGTAAATCGAGCTTGTAGGACGCCGAAAGCACGCTTAACATCTTTTCGCGACAACTCTCTTGTCGAGCTGCAAATAACTTATGCTTTTGAATTTGAGGCGCATTAATTGATTTAACAAATGTTGCTCAACCCGAATATATATACCATCAACAAGATAATATCCAATGTTATACACCCTACCATTTACCGTGAAATTAACAGCTGGGGTGAAATCTTCCAAAATTTCATTAAATAATGGA
The DNA here is from genome assembly GCA_029255685.2 of Silene conica. Taxonomy (NCBI): domain Eukaryota; kingdom Viridiplantae; phylum Streptophyta; class Magnoliopsida; order Caryophyllales; family Caryophyllaceae; genus Silene; species Silene conica. The sequence goes on along the minus strand of CM055313.2, from coordinate 16,789,200 downwards.
GAGCGTTGAAGAACATTAATATCATTGAGCAAACCTGGTGTAGCGAAAAAGGCATGCCATATCCATAAATCGTACGATGCGACAACTTCCAAAATGACTGTTGGTTTTGGACTTCTCCCGGAGTATTTTCCTGCCCCATGCTATTGGACAATTTTTCCACTCCCAATGCAAGCAGTCAATGCTACCCAACATACCAGAAAATCCACGAAATATGAAGTGTCCTTGCTAAATCTTCAGCGTTAGGTTTATGTAGATACTCGTTCCCAAAGTTGAATATGACACCTTCGATGAACGATTTGAGAGAATCTTTTATGGATGTTTCACTCATACACAAATACTTGTCTACTGAATCAGTAGACATACAATATGCTAAAACTCTTACAGCAACAATGCATCTCTGCTATGTAGAGAAACCAAGTCAGTCTTCCATTACCGTCGGCTCTTTATTGAAGAAACCGGTCATTGACGGATAAAACATTAACTATGTGCAGAAATACATGCTTGTGCATGCGAAATCTTCAACGAAATAGCTCCTTTGGATAGACCGGATCCATAAAGTAGTCATTGTATAACTGGTTATGGTCATCTTTACGATTCCTCTCAATGTTTCTCCTAAAACGTCTAGGACTCTAGGAGGACGACTTGGTTGTTGTATATGTCTGTTGACATATTCATTCAAACGTTGGGCTACAAGGTTTTGTATTGCCTCAGATTCTTCATCCATTTGTAATCGGAAAGCCTATTTTTCTCGACAATATCATCGTTTGAAGAATTTGAACTAGAACTTGACTCAGACATTGTAATAGTGTTTTTTAAACATTAATGTGTAATATTTAGAATTAACTGATAGAACGAAAATGTGGGAATGATTTTGTTCAACAACTATAAAGGATATATATATATATATATATATATATATATATATATATATATATATATATATATATATATATATATATATATATAAAAGTTATTTTTGTCTAACGGCTATATTGAATCCGACGGCTATAATTATTCCTACGACTATATTTTAATCCAATTGAATTAACTATTCCAACTGCTATATTTTAATTCAATACATATAATTATTCTAACGACTATATTTTAATCCAACGACTATGTTTTAACAGTAAAATATTAGTTTACGTATTTCAAATATTTCAAATTTTGAGTTTGGGATCCAATTTTGTATGTTTACGAGAATGTAAACTACACCGTGACACGATCTTTTTATAAAAATTAATAAGACGGTTTCACACGGTGATACGGTATATTTTAACGATAAAATATTAATAAGACGGTTTCACACCATTAATACGACGAGACTTTAAACTACACGATGACACGGTCTTTTTATAAAAAAATTAATAAGACGGTCTTTTCTAAAAAAAATATCATTCAATTTTAAATCAATAAAATCTTAATTTTAATAAAAAATGGATTATATTGTTTTACTCTTGTTCATACATGTCCTCTGAATCTCGTTGCTTGTCTTATTCTTGTTCATACATCACTGAATCTCGTTGTTTACACAATTTTCCCCAAATTATACAATTTTATCACACAATTTTCCCCAAATCATACAATTTTATCATACAATTTCATTCATCCTCATTAATTCTCAGTCATATATTTTCCCCAAATCATACAATTTTATCATCAATCATCGATCTAAAGTATTTCTTCAAGCATCATCGATCTAAAATTGATCCAACAACAATATTTCTGAACAATCAAGCATCATCGACGGGTATGCATGTTTCTTTTCTTTTCTCTTTTCTCTTAATTCAATCTTTTTATTAGAATATACCTATATTATTTCCCATATCTTATGTATTATTAGCAAATACTTGCATTACCTTATTTAGAGATTGTGTAAATAATTATCAATTGACTATAATTAGTCTAGCGATGATTAGTGGGATGACAATCCCCTATTTTAGGAGAATTTTGATGTATATAATGAATGGAATCTCTTCTACAAATAATCAAGGAATGAACTCTTTTACTTTGCTATAATCACGGTGTGTAATTTTTATGTATCAATCTTTGCTATATTTGTATTAATCACGTTTGCTATATTTGTATCAATCACGTTTAATGTAGATTGACAACATATAATATCTTCTCTTTTATATGTAATTCACATATAACTAGTTTTATACCCGTACAACAAATGTACGGTTATGTTTTTAAATATTGATTACTAATAAATACCCGTATGTGACTAATGAATATAAATATAATTCAAAATAAAAATTAAGTAGATAATATATAAATTATTATCAATCATGAATTACTAAAATAAACCATTTTTTTGCTATAAAATCCGACCTATTTCATTACTAATGTAAAAGGCAAATTTTATTTGTTATGATTTCAGAATTAACGGATTTTTTATTAGAAATATTGATCCCGTGTTTTTTTATTACCTACTTGTGTGTTCTTTATAACTGTCAATTATTTGATTATTATCAATATTGTCTCAATCTCTTAGGAGTAGATCTACATGAATAAGATTAATTTGCAATTTTTTAGCATAATAAAATTATAATTTTTAGATTTTCAGTTTATTTCCAGTATTTTATTCCAGTATATTAGGTTGGAATTCCCGTTTTGTTTATATTTTGTGTTGATTTTCAGTTTTTTTCCTAATATACAGGATTTTTGTTACGACATTGGTGAAAATGTAATAATTTTGATATATATTCGACCATTGTATATCGTATTTTACCGTATTTTATTTTGTTTGGTATCTTAATTGATTTGATTGAAAATTTGGAGAATATAATGCAATTTAATGTTTGGACTGTAATTATTTTTCGTGTTTGTAATTTTTTGTTTTTCGGATTTGATTTGTATGTTTTTACCGTTCTATATCTTATTTTATTGAAACGTTGTATACTGTTTTTTTTTTTTTTGGTGACGAGGGGTTTAATCCCCCCGAGCCCATGCATTCCCGCACCACCACATGGACCATGTAAGCCACCCCCTTCGGGAGCTGCAGTGGCCAAGTGGTCATCGCCCCAGCTGGTAATCGAACCTGAGAACTCTCAACTCCTGCATTTCTGCAAGCTTTAAGGTTTAACTCAGTTACCACTGGACTAACACCACTTGGTTTGTATACTGTTATTTATATTTTCGATGAACAATAATTTGATCGTATCGTACCAGTATTTTATTATGATAATGACGAAATGTGAATTTAGGAGAGAGATAAATTAAATCAAACTAAAGTTAGTGGGTAGTTTTTTTTTCCTTATTTCAATCAACCAATCAGAATGAGTTAAATTCTACTCCTTTTATAGAGATAGATTTTCCTAGTTTAGAGAATTTTGTTAAAATTAATTTCTATTTGGTAGGATATGACGATATGTTTATGTTGGATTTTTATGATTAATTAATTAAATATTATTATTAATAATATTAATAGTCTTATAAAATCCTAATTATATGTCCCATTAAAGAGACAGTCATACTATGGACTCTAAACTGTCTCTTAATTCTCTCCCATCTAGGAAACTACTCCCTTATTTGAGTTGTGTTCAAACACTGCTCTTTGATGGAAAGAGCAGTATATAAGAGAATACATATTCTGATTAATAGGTCACTAAATCTACTCTCCCTTAAGAAAATTACACCATCTAAATAAGTGAGCAGTGAGGGTTTGGAACCGAAATCAGAAATTCAGATTAATACTTTGGGGTTGATAAAGCTGTTCAGGAATCCGATTAGCAATGGCTGGAGGTTTTATTTTCGATCTTATTTATCGCTTCCGCTTTATTTAATCAGTTGTATGTTATTCAGTAATATTAAACATACTAATTAAGAATAAATAACTTACATTTGGTATCAGAGCCTTAATGGCCTCTGTCTTGTTTTTCGGTTTCCGTCGTTTGTTTTGAATTCTGGTTTACAAGTTAATTGCTTGACTCGTGGAGTCGTGGATGTTTAGCTTATGTTCGTATAGCGTTGGACTAAAGTTGAGACATCAATTGCCGAATTGTTTTTTATAATTTATACTTTGCTCGACCGCAAGATCTGTTTCTTGTGAAGGCTTTGACTTCGTAAATCGATGTATAATTTGTACTGCCAAGAGATTAAGCAACATCAAGTCACGATGAATTTGGCAATTTTAATATTGTGGTTATTGCTTATTAGATCTGATTATCCTTGTCGATAATTTATTTGTGTAATCAGTTTCTGGGATTTTTTTTTTCTGGATTTTATTTTGAAGTTTGTCGGGGTTGAAGATGAACTTTTTTTTTTTTTTTTGGGGAGTTGTTGCTGGCTCATTTGTTTGATTTGTGTTGTCTTTTGAAAGCCTTTTAGTTTTGCTTGTCCTTTCACGAAGGTAATATTTTATTTAATAATGGCCTACTTTGTACTTATACGTGGACATTGGTTTATTATTGTTTTCCTATTTCTTTTACCTTCTAATGCTAGCATGTGACTACTTTGTACTTATATTCTTTTTTTTTTTTTAATAGTAAAATACTACTAGTATATGGTAAGATAGTAGTCTTTAAGATGAGTTAAATCTCGTTATTCACATGCTGAGTTTTTTATATTATTGTTTTCGTATATACATAAAGTCAATTGTATATATTAATGTTAATGATTTTTTAAATGTCAAGTGATTTTAAATTTATTAATTAGAGAGTAGCCACAGCATCTTTAATTGTTTAAATTTTATTCGAAATCACATGTGGAAATTAGACATTTAGTTGTAATTAATTATACGTAATATGATTGGACTTACCCACAGGAATCTTATTGTATTTGTATGAATTAATTAGGGTGTTATATTAAATTATGTTTCTTAATCTACCCACAGGAGTTAAGAAATGAATATGATTTAATAGTTTCATCATAAAGTTTAATTTTTATGCATCTAATTTGAGTAGACTTTAGCCCACAGGCAAGTTTATGTCACTAGGTTCATATGAGCATAATTTACATTGGTAAGTTGTGATAAAATTAAGTCTCAAATTTTGTTACTAAGTATGTATATTTAAATTTGCAGCAAGTTTACCTGGAGGTTCCTTTGATGTCAAAATTGACGTTCCTGAATTAACTGGTGACAATTTTAAGGTGTGGAAAGAAAGAGTTCTGCTACATTTAGGGTTCTTGCGTTTTGATTACGCTATTCAGAATGATGAACCGGCTGAAATAACTGAAAAAAAGCACACCAGATCAAGTAGAACTTCGTGAAAAGTGGGTGAAATCCAACTATCTTTGCACGTTGTTCATTAAGACTAAACTGTGTGCTAGTATCAGAGGTTCAGTCGACAAGCATACTAAAGTCCGGGACCTACTTAAGGCTATAGATGAGCAGTTCGAAACTTCTGATAAGGCTTTGGCAAGCACCTTAATAATGAAGTTCACATCTTTGAAACTTAATGCCACTAAAGGAGTGCGTGATTTTATCATGCGCATGAGGGATACTGCAGCCCAACTTAAGGAATTGGAAGTTACTATGTCTGACACTTTCTTAGTGCATTTCATCTTATGTTCTCTCCCAACTCAATATGCCCCATTTAAAATCTCTTACAATACACATAAGGATAAATGGTCTCTCAATGAATTATTGACCATGTGTGTTCAAGAGGAGGGGAGGTTATTATTGGAAGAAGGTGAAAAGGTGAATTTAACTACTTCTACTGATAAAGCATCATCCAGTACGAAGTATAAGGCTCACCATAAAGATAAAGGAAAGGGAAAGATTCCAGCTGAGCAAGTAATTAAGAAGGAGTCGTCGTGTTTTTTCTGTAAAAAGAAAGGACACATGAAGAAAGACTGCGTAAAGTTTAAGGCTTGGCTAAAAAAGAAAGGTAATTTTCATGCGTTTGTTTGTTATGGATCTAATATGGTCAATGTTAATCATAATACTTGGTGGATTGACTCTGGTACTACAATCCATGTTTCAAATACCTTGCAGGGTATGACAAACCTTCGGAAACCAGTGGCAAGTGAGAGCGCCATCTATTCAGGAAACAAGATAGGCTCGCACGTTGAGGCCGTGGGGACATGCAATTTAATTTGAAGTACTGGTTTTATTTTGATTTTGGAAAAGACTTTTTACGTTCCGAATTTTGCTCGGAATTTGATTTCAGTTTCTAGACTTGTACCTTTCGGATATTCTTTTAACTTTATGGACTCTGGTTTTAGTATTTGCAGAAATTCTAAAGTTATTGGTAATGGTATTTTGTCTGATAATTTATATCGTCTTTGTTTACAAAATGATACCACTCAAAACACTATGCATGTTAGTACTGGTTTAAAAAGAAGTATTATAAATGAGGAGTCCTCTATGTTATGGCACAGGAGATTGGGACATATCTCCATTGAGAGGGTCAAGAGATTGGTAAAGGAAGGGGTACTTAGTACTTTAGACTTTACCGATTTTGAGACTTGTGTTAGTTGCATTAAGGGAAAGCAAACTAACAAATCTAAGAAAGGTGCTAAGAGGAGTTCTGACCTACTAGAGATCATACACACGGATATATGTTGTCCGGATATGAACGCTAACGATCCGAAATACTTTATTACCTTTATTGATGATTATTCACGATATATGCGTCTTTACTTACTTCGTTCCAAAGACGAAGCTTTAGATGCCTTTAAAATTTTTAAGGCTGAAGTGGAGAAACAGTGTGATAAACACATTAAGATTGTGAGATCAGATAGAGGTGGTGAGTACTACGGTAGATATACTGAGGATGGACAAGCATCTGGTCCTTTTGCTAAATTTCTTCAAGAGCATGGGATTGTTGCCCAATACACTATGCCTGGTTCTCCAGATCAGAATGGTGTAGCAGAAAGAAGGAATAGGACATTAATTGAAATGGTGCGTAGTATGAGAAGTAATATTAAACTTCCTTCATTTTTGTGGGTTGATGCGCTAAAGACGGCTGCGTATATATTAAATCGGGTTCCTTCCAAGGCTGTCTCTAAGACGCCTTTTGAGTTATTCAAAGGTTGGAAACCGAGTTTACAACATATACGCGTTTGGGGATGTCCGTCTGAGGTGAGAATTTACAACCCACAAGAAAAGAAACTAGACCCAAGGACTCTTAGTGGACATTTCATTGGATATGCCGAAAAGTCCAAAGGTTATAGGTTCTATTGTCCGTCTCAAAGTACCAGGATTGTGGAATCTAGAAATGCAAAATTTTTAGAGAATGACTTGATCAGTGGGAGTACTATAGGAGTTGAACCTGAAAAGGATCAACATGAAGCTTCACCCTCTATTTTGAGTAACAGGTTGGTTATTGATCACGGTCCTGAAGTACGACCGGAGGTTCAACAACCAAATACAGAAATTCCACAAAATGTCGATCAAAATATAGTAGATCATAATGAGGAAGAAATTCCATTAAGAAAATCTACTCGAGAGAGGAGATCGGCGATTCCTGACGACTATGAAGTATATCTACAAGAGTCGGATTGCAGTGTTGGAGCTAATAATGATCCTATGTCATTTTCACAAGCCATAAGTTCTACAGATTCAAACTTATGGATGGATGCTATGAAAGATGAGATGAACTCTATGGCATCTAATCGAGTTTGGGATCTCGTCGAGTTGCCCAATGGTGTAAAAACCATTGGATGTAAGTGGGTTTTTAAAACTAAAAGGGACTCACTTGGCAACATCGAGAGACATAAGGCAAGACTCGTTGCTAAAGGGTTCACTCAAAGAGAAGGGATTGACTACACAGAGACATTCTCTCCTGTGTCTAAGAAAGATTCTCTTCGAGTTGTCATGGCATTAGTAGCTCATTTTGACTTCGAGCTACATCAGATGGATGTGAAAACGGCATTTCTTAATGGCAATTTAGAGGAAGAGGTTTACATGAAACAACCTGAAGGATTCTCCTCTAAAGACGGTGACCATTTGGTTTGTAAGCTAAATAAATCCATATACGGTTTGAAACAAGCCTCCCGACAATGGTATAAGAAGTTCCATGAAGTAATTTCTTCATTCGGTTTTGAAGAAAATATCATGGATCAATGTATATACCTTAAGGTCAGTGGGAGTAAGATTTGTTTCCTTGTGTTATATGTGGATGATATTCTGCTAGCAACCAATGATAAGGGGTTGCTATATGAGGTGAAACAATTTCTTTCAAATAACTTTGATATGAAAGATATGGGTGAGGCATCTTATGTCATTGGCATTAAGATCCATAGAGATAGATCCCGAGGCATTTTAGGCTTGTCTCAGGAGGCCTATATCAACAAAGTGCTTGAAAGATTTAGAATGAAAGATTGTTCACCAAGTGTAGCACCTATTGTGAAAGGTGACCGATTCAGTTTAGACCAGTGCCCAAGGAATGATTTGGAAAGAGAACAAATGAAAAATGTTCCTTATGCTTCAGCTGTTGGTAGCATTATGTATGCTCAAGTCTGTACCAGACCTGACATTGCATATGTCGTTGGAGTATTAGGCAGATATCAGAGTAACCCAGGCATCGATCACTGGAAGGCTGCAAAGAAAGTGTTGAGATACCTTCAGGGTACTAAAGATTACATGCTTATGTATAGACGGACTGATAGTCTTGAAGTGGTGGGGTATTCCGACTCAGACTTTGCTGGTTGCATTGATTCACGAAAATCCACATCTGGATATGTGTTTATGCTAGCTAACGGAGCTGTATCATGGAGGAGTACTAAGCAGACATTGACAGCCACCTCTACTATGGAGGCCGAGTTCGTTTCTTGTTTTGAGGCTACCTCACATGGTGTTTGGCTGAAAGGTTTCATATCTGGGCTAAGAGTTGTTGACTCTATTAGCAGGCCGATTCGAATGTATTGTGATAATTCAGCTGCGGTATTTATGGCTAAGAATAACAGAAGTGGAAGTCGAAGTAAACACATCGACATTAAGTATTTGGCCATAAAAGAGCGTGTTCAGGAAAAGAAAGTGATCATAGAACACATTAGCACTGATTTGATGATTGCCGATCCCTTGACTAAAGGCATGCCACCTAAGGGTTTTCAGGGTCATGTAGTGAATATGGGACTTGGTCCCATAATGTGATACACTCATTTATAATATGTTTTTCGAAACTTTCATTTAGTTGGATATTTTCTCTTTTAGTTATATACGTACGTTCTTTGGTTATTTATTTTATTGAGAAATATCATTATGTTTTGACCTAGAATAAACATATGGTTTATTCATTAAGTTAAGTATGAGTGGTGAGAGACTAAGTATATCGTAATACATGGAAGATTAATTCTCGTCCCAGAGAATTCGTCGCTATGATTCGTATATGAAGTTCCTCTCTGTTAAATGGGCCAAGTGGGAGAATGTTGGATTTTTATGATTAATTAATTAAATATTATTATTAATAATATTAATAGTCTTATAAAATCCTAATTATATGTCCCATTAAAGAGACAGTCATACTATGGACTCTAAACTGTCTCTTAATTCTCTCCCATCTAGGAAACTACTCCCTTATTTGAGTTGTGTTCAAACACTGCTCTTTGATGGAAAGAGCAGTATATAAGAGAATACATATTCTGATTAATAGGTCACTAAATCTACTCTCCCTTAAGAAAATTACACCATCTAAATAAGTGAGCAGTGAGGGTTTGGAACCGAAATCAGAAATTCAGATTAATACTTTGGGGTTGATAAAGCTGTTCAGGAATCCGATTAGCAATGGCTGGAGGTTTTATTTTCGATCTTATTTATCGCTTCCGCTTTATTTAATCAGTTGTATGTTATTCAGTAATATTAAACATACTAATTAAGAATAAATAACTTACAGTTTATTGTACATATATCGATATACGGTGTTGAACTGAATGAGAAACACACATATACAATTTCCAAAAAAACTTCTTCTCTATTTCTTCTCTGTTTCCTCTTTTTAACTTAACTAGTTTTAATCTCGTGCAAATAATGCACGGATGACTTTTAAATCCATGCAAAAAAATATTGGTGATTACGGTATTCTTTCTATAAAATATTATTGATTACGAATTTTCAGTAATTATTGTTGTGTTAAGTAATTTCTTTATTTGAAAAAAAAATTGTTTAAAACGACTTCGGCATTTGAGATTTTTTAAAAGATGATTTGAATGACATAAAATAACTTGATAATAATTGACTCAAAAATAACTCAAACCCTAAATAACCCGCTTAGATCAAATAAACCGACTTGATTGTCCATTTTACCAGGTCTAGGGAGGAGGTTCAACAATTTGTTTTTTACATTACTATTTTGCCTAAAATTAGTAGTAAAAGTTATGATACTATCAATCTCTACTTGCCCGTACCCCAATGTTAATCGTAGTTATCACATTATCGATAACCCATCCATTTTTTCATATAATCAAACTCACTGAACCATTTCTTTTCATATTATCAATAACTCATCCGTGTATAGGAATTATTTTTGTACCTTGAAGACTGAAAGCAATCGAATTTTTTTTATAATAAATAATGTACTCCAATAATATTTTGTAATATCTAGGTTCTAATTTTTTTTATATTATATTGTTAATATCATAGAAAACATTTTAACTTTGTCAGTGAAGATTTTTTTTTTTATTATAGTTAATTGATATTTTTAATTATTTAATTTGTAATTTTTGAAGTTTATATTATATTGTATTAGTAATAACAAATGTATAATGTATGATGTTGCATAGTTTGTATTATTAAATTTAGAATCATAATTTAAGTAGGTATAAAACACACAAAAAAATTAATTTGAGTGTAAAACATGGGGGGCCCCACAAAAAAAAATTATTTTTTTAACTTTAAAATGAAGAACCAATAGGAGGCCTTCATTTTCTACTCCTTTTATAGTAAAGGGATTGTAATTTTTGAATGTTTATATTATATTGTATTAGTAATAACAAATGTATAATGTATGATGTTGCATAGTTTGTATTATTAAATTTAGAATCATAATTTAAGTAGGTATAAAACACACAAAAAAATTAATTTGAGTGTAAAACATGGGGGGCCCCACAAAAAAAATTATTTTTTTAACTTTAAAATGAAGAACCAATAGGAGGCCTTCATTTTCTACTCTTTTTATAGTAAAGGGATTAGTAATAAAAACAATATTACTAATTAGCTACAACACATATAATAAATATCAGACATGTATTATTTAACAAGTTTCTTTTTCATCTCTTCATCTTCTGGAATTAAATTAATAATCTTTAGCTAGCAATGTGTTCTGAGTCTTCATATCAAGCCTTGTCTTTGCGTTTACTTTTTTCATTTCTATAATTTTTAAATCGGCCTCTATTCGCTTTTGTCGTAGCTGACCTGTGCTTCCGTACTGATCCTAACTCCATCTAGCCGTGCATCATATTCTTTGTTAAACATAGAATATGTAGTAGTTGTTGTTGTTTTACAGTTGCGCTTCTTTGCTGCCTCCCGCCCTCGCGACGATTGTTATTGTCTTCAACATCATTTATACTAGGTGGAGTGTTGACATTGACATTAATAGGGGTTGAGACTTGAGATGTTAACACTACTAGGGCTAGAATCCATCTCCCATCTTGACCTTTTTGAACTAAAACCGGTTACTTCCCCGATTACACCGAGTTTACTTCTTTGTAAACTCCATTTTGGGTGTTTACTCATAATATTATTGAAAACATTGAATTCAACAAAATCATTACCTTCGTTATCATTCCGAAACAATTTTTGAGCCGTCACAAGGCCATCCTCTATGTTAGTCCCGCTTGCAGGTGGTCGATTTAGGAGTTGGTTGTAGCAACCAACCCATTTATTTACAAAAGAATTGAGTCGTTTAAAACGACTTTTCATAGCATCAATAGTTCTAATAGCCATTTGATCGCGATTTTGGTTTTCTACCTGAGCTTGTTCGTACAAATTAAATCAAATACCTTATTCCTGTTTTTGGAGGAATTTGGTTGATTAATGGTAATAAACCATCAATGGTTCTTTTTATTTCTGATCAATATAATTCTTATTCTTTCAATCTAAGTTAGTTATTGAACTTTCTGATCTTGTTGTTTGTATTACCTATATTTTCAATTTCATCATGACAAACACTGTTGAAAACTCAGAAAATTCCAATGCTAATAATCAAATTATTACCTCTCCTAATAATACTGTTACTCATATTGCAATGCCTCACAAAGTTGTTCCTGATCTTAGTAAGATGGAACTTTTAGATGGAAAAAATTATAGGAGATGGTCTGAAAAAATTCTATTTTATTTTCAACATACAAAATTGATTATGTGCTTTTCCAAGAGCCACAATCTTCTGAAGTTTCTAGTTTGTCTGAAACTATCAAATCTGATAACAAATCCGCAAAAGACAATAGAACTGTTAGAGGAGTCATGTTACATTATATGGTTGATAGTCTTTTTGATATCTATTGCAAGACTAAAAATGCTAAAGAAATTTGGGATGCTTTGGATACTAAGTATGGGTCTGATGATTTTGGCACCAAGAAATATGTTGTAGCTAGATGGTTAAAATTTCAGATTGTAGATGGAAAACCAATCATGGATCCAATTCATGAATATATTTTTTATATGGTTCAATATAGAATTTATAATGAATATTGTTATTAATTTAATATTTCTTTAATTTTTTTGCAGGGAAAGTAAATGAAGCCGACAAATCCTGCCAAACTTCTGCAATTCCCTTCCCAGTTTCCCTTCCCAATTAATTTTCAACGAATATTTTTGGACTCTTCATATTTGTAGCCAATGAGAATAGAACAACTATTAGGTCATTATATGGTCAATATCAAGAGAAGAGGTCACCAATTCACCCTATTTTGTAATGGGTCATGTTAATTAAGTTACTAATACTTAATTAACTTGACCCAATTAGCTATTGACCCCCCAATCCACCTTGTCCGGGAATGGTCTTAGACCACTCCCAGGCAAAGACATGGAGAAGGTTATGACCTTGCTTAGTCATGTTAATTACAAATTAATTAAGGTATTAATTAAGGTGACCCAAGGTGAGAAAAGGTCACTCGGTGACCTTCTTCCATGACCTTGTGACCTTCCATGTGGTGTAGGGCGGACATGGGTATACATTCAGATTACTTAAAAGCTCAATATCTCAGAAACGATGGCTGATTTTGGGCGTGATTTCTGTTGGAGATGAAAGAACATGATGTAAGCTTTCCAACGAGTGGTCACACACTTCATTTGGTTAAGTAACGAATGAGATATGGTTGTTTTAAGTTAGAACTGTCTAACTCTTACACGGGTACGAATCGAATACCCTGTTCGTACAAATCGAATACCTTGTTCTATCTTGTAATAGTGTTTTGAATTTTTTCGACTATTGAATCGATGTTAGATATACACCAAACCGACATGAGAGCTTCATCTTCCTTTTCACTCCAATTGACATCTTTTCGTGAGATAGGTTGATTTAGTTTGGAGGATGACAGTTTCTTGGATTTCTTTGTACAAGAAATCAGAGTTGTCTCTACAAAATCTCGAGTTTGGAATTGTGACAAAGTCACTGGACTCAAATAATTCAACATTTTGGTTGTCGGAAATTAATTCCGTAAAACTAGGAACGTAACTTGAACTATTTAAATTTAAATCAAAATTTAGATTTTCCGGAGATACAGGGTAATCATTCTCTAAATTTGAAAAATTAAAATTATTTAAATCCATAATATAATTGGAAATAGGAGTTGATGTAATCTTTTTTGTTATAAAAGTTTTTGTGAAAAAATTATTGTATTAAATAAAAATACTCAGAAAAAAAACTTGTCCAAATTATGCCAAGATTGAGTTCATTTTATAGACATTCACAAAATATAGTTGTTTATTATATTTTTTATTTTTTATATGGTTCAATATAGAATTTATAATGAATATTGTTATTAATTTAATACTTCTTTAATTTTTCGGAATTACTTTTTCACATACGAATTTTACTCTTTCACATACACTTTTTCATTAGGTTTCCATATCATACCCTTTTCTCCTAAACCTAATCAAATTAACTCTCATATCTATTTCCCTCCTAAAATCGAATTTAATTTCTTCTAAAAACTCGACAATAGACCATAGTTTTTGAATTATTACTAATTTAATTGTTTTTATCAATTGTTAAAATTATTAGGGTTCATCAATTAGTGAAATTAACATGTTTAGTTCTTTGTCAACTATAACTAATAGATGTAATGTTCAATACATCTCCGATATAGGAAATAATGTTTCTAACATAATGATCGATTTCTTTAAATTCTTTGCAATGGTATATGAACATATTGGATTGCAAATGTAATCCCAACTTAGCAATACACCCGATCTCTCGAATATTACAGAAGCATGCAAATGGCTGGTTTTTGGAAAAAAAATAGAGTAAATCTGTACTAATGCGGGAAATTAAGTCACTAATGAGGGAAGTTCAGATGAATTATTCCTGTAAATCTGTACATTTTGAACATTAAGAAGTTCAGTCCGGGGATGGCAGTGCATAGAAGGATACCGGACTTGGGTAGTCCGTAGTCGGAAAAAGCAACGCTGGTCGTCGGAGGATGGTTTCATGAGCCAACGGAGTAGTACTGGCGCACTGTGTATTCGCCCGTCGTTTTCGGTGGGGAAGACAATTAAGGATCGCGTGCCAGTTACCTAACAAGGCATCTGGTTAGTTTATCATCAAGGCCGTACCTTTTCTCAATCATATGATATCAGATGACTTTCTTAAATTAGTACTTCTCTAAGAGAGCATAGTATGCATTGGTGTGGACGGACGAGCGATTTAGTTTACTGGGTTGCAAATGGTAAAGTGAGAGAGATGGAAAAACAATTGAGCGAGTGGGAAACAAAAATGGCAGGGATAAAGTAGTAAAAGACGTATGTGAAAGAGTAAAATTCGTATGTGAAAAAGCACAACCCTAATTTTTTTGCATGGAAAGTAAATGAAGCCGACAACTCACGCCAAACTTCTGCAATTCCCTTCCGAATTAATTTTCAACGAATATATTTGGACTCTTCATATTTGTAGCCAATATAACAACTATTAGGTCATTATATGGGTCAATATCAAGAGAAGAGGTCACCAATTGACCCTATTTTGTAATAGGTAATGTTAATTAAGTTACTAATACTTAATTAACTTGACCCAATTAGCTATTGACCCCCCAATCCACCTTGCTTGGGGATGGTCTTAGACCACTCCCAGGAAAAGACATGAAGGAGGTTATGACCTTGCTTAGTCATGTTAATTACAAATTAAGTAAGGTATTAAGGTGACCCAAGGTGAGAAAAGGTCACTTGGTGACCTTCTTCCATGACCTTGTGATCTTCCATGTGGTGTAGGACGGACATGTGTATACATTCAGATAACTTAAAAGCTCAATATCTCAGAAACGATGGCTGATTTTGGGCGTGATTTCTATTGGAGATGAAAGTACATGATATAAGCTTTCCAACGAGTGGTCACACGCTTCATTTGGTTAAGTAACGAAGGAGATATGGTTGTTTTATGTTAGAGCTGTCCAACTCTTATGCGGGTACGAAGAAGCTAGATACGACCAGCCCATATATTATATTATGGTGGTTTGTTAATCAATTAGACTTAGTTAGTTAAAATTAGTTAGTTGTTAGATTATAACAAAGATTAGGAAAGTGTTAGAAGTCCTAATCCTAGTAGTATTAGTCAATAAGAGTTTGGGAAGGACTGCATTCCTAAACCTAAGTAGATTAGTTTTCCTAGTTCTAGTTTATTTATGCTTTATTAGGTAGTATAAATAGGAGGTTGATGTACTCGTTTTATTCATTCAAGTGATAAATATAATTCTTGGTTTACAGTTTTGTGAGCTTTATTTTCGAGCGTTCTTGCGAGAGGGTTCGAGTGGTAGCATCCTTGCGAGGTTGTTATTTGAGAGTGCCGAGTGATCAGTCTTGCGAGGTTGAGAGCGAGATACTTTTCATATGTGTTCACAATCAAGTTCTTTGCGAGGAAGGAGAGCGAGTTCACAATCTCACATCATATCCTGGTTACTTACTTATAATCACGTCTAAACAACATATATTCCCCTGCAAAGTTAGTATTACAGGATAGGGCAGTCCTGCCATCTGTTCAATTTCGAACACTGTTGTAATTCTACTTTACCATGTGTCTAGTTGTGATTGGTTGGACACAAATAAAGAGGAGCAAAAAGAGAAATGTGCTTTCAATCTAGAGGTGTGCAGTCTAAAAGTGTGCTTTCAGTCTCAAAAATATTTAGACAGTGACTTGGGTCGTGACCTTCTGTCTGGGAGGATAAAAGTGAGTCACGGTAAATAAGGGGTAATTAAGTTGGGTCGTGATCTAATTAGTTCTACTTCTACACTAGTACACACTTGACTAAAAAAAGTCATAGGGCAACACTAATTTAGCACAGATTCTCATTTGTGACGGCAATATCCGTCACAAGCTTGTGACGGGTCGAATAATATCCACTTTGATAGATAAAGACAAACCATTTGTTATTCTTTAGGCGCTTTATTTTTGTTTTATTTTTTCAAGTGGTGATACTTGACCCGTCGCAAGCTTGTGACAGATATACTCGTCACAAGTGAGACTTATTGTAAATTGAATAGAGGGAATCACCAACTCACAAATTTGTAACCCAAATAAGCATTTTACGATCCTGAACGATCCGATATAATCCTGACCGATCCTACCACCAAAACGATCCTATGACGATTTAAATCGTTTTCCACTTTTACGATCCAGGTCGCGATTTTAACAACACTTATCAGAACAGTTGAGGAATCTGGGAAGGAAAGAGAGAATGTTGGAACCATACCCAGGAAAAGGCGCAACACTATGTGCATCCTACCTTGGAGGTGTTTCTACTCATCCCGATTCTTTTTACGAGTTTTTAGGAGTTTAGGAAGGGATCAGTTTCCCTACTCTGTTAAACATGATAATTCCGGGATAAAAATAATATTTCAAATATTTTTTTAGAATTCCAAGAAATATGCCAACTCATGTCTGAGACGATCTTTCTTAAAATGGAAACTATTTTAGAAAATGAAGATCGTTTTTAACCCGGGCTCCAAATGCACTCTAATTACCGTCAAAACAACGATATCGGCAAGTATATGACCACAAAAGTGTTGAGACGACTGTTTAATTAATTATTTTATCAACGAATTATTAAAATCTCGTAGTATCGTTTCATATATTGAAGATGCGGTTCAGTTATCCCCGGGTAGAATGAGGTATTTAGAGCTCTACTTCTACACTAGTACACACTTGAGTAAAAAAAGTCATAGGGCAACAGTAATTTAGTGGGTATTGGGAAAGGAAAGAATACGGTTGGATCTTGGATTTGTGTAACAAAAAGCTATAATTAGAATTATGGGGAATACAATAATCGACCTAAGTTGTGTATTTGTTTAATACCGCTTTCTGCTTCCTTCTCTCGGACACGCTTATATGTCTAGTGTCTAGATAAGATAGCCGATTTGATCCTTATAATTAATTTAATTTAGTTAAACAGTACAGCAGTGTAGATAAAGAGAATAATTAATTGTAGAAGCATAATTACTAATTAGGGTTTGCATTTGCTGAAACATGTTTGACACCAACCACCACATAAATAAAGAGAGGTCAACCTTATTAAATACCTAAATTATGCATCTACTACTATTTAATAATCAATTAAGTACTTGGATTAGCAAGTCATTTGAAGACAATCAAGGAACAAGTAGAAATAAACCTAAAAAGATAGCAAAAGTAGCTAATTAAGATTCAGTCCAGAAATCTAATTGAAACAAGAAATTAAACCAACTATTACAAAGGAGTTGATGATGATGATGATGATCTAGCCTCTAAATTAAACCCACTATTACAAGGGAGATTAATTTAATTTATTAATTAGGGGTAATTTAATTTAAGAAGAAGATGAGGAAGCATTATTAGTAGGAGCAGCATTACTGTGATGACTTCTTCCATTATTAAACTGTTGTTGTTGTTGTTGATGATGATGATCACTAATACAATTGCTGTTGTTGATGCTGCTGCTGTGGCTATTTCCGACTCCGATTCCGATCCCATTTTCATTAACATTCTCATAATCCTCTTTTATGGGATTAACATTAATACTATTGTCATTAACACCTTGATTACTAGCAGTAGTGACATAATTAGACGCAGTAGATCTCCTTCCAAAAGTGTTCTTATTGTTATGCATCCACACCTTAAACACCTCTCTTTGAACCCCAATATCATTACAAAATCCCTTCACTAACTCATCAGTACTCTTTTGCATTTTCCATCCTAATTTCTCTGCAAACTCCTGCATCCTCTCCTTCTGATCTGGGCTAAACTTTGTCCTAAACCGCTTTCTGCTTGAAACATGCGGAGACACACTGCTAAACATCTGCTGTTGATGTTGATGTTGCTGCTGACAAATCCCGTTGTTGTCAGCAGCAGCAGCAGCCGCGGCCGCAGATGCGGTGTTAATCTTAGCGTTGTCACTCAACGCGAGAAGCATCTGAGGAGCGGAGGTGGGGTAGTAAGCGGATGAGATCGGGGGAGGAGACTGGTCATCATCAGACCCAGGACTTGTAGACCCAGGTAGAGTCGGAAGCGGTGGTGGCGGATGGTGGCGGTGCTGTGGATGGTACTCAATCAACCGAGTTGTAGCCGCTGCTGCTGCGGAAGTGGGTGACAACTTATCCCGGCGGTGGAAGTTGCGGTGACAGCCACAAGCAGCACACTTGAGCGAAGTGGGGTCAATAGCAGTAGCTGTCCTGGCAGGCATGAACTCACCGCAGCCATCAAGCGCGTGTCCCCCACTACTGGCAGCATGGTTCTTCAAGCACTCCTTGTACACCGCATCACCACCACCACCACAACCAACAACAAGATGAGGATATTTGGGTCGCTTCAACACACCATTTCTCTCCGTTTCTGGAACACTTAGTATTAAAGCTGTTGTTCCTGGTGTTGGAGTAGTAGTGGTAGTACCGTTTGTTGTTGCTATCACATCCATAATTTATTATCTCAAGATTAATGTTTGGTTTGTGTTGGGGTTATAAAGAGAAAGGGGAGTAATTTTGTAAATGGGTGGTAATAATAATAATAATATATTGATTGAATGGAGTGTAGAGTGGTAGTAGGAGGAGGAGGAGTATGAGTATGAGTATGAGTAGAGATGATGATAAAAATCCAGGGATTACGGCCATGTGGTACTCTGTCTTAACCACATGTCTGTGTTTAACTCTGGTTTTATAATCTTGGGTCTACTTTCAATCACAAAAGATGTTCTTTTCCTTAACTTGGGTTAAGACTTACACTTATTACACATACTTTTGTCTCCTCCATTTAATGTCTAGGCTTCAGTACTACACTACATGGAGTAGTTGTGGGTACACTAACTACCCTTTCGCCCCCCCCTCCCCTTTTTTTTACCTACGTGCTTAGCGCATTTCGATCCAACGGCTTTCATTTGGTTTCAGTAGGATTTGAGATCCGATTTGGGTCCTTCACCCTCAACTATTTTACCTAAATCTGACAAATAGCTCGGGTTCGTGTTCATTTCACCATTAAACAAGTCATGAGTCATGACCCTCTCAACCCCAATTAGATAAACGGGTTATATACATCAACCCTAATCCAGCCCATTTATTTTTTCAATAACCCAACCCAACTTGTGTAACTCATTTAAGTTTTAACAGATCAATTTCTACCCATTAAACCCGTTTAACCAATCCAACCCATATAAATATAATGCATTCAAAATTAAAATTTGCAGCAAAAATAGACAATCTTCATGTCTTATTTCAAATTCAAAATAACATAACCTGATTATAACCCATGTGGATGGATATATCATAACCCATTTAAATTAATGGGTTAATCGTGTCGGGTTCGTGTCGCAAGACCCCAACCCTAACCCGACCCATATAAGTTTGAGTCGTGTTCTTGTCAACCCAATTACAGAAACGGGTTGAAACACCTTGACCCGAACCCGCTAATTTCGAGTCGGGTTCGTGTCGTGTTTTCCGGTCGTGTCAATGATTGCCGCCTCTAAGTTTACCTAAATCAAACTAAATAAATGGATTCAGCCTTAGCTATTTAGAGTCTTTTTTTTTAAAAAAAAATTAGAATCAAACAATTATCGTTTTCAGTTTTGATAAAACTTATTTATCATTATGGCGTCCACCTAAACTTGATAAATCTCAAACCTAAAATCAAATCAAGACGAATCATCATCATCACCATTTCACCCCTACCTTTCAATATTTCACTTTTATCTTCTAACCTTCATTGCGACCATCACCACCCCAGTCATGGACCACCACCACATTCATTATTCAAGCCATCAGATCACCACCGACAGTCACCCCACCGATGCTAACACCACTTACATCATCTCCTTTTTCATACCTACACTTACCAAAATTAGATGTCATCCATACGCACCTCTCCCTTGGATCACTTCACTCGTCGGCGCTGACGTTTTTCCCAAACGTCGATGGTGACGTCGTTCATCTCTCATACGTCTCTCTTATATCTGGACTGCAAATTTTTAAATATGATAAATTTACGTTTTTGGTGGATCGGTTTGTTACGTGGTGGTGATTTGGGAAAAAAAGTCAGGTTTGGTGTTTACGAGGGTGATTATGGTTAGTCGACCTGTCGGGTTGAGAGTGGTCGTGGTATTCGTGGTCTTCTTAGGGGTAGGGTGATTGGCTGACGGGAATGTTATAACGGAAGCACAGAGAAAGATAAAAACAAACAATAAAGAACAAAACGCACAGATTTACGTGGTTCACTCACTACAAAACAATGCTCTCTTTGCGACGGAATTTTCCGTCGCAAAAAAGGTGAAATCCGTCGCAAATGATGTTTTTGCGACGGATTTGCGACGGACTGCGCCTGTCCCATATTTTTGTCGCAAAAAGTTAATTTGCGACGGATTTTTCCGTCGCAACTTATTTGCGACGGATTGACCTCATTTTGCGACGGACTGACCTTGACCAGAAGTCAAGGTCAGTCAAGATTTGCGACAGAATTTCCGTCGCAAATGGTCCTCTTTGCGACGGATTTTCCGTCGCAAATCTTGACTGACCTTGACTTCTGGTCAAAGTCAGTCCAGATTTGCGACGGAAAATCCGTCGCAAAGAGGACCATTTGCGACGGAAATTCCGTCGCAAATCTTGACTGACCTTGACTTCTGGTCAAGGTTTGCGACGGAATGTCCGTCGCAAATTGAGACATTTCCGTCGCAAATTCCTGTGTGATTTTCCGGTTTCAGCCGTTTTTCCAGCTCCCCATTTCCATTGAAATGATTCATTTTTTCCCTTTTGCATGATCTGTAAACCTGCAATTTCAGAAAAACAACCCAGCAACAAAAACTTGTCGGAGACAAGGGTTTTTAATATTTCTTTTCATAACTAATAAGAAAGTTTTACAAATGATAATCCAACTAAAAACTAAACATAGTCCGCGGTACATCAACTAAACAACCTAATGAAATCTATCTAACGGTCGTGTCGGTGGGCTGTGGGGTGGCGAAATGACTGGCCGCCCTAGCATTGTCGCCGCCATCATTGTCAAAGTCGCGTCTCGGCTGAGAAAAGCCTCCCGGGTTGCAGCTCTGAGTAGTGAACTCCGCCCCCTGTTGACTTAAGTATTCTTCAATTGCCTTCAGCCTTTGGGATGTCTCGAGATCGTGTTGTCTTAGCTGAGCATTCTCTCGAAGAACTTTGCCGAGGATACCTGCAATGAATAGTCAAACATGATATTATATTCATTTAGTAAACGGTTAAATAATTGGTTAGTCTTAATTTTTAATAAACTATAAAATACAAACCTGGGGTGTATTGTGACTGGGTCCCAGCACTTGAGTGGCGACGACGCTCGTAAATGACTGGGGCTGCATTTCCCATACCGAGTATCAACCCTTTCTTGTTGAAACCGCCTACTTCTTCGAAGTAGATCTCGTTGTCGTCGATATCTTGCTCCGGGATCCCTTCACTTATCATTTTGTTCTTTCTTGAAAAAACTTTTTCCTACAAAACAAAAATAAAATGTTATTAGTATACGTTAATTAATTAGTAAACCAAATTACTAAAATATAAAGAAAAGTTTCTTTTAACTTACAAATAGTGCTTTGGGTTTCGTTGATAGCCAACCCTTCTTGGCATTCTTTTTTGTCCTCTCAAGCAACTTCAAGGCCGATGGTACATCCCTCCCATCTTCTCCAGCCTGCAATTTAAATCCAACGACACTTGTTGAAAAAAACATTCAATATTGTCAAAGGGTGAAAATTATTGAAGACAAGAAAAATGAAGTAAAAACTAAACAATTACCATTTCATCCATCATCTGTAGGGTGTTTTTACGACCCATTATGTGAGTACCTAAGGCCTTGCCTTTTTCGGTACTTCCCGACATCCGGTTGGTCTTGTTTTTGTCGGATTTCTCTTGGAATTTTGGATTTTCTTTTCTACCCTTCAGTTGTTCAAAAATATCCAAGGGTATCCAGTGCGGCCTTTTCTCCGTTGGTTTCTGCATAGCGTAGTGGATTCTTTTGCGAAGACGGTCTTTCATCATGTCTTCCCACGCCGACCTAACCGCTGCTCTATCACGAGGGTGAAAGGTAACTTTTTTCTGTTTCAAGAAAAAAAATAGTTAAATAAATATGAAATAATAAATAGGTAATAAATAATAAAACGGAAATAGGTAGTAAACAGTTAATAAATACCTCAAACCAATTCCACCACTCTTCCTTAATGTAATCCGACGCTTCTGACCAGTTGGGCGCATACTCCTTGTAGTTGCAAATAATGGTCTGTGTTATAAGAGTAGAAACGTCTTTGTCACTGAACCTGAAAAAGAGTTAAATGTGAAAATAAAATAGTCAACAAGTAATCATATTATAATCAATATATACGTATATATAATCAATTATCCGTAAACAAATAAGATACTTACCACTTGGCGCCTTCGTAATCAGTCGGATCGAGGTGTATTCGATGTGTAGGCGGCTGAGTCTCAGGTACAATCTCGTCCTCATCATGATTAGCTCCCGATCGTCCTCCCTCAGGCTGACGACTACCACCACCTCGTCGTCTTCCGCCCGGCATATTATTATCAAACTAATATAGCAACAATTAGAAAGAAATGCTTTACGTAATTAAAAACTTGAATAATAAGATTAATAAGATAATTTCATTGACATTAAGCCATACGACATCTACAATAATTTCAACAAATACAAGATTATCGAATCTAATAGATAGTAGTCCTAATCATCATCATCATCATCACTTGAACAATTTATTCCTACATCCTTACAAAGAGAATCTATAATATCTTCATCTTCATCCTCATTCTCATCCTCATACTCATCCTCATCCTCATCTTCATCCTCATTCTCATCCTTTAAGCAAATTCAGATCACGTTCAGATCCATCCACAATTTTCGGTAGATGTTTGACACAATCCCATACTTCATTGCCTGTTAACCTCTTCGCAGCAACATCGTGCTCAACTTTCCCTTTTCTAAAATGCACCTTATCGTTACGAAAAACATGATTCCTGTCTAAAAACTGTCGATGACAATCAAACCAACTCCATTTTTTCCCATGTTGTAGCCAAATTGACTTAGTCTCATTTTTCATACAATATGGACATGCATGCTCACCTTGAGTTGTCCAACCAGATAACATGCCATATGCAGGAAAGTCGTTTATCGTCCATAGGAGTGCGGCTCTAAGATCAAAGTTTTGCTTCAGGGAAACGTCATAGGTTAAGATCCCCGTCTCCCATAATTGCTTCAACTCGTGAATAAGAGGCTGCAAATAGACATCAAGGTTTTTCTTTGGATTGTGGGGACCGGGAATAAGTAATGTTAAGAGCATAAACTGTCTTTTCATACAGAGCCAGGGTGGTAAATTGTATGGAGTAAGTATCACCGGCCAACATGAATATTGCTTCCCGAATTGACTAAACGATGCGAAACCATCAGTGTAAAGTCCAAGACGGACATTCCTAGGCTCAGATGCAAAATCAGGATGCAGCCGGTCAAACTGTTTCCAAGCCTCCCCGTCACTTGGATGAGACATTGTTCCACTAACACGAGGGTTTTCATAATGCCAACGCATTTCGCCCGCGATGTGCTTTGTGGCATAAAAGCGTTGCAACCGTGGTCCTAATGGAAAATAAGTTAAGAACTTTTCGGGAACTCTTTTGCCATTTGCATTTTTCTCTAATTTGTACCTATTCGTACCACATTTTCTACACTTATCAAGGTGAGCGTCGTCCATCCAGAAAAGCATACATCCTACCGAGCAGGCATCTATCTTCTGATGGGGAAGTTGAAGAGCTTTAAGAACTTTTTTGGTTTCGTAGTAGTTACGCGTCATAAGATTATTTTCAGGAATCATATCTCCGATATATGACGCAAAACCATCTACACATTTTTCAGCTAAGTTGAATTCACATTTTAAAGTGATCAACCTTGAAGCCGACTGTAGCAATGTCATACGACTTCCTACATAGAGAGGTTGTTCGGCATGTTTTAGCATTTGGAAGAAAGCTAATACATTAGGATTTGGAGAATCATCGACTACCTCGGCGTTTAGAGCATCTTCCCTAATTTGATCAATGCTATCGCGTAACGCATCTTCCACCATATCTCTATAAGGATTGTCGGAGTGCATTGATGAGCTTCCCTCTTCCTCAACGGAGAATTTCTCTCCGTGACACACCCAATCGTAGTAGTTATCACAAAACCCTCTCAAACCAAGGTGTTTCCGTACATCTTGCTCAACTAAATACTTTGTATTCTTACACTTAGAACATGGACACCTAATTTCTCTATTCCTAACGTATTCCTCTTGTTGCTTAACATAGTTAATGAATTCATTAACACCAATTACGAAATCCTGCCTTATTTTTTTCCTAGAATCCAACCTTTCATACATCCATTTTCTTTCTAATCTCTTCATTGTAAATCTACATATTTTAACAAACAATAACAACAACTAATTAACAACAACAATTAAATAACAACTACATATATATATATATATAACAACAACTAACAACAAAAACTAGTTAACAACTTATTAACAACAATAACAATTAATTAACAACAACAATTAAATAACAACTACATATATAACAACAACTAACAACAACAACTAACAACAACAACAACAACAACAACAACAACACCACCAACAACAACAACACCAACAACAACACCAACACCAACACCAACACCAACACCAACACCAACACTAACCTGCAAAAAAGAACAATTTACATATATTGGTCTGGGGTCCTTATCTCTCCAGCCTAAACCCATCTTTGAATCTTTCATACCATTAGTAAACACTCTTATGTTTTCTTAATTGTAATGAGACAAAAATTGGGCAGCACTTCCCTATTGTTCTCCAAATACATTATATAGAATGTATTTGGAGAACAATAAGGAAGTATTGCCCAATTTTTGTTTCATTACAATCAAGAAAATATAAGAATGTTTACTACCTAAATGGCATGAAAGATTCAAAGACAGTCCCAAAACGGGGACTATTCAACAATTACACCTAATGTGTAATTATTGAACGGGTATTATTCAAGAATATTCTAAAAAAATCAACAACACTAACAATCAACAACAATGCAAACTTAACAACAATATGCGACGGATTTGGGACGGAATTAGCTACTAACCTAATATCACTAACCACCTAACAATACTAACTAAACTAATCAAATAACAATTAAACTAAACTAACTATTCCTAATAACAATAAAAAAAACAATAATACGGAATTTGCGACGGAATTTTGCGACGGATTAAACATAAAAACTTAAGACGGTATATAATAACGAAAGTTAGTATACATACATAAAGAGAAATGGAGAATGAAGAAGGAAGTGGCGGCGGCAAGGATTTTCCGGCGGTGAGGTGGTGGCGGCGGTGACAAAGGAGAAGGAGAGTAAGGAGGAGAAAGGAAAGAGAAGGAGGAAGGAAGGATGTTGTGGTGGTCGGTGGTGGCGGCGCGGTGGGGTGGGGTGGTCGGCGGTGGGGTCGGCGGTGTGGTGGTTGCCTTAGGGTGGTGGTGGTGGTCGCTCGTCGAAGAAATCGCCTTTAGGGTTTAAGCAAAAAAATTGTAATTGATTTGGGGAAAAATATGACCCGCGGGGTCTGTATAATGTAAGTTTGCGACGGAAATTTGCGACGGAATTTCCGTCGCAAATATGGTCAAGGTCAAAGGTTGACCAGATTTGCGACGGAAATTCCGTCGCAAATATTGACTCCTACGACGGAAATTCCGTCGCAAATCTGGTCAACATTTGACCTTAACCAACTTTTGGTCAAGCCTGGTCAATATGTTTGCGACGGAAGTTCCGTCGCAAAAGTCAATATTTGCGACGTAATTTCCGTCGCAAACTTTCCCGCCATTTGACTTTAGCTTCGCGGGTCTGGGAAATTCAGGTCCGTCGCAAATTCTGTCGCAAAAAAAAAAATCCGTCGCAAAGTCCGTCACAAAACTAATTTTGCGACGGATTTTGTGTCCGTCGCAAAAATTCCGTCGCAAGGGCAGCATTTTTTTGTAGTGACTAACGGTGTGTTAGCTACGTCCACATAGCAGAAGGGAGAGAGTTTTATTAATGTGAGGAGTTTTTCAGATTACAGATTTAGAACGATATAGAATATGATAACTGCTAGGGTAGAGGTTAAGAGTTTATATGGTACTCTTAACCTAATACAATACAAATTAGAACTAAACTAGGGCGCTTCGCCCCTAGACCCAAACTCGCTGACCGGGCAGCGAGACCCCTGCATAGTCGTTCGAAGCGGCGACTAACAGATTCAAGACATAGACCCAACATGGAATGTCAAAGTTAGTCGGCGTCGGCGTGGGAATGACAACGATAGTCGACAATGGCGTTATTTTTTGACGGGAGAAGTTGATTGTAACACCCTCATTTACCTAGGAGCCTGTACTAGGTCTTCCAGAGTAACTGAGGCTGTTACCATCCTGGATAAACCAGGGTAGTAGATGATCATAGTGAAGAAAGCACAGTACTTTAAATTATAAAGCTAAACTGGAAACTATTACAAAGCAAAGTCCAACTAAAGTTCCAAAACAACTGATATAAAACAAGTGAAGTACTAAAAAGAGACTAAGTGGTCTAAAGCTAGGTGGGTCCAGTCCATGTCTCTCCTCCATGCCCAGTCTCAGTCCACCTGTCTCTGACCTGAAAGATTTACTCCCCATTCCGGATCATTGTAGGTGAACACGAATACACTGTCAACCTCGCGGTTGAGTAGGATAACACAATAATATAAAATGCAACAATGTAATATGCAAATGCTATGCCAATGTTGAGCTCAATCACAACCCGAAACACCAATCATAACCCGAAACACCAACCCCTACCGAACCTCCCGGTAGAGTATCATAGACCGTCGTCGAATACCAGCATAAAGCTGAAGACACCAGGCCTGGCCTGCAGACCACCTTGGGCTTTATATCAAAATAATATCCGTCACCTCCTTCTCAATAATGCAAATGATATGCTTATGAATGCAATATTAAATAACCAATACTTAAACATCATCCCCATATCAATCATGCTTGCACTCATAACACATATTATAATCATCCATTCATATCACATCATAGAATATAGTGCCAGTGTATCCTACCTGGAATAGCAGTCTGAAAAATAAGCAACATCGTCTAGAAATACTCCACCTCGAATTCCGTTCCTACAGTAATACTTAATATTAAAAGTTATTCATACAATACATGTTACAACTAATCATAAACTCACGAACCATAGACTTACTAAATATAGGCTTACTAAATATAAATCTACTAAATATAGCACACGATGAACTATCAATTATTACTAACGTAATAACATATACGACTCTTTTAACGACACTACTCATATGCTCCATATTAATATAAATACAAACATTAACAATATTCCTCTTAATAAAATAACAATAACACCAAAAATATACTATAATACAATTATTGAATTCTAGTAATAAAACACCCTTAATAATTTATACTATAAAACAATAAGAACAATAAACAACAACAATAACTCAACTTACTACAATTAACATATAATGCTAATACTAATACTAACAATAATACTAACAATAATAATAATAATAATAATAATAATAATAATAATAATAATAA
Organism: Silene conica; assembly: GCA_029255685.2. Taxonomy (NCBI): domain Eukaryota; kingdom Viridiplantae; phylum Streptophyta; class Magnoliopsida; order Caryophyllales; family Caryophyllaceae; genus Silene; species Silene conica. The sequence continues at coordinate 16,761,021 of CM055313.2, read as the reverse complement.
TAATAAATTAAACACACAACTAACAAACAACACCAAACACTCAAAACATGAATAAGCAAATGCGCGTGAACAGGCCAGCCAAACAGACCCGTACTGACCCTGTGACCTGCGCAAAACAGGCCACCACTGACACCTCACGCCGCCTCTAACCCCGCCCCTGACACCACCGTGCTCACCTCTGAGCCACGGTGGGGTGGTGTTCTTGGCTGTCGTCCTTCCCAACCACCACCAAACAACCGCGACTAAACCCAGGAACACCCACTGTTATCCCGATTCTTACGCACAACCCCAAACGAAACCTGCCATAAGTCTGACACAAACCACCCTTAACCACCCCGATAACCACCAATCTATCACCGTGACTACACTCTAGATATAGACTCTGCTAATTATATAAAAAACCCGCATAAGGGCATTCAAATCAAGCCGCAAAATCATACGAACAGAAATACTCTGTTCAAAACGATAACACTGTTTTTTAACTCTGGCGATAAACGACCGCTACTGGTGGTCCTAGGTGGCCATCGACGGTGTCACTATGGTCCAAAACATATCTACTAACATCATAGAATACTATTAAACAAAGAATTACGACTACCATAGTAAAACGTGACTGGAAAAACGAGAACTAAACGGGGTTGCGAAAACAGAGGTTGTGGTGAACTTACTCTCTTCTTGGTGTGAACGACGGCCTGAGAACCCTTAACCCACCGTGACTGCTCCTCCTTCGTACTCTCCAAAGTGGCGGCAAGGGTGTGAGGGTGTGGGTTTGTGTGTAGATAAGTTAGGGTTAGGGTTTAAGGGGATGTTTATATGGGGTGGCAGGGAGAGGGTATAAACGTAGAATATGTTGTAGTTGTGGTAGTTGGTGTGGGCTGCTAGCAAGGGCACGCAATTCAAGGCCCAAACTTGCTAAAACTTGGTTCTTGTCCTCCCTACGCACACTCGACCCCTTACTAACATATACAACACCTAATCGATAATTTAATTATCGATTACGAACGTTTAAACAAATAATTAAAACACGTTGCCCTAACAACTAATTATATACGTATAACATACTAAAACATGATAAAAATACGTAGTATTACATTGATGACATCTCGTGATGGATCGGTGGCCTGAGGTGCGTCAAGACTAGGGGTGTTAACGAGTCGAGCCGAGCCCGAGCTTGGCCTTGCTCGGCTCGTGCTCGATTACCAAAACTCGAGCTCGAGCTCAAGTCGATCTTACCCGAGCTTGAAAAAAATCCGCTCGTCACAAAGCTTGCGAGTTTTAACACGAGCTCGAGCCAAACTCGAGCGAAATCGAGCCTATATAAAATTGTTTATTTTTAATTTTTTTCTTCCGATATTTTCAATAACAAGGTTCGAAGATTTTATCTAAAAATGTTTAGTACATCAACAAGATATTTGATATATATGATTCATATATATGATAATGATAAAATATTTTTATAATATATGAGCATACTTTTATAAAATATGATTAATATCTTATATAATCTCAAATGTTCGAGCCGCTCGCGAGCTTTTCGAGTCGAGCCAGCCTTTGCTCGGCTTGACTCGTTAAGCTCTCGAGCCGAGCCCGAGCTCGAGTCGAGCTCACACGAGCCGAGCTTTGACCGAGCCGATCTCGAGTTGCTCACGAGTTGTCTCGTCTCATTAACAGCCCTAGTCAAGACGGTAGGTGCGGTGGGAATTTCGGGACGGTGGTGGTGATATTATATGGATATGTGGGATTAACTTGTGTTAGGTTTGGGTGATCTGATCCTAGGTGGACACCATTTTGATAAATACTTTCTCCATTTATTTTATTTCTTCCCATTTCATATTGCACATGGATTAAGGTATGTATTAAAAAAATGATAAAGTAATGAAAGAAAGGTAAGAAGTGGGGTTAGTAATGAAAAGAGAGCATTTTTTGTAATAAAAAAATGATAAAATTGTCATTTGGTTGTCTAAAATAGGAAAGAAAATAAATGGGAAGAAAATAGGTAATTTGCCAAATAAGGGAAATGGGAAGAAAATAGGAAAATGGAGGAAGTAACTTTTATTCCGACCTAGAACGACAATTATTTTAGTTTTAGACATTATTTTTGACAAAACAAAATTTCACTATTTAACATAAAAATGGAAAATTTTATTATTATAGTCTTTTATATATAACCTTTTCAAACTCGCAAACTTTTAAAAGAAAATTCAAAAATTACCTGGACCAAATCAACTTAAATCTAAACGGGTGACTTGAACACTATTTTTATCATTTTGGGTAAGTGTTTCTCCTTTGTAAGTTTTAATTTCGTAAATTGTCTGTTTTTTTTATTATAACTTGTTTGGTTTAAGCTAGTTTCTTTCTTAAATCATTATTTTGTGAATTAGGGTTTTTAATTATAAAGTTGTTTATTTAGAAGCTCATGGGTTCTACTATTTGGTAAGACTAATCTCAATTGTTTTAATAATATAGAAGTCTTGTCAATTTATTATCTATCTCCTTTAAGTTAATTAAATCGGTGAACTCGATAATTATAATTGACACGGTCGATAAAACGATTATATAAAAATGCATGTTTAGTTATGGCGATTTGCCTATGCATGCAAACATATAAATAAATGCAAAACATAAAACGATAAAATCCTAGTATGACCTTCCTAAAATAGAAAATCTTATTAACTATTACAAATTCGGAAACCAATTCCTTTGGTCCCTTGAACTTCAAAAGCATGTCTTCCAAGAAAACACCGTCTTGTCGGAAACACCTTTCCGAATGACACCGTCTTTTGGAATCACCGGGATTACAATAAAATAAATACAAACTATTCAATTGTAAATAAAATTTAAATTTATTAAATTAGAAGTCGCTGATACGAGATCACATTAAAATTACAACCGAATCAATATTCCCTTACATCACGGGAAATATCGATTAAAAACTAAAGTTATACTATGCAAATTTACATAATTCAAAATTATATAAAATGAAATAAACTATGACAATCATATTAAATAAAATGCAGGATTAAAATATGTATGCAAATGCCAATTTTTATGCCAAATCGCCTTAATCGAGCACACATCATATATATGTTTACGGTTTTACGGATATGCGTGATTATAACACTTAAAATCACAATTAAATTATATAAATCATATTTATGTCCAAGTTAATCATCTTAACTCTTTTAGGCCTCAAAATTCATTCCTTACCAAATTTTGACCACGATACAAGTTGATCTACTTTATTGTTCGTCAATTACTCATATATGCGGGAAAAATAAAGGAAAAAGCCAAATAAGTCATTAAAAATTCAAGAAATTCAAAATTCAAATTTTGAATATTCTGGAAATTTCCCAAAATTCTAGAACTTTAGTAAATTAGCCTTATTAAATTAATTTATTTATTTCATAAATAAATCATAAAATACATGTTTTTAAGCCAAAAAATCCAACTTTATTATAAAAACATGCAATACAATATGAATAAAACGTTGAGTATTCAAACCACTTTTAGAACCTGGAACAGACCAAAACTTCAGGCCTAGGTCGAATTTTTAATTTTATGACTCCAAAAATTCTAGTTATTAACCTTTAACATATAAAATTAATAATTAATAAAACAGAAACTTTTTAAATTTTAAATTTTGGATCTGATGTTCATATCATATATGATACCCATGGATAAAATTTCAAGCCATTCTAACACAATTTGTCACTATTTTAATGATTTTAACCTCTAAAATCATAAATCATCCATAACATGATAAGATGAATTAAAAAATTACATACATTATGTAAATATAGCATGTGACATTGTGTAAATATTTCATGGCCAAATTCCAACTATAACTATTTATGTCGAAATTAGTTACTATTAATGTGATTTTTACCATAAAAATCACTAATCATGCAAAATAAGATTAGAAAATCTAGAAAATTACGTAAATTCTTTAAATATTGCATGTGACTTCTCATAAAATTTTCATGGTTATATTAATAATATAGCCTTGCTTACCCATTTATCTCATATTATGACTATTTATTATATAAATTCATAATCCATGCAAAATAAATTTATATGTTACGAAATTTTATATATTTCATATAAAATATGCATGTGAGAATATATCCAAAACTCATGGCCAGAAACTAAGTTTAACTATTTTTTCCTTAAAAATTACATTTTAATCATATAAAACTCAATTTAATACAAATAATTATATAAATGAACAATAAAAATCCATAAATTTATTTTTGTGACCTAAAACTATTTTAGGACCGGTAAATTTAACATGTAAATTAATTTCGTGATTTATCTATATAAAACACAAAATTTCGAATTTTATTTTGTTAATCATATTAACTCGGAAAAATGAACTCGATCTTGCAGGCAACAACCGTAATGCTCTGATACCACCTGTTAGAAATCGAATTTCAGATTATACTCATATCATATATGAGTTTTATAAAATTTTAGTCATAAAATTTAAATAGAATCTTATGCATGTAAAATAAGATTACATAAGATGAAAAAAATCAATCCTCACATTGATTTTAGAAGGTTTATACTTTATACTAACTTGGTCTCCTACCAAGTGAGTCTTCAAAACCCTTGCTACCCAAAACTTCGGTCCAATAGCAAAAACGACTCTAAAAGGTTCGTATCAAGGAACCGTCTTAATACTAATAAAGTTTTTGTTCTAGAAAACAATAATATTAGTTTCCTTTAAATATTACTAATGAATGATGTGTTATCTTTGCACAATAATTTACCAATTTACCGCTACTAATCGATCAATCAATAAATCAAAACCAGTGATAATGTGTTTGCATATTGAATAGGAAGAAACGGTTATAAGAAGCATATTGGATGCCACGGTTATATAAAGAAACGGTTTGTTTACCGTTGTATGGCTTATTCGGTGTCATCTATGTGCAGTAGGAACAAGGAGATGCAATAGTTACTAGATTGAGCTGGAAGGCAAGGCCTTTACAACCCCTGTGGCCACCTCTTTTGTATCACTAGTACAGAAATGTCATTTGACAATGGTCAAAAAGCACATATGGCAACGGTTACACGACCGTTTTAAATCGGGGCGTTGCCTTAAACAATCACCTACAACAACGGTTATCAACCGTTGCCAAAAGTTATTTGTAGCAACGGTTGTTATTAGTAACCGTTGCCAAAAGTTATTTTTGGCAATGGTTGTTGTTAGTAACCGTTGCCAAAGGTTGTTTTTTGGCAACGGTTATTAACAACAACCGTTGCCTTATGTATATAAAAGGCACCGGTTTATTTTAACTACCGTTGCCGTTGCTCAATTAAAAAAATTTTAAAAATATATTCCAATAATATATTTTTGGGTAAATGTAAAATTTTCAATTAAGATAATAATTAATATAAATATATATTTGAGACTTTTTTCGAGCAACGTGGTAATCTCCAACTTTTCTAAACTACCTAATTAATTCACGTTTTGGGTATTGCCACTACCCATCGGTGACAACAAAGCTTCACAAACCGAGTTTTAACACCACTACTTCTACTAAAACACTACTTCGTAGTATATAACGAGTGTCATAATAGATTATTAAACAAATACTTATATTGTCATAATATGTAGTCAAAATATAATTTCCACAATTTAGTTAATTTTTGCCACGGATTATTAGTATTTTACCACGAATATTGTTACATTTACTAGTATTTTGCCACGATTATTGTTATTAATATTGTTGTTTTAATTTTGTTTAATGTAACTAATTCAACCTAAGAGAAATTTGTCTAAATAAAAATTTCTAAACTTTTATTTGTAAATTATAATTCCAAGTAGATTGAGTCATTAACATTGGTTTGAAAAATTATGGTGAGAATTATAATTTATATTTAATATTATTAAAATAATATTAATATTTAGATGTGAGATATATTGTCAATCTTAATTAAAATCTAAAAAAAAAAATTTGTTCTTCTAATTTTTAAAAGTGGGATATATTGTTAATCCTAATTAAAATATTAGGTATTCATAAAATAACTGTTTTGTTCTTCTAATTTTAAGATGTGGTATATATTGTTCATCGTAATTAAAATATTACGTACTCATAAAATTATTAATCAACTTTAATGTCTAATATTATCTACTACTCTAAAATTGTTTTATACCTTTTTTTCCTTTCTCTCCTAATATTTAGATATTAGATATATTGTAACCGTAATTAAAATCTAAAAAAGTTTATTTGTTGTTCTAATTTTTAAATGTGAGATATATTGTTAATCCGAATTAAAATATATAAATATATAAAATATTTAATTAGTTGGTTTAAAAAATTGGATAATCATAAAATTAATAATCAACTTTATCGGTAATCCTAATTAAAATTTTAATTAAAATCTAAAATTTTTACTGCCTAATATTATCTACTTCTCTAAAACTGTTTTATACATTTTTATTCTTTTCTCTCCTAATATCTAGATGTTGGATTTATTGTTAATCTTAACTAAAATCTCAAAAACTTTTGTTGTTCTTCTAATTTTGTGGGATATATTGTTATTCATAATTAAAATAATACGTACTCATAAAATTAATAATTAACTTTATTGGTAATCCTAATCCTAACTAAAATATATAAATATATAAAATATTTAATTAGGTAGTTTAAAAAGTTGGAGACTACCACGTCATTCGAAGAAAAGGCTCAAATATATACTTATTATATACTAAAACTTTCTTTGTTTTTCTAAATTTTCAGATGTGCGATATACTTGTAATCCTAATTAAAATATAACAAATAATGAATTAGGTAGTTTAAAAAAATTGGAGATTAACACGTCGCTTGAAAATAGCCTTAAATATATAAATATATAAAATATTTAATAAAATTAAATATAAATGATTATATTTAATTAAATGTATAAAATTGGAGTTTTGACGGATTAAATGTTTAATTCATTTCATTTATAGTAAATGTAGCCTAAAACGAATATTATTTTTCTTAAAACGAATTAAATACTACCACATGGTGGTAATAAATACAAATATTTTGGTATTTTCTAGAAAACTTGTCATATGATTTGCTATGTATTTAATAATATCCGTCATAAATGAGAATTTGACCCACCTTAAACGTGCTATATTATTTTATACTCAACTCTACTATTTAATATTACTTCCCGCTAACTTTTCATGTCGGATATATTTATATACATATTACTCCTAATTTAAAACTGTGATATATCGTCAATCTTAATTAAAATCTAAAAGATTTTCTTTGTTCTTCTAATTTCTAGATATGACATGTATAGCTAATCCTAATTAAAATATTATGTGCTCATAAAATTAATAATCAACTTTATTGTTTCATCTTTTGATTTATTAGCTACGTCACTTGGATGACTCATTTTTTTCCTTTAGATAATAATTTTGAGAGGTTTAATAGGTAAAACAAAACAAACAAAATTAATTTTTATTTGGTGTGAAAATGAGATTTCAAAAGTAGATGTTAGTTTTCTGTTAGATGAATTAACTTTTTAAATGGAGAGGGAGGCTAAGTGTGAGTAATTCATAAGGAGGGTGACTTAGATATTTTAGGTTTGTATTAGGGCTACAATAAGGGTGCTGATAATGAGTTTGATGATTATTTATTTGAGGTTAGAATAAATAAGAATGACTGCATCAGATTTGGTAGTTAATGTTTATGGTAGGTTTGTGGATATTTTGTTACTCTGACTTAAAATAGTAAATTAATTTAATTAGGTATTCTTAAAAAGTTGGACTTTATTTTATAATCAACAATATCATCTAATATTATCTACTTTAAACATTGTTTTATATCTTATTTCCATTCTTTCTACCCAGATTTTTCATCTTGATATATTATTACTCCTACTTCAAATAGTAAAGTAATTTAAATAAATACTTTTAAAAAGTTGGACTTTATTTTATAATCAAGTCTACCCTCTAATATTATCTACTTTAAAAATTGTTATATATCTTATTTCCATTATTTCCTACCTTAATATATCCATGTGGGAAATATTGTTACTCTAAATTGTTTTACATCTTATTTCCATTTTTTCTTCCCCTAATTTTTCCATGTGAGATATATTGTAACTCTTACTTAAAATAGTAAAGTAATTTTAATAGGTACTTTAAAAAAGTTGGACTTTATTTTATAATCAACTCTACCATCTAATATTATTTACTTTAAAAATTGTTTTATATCTTATTTCAATTTTTTCTTCCCCTAATTTTTCTATGTGGGATATATTGCTATTCCTAACTAAAATCTAAAATTACTTAAATAGATAATATTAAAAAGTTGGATACTACCACGTCGTTCAAAAAAAACTTCAAATATATATATTGTGGGATATATCGTTAATCATAATTAAGTGCAATATTACGTACTCATAAAATTAATAATAAATTATTTATGTGAGATAAGTTTACTACTCCTAATTTAATTAGGTGTAGTCTCATGTAAAATATTAGGGGATTTATAATCAATTGTAGGATATATTCATATATTGTTAATCTTAATTAAAATCTAAAAAAATTTCTTTGTTCTTCTAATTTTTAAATGTAGGATATATTGTTAATCCTAATTAAAATATTAATATTTAGATTTGAGATATATTTTCAATCTTAATTAAAATCTAAAAAACTTTCTTCGTTATTCTAATTTTTAGATTTTTTTCTCTCCTCATATTTAAATATGTGATATATTGTTAATCTTAATTAAAATTTTAAAAACTTCATTTGTTCTTCTAATTTTTAGATGTGAGATATATTCTTAATCCTAATTTAAATATTAGGATATATTATAATCTTAATTAAAATCTAAAAACCTTTTTTTGTTCCAAAAATTAGAAAAACAAACAAAAAATTTTAGATTTTAATTAAGATTTACAGTATATAATATTTTTTGGAGTAGTATATAATATTAGACAGTATAGTTGATTATCAATTTTATGAGTACGAAATATTGTACTTATGATTAACAATATATCTCATAATATATATTTGAGGTTTTTTTTTTCTGTAAAGTTGATTATTAATTTTATGAGTACCTATTATTTTAATTAAGATTAACAATATCTCACACATCTAAAAATTAATAGAACAAAGAAAGTTTTTAAGATTTTAATTAAGATGGACAATATATCTCACATCTAAATATTAATTAATATTTTAATTAAGCTTAACAATATATCCCATATCAAAAAATTAGAAGAACAATTTTAATGTCTAATATTTAGAACTGTGATATATTGCCAATCTTAATTAAAATCTAAAAGACTTTCTTTAATTTGTTCTTCTAATTTCTAGATGTGGGATGTATATAGACCTGGCAAACAGGTCGAGTCGTGTCGGGTTCGTGTTCGTGTCATCATTAAATGAGTCATGACTCCCTCAACCCTAACCCGACCCAATTAGATAAACGGGCTGCATGCATCAACCCTAACCCATCAATATAAATATATATTTGAGGCTTTTTTCGAGCGACGTGGTAGTCTCCAGTTTTTTTAAACTACCTAATTTATTAGGATTATATTGTCCTACATCTAAAAATTAGGAGAACATAGAAAGTTTTAGTAGTATATAAATAAATATTTGAGCCTTTTCTTCGAATGACGTGGTAGTCTTCAACTTTTTAAACTACCTTTGTATATGATTGTGATCACAGAGTGGCCCTTGCTTCATGACTGACTTATTGATTGGACTAGTAGGGTTGCAAGTGCCTAAGAGTTTCTGATAAAAAACCAGAAAACAGCCTTGTATTTCCTGTTGGGTTTCCTTTACCCCCATACTGCATCCTCTATTTGGAGGACAATATTCCTCCTTCTTCTAGTTTTGAGCATCCCATGAAAATAACTAGTATTTTTGATGATTTTGTAATTTTATTCTCTAAATACTTTTAGAGAGATAACAAACTAGCAACAATAATTGCCCAAATGTTAGAATGAATAATAAGAGGAAAAATCTCCTCTTATTAGATGGTGAGGGGGTCTGCCGAAAAGAGGAGAAACAAGGCTAATGCATGTCTTCCAAAATTGACCAATGCATGTCCTCCAAAATTGACCAATGCATGCAATAGGTTATATCCCATGCACTAGGCATGCAAGCCTACGCAAAATAATTATATCTAAACAATCATTATGTTTAAACTAGATAAGAGCACCATGCACCCACCATTCACCTTATTTGCACGGTTAAAGGGTCCTAATTATAGGGAATCCATATTAACTTTGTCAATTGTATAAATGTAGCATATCACACATGTTACATGACACATGATCCATTATGTAATTATGCAATTTTAACCTTTTGAAAGTAATAACTTACAAAATTAAAACATTTAAATAATTTCACTAGTAATTCATAATTACTATCTTATAAAAATGTGTCATCATAATATATATTACAACTAATTATAATTATGATAAACCGTTCGTTCCTAATTTAATTGTTTCGTAAACAATTAAAATAATTCTAAGTAATAAAACAATTTTATCACTTCGACTGAGTCTCATTGTAATCCCGTTACAATAATACACGTCACACAAAATCATTTCCGATTTCGAGGCATTAATAATCTGTATCCATATACGATCAATTAAATAATCAATTAACACAGAGTTCCCTAAAGATATGACCTTAAGGGATCAACTGATCACCACCATCATATCACGATAATGTCAAACTCTAGACAACCAATCATTACTGATAAATGTTGATCAATCGACTTAAAAGAGTGACTTTCCCAATTGTATTCTTGATGATGAGATTTAAACATGTGATCGCATTATTGTGGAGGACACATCCTCCAACACTAATATCACCCAAGTCGCCAAATGCTAACTCTCTTGACTAATTCCGATAAAACCAAACCAAGGATCCTCGAAGCACATATCAGTATTCCACAAACGGAGCCACCCTCACAACAACTCTATACACACAGGGTTATCAAGAAGATAGGGTATGATACAATCTTAGAAAAAAGGGACGCGATAAAAAAACACAAGAGGGAAGCGCGAACATCTAAGCATGGAACACTGAGGCATGAACTCAAACAATAACGGAGCTATTAGAAGAGAAAAGGCATTAGAGGTAGGAAGACATATGATGTAAGGATGGGTCGAGTAGGCTTCCACACGAAGGCATGACTCAACAAAGCTAGCACAAGAGAGGGTAAATGTAACAACCCGACCCGCCACCGTCGTAACACACCCCCAATAAGATGAGAGGCCAGTATGCCTTTGGGCCCATTATTTGTCCTCACTTAAGCCCAAAAGCACAAGGCCTTGTTACTAGATGGTGGGTGGAAGCTATTATAAACATATCATAAGCCTCACATTCTACAAATGTGGGACAAATCTCCACACAATCTCATCTCATACTCTTGGGGTGTTACAAACTCCCCCACTTAAAGAACACAACGTCCTCGTTGTGCCTCAAACTTGACCACAACCAGGGCCAGAATCCTCCCCTGCTAGGTGTGTGACCCGGGTACTCCCGACCACAAGCTCACCACACGGTCGCAGGGTCGCTCTGATACCATTTGTAACAACCCGACCCGCCACCGTCGTAACACACCCCCAATAAGATGGGAGGTATGCCTTTGGGCCCATTATTTGTCCTCAGTTAAGCCCAAAAGCACAAGGCCTTGTTACTAGATGGTGGGTGGAAGCTATTATAAACATATCATAAGCCTCACATTCTACCAATGTGGGACAAATCTCCACACAATCTCATCTCATACTCTTGGGGTGTTACAGTAAAGGAGAAACGACATAGGCGAAAGGTTGTGATTTAACCTACGCACTTCCCAAGGCTCAAGGTTCTCAAAAATTCTCACAAGGTTCTCATCCCTCAACTTTCAAACCAAACGACAACGAGCCGCACATAGCTCACCATACTATAAACTCCTCTAGATAAATATGGACAATCATCTCATTTGGAAAATCCGTAAAATCTCGAGTACTTCTATCTTTTACCGATATCGGATTCCCAAAAGCGAAATTACACTTAACCGTAACATCACTATTATCTCGAATGCTCAGCACAAACTCGATGTCTCTAAAACCATATGATTAACACAAATTCCACAATACTAGGTTATTATCACTCAAGGTGTTTCTGTCTTGCCAAACCCTTAAACGATACCTCTATCACACTCCAAGACCAACAAATCTTTATACCATTACCACTTACAAACCTTACTTCTATTTATCCTCAACTCTCTAATCTTTCAATTTTTAAGGCTTTAAAATTTCATCTAATCACTTTATTCTAATCATACACGGTCGATAAATCCTTAGACATTCTCAAACACCTCAAAGGATGAACACTAAAGTCCATTAGAGACATTCCTCACACCGTTGCTTACTTAGTCAAACACTCTTTAAACATCTTAACATCAGAATTTTGTAAATCCATAAGTTTGCACCTCACTACTTCTATCAGACATCTAGAGGTATAATCTTTAAATAACTCTCCTAAGGTTACACCACTAATTCCTTCATCACCCATTCATTACTATAAACGATTATTTATTCCTCAAACATAATATCCTAATCTAAATCAAACATAACCTCAAAAGTCAAGTAATGCTAACTCACGTCACTTATTAACCATTCATCATCATTAGCATCCTAAGGTATTCTCATCCAAGTTCACATTATGGACTCTACTCCATAATTACTCTTAAAGCAACATTTTCAACTCAGTATCTCTCCAATCCCAAGTATGGTTCCCAAGGTTGAGTTCCACCGAAAGCTATATATACAACTTAGGCTTCAAGCTAAGAATTCCACCAACCAATTACACTCACCAAATGGTAAACAATTAGATAATCGGATCACCATAACATGTCTTACTACACTTCCTTGGCTTTCCAAATAACATCACTTCTCAAAATCGGGGTAAGGGTTATCCTCAAACTAGTTCCTCAAAATCCAACTAAGGTAGGTTACCTACAAGATGCCAAAGGGAGGGGATAAGAGTCTGAGATAATTCGAGAAATTACAGAGGTAACTTTTGAGGTAACACGAAATAGAGTTCAAGAAGAAAGGATATGCATCAAAAGATAAGGAATAGAATGATGCATTAAGAACGAGGAATATCCTTAGAGACAAAGAAGCGTAAGACAGAACAAATATTCCATCTTTAGCAATATGCATCAAGTCTAATGCGTGCATTTCTTATAGACTTTTTAGGCTTTGTTAACAAGCATTTTCTTGCTTATTTCATAGCATTTGACTACTATTGCCCCCGAATAGTCTACTTTGGATTGTTTTGTATTAATTGCAGATACGAGCCGGGAAGATGGAAAACCAGCCTACTATGGGGCCAAATGAGCATGCATGGGGGAGTTGGAGCGGAATCACGACATTTCGGGATGCACAATAGCGACTTAAAGGAAAGGAAGGACGAAATTGAGCTGTTAATCAAAAACAAGCATTTGATCGAGTAATTCACAAGCTCGTTCGAGTGTTTTGTTGAAGAGGATCTTCGATCGAGAAAACCACTCTATTCGATTGAACAATTGCTGAAGACTTTCTTGATCAAGTACTCCATTGTGCTCGATCGAGCCATCCCCCAAGAAGACTTCCTCGATCGAGTACCTTAACTACTCGATCGAGTGATTGTTATTCCGGATAGAAGAAATGCGCAATTTAATGTATTTCGAGGGCTTATATATGAGTTATAAATAGTAGAATAAAGTACTCAATTTTTACACCTCTTTTCTATTAGACTCTTTCTTACTCTAACCCTAGAGAAACACCATGTTTCTCTCCTTTCTAGATCGTAATTCATCTTCTTCGTTATTGCTTGTAATCTATGGTATTTTTAACTCTAATCTTTTCTTAATTCAATCTTGTTACTTTCTCTTTCCATCTTTCATGTCTTTGTTTCTATCATTCTTATTTCTTTTATTGTTATTTCGATTATGAGTAGCTAAATCCCTTGCTAGGATTTTGGGGAGCCATGGCCTAGGTAAGAATGAATTGATTAGAATACCTTTGGTTAGACTTGTATGTAATCATCACATTTAATAGGTTTTTCCGTTTGAGTCGACACATTCAATTGATTGATTTGGTGCCCCTTTGACCTAGATCGAAAGATTGGAAGAGGGAAGATTAGTGATGAACCTTGGAGCATGCTAGTTAGTTAGAGTGAAAGTTAGATTAACTTTGTTTTAGGGCAAATAGCAGACCGAAAGGACCTTTTCACTACCCACAAATCGACCCTAATATAGTCTTGAGTTTTATTCACAATCTTAAAAGCCATGGTGAACCGACAATCCTAGTTCTTCCCCCCTTATTGTTATGGGACGTACTTTTTCACATACGGATTTTACTCTTTCACATACGAGTTTTACAATATTACCCTTATCATTTTTTCATTCGTTCCCCCAATTAAAATTTTCCTCTCTTCCCTCTTTTCTCATCACCACTTCTATTTACCATTTCCGGTCACTTTCGACAATCAATCGCCGGTAAACATTGCACTAGACATAATAATGGATAGGAGTATTATATATATATATATATATATATATATATATATATATAAAACAAAAAAAAAGTATCACTGAAGAGCAGGTCAGCAATGCGTGAACTTTCATGCTCACCATGGCAGTACGACAGTCGACACCATCACAGAACCACCGACACTATCCCAGCCGACAACCAAACCAACCACCCAGTCGATCGCGCCAACCACCTCATCTGGTCGCACCACCCAATCCAGTCCTGCCAACCCCCGACCGACAACCCGACTCCGACGCAAATTAAACCATGAACATGCAATCCGTATATGGGCCGTCTTCTTTCCTCATCAACCCACCACCGTCACCGCACCACCCCTAGGCACCGTGCACCACCCAGGACAAACGTCAACCGCCCCTAACCATCGTTCCTTTCACCACCCATAAACCCTAATTAACAAATTGTTTTTCATATTAATTTCACTAAAAACTAAACCTAGTAATTTTAATAAGACATATTAATAATTGCTAAAAACGGAAATTACTTCACTAATCGAAGAATTATAATCCATTATTCAAGTTTTAGATTAATTAGATGGGGTTTTACGGAAAGTGTTAACATATGAGTTAAATTGATTATAGTTAGGAAAAAGGGTACGAAATGGAAAAATTATGAATAAATGTAGGTGAAAGAGTAAAATCCGTATGTGAAAAAGTAACTCCGATTGTTATTTCTCTTACTTTCCTCTCTTTCTCTTATATTTATAGTTGTTAGATAAATCAAACAAACACCCCCCAAGATGGTTACTTTGACAGACTTAGTTAGTTTATAGGATTCCCCTCTCTCTGCGGATTCGATATCCGCCTGCCTCTACTGCATTTAGCTGGGACCAGTTGGTTTTATTTTTGATAGGGTTGCGACATGCGTGTCAAATTTTGGCGCCGTTGCCGGAGAGTACACTGTAATTTTATAAGCTTTTTAAGTTTGTTTTTGTCTCAAGGGATTTATTTCTTGAGACTGTTCTCGTATTTTTCGCGAGTTTCTAGTGTTTGCAGGTATTTGTGCTTGCTATTGCTACTCCATTTTTTCAGGATGCCTAACATTGCTAGTCATTCTGAACCTAATGTTGAGACCTTGCCCAGGGGATATTTGCTCCCTATTGCTGATGAGGGAACTTTTGTGATCCATCCCTCCTTTATTCATTTGGTGGAGCGGAATCTGTTTAGAGGTGTGGTAGGTGAGGATCTGAAAAATGAGTGAGAAAGGAGATGAAGATGAGATTTTGGTGGGAGTTTGAGTGGAAAAAGACAAGATACTAGGCCAATATACAAATGTGACCCTTTAGACAAGTTTTATGACGAATTTACGCTAGTAATTATGTATCAAGGCTGTTACTACTCTAGACAAACATTATTATCACTAAAACTTGAGAGAGACGGTCTTTTAATAATTTATCGAGAGACCATTATTTTGTACCCTTCTTTGACTTCTTCTTTTTTTGCTTCTGTTGATTCTTCCTCGCCTCCGTCCCCCGAAGAGGTGCAAGTCGTTGCCAGGGACAACGGGGAGGTGACTGAGGTACGAGGGAGAGGGGGTAGACTCACGTGTGGATTGGTGGATTTCTCATAGTTGGCGTTTTTTTTCTTGTCATTGAGACAGGAGAAAGAGGAAGTCCCAAAGGAGGTGGACCAGCTAGAGCTTTGTATTTCATGACCCATTTGTCATTGATCGTACCATAATAATTTCGTACTTATTTACATAATAAATGTACTTATTTTATCTTTAATCATGATTTGTACCCATTATATTATTGTTAGTAACACTTTTTATATTATTGTTAGTAACACTTTTTCTTAAATTTGTATAATAGTCTCTCAATAAGCTTATTGAGAGGCGTCTATCAGGAGACCTACTGCATTATTATTATGTTCAAAGTTATGTTTTACGAAAACATGCATTTAAAATATAAATATCTTAAAATAAATAATTAATTTATTTAAATTTAGTTTACGGAAATTGTGGGTGTTACATATTGGGCTTGCTTGCAGGAGGGATAGCTAATCACCCATCTTCGATCATGTCTTAGATATCATGCTTCTTTTAAAGCAATTCGCCGTATCATGTCTTTTACCTCAGTGATATTCGCAATAGGTATTATCATCCTAGAACTTTGATTTCTTCTCTAGGTCAGTTGTAGGTCCAATAGGTTGTAGCCTACCTTGCTTGATTATCCTCTTTAATGTATTGGAGTAGGTATATCCGATGAGAGTGAATTTCCTGGGCCTATTAGTCTTCTTAGAATGTTCCACTAGGTTTACTTCATCATTTTTACTGGTGAAACCGTAAGAACGATTGTTAATGGATGTAGAACCTTGATATCCGCGTCCTATGGTTTTAGACACGAGACCATTGGGAATATCGTCTTCAATTCTTATACTTAGAACGGTTAAGTCTTTGAACGTTCAACCAATTGTGTGCTAGTCTTACTCCACCTACTTAAGTAGTTAGTGAAGCCTTCCTTTTCACTTTGAGTTAGCATGCACTTTTAGAATGCGCGTATTTACTTGGATTTTAGCATTATCCGTGTATTGTTTGGTGAACTCAATTACAACATCTTCCAGGTTACAATTTTCTTATGATTTAAGGAGTAGAATTTTTGCTTGGGGGTGGTATCTAGAGATGAAGGAAATATCCTTAGAAACATGTCGGGTTTGATTCCCTTGATGGACATGTAATCTTTTAAGGCTCAGATGTGGATTAAAGGGGTTTCGTGTCCTTTAAACCTCGGGATATTAGTCATGCTGAAGTTAGTAGACAATTGAGTATTTGTCGCCTCATATGTTCAACTGTTTTCTCTATATATAGATGTCACCCCCCTTGAGGTACATGAGTTATTTTTCCAGATAACGAAAACGTTTTTCTGCTTCAGTAGATATAAGAGCATCTTTCTTGGGGGCATCATTTTTAGGGATACGATCGGGTATTGCAATAGTTTTTGGTATTTTTGCTATCTCTAGATGTTCAGAATCTTCCACTTCCACTAGAGAAAGTCGGGTTTCTACCGTGACAATGCGGTTTTCAATGGTTTCTAAGCGAGCATAAACAACATCTTGGCTAGCTTGAAGCCGAAGAATGATAGCCAAGATTTTATTCATACCTTGATTGTGTTGACCATTGACACTTCAGTGACCCGACATCTTGAGACGGAAATTGGCGAATCAAAACCTTGTCTGAAACACACTTACCCAAGACTCAAACATACGATTGACTTAAAAAGAGAATGACTCGATCTTGTCGTGTTAATGATGACTCTTTTTTAAGAAAAAAACTCTAAAAAGTGATACCTATTGATCATTTTGTGTGATTAGAGGCATGCTAACTCGAAAGATTTAGACCCGACTTAGTTAAGTATTTAAGCCATTCAAAAGGATTTAAATTTTAAAGCTTTTCTACAAGATTTTGAAAATTTGGTCATGGTTTTGTTTACAAAAGGGTGATAACACATAGGCATAAGCATATACTCTTTCCGATTTCTTGTGTTATTCCCTTTTGATTTTAATACAAGAAATAAGGAAATTAATTTGGACCACACAATACACATGACCCACATGAAATTGATTTTGGACCACACAAAGTTGTCCAAAAGAGGAAAGAGAGAACATCAATGTTATTAGACCAAAACGGAAAGGGGAACATCATAGGAAATCGGAGGTAGTACATGCATTATAACGATATGTTGAGTAATTTTAGAATGGTTTTGGTTTTGAAGGGTGGTTGCCACACCAAGCTAACAAACTTGGTTAGTGGAGACTGTAAAGGTATACACCAAACATGAGTAAGAATGTTTCCTAGTTCCATTTCCTCGAGTAGTGAAAGCTTTTAACACAAACATACGTAAGCATCACGATGTGGCTGATGTCAATCGATATTCATCTACTAGGGACAAATAAGAATCTGCGCTATTGAGACAGAACAATTGGTCTAATAGGTTTGGTTAAAAGCCTAGGAAAGGTAACTAAAACAATATAAGAAGATTGAGTCATGATAATTAATAAAAGACTAATTCGTGAACTTGACGGTATTCGTTGATCTCAAATTCTCATTGAAGACGGACACTATCCGTTATAAGTTGAAAACGGGCAGTGTCCTTCTCACAATGTGATAGTGGCAATATCCATATGTGCTCTATTTTCTCCCCACCCACTTTATTCTGGGAGAAAAATATTTGTTTTCGACTTATGACGGATAGTATTCGTAACTTCGTTTTGTTGATATGGAATAATCTAATCTTATTAGTATGGTGTTGTGAAGAGCCCTATCAAGTGGCCGCCTATAGCGACTTTTCTTTCCAAAATTCCCATCTCATCTAGTTTACCAGAAGTCCATTAATACTTGTCAAAGTCAAAAATATAACACAGAGATTTAAGAAGGAACTCACCCATTTGAAAAATTAAATGATACATCAAACAAAAACTTTAAATCTCTCTCAATAATCCATCTTTCCGAAATCTCTTTGTTTTTTGTTTGGGGTAATAAATTAAAATTGATGAGTAGTTCAAACACAGCATCCAGCTCAGGGGGACCTGGATCAGCTGCTGATCCTTCTGCTCCTCGCAGAAATTCCAAGCGTCCCAAATGTATTTCCTTTATTTTCCTTTTATTTTTCCTTTATATTTTTGTTCTTTTAATGCTATTATGTGTGTTATTGAGCAGTACGGAGTACTTGTTTTGGGATTTACCCTAATCAAGGGATTATACACTTTCAGTGTTCGTTACTGCTTGATTCTGGTTGTTGTAAACTGAATAATTCATATTTATCGGAGCCCTCCATCATCCTCCATTGATCGTGACTATGATGGCCTGTGATTTGATTTGAATTGAGATTTAGTATGTTCATGATGAGATGCTCTTTTGATGGCTTGACTTTCTACCATTTCTTGCTATTTAAGTTCTATTCTCGTTTGTTTGATCGTGGGATTTGGGAGGATGTTCATAGTCTTCGATCATTGGCATTACTATCTCTCTCGCACTTTTCTTGCCTCTTTTTTTTCCAATTTTTTTGACAACATTATTATCCCCTTTTTAATTTAGTAAATAACATGTTTCATCTTCCAATATCGCCCCTAGAAAAGTACTCCATCCGTCCCGGTCATTTGTTTGTTTATTCCATTTTCGGGTATTTGGATCAATTGTTTTCCATTCTATTTTAATTTTAGGATTTCCTTTGATCGGCAATTGAATCCTCCACACTCAATTTGGTTCAGTTTTCATCTTATAATTGACCCCCTTCCTCTTCCTGGACAAAGGGAGTTTCTACCACTATCTTCACCTTAATGACATTGCCACAACTCTCTGTATTTTAATGGGTAGGATAGGTATTTCATCACTTTCCCTTGAATCCTACCAAAGTAAAAAGGTGGCCAATAAAAATAGGATGCACGGAGTACAATGATATTGACGAATGATGAAATATGAGAGTAAATCTATGACATGTAGTTCTTCCCCGTTGCAGGTCTTCCCCCATTTATCGCCTAGTCATTCATAATCAGATACGGTTTATATATGTCTTGAAATAAGAAATAGGAATTTACCTTGGTTTGTATTCTTCTGTACGAGATTGTATGAGATTTTATCTTGGAACATAGGATTATTTACTTCTTTCGGATAGGAAATAGTCGGGGTTTTGTGAGAGAAGACTTGAGTAGTAATTAGTAAAACACTATGCTATGAGATGAATAAGAGACATAACTTGAGAACCAAAACTATACAAGTTCTATGAATACGAACGCTTTGTCTGTGCTCTAGATAGAACAACGTCTCTATTTGGGGATGCTCTCTTTAGGTCTCTCCTTGCAAATTGTTGAAGAATAAATAGGGGCAGATGAATGAATGCGGGTGACTAAAGAGTTCTAGACTTATATGAAGTTGTACGTAATATCTTAGTCAAAAGGATGACATCAACATAACATTACAAAATGAGATTGAAGAAAAAGTAGAGCTTAATATAGTGTGAATGCCTATTGATGCTTGATAACATACCATGCGAACCATTGTATTCCAAAGGCTAAAATTTAAAAAGTGTTAAGGTTTTGAAGTTTAGCACGACCATTTCAGAATCGAACCTGCATCCTTAGCTCAAAAAGCTACGTGTTATAGTCGATGGCCTACACATGTTGAACGGTGTTTCATTTTGAGCGTGTCTATTTCAAAACCAAACATGAAACTTTTCTTTCAATTGGCTTCCATGTGAAATACACCGGAATAGGCTATTCTTTTATTATTACTCCTTCAATCTCACTTTTATTGTCCCTTTCCCCTTCAAATTTTATCCAATAATAATTGTCCACTTTCTAAATATAGTATGGAAAAACTTTAGTTATCCAATATTACCCCTAGATAACTAATTACCACCATAATATGGGGACCTCAACTCTTCTTTCATTAAGGGGTAAAGTTGGTAATTCACCACTTTTACTTAAATCCTCCCAAAATAGAAAGGAGGGAATAAAAATGGGATGGAGGGAGTTTTTTTTTATTGTGTTGTCTAGGAGATGTTTATTTCCACTCTACCTACTATATATTTATTTCCCGATTTTTCTGCTGCATCAATCACCTTAAATGTCACCCCATCTGATGTTCCAGATTCAAGGTTCACTCAGCAGGAACTTCCAGCATGCAAACCAATTTTAACTCCCCGTTGGGTATGAAAACTGAATTCTGCTCCCATGTTTTTTTGTCACTGCTTTTACTTTATATTCCATATCCAAGCATACCAACTTCGATTTTTTTATTCTTAATACAGGTGATTTCGGCATTCATGGTCATCAGTGTTGTATTTATTCCTATCGGAGTTGCTTCTCTCTTTGCTTCACGTGATGTATGTATATCCCTGGAAAAAGAGAATTGAATTGAGTTGGCTGTGGTAGTTATTTTTATGTGGCTGCTGCTGATAGGATGTCCATTTTCTTTCAGGTTGTTGAAGTTGTTGATCGATATGATGATGCCTGTGTATCAGGAAGCAAAATTGATAAGATCAAATACATTCAGGGTTCCGGAGATAAAACTTGCACTAGGACACTAACTGTGAGCTTCCACACAACTGTCAGCTTTTATCTTATGTTCTAGCTTTGTTCTCATCAGCAATTTATGCACTTAAATTAATTCCTTGCAGATAAAAAAGCATATGAAAGCGCCCATCTATATTTATTACCAGCTTGACAATTTCTATCAAAATCATCGCAGGTACATAATATTCTTATGCCACTTTGTTGAACTCAGTATAGTACACCTAATGTATTCTCCAAACATTCTAATGTAATAGATATAAGCAATATTCTTGAAGCCAGATATCAAGTTAAATTGTGCATGATATGGGGAAGGACATTTCATTTGAGTGGATTGCACATGAAGAATACTCGTAGTCAATGGTTTATGTTATCCATGTTTGGCCTGTCCTTATCCATGCAAGTTACCTTTACATTGTAAGAATGTTATGTGTGGAGAATGAGTGTGGGATTCGCTAGCCCATTTGCATGGGTTTTTGTTACAAAAAAAACATGAATTGTGAGATAGGACTAAGCAAGTCCTATTTTTGTACGTCTGAATATAGTGTCTGTTAACAGACTGAATGCATACTAACATCACTTGATTGCCAACATCACATAACGACTCTCTCAATTCATTCAGGTATGTGAAAAGCCGAAGTGATCAGCAGTTGAGGAGTAAGAAAAGTGAGAATGATGTAAGTACGTGTCAACCAGAAGATCTGAATGACAACAAGAAACCTATTGTACCTTGTGGTCTCATTGCTTGGAGCTTGTTCAATGATACATATAGTTTTGCTTTGGGTAATAAAAACCTCACGATCAACAAGAAGGATATTTCATGGAAGAGTGATCGTGATCACAAATTTGGGAAGGATGTCTTTCCCAAGAACTTCCAAAGTGGCGGTCTTAAAGGTGGTGCTACTTTGAACGAATCTATACCAGTAAGTTTTAACTAATTGTTTTCAATAACAAATGTATTGGCTTTGTTTTTTTCTTACCTCTTCTTTATTTAATACTCTTTCTATGCTAATAGGTTATTTACATTTCCAATTTCCATTCACATGTTGAAAAATTGCCAATAATCTATCGAAATGGATAGGGTACTAATTTCCCCAATTTATTGTCTATCCGGAAACTCTTCGTTAATCTATAGCCAACTCGTGCAGTGCACACCAATGCACCATATATGATCCCTATACTTGGGAATGTATGAGAGCCCTAGAGAAAGTGGGTTATTGTTGTTGTAATTAACGTCAATGGTCAATCGATGTCAACTTTAACTATCTATTCCTCCAGATATATTAGGGATACAATGTAACATTTGTCAGATTTGATTTACCAAAACACCTTTCCTCAAATTATCATTTTTACATGAGTTAATTGATAACTTAAACCTTTTCTATTCACGTGTTTTAAACCTAGACAATTTACCTCTCAAGTATATTATTCTTAAGGCTCGTTTTCTTATGCAACAGCTTAGTGAGCAAGAGGACCTGATTGTATGGATGCGAACTGCAGCTCTTCCTACTTTCAGGAAATTGTATGGGAGAATAGAGCAGGATTTGAATCCAAATGATGAGATAAAAGTCACTTTGATGAACTACTATAACACTTACAGTTTCAATGGTAAAAAGATGTTGGTACTCTCTACCACTAGCTGGCTTGGTGGCAAAAACGACTTCCTTGGCATTGCCTATCTCACTGTCGGTGGCTTGTGTTTCTTTTTGGCCTTGTTGTTCACTGTCATTTATCTCTTTAAGCCAAGGTATAAAGTTCAATTGATATCTCATTTTAGTTTTATTAAACTATGTGGCTGTAATCAATGTTGTTCTCTTTTCGTGGTATGAGGAAATTATGCCCTTCTTTTATTGTGAAGTAGTAAGCGTACGTTAATTGGCCTTTCTGATAGACTTTGCGTGGTTTTCTCTGCAGACGGCTTGGTGATCCCTCGTACCTGTCATGGAACAGAAATCCAGGAGGACGATGATGGGAGTTTGGGATTGTCCAAGTTTTCTGCTAATGATTGTAAATTCAAATACTTGAATTTGGATTTTTTTTGTGTACATTTGTATTCCTGATACTTGGGGCTTGGTTACTTGTGTAAAACCCGTGGATTTAGTTGTGTAAAATTAATGAAAACGCTAATAGTTTATTTTTGGCAAGTTGGGTGACGCACCATAATTTATACAGGGAGTTCTTGCCTATGTAATTTGTGTATGAAAATCAATCGTAATCAACAAATAACAACTCTCAAGTATCCTTCATCCAAAAGTCCAAATTATAGGTCGTTTGCATAAATTTCTCTGGACCATTATTAGCCTATTGTCACCCACCACATTTTTCTAAACGATTTTGAGGTTAACTACACAAGCCACACGACCTACGAATGCCTAAGGCAGCTCAACACAAGCGTACAAGTATTTATCAAGCTCTAAGTAGCTCGCAGGTTGCTCACTCAAGTATACGCAGCTCCATTGGAGTAGAAGGCAGCTCAAACGTAGCTCACTTGAGTATACGTAGCTCAACAGAGTAGAGGCCAGCTCACAAGTACCCGAGGATCACTGAAGCAGCTCCCTGGCTAGTCCACGCCTAATCCATGGTTATCTAAGCATGGCGGCACACCTAAGACACCATGGCAACCTCACATGGATCATTGACATTGTGAACCCCACGATTTAGCGTATAGATAAACAAGTAATGCGTAGCGGAATTACGGTATTTTTAAAAATTTTCGACATATTATTAAAACTTGATCGCGGAAATTCATTTAAATATGCAGAAGATAAAACCAGGCTGACAATATGAATTATACAAGTCAACTTAATAAACGAGGGATGTATCCCACGTAAATAACATAAAGTAAATCTAGACTAAACGTAGGTAAGTGTCGAATGATCAAGAATGCTCGTATCCACACATCTTCCCCAAACAGCACCGATTATATATCTGTCATACCTGAAACATGTATGCCACAGTCAGTATACTGTGTATCAGATGCAACAGTCCAGTTCACCGCTGCATGACTAAGCAATCGCTTGATTTTAATGAGAATGTTACCCTTGCACTTACAACATTTCGACTAATGCTAGGGGATGTATCTTTGTTCTTGACTTGTGCCTATTTCAATTGATCATGTTTAATCTTCTTAGAAGCCCATTTGATTGCCTCAATGACCAGTCCGCTTGTTTGCTTCAATCACTAAGCAATGGTAATTAAGAGCAAACAATCATATAACAAATGAACTTGTCATCAACAACCTAAGTGTTCTGACAATAGTACAACTATTATAACTCGTGGCGGATAAGTAATATTTTAGTAGCTATTATAACATTCATCGCACCCGCAAAAAACCGAATAAAAACCCACTCGCGATTGTTACATGACAATTGACAATTGCCAAAAAGTATTGAACTATTGACCAACCGGCAGAAACAAAACAATTTGTTCATTCCTGGAACCATACACGAGCAAGTCTCATTGAGTCTTTGAATATTAAAAAAATTCTAACCTCTTATTTTAGAGATATATACATTAGTGTTTGCTTTCAATCTAACTAATCCAGTCTGGTAAAAATTTATATGTACACATTGATAAACATGAGAAAATTATACCAAACCTGAAATCTAAGAGTTCTCCTGGAAATTGTGAGACCTGGATAAGGCAGCTGGATTAGCTTCCAGTACAGGAGATGTCTCCAAATTATGGGTTATTTCGTCGCACTTGGACTGGAATGCCTTGAACAGACCCGAGCCTCGCCCAATAGCTTCGAGCTTCTCATTGCGTTTAATTCCAAGTGTTGTCCATATACAACTCTTAGCAGCTTCTTCGGAATCATCTATTCTCAATGTTTTTGGAACCCACAAAGACCAACCACCATAATTGTCTTGTGATTCCTTCTCGTCAGAGCTGGTTGATGTTAGCATATTCCCGTCTCTTGTATGCTTCCCCAAAGTCGGAGAGTTAGGGCCTGAACTGCCAGGACTCGGCACTGATTGACCAGCAAAAGATGGTTGGGCAACCCATGGAATACTCCAGTAAGCAGGAACAGGATAATAAGGCAATGCTAGACCATTAGGACACAAGGGTGGACCTGCTACTGGTGGAGTCCACTGAGCTGCATTCCACGGATAAGGCCAAGGAGGACCAGGGTAAAACGGAACTGGAGTCGGAAAAGGAATGCTATTTTGAGCAGCTGGATCTTTTGGTGATGATTTGGTAGCATCCTTGAGACTTGACCCATTTAACTCATCTGGGGTTGGGGAATTATTCCTTGTTTGCTCAGCAAGGTTTAGGATTGATGCCATGGAATCACAAAGAGGCGAGTCTGACCCAAACGTCAGAAGTGTGCCATTTGGTTGCAATTTCAACTGGGTACCATGTGGAATATCCGGCCGAGTAGCCTGTAGAGCTTCTGGAACTGTGATATGGCGATACTGAGGGACTGAGTTCTTATTCTTGCGACGACCAGCACCAACGGGTACGTTCCTCATTGTACCACCAGCTGTCCAATATCTTTGGCAATTTCTACAAAAGTGACGAGGCTGGTTAACATTGTAATTATTGTAATAACAGAACTTGGTGTCCATGCTGTTACAACGTGGGCATGGGAGTATCTTTTCAGGTTTCTTCAGTGTCTTCTCGTCTGATACGCTTGTCTCTGCCTTTTCCTCGTGTTGCTCTAATGGTTCCGCTGCTCCCTTTATATGAGCTCCAGGTAAAGTCTCTTGATCATTGGACGTTCTCGGTGATGGATCTTGAGGTGGGACTTCGGATTCCTCTAAGTGACATGAGTTTGCATCTTGATCATGCTAAATGAATTTAAACCTTAATAAAAACATCATATGGATACACCACATGACTACAAAAGTTATAACCAAAACGACGATACACAGATAACGAGTCAAAATTTAAAAGCAAAAAACCATGGTTTCTGAAAATTAATCAAGTGACTTTAAAATCATATAAGTTGATTACTTCCTGTCAAGCTCGCTCTCTATAATTACATTGCATGTTTAGTGTCAAGTTCTCCATGAAACCGTCAATGGTGCACACTGGTGGTATGGTAAAACTTAAAATGCAAGGCAATGGAAGTGCAATGACCATTTTATATGTAAGGTAGCTAGATCTTCTGTGCATAATTGCTCTGAATCCATAGAGCGCAGTAGCTGAGACATGACGCATGAGATTTCATGAAAAACGTTTCAAGAAAAAGTGCTACTCCGTATAATATCAAGTATAGCATTTCTTTGACGAACACCCTTACAAATTCTTAAGCAAATCAACCACTCCGATTAACAAGCAATTGTTTATAAAACATAGTCATCTGAGATTTTGTTAAATTGTCTTAACGAGTGCATTGTGAAAGTTTTATAATTTTTATCGATATATAACTAAAG
Source organism: Silene conica (assembly GCA_029255685.2). Lineage (NCBI taxonomy): Eukaryota > Viridiplantae > Streptophyta > Magnoliopsida > Caryophyllales > Caryophyllaceae > Silene > Silene conica. The sequence goes on along the minus strand of CM055313.2, from coordinate 16,734,089 downwards.
ATATTAACAAAAGAAAACGGTATTGACAAACGTCAATAAAGCAAATGTATAGAATTGATTGAAATGGATGAACTACTACCTGTTTGACAAACTGTTTTACTATTTGAAAAAAAATTGTACCATATAGGCTTTGTTTGGTAAATATCGGATTGATATTAGCAGTAGCAGATTTGACCAGCATAATTTGTTGGCAGTTTTGACTAGCATATTCAATTAACAGAATTTGTCAGAGGTGTTTGGTAATTAGCAGAATTAAATTAGCAGATTATCTCAATCATGTGTCAAATGACAAAAAAGGACATGAATAATTTATTGAGTAATATTTGTCAAAAATAGGGCTAATATTTTTTGAAGGGTAAAAAGATAATTTTTTAATTTTGCCAATATACTCTTTGAATATGCTAGGGGGAGCAGCATATTCCAAAAGAGTATATTGAAGCCCATTCTACTCTTCCAATATGTTGTTTACCAAACAGTTCAAATAGCATATTGTTTGGTCAAACCTACTAATAGCCTCAATATGCTAATGTTTTTGCAATATGTTGTTTACCAAACAACGCCATAGTATATAACTAACAAAATAGGGAGTTATTTCTATAAAATCCCCTAGACTTATCTCAAACTCTACCTTTTTGCTACACTTTAAAACATGGTAGTCATTCATTGGTTGTTATTATAAAAAGATGGGATCAAGACTCGACAAAAGTCTTAAGTTGAGCTAGGTAGCACGGACACTTCTCCTAATGAGCCGTACCGTGTCCGACACCGTGTCCGACACCGACACTCCACGGACACACGCCGAAACGTGTCCAACACCTAAACAGCCGTGTCTAACTTTCTACATTTATTTGGGCACGTGTCCGGCGCGTGTCCATGGTTTTGAGCCGTGTCCGTCGCGTGTCCACGATATTTGGTTATCATTTGCGGTGAATGATGTTCTTGAGATGAGAAATGCGTTATTGAAAGAGATCAATTAGAATATTGATTCGGATGAGGAATGAAAATAAATTTATTATCAAGGTCAAATTTTACATTCACTTAATTAAAATTAATATCAAATACTTTTACAAAAATAAAATCAAAAATTTATAACTATAAAATGTACTATATTTTATTAAATTTAAATGCCGTGTCCCGTGTACTAAATTTCGTGGCATGCTGTGTCCCGTGTCCGTGTCGTGCCCGTGTCCGTGTCCGTGTCCGTGTCCGTGTCCGTTTTGGTGCTACCTAGAAGTTGAGTGTTGGATTTCCAAGACTCAACTTAAGACTTTGATAAAGGTTGGGTAGATTATTAGTAGTATTTAACACTCACCAAAGTCTTGTCTCAAGACTACCAATAATCTTACCCATAATAATCTTACCATCCATACTTTCATTTATGCAAGAATAAAGAAACTAAGTGTTGAGTCTATTGAAGATATTAAATCTGATTAATATTATTCTTAGAATATTCTGTCAATATATTGTAATCTTTTATAATCTTGTAAATTAGGTATAGTATTATTTGTTTCCTAGTTTAAGTTATTTGTTTCTAACTTAAACTCTATGTATTTGTATTTAAACGCTTCTACTCACAGTAATAGAATTAAGCTTTTAACCAATCTAAGTCTATATGGTATCAGAGCATATCGATCCTTCTTCTTAAAAATCTTACTCTTCCATTTTTTTTTTCCAACGGCGGTACACTCTTCCATACTCCAAAATGTCGTTGAACCCTCAACCCCTCTCATTGCTGTGAGTTTCACTATCGTCACTCAGCTCACATCCTCCACTTACCGTTCATGGTCCAGGGAAATCGAAGATCTCCTATTCGGGTATGATCTCTTCAAATACCTAGATGGCTTTCATCTCTATCCCTCTGCCACGGTTGAGGATGCGAACAAGGCCCTCATTCCAAATCCGGCCTACTCTACGTGGCAGCGTCAAGACATGTTGTTGAGTGGTGCCCTCCGTGGTACTATCTCAAGCAACATTACGCCGCTGCTCCTCAACTCACACACATCGCAGGAAATTTGGACCTTACTTCGCAATACCTATGCGAATCCTTCTCGAGGTCACATACTTCAAATCAAAGATCGCCTCCAATCAATCTCCATTGACGACCTCTCTATAACGGACTATATGTAACAAATCCGTTCGTGCATTGATGAACTTGCTCACATGGGAAAATGCATGAATGACGAAGACGTCATTGCCAAGGTGCTCAGTGGACTTGACTACTCTGTTTATCATACCCTCATTGAAGCTGTCAAGCATCAGAACACTACCATCTCTTTCGATGCTCTTCACGAACGACTACTTCAATTTGATATTTCTCTCAAACACACCACCCAGTCCAACCCACAAAACTCTCACACAACCCTGCCTCCGCTCTCCTCACTTACCAACGCACAAATCGTTACCCTGCTCGCACCACCCAACGAGGCATTTTACCCACCCCTGACTCCCTTATCCCTGCCTCGACTCCCTCCCCAACCGACTTCGCCCCCTCTCACTTCAAGGGCAAATGCCAGTGGTGCCACACCTCTGGTCATTACCTTGCCCTATTTCTTTCCTTTAAGGCCTTACACCCCCAAACTATTGTCCCCCCACGCACCTCCCTCCCTCGCAACAATCAACAAAAACAACCCTCACCCAAAGTTAACACCGTTGCCCTCACCCAACCAAACATTCCCGACAACTGGATCATTGATAGTGATGTTACTCACCATATTACCAATGATCTCGCCACTCTAGGACTTCATGCCCCATATGATGGAAATGACGAGTTACTTCTTTGTGACGGTTCCGCTCTCCACATTGCTAACATTGGTTCCTTCACTATTCCTTTCTCTTCCTTTTCTTTACAATTAAACAATGTCTTGCATGCTCCCTCTATTTCTAAAAATATTTTTCCAGTCTCACAATTTTGTCGCGATAATAACGCACTTGCTAATTTCACCTCTACCTCTTGTGTTTTGCAGGACCAACAGACGGGTCAAGTGCTCCTTCACGGCAACATCCATGAAGGACTCTATGAATGGCGTGCACCGTCACATCCTCAACTCCATCTCAGCCGTGAATCTCGTTGTCCTTGGCACCATAGACTTAGTCACCGATCACCATCTATTTTGAGCAATATTAATAATGTTTCAAATTTAAACATATTGTCTTCCTCTATTTCCAATTGCAATGCATGTTCGATTAATAAAAGTCATAAACTAGCCTTCTCGCAATATACTCTCACATTATCTCGTCCCCTTAAATTGCTTTTTAGTGATGTTTGGTCCTCTCCCCTTCCCTCTTTAGATGGTTATAAATATTATGTGATTTTCGTAGATCATTACACTCGTTATTCATGGTTATACCTTGTAAAACAAAAATCGGATACTTTCGTTGTCTTTAATCGATTTCGTGCCTTGGTGGATTTTTTTAATAAACACATATTACAGATCTTCTCTGATAATGGAGGTGAGTATATTAAACTTACCCCATCTATCACCTCTCAAGGTATTACACACTTAACCTTCCCTCCCCATACCTCAGAGCATAATGGTATAGCTGAGCGTCGCCACCGGCATATCGTTGAAAGGGGTTACCGATTCGGTTGTAATTTTGTGATCTCGCATCACCAAATTGTAATTTATTTCTATTTTATAATGTATAAAGTAGACTAGAAAAGTTGTAATTTTGTAAAATCCGGAGTTCCTTGAAGATGGTGCCATTCGGAAAGGAGTTCCGACAAGACGGTGTTTACCTCGAAGTGCGTGCCGCGTGAAGTTCAAGGGACCAAAGGAGTTGGTTTCCGAATTTGTACTTTTATTATTACTTTTCTAGGAAAGGCCATACTAGGGTTTATTTTATGCTTTTATTTTTGCTTTTTATATGTTTGCATGCATAGCCAAATCGTCATATATCGTCTCATGCATTTTCGATTTAATCGACCTAGTCTTTTATTTTATCGATAATTCACCGACTTAGTTCACTTAAACGGAGATAGATAATAATTTGACTAGATCTCTTACATATAAATATTGAGACTTAGCCTTACCAAAAAGTACGAACCCATGAATCCCTTCTTCACAAAAAGCTAGGCTCGGCTACACCGGGGTACTAAAATTGTCACGTTGGGTAAGTGGGGTAATAAAGATTACACCTTAAAATTTGGTTGATCTCAACGAAAGTATTCGTAACCGTAGTTGCAATAAGTTCGGGCTAAAGACGATTTTTAGAAAATTGTCGACCGAGAGTTCTAAGGTAGAACCGATTAAAGGGTTAATCCACCAAATTATACCGATACGGGTTGAATCGGCTACACCGTGCCCGAATTTGTATGGGTTTGGGTCTCGGGTTTGTTTACTTAATTGGGTAAGAGATCATTAAGTAAATATACTTAACATGTTTAAGTTTCTTAAATTAAATTGTGAATTTTAAAATGATGTTGTTTTATTTCCTTCATTTTATTGTAGTTTTATTTTCAACATCATCAATGGCAACCAACGCTCCACCTCTCACTAACGTTTCATGGCTTCGGTCTTTTATGGACCGTTGCAAACTCGATAAGCATGATTCCAATTTTAAGGATTGGGATGCGCAATTACTTTTGGCCGCTCAAGGTGACGATAAGAGTCGTTACCTATCCGAAGCCGCTCCTCCCGCTCCGACCGCTCGTTCATCGGTCCAAACTCGTGAGGCCTATGAAGCCTACATGAAAGAGTCCTCCGCTCTTAAAAATGTGCTCATCTTCTCTATGGAGCCGGATCTCCAAAGGAGTATGATTAAGTTGACCACATCATATGAGATATACACCAAGCTTGCGACCATGTTTTCGCAAACTCCAAGGGTGATCCAATATGAGGCGGCTTCCGCCTTCTTCGACATTACGTTCAAGGAAGGACAAAAGATAAGCTCTCATGTGCTCAAACTCGTTGAGCTCGCGGAGACTCTAAAAGCGCAAGACGTTGATGTACCCGACTCTCTCATTATTGACCGAGTTCTTCACTCGCTCAATAAGGTTAAAGCGTATGCTCAATTCCGGGTGAATTTCAATATGCGAAACCAAGAGACCACGTTGGATGAGTTGCATAAGATGCTCGTCCAAGCCGAAAGGGACATGGGACTTCATGAAAGTTCCACCAAGGATGTTTTAAACATCGAAAAGAAAGGGAAAACGAGCTTCAAGAAGAATGCCTATAAAGGCAAGGGTGATGAGCTCCATTTTGGTCATCATTTCCTTTGCATTTTCTTTGTTTTCGGTCACGATTCGGCCTCGATTTGCGTGTCTTGAGGTGTTTTTACGTCCGTTGCCTCGTATATTCCTATTCTGTCCAATTTTTGTAGGCATTACGGCGGGGGCGAAGAAACGAGACAAATTGACCCGAATTTGGAGCGATTTATGAAGAATTGTGAGAGATTTGTGAGTGATGCCTCCCAGGCCCTCCCAGCCGGTCCCCAACCGGCGGCCGGTCGGCCGGCTGGGAGCTCTGACTTGGCATTTTTGGCGAAAAAAAGAAGAAAAGTTTCAGAACCATGAAAAAGGGCCCCCAGCCGGTCCCCAACCGGCAGCCGGTCAGCCGGCTGGGATGGCTTTTTCATACTTAGCCAAAATTTGAAAGTTGAAGAAAATGCAAATGTTGGGCAGATTCGTGAAAAAGGGTCCCCAGCCGGTGGCCAACCGGCAGCCGGTCCGCCGGCTGAGGGTACCTGTGCATTGAAGGAAAAAGAGAAAAAGTCAGATTGAAGGAACCAGCCTTCCAGCCGGTGCCAGACCGGCAGCCGGCCGGTCGGCTGAGAAGCAAGCTCACTTTGAAGAATTTCGAAGAAAAGTTCAGAAGTCCAAATTTGGACTCTCAGCCGGTCACAGACCGGCAGCCGGTCGACCGGCTGGGAGTCGCTTTTCGTATTTCCGCACTCTATATAAACCCGCACTTGTATACACTTTTATTACGTTAACTTTTACACACTTTTCTAGGGTTTTGCACTGTTCCATTGCTCTATACTTAGACTTAAAAAAACTCTCTTAATACTTTAATCTTCTTTAGATCTTAGTTTAATCTTTCAATATTAGTTTAATCCTTTCTTAGTAATTCTCTTAGCTTTGTTCTTGGGTAATTTTTAGAAGACTCTTATTGGGTTGTAATTTGAGGGTTTGAGAGAATCCTCCAAGTTGTAATCCAAGTTCCTTGCTTTTTCCTTATTATTGGTATAATCTTCTTCATCTCTACTTTATCTTTGCTTTTCCTTTAAGTTTTGTTTGCTTAATTGTTTACTCTTACTTAATCCAACATGTCTAGCAATTCCTCATCATTTGTTTACATACTTATGTTAGCCATGTGTGAGTAGTCTTATTCTAGGGTTAGGGGGTTTGCTTGGGTAGTTAGTAGCCATGAAAAATGCCTAGAGTTAGTCTTGTTTGCTTCTTTGGTTAAGTTTTCGCATCTTGCATGTTATGTGTTTGATGAAATGCCTCAACGACGGTTGGGTGTTAGTCTTCACTTTGTTTGCTTTAGACGAAAGTCTTGGGGTTTCATGAGCATGCTTGTGTGTTAGGTTAGCTTGGTTTGTAGCGAAAGCTAGGACTAGACTCGACCTAAGGGTTTGTCAACTCGAGAGAAGAGACAACCCTAGACCTACCATAGAAGTGATACAAGACCGTTATCTTACGTTTGGCTCCCGACTTACCTAGGTGACCCCCGACACCCTAGTCCTCTTTATCATCAACTTCATCTAGATTTACTTGCTTTAGTAGTTAATTAGTTTTTCCAAACCAAAACCTTTTACTCCGACTCATACTAAAATTAAAGCATAACCATACGACTTCCCCACCGTCTTTTGGGTTCGACCCTAAATTATACTACTTAATTTGGGTTCTTTATAAATGTGTTTGGTGCCGGAACCGACGACAAAATCCGGCCATCAAAATGGCGCCGTTGCCGGGGATGGTGCTTCGTTAGATATAAGTTTTTGTTGAGTTTTAGGCTTAGTTATTTTATTGCTTTTTCATAAAAAGAAAAAAAAAACAAAAAAAATAGAATATTTGAAAAAAGAAAAAAATATGTTGTTTCTTTATTTCTTGCATCTTTAGTTTTAGTTTTAGTCACTTGCATTTAGAGTCTTTTTTGTTAGCATGTCTTCACACATGACTTTACGTGACCATAGTAGACTCGACCCAAAGTTGTGTGACTCTCCAATTGATATTGGAGAGGATGTGGAGCTTGGGCTACATCCGGAGTGGGTTGAGATCTTTGAAAAAGATTCATTCCGTGGGTTACCTAATGAGTGTGTGCTTGACCATGTTAAACGTTTTAATAGAAAGTGTCTTTTGGTAAGAAAGAATGGTGTGTCAATTCATGTTGTGAAACTTATGCTTTTTCCTCTTACTCTTGGGGATGGAGCCGAGAAATGGTTATATTCTCACCCTCCTAGCACATTTTCTACTTGGGATGACCTTGCCCAAGCCTTTCTTGCCAAATATTTTCCACCTTCGAAAACCGCTAAACTAAGAAATGAGATCGTTTCTTTTCATCAAGGCGAGTTTGAGAATTTGAGTGAGGCTTGGGAAAGGTTAAATGAACTTTTGATATCTTGTCCTCATCATGGGATCCCAATTTGGTTAATTATGCAAACTTTCTTTAACAATCTACACCAATCCGTTAAAGAATTGATAAATGCTTCGGCCGGAGGTGCCTTTTATGATTTGGGTGATGATGAGGCAAGATCTTTGCTTGAGAAAGTGGCTATGACCGATGCTAATTATGGGTTTGGGAGAGTGACAAGATTGGTTGAACCACAAGTTGAGGTTGATTCTCCCTCTTATGTTCACAATGTTCAACACAATTATGTTGCTTCTCCCTCCCTAATTAAGAGTGATGTGCATGCATTTTCATTTTCTTGTGATACATGTGGTTATTTGGGACATGATTCTAATGCTTGTTCTTTATATGCATCCCCACCTCCCATGTATAAGAATATGATGAATTATGATGATAATATGCACAATGTTCATTCATACCATACTCCTTTTTACTCAAATGATGTCATGCATGTTTCCTCATCTAATTATATGTCTTGTGGTGATTGTGAGGATGACCTTGACTTTTGTTCTTCTTATGCTTCTCAAGAACCCTTGGATGATTATGGGATGAGTGATGAGTGTGAGATGGAGGTTATGAGGTTTGATTGTGATGATTTGATTGAGTTATGTGGAGAGGAAGTTGTGGAGCCATGTGATGTAAATGAATTGGAGTGCGTATCATTTGAGGTTGATGATGAGTTGTTGGGAAGAGAGTGTGATGAGAGGATGATTCTCGAATTGGAGAAGGATAATGATGGTGAGGTTTGTGAGGAAGAAGAAAGGGTAGAAAGCCCTTTGGAGAATGAAAAGATTGAGAGCTTTTATGAGAAATTTGAGATCATTGATGACCCTCTTCTTGAGAGATTTGAGGTTTGCTTTTGTATTGAGGGTGAGTCACATCTATCATCCACCGATCATGAAGACCTCATTTCTCTTACTCCTTTGCTTGCTTTAGTTTTTGATGATTGTGATTGTGAAGTTCCCCTCAAAGAGGTTGATTTGTTCCATGACGATTACTTGCTTGAAATTTGTGAAAATGGGGACAAAATCAACACTCTTGGAGGGGACATAAATGAATGTTGTGATGAGGTTCATGATGTGAAGGTTCTTGGCCTTCCTCCTACGCCTTTGGAACGAGATGGCAAGATTATGGGTGAGTTTGATGTTTTCGGTATGCTCATCTATGCTTATACATTGCTTGTAACTCATCTTGTTTCTTATAGGTATTATTGGTCTCACTTGTTACCCATGATGGCCTATGACCATTTCGGCGAGGATTGGTCCACTTCATTCGATAAACTAATGCGTTCATTGAATGCCTTTTTACATGATTCACTCACATCTAGCATTTTTGTTCCCATTCTCCCTTCTTACACTTGATTTTTGAGGGCAATGCCCGTCTCAAGTGTGGGGAGGGAATTTTGAAAGAAAAAAAAAATCTTGAAAATCAAAAAAAAAATGTGTTTTGCTTTCTTATCTCCTCCCTACATTTGGTCCATTGAGGACAATGTACATTTTAAGTGTGGGGAGGGGATTCATTTCATTTTTGTTTCATTAAAAAAAAAACCATAAAAATTTGAAAAATTTGAAAAATTCAAAAACATGTTTTTACCTTATTAGCGTAGAATTGTATATACTTTTGTTTGTTTTCTCTCCTTTCGCATAAGCATCGCTTACTTGAGCACCGCATTGGATTGTGAAGACGCCATGGTATGATCGCTCCAACCCCTATTTCACTCTCATTTTCATTCTTTTGTCACAATTGAGGAGGATGGGCTTGTATATGGAGGATGTGGAGTATATTGTGGAGATTGTTGTGTGGTTTGTGTGCTTTTGTGCTGTTAGGAGATGCATTAGTTTTGCTTGGCATGTAGTTTGATAGTCTCATTTGCATTATAACATGTTTATATTAGTTGCATTCATGGCATATAGTTGCATTTAGGAAAAATGTTTTGAAAATGCCTAATTGGGAACTTTGACAAAATTGTTTAGGCCATTGCAAATAATTCTTCTACTTGTGACTTTGTCTTTTAGAATGATTTTGAAACACCCTAGGTTATGCTTTTCTAGTATCTTTCGAACCATAATCCAATACCTAGTCAAGGGTTTGCATGTGAGTCACCTTGTCCAACCCCGAGATGCGAAATGGTTTGATTAGCTTGTCTTGGTGACCTTGGTAGACTTGGCGGTTTGGCAACCCAAAAATAATTTTCATGAATAAATTGGAATGCTTTTTTCAATGATTTTAAGAAGTGGAAATGTTTTGAATGAAAAAGAAAACTCGAAAAAAAAAGTTGTTGAAAAAGAATAAAACATGTTGTTTTGATGGAGGCGTACCACTTCGATGTGCTTTGGAGGGTAGCCATTGAATTGGCTTCCCACTTGGTTGTGAATTCGACCGCCCAAAGACAGAGTGATTGTCACCCCGATAAGCTATTGTCTAGAGGTTAACCGGTTGCCTAGTAAGCGATTGGCGAAAGCAAAGGACATTAGCACGCGTGGGACAAACCCCATCCTAACTCATGGCATGAAAAAGAAATGAAAAAAAATTGAATGAGGTCAAATTTTGATTATCATCCACCATTTTGTATTGACTTGAGCATTTCATTCCAAAAAAAAATTTAATTTTGCCTTGCCGTTTTGTCGATCTCGGGACGACCCATGACCTTTACTTTGTGAAGAATCTAGACTTGTTGCATCTTTTGCCTTTAGCATTGCGGGGATTATCATTCCATTCCATCCGATCGCCCTTGACAAAAGTATTTGGATAACGGTTATGAAAGTAGCCTAGTTTAGCATGATTTGGCGGTGTTTTGTTGTCATCCTTCTTGCCTTAGTGACTTGTAAAATTAATATTTGTGAAGGAGTTTACGACTTTGAATTTGTTCTCTTTTAGTTGTTTTCCACCGCTTGAATGAGGCAAGCGGTTTTCTTTCTTTTCTCGATGCATGTTGCTTGCTTATATGTGTTTTGTTTTGATTTGTTTGCATCAAAAGTTTTGTAGCAAGACCTTACTTGCCTTGCAATAGGGCATTCTCCCTCATGAATGTCAAATTGTGAGTTGAAAGGGCTACGGGTGTAGCTAAACCCGATTCGGCTTCTAGTTAGCTTAGTTAGTTTTTTCTTTGTTTTTAATAAGGGTTATATAGTTACTTGATCTCTTACTCGAGGACGAGTAAGGTTTAAGTGTGGGGAATTCTGATGAGCTCCATTTTGGTCATCATTTCCTTTGCATTTTCTTTGTTTTCGGTCACGATTCGGCCTCGATTTGCGTGTCTTGAGGTGTTTTTACGTCCGTTGCCTCGTATATTCCTATTCTGTCCAATTTTTGTAGGCATTACGGCGGGGGCGAAGAAACGAGACAAATTGACCCGAATTTGGAGCGATTTATGAAGAATTGTGAGAGATTTGTGAGTGATGCCTCCCAGGCCCTCCCAGCCGGTCCCCAACCGGCGGCCGGTCGGCCGGCTGGGAGCTCTGACTTGGCATTTTTGGCGAAAAAAAGAAGAAAAGTTTCAGAACCATGAAAAAGGGCCCCCAGCCGGTCCCCAACCGGCAGCCGGTCAGCCGGCTGGGATGGCTTTTTCATACTTAGCCAAAATTTGAAAGTTGAAGAAAATGCAAATGTTGGGCAGATTCGTGAAAAAGGGTCCCCAGCCGGTGGCCAACCGGCAGCCGGTCCGCCGGCTGAGGGTACCTGTGCATTGAAGGAAAAAGAGAAAAAGTCAGATTGAAGGAACCAGCCTTCCAGCCGGTGCCAGACCGGCAGCCGGCCGGTCGGCTGAGAAGCAAGCTCACTTTGAAGAATTTCGAAGAAAAGTTCAGAAGTCCAAATTTGGACTCTCAGCCGGTCACAGACCGGCAGCCGGTCGACCGGCTGGGAGTCGCTTTTCGTATTTCCGCACTCTATATAAACCCGCACTTGTATACACTTTTATTACGTTAACTTTTACACACTTTTCTAGGGTTTTGCACTGTTCCATTGCTCTATACTTAGACTTAAAAAAACTCTCTTAATACTTTAATCTTCTTTAGATCTTAGTTTAATCTTTCAATATTAGTTTAATCCTTTCTTAGTAATTCTCTTAGCTTTGTTCTTGGGTAATTTTTAGAAGACTCTTATTGGGTTGTAATTTGAGGGTTTGAGAGAATCCTCCAAGTTGTAATCCAAGTTCCTTGCTTTTTCCTTATTATTGGTATAATCTTCTTCATCTCTACTTTATCTTTGCTTTTCCTTTAAGTTTTGTTTGCTTAATTGTTTACTCTTACTTAATCCAACATGTCTAGCAATTCCTCATCATTTGTTTACATACTTATGTTAGCCATGTGTGAGTAGTCTTATTCTAGGGTTAGGGGGTTTGCTTGGGTAGTTAGTAGCCATGAAAAATGCCTAGAGTTAGTCTTGTTTGCTTCTTTGGTTAAGTTTTCGCATCTTGCATGTTATGTGTTTGATGAAATGCCTCAACGACGGTTGGGTGTTAGTCTTCACTTTGTTTGCTTTAGACGAAAGTCTTGGGGTTTCATGAGCATGCTTGTGTGTTAGGTTAGCTTGGTTTGTAGCGAAAGCTAGGACTAGACTCGACCTAAGGGTTTGTCAACTCGAGAGAAGAGACAACCCTAGACCTACCATAGAAGTGATACAAGACCGTTATCTTACGTTTGGCTCCCGACTTACCTAGGTGACCCCCGACACCCTAGTCCTCTTTATCATCAACTTCATCTAGATTTACTTGCTTTAGTAGTTAATTAGTTTTTCCAAACCAAAACCTTTTACTCCGACTCATACTAAAATTAAAGCATAACCATACGACTTCCCCACCGTCTTTTGGGTTCGACCCTAAATTATACTACTTAATTTGGGTTCTTTATAAATGTGTTTGGTGCCGGAACCGACGACAAAATCCGGCCATCAAAGGGCAAGAAAACGTTCAAGCCCAAAGCGACCAAAGAAAAGACCTTTTCGAAAGGCGCTTCCACCTCGTCTTCAAAATCGGAAGACAAGTGCCATTATTGCACGAGGATCGGTCATTGAAAGCGTAATTGCCCCAAATACTTAAGCGATCTCAAAAATGGGAAGGCAACCGCCGTAGGTAATAATTCTCGTTTACAATTCATGTCATTTATCAACTTATGTATAGTGATACACATGTGTTGATATTTACCCTTTTTAAATGTTTTAAAGGGCCACCTCCTAATAATGATAAGGGCAAGGAGAAGGAAGCATGAAGTTCCTTACTTGGATGGCTACGGTAGCATCCAATTGATCGAAGACTTGAAGAGCGAGGCTCTAATTTTCATATCGTCTTCTTTCATATTTTGCATTTTATTTTGGAACAATTTACTTTCTTGTAAAACAAGGATTAAAATCCTAAAACAATGGTTGTAATTTTGGATATTTGGTGACTTGGTTTTCAACCCGAGTCACTACTTTTGTTCTTAATCAAATGTCTTGATTTCTCAAATAAAATTGCATACCTTGTTAAAACATGAATAATAGTGATTGTATCACGCAATTAACATTGATACGATCAAAATAATATAATCAAAAGTGTTGATTAAAAACGGAGAACTACACCCCATGAGATACTTTCAATCATTTTGAGAAAATGATAATTCATTATACGATGATCATTTTGAGTGAAAATGAGAATGAATTAATCATACCATAAACTTATATACATTGGTACGATCGAAATAAGCTATCCTTGTACAAATAAGGGTTATTTTAAAGGATAGAGTGGGATAAAATATTCGACCTACAAACCAATGATATAACTATAGGATCTTAGAAAAGATTCCTAAAAGGGTTCTTAAGAAGAAACCCCGTATGAATTCGGAAGGAAGATCGGCTTCATGAGATAATGATTTTTCAGAGATTATAAGATAATAGAGGAGAAATCATCTATCTATTCGAAGGCAAGACCGATTCCTTGAAATAATGATTTTTCTATGATTATAAGATAATAAAGGAGAAATCATCTTAGTCCCCTCGACAGTAGTTTATGTTGTGTCAGAAGGTATGATCTGAAAAGATGGATCACTATAGAGATAGTGATAATGATTCAAGTAATAGTTTAACATGCGAGAAATGAAAGGTTCTTTTAAGAAATCGAGAGATATTGTTTTCAGTGGGAGCGATATTCATTAAAGAATTGAGACCTACCATTTAGTGAGAATGGGCGATTCTTTAAGAGTAAAGAATAAGAGGTACTCAATTTAGATGAACAGAATGCTTAATATCATAAGATGATGGAGCTTTAAAGGGAAGGTTTATTATATGGATAATAAAAGGTCGCCCATTAGAAATTAGAATGCTTGGATACGTTATTCATAATGATGAATAAAACCATTATCAAATAGCCAAGATGAGTGAAAATTATTAGAATGAATCACATATAGACTACAATGTAGATTTCAGTACATAAGTGACTAAAGAGAGTGATTCATTAATCCCTCCAGTATACCGATACGTCACAAGTTATAAAATAACAGTGGGAGCTTTCCTCCGGAAAGGAAACTCAAAATCTAGAAAGAGTTCTAGATATGTACTCAAATAGAATCATATTATACGGGATAATATGAGAATGAAGGAGACCAAAATTTGTAAGTTTTGCAATCATGATTAAAGGTTATTCGCAAAACACTAATACAAATAGATGATTGTGCATCAAATGCAATGTAATAGTATTGACTATTGTTGCATGACAACATCATTTGAGTTATAATTAACTCAAAGTAAAAGATACTTTGTCAGAATCCAAATGGGTTGTAAGAGACAATATTGAACCCCATAAGTGAACTGGATTGACTTAGTATGGCCCCTAGCCGCTTACATGAGGTGACATCTCAAAGTGACTAGAGTGTGAGGCGATTGATGGCAAGTTCAATTGCCATAGAGTCATATGTGATGACTAGTCGATCACATAGGCAGACTGTAAGAGACACTCTGTCGGGCAATGTGACCGCTTATAGAGTTCTGGAAATTTTATAGCCGGGTCGTGGCGAGAGCTGCTATAGTATTCTTGTGAGTCAATTCTTAGACTAAAGATTACTCTCCCAAGATGGTACAGTTTAGGCATAACCTTGATCCATTCTCTACGACTTTTCGTAACTGGAGTCAAATGGGATTGCTTCAGGCTGTGACTGACTGTGACTAGTCAAAGGAAGTAGTGCGATAAAAATTGTCCACCCCTTGTCAGGGTTGTTCAAATCTCAAGGCCACTCGAGGAGAAGTTAACTGGAAATGCGTGGCCACGCTCGGAAGGTATCTATGGTAGATAATTCCGGTCAAACAGTTATTCTCCAGATCGAGGAAACCACTCATGATATGATCGAATGCAAGTACGACCTGAGAGAGACATCTTGCATTGAGTGGGAGATTGTAATAGGACAAGAGAATTGGTGACGCACACTTGTCGAGGACAAGTGGGAGATTGTTGGGAAATGTGTCCTCAACAATAGTGCGATCACGTAATTAAATCTCATGACGAGAATGCGCAAGGGATGATACGATTTATATTAGTCAACTGACCAACATCAATCGGTAATGATTGGCTAGCTAGAGTTTGACATTACTGTCGTATGACGGTGGTGGTCAGTTGATCCCTTTAGGTCACACCTTTAGGACAATTCCCTTAATTGATAAAATGATCAAATGTATATTGATACGATTTGATCATATTCCTTAAACTCGTATACCGAGAAATCAGAGGTTAAATCTTATTGTAAGATTTATGTTTAAAATTGAAACGTGTCAATTGTTAAACATTAAACGATATTTTATAATATCGTAATTAAAATGAGTCGGGTTATAATTAATACAAAGGCTGTAAATCGTGTTGACGATAATTATAAATAATCATTTTACAATTGTAATTTCGAATTACTTGTCAATTGATAAATATAATATTTATATGATAAATATTTATATGTTTTAAGATAAGATAATTATATTGTATTGCCTTGTGACATATTAGATGTCACATTTTATACAAATTATACAATTGACAAAATTGTAAAATTAAGTCCATTTTATGGACTAAGTGGCCGGTTATGGTGAAGGTGGGTGTGAGGTGTTTTAATTGTTAACTACACCCTTAATCATTATGTTTAATGTGTTGCCTAGAGAACACACACTACTTAGCCAACCTATATGCCTTGAGAAGAGAACATGTTCCCCATTGAGGCTCCCTAAGGCCGGCTCCCCTTTCCCCATGAGCATGCTTAAGATAATTTGATTATCTTAATTAAAAGCATGCTAAATATATATGTGATATATATGATACTCATTTTAGTTCTTCTTCTTCTTCTTCTTCTTCTCTCTTTGCCGAAAAATTCACTAAGTAAGAAGAAATTGCACAACCTCAATTCAATATTATAAGATAATATAAATATACTATTTGTAGTATTGAAATAATATTCTAATTAGAGAGATTAGAATAGTTTAAGGAAAAATCGAATTCTAGTCTAGCATATACAAGATTTCGGTTCATTGAGGGATTGTCTTGGTGCATCTTGGAGGAGGTGTTCTTGTTGAACATTGGAGGATCATCCTTGCTATAATTTTGGACCGTGTGTAAGGGTTCAAGATCTCCTTATTTCCGCATTTTAGCATGCATAAGATCATTATAATATGTTAATTAAAATGTTAATTAAAGGATTATGTTAGTATGACTAAATATTTAGTTTATGAGCAACTAATAAACCAAACAATACTCCCACCCCCTGACAACACAGCAACACCAAACCCAGACTCCCCTCAAAACACCTCTCCCCCAAACACTCCTACCGCATCTAACTCACCCAACCACTCCACCGATGACACGCCATCGTCACCCTATCCCCAAATCACTCTCCTGAACCTTCCCCTGACTCGATGTTCACCGAAGACAGCCCCTCATGTGACGCATCCTCTTCCCCACCAGTTTAGACCACGGTTTCCCATCGAGCTACAACCCGACTTATGAACAACATTCGTGTCCCCAACCCCAAATATGCTAACACAGCATCCTTATCTCACTCCTCCCTTCCTCCCATCACACTAAAAGCAGCCATTCTTGATCCAAAATAGAAATCCGCCATGGATGACGAATACACGGCCTTAATGAAAAATCAAACTTGGACCCTTATTCTCCCTGACCCATCATACAACGTAATTGGATGTAAATGGGTATTCAAAATTAAATATAATCCTGACAACTCCATCAATAAATACAAAGCTCGCCTCATGGCAAAAGGTTTTCATCAATGGCCTGGAATTGATTTTTCCGAAACATTCAGCCCCGTTGTGAAACCAGTGACGGTGCGCCTCATTCTCTCCTTAGCACTTACTCGTGGTTGGTCCCTCAAACAACTTGACATTAATAATGCGTTTCTACAAGGTACGCTCTCTGAAACTGTTTACATGTCTCAACCTTCGGGTTTAATTGACACTGCGCGACCCAATTACATTTGTAAATTAACAAAAGCTATCTACGGTCTTAAACAAGCTCCTCGAACTTGGTACAATGAGTTAAAGTCATATCTTCTTTCTTATGGTTTTACCTAATCTATTTCTGACCCCTCTTTGTTTCTATACAACAAAGCTTCTTGTATCATTTATCTACTAGTCTACGTCGACGATATCATCGTCATCGGACCATCTTCCACCAATCTTATAAATTTTTTCACAGCCTTCTCATGTCGGTTCTCCTTGAAAGGACTTGGGATTTCCATCATATTTTCTCGGTATTAAAGTCACACCCACCCCCACAGGCTTATCCCTTACCCAAACCAAGTACACCCATGACCTTCTCCTACGAGCCCACATGCTAGACAGTAAGCCCACCACTACCTCTATGACATCCTATCCTCCCCTAACACGTACTGGTGGCCAACCCATATCCGACCCATCCGCCTATCGAACAATTGTTGGAAGTCTCCTATATAAATGTATCCCTCACGCGCCCCGATATAGCTTATAGTGTAAATAGATTAGCCCAATTTCTCCAAAACCCACACGACGATCACTGACTTGCCTTAAAAAGACTCTTTCGTTATCTAAAAGGTTCTCTCCATGTGGGTATTCTCTTGCACCGAGTCAATCCCATGACCCTACACTCTTTTTGTGACGTCGCTAGGCTGGTGACAGAGACGATTGTGTCTCAACAACAGGTTACATCATTTACTTAGGACGAAACTCGATTTCCTGGTCCTCGAAGAAACAACACTCGTTAGCTCTCTCAACTACCGAAGCAGAGTTCCGTGTTGTGGCTGACACCACACTTGAACTACTTTGGATTCGTGCTCTTCTTACTGAATTAAACTATGCAATCCACACACCAACAGTTGGTTTTTGTGAGAACCTTGGAGCTACTCAATACACATCAAATCCGGTTTTTCACTCTCGAATGAAACATGTAACCATTGCTTTTCATTTTGTTCATGAACAGGTAAATAAGGGACTATCACGCGAGCAGCACATTGCTTCTAATGATCAACTAGGTGATGTCCTAACTAAGTCATTGCCTCGCCAACGTTTTCTATCTATTTTTCACAAACTCGGTCTATCCTACAGAAAGTCCGACTTGAAGGAGCATATTGAAGATATTAAATCTAATTAATATTATTCTTAGAATATTATGTCAATATATTGTAATCTTTTTAATCTTGTAAATTAGGTATAGTATTAATTGTTTCCTAATTTAAGTTATTTGTTTCTAATTCAAACCCTATGTACTTGTATTTAAACGTTTCTACTCACAGGAATAGAATTAAGCTTTTAACCAATCTAATTCTATAAAGTCTTTATCAATAGAGTTGAAGGAAAACAAAACACATCAAACAGGCCATACAGTGTACCTACTAAATATAGCTGAAAACTAGGTAGCAACAAATCAAAATAAATACAGCGAATGTTCCCTTTAAAGTACATATATCTAAATCGACTTTCAAAATATATACAAATACAATCGTAACTTGAATTATATTATTACCCATCACAAAGAATAAATAGACAAACAAATAATT
Organism: Silene conica; assembly: GCA_029255685.2. Taxonomy (NCBI): domain Eukaryota; kingdom Viridiplantae; phylum Streptophyta; class Magnoliopsida; order Caryophyllales; family Caryophyllaceae; genus Silene; species Silene conica. Next base: position 16,715,530 of record CM055313.2, on the reverse strand, counting down.
TGAACGGAGGCAATAATAAAAAACAAACCTTATCGTTGATGATGTCGCTCTGATGAAGAGTTGCGTCGCTCGACATATCGTCGGCCTGAGAAACATAATTGAAATGATGAGAATCGACGACGACATCGGCAGCCTTAATAGAGGGAAGAGTATCCGGCAGAGGAATGGTCTTGCCGAAGAGCTTGATGGCAGGGTCTTTTGCTTCACCCATTTTTGTTTTAAAATTATTGTTTTTAATTAAAATTACTTAATTAACTATATTGAATAATAATACAATGGATATTGTTATTATTGAAATCCCGTGATTTGCGAAATAAAGAAAGAGAAAATAAAGGAAAAGAAAAAGAAAAGAGAGGAGATAAAATGGGGATTGATAATAATAATAAAAAAAAAGTGTGAAGGATGAGTAAAAGAGTGTTGAAATATAGGAAAAATAAGAGCTAGATTTTCGGTTGACCTCCGAAAGATCTGACATACCTCTTTAGTTGTAGTGTGAGTTTCTGGAGTTTGTGTCTATATATTGACATGGAGGGACAGAGTTGGCAGAGATAGATAGGGAGCCAAAGTTTCGAGCCTGCCTTTCGTCTCCTTACTCTCTACTCTCTACTCACTACTCTCTACTCCCAGTAGAGAGTAGATTAGTGTTACATATGTTAGTCATAAATTTCGTGTCTTGTTGTAGGTAATGTTTGTTAGTTAAAAAAAGAAAATAAATGTTCGTTTAATTGATCAACTCTAATCGTCTCATTAAAAAGCTTACTGTTAGGGTGTAAATTCATGTCCCACATCGGTAGTGTAAAGATGAAATATCACCTTTATAAATGTCCTGAAAATGTAATAGTACAAGTCCTTTTGGGAAGGAGTCCAAGGGTAAATCCGTGAGGGGTTGACTCAAAGCGGACAATATCGTACTATTCTGGACAGTGGACACCGGCGCAACGCCGCAACAGAGACTCAACACGAGGTATTCACGCTTCCGCACAACAAGTGGTATCAGAGCCCAAGGTTCGACTTGGGCTAGACACGAGGATGCATCAGCGGGCCCAAGACTTGAAGTTGTACGCTGTAAGGCATGCAACTCCTAGCTCACGCTTCCGCACAACAAGTGGTATCAGTCGACTTGGGCTAGACACGAGGATGCATCAGCGGGCCCAAGACTTGAAGTTGTATGTTGTAAGGCATGCAACTCCTACCTCGGGGTGAGTCCTTGAGCAAGCCCCGTCCAAGCCTAAATGGACGAAAAGCGTCATAGGTCTTGTGGAACAAAGACCATTTGTGTACTAGAACTATTGATCGGGTGGACCCTTATCAGATACCATTTGTGTACTAGAACTGTTGATCAGGTGGACCCTTATCAGATTGGGTGCCACAAATCTGGTGGGTCATTTCCAGGTTGGATGCTAGAGACCATATGTGTTCTAGAACTTCTGAAGCGACGGTCGCGGTCCAGGGTATATTGGATGCAGAGGAGGTTCTTATGCCTGTGTAGCAAATCCCCAAGAAGGGCACATGGACATGCTGGTATAGGAGCATGTGGGGTACTCACTTGACCAGGCGGTGACATGTGGTGCAAGACATGACTCATGATAGCATGATGTGTCGGCTAAGGGGAGGTTATCAAGACTTGGTGATGTTTCGGGTGTCTAGAAGTTGGGGTTGTAGAGCGTGGGAGTTCTCCATGGAGGTCAAGGTTCGAGTTATGATGATGGTCCTTGGTTTGAGGGGAGGATTGTTGGGATACAAATCCATGTCCCACATCGGTAGTGTAAAGGTGAAATATCACCTTCATAACTGTCATGAAAATATAATAGTACGAGACTTTTTGAGAAGGAGCCCAAGAGTAAAACCGTGAGGGCTTGGCCCAAAGCGGACAATATCGTACTATTATGGACAGTGGGCACCGACGCAGCAGAGGCCAAACACGAGATATTCACGCTTCCACACAACACCTACTTCGTTTGTCAGTCTCATTCTTAGTTTAATTTTTTTTCCAAATAATGTAATAATAAAATCCGACTCGGAGAGTTGGGTTAGTAGGAGTCAGGTTAGTAGTGTGTAAGCTACATTATCTTTACTATTGCACAAAAAAAAAGATCACAAATTCTCATTTGTGACGGCCGATATTCGTCACAAGTTTGTGACGGGTCAAATAAAACTCACCTAGCAGGATAAAGACAAATCATTTGTAATTCCCCATACACCCTACTTTTTGGCTTAAATAAACTATATTAGACACACTAGACTGGATATTACCTTTCTAGTTAGTGGTGTTTCACAATACATGTATAATCCAACAATGCAACATCTTCGTGCATCAAAGAGGATACTCAAGTATATTGTTGGATGGCCTGGATCAGTGACGTACGAGATTTGGTATATGAGAGTGGCAAACTTTCGGCTGATTGGGTTCACTGATAGTGACTATGTTTGGATTATCGTAAAAGCACCTTAGGTAATGTATTCAGCTTTGGTTCGGGAGTTGTAACGTGGCTTTCAAAGAAGGAAGAGATAGTAGAATTTTCTTCCTCTGAAATAGAGTATGCAACATCAACTTTAGCAGCAAGACAAGTATGATGGCTCCAAAAATTACTTGGTAATTTTTTTATCAAGCGTGAGAAAGCTACCGTGATTTACTGTGATAATCAGTCAGCAATCATAATGGTTAAAAATCTAGCGTTTCATGGTCGGACTAAGCACATAGATGTGCAACATCACTTTATTCGCAAGCTAGTAGTTAATGGTAAAGTCATTCTGAATTTTTGTGCCACAAACGACCAATTTGCTGATGTCTTTACAAAGTCGTATTCGTTAGCTAAGCATCAGTTCTTTATGTCTATGTTAGAAGTCCGTGAGTTTGAATTAAGAGGAAGTGTTAAGTAACTGATTCAATAGAACTTTTCTATATTTATTTTGATATTTTTTTAGAGTTATTTCATGACAATAATCCATGCGATACCCTTCTTCTAAGACTCTCATTACAAATTCTGATCTAAGACTATAAAAACAGTTAACTTTTTCTTGGTTTAAGTTAACTGTAAGGCAAGTCCAGTGAGATACAAATTAATACTTCAATATAGAGCCGAAAACAGTTGTTAATTATAAACACACATTTGGATCTCAACCTTGAAGGCAGCTAACAACTGGAGGTATCACACTCAGACGACTTAGTATATAAAAATAATAAAGTTTTTCATTGGATCTGAGACTACTGAGAAGTTTTCGGAAAAGTGATAAAACATGCACCTTCCTTCCTAGCTAGGGACATTAACTTCTTATAAATTCAGATTTCTTCCAAAGCTGCAAGGAACACAGGCCGGCCATTTCTCAATAATAGATTCGTAAGTAACAAATAATGGGTCGATCTTATTCCGTTCTTGTTTTTCTCCTGTCTACACTTTTGTTCCTTTCTATTGTATCAGGTAAGCCCTTAGATATAAGCTTGAATATGACTAGTAACACGAGTTTATATTTTTCAATATTAACTTTTTCACAAACTATTACTATTAAAGACGGGTATATTTGTCCGAAAGTGACTAAATCCTTTTTCTTTCGTACCTAGCTAAATACTCAGATAGGTGGCATTGTAATTTGACACTACTGTTTTGATTTTATTATACTCTAGGTTTTGCAAGGAAATTATTGGAAAATTCAAGTGATTCACTGCCAGATTCATTGATGCAACAACAGGTAAGTGTTAGACTAATAATATAGAAAAAACAGAATTGCAGTAAGGCGTTGCTATTTACTTTCCGTAAGGAATTTATGCCCCCACTATTACGGGCATATCCTTCGGGATACAATACTGCTATCAATATAAAGCCTATAAATTTTATTATCAGTAATATTGATTTGTGATTGCTCTTGTTGAATTGGGGGCAATGGATGTTTCTATTTATAATATATCAAGAGGTGTGATAACATTCTGTTTCACAAACAGATTCCTTGAACGACAGTTTCCGCAAAACGAAATTACTATTAACTGCCTTAACGCCTCTAAGTGCCCAAGTGCCTTGTCTTTGATAATCAAATGATTAGGCCCAATTCATCTATGTGGGATAAATCCACGATTCACAAACTCAATGTTCCAACAATCCCCCACTAGTTTGTGTAGATTGTGGTTTCAATTTCCAGCTCATGCGTTATAAAAGTATCTCTCGATTTGAACTTTTACTTAGCGAATATATCAAAAATTCCAACTAAGTTTTAGGTGTCCGAATATTGAACCAAAACTTGTATAAATCAGAACGAAGACATACCGCACATGAAGCTGATCATAAATAGGCTTTATTAAAAGAGTCAGCGCTATATATGGCCTTGCGCTACCATATCCATTCATAAACATTTACAACAATTACCCGTCTAATTTGTTGCTGAAGCGGCACCACTTCTATGTTCATATAGGTGAAGTTATTTTCGATCATGTTACTTTGATCATAACTCCATTAAGAGTATAACTCATCCTATCCTCGTAACATTTTTTTTAAGGCTAATATAAACATTACACACAGAAATGATAACAACTTGTTATTACCCTTTGAACTTGAACTAATAATTATTGGTTCATAGTTGGGTTCCCATTGTTACTTTCTTTAACGGGTTTAAGCCCCATCTCACTAGCTGTTGAACTCACTAAATCTCTTGGTAATGGTTTAGTAAGTGGATCTGCTAGATTACTCTTAGATTTTACGTATACAATTGTGATCACTCCACTTTTAATTAATTCTCGTATGTAGGCATGCCTTAGACCAATATGTCTCGATTTACCATTGTATACGTTGTTGTAAGCTTTACACATCGTAGATTGACTATCGCAGTATAAGGAAATAGCTGGCATCGGTTGTGGCCACAACTCTATATCAAGTAATAAATTTCTTAGCCATTCTGCTTCCTTGCCTGCAGCTGTCAAAGCTATGAATTCAGCTTCCATGGTTGAATGAGCAATAATCGTTTGTTTCTTTGATGCCCAACTTATGGCACCTCCACCAAGAACGAAGATCCAACCAGTTGTTGACTTATTGTCATTTGTACTAGTAATCCAACTAGCATCACAATATCCATCTAGAGCTGAAGGATATTTACTATAAACTAATCCATATTCTATTGTACTCTTTAAGTAACCGAGCATTCTTGTAATTGCTTTCCAATGCTCTTTACCAGGTCTGCTCGTGTATCTAGATAATTTGCCAACTGCAAAAGCAATGTCAGGTCTAGTACAATGTATAGCATACATCAAGCTGCCTATTGCACTAGCATATTCTAATTGAGCAACAATTCTATCACAGTGATCCGGTAATTTGACACTTGAATCAAAAGGAGAGTTAGCTTCTTTAATATTAAGATGCTGAAACTTCTCCAGTAATTTTTTAACATAATGGGATTGATTTAAGATATATCCTGATTTATGCTTTATTATCTTGATTCCCAAAATAGTATCAACCTCATTCAAATCTTTCATTTGAAATACGGAAGTAAGGTACTTCTTGGTTTCTTGTATACCAACCATGTTAGTACTAAATATTAGTAAATCATCAACATAAAGGCTGATAATTACCATATACTCCCTGGTTTGTTTTGAGTAAATACACTTATCGGCATTATTATGTTTAAAGCCATTATTTAAGATGGCTTTATCAAACTTTTCGTGCCATTGCTTGGGTGCTTGCTTTAGGCCATAAAGTGACTTTACTAGCTTGCACACTTTATGTTGATTTCCTTCCAACACAAATCCTTCCGGTTGTTCCATATAAATTTCCTCATTTAACTCTCCATTTAGGAAGGCTGTCTTAACATCCATTTGATGGATATACAAGTTGTATATGGAAGCAAGAGATATAAGAGTTCTTATTGAAGATAGTCTAGCAACGGCAGCATAAGTATCGAAGTAATCAAGACCCTCTTTTTGTGTAAAACCTTTGGCAACTAACCTTGCTTTAAAGGTTTGTATACTACCATCAGTATTGTATTTCTTCCTAAAAACCCATTTGTTCTTAATAGCTTTTGAACCATAAGGTAGATCAGATAAAATCCAAGTACCATTAGCTACTAATGATTCATACTCATCATTGATAGCCTCTTTCCAGAATGGCGCATCTCTTGAAGTCATGGCTTCTTGATAGGTTTTAGGATCATCCTCAATATTTAAAACAATTGCAACTGTGTTAAGGACTTTGTCCCTATTTCCTTCAACTAGGTATGCAATAGATGTCATTTGAATAAAGTCTTTCCCAAACGTTTTAGGCCTCTTGGGTCGTTGACTTTTCCTTTGTTCAACTTGTTGTGGTACAAGTTTTCTTTTGTTAGTGCAGTTCTTTTCTGCATCAACATTACTTTGACCATCATTAGGTGGTTCACTAGTTTGTCCACCATTCTAATTATATTGGACTTGATTCTCATTAAGAATTGGGTCCTTAATGAATTTATTTTCAAAGAAATCGACATGAATCGAATCTATAATAACATTTGTCTCCAAGTCTAAAACTCTATATGCTTTTGAGTTTTCTGCATAGCCTACAAACACACCCCTTTTTCCTCTTGGTCCAAGTTTTTGAAGATTTCGGTCGATGATTTTGTAGTAGGCTATGCATCCCCAAACTCGAAAATAATTCAAGTTCGGTTTTCGACCGTACCAAAATTCATAAGGAGCTTTATGAGTCTTTTTAGTAGGAATTCGATTTCATACATGACATGCTGTTTTAAGTGCTTTTCCCCATAAAGATGAAGGCAAACTCGAATTCAACAACATGGAATTAACCATATCGATATAAGTTCGATTTTTCCTTTCTGCCACTCCATTCATTTGAGGGCTATAAGGTGCAGTCCTTTGATGAATTAGACCATTGTCTTCACAATATTTATCAAAAGATGTAGGGAAGTACTCGCCTCCTCTATCACTACGAAGAATTTTAATCTTCTTTTCCTTTTGATTTTCAACCAAGGCTTTAAACTCCTTGAATTTTTCGGGTGCTTCATCTTTGGTTCTAAAAAGATACACATATGTGAAACGGGAAAAATCATCGATAAATGTAATGAAGTAACGTTTTCCTCCTCTAGACAATACACCATTAAATTCGTAAATATCACTATGTATTAAGTCTAGAATATCAGAATTTCTTTCAACTTTAGAGAAAGGTTTCTTAGTCATTTTTGCTTGGACACAAATTTCACATTTTTTCGGAAAAATACCACAACAAGCAATGTATCCATGTTTAGACATATATTTTAACATACGAAAATTAATGTGTGCTAGTCTAGAATGCCAAATAGAAGGAGAGTACTCAACCGCATAAGCAATCACATTGTTTATTTCATTAATACTTAGTTTGAACATACCGTCACAAGACTCACAACTATAGCCTTTTCCTATGTACATATCATTCTTAGTAATAATAACTTTATCAGACTCTAACACTATTAAAGCCTTTCCTACACAATAAGTTGGCTGATACAAGATTTTTTCGTAGTTCCGGAACATGAAATACATTAATCAAGGTCAACTTCTTTCCTGATGTGAAATTCATCTCTACTGTGCCTTTGCCATGTACTTTAGCCGTCACATGATTTCCCATTAGGACTTCTTCCATTTCCTTCATTGGTTCATATATTTTGAACATGGCCTTATTATTACACACATGAATTGTGGCTCCGGAACCAAGCCACCAATCTGCTGAGGCGGTAACAGCAGCCATATGTAGTTCGGTTATCATACCGATCTGCATTTCCGACATCATTGCAATCAATTCATGGGTCGTTGACTCGACCATATTTGTCGTATTGTTAGTGCTGGAAGGCCTGGAACCAAAGTTTCTGCCATTTTTTCTAAACTTGCAATCTTTGAACAAGTGATTTGTTTTCCCACAATGAAAACATGCCTTTTCCGTCTCATATGGCTTCCTTTTGAACATGTTTTTCTTCGTTTTAATTTTCAGTTCTTTGGCCCAAATTTCTTAGACCCTTCTGCCACATAATTAACTTTGGAACTCAAATATATTGAATCCCGCACACGATTTTCCGCCTCAATTTGCAGATGGATTTGGAATTGTTCAATGGTCGAAGACTCATTGGAATGCAGGTATTTCTTTCTGAAATCATTCCAGGAAGGAGGAAGTTTTGCTAGGATTGCTCCAATTTGTAATGCATCAGGAACCTTGATTTCAAGTTCATTAAGTCGAGAGACCAGAATTTGGAGTTCATGGATTTGGTCCATTATGGTTGTTTTGTCATCTGTCATAAAAAACTCAAAGTATTTCATAGCAAGAAATTTATCCGTACCTCTCTTTTCATTTTTGTATTTGGTTTCCAGAGCGTTCCATATTTCTTTTGGCGATGATAAGTTGCGATATAAGTCGTATAAACGATCGGTGAGGGAGTTCAGAATGTACCGCGACAAACCAATTCATCCTCTTTTCGTTTGATACGCTCTTTCTTGACTGCTTCGGTATCATCCGGTTTGGGATCAGGAATGACAGGAAGATCCAAATCCAGAACATAAAATATCTTTAGTGCAGTAAGGAGAAACACCATCCTATCCTTCCAACGGGTATAATTTGTTCCATCAAAGCGAGCCAATTTAGAATCCGCAACAATCTGTCCGCTCTGAATTTGTGCTTTCACAGTGGCTGACAATTCGGTTTCCATAGTAGTATAAATTCCTTACGTTTGTTAGACTAATAATATAGAAAAAACAGAATTGCAGTAAGGCGTTGCTATTTACTTTCCGTAAGGAATTTATGCCCCCACTATTACGGGCATATCCTTCGGGATACAATACTGCTATCAATATAAAGCCTATAAATTTTATTATCAGTAATATTGCTTTGTGATTGCTCTTGTTGAATTGGGGGCAATGGATGTTTCTATTTATAATATATCAAGAGGTGTGATAACATTCTGTTTCACAAACAGATTCCTTGAACGGCAATTTCCGCAAAACGAAATTACTGTTAACTGCCTTAACGCCTCTAAGTGCCCAAGTGCCTTGTCTTTGATAATCAAATGATTAGGCCCAATTCATCTATGTGGGATAAATCCACAATTCACAAACTCAATGTTCCAACAGTAAGTACATAATTAAATTAAGCATTCATTTTGATTTGTTCGTTTACTCTTCGACCGATAACTATGACATTATAAAATTCAAAATTATCGTTGGACTGCTTTGGATTCTTGGTCGAGACGCCAAATGTGTACATAAGTGCAAGATTATTAGTTTTAAACATCTGTATAAATACGCGATGTACATTTAAAAGTATTGATATTTAATTTGAAATATTTTTCTCGATTAATTCGTATATAGTTTAACATCGTATTTGGAACAAATAATTGAATAATATAATGTAGGATAATAAAAACATTGTTTGAACATAAACTTGAGTATGTATTCTCTATTTGAGATATTCTGAGTCGTACTACTAAGTTTTTGAGTTTTATAAGTTATACTCTTAATTTTTTTGATTTTATGTTGTGTCCCTAAATTCTACTTCAATACAATCCATAAAATGACCTTGTTGATGGTCTTTATTAACTTAATTCGTTAGTTTATGATTATTTCACTCATCTAGTCACCAATCATTCGTTAACACATCCGCAAACTTATTAGCTTATCCAATTATTTACTATATTGCTTAATAATCAATTAACATTCCAAAAATGCACAAAACATACAATATCGTTTTATGCTTCTTTAAAGAGGTATTAAAGGTAATTGGTAGTCGCTTAATAGGAAATTTCAAATGGTACACCTTAATTTTGTCGGATTTAGTGTTTTCCAGTATGTCTCCTGAGAGACCGCCTCTCAATAACTTTATTAAGAAATTATTGTACAATTTTTGAAAAAAGTGGTACTAAAGCTAATATAATATGTACAAATCATTATTAAAGATAAAATAAATATATCTATTATGTAAATAAGTACGAAATTACTATGGTACGATCAATGACAAAAAGGTCACAAAATACAAATAAAATGGTACAAAAGAATGTTTTCTCAATAATTTATTGAAAGACCATCTCTCTCAAATTTTAGTGTTTCCCAGTACCTTGCTTTTAAGAATCTGCCTATGCCTATAGTAACTCGAGTTTACATTTTGTGCCTATGGTACCATTTAATCTAACGGTTATTAAATGGACGTTAAGTTTTGATTACATGACAAAATTAATCATTGATTAACATGGGTAAGAAAATTAATTTAATATTGATCCTTTGTTGAAAAGCTAAAAGTTTTCACTTTTTCGGCAATACCCTTGTGATTTAAATTTTTTCTCCACATATTACTAACATGTAAAATATTTTCCATGGTGTACACTAAATTTATAGTTTTGCTGCTACACTCCTAATTTGAGAATTTCAATAGTTTGAAGAGGGGTATTTTGTTGTCACTCTATGTGTCAATTGTCATCTTGGTTGATCTTACTCAACATCAACATGTACATAATCAACGCTATTTTTATGTTAAAATACAAAAGCTTGAACAAAATACTCTCAATTTTTTTCTTCAAGTCATCAATAATTTTATCCTTTAAATTTTTTTTTAACCAAACATAGTCGTGTTGCACATTTCCCGAGTTTCTTCCTACAAAGTTAACATACTCCATTAAGTTAACATTTCCGTTCTGATCCGATTATGGATAGGGTATCAAATCGTCACTATGATCAAAGATCGATAAGGCAATTTATGTTAGCTATTTTATCATTAATCATCGTATGGCTCGTATATTGCTTAGTAAAGATTCGTTGGCCTTGCAACCATGGGCTAATAAGGTTATAACAAGGATCGTCGCAAGACAAGGATGGGCTGGACTATGGTGGACGAACCACCGAAGGGGCGTGTGGGCCACGTCGGGGTACTTGGGCACGGATCCCAAGAACCGAGCGTGCACTCGGGTGCTTCCAAGAAGTTGGACTCCAAATAGGTTTGGGAGTATATTTAATTTTTATGTTGTTTTTATTAAGTTGTTATTTTAAATAGTTTGTTATAGTTAGTTATTAGTTTGTTAGGTAGTTACTAGTTTGTTACAAGTTAGTTATTACCTAGTTAATTAGTTATCCTAGGGTTGTTAGGATTAGTTATTTAATTCTTTTAACAACCTAAGATATAGTTTAATTTTAATAAGGATTATATTTAATCCATTAGTTTTAGTTTAGGACTTCTAATCTCATTAGGGTTTCGAGATAAGGAGGCGTGTGGGTTGCTTGCTTTGGACGTGTGGTTACCCTATATATAGGGCACATTGTTCTTCTTGTTATTAATTCAAGTATTCAATCAATAAAATTTACAAGTTTTCTTTTTAAGGCATTCTTAAAGAAATCTCAAGGACTCATCGAGTGTTGATCCGAACCGTTAGTATTTGTCGCGTTTCAAATATTAGCACGAATTACAAACTATAGGTCTAGGGAGTAATTCACCATTGGGTGTCCTATAGGTCTAGGGCAAACAAATATCCTTCTACCTTGGGGATTCACCTCAAGACCGTCACAACTACAACAACCACCACCACCACCGACGGACCATTCACCACCATCATTCACGACGACCACCACCACCATCAACGTTCATCTCATCATCCATCATTCATTGTTTCAAGATTGTTTCAAGATCGTTCCATATTTTGCCTATTTTATTAATTCTTTCAAGATTGTTCTCAAGATTTCCAAGAAAGCTTCCGCGGACGATTTCTTTGCTCAAGAATTCGTATCATCAGTAGTATCAGAGCTTCGGCTCTTGATTTCTTTATCTACAAGACGATCCATGGAGGGGATTACTATGGAGGGCGTGAAATGCGAAGGAGAAGGAGTTCTGTTACAATTGCCAAGAAACCTAATGCTACGTAACTTACAAATCCAACCCAATCAAATCTCAACCGATCAAAGAACACAAATTTTTCACACCAAGTGTCAAGTTAGGGACAAGTGGTGCAGCGTGATCATAGATGGGGGTAGTTGTGCCAACATAGCATCGGAGGAGATGGTTTCCAAATTAGCCTTGACTACAACCACACACCCAAACCCATATTTGTTGCATTGGTTAGCAGATGGGAGCGTGTTGGAGGTAACCAAGCAGGTACGGTTAGGGATAGCCATGGGGTCTTATCAAGACGAAATAGTGTGTGATGTTTTACCCATGGATTCTTGTCATGTCCTTTTTGGGCGTCCTTGGCAGTTCGATAGGGATGTAGTACATCGAGGGAGAACGAATGAATACGAGTTGAGGGATAAGGATAAAAGAATCAAACTAAAACCTATGACACCTCAAGCCGTATTAGAAATGACTACCAAGAAACAAGAGCGGACTAATCTTGCGGTGGTTACAAGTAAAGGAGAGGAGCGAGCCATGGAGGGAGAACAAAAGGCGTATGCTTTGGGTTCGGAAGGAGGGTTAGAACATCTTTTAGCTTTAGTTCCAAGGGCTACACTTCCTGTTCCGACTATTAATGGAGGAAACCAGACCAAGGAGTTACGTGTAAGGACTAAGACAATAAGTGACGGAGTGAAACATTGGTCCTTAGATCCGGTCCCTTCCAAATTCAAACAAGCCAAACCAGTATTAAGGAAGAAAACATACAAATCTACCTTAGAGTCGTACCTAAATAAATTCCTGTGTGGGGTTAAGGACTTATGGTAGGAGGTATACTTTGGTTGCGAATGAGGGTTGTATACAAAGGTTCGTTGAACACCGGAAGTCTAAACCGTTGGAGTCTAGAGAGTCAGTAAGGGCTGAGGTGTTAGGGGCTGAATCGACCATGAGAGGAGGTAAGGGCGTGATAGTGAGCACGGTGGAACCGGTGGTTAGCATTGGTGTGCGGGAGGTAGAGGTGAGCGCATCTCGTTTCGGGCAAGTGAGTGAGTTGTTGCGAGGTGTAGACTTGGTACATGGCACAGGACGTGAGGAGGGGAGGTCTGTGGTCGAGGAGGGTGCTATCCTATCAATCAAACTAGACCTAGAACCTTATGTGAAGGAGCATGGTCACGAGTCCAAGGAAGAGGGAACCATGGTGGTGTCGCGGGAAGCTGCTAAGAGGCGCGACCACAAGAGGATTTCCTTAACGAATCAATCTTTATTCATTTGTGCAGGAAATATGTCCCGGGATCAAAGGTTCTTGAGCTCTAAACATCAAGAATTGAGGTCAATTCTCTTTAAAGGAGGAGGGGATGATCCGATTATGGATAGGGTATCAAATCGTCACTATGATCAAAGATCGATAAGGCAATTTATGTTAGCTATTTTATCATTAATCATCGTATGGCTAGTATATTGCTTAGTAAAGATTCGTTGGGCCTTGCAACCATGGGCTAATAAGGTTATAACAAGGATCGTCGCAAGACAAAGATGGGCTGGACTTTGGTGGACGAACCACCGAAGGGGCATGTGGGCCACGTCGGGGTACTTGGGCACGGATCCCAAGAACCGAGCGTGCACTCGGGTGCTTCCAAGAAGTTGGACTCCAAATCTAGGTTGCACGAAAACGGACACGGACACGGACACGGACACGACACGGACACGGGACACGGCAACTCAAAATTTTTAGGACACGGGACACGGCAAAAAAAAATCAATATACATATTCAAAAAAAGGGAATTTAAAGCCCATTCCAACCAACATCTAAACTCTGGTCATTTAAAGGTAACAAAGTCATAAAATGACGACCAATACTAATGTCTTATACGTCAAAATCAAATATGTCTTACAAAATAAAAATTTCAAATTACAACCGAAATTAAAATAAACATTCAAGTCTTGCAAAATAACTAAAAAGCATAAATGGTTTAAGATTCTAAATTACAAACACCATCAAGCATCATTACCCGATGCACCATCATCGAACTCGCCATCCTCACCAAAGAGCATCATTTCCATTTCCGGCTCATCAAGAGAAAGGTTAGCCACATCAAGAGCAAGACAGCCAACATCATCGAGATTATCGTGTTCATCTCACCCAACATCCCACATCTTAGTTCTCCCCTTGATATACTCTTCACTATTTCTAGAAAGCAAACGTAAATTATTATGAATTCTTACCAAGTCTTCGGCTCGTTTTGGAGTAAGCTTGTTTCTTGCACAAGAGTGAATAAACTTGTAGATGCTCCAATTTCTTTCACTACAAGAAGACGAAGAAGGTTGGCCTAACAACTTGAATGCCAAACCTTGAAGATTAGGAGCAATGGAACCATAGGTAGCCCACCAATGTTTTGCTTCCATTAGAGACATGTATTCTACACACTCCAAATCTTTAAATATGTCATCATCTCTTCTTGAAAAGATAGCATACTCAGTATTGGCCTTTCTTCTATCATCCGCACATGGGAAAAGTCTCCTAAAACAAGACAATCTTGAAGAAGATACTTTATTATCAACATGTGGAGCAACTTGGTCGGGAATTTCATCAAGCCACTTTTGAGTATAAAACCTTAGAGGAAAAAAAACAAGTATTTAGATTACTAAAATATATAAAAAACAAGAAGACAAGAATGGTAAAAAAAAGTTAGTAATAGTTACCTTGGAACTAAAGAATGTGCCAAGCTATGTAGAAGAGTGCTTGTTTTACTCCAACGACTATTAAGAATGATTTCCACCACCTTGAAAAAAGTGGACTCTTCACTTGGACTCTTATGCTCATGCTTGTATATAGCATCTTTGACCTTGAAAGTCATAACCTCCCACCTCTCATATACCAAATGAAGTGAAGATCTATCGGTGTCACAATCTCTTATCATGTTATAGATAGGACGTGTGAAATCAAGAATATAATCAACTTTGTCCCACCAAATATCATCTAAGATCTTCTCCCTCACAAGTACCGCTTGCCCACGATGATCTTCTCGATAGGTAGTCCATGCCTCACTAACTACCATTGATTGCAAGGAGGTTTTGAGAAGTTTCATTCTCTTAAGCATCACAACAATAGAAGCAAATCTTGTATCCGCAACGGATAACAATTTCAAAGGAGAAAACTTATTGAAAATTGCTAGCCTCATCGAATGGGTCATTATATAGTTCTTTATAACTAAAGCATCTACATGAACCTCCGTTATCCAATGACACTCATTATAAGTTTCTTCATTATTAGAAGTGTTCTTAGTCGCACAAATGTTTTTCAAAGCAAGATTAAGAATGTGGACAACACATGGCGTCCAATATATATGTGAATATCTTCCCTCAAGTAGCTCTCCCGCACCTTTACAATTACTTGCATTATCCGTTAACACTTGCACAACATTTTGATCACCAACCTCATCTATTACCTCGCTTAGCAAAGCGACTATATACTCTTTGTCCTTCACCTCACCCGAACAATCAACCGCTTTCATGAACATAGGACCACTTTCACAAGCAACCATGACATTGATCAAAGGCCTTCTTTGTGAGTCACTCCAACCATCACTTACTACACTAACTCCTTTTTCTTTCCATGAACTCTTAATAGGTTCTAGCAACCTCTCAACATTCTCCTTTTCTTGTTGAAGCAAGGTTGTTCTCAACTTATGATATCCCGGAGGAACATAGCCCGGAATTTGGTTAGAAGCGGCAAAAGAGTAAGACCTCACATAATAAGGATTCCTTGCTAGATTAAAAGGCAACCCTCCCGTGTAAAACATTCTAGCAATTTCGGCATCCAAATGGTTACGGCTTTGTACATTAAACGTCATAGGAATGGTATTGGCGGATTTTCTTTTCTTACCAATTTGGATATGTGGTTCTCTAGAGCTAACATCGGTTGAAGAAGAGAATTCATTAGGAAAGAGAGGAATTTTTGGTTTTGAAGCTTCTCTTTTAGCCTCCGCCGCATCATCCATTTTATTCATTTTAGCAATATCATCAAGTGACACTTTTTCACAAGTACTTACTCCCTTCCCCGGAATTTTCAACAAGTGAGCCCTTACTCTACTATAAGTGCCACCCTTAACAATATTGCAAAAGTGACATTTGAAAGTAGCATTACCTCCACCTTGTGATATTTTCTCCCCTTTATCAACAAATCTCCACAAAGGATTATCCTCAATGTCATCACTTTGAGCACTAACACTACCCCCACTTGAATCCATAGTAATAAAAGTGAATATCGTCTGGTAAATATAAACATTATCCTCAAAGTGACATTCTGAAAATGCATCCAAACAACAATATTCCGTAGCTAAGTTACTACTATTTTACTACCCACTACCCACTGCCAGCATTTTTTTGGGGAAAGAGCTAGACGGCATTAGCAAGCAAAGGAATGTTGCCCTTAAAGCTGTCTCTTAATGATGAACATGAGCAGCCCTGGTAAATTAGTTAATACCCGAACAAAGTTTAAGCAAGGCCTTTTCCTGCAGTCGAAGTAGGCCTTCTACCTTCTAGTGTGCATATATATTTGTATACCCACCACCCGCTGTAACCCCCCTTATTCGTATAAGCAGACTACTACTATAACCAAATGTCTATAATCAAATGTCTATAATCAGATTAATCACAAATACTAATCAAATGTCTATAATCAGATTAATCACAAATACTAACCAAATTTCTATAATCAGATTAATCACAAATACTAATCAAATGCACAATCGGAAGTGATGATGTATATTACTACTCAATAATACACAATCTGATTTTATAATAAGCGAATAGCGATTGAGAAAATGAGAAGAATAACAAGATTGTTACCTGAACTGTGACGGGCTGACGGCGAATGAGACGGCGTCCGGCCGGCGACGGCGAGGGTGACGGCGGTCGGCGGGTGACGACAGTGAGAAGGAGGTGACGACCTGACGGGTTTGCGTGAGACTGAGAAGGGTTTGAGTGAATTAGGGTTGAAAATGAATTCTGAATTTCTGATTTAGGAATTAAGTTATATGAGGCGTGTCCCAGGGACACGGACCGTGTCGGACACGTTTGGTTCAAAAAAAAATCGAAGACACGGTTTTTGAGGTGTCCGACACGTTTGGAGCCGTGTCCTACGCGTGTTCGTGTCCGACACGCGGAGCGAAAATTTTTGGCGTGCCCGTGCTTCATAGCTCCAATAGGTTTTGGAGTATATTTAATTTTTATGTTGTTTGTATTAAGTTGTTATTTTAATTAGTTTGTTATAGTTAGTTATTAGTTTGTTAGGTAGTTACTAGTTTGTTACAAGTTAGTTATTACCTAGTTAATTAGTTATCTTAGGGTTGTTAGGATTAGTTATTTAATTCTTTTAACAACCTAAAATATAGTTTAATTTTAATAAGGATTATATTTAATCCATTAGATTTAGTTTAGGACTTCTAATCTCATTAGGGTTTCGAGATAAGGAGGCGTGTGGGTTGCTTGCTTTGGACGTGTGGTTACCCTATATATAGGGCACATTGTTCTTCTTGTTATTAATTCAAGTATTCAATCAATAAAATTTACAAGTTTTCTTTTTAAGGCATTCTTAAAGAAATCTCAAGGACTCATCGAGTGTTGATCCGAACCGTCAGTATTTGTCGCGTTTCAAATATTAGTACGAATTACAAACTATAGGTCTAGGGAGTAATTCACCATTGGGTGTCCTATAGGTCTAGGGCAAACAAATATCCTTCTACCTTGGGGATTCACCTCAAGACCGTCACAACTACAACAACCATCACCACCACCGACGGACAATTCACCACCATCATTCACGACGACCACCACCACCATCAACGTTCATCTCATCATCCATCATTCACTGTTTCAAGATTGTTTCAAGATCGTTCCATATTTTGCCTATTTTATTAATTCTTTCAAGATTGTTCTCAAGATTTCCAAGAAAACTTCCGCGGATGATTTCTTTGCTTAAAAATTCGGATCACGTTCTACATAAAATCTTCTTAAATCCATAAATTCGTTAGGTTTTTAAGTGGTGAGTTGTAATGGTGATTCAACACAATATTTTTTTTTGTAACTTAGGGATATCTAGGAAATTAATATGATACCACAAATGTTTAAATTTTATTTTTACTTCTTATTTCTTATTAATTTTTAATTATTAGTTTAGCGTTACGTCATTAAAACTTAACGTCTATTTAAGGGTCGTTAGTTCGTTACATTAGGGGTACTATGACCACAAAAATGGAACCTCAAGGGTTTCATAGAGAGATTCTTACAAGTAGGGGTACCATGAAAAATCAAACAAAATTATAGGGTATCATGAAAGATTTTAGTTGTTTAGATTTAGTTTTTGATTTTTATTAGAAAAGAAGATGATATCATGTTAATCAATGTAAAATGATAAGCAGGCAGGGTCGGCCCGGCCCAGAGGGCTGTTTACTAGGTCAGATGACAAGGGCCCGAATTTAGAAGGGCCCATTAAGTTAGAACTAAAAGTTTTAGTCTTTATTAAATAACATTTATTACATGTACATGTCAAAACAAGGGAAGTAGTGTAGTGGTTATGCATGTAACTTTTTAATAGATGGTTTTGTGTTCTATTCCTCTCAACATGTTTTTCACCATTTTTTTTTGTCCTGGAATTCATATAGGCCCATCAATCTAGTTCTTTAACCAATTAATAAAAAAAATAATTTTGGATTTTGTGTGAATTGAGTTCATAGCATAATTTGTGCAAATTATACACTTAATGGACTCATCTAATAAAGCTATAACTAAATTTGAAAGAATTTCAATTTTTGGCAGTTTCTTTACGATATAAGAGTTGAATTATAAGATATCCCATCTTCAATTCTCCAAATCCAAAATCATTTTGTCTTCTAAATTTTTTAGGGTTTCTCAAGAATCAACTTCATCTTTAAAATTGGAAAAAAATAGTGTTCTTTAAAAGTTTTTTAGTTGTTTTGTTGATTGAATTGTAGTATTAGACAATGACATAAAAATTATTTCAACAAATATTTTTAAAGAGTTGGGGCCCTATTTTATAATTTTGACTAGGGCCTCAAAATATTCATGACCGGCCCTGTAAGCAGGAAGCCATTGATGTAGCTTGAACAAAGCTTGATGAACACAACAATGCAGATATTTGTTTAGAGAGTAAGATGTAAATAAACTGGAAAATTATATTGAGTAAAACTGAATAATTATACGGAGGTGTGTTTCTTCTTTATATACAAGAGTCTGTTAAGCTAAACTAAACTCTAACAAACTAATGCCAACTCAGCAATCCGTGTGCCTATATGTGATTGGACTATCAATAACCAACACCTTGTAACCGCTTATTCTCACATCCACCCTTGAAGTTGCCTGGGATTTGTTTGCATAAAATGCATTCCAAACTTGGAACACTCTAATACGCAACAACACACACGTATTGGGCTCGGAGGCCCACTAGAGGCATATCCCAATACGCGTCCACAAATATATAATCAACAACTAAGTATGTGTTTGGCCGTGCTTTTCAACTGTTTTTTCAACCAAAGAAATAGAAGCTGGGTCAAACACTACTTTTTAAAAAACTAAAAACTAATTTTATCCAAAAAAAATTGATAGAAACAAGTTAGGCCAAACACGATAAAACTGATAAAAATAGTTTTTTAAAAATTTTGGCCAAACATGAACCATTTTATCAAAAACTAGTTTTATAAAAACTCCTTTACAAAAGTAAAAATTCTTTTCCATAAATAAGGCCAAACATGCACTAAATCTTCTTAAGAAGGTTACGCTACAAACTCCTATGAAACTATGAAAATATAAGAATCATACGGAGAAAGGAAATCGATCATAATTAATTACAAAATTAAAATAGGAATATATAATTCATACGATAACAACTCGAGAATTGGCTATAATCTTATACGGAGTATTATATTAACATATACTTCATACGGAACTAAATAATACTACATATGAACTAAATAAGAATTCATATTCTATAACATATATTATATACGAAATTAATAAGTATACGGATTAAATAATAAGTTATATTCTAATCATACGGTTCAATCGAGAAAAGAATAACCATGAATTAAATAAAATTCCATATTATACATACAACATATACTTAATACGGGTAAGATCTTGGATCGATTGTCATCCCTAGTTCTAGTCCTTTATATGTTCCATCTATTGATGGTATCCATTCCTAAAGTAACTTCTGGGTCCCTGTTAATTTTTAGTAGTTCTCCTGTACGACGGTCTCATCCCGTATTCTTTTGTAAATTGTGGCCATTTTGTAGTAGAGAGTGACTATTAACTGATAAATAGTAATCACTTTTGATTAAATAGTGACCATTTTTTTGTTAAAAAATGGTCACTATTTAATCAAAAGTGATAACTATTTATCAAAATGTAATCACTTTTCTACTGATCGTAGGTGCGAACGTCGTAAAGTAAAATTTGTGATTAATTTTTTTTGGTACATATTGGGTCCCTATTATTAATGATAAATTTCACAGTAATATCATTATACTAATTCTCATACAGAGCACATCAAAAGCAAGAAATCTGATTGTGCAATTGATGGATTACGGGGACGATGGTAATGCTCACGCAAATAATGCGCATGCAAATGTTATTCCGAAGGGAAGCTATCCTTATAACAACCCTGCACCCTCACCTGACAACAAAGATTGATGCCTGGGATACAACTAAATTATCCCACTACCAAGAAGATCGGAAGCAGTTTAAGGATTTTTATGGGTTTAGTTTCACTCTTTCTTACAGGCTAAACAAGCACGATGGAGATTCCGTCACTAGATTATGTACTAAATACTCTTGTTTTCAGGGACGTTTATGGGATTATGGGGGTCATGTCCAAACTTTTAAACAGGCCAAGATACTACTTTTAATTTTTTTCTCTAAAATATGCATCAATATATAGTTGTTTTAAAATAATAATGTATAATCATAGTAAATGATGACAGACTAAGGCAAACTAGTATTTAACCTGTGCAATTTAAAAAATAATTATATAATCAATAACAGTTAAAAATATTAATGAAAATAATTGAATATTTTATACTCTAATTTTTTTATAATGATAATAAGTAGAGGTGATCGTTTGCGGGCTTGGGCCGGACACGGGCCGGACCAACCTTAAGAAAAAATGTCCGGCGGGCCAATTTTTTATGTCGTGTCTGCCAAAACGAGTTTGTTGGAGTTGTTCGTACCCGTCCGTTATAAGTTGGCAAGCCGGCCCATAGGCCGCCAGGGTTTTAAACATAAGAGTCGTGAACTTAAAAATGATGTATAAGTATCTCAAAAATCCCAGTATAGAAAATATTTATGCGACAAGAAAGTGTGTTATACTGATATTGGTTTCATAAGCATAACAAAAAGGACAAAAAAAGTCAAAAACGAGTAAGTTTATGGGTGAATTTCTCATTTCATTATTAATTTACACAAATTTGTGTATGGGAATACTACATGGACTTAATAGTCAATTAGTTTAGTAAATAATATATAAAAATTAAAAATTACATTATGAGTTTTAGCGGGCCTAACGGGTTGTCCACAAACATTTACTTAGTCCATACCCGCTCATTCATTTAGCGGGCCGAGTTTTCCTTGTCCATTAACTATTTATTTTAATATTTTCGTGACCAAGCCCGCTCAAATAGCGGGCTGGGCTAGCCTGGATATGATCAACTCTAATAATAAGTTATAACACATGCAAAAATTACATGGGTTTGAAACTTTTGTTGGGGTAAGTGTCCTCAACAATAGTGCGATCACGTGATTTGAGTTTGAGTAAAAATCTCAAGATAAGAATACGTAAGAGATGATTCTTTTATAAGTCAACTAATTAACATTAATCAGTAATGATTGTCTAACTAGAGTTTGACGTTAATGTCGTATGATGGTGGTGTTCGGTTGATCCCTTAAGGTCACACCTAAAGGACGATTTCCAAACTGTAAGATTAATTAATTGTATGTTGATACAGATTAATTAATTCTTTAAAATTGAACAAAAATGAAATGTTATATCGTATTGTAATATGATTAAATAAGATTTAATTTAGTAATTAAAACTTTATATTACAAAAGATAATCGATGTTTACGAAACATGCGAGATAAGAATGACAAGTTAGTTATAATTACAAAGTGTTGTGATTTATACTAACTACTAGTCTTAAACACGCGCAAATCGCACGAGTTTGTTGTTTATAATTTTGTATCAAAGTGCGTAAATAGGGGTGATTGAAGTCATATATAATGTTTTAAATGGATTTGCAATTAGCAAATTCGTACATATCAAAGGTATCTAAAATATGGTAATAATAAAGCTACAATTTGAATAATCTTATATCAAAACATAACAAAGGTCGACAAATTTGAAAGAAAAGAACAATAAAATATTACATTGTACAATCAGAATTAAAATCGAATTGCACAAGTTTGTAATTTTAAATATTGTTAATAAAAATATGTAAATATACGTGATTATGATTTTTATGAAGTCATATTTAAGACGTTAGATTTTAATTATCAATTCAATGTGCAGTAAATAGATCGTATATAAGCTATTTAAAAAATATCGTTTTTTTAACAAGGAAATATGACAAATAACTACCTAATAAGTCTAAAATTTTACATCTGATCTTACTACCTAATATAATTAATTTTGCAAGTAACTACCTAAAATCACACAACATTAAACAGTTTGCTACTTTTTTGACGTAAACCGAACTTAAGTTAGTTTTAAATGTTCGGGTTAAGTTAAATGACCATCTTACCCTTCCCTTAATAAAACTATTCCCTGTTAACATATTACCCATTATCCCTCTTCCTCCGCGGATTAAACTCATTGTAAATTCAATATTCATGTCGCCATTTTTATCCATCAAAACCTCCACGAACATGCCTAATTTGCAGCACTAGAGGGAGGTGGTCTTCTGTTGTCTTCTCAAATTGATCAAGTAAGTATTTTTTTCATTTTATTTTCAGTATAAAACTCTTCCCTTAATTTGATTATTTGTATAAAATTTGATAATTAAGCATCGATGTTACGTTTTTTTTTGTGTTAATGGTGGAATTTTGATACTTAAGCATCACCACGATTCTTCAATTTTGGGAATTTTGTTGTTTTATTGTATGATGGTAGTTTGTATGAGATATTACTGTTGGGAAATGTGTCCTCAACAATTGTGCGATCACGACAGTGATAAAAATCATTGTCATAAATCTTATGAAATGAATATGCAAGGGACGATCCAATATTGATTTAGTCAACTGACCAACATTAATCGGTAATGATTGGCTGACTAGAGTTTAACATTACTGTCGTATGACGGTGGTAGTCAGTTGATCCCTTTAGGTCACACCTATAGGACTAACCCCTTAAACATATATATTGATTAATTGTATAGGATACAGATTGATCAATATTCTTGAAACCGTATATCGAGAAATCAGAGGTTGAATCTTAAAGTAAGATTTAGATTTGAAATTGAAACGTGTCAATTGTCAAATATTAATCGACATTTATGAAATGTCAAAATTAGAATGAGAAGAGTTCGTGGTTATAACAAATGTTGTATATCGTATTGACGATTATTATAATAACCATATTTTGAGACGGTAATTGTGAATTACTAAATAAATTTGTTAAATAAGATTTAATTAATTTAGAAATAATATTTATTTGATAAATATATATTTTAAATTAATACAATTGTATTTGTGACATAGGATGTCACATGTCACACAATTGTACAAATTATAATTTTGTAAAATGAAGTCCATTTTACATATTATGGGTGTCGGTTTTGATGGTAGTTTAAAAGGGCTTATTGTTGCTTATCAATCACTCTAAAAACATAATGATGTTTTGTCTTGATGCCTAAAGGAGTAGGCATGCAACCCTAAGTTTTTAGGTAAGACAAAAGAGAGCATCTAACCCTTTTACTACTACTACCTCACGCCTCACTCAAGCCCTCTATATAAATGTGATTTTATTCACATTATAGGGATTCATTCTAACCCTTAGCCATTTCTAGTGTAGAAAATTCTAATGCCAAATTTATTCTTCTAGTAAGAAATAAAATTACAACAACCTCTAAAATATTACTTGGATAATATTTGCATTATACTAATATTACTATTAGTACTCGGTTTTGAGAAACCTAATTCCGTCCTCTAGATTCGGGTTCGGTATTTGGTACGTTTAAGGTAAGGTCTTGGGTGCAACGTGAAGGAGGCAAGCTATTTTGGTTGCTCCGTGGAGGATCGTCCTAGCACTTATTTGGACCGGTTGTAAGAATCCGTTTCTTTAACATTTCCGCATCTCTTTTTGCATGCATAAGATTAAGATCGACTAAACTATTAATATGAGATTAATAAGTTAATATTAGTAAGACTAATAATTTGAACATGTTAGTAAAGACTACCCGAGTTCCCTTCAATTACAAGGGTGATAAATTTGAATGGAAGAAGGGGAAACTGAGATTGATGGAGAATCAGAGTTTTGAACGAGATTTAGGAATAATTAGTGGGGAAATCTGGGTTTGGAGCGAGCGACATGATGGAGAATCAGGGGGAAGTGAGTTTTGTTGAAGGAGAAAGGGGTTTTAATGGAGGATGGAGGGGGAGGGTAGTTTAGGTATTAAATTAGGTTTTAAATTTAAACGGGACGAAATAAACTGATTTCCGTCATTTTTTAGCAATTTTCGTCATTTTGGTAGTAATCGTGTCAGTTTTTACACTTATTAGGTTGTTATTTGAATAATTGAACATATTAGGTAGTAAGATGTAAAATTTTAGACTTTTTAGGTAATAATATGCTAAATAGCTTTTAACAATAAAGTTATCAAAAGTATATTTCCTATACGTAAGACTCAAAAGAAATTATTGGTTAGTAAAATGATACTCGTAGTGCTACGAATCATGCATAAGCTTAAAAGTTATTGCCTGGACCGCCCCTCCCGTATTCATGACACTTGCATGATTCATTGTCATAGTATAACCTAGAGTTTTTTGTCACATAACACCTAACATTTACACTGTCTGTAAAAATAGTACCTAAAGTTATTTTTTTTGCCCAACAACACCTAACATTTTCTATTTTTTGTCTAATAAAACCAAAATGCAGTTCTTCGTCAAAAAAAGTGGAGATTTCGTCTTGACTAACGGTGAAATTGATTTGACCTTATTTCTTCATTCTTTTTCCAGTGACTGATGCATTGTAAAAGTAATTGATAATGAATCTTATTCTTAAGTGACTTGTTTTCATTCAACAAACCATTTATAACATTTTTTTGCCAAGAAAAACAACACCCACACAAACCCGTCTCTACATTGTAAAACTTGCAGGCCATGAATCTCCTACCCGAATTTTGATGTATTCATGATGTTTTCTAAGCTACTGAAATGTCACAATTGCATCTCACCCGCTTTGTTGAGTTTGAGGATGAGCTTGAATAAGACATTGGGTTGAAAGGATGGTGAGGGAAAAGAAGAAAACTAGACAAAATAAGTACAATTTGGGGTTTTAATTCAAAAATTGAGGAATTAAATATAAGGATTTAATTGTATGGAAATTAAGTTTAATTGAAGGGAAATTACCAAAAGGGGAAATTTGGTTTAGAAAAGGGTGATGAAGAGGGTAATGAAATGCATAAGGGGAAAAGAAAGAAGCATCAAATCAATTTTACCGTTAGTCAAGGCGGAATATTGACTTTTTTTACGGAAAACTGATTTCGGTGTTATTAGACAAAAAATGAAAAATGTTAGGTGTTGTTTGGCAAAAAAAAATAATTTTAGGTACTATTTCTACAGACAGTGTTAATGTTAGGTGTTATCTGACAAAAAACTCTATAAGTTATACATACAACTTAGATATATTATGCTTTCTGATGGTTAAATTAGGGTTATATATATGACCACCATGTTCAATTGTTCATCATTCAATGATAATGGCAGAAAGCGCGCCAAGTCACAACTTTAAAGGAATTGCTCCCAATTTTAATAGTACCAGATTTTAATGGATATAATGACCCTATATTTTGTTGGAGTAGGAGGTTGCTCCAAGACTTAAGAGTAGTATATTATCCCATATCGGAAGAATAGTGGGGGCGACACAACTGAAGCATTTGGTCTATAGACTTATTTTGGTCTATAGGCTGGTCTATAGACTTGTTTTGGTCTATAGACTTATTCTGGTCTTTAGACTCATTTTGGTCTATAGACTTATTCTAGTCTATAGACTTATTTTGGTCGATTACTTGGTCGATCGACCAAATCTGGTCGATAGACTTATTTTGGTCGATTAGTTGGTCGATCGACCAAATCTGGTCTATCGACTTATCCCAACGTTCGTCTTCTCCATTGATCCTCACTATTACATAGGATTCTTACTAGCCGTTATAATATAGTTGTTGGATATTATTACATAATATTTTCTGATTAATTGCAATTGATTAATGGCTTTATGACCATTAATCAACATATCTTTGGCATCCAAGGAGACCTTTGAGTTCTTCATCATACTATATAAACAACCATTGTCCTTTTTAGAAAAACACACAAATACTTACAACAAAACTTTATACAAGATTTTTCTCTTTTATCATATACTTTGAGAACAGTTTCCACTTCTATCTTTGCTGTGCTACGAAGATTGGAAGGAGGCGTTAACCCTGGAATCGGTGACCAAGGAACCCAAGGAGCACCTGTGTGGGGGTCTAACTGATTTAGGGCAGTGTCTTACACGGCGTCTCAATTAAGGTTATTTTTGATCAGTTTAATTCTTAAGTCTTTCAATCTAAATCAGTTAATGAACATTCTGATCTTGTTTATTATCATTATCTCAATTTCATCATGACAAAATCAAATGTTGAAATTTCAGAAAATTAACCTTAATTCTGATTTCCCCTTCTTATTTTCTTATACGACAGACCTTTTTTCCACCATCAAATTCGCACTAATTTTTCTAAAAACTCATCCTCATTGCTTCGTTATACGTTCTATGATTTAACGTCTACCAATTCATGTAGCGTTTTGTCATCAACTATAACAAATTCTTTATTTGTAACAAGGCTACTTTATTCTGTTGTAAATACATCGCCTTTTGTATTCTTGTTCATTGAATTTGTGGGTCATATTTCAAGACTGTTCAAGAGAGCTTTATGATCGCTTTATTGTTGCTATTTTGAGGTAACACAACTCTATCGATCCTATTATAATTATTATTGTTCAAGGTTGTGTGATTACGTGCTAACTATTACCAGTTTATTATTATTTCTTGTGTTGAATTTCTGTATGGGTTGAACTACAATTGATTATATATTATTGTATACTGATAGCTAATATTTTATATTAGTAATTTACTTTTATTGTTGAGATGGATTTGATATGAGGGCCGAGAATAGAGTTTATGTAACGGTTGATTGGAATTAATTTAAATTGGGCTGGTAAGTTTGAAGCGTTTTTTTTTTTTACGGTGAATATTTAAAGATTTGCGGATGCCTAGAGATGTTAATTAGCTAGTGCACATGGGATTTTGATGTGGTGTCTACGTTTGTATGCCATCTTCTTGTTTTGCCGAGTTAATGAGGTTATGGTATTTTTGTGCATAGCTTGATTAAATAACAAGGAAATGGTAAAATCTAGCTTACACGCACCTGATTTCAGATTATACGAAGTACTTTTCGTTTATCAATGCCTTTGAGTTGAGACTTGGTTTGGAAATTTTTATATTGGATTTAAGTTGTCATACCTTTGACTTTGACTTGCGGGTGAGTAGTTTTGAGTTTATTCTAAGTGTTGAGCACGGTTCTTTGAACCTTTAACAATATCGATATTAAAATTGAAATGGAAATTGGTTACTGGTATTAAGTTATGAGTATTGGGCCGTTGTGCCATGTTGTTTTTACGGTCCGGAGTGACTATGGTTGCTGAGTTTTTTTTTTAGTTGAAATCGATATTGAGAATGAAATATTGTTTCGCAGCTTTATTTGTCAGTTTACTCACCCCTTGTCCTTGGTCTTAGGGTCATATTAAACGCATGAAACAATGAACCTGTTGCCTAATCTGATTTCTTATGATATGGATAAATGTCAAGTATGCGTGGAAGCAAAGCACTCTAAGAAACCTTTTAAGGAAGTGACCAAAAGACAAACTGAGTTATTAGAACTTATACATACCGACTTGGCCGATTATAAAAGTTGCGAGAGTAAATGTGGAAAAAGATATTATATGACTTTTGTGGATGATTGTTCGAGATATACTAAAGTTTATCTTCTGAGGAATAAAAATGAAGCTGAAAACACGTTTTTGATTTATAAAGCTGAGGTTGAGAACAAACTAGATAGGAAGATCAAACGAGTAAAGTCTGATCATGGTGGAGAATATAAATCTGACTTTTTGGTGGAATTTTGTCAGAAAAATGGTATAATACATGAGTTTTCAGCCCCTTATACTCCCGAACAGAATGGTATAGCCGAGAGGAAAAATAGAACTTTAAAGGATGTGATGAGTGCCATGTTATTATCTCATGAGTTATCTGATTTTATGTGGGGGGAAGCAATTTTATCTGCTTGTCATGTTTTAAACCATGTACCTCATAAGAAACTTGATGTAACTCCTTATGAGATTTGGAAGGGTTATTCACCTAATTTGGGATTTCTAAAGGTTTGGGGATGTTTAGCCAAAGTTGCCTTACCTGCTTTGAAGAGAGATAAAATAGGAACTAAAACCGTTGATTCAGTCTTTGTGGGTTATGCTACCAAGTGTGCAGCTTATAGGTTCATGACTAAGGATGTAGGTTCAGCGTTCTATGGTTCTATCATTGAGTAGTCTAGAGATGTTGTTTTCTTTGAGGACATCTTTCCCTTTGAAACATACTTTGGGACCGTTTTTACTTATGATGTCTTCTCCAATAAGGATAGTGTTGGTAATCCTTCACCCTATCTTGGTACATCCACTGAACCACCGTTAGAGCCTAAAAGGGGTAAGAGACCTAGAGTTAAAAAACCTTTGGGCCTGACTTTGTTACGGAAGGGGATCTAGATGATGAGTTAGTTGATATGTTTTTTTTTTTTTGTGAAGGATGGCACTAAGACCTATGATGAGGCTATAAGATCGGTTGATGCTGTTTTGTGGAAAGAGGCTATTGACAGTGAGATTGAGTTTATAATGGTTAACCACACTTGGGAATTTGTTGACTTACCTCGTGGTTGTAAGCCATAGAATGTAAATGGGTGTTCAGAAAGAAACTCAAAGCTGATGGAACTATTTCCCGGTTACTAAGTTTGCCTCCATTTGAGTGATGTTTGCTTTTGCTTCCATGTATAACTTGCTTGGTCAAGGACATAAAGTTTGTAAACTTGTTAAATCGTTATATGGACTTAAACAGACACCGAAACAATGGTATGAAAAGTTTTATAGTGTGTTTGTTTCTCTTGGTTTTAAAACTAGCAATGCTCATACATATATCTATATGAAGTCTAATGCTAGTGAAAGTGTTTGTATAACTCTCTATGTTGATGATTTGCTTATCTTTGGGACATCATTAGATGTTGTTAACACTACAACAAATTGACACTTGCGCCACGATTTATGCCACGGGAATTTATAATTCGTGGCTAAATTTTGCTTAGCCACGGGAAAAAATTTATTCACTATTTTAGAAAAATTTTATGCCACGGGAAAATTTTTCCCGTGGCAAAAAGTCATTTTCGCCACAATTTAGGTTACAGTCGTGGCTAATAATCATTTTTGCCACGAACAATGCCACACCCATGGCAAATATATATTTAGCCACAGATCATTCCGTGGCCAATATTTCTTTAGCCACGGCTTACATACTGTCCGTGGCAACATATTTGCTTAGCCACGAAACTAGTAACAAACACCAGTGGCTAAGATTTTCTTCAGACTTGTATAAAGATATTTCATGTTAAGGTAAACGTAAAAACTTGGTTTTGTAAGAAATAAAAGGAAAATACAAAAGCTGAATGAAACTTAATCAAATATACATAATATGAAAAATTTAAATGTAAAATTTTGAAAATATTTTGATTAATTTAATAAATATTTGGTATTTGTTTATTTAGTCTAATAAGAAATGTAAAACTTCTATAAAATGATATACACGTAAAGAAAATTACCAGCGTCTTAATTTTTTTATTTTTTACAGACTAGAATAATATTTAGTGCTTTTTTCACAACATCGATAATTTAATAAATAATTAATTCTTTTTTTACTAAATTTTATGATATTGAATAACATTATTTAGAGACCGCATCACATTTAAAGAGAAAGTATGTCCAATTAAATAATTAACTTAGTAACACCTATCATTGAGAAGTCTGAAACTAATATATTGTTAAACTTTTCATTAGAAAATTGATTTACAACTTTATTTGTAAAATATTTCTAGAAGAACTTGAATTCGAGATGTTAAATTGGAAAAAAATTGGGGAACTTTTTAAGGAGAAAAAAAAAAGAAAAGACAATTAGATTTATAATATGATTAAATAAAAAAAAAAGTAGTCTAAAAAATTAAATTCAAAATGATTTCCAACAAATGATTGAATAAAATGGAAAAAAACATATTGATAAAATAACTGATATAAAAAAGTCAATATAGAAAAACATTTTAATTATTGAAAATGAGCGTATGACACCGAAAAGTAAAATGGAAATTAAAATAATAGATTTACATGTATAAATAATGTGAAATTTTGTTGACAAAAAGATATATCAAGAATAATGAAAAGAAATCAATTTAGAGAAAACAAAAATTTGTACGATCTTTTTTGTGTTTTTTGGCAAAAACTGATTATTTTGGAGTTAATAATGTTTTGGTCATTTATTTTAGTAATAAAACTCGGTCATTAATACCCATATGTAATCATTATTCAAAAGTGATCATTATTTAGTAAAAAGTGATTAAACTTTTTTTCGTTACAAATATGACGATCTTACAAATAGTATTTGTGTGCAAAAATATATCAAAAAATTGATAAAAGAGAAATAAAATAAAAATGCCAACAAATGAAAAAAGAAATATATATTAGGGAAAAAAATATAATGAAAATTTGATTAAATAGTTTGGAGAAAATGGTTTTCTTGACTCGGGCAAAAAATGACCCGAGCATCATTAGTCGGGAGGTCAACATTGAAAACTCGAGTAATTTAAGAAAAATAATATTTTTTTCGCAAAAATATGTAACGCATTTAATATTTTTTCGCAAAAATAATAGTGAAGGTAATTTAGAAATAAAAGAATATAATTTAAAAAGGTTTCAAAGTGTTAATTATATCAACAAGCTTAAGTTTCAATTTCGGTAGCTCATCATAATAACTCCACATTTAAGCATGCTCAGGTGAGAGTAGTATTGGGATGGGTGACCTCCTGGGAAGGATATACGATTCGCAAAAGTGAATGACTTGTGATTGTACGTAACGAGTTGAGATAACTAGCCAAGCAAGGATTAAAACTTGACAGGATTCCAAATGTAACCAAATGTGTTTGGTAGTGTAGTGGTTGCTCACCTCATCCCTTAACCATGAGGTCAGGGGTTCGATCCCTACCCATGGGAATGAAGCAACTCTTTCGCCAGCCGTTTACCTCTTCGTGAGAGCACTCCGCGAGCACCCGCGGCGAGGGGATTATACACCGTTGTCGACGGTGGACACCCAGGTTTAGAGCAAAATAAAGATTCCATATGTGAAAATATTTTCATTAGTAAAAAATAATATTTTACATTTTGTTTATTTTATTTTTGTTTGCCACGGGAATAATTTTGGCCACGAGAATTAATTTTTGGCCACGGGAGAATCTGTGGCTAAAAATATAATTTTAGCCACGTTCTTGTTTTTCCCGTGGCTATCTGTTAGCCACGGCCACTTGGGCCACGGAAGGTGTTTCCGTGGCAAAGAGCTTTAGCCACGGGAAATTAGTACTTACGCCACGAATTTAACCGTGGCCCAAGTGCTCAATTGTAGTAGTGTAATTCTAATAAGAATTTGCATAAAACTTCTTTGGAATGAAAGACATGGGTGAGGTTGATGTCATTCTTGGTTTAAGAGTTTAAAGACTAGCAAAGAGTTTTGTCTTAGTCAGACTCATTATGTTGAGAAAATTTTAAAAGAAGTTTGGTTATTTTGATATTGAGCCTGCTAAGACACCTTTTTATGCAAGTTTACACTTGAAGAATAAGCTATCTGATAGTGTAGATCTATCTGGTTATGCCAAGATTCTTGGTAGTATCATGTATCTTATGTGTTCATTCCGTTCCGCTATTCCTTATTGTGTTGGAAGATTGGGTAGATATACACTCTACCGATGGTAGTATCATGTATCTTTGGTTCGTTTGCTTAGATATTAAAAAGGTACTGCTGATTTTGGACTATCTTATTGTGGTTATCCTCCTATCTTAGAAGGATATCGTGATGCTAACTGGATCTCGGAGAGTAATGATATACACTCGACCGATGGTTATGTTTTCACCTTAGCAGGAGCACTAGTATCTTGGAGGTCATCCAAGCAAACATGTATTGCGAGATCAACAATGGAATCGGAACTTATGGTTCTCGAATTGGCTGGTTGAGAAGTTGAATGGTAAAGATAGGCATATACGCCTAAGGCATAACGTTGTGACTCGCAAGCTGATATACATGTAGCCAAGAATAAGGCTTACAATGGTAAAGGTAGGCTTATACGCCTAGGGCATAATATTGTTTGTAACTTGATCAAGTTTGGGGTTATTTCTCTGGATTATGTAAGGTCGGAAAACAATATTGCCGATCCTTTGACAAAAGCTTTAAACAGGAAACTAGTTTCAGAAACTGCTAAAAAGATGGGATTGTGCCCACCTACGTAGTGTTTCAACGATGGATACCCAATTTGCTAAACCAGATTCAATGTGGTCAAACGAAATCGTCGAGCATTGCTTGTATGCTATTTATTTTAATGAATAAAGGATGTTATTCAGTTTATCCCTTTAGCAGGTTTACTTACTACAGTGAAAGGTTGGACAGGTGGTAGTCCTTAATGAGTTTCATACCTCAAAGGTTTGAGTGGTGTGTGTAGTACACACTTGATGGACTCACCTACGTGATTGTGGAGAGTTGGCCACCTCCCGTGAGAATAGATGTGGGCTATTCTCTAAAGCAATCATGAGACAGGGTTTTATGGGGCCTTATGATACTCGAGGGAACTGTTCTCATTTTTCTTTCTATTGTCAGGTTCAAGACTATGTTCACCTGATTATAGTTATCTTTTCTTTCTTTCTTTTCTTTCCTATTTTCTTAAGTTTGGATCAAGTGGGGGATTGTTGGAGTAGGAGGTTGCTCCAAGACTTAAGAGTAGTATATTATCCCATATCGGAAGAATAGTGGGGGCGACACAACTGAAGCATTTGGTCTATAGACTTATTTTGGTCTATAGGCTGGTCTATAGACTTGTTTTGGTCTATAGACTTATTCTGGTCTATAGACTCATTTTGGTCTATAGACTTATTCTGGTCTATAGACTTATTTTGGTCGATTACTTGGTCGATCGACCAAATCTGGTCGATAGACTTATTTAGGAAAGTTAACCCTGGAAGGAGGCGTTAACCCTGGAAGAATAGTTTCCACTTCTATCTTTGTTGTGCTACGAAGATTGGAAGGAGGCGTTAACCCTGGAATCGGTGACCAAGGAACCCAAGAAGCACCTGTGTGGGGGTCTAACTGATTTACGGCAGTGTCTTACACGGCGTCTCAATTAAGGTTATTTTTGATCAGTTTAGTTCTTAAATCTTTCATATTTAATGTCAATGTTAACCATGTGATCATTCTTATGTATCTTGGCTACTTAATTCTATCTTCACTTATTCTTTTAAGTCATGTTGGATTACTCATCAAGACTTCTCCGGGAGAGATCGAGTAAGTTGGACATTTATATCTAAAGTTATTTGTTGTATTATGAGGTTATTTTAGGCCTTTGTTTGTAAACGTTGTTGAGGTCTTTTTTTATAGGTGTGGGAGGGACATTGTCCACACCGGTAGAATAATATATAGTGAAGGGACTAACTTTTAAGTAAGTGGTTTTACTCTTTTATCACCAATTGGTTTTAGGATGGAACCTCACTTGCTTATGACCCGGTCTCATGCACTTAATTCTATAAGCGCGCAGCGGGGAACTCAACAAGTGGTATCAGAGCCGACGGTTCGGCTTGGACCACAAGGTGCGATGTGGTGACGGTGTTCGAGATGGCGCGGAGTAGCCGAAATAGCATCGCGTGGAGTAGCCTGGTCGGCCGACAAAGGGTTGTGTCGGGTGCGGAGTGACGCCAAGTGAGGGGGAGTTACACACATGGGGAGATTGTTGAGGTTATTTCCCATATGTGTGTGAGGGGCATTGTTTCATATCGGTAGAATAAGGGACTAGCTTATAAGTAAGTAACTCCTCCTATCGCCAATTATATATATCATGGGGTTATTGGGGGTATTGAGAAATTTGGAAAGAAGGAAAAATAAATGGTTCGTATATACAAGTTAGGTTATTTTTTCTAATTTAAAGGAAAATCACCTGACTTACCTTCAAACCAAAAAAATGTCTAGAATTTTTAACTTGTAAAATCTCCTATTAGAAACAAAAGGTTATAACTCTTCCTTTAATCTCCTAATTATCAACCTCTATATAATTATCAATAACACATACTTTTATAACTTAACTGAAACTGAAACTGAACTGAACTGAACTTAAGTTAACTTATAGGATCTGAACTGAATTGAACTGAACTTATAGGATCTGAACTGAACTGAACTTATAGGAACTGAACTGAACTGAACTTATCGGAACTGAACTGAACTTATAGGATCTGAACTGAACTTATAAGAACTGAACTGAACTGAACTGAACTTATAGGATCTGAACTGAACTTAACTTATAGGATCTGAACTGAACTTAACTTATAAAATGCGAACTTAATTAACTTTATTTTAATTTAAGTTAACTATTATTATTATTATTATTATTATTATTATTATTATTATTATTGTGGTTGTTTTTGTTGTTGTTGTTATTATTGTTATTATTATTATTATTATTATTACTATTACTATTATTATTATTATCCAATAGATGATATTGATAGAACATAGTCTAAAATACAAGTTAATTTAAAATATTTTCAACTTTATATATAATGGTTTGTTCATAGTTCATATATTATACTACGATTACATTACGATAAAAAATTCACTATTACAATTTTCTCTAACCATTTATTTTCTCTAACAATGGTAATGAAGAAGCTGGATTAATAGGAGAGTGACAATTAGTGAGAATGAGTGTGTCGTATAATGAGTTGTTTTTTTGGCATTAATGAGGATGATAGTTTGACATTAATTAAAGAGTAAAAGATGGATAAATTATTAATGAGTTGTTTTTTTTGTAGATGACGTGTATCGAATAATTAAAGCAAAATGTTTGTACCGGTTGTTAAAAATAATACTCTGAATATAATTTTTCTTAAATGAGTTTATATAAACTGAACTGAACTTATAAGAACTGAACTGAACTGAACTGAACTTATAGGAACTGAACTGAACTTATAGGAACTGAACTAAACTAAACTTATAGGAATTGAACTGAACTGAACTTATAGGAACTGAACTGAACTGAACTTATAGGATCTGAAGTGAACTTAAATTAAGTGACTTGAAATCCAAAAGAACAGGGCCTTATAGTGTATTGGATGTCATATTGGCCATTAATCTTTAAGACCGAGTCTTTGGATAGGATGTAGACCATTTACTCATATAGTAAGTCTTGCTTATGACAGGTTACCATTTGTGACGGATATTTTGTGAGATAAAATGGATACAAAATGAGTTAGAAGAGAAAGGGGACAACATGAATAATGTGGAAAAGAGAGAAAAAGTGGGTATTTTGTGAGAGAAAACGGTATCCATCACAAGCTTGTGATGGACTATGAAGCACGGACGCGCCAAAAATTTTCGCTCCGCGTGTCCGACACGTGTCGGACACGGACACGCGTAGGACACGGCTCCAAACGTGTCGGACACCTCAAAAACCGTGTCTTCGGTTTTTTTTTTGAACCAAACGTGTCCGACACGGTCGGTCTAGCTTGGACACGGTCCGTGTCCCTGGGACACGCCTCATATAACTTAATTCCTAAATCAGAAATTCAGAATTCATTTTCAACCCTAATTCACTCAAACCCTTCTCAGTCTCACGCAAACCCGTCAGGCCGTCACCTCCTTCTCACTACCGTCACCCGCCGACCATCGTCACCCTCGCTGTCGCCGGACGCCGTCTCATTCGCCGTCAGCCCGTCACAGTTCAGGTAACAATCTTGTTATTCTTCTCATTTTCTCAATCGCTATTCGCTTATTATAAAATCAGATTGTGTATTATTGAGTAGTAATATACCTCATCACTTCCGATTGTGCATTTGATTAGTATTTGTGATTAATCTGATTATAGACATTTGGTTAGTATTTGTGATTAATCTGATTATAGACATTTGATTAGTATTTGTGATTAATCTGATTATAGACATTTGATTATAGACATTTGGTTATAGTAGTAGTCTGCTTATACGAATAAGGGGGGTTACAGCGGGTGGTGGGTATACAAATATATATGCACACTAGAAGGTAGAAGGCCTACTTCGACTGCAGGAAAAGGCCTTGCTTAAACTTTGTTCGGGTATTAACTAATTTACCAGGGCTGCTCATGTTCATCATTAAGAGACAGCTTTAAGGGCAACATTCCTTTGCTTGCTAATGCCGTCTAACTCTTTCCCCCAAAAAATGCTGGCAGTGGGCAGTGGGTAGTAAAATAGTAGTAACTTAGCTACGGAATATTGTTGTTTGGATGCATTTTCAGAATGTCACTTTGAGGATAATGTTTATATTTTGCAGACGATATTCACTTTGATTACTATGGATTCAAGTGGGGGTAGTGTTAGTGCTCAAAGTGATGACATTGAGGATAATCCTTTGTGGAGATTTGTTGATAAAGGGGAGAAAATATCACAAGATGGAGGTAATGCTACTTTCAAATGTCACTTTTGCAATATTGTTAAGGGTGACACTTATACTAGAGTAAGAGCTCACTTGTTGAAAATTCCGGGGAAGGGAGTAAGTGCTTGTGAAAAAGTGTCACTTGATGATATTGCTAAAATGAAAAAAATGGATGATGCGGCGAAGGCTAAAAGAGAAGCTTCAAAACCAAAAATTCCTCTCTTTCCTTATGAATTCTCTTCTTCAACCGATGTTAGCTCTAGAGAACCACATATCCAAATTGGTAAGAAAAGAAATCCGCCAATACCATTCCTATGATGTTTAATGTACAAAGCCGTAACCATTTGGATGCCGAAATTGCTAGAATGTTTTACACGGGATGGTTGCCTTTTAATCTAGCAAGGAATCCTTATTATGCGAGGTCTTACTCTTTTGCCGCTTCTAACCAAATTCCGGGCTATGTTCCTCCGGGATATAATAAGTTGAGAACAACCTTGCTTCAACAAGAAAAGGAGAATGTTGAGAGGTTGCTAGAGCCTATTAAGAGTTCATGGAAAGAAAAAGGAGTTAGTGTAGTAAGTGATGGTTGGAGTGACTCACAAAGAAGGCCTTTGATCATTGTCATGGTTGCTTGTGAAAGTGGTCCAATGTTCATGAAAGCGGTTGATTGTTCGGGTGAGGTGAAGGACAAAGAGTATATAGCCGCTTTGCTAAGCGAGGTAATAGATGAGGTTGGTGATCAAAATGTTGTGCAAGTGTTAACGGATAATGCAAGTAATTGTAAAGGTGTGGGACAGCTAATTGAGGGAAGATATTCACATATATATTGGACGCCATGTGTTGTCCACACTCTTAATCTTGCTTTGAAAAACATTTGTGCGGCTAAGAACACTTCTAATAATGAAGAAACTTATAATGAGTGTCATTGGATAACGGAGGTTCATGTAGATGCTTTAGTTATAAAGAACTATATAATGACCCATTCGATGAGGCTAGCAATTTTCAATAAGTTTTCTCCTTTGAAATTGTTATCCGTTGCGGATACAAGATTTGCTTCTATTGTTGTGATGCTTAAGAGAATGAAACTTCTCAAAACCTCCTTGCAATCAATGGTAGTTAGTGAGGCATGGACTACCTATCGAGAAGATCATCGTGGGCAAGCGGTACTTGTGAGGGAGAAGATCTTAGATGATATTTGGTGGGACAAAGTTGATTATATTCTTGATTTCACACGTCCTATCTATAACATGATATATAAGAGATTGTGACACCGATAGATCTTCACTTCATTTGGTATATGAGAGGTGGGAGGTTATGACTTTCAAGGTCAAAGATGCTATATACAAGCATGAACATAAGAGTCTAAGTGAAGAGTCCACTTTTTTCAAGGTGGTGGAAATCATTCTTAATAGTCGTTGGAGTAAAACAAGCACTCCTCTACATAGCTTGGCACATTCTTTAGTTCCAAGGTAACTATTACTAACTTTTTTTTACCATTCTTGTCTTCTTGTTTTTTATATATTTTAGTAATCTAAATACTTGTTTTTTTCCTCTAAGGTTTTATACTCAAAAGTGGCTTGATGAAATTCCCGACCGAGTTGCTCCACATGTTGATAATGAAGTATCTTCTTCAAGATTGTCTTGTTTTAGGAGACTTTTCCCATGTGCGGATGATAGAAGAAAGGCCAATACTGAGTATGCTATCTTTTCAAGAAGAGATGATGACATATTTAAAGATTTGGAGTGTGTAGAAGACATGTCTCTAATGGAAGCAAAACATTGGTGGGCTACCTATGGTCCCATTGCTCCTAATCTTCAAGGTTTGGCATTCAAGTTGTTAGGCCAACCTTCTTCGTCTTCTTGTAGTGAAAGAAATTGGAGCATCTACAAGTTTATTCACTCTTGTGCAAGAAACAAGCTTACTCCAAAACGAGCCGAAAACTTGGTAAGAATTCATAATAATTTACGTTTGCTTTCTAGAAATAGTGAAGAGTATATCAAGGGGAGAACTAAGATGTGGGATGTTGGTGGAGATGAACACGATAATCTCGATGATGTTGGTTGTCTTGCTCTTGATGTGGCTAACCTTTCTCTTGATGAGCCGGAAATGGAAATGATGCTCTTTGGTGAGGATGGCGAGTTCGATGATGGTGCATCGGGTAATGATGCTTGATGGTGTTTGTAATTTAGAATCTTAAACCATTTATGCTTTTTAGTTATTTTGCAAGACTTGAATGTTTATTTTAATTTCGGTTGTAATTTGAACTTTTTATTTTGTAAGACATATTTGATTTTGACGTATAAGACATTAGTATTGGTCGTCATTTTATGACTTTGTTACCTTTAAATGACCAAAGTTTAGATGTTGGTTGGAATGGGCTTTAAATTCCCTTTTTTTGAATATGTATATTGATTTTTTTTTGCCGTGTCTCGTGTCCTAAAAATTTTGAGCTGCCGCGTCCCGTGTCTGTATCCGTATCCTTGTCCGTTTTTGTGCAACCTAGGTGATGGATACCACCATCACAAATGAGAATTTGTATTACTCATATAAAAGTACAATACTGGTTTTCATCTATTTCATATTCAACGAAAAAAAAGTTATTTAATGATTGGGACAAAAGCACACATAAAATGACATTCGAATTGGTTTCGTGGATCTTCTTCATCCAACTGATGAAAGTTGAAACAGTAAATACACTGTTCCGCAATTTGTATTTTTTCAATAAATTTGGCATGCAGGACCGTTTCCAATTAATAACCTCCTATCACATGTCTTTATGTTTTTTTGTGTACGTCTTTTCTTAAGTTCGGTGCATATCATATCATCAATTTGTGTATAAATTTGTGTATAAATTTGTCTTTTCTTAAGTTCGGAGTAATATGGAGTATATATGTATTTAAGAGGGTAGTATTAGAGAAATTAAAGTCGTAATTAAAATATGACAATTAATCATTTTTACATATCTACTATGTTTACATATACTTGCAATACTTGCCAATTTTGAAGCTAATTTTAGTCAGTTCCATTAGTGAGAATATTTCGGAGAATATAAAAGATTTAATTGCAATCCCTAATAAACCGCGAGTCCTCAATTTATTTTATGGTATGTTTGGGAACCTTGAATTGAAATTGAAACAATTCAAGTCTTCGGGTACCCCTAGAATTTTGGAATTTATTCACGGTGTGTTTGGAAACCAAGATAGTATTTTCAAATTTGGATTTGGACAAATTTGCTTGATTGGCAAACTTATTAGATTTTGATTTGGATTTGGATTTGGATTTGGAAATCCAACCAATAAAACCAAGTAAGGGTCTGTTTGGCAAAACTAGCTGAAAAGCCTGAAAAGCTACCTGAAACCTGAAAAGCTACCTGAAAAGGTAGTTGAAAATTAAGACCTGAAAAGGTAGCTGATTTTTGTTAAAACTGTTTGGAAACTAGCTGAAAAGGTAGCTGATATTTAACAAAATGACGGAAAAGGACATGGTTTATTATTGATATCTTTTACGTTTTTATTATTATTCTTGTGTTATTGTCGTTGGTGGCGTTACGTTATTACTAGGTTGAGAGCAAGGCGGGCTTCACATAACAGTTCTTAAATTTTTATCTTAGATTCTTAATTTCAAGTATAAATTTAACAAGTTATAATGAAATTTTTTCAATATATTTGAAAGAGAATGAGAAAATAATTAATATATAACGATTAGGTAAAAAAAATTCAAACAATACACCCTTGAAAATATATTGAAAAAACTAGGGGTGAATGGGTGATTATGGGTTATATTTGGGAAGTATGTAAGAGTTTTGTATTGTGTTTGATTTTGTTAATTAGCGTTATACAATCGAGGGTAGAATAGGTAGATGAAAATGAAACAGGTACCTGATTTCTCAAATGCTACCTGGGGTAGCTTTTTATTTCAGATACATTTTTCACTCAAATCAGGTATTTACCAAACACCATAAAAAAAAATAAGGTACCTGATTGTTTTGGCAAAAAAGTCATTTCAGACAAATCAAATACCTTATTTGCCTTGCCAAACACAACCTAAGGCTAAAATAACCACGTTTGAAATCCACCCTCTAACCCCCTCATTAAACACTCTCTCAATTTATTATCAATTCCAAGTTAGTTAAACTTTAGGGTTCTTAAATACCTACCATATAATAGTCATTTCAATTCCACCACTTCTTACGTTTTATTTTGTGACGCAAATTTCATCACAATATTTTTACTTATGATATTTTTTATGATTACAAATATTTTTCGAGACAATATTTAATTTTTTCAAAAATAAAACATCCAATGACCTCGACCCATATCCGTCTCGTCCAAGTTCAATTCTAATTTCAATTTCAATTCCAATTCTATGAGTTTTCCCAAACGAAATGTTATAGATTTCAAGACCGGCCGTTGGCCGGGTAATATCAAAAATACTTTCTGATTATTTATCTTGTATTTTTGGAAGGATTAATTTGTTTAACGAATGTAATAGTAGAATCTGGTTAATCATGTTTTTTTATGCCGCTTGTGACTATTGAATGTCCGATATTGTCCATATTTGAGCTGAATTTGTTAGTTTGTAAAACAAACTATCGCGAGTAGTGGACCTAAAAAGTGATCATCCTTTACCGTCAAGGAGTGAAGTTTTTAAAACAAAATTCTTAGAATAAGACGGTATAACAAATTTAACAGTAGAATTTGATTAATCAAAATTTTTATGCAGTTTGTGACTATTTAAAGTCCGATATTGTCGAAATTTGAACCAGAGTTGGTGGGTCATATATCAAATTATCCCGAGTAGTGTAGCCGAAAAATGATCGTCCATGACATTGAAAGAGTGATATTTAAAACACAATTTTAGAATAAGACGGTTAATCCGCCTCATGAGACTATTAACTTTTATTTTTCGTTTATGTAATGGAACCGTCTCGGGGTATTCTATACACAAATAATGAAATAATATTTGTTGTTATTGTACGACATGTCTTATTAATTAATTTAATACAAATCCTTTACTCAATTCATTTGTTCAATTTATGAAATCCTAATCTACCATTGATGAAGCTTAGGAAGCTTAATAAGACGAGGATTGTAGATGGACAAGATGAAGTTTGTAAGAATATAAGATGAAAGAGAACAGAAGAAAAATATGATTCTATATTGATGATTGTTAAGTGAATTACAACATTGATCTATTATATATATATATATATATATATATATATATATATATATATATATATATATATATATATATATATATATATATATATATATATATATATATATATATATAGGAGAAGTAGTTGTTTATTCCTAACTGACTTCTCTAACAACTATCTAACAACTTGCTATTTTAGTAGACTAACTAACTCTAACTAACATTGCCTTGACTATATTTCCATAACCCCCTCAAGCTAGACTACACTGAGTAATGTAGAGGCCAAGCTTGACACAAAGAGTTATGTGTTCTGCAGCACCAAGAGGCTTGGTGAAGATATCTGCAAGTTCTTCCTTACTAGAAATATGGGCAGTCTGCAGCAGTCCTTCTTGTTGTTTGTCACGAACATAATGGCAGTCCACATTCAAGTGTTTGGTACGCTCATGGAAGACGGGGTTCAAGGAGATGTGCTCTGCTGCTGTGTTATCACAATACAATGGGATGGGAAGTGGAACTTGGACATGAAATTCAGCAAGCAACCTTTCCAACTAGACAATTTCTGAAGTAGCATATGACATACTGCGATACTCAGACTCAGCCTTACTCTTACTAACAGTTGCTTGTTTTTTTAGTTTTCCAAAAAACCAGATTAGAACCTAGCATAATGCAATAACCACTCAATGATCTACCACCGAGAAAACACATGTAGCCCAATTTGCATCAGAATACGCTGTCAATGTTGTAGATGTTGCAGACTTGTAAAACAAACCAGTGTTTACTGATCCTTTTAAATACTTGATTACATGTATGGTTGTGTAATCATGTTCCATTTGAGGTTGACGCAGAAATTGGCTTAAGTGTTGTACACCATATGATATATTTGGCCGTGTCATATTGAGATACAACAGCGTGCCAATTAACCTTCTATATGGCTTTGGATCTTCTAAAACAGTACCATGGATAATAGATAACTTCAAACCTTTTTGCATAGGAAATGCAACAGACTTGCAATCTTCCAAACCAACATCTTTGATGATGTCTAAAATGTATTTCCTTTGATTAATTAGAATTCCATTAGAATTCTTTGCAACCTCAAGACCTAAGAAGTATCTCATTGGTCCTAGATCTTTAATAGTGAATTTGTCATGAATTTGTGCCTTTAAATTAGTTATAGCATCCAAGCTTTCACCAGCAAGAAGAACATCATCTACATAAACTAATGCAACCAGAAATTTGCCTGTTATTGCATCAGTCTTTGTGAATAGTGAATAGTCTTGTCTGGATTGAATAAAATCCTGATTCTTCAGAAATTTTGTCAACTCCAGGTTCCATTGTCTTGAGGCCTGTTTGAGTCCATAAGGGATCTTTTTAGTCGACAAACTTGGCCTTTTTTAGCCTTAGAATACCCTTGGGGAGGCAGCATATACACTTCTTCCTCTAAAAAAACCATGAAGGAAGGCATTATTTATATCTAACTGATGTAGATGCCAATTCTTTATAGCAGATAAGACAATTAACACTCTGACAGTAGCAAACTTAGCTACAGGACTGAAAGCGTGTTTACAATCTTTATTTTTAACTTGATTATATTCCTTTGCCACTAACCTGGCTTTGTATCTTTCAACAGTGGCATCTGGTTTGTGTTTGACTTTGTATACCCATTTGCTACCTATAGCTTTTTTGTTAGGTGACAGTGTTGTAATTTCCTATGTCTCATTTTTCTCTAATGCTTGGATTTCTGCTTCCATAGCAGCTACCCAATTAGATTCAGTAAGAGCTTGTTTATAAGAACTTGGCTCTAGTTGTGCTACCACATTGCCTAAAGAAAGTAAGTATTGTTTGTCAAACATAGGTAAATCATGCAATGTCTAAATATGAAGACCAGATGCTTTAGGCATAGTAACCTGATAGTCATTCAATAGAACTGATGGTCTTTTGAGTCTATCAGATTTCCTTGCAGAAATAGCCACAATATCTTTGCTGGAGTTATGTGTATGTGCAGCAGTTTTTATTCCTTCTGTACCAGAAGTATT
Source organism: Silene conica (assembly GCA_029255685.2). Lineage (NCBI taxonomy): Eukaryota > Viridiplantae > Streptophyta > Magnoliopsida > Caryophyllales > Caryophyllaceae > Silene > Silene conica. Next base: position 16,671,485 of record CM055313.2, on the reverse strand, counting down.
TGCTGTTGAATCAAAATTAGCTACTGAACTATTAATGTGTTCTGTTTCTACTGTAACAGATTCAGTAGGATCTGAAGCAGACTCAATAGGAGTCTGATCAGGTATTGTATTTGGAGTTTTCGTATGCTGAGAATGCAATAGAAGATTAGATGAAATAACATCAGTGACTAATGGCAAACTGGATGAGTTTGATGTGACTTTGTAAGGGAAGATACCCTTTTTACCATATGGATAACCTATAAACAAACATTTTCTTGCTTTAGGAGTAAATTTGTCTCTGTTAGTTGTTGGCATAGTTACATAGCATTGACAGCCAAACACTCTTAATTCATCAAATGTTGGCAACTTCTGATATAAGATTTCATAAGGAGATCTCCAATTTAGGACAGAACTAGGCATTTTGTTAATTAAATATGTAGCAGTCAACGAACATTCTTCCCAAAATTTCTGTGGTACATTGGATTGAATCTTAAGTGCCCTAGCAGTGTCTAGCAAATGTTTATGTTTGCGTTCAACTTGCCATTTTGCTGAGGTCTGCCTGCTATATATGCTACGTTGATGAATGATTCCTTTATCTCTAAAAAACTGAGAACACTGAGTTTGGAAGAACTCAGTCCCATTATCAGATCTGATCATTCTGACTGGTTTTTGAAATTGTGTCTCAATGTAAGCTATGAACTGTTTGATCATACTAGGAACTTGAGTTTTATTTTGGGATCAAGAAAGTTCAGGTATTCCTAGAATGATCATCCAGAATAGTTAGAAATGAAGTTGCACGAGTGATAGAGGGAACCTTATAAGGCCCCATACATCCAAATGAATTAATTCAAACAAGGCTTTAGCATGAGAAACACTCCTTGGAAATGGTAACTGATGATGTTTTGCCATAACACAAACATCACAAAAAAAGGATTTATTATTCTTAGTACAATATGGCATATGATGCATTTTATCAAAACTAGAATGACCTATCCTAGCATAAAAAAGAGAAGCATCTATTGCCTTTGCAGCATTACAAATCCCACTTTTACAATGAGCATAGGAACATAAACTGAAAATTGATGCTTTATTTTCCTGGATTTGACTAGAATTTAATTTGTAAAGATCTCCATGTTTGCAAGCAATAACAATAAGTTTTTTACTGGAAAGGTCCTGAAATAGGCAATAATGTTTGCCAAAAGAGACATCTAAATTAGTAGATGACACCAATTTGCCAACTGACAAAAGATTGTGTTGGAAATCAAGAATGTAAAAAACATTATGCAAAACTAAATTATTAGTTAACCAAACTTGACCAGTCCTGTAAACAGTCTTAACTGCCCCATCAGGAAGACCAACTAAAATAGGTGTTCTTAATTGCTTAACATGTTGTAAAAGACTCAAATTAGAAGTCATGTGATCAGAAGCAAATGTATCCACAATCCAAATATTACTAACAACTCTTGAAGTAACTGCACAAGCATGAGAAAAAGACTGACCTGCAAAATTCACAGATGACTTTAAAACAGAAGCAGAAGTCTGAGGAGTATTAGGAACAACAGACTAAGTAGAAGAATCAGAAATGGCCATCAAAACACTTTGAGTAACAGAATTTATGATTCCTTGAATCACATCAGAAGAGAAATTAGACTGTAGAGAAGCTACTGCATTCTGTGAGCATTGAGAATCAGAAGAAAGAACAAATCCTTGCAAGGGTGTAGCAAGTTCATATTGAGAATCTTGACCACCATCAGAACCCATAATGTCACTACTACAAGAATGGGATATAGAGGCGCTCACCTCCCGACGCTTATTAAAAATCTGCTAAAATATGTTTAATTAAGCCAATATTAAAGCGCTATGATAGAGCGCCTCACAAAAATGTCGACTAAACCCAAAATAATAAAAACCGCACTAAAATCCGCGCCAGGCCCTCTCTCATTAGTAAAACCCTTGAAAAAAAATCCGTCTAAAAAGAAATCCTCATTCTAGCGAAGAGCGAACGACGAACGGCGACGGCGAACGGCGAACGACGAACGGCGAACGGCGACGACGAACGACGAACGCGAACACGAAAGGCAAAGAAGGAGCTGCATTAGAAATTGAGGAGTAATCAAAGTGAACGACACCAATCATATATTCAGGTATCGAATTTTGAATATTCATTATTCCAATTTTTAATTGTCTGTCTTCCTTATTGTTATTTTACTCCAATTTCTTTGTTTTTCTTGTTGATTATTGGGATCTATCTATAGTTCTTGATTTTGATATAAATTCATGATGGTTGTTACTTTTTTTTACTGCAATTTGAACCAATTTTGAATTTAATATGACTTACTTTGCAAAATTGTTGATACATCAGCCAAAATCTGGTCAGAGAATCCTTGGGGTGTCTGTTTCTAGTGATTGTTTCTCAATTTCAGTTCTTGTCAATGAGCTGTGGACATTGTTACTGTTGACTGTGGAACTGTCTATTGTTTTTACTTAGCCTAATTTGATTTCATCTCTCCAATATTGACATCCGGTTTTGTATGCAGCCTGTGACTTTCACGGCAGCATCATTCTTCATTGTTGCTGTGTGGTTTATAATATGTGGGCTGTCTCTAATATGTACCTGCCCCTATTTTAGCTGTTGTTGAAGTGCACTGCCAAGGCTTTACTTGCGATTCGAACCCGAGGTATCTTGCTTTCTACGTTATACATGTAGCAACTTGGCTGTCATGTATGTCGACTTCTCCCTTTGATTCCTATTAGTCACCTAGATTCACAAAGCATAAGGATGGGTTTAACTATAAATTTATTTCTTTCTTGTTATTTATTATAGGTATATGATTCCGAATGGTTATGCAGAAGCGGGTTCGATGCGGATAAGCGTTGAGTTGAAGTTTCACCCTATAATTATGGTTCTGGCGAGTCTCATTGTTCACCTTTCGCTCTCAGGTTTCGCCCCTGCTTTAATTAGTACGCATTACGAGAACTCAGTTGTTTTTCCTATGAGTCAGTGTGATGGATTGCGTCTTCCTTAGCCATATGTTTGGAATTGATTTCTTGCCTCCGACTCTTTCTCAGGCGGGATCAGTTCTTAAAGCGCAACTTAATGGACGGGCTAGATATATTAAGCAAAATCTTCTCCTCCCCCGAGATACTAAGGGAGATAATGAATCTTTCTATGATATAGAGGAAGAATGAGCGAGCTGTATTTGAAGCAGAGAAAGCTTATGAGTCTGGCCTTGCTTCTATCATAGGAACAAAAGGAGGGATCCATCCATCTTTATCATTTCTAGTAAGCCAATCTCCTAGCCTTGATTGACGCATACCGCAAATAGCTTATATTCTTCTTCTAACTCCCGTAGTAAAGTAAAGGCATTAGAGTAGTTGTTTTGTGCTTTGGACAAGTCTTTTGCCCATTTTTTATTTATAGGATCTTTCGCGGATAAAGTGCACTTCTTTGACAACTCAACTACAGAATTCCATCATACATAAGTTTTTCTATCCAAAGTTTGTCCTTCCTTGTCAGCTGACCCTTTGTCTGCTTATTGATTCTCACCCTCATTTCAGATTGAATCTTGGTTGCACAGACAGTAGGCTTGAGTAGTTTGTGATCATGTCTGCTAAGGTTACTTTGCTGCCATATGAAATAAAGAGCAGCATTCAGAATGCCATTCAGAATCCCCCTCTTCAGTCTATTGTATACTTCTATCTGTTATTTTTCTGCCATTGTTGATCTGTTTTAGCAGAGAATTGAATGCCAGTCCATTTCTATCAGTAGAATGCACCTACAGACCTACTGTATTGACAGCTGAAAAAAAGGTGTTGTGCTATTTCTTTCTCCTGATCACAGATGTAGCATTTGTTATCCTCACTAATATTAAGTCTGTAGAATTTTATTAAAACCCCGCTGATGATATAACCAAGTGATAAAATCATGCTTTGGGATAGTCCACTTATTCCATACAAACTGATACTATTCAATTGTTGTTTGATCAAGGGTGAGCCATTTGTATTCCTTAGTTGTTGAGTACTCTCTGCCAGGAATATTAGTCCATTCATTTTGGTCATAAGCTATCTGCAATTCATTTTTCAGCTTCCAGAAAATCTCCAGAATCATTTATGAACTGTAAAGGGTTTTGTTAATTCGGTGAGCTTGATCCTTCATGTTAAATCTTCTCTAATTTTGAGGTCATATTTTATTTTTTAATGTACTCATTTAACTTTATTTTTGGGTACCAGTGCTATCTATCTTCGGCTTACAGTGTCTCGTGTACACGTAAGTGAATTCTTCTAATTTCACTGCTCACTATTCATTTCCGTACCCAAGCCATTAATAATGGTAATATCTCAACTTATAATTTATGAGGATGTATTTGGTCGTTAATTTGATATGATATTAAATAATCTAGAAAATGTTATCAACGACTTACATGGTTTTCACTTGAATTTTCAGTAATCCTATGTTCAAGCTACTTTATGTATCGCCAAGCTCAAGCTTCATCGCAAGGATTGCTTAACAAGCACCGAAGATATGTATTTCTAAGATGTCGCAAATCGTCACTTGCTAACGTTGATTGCGAATAATAGAGAACTAAATTTGTTTCGGATAGTTGGATATTATTTTGGAGTATTTTTTATTTGAGATACATTTATTCATATGGGGCTCGGACATGTATTTGACATTAAAGTTGTTTAATGCTAATATACGTTTGTTTCTAGAAAAATTGCGTGTAATTCCGATTGTGGCAATTTTGTTCGTAGGTAATATAGTAGGAAACACAGGTGCAATAAATAATATTGTCAATTGTAGTACAAAAGCGGCGCAAAAAAGCGCCTGAACATAAGCAAAGGGTGCATAATAGATGATAGTTGCAGTATTATAGGAGGCGCTTTGAAAGCGTCGGATGTTCTCTAGTGGCGCTTACAAAGCACTGCTATAGCACAGAAATAGCGCGTCAATTTTCGCGGCGCTATATTCTAGCTCTACCGACACAATAAAACAGCGTCGCATTAGGGGATAACGGCATAGGCAAATGCGGCGCATATAAAAGCGTCGGTATAACTCCTTCCGGTGCTATTTAGCGCCGCTATATGGGCTTAAAAAGCGTCGCAATAATCCGTTTCCGTAGTAGTGTGTCAACATTATTTGCAGTAGGTCTAGTATAGGTATTGGAGTTCTTTCCAAAAACTTTTCCCTTACCCTTCTTAGTAAGATGAGCTTTGTACTTATATCAATGATCCTGAATATGACGCTTAATATTGCAAAAAGTACAGGTTTTCAACTTGTAGCAGTCCTCAACAACATGACCATCCCTATTACAGTAGGTACAATGCTTAACAGTATCATCAGACTCGGAATCTTTTTGCTTTTTCACATGAGTCTGATGATCTGTAGCAGAGAAATTAACTCTTTTATTAGAAGCAAAAGCAGCTGAACTAGCTAGAACATCAACAAAATCATTGATATGCTTTTGTTTCTCAATCTTTTGTAAAAGACCTAGAGCTTTATTAATTGGTGGTAATGGTTCCATAGAAAGAAGGGTGGTCTGTACATGCTCATAGCCAACATTTAACCCCATAAGCAATTGAATTAGCTTAGAATGAGCCTTTCTATCAAGTAAACGCTTAAGGAGTTGGCATGAACATTTAGACATTATGCCACATGTACATTGTGGAATAGGATCAAGATTATCAACTGTCTCCCATAAACACTTCAACCTACTGTAATAATCAATCAAGGAGGAATTATCTTGACTGACATTACTCAAATCTTTCTTTAAATCATAGAGTTCAAGAGCATTTAGTTGACAATACCTCTCTACAATTTCAGACCAAAGCGCCCTGGAAGACTGAGCATATTGCAAATTCTCACGAAGATTCTTCTCTAATGAGTTAAGTATCCAACGCAATACAAGAAGATCAACACGCACCCATTGATTGTACTTCTTATCAGTCTTTGGAGGAGCAGCAACTTCACTAGTTATGAAACCGGTCTTGTTCTTAGAAAAAAGTGACTGAATGACATCACGCTGCCACTGAATGATTTTTGAACCATCAAAGAGTTGTGCTGTCAACTGTAAATTCGGTTGATCAGTAGGAGAAAGAAACAATGAATCATCAAGCATGGAATAGTAACTGGATTATGTTGAATCAGCCATTTTGAAGATTCAAAAAGTTAAAATTTTGAGTTTCTAAAGCTGAAGAAAAATAGAGAATCGATGAAATAACACCGAGAATTGATGAAGAAACTTTGATTTGGAGAAATATCAGAAATTATTGTAGAAAGCGAAAGCAAAATATTATGTAATTTGGATCGAAATTTGAAGCTGATACCATATGAAATCCTAATCTACCATTGATGAAGCTTAGGAAGCTTAATAAGACGAGGATTGTAGATGGACAAGATGAAGTTTGTAAGAATATAAGATGAAAGAGAACAAAGGAAAAATATGATTCTATATTGATGATTGTTAAGTGAATTACAACATTGATCTATTATATATATAGGAGAAGTAGTTGTTTATTCCTAACTAACTTCTCTAACAACTTTATAACAACTATCTAACAACTTGCTATTTTAGTAGACTAACTAACTCTAACTAACATTGACTTGACTATATTTCCATACAATTCATCGCCAATTAATTACCTAATTTGTTTCATCTTCCAGAGCTTTCCTTACTCACATATTTACTTAAACTAATTGAATGGCCATATTATCCAATCAAATGAGGTAAACTTTTCCTCCACATAAGTATTTCGACCTTCTCTTTTCAAAGTCTGTATCTTAATCGACCTTAACTTTGCTTTGTAGCTCTTCGTAGATGAGCAATCTAAGAGTGCCAGTGCAGGGGGGTTCATCTCTGCCTTGTGTTTTCTTCTTTTGTTATCTTCCTTTAATTAAGGTGATTTTTTCGATTTCATCTAAGGTGATTTTTCTGATTTCGATTTAGTATTAATTTCCTATTTTAAGGTTTACCCAATTCCTGTATGTTTGATTCTTCTTTTATATATGTTTGTTTATTTAAACATACTGAGTGATAGCGGGGTTTGTCGCCCTCCCCCACATCAAACAATATTTGTATAAAACTCAACTACTAAACTAATGTAGTAAGGTAGTCGAGGTCGATCCACAGGGAGGTCAAGTTTGAGTACTAGTCTTGTCTTAGATTATAGTTAGCTACGCGAAGCAATAATGGGATAGAGAACAAACTAAACATGTAAACATAAATTAACTATGGCTACTAAACTAAGGAACCAAACAAGTAATAGAATAAAGATAAAAGCAATAAAGAAAAGGTCTAGGGCGCGATTTCGACTTCCAACACTTGTAAATTACCGCTTAACTCCTATAACAAGTTGCCAAGGGGAAAGGTTAATGGTGAGACGCCTCTAATTCGCTCATAGACTCCCTCTCGGGCTCACTATAAGACACTAGCTATGTCGACACAACTCCCTCCCGGGCTCATGCATCAAACTCCTTAAGTCAAGGGTCAAAGCTTACCAAAATACGCCTATTTTGACCCCTCTTTCCCCAAGATTAAGGTTCTAAGTCCACGCTATACTCCGGTCATCCCACTCCCTCTCCCGAGGGCCGCTTTCAAACCGAAAACTAAGGGCACCCCTCTCAAGTCCTCCCTCCCGGGCTCAACTCAAGTTGACAAACTAGTCCAAGTGGGTGAGCCAACTCCCAACCTAGCCAACTCTCATCGACGGTCAAGGGTCAAAAGTCAACAATAATCCCAAATAAAACATAAACAAGTCAAATCCCTTAATTAACCCAATAAACTCCCCCTCGACACCAAGTTGGGGAAATTAAGTCGGTAACCTACAAATATTGGAGTCTAATCGCACCCTAGTGATAAACTACTCACTAATCATTTAAAAGTTAACATTAAACATACTAACTACTACTCTAGCAACAATATTAAACATGGTGAAACAATAAAGATTGAAACTTTAAAGTAAACTAAAACAAACTAGATAAATAACAATAACAATAATATCAAACATGACAAGAGTAAAAAAGATTGAAACTTTAACTAAGTAATTGCATAAATTAATAAAAATAACAACTTGAAGGGAAAGAGAATTAGTTACCCAACTTGAATTAAATGGAAATAAGAAGAGAAATCTTGATACAAATGTGTTGAATAAGGGATAAACTAGATCTAAACTAAGAACAGTTAGTCTTGTTTGTGACGGGTCGGGCTGGAGAGACGGATAATAACACTCACAAAATGAATAGGGGGACAAAGGTGGGGCACCCCCATGTGCTTTACTCTCTCCTTTAAATGGGTATTTTGTGAGACAAAATGGTATCCGTCTTCTCCTTGTGACGGATACCCTCCGTCTACAATGAGAATTTGTGAACTAAGAATAAGGAAGAAAGATGGAAATTTTGTTTGATTTATTCTACTCCTACTCCTACTTCTTGCTCTCTCGAAATGCTCCTGCTTCTCCCCCAAATGTCTCTGCCCAGAAACCCCTGAGGAGCTGCCTCTTTTCTTCTTTTTCTAATTCCCCTCACGTGCCCCCACAATTCAAGAGCAGCATGCCCGTTTGCTTGCTTCCTCACGTGATTTCCTCCAAATGACTAACAATTGTCACGTGGACATTAGCTACTTAGGCCCAATTCTTAGTTGACTTCTTTTTTCGTCATCTTTGATCCGTCTTGAACGGTTTCATACTCGAACTGAGTACCTATAAAAATAAAAAGACGAAAATAGTACTAACACACTAACAAGTAAAATGAAATAACATTATTTAACATTAATCGACTAATATATTATTTGACACTTAAATGAGTAAATAAAGCTAACTCGGGTTATTTTTTCGCTCATATAAGAGATAAATATGGGTTAAAAATCGGTAAAATACGGTGTTATCAAATCTCCCCACACTTATCTCTTACTCGTCCTCGAGTAAGCTCAAAACCAAGCTCAAGAAAATGCAAAAGGTAGTATTCTAATGGGACAAACGAATGCACAATATAAGCAACGCTTACCGCTATCTAAATTAATAAGCCGAATGAGTATTAGCGCACTCAACGCCCCTTCAACTCACGTAGTCGTGCTTATGAGGTAAAGCACAACTCGCAAGGCAAGTTGGGTCTTGCACACAATTTTAGATACATTCCTCAATTAAGCATATAGAAGAAAGTTGGATGCATCAACAAAAAGGAAATGCCACTTTCCTCATCTAAGTGACGATTATCAACTAAAAGAGAACAAATTCAAATGCATAAACTCCTTCACAAATACTAATTCAACAAGTCACTAAGTCTAAAAGTATGACAACAAATCACCTCCAAATAGTGCTACACTAGGCTACTTTCATACACATTTTCCAAGTACTTTTGTCAAGGGCGATCGGATGGAACGGAATGATGATCCCCGCGATGCTAGAGGCAAGAGACAAAACAAGTCTAAATTCTTCACAAAGTAAAGGTCATGGGTCGTCCCTAGATCGACAAGGAGACATGGCAAAAGAGATTTTTGGAGTGAAATGCTCAAATCATTACAAAATGGTGGATTATTCAAAACTTGACCTCATTTGATTTTTTTTCTCTTTTTTTTTTCATTTCATGAGTCGAGATGGGGTTTGTCCCTCGTGTGCTAATGTCCTTTGTTTTCGCCAATCGCTTATTAGGCAACCGGTTAACCTCTAGACAATAGTTTATCGGGGTGACAATCACTCTGTCTTTGGGCGGTCGAATTCACGACCAAGTGGAAAGCCAAATCCTTGGCCCCCCGCCAAAGCACATCGAAGTGGTACGCCTCCACCTAAACTACATAATTTTATTCCACTTCTCTTTTTTTTAGAGGTTTCTTTCCACTTAGGCATATCCACACCAAAATTAATGAAGTGAGCATTCCAAAATTATTCATGAAAATTTGATTTTTGAGTTGCCAAACCGCCAAGTCTATTAAGGTCACCAAGACAAGTTAATCAAGACCATTTCACATCACGGGGTTGGACAAGGTGACTCACATGCAAACCCTTGACTCGGTATCAGATCATGGTTCAAAAGACACTAGAATAGCACAACCTAGGGTGTTTCAATACCATTCTAGAAGGCAAAGTCACAAGTAGAAAGAATATTTGCAATGGCTTAAATGATTTTGTCAAAGTTCTCAATTAGGCATTTTCAAAACCATTTTACTAAATGCAACTACATGCTATGAATGCAACTAATATAAACATATTCTAATGCAAGTGCAACTATCAAACTATATGCCAAATAGACTAATGCAACTAATCCTACCAGCACATAGGCACACAACACCAGTTCCAAAACCGGAACATCCTCCTCAACATACATAGCCCATCCTCCTTAATCATGAAAAAGAGAAAAGAGAATGAAAAGGAGAAGAGATAAGAGCGATTATACCAAACGTCTTCTAACTCCTTAGCATATGCCTCCGATATTCCAAGTGTACCTATGCATATTATTACAAAAACAACAATATATACAAGATAATGCCAAGGGAGTTTCCTCCCCACACTTATTCGATAAAATAAATGAAAGCACATTTTTTTTTTGAATATTTGAAGAATTTTCAATTTTTTTGGTTTTTTTTTTTCAAATGATAAGCGCACAATAAAAACACATGTAAAACTAAACATGATACTACTAAGATAAAAGACAAATTAAACTATGACAACACATAATTAAAACAACAAAACACCACCAAAGATATCAACACTCCAACCTTACAACACATATGAACATGATTACACCACCAATATCAATCCACAATCCAATTATTCCAACCAACCAACAATACGATCCTCCCCACACTTGAGCCGAACATTGTCCTCAATGTCTAAACACAAGGGAGGGCAAAAAGGAAAGTGAGAATGAAGAATACCACCGTTTCAAGCTCTCTCTTTGATCATTCATCAAAAAAAATGATCTTTGATTCTTCTACTTCAACTCATCACTTTATTGTTGATTCTTGAAACTCACAAACATAATACCTACACAAAAGAAACAACAAAAGAAAACAAACCAACAAAGCATAGAAAAATGCAATCAAAACATATCAAGTGGATTATTTAAAAATCCCATCAATGATCTCATTAGCTTATCAAACGAAGAGGACCAATTTTCAATGAAATGGTTATAAGAGATCAAACAACATATGCAAGTCAAAGCATATAACCAAGTAAGAAACATAGTAGACGACTTGTGAGAAAAAGAGTGCAAGTCAAAAATGACATAATCACAACAAGGTTCATCACTTGATTTCAAGGTCACAAAGGGAAGGTAAAAACTCTTAGGGTCACTCACAACATCATCCTTCTCATCATCAAGTTTTTCCTTCGGGAAATCATCAAGCAACAAACCAAATGTCATCATAACCTCTTTAGTAACACTCTCACAGTCATCTTCAATAGGCATGGGTTCAAGTAAAGGAGTAAGAAAGTCACGAGGAGGCAAAATAATGGGAATAAGAGAGTAATCCTCAAGTATAGGGGTGGGCATACATGTTTCCTCAAGGAACCTCTCAAAAGTGGGTTGACCTAAGGAGTCAATACACTCATCATTGTCATCATCCCAACTCACCTCAATACTATCATCAAACAAGTTTAAACTCTCTTCATCCCAAGATTCATTGAAAATGCAACTCTCCTCCAAACACTCTTTCACCAACTCCTTCTTCACTACCTCATAGTCTACCTCAAAGCCAACTCTCTCAAACTCACACAAACCAATTTCTTCAAAGATTTCACAAAGAACACTATTTAGCTCATCCAACCACAACTCATCATCGAATTTCACACTTTCAAACTCACAATCATCAACAACATTTACCAAGTGAGGAGAAAGGTCTTTTGGAAAAAGGCTAGGTGGTTCACAAGAAGGGTCAAAGATATGCATATCATCATTAACATCATTCATCACATTCAAATTCACAAGTGGTAGAGATGCATAAGAAAGGCAAGCATTAGAATCATCACCACAAGAATCATAAGACAATGTTAACTCATGCATAGAATCCACTTCAATAGGGGAAGGAGAAACATGCATGTGATTGAACATAAGGCACATCCATAAAACAAGAAGAAGAAGAGTCCACATTTCCACTCAAAGCATCAAACATAGAATAGTCATTACATTTAAGTTTACTTTGTGGTTCTCTCCTAAAAGTAGCCCAAATGGAATTTCGATTCTCATCAACACGGGCCATGTTCTCAATTAAAGCTCTAGCATCATTAACACTTAGCTTATCAAAAGCTCCTACCCCGGAAGATATTGTCACAAGGTTTTTAAGTGAAGGAAGCAAACCATCAAAGAAAGTAATCATAACTTGACAGGGGGAGAAACCATGATGGGGACAAGCTCTCAACAAACCCCTAAACCTATCCCAAGTCTCACTCAAAGTCTCAAACTCACCTTGTTGGAAATTGTAGATTTGACGCTTCCTAAAGGAGGTTTTAGAAGAAGGGTAAAACTTGTTTAGAAAGGCTTGAGCTAAGTCATCCCAAGTGCAAAAGGTGCTAGAAGGGTGAGAGCGTAACCATCTCTTAGCTTCACCCTTAAGACTAAAGGGAAAGAGTAAGAATCTAATGGCTTGGTCCGATAGTCCCTCCTTCTTGACAAGGTCACAATTTGCTTCAAAAGTCTCCAAATGCTCAATTGCTTCATCACTCTCCAAACCACAAAAGACATCTTGCCTAATCAACTCGATAAAACCTATATCAAACTCATAATCAACATCCACAACCCCAATATTAATAGGCCGGTTAATATGAGTAAGGTTTGGTCTACAATGATCGCGTATGCAAGACATGGTCATGATTGCTAAAACAAGTGATAAAACAAAACAAAAGAAAAGAAAAGAAAATGACAAGTCACAAGAAACAAGTAAGAATGCATCAGTTAAGCAACATGCAACAAGTATCAAGTAACAAGTAACAAAAGCATAGTCTAATAAATCCAAAACTAAACTAATATCAATCCATTAACCTCCCCGGCAACGGCGCCATTTTGATAGCGGGGTTTGTCGCCCTCCCCCACATCAAACAATATTTGTATAAAACTCAACTACTAAACTAATGTAGTAATTAAGGTAGTCGAGGTCGATCCACAGGGAGGTCAAGTTTGAGTACTAGTCTTGTCTTAGATTATAGTTAGCTACGCGAAGCAATAATGGGATAGAGAACAAACTAAACATGTAAACATAAATTAACTATGGCTACTAAACTAAGGAACCAAACAAGTAATAGAATAAAGATAAAAGCAATAAAGAAAAAGGTCTAGGGCGCGATTTCGACTTCCAACACTTGTAAATTACCGCTTAACTCCTATAACAAGTTGCCAAGGGGAAAGTTTAATGGTGAGACGCCTCTAATTCGCTCATAGACTCCCTCTCGGGCTCACTATAAGACACTAGCTATGTCGACACAACTCCCTCCCGGGCTCATGCATCAAACTCCTTAAGTCAAGGGTCAAAGCTTACCAAAATACGCCTATTTTGACCCCTCTTTCCCCAAGATTAAGGTTCTAAGTCCACGCTATACTCCGGTCATCCCACTCCCTCTCCCGAGGGCCGCTTTCAAACCGAAAACTAAGGGCACCCCTCTCAAGTCCTCCCTCACGGGCTCAACTCAAGATGACAAACTAGTCCAAGTGGGTGAGCCAACTCCCAACCTAGCCAACTCTCGTCGACGGTCAAGGGTCAAAAGTCAACAACAATCCCAAATAAAACATAAACAAGTCAAATCCCTTAATTAACCCAATAAACTCCCCCTCGACACCAAGTTGGGGAAATTAAGTCGGTAACCTACAAATATCGGAGTCTAATCGCACCCTAGTGATAAACTACTCACTAATCATTTAAAAGTTAACATTAAACATACTAACTACTACTCTAACAACAATATTAAACATGGTGAAACAATAAAGATTGAAACTTTAAAGTAAACTAAAACAAACTAGATAAATAACAATAACAATAATATCAAACATGACAAGAGTAAAAAAGATTGAAAATTTAACTAAGTAATTGCATAAATTAATAAAAATAACAACTTGAAGGGAAAGAGAATTAGTTACCCAACTTGAATTAAATGGAAATAAAAAGAGAAATCTTGATACAAATGTGTTGAATAAGGGATAAACTAGATCTAAACTAAGAATAAGGAAGAAAGTAGGAAATTTTGTTTGATTTATTCTACTCCTACTCCTACTTCTTGCTCTCTCAAAATGCTCCTGCTTCTCCCCCAAATGTCTCTGCCCAGAAACCCCTGAGGAGCTGCCTCTTTTCTTCTTTTTCTAATTCCCCTCACGTGCCCCCACAATTCAAGAGCAGGCTGCCCGTTTGCTTGCTTCCTCACGTGATTTCCTCCAAATGACTAACAATTGTCACGTGGACATTAGCTACTTAGGCCCAATTCTTAGTTGACTTCTTTTTTCGTCATCTTTGATAGGGGTGAGCAAAACTCGGTCCAGACCGGAAAAATGGACCGAACCGGACCGTTCGGTCCAGACCGAACCCGGACCGGTTGAGTTTCGGTCCGGTCCTAGGTCCAACAATTTATGTTGTTCGGGTTTCGGTCCGGTCCGGTCCAAAACCGAAAATTTTCGGTCCAGACCGATAGGACCGAATTGAGTCAAAATTGTGATTATTGAACTCTTGACTTCTGAATTCTAAATTTGTTTAATGTGTTATTTTGGCTAGTTATTACTTATGCGCTCTTCTGCGTGATGTGGAAAGTAGTACAAATTAGAGTATGCGTTTTTATTCAAGACTTTTATTGTTAGTTAAATAAAAAATTTGATCAAATGGGATATCGGTCCAAATGGTCCGGTCTCGGGTTGGTCCGGTTTTTACCGGTCCGGTCCGGTCCAGGACCGGTTCCTTATCGGTCCGGTCTTCGGTCCCCAATTCAGTAGAATTCGGTTTCGGGTTCGGTCCGGTTCGGTCCGGTCCGGTCCGGTTCTAGACCTATGCTCAGCCCTAATCTTTGATCCGTCTTGAACGGTTTCATACTCGAACTGAGTACCTATAAAAATAAAAAGACGAAAATAGTACTAACACACTAACAAGTAAAATGAAATAACATTATTTAACATTAATCGACTAATATATTATTTGACACTAAAATGAGTAAATAAAGCTAACTCGGGTTATTTTTTCGCTCAAATAAGAGATAAATATGGGTTAAAAATCGGTAAAATACGGTGTTATCACTGAGTGTTGTAAGTTATGGTTTCAGATATCATGCATGTCCCTTTTTTGCATTTGTAAGGATAATGTACAACCGACCCATCTTGTTGTAAGACTAAGTGAAGTTGGAACTTGAATTGGGTAGTATTTGGTGGAACTTGGCTGGTACCCTTAAATTATGCTTAGTAATTATGTTGTTGATTAGTATACGAATGCGATGAAGCTACGAAAAGTGTGTAGAGGGATAACGAATACCTTAAATTTAAATCCTTATTAATCACTACCCAATTGACAATTACTGAATTTGGCCATATATTCAGAGCTGTTTTGGGTGCATAATCGAAGTATACATGTTTGATCTGATTAGAAGTACCAATTACAAAAATGTACATCGGCCTTATTCCAATCTTTTTTTAAGTAACTTTATTGTTTTCTTCTAAATACAAACCATTGATCATCCTAATCTGGTTGTATGTCTGGGAGGTTTGTGAAAACTTCTTTAAAAACAATATTCCTTGTGTGTCCCTTGTATTGTTGTGTTGAATCGTCAATGAAGAACTTTAGCCCTTCAGGGGATATTGTCCTTGACGCGGCTACATATAACTGACCATGGCTAAACACAGGGCTCGGCAAGTATACCCCCACATATGTCAGGGACTGACCTTGACTTTTGTTTATTGTCATAGCATAACATTGCCTTAATGGATACTGGCGTCTCTTTAGTACAAATGGTATTTTTATATCTGTTGTCGTCATCACGATTCTTGGAATAAGTACGGTGTCACCTGCCCTTGACTCCGTTATTATTTTTGCTTCTATTATAAATTTGCCTAAGTGAGTAATAATTAGTCTTGTATCGTTACACAACCCCTTTGATGGGTTGATGTTCCTTAGCAACATCATCACAGGCAATCCTTTCTTTAATTTCAGCTTGTGGGGAGGCAGACTCTGCAAATTTAGGCTATTTAAATACTCTGTAGGATAGTCCGTATGTTGATCTGTGCCTTTAGTTGACGATGTGCACACTTCGTCACAACTTCTGTAACTTTTCTCCTCACTTTGGATAAGGTTGGCCATGTACGTGTTTATCTTGTCTGTCGTTTCATTTAGTGGGGTGAGTATTGCTCTTTCCTTTAGATATGTTTCGTTGAAATGATTTTGTTTAAAATCTGGGTATATTCGTTGAACAACTGTGTCCACATTCAGGGGTCCGTTGCTGCCAATATATTCTTTTGGTATCTCAATCCATGTAGGTTCTGTTTCGTTTTCTGCTGCTTTAGCCTCTAGCCGCCCATCTCCCATAGCTAGCAACCAATTATTGAAAGATTGGTTTCTCTTCTGTTTCTGGTGATTTTCGTCGGTGTCTGAGACTCTCATGCTTTTTGTTAGGGTGAATATTTGACAGTCATTCCATAAATATGATCTATTAACCGATGCTTGAACAATATCTTGCCTCTTGCCCTTGGGAATTATTGGCAACACTTGTTTGAAGTCCCCCCTCCAAGTAGGACGACCTTACCACCGAATAACTTTGTTTTTGCTTTTGGATCTTCTAATGTGAGCATGTCTCTCATTGTTCGGTCAAGTGCTTCAAATGTTGCACGTAGAGTTTTCTACTAGTTCTACTAGTTGACTTTTTTGAGAAATGTTGCACGTAGAGTTTTCTGATAACTCTATGGGTATCTCAAACATGTTGTGAGCTGTACGACCTCCTGGGAGTAATAATGCCGCAATTCCTGACAGTAAAATAAGATAACAAATTAGAACTAAAATCAAACAAATTTCTAACTAATTGAAATTTCACAAAAACTCATTCTGAAAACTAATATCTAACAAAATTGAGTTTACTAATCATATACTTATATCAATATATCATTCAGAAACTAATTTAAGATTCAATTAAACCATTGATACACTAATTTTACAATTGAATACAAAAAAATCGAAGAAAAAAACATACTAGAAAACGACGGTGGTGGGGCAACACGGTTGTGGGGCACTGTGGTGGCCTGGTGGGGCAGGTAGTACTGCGGGTGGTGGTGCAAGGTGATTGTTGAATGCTGTTTACGTGAATTGAGAAGCTAAGAGAGGGGAAAGAGAGGGAAAGGATGAGAGAGACGGAGGGCAGCGAGTGTAAATTTTCTAAAACACGCCGACTATGTTTACTAATCGGGTTTATTTTAACCTTTATGTGAATTATGATTGGTTCACATTTTGATACTACTAATTTCAAAGAATAAAGTGACATATATTTAAGACATAATTGTCTTAAATTTGTTTTAAGAATGATTATTCATCCAATTACAGTGTTTTGCAAGGCAAAAAATGGGTGCAAGATTATTTTAATAAGTTGTGAAACCATAATTACATACTCCATATAAAGATAATAATAAAAGCAAGTAGTAGCAATTCATTTAGAAGCATTTATAATGAAACGAACAGTTATAAAATCATCTAGCCTGTAAATCCAAAATCTCAGAAAAGACTGAACCCGACTTGATATCCATATGAGAATTTGTGATAGTGGAATTTGTGGTGCCAATCGACCCTGTATTACTTCCAAACGCCCCAATATCAACACTAACTCCGCTACTTTGGAAGATCGGTATCGCTAAACCACTGTCACCATAATCTCCATCACTACCAACATTGCTATTTCTCGGAACTTCCACCATTGGACTACCATTACTGGTATTCTTCTCGGCCGTTTGTTGAAGTTCCAATGCGAATTCTAAGCTCCATACAACATCCCTCATCGAGGGACGTTTATCCCGATGACTCCTTACACACATATCCGCAATCTCTCCAAATTTCCTTAAACACTCGGGTGCGATTTGACCACTTAGATTAGAGTCGACAATAGTGTGTAGGGTGCCTTTTTTGTAGCATGTTCGAGCCCAATTGGCCAAGTTCACTTGTTCCCCGGGAAGCCTAACATTAATAGCAGGTCGGGCACATAGGACTTCGAACAACACGACTCCAAAAGAAAAAACGTCCGACTTTTCAGTTAGTTGTCCACGCTTATAATAGTCAGGATCCAAATAACCAAAACTACCTTTGACAACCGTGCTAACATGGGCCACACCTGTGTCACTTGCAGGGCCCACCTTCGAAATCCCAAAGTCTGACACCTTGGCTGTCCACTTATCATCGAGCAAGATATTTGTGGATTTAACGTCTCGGTGAATAATCAACTGTTTTGCGCCGGCATGGAGATAGTCTAGTCCACGGGCAGAGCCTAAGCAAATCATCAAACGTTGCTTCCAAGATAATACATCATTTTCGTCTTTTCCATTAGTGTCTTTATAATTTAAATGGTCGCGAAGGGTGCCACGCGGCATGTACTCGTACACCAATATCATCTCTTCCTGGTCCTCGCAGTAACCGATTAAAGACACTAAATGTACATGACGTAGTCTTGAGAGCATCTCGATCTCAGTGAGGAACTCGTGTTCCCCCTGTTTGGATGTGGGGTTTAGCCGTTTGATAGCGACACTAATGGCTCCATCGTCTATACAACCTTTGTACACCTTTCCAAACCCACCAGTGCCTATGACATAGTCTTTGTCAAAGTCACGCGTGGCAACCCTTATCTCACTCAATGAGAAACGACGACAAAGATCAGAGGGTAAGGACGGTCTAGACGAGTTACCCTTGGTTGATTGAGATTCGACTAAAGGAAGTAACCATTGTCCTTTGCTTGAACTCTTGGCCGATGTAAATAGCTGTTTATTTTGTAATCTGCTCTGTAGTAATAGAGCAAATAGAAGAATAGAAACTAAAAGTAAACCACCAATGACGCTTCCTATAATAATGAGAATTTTATGGATTGAACTTTTATTATTTGGTGCTCGACTATGTGAAGTTGTGTCAGTAGCGTTGTAACGTTGATTAGGAACCGAAAGATTTCTGTTCATGCTCAGCTTCAGAATTTCCAAACCATTCAAAGATGCATCTGTAATACTGAACAAGGACAACAAATAAGTAATGCAAAACAATTACGCAAAATCCATTAGTCAAATTACAAGTAATGTTACTCAATCTACGAGTAGTTTAAAACACAGTGTGAGAAGATGATTCTAATCTCCAGGATCGATCAATAATGCTAACTCATTTTCTTATGTGTTTTGCGTCTAATTGATAATCATACATCATTGAATAAAAATAGGTATGAAAACATCCTTACAAATTAATAGGTTATAAATATAATAGTTAGAATTAGTACGACTAAGGTTAAGGGTTTAAACTTTAAATCTGACAACGTTTAATAATTCCTTTAGTAGAATTTCAGCGGCTGGTAGGGATGTGCATTAACCACTCCTGGAGCCCAATGTTCATTCGAGTGAAGGGACATAATACAATATAAATGTATTTGTTGGGCCTTAACGTATCAAAACAATATAAGAAGTGACGAAATTAAAAAGAATACTACTACCAATTTTAACTAGATTAGAATTGATAAAGAATTGACGGTTTTAAAAATATTGATATAATGAATAAATTTAAAAATATTAACTAAAATACATGAATATTTTATACCCTCTCTTTTATAATGATAATAAGTTAAAACACGTGCAAAAATTACATGGAGTGAAACTAACACATGTTTTAATTCCGTGAAAAACAAAATGAACTAACACAGTGTTAGAACAAGATATATCAGAGCCACGCGTTGTAACTTATCAGATAATCCTGACGGAGTATCCGTCAGAAGTCAAATAATACTGACTGAATTCACGTCAGGAGAATTAAAAAATTCAAATTTTTTGGGTCTAACTTATTAGCGCGTCTTAACCAAAAGTTTCTGACGTGTCACCCATCAGAATTCTCTTTTAATAATTAGCGGGTTATTTTTTTTGTGCACGCTATTTCATATTGACGGGTTTGTGACGGTTTGTCCGTCAGAAAGTTTTTCTTACAGAAAATCCGTCACAAATCCATCAGTAGAGCGAAAAATTTGACAGATTATAAAATCCGTCGGTAATGCGGTCAGTACTCCGTGTTTTTTTTTTGCAGTGATATAAACTTTATTAAATACATTCTACTAGAATTTAATAAATAGCTAAAAATATAAATATCTCTATAAAATAAAACAATTATTAAAATTTAAAAGGTTTGCAATACGATTCAAGAAATATAATTATAAAATTAACTAACCTATTGCACAGAAAGTTCTAACTGATTGAATGTATTCATGGCGTATGTAATAACTTATTTTTTTTTATTTTTTTTAGAAATGAAATTTTAATATATTGTATTTGGAGTTAATTTATAGTTGCATTTAGTTTAAGTTTTTAAATTTCTTGATAAATTGATAGTTTATTATTTAATAAATTTAGTCAAATACTGATATTTTTGTAACAACATTGAATTTTATAAATTTTTCTAATTTTTTGTATTTTTTTTTATTATTGTAATTTATTATTGTAGCTTAAAATTTAGATGCACTTTTAATCAATTGGTGTAATTTATTATTGATTTAAATTATTTATTATTCGTTATTCGTTAATATTTACATGCAAAACATATACGTAAGTATTTACGTACAAAACGAAAACATAGAGGCTTTCAGTAATTAATTCCGAATTATTTGCAGTGAGTCCCATATTTTTGTAAAAAGAATTGTATGTGATGACGTGGATGCATTAGAATGTTTAAAATATTCATGCATTTATATAGATAAGATAAGTGTAATTTATTGTAATTTATTATCATAATTAAAATTTGCCACAATTATTTTCGATTTAAATTATTCATTATTCATTATTCATTAATATTTATGTACAAAACATATACGTTAACATTTACGTACAAAACATAAACGTAGAGATTTATCGATAATAATTCCATATTATTTGTCATGGGTCCAAAATTGTATATGATGACATGGATGCATGAAAATGTTTGAAATGTTTTTGTATTTATTTACTTCCTCCTACTTGTTTTAAATGTTCCATTGTTGGGATGGTACAAAAATTAAGAAAAGTAGTTAAATAATGAAAACTATGGTGTGGTGTAAGAAGATTGGGGAGAAGGAAGTTTTTATTTGTTATAATTGTGGGTAGATTGATTGAAATAAGTAGTGTTGTGGGGTAATGTGAGTATTGTTGTGTGTTGAAGTGATTAAATTAAATGTAAACGTTTACTAAATATAAACAACATGACACTTTTGTGAATAGACGGAATTGGTCAATGTGACACTTAAAATAAGTAGGAGGGAGTAGATAAGATTGATGTAGTTCATCGTAATTTATTATTATTATTATTATTAATTTGGACTTAATTATTTTAGATAAATTATTCATTATTCGTCTATATATTACTATTTACGAATAAAACATAAATGTAAACATTTACGTACAAAACATATAAATAGAAGTTTCTCAGTAATTAATTCCATATTATTTGCCTTGAGTTTCACACTTTTTCTACAAAAATTATAGTGATGACTTAGATGCATGAGAATACTTGAAATGTTATTATATTTATATAGCTAAAATTGGTGTAATTTATTATCGTAATTAAAATTTAGCCTGAATTAATTTTCATTTAAATTATTCATTATTCGTTATCAATTAGTATTTACGTACAAAACATAGACGTTAACATACCTTTACTATAAAAGGAATAACTTTTAAAGAATTTCTATTGGTTGATGAATTAGGAATATGATTTTTTTAATTAGAATAGGGTACACCATGTTCTTATGCATAATTAATTACCTCCCTCACGTTTTCATCAATTTAATCTATTCCCTATTTTCATCAATGTAATATGAAGTCTTTTGAAGTCCTAACTTCAATTTCAACCATAAAATCAAATCTTTTATGATCATTGATGATAAATTAACTAATTTTACATAAATTAAAGGCATATATTAAATATAATTTTATGATTGAGAGTTTTGGGACGCATAGACTTTAGAGATGAGTATATTCCAAGATCAAAGAAGCTTTTAATATTACTTTAATATGCAGCAACTAAAATGATTAAATTAAGTGACGGTGAGAATAAAACAGGAACATAAATCGAATACCAAATATAATAATAATATATAAATCGGCGAAAATTAAACATTCAAATAGTGGAAATCAATAAATTAATATAGTTGATATTTGGAAATCAACGAAAATATGTAATTCCGTTTCAAATGTATGTAAAAAAATGGGATTATATTATATGATCAGGGTTTTTTTGGGTAGTTAGAGGGTCGGGCTAAAAAAATTTGGGTTATTATGATGGTTTGGAACTTAGGACTAAATCCGTAAGCATAATTTTAAAATATACATTTCTTTTTTATCGGCTACTATCCGTCTTAAGTTTAAAATGGGTCAGTATCGTTCCTCATGTATTATAGGACACATATTTTATTTTCATCACGCATAATGCTTTTTTTTGTCTTATTCATTCTACCTATGTATATTTGACCCGTCTTAAACTTAAACCGATAGGTCATCCTAAACAAGGCTTGTGTACTTTTATAATGTAGAGCAGATACATTAATTTTACTTGTGTCTAAGTCAAGTATATAATTTTTTTTTACTTTTTACATTGATATTAGTGCGATACTAAAATCATATTTTTGTTAAATATATTTACCTTCTTATTAATTTTTCAATTTAATAAAATTAGACCCGTGCATTTTTTTGCACGAGCGTAAAACTAGATTACGTAGAAAACATAAACATAGACGTTTTTCAGTAATTAATTTCGTACTATTTGTCGTGGGTCCCACATTTTTTGTGAAATTTTTTGGATGTGACACGTGGATTGAAGTAAAATTGGTGTAATTTATTATCGTAATTAAAATTGGGCTGATTATTTACGATTTAAATTATTCATTATTCGTTATCAGTAATATTTACTTACAAATATAAACGTAAACATTTACTAAAAAACATATATAATGGTTTTTCAATAATAAATTATGTATTATTTACCATAAGTTCCACACTGTTTTAAAAAAAAGGTTTATTTGTTGACATGATTGTATAAGAGTGTTTAAGATGTTGTATCTATATAGAATTTATAGATAAGATAAGATTTTAGGAGTTCCCAAATTTTTAATGTAGCTAAGGAATTCAATTCTAGTCTAAATTTCCTAAACATATCTGAAAACGAATAAGGGTTAAAACATCAGTAATTAGTCCTACTTACAACGCAGGTCGAGGACAGAGGGTCAAGGAAAGCGCAGACTTTAAACCGTTGCTCGTACTGGGGACAGTTATAACATAATCCTTGTAAACAGGAATGCCGAGCCCACCGGTCGTGGCCCAAATATCAAGATCCGTCGCCGCCAATAAACCACCAATATACACAGACATAAAATTCCGGTGTACCTCTGTGACATTAAGATCCAAGTTACAAAAATGAAGCCTGATCAAATAATCAAACCCGGGGTCCACGTTAAACATCCACGTAAGGTTCCTAGGCAGAAGATATTGGGCCGGGTAGTCTCCCATATCCCTAGCCGACCCGTACACCTTCTTTGGAGCCACGTACTCCGGCGTCTTTTGCGTGTAGTATATCGACGTTATATTAGCGCCTGCCCATGGCTCCATCTTATCGCCAAAGTAATCACCAACCATGTAAGCGTCGTCGGCCTCCCATTTACGCTTCATTCCCCCTGGATTTTCTTCATTCTCGTCCACGTATTCTCCTCCCACGTTTAGCCGATAAGCCGTCTGGAATGCGAATGATTCTTTCTGAAGTGTGTAGCCTGTTTCCGGTTCCGTCACATAAAAATAATCCAGGTTCAACTCGTTTATGTATAACCCCACCGGTATGGACCGGATCTCTATACCATTCACGTATCCGTAGGATGAATTGGCCGTATCATTACTATTAGTGGCACCAGGGGAGAAGGTTAACTTTAGATTATTTTCACCATTTTTTATGATGATTTGGAATTCATATATAATAAATGGTTTCTCTTGTGAGTTGAGGAAAGGGTTAAAGTTGTGTAAAAGAGTGAAGCCATTAGCAAAGAGAGATGTCGAAAATTGGTGAGGAAGGGTGTTGTTGTAGGATACATTTGGGAAGAAGTAAAGGCGTAGGAATTTGGGACCTGGGGTGATGGAGAAGGTGTAGTTGATACTAGACCAGAATACCCTACCAACCTTGTATGGCAGGTCATCAGCATCCTCTGAGACGTTACTTGAGACGGTCTTGAGGTATGATGGAGCAAAAGCAGGGTCGTCGTCGCTTTGCCATTCACGACCGTCCAAGGGGGACTTAGACCGGTTCGACTCCGGAAGACCACAATTGATGAGGAGATCAGTGTCTAAGGCCTCGCTGGTAATACAATCGAAAACAATTATACTCCATAGGATCAGGATTATGAAGTTGATGAACTTCATTACTCTCAAATTAATTGTTTAATTTCAGAACTCTGAATAATTTCGATTTTTTTATTGTACACTCATTTTAATGGTATATCTATATTTTATACTATACTAGTTTCAGGCCCGTCTTTTAGCCCGTCAGCCCGTGCGGCGGCACATGGCCCCCAATTTTGGAGGGCCCAATAATGTGTCAGATTGTACATATAGCTAAATGTGTACTAATAAAGTTGTATAATGATTTTTAGTGTGGTGGTTGAAAACTAACCTCTTGTCAAATAAGGTGTCTCATGTTCAATTCTCTCTATCGAAACTTTTTATTTACTTATTTTATTTATATTACTAGAGTTAATGCTCGTGCGATGCACGGACCTATTTACAATGGTCTATTGCCTATGGCGTCAAAATAGAAAAATCATAAAGAGTACTCCGTATAATTTAAACACCTATCGAAAATACTTATTTGAACTTTTCCTTAAATAAATTTATACGTTCTTTTGTTCATTGAAATTCTTCATTTGTAGAACATATCAAAAACAACGTCAACTAAAATACTTCATGATTTCATTGGGGTAAACCCGATATAATTACGATTAGAAACCATCTATACCATATCATGCATGAACACATTTTAGACACGGTAAAAAAAAACGTAAATATAACAATTTGTAATGCTTTTACGTTTAACAAATTATTACTTTTATAGTGTGACTGTGTTGCATATGACTAACTAAAACTCCCTAATTCCCTTGAATTACTGTCAATCACAACTTACATGCTTAGAAGGTTTATACTCTCAATCAAATTCATAAATTTATGTATTTTTGATGTCCTTTACAATGGCTCTATGAGAATATGTTTTTGTTTGAGAATCTTTCGATCTTTTATTTCTACAAACAAAGATACCTTGAAAATTCTACTTTACGAAAGGTGTATTGGATTACAGTTGCATATATCTCTAATATAATTGAGTCTATATCCGAATTACAGTTGCATATCAATATATATATCTTTGTGTTGAGCCAACGCATATACCACAATAACGCACAAAGTCCTTCCAAAGTAAAACGTCAATGTGCTGCAATAACAGAAAAATAAAGGGATCAATGTTATTATTATGGTCAAATAAAAAGAATAAATTATAAAAGTACGCAAAATAACAGGACGAGGACGAATTGTGAACTTTGGGAAGGAGAGACATTGAATATATACTGGAGATAGGTGTATGTAACTATGTCAAACTCTATCTTTTAATTTTATTAGAATTAGTTTTAATAAATTTATCTATTTTCCATTGTATAACGTTATCTTTGTTCTACGTAATTCACAAGGTTGGGAATTAAAAATATTGCTTGAAAATCTTACGACTTTCAATTATTAGACAAAATTTGCATTATTCAATTATTAGATAAAATTTGCATTATTTATTAATATTAGTTGTAATCAATGAAATCACTCGAAAAAAGCAGCCAATGAAATCGCTCGAAAAAAGCTTCCTTTAATAATATAGATAGATTGATAGATTGCATATATTTCATCCATTTAAATTAGTCAAAAATATTATTTTGGCAAGGAAATATATATATTCATTTTTTTTGGACAGTTTAATCTTAAATTTTAACATTAAATAATTTACTATTGTTTATAATACATAATACCGTTTTAATACCGATTTACATTCAAACGAAAAACTAAAAGTGGGGGCCTCATCCAAAATTTCGCACAGGGACCTCAATATCCCGGAGACGGCCCTGACTAGTTTAGCACCCGGGCAAAAATGCCTGGACATATGTAGATATTATTCGGAATTAAGTTTTAAACCCGTATAGTATAACATGATATTAGTTGGAAGGTAAAACTTTTTCTATAAATGATATTACATATAAATACGTATCCCGAAATCAACCTTAATGAATGACACGATGTAATTGACAAATAGAAAAGAATTATTACGTACTTCATTGCTAATTAGCTAATTTTCATAGTTTAGAGCATATTATTCTTTCTAATCATTATATTAATAATCAAAATATTTAAATAATGTCTTTTTTCCTTTTGTGTTTTAATACAATAATATCGTCATTAGAATATGCTCCTTATCGCGTATGGATCATGAACGGAACTCTATTAGTTGTGTAACATGTATTAGCTACACTACACCGAAGCTAAAAAGTTGGAAAAAATTTAGGATTAGTTTACACAAAATATTAATGTAAATTGAATATGATTAAAATATGTTTTTTTAAACATATTTTTACTTTTTTAAAAAAAATGTTAGAAATTTTTCTTAACCCGTATTCTAAACCTAAACCGGCCGATAACCCATATGAGCCGACCCATAGTTGGCCTGACCCGTTTGATAGGTCTATACATAATACATCCACCATCAAATAACTACTTCCATCTCAACATAAAATACATAAATTATGGAGTACAAATGTATAAACCATGCATGTTCTCGTAAATCAGTTGATTTTGAGGGCATATAAAATTATGTTATTGTCAATACGAAATAGTATTATATAGTCATGATGAGTTTGGTACGTCATACATATTTTTTTACTTGTAAATTTATTCGTAATCTGGGTCCAAAACAAAACCCTGACCAAATGGGCACATAATCATTATGGCGTAGCCGCGTAGGGGACAGATTAGCCCTACGTATATTCATAACTATCTTAATTCACTTATCTAAGTGTGATTGCAGGCCATCTTTCACCGTCTTTTATTTTTTACATATTTCAAACTTATATTTTTTTGTAAATAAACATGGTGTTTGTCATGTATTGTCAAGTATTTGTCAAATATAGACTATTTTTTATACATCTGATATTTTATGTAACATGCGATTCTTATTACGCAAAACTATTATTATTTTAACAGTCCTTAGTATATCATAAAATACGAAAATTTAAATTAACATTCGATATATTGTGTATACTTTTTATGTGAAACAAAATTTTAAATATAAATGTAATTTGAAAATGAAAAATTAAGTATTAAATTTTCATAATAGAAATTGATTTTTAAATTACCGTAAAAGTCATAGTTAACACATTTGATCCTCCATATACCTTGATAATTATTATTAAGGCTTCTTGTAATTAAGAAAAAAGCGTAGATACAACAAATTTCATATAAAACCGTCTTCTAAATTGAGAAAAATAACACAATAGTTATAAGGTCGCTTAGTAACAACAACATACCAAAAATTTCAGTACATCGTATTTAGAAGATTGTAAACAATAATGCCTAGTATACAATCAAAGCTAAAATACAATTACTGTTTAATACTTTCGTCAATTTATTTAATACTAAAATTTGCTAATAGCCGCCTTCTCTCTCTAAACCCTTTAAAACTAAAAAACCAATCTCAACCTTTTGAGCCACCGCCGCCACAACTCACACTCATCCCTCCCATCTAATTCTACCCTATCGCCGGAGATGGGGCGATCCCTTGGTCCAACTCCGGCTGCCTTTCCCCTTTCCCCTTTCCCCCTTATGATTTTTGATCGTCTTCCTCCTTTGTTTTGATGGCCTGTTTTTTGTCGTCAATTCCGGCACCAAACACAATTTGTAAACTCCCAAATTAAGTAGTATAATTTAGGGTCGAACCCAAAGGATGGTGGGGTTAGGCTATAAGTCTCCTTTAAGTTCTAGTTTAGTCGGAAAAAGATTGATTTGTATTCTAAATTCTAAACTAACAACATAAATTAAATGAACAACTAAGTAAACACAATGAGAGAAAAGGCTAGGGTCTCGGGGTCACTCAAGTAGGAGGGGTCTAGCTTAAGTCGATATAAAAGGAATAACGGAGGGTGTATCTCTCGATATGAAACGGTCCTTGGGTCAAGTCTAGTTGAACTCTCGTCCTAACTAATCCCAACCCACTTACCCACTTATCTAGTACGGTCCAACTAAGCCCGACTCTCGCCGCAAGCAAGTCTAACCAAACACAAGGAGAGCCAAACTCTCGTCCAAGCAATCCGATAACATGTTCAAAGCAAAAGATAAGAGACCAACATCCAACCAATATGTAAACAATTGAAGCTATGAACATGGGTATTTTGTCTAGGCAAAGCATAAGCATTATACTAACTAGTCTCAAACTCTCGTTTCGAAAAATAGCTAATAATAAGAGTGGAATTACTCAAGCTCTCACTTGGAAATTTCCACAAACACCTTGTGTGCAAAAGATTAAAGACGAATTACCCATAACGATTAGCATTCAAAACACGACTCAAATCCGACCCACTAATCCCACAAGAGGTTCCCCTTAACCCTAGATTAATCTACTCATACATAATCAACACAAGCAACACAAGTAACACACTAAAACAATAATAAACATGATTAAAATTATAAAGAAGATAACTTGAATTAGTGAGACAATAAACTAATAAAGATATGAACTACACTAATTAAACTAACAAATAACAATAACATGTAAATAAACCTAATAAATTAACAAAGATGAAAACTTTAATTAAACCAAACATAAACACAATCTAAACTATAAACTTGAAATAAAATGCAATAAAAATGAGGGATAAGAGAAATTATACCAAACTTGAATGGAGATGAACATTAGAGAGTAGATCTTGAATATTAATTACAAAAGGATCAACCTTGTAATAATTTAATTGACTTACTTAATCCTAAATAATTTAAGGGAAGAACAATTAAAAGGAAAATAAGATGGATTTTTCTACCTAACTCCTAATTCCTAAACTATGCTAGTCCCCTGTCGGAAAATGTTGCTGCCCACTAAACTACCTACTGCTTACTGTTTCTAATTGTTGCTGCCCAAAAAAATGCTGTCGAAATGCTGCTCGAAATTATCCATCAGCTAGCTACCTGCTTACTTTTTCTTCTTTTTTGTCCTCACGTGATTTTGCTTCCAAAATGACAAAAAGTCTCACGTCTCTACTAGCTAGCTTGGCCAAGTTTCCGTTTTATTTTATTTCCGTTTTTCTTTAATCCGTCTTGAACCGGTTTTCATACTCGGACTTGATACCTATAAAATAAAAAGACGAAAGTACTACCAAAACACTCATAAATAATATGAAATAGTTCCTAAATAAAGTTAAAACGACCAAAATAATGTCAAATTCCACAAATCTAACAATTATTTACAATAAATAAAATAAAACTAAAAATTACTAATTAAATAGCAAAATGAGCTATTTATTCAATTAAGCACGCAAAATCGAGTCAGGATAAGGTATAAATGAGGGGTAAAATGGTACCAAAATACTACTCATCAGTATTCGTCGCCAGTCAGTCTTTTCATTATCCGGGGAAGGTTTGGTGTGTCTGTGGGTGGTTTCCCTTGGTGGTTCGCCCGATGTCTCAAATCCTGGTGGAAAACGTCGGAGTCCTTCATTGCCTAAGCAACAAATGAACGGTGTTGTTTCCACTGATCTCGATCGCAGAGTCTTTTCCCGTCTTTTTCTCCTTATTTCAGTACCGACAACATTTACATGCAGATAAATCTCGAGTGAACCTTTTGCATGTGTCTCCGGACTTTTCCCTTCTGTTTGGGTCTTGGTTCACTGTAGTTCCCGCCCTTCCGTTTCCTTGTCCTGTCGGTGCCTTGTTTTTGTCCGCGCCCTAGGGGTGATCCCCTCCCCCTACTCCTGGAATGGCGGTCTAGTCGTATGTCCCAATTGTGTCGATGAGCTTACCTCATCTCTCTACGGTGCTTTATGAGGGCGTGTTTTGGGTCTGTTTGGTGATCCCCCTTTCCCCCCCACCTTTTGGTCCCATTTCCCTTCCCTTTTGAGTCCGTCTGTGTCTGTTTTTTAGCCTGTTTTGTTGGTTTAGTGGTGGTCCTGGGAGGTGTCGGTTTGGTGAAACGGGTTTCGTTGGAGTGTATATGACCCTTTATGAGTGTGGTTTAGGGTTCTATCTTGGTGTCACGGTATCTGTCCTGTGTGTTGTCGTATGTTTTATCTATGTTGGTACTGTAGTAGGTTCTTGTATGGGTGGTGGTCACTGTTGGTGTTTCGGCTTTGATGGGTTGGTGGGTTGGTGGGTTGCTACGTTGATCTGCCGTGTGTTGGCTATTCCGTGGTCTTGACTGAAGCGGGTCTTCTTGGGAGGTAGGGTTCTGTGTGGGAGGTCTGGGTTGGTCTTAGATGGGTTGGATGAGATGTCGGTTGAATGGCTTTGGTGGTCTTGTCTTGTTATTTATGTCTTTGCTTATGACAGTGTTGGTCGTGTTAATAAAAATCTCACTTGGATTAGGGGTGGCTTGTCCTTTAATCGTTGGTGTGGTTAGTAGTGCCGTGTTGTCTAGCTTCCAGCCTAAGGCTATGGCTCCTTCGCATTCGGTTTTGAGCAGGGGTGTCCTGTCCCCTTGGGATAGTGCTCGTGTTGGATTTTGCGCGCCATATTTCTTGGTCTGTTGGTATTACAATCAAAGACTCCGATTTCTAAGATGTAGGAGTTTTTCCTCCGCCGGTGGCAGACTTCGTCGTTCTTGCTTACTACTTTGTCTTTTTACGCTCTTTTCGCAAGAACGTAAGTGCATCTTGTTTCTGTCACTCTGAGTTTCGTATGTATCGACAGCAGTTGGAGGTCTCCCGTGCTTATGAAGGTAGTCCTATGGCCCGTGGCTTTTTCGACTGCATCTACCATCATGCCCTTGCTTCTCATCTTGAAGTGGTTAAATTTACTAATGTTTATTTTATTTTGAGTTTAGACTTGGTAGTACTACAATTAATAGTCTATTTTCTAAGGCTACCTAGTCGAATAGCTTATCGTGTACCAATTGATAATAGATCAGCATATGCTATTGCTTAAGCAATATCATAAACTGATCATATTCACCTGTCAAAAAAAAAAATTATTTAATCCTTTTATAAGGAATGTATACAACCTTTCATTTGCTGATAATAGATAATATTTACTTATTTTTGGTAAATACATGTATAATGAATCCAAGATATGTGAGTTTGACATAAATAAAATTTATAAAATGGCTTTTTTAGGAAACATAATTATTTCATTTGATCAAATATGTGTAAGATTGTATAGATAATATAATATTAAGAATAATGTTAGGAGGGAAAAAAATTAATGTAAGAATGACACGTGTCCAGCGGTTCCTATTTTATACTTATATAGAGATATATAGATATATAGATATATAGATAGATAGATAGATATAAATATAGATAAGTACAATAGAAGAAGCACTATTGACATGTGTCGACCTATTAGCTATTCTATACACTCATTTTTATGTTATATTTTCCATAACAACAATTCTTGTTTAAGACGGTCTTCATTTCAGACCTCTCACAATTCCTTGTCATTTTAACATTATTTAAATCGCTTGTTTCAAATATTTGAAGTTAAGACCGCCTGAAACAAGAATTTGTGTTTCCATGATTATTTAATTAGTAGTAACTCTCAAGAAAATACTGTTAGAATTCAATGTTTTTAAAGATATAATATTATTAAGTATGTAAAATTAAAATATTTTAAAAAAACATTCAAATAAAGAACGGAAAAAAATAAACAAGATATACTAAAATGAAACACAAATTCTCATTAAACACATACATATCCAACCTAACCTCAAGTCGGGTCAAATAGTGTAGGTAAGACAAAAAGAATTTTATAGGAACTAGCAAAGTAATTGTCCTAACTAACCAAGTAGGGTAATACTTGACCTGTTTAATTGTTAAGATGATATATCGTCTTAAAATTGACCAGTTGAAAGTAAAATACATAAACAAATAATCGAGACGGGATGAGTAATAAATTTTTCACAATAAAAAAGGGACGTGCTAAATCTCACACATCATTTTACTCAATCCCACACATTTTTCACATTTCTTCCGAATATACCCTCCTCATTTTTATCATCCCCACCAAAAAAAATAAAAGAGATAAACAAAAATCCCCAAAAATCAACTCACTTCAGGTTTTGATTTTACTGCAATTGAATTTCCCGATTTCAATAGTTGTTCTAAAATCTAATTTTACCACAATTAGAATATATAAATATTCTACTCTCCCAATTGGTTCTTATTTTACTACAATTGGATTTCCCGATTTTAATTCAGTTTCAGAGATTGATTGGATTTCAATTCAGTTTAAACCCTAATTGTTAAAAAACTCTCTTTTTAGAACAAAAAAAACATCAACTAAATTGAATAAAAGACGGAACTTAATAAAAAAATTACGATGAAACGACGAACTTACATTTGATGTTTGCGAATTACGATCCATAATAGTCGAACGAATAAGAGATTGATTATGTTTAAAGAGAGATAAGTCTTTTAATTCTTTTTTTTAATAAAAGCAATTAAGGAAATTTAGGGTAAAAAATGTTGGATTATGCAACTTAGCGTGCGGGATTTAGCAAGTACGTAAAAAAAAAGGGACGTGTTAAATCTCGCACATCATTTTACTCAATCCCACACACTTTTCACACTTATTCCGAAATTACACTCCTCATTTTTCACATCCCACCAAAAAACACAAAAGAGAAAAATCCCCAAAAAGTGACGCGAAAACCCCCAAAAATCCCAGTATCAATCAATTTTCCGATTCTTTTTCATTATTTGGACCATCCAGCACAATAGAATTATCAAAATAGATTAAGGAGAAAATTAATTAGGTTGAAAAAATCAGTTATAAACTAAAATATATAAAACTTGAAATAAAAAAAAAACCTAAAAAAAACAAAAATCAGAAAATCGGAAAATAACATTGAAAAGCTACGCTAAAATGAATCCCACAGCAATATCAAGTCAACGGCATACCACTTCCCCACCCACCACCCTCCAACGTCGTCGGTCGACCACCCTTCTCTGGCCAGCCATCCTCACAACCACTCATTCATCAACCAAAATCAATCCAAAACCTAATTGTTAAAAAAACCCCTTTTTAGAAAAAAACATATCAATTAAATTGAATAAAAGACGGAACTTAATAAAAAATTACGATGAAACGACGAACTTACGCTTGATATGTGCGAATTACGATCCATAATAGTCGAACGAATAAGAGACTGATTAGGTTTAAAGAGAGAAGTCTTTTAAATTATTCAAAAGACTTTTTAATTTTTTTTACCAAGGGCAATTATTAAAATTTAGGATAAAAAAGTGTTGGATTAAGCAAATTAATGGGCGGGATTTAGCAACTACGTAAAAAAATTCAAGACTTTTAAATTAAAGTAGTGCAAACTATTTAGATAATTTTTGTGCAAGGACATTTTACGTGGGAGTTTATATAAAACTAATTTGTTTTCATACATTTCAGTTGTTGTTTTCCATTTCAATCCAATATGTTTATCTTTATTTTTATTTGTGAATCCGTGATTTACACAAGATTAATGTCAAATAATCTAGAACCTCATATGATATGAATATTAATAAATAAATAAATAAATTTAAGGTAAGTATTTTGGGGGTTTTCTCCATATAGTACCCCTATATTTTTAAGTTTTTTACATGGTTACCCTCTACTTTCGAAACACATGTGATACTCCAAATCTTTACCTTAAACTAATCAGCGTGACCCTACCTCATTATTCTATCAAAATACGTTTGTTAATGTATTTATAAATAAATATAAAGACTTTCTCATATTACTTTGCGATGTTACTCAATGATTCGGAAATAAGCAGCATATGATTGTTCGACAAATTAAGTTTTGAAATTTGCTCACATTTAAAATTATTACATAGGTATAATATGTTCACACTGGAAATTATCAACACGCTATAAAATTTGAATATAGAAGATAAGAGACATATATATCTGTACGCATGATACACCCTTCCATTCATTATTTTTTTCTCATTTGTTTTTACGCGGTCTCTAACACGTTGCTTTGAACAGACATTTCGTGATGTATCTGTTGCTTATTATATTCGGAAATTATATTTTCTGAATGAAACTTACATAATATATATAGAATTGGGATATATATTCACTTTATGTGTTAATACTATCTATTTTCAACTTATTTTTGGTTAAAAAAATTCAACTTCAACCTCAAAGAATGAATTGGCAAGAAAAATCAGAATGATAGGGAATATGTGGTAAAAGTAAGTGTTTCAAGACTAAGGCGATGCATAAGAAATTGTACTCGTTTCCAAGATTGTGATCTTTAACGCGAGTTTGAACCAAACTCGAGCTCAAAACAAGCCTATATTTTGTTGCTGAATTTTTTTTTTTCAGATATTTTCAGCAACAAGGTTCAAACTTTATATATAGATACAAATATTTGGAAAATAAATGAGACATTTTATAAGTGTGATATAAAAATATAGTCATGATAAAAAAAATATTTTTATAATATATAAGCAATATAGTGTGTAACACAAGCTACACAAGTTCGACCTACTTGCAAGTTTTTCGAGCCGAGTCAACATTAACTCGGCTTAACTCGTTAAACTCTTGAACCAAGTTCGAATTACTCTAAATTATCTCATCTCATTATTATCCCTACTAAAATCATTTTCATTCCCTCCAAAAATTGAAGAGTCCATTTCATCAGTGGGCCAAATTACATTCTCACTGTACATCATCTAACACTTTTAAATTTATGCGTGAAAAATAAGGTATAATCGAATAGTCGAGGAAGTCCAGACGACTTCATCGAAGTCTAGACGACTTCGTCTTCTATTCCGTCACCACCCACTCCTGTGGAACCAACTTGACAAAAATAGCTGAGAAGGACGTCTGGCCCAAAGCCTTATCGGTAAATATATTAACAAGTGCAAAAGACTTGCGTTTGGCGCATTAGAGGACTTCAACCTGATGTTTTTGGAGCAATAGAGGCCTTGATACCGATTGCCAACACTACTTTTCATTGTACAAAAAAAATGACTATACTTTTCAACACCACGGCTTGTGGATACCTCCCAATTGAGAATTACAAGTACTATCTCAAATTTGGTTTCATGTTTCGACACAACACCATTTAATCTAATACTCGTAGTATGTATATATATATATATATATGTAATACTAGTGACGAAAATCAAGGTGAGATACGTTTTATTTATTTGCATGCACCTACTATCTATTTTTTCGTATTTATCATTTTTCCGCTACTAGTATTTATTTTCTAGACCAAGAAATATGTTCTCTGGCCATAAAATTCCATGCCGAATCCAATTATGTCATTAATTTTTTTAAAAAAAACTCCGTAAGGAAGAGTTCTCACCGGTTCTCATTGTAAGGTGGTTCTCACCGGATCCCAACCCTATATATATATATATATATATATATATATATATATATATATATATATATATATATATATATATATATATATATATATATATATATATATATTTTTTTTCTCGAGGTTGTATTTTATCGAATTTTTTTTCTCGAAAATCTCTTTTTGAAACTTTTTTTTCCGAAATTTTTTTGTCTCGAAATTTTTTTTCGAAACTTTTTTTCTCCGAAATTTTTTTCGAAACTTTTTTTTCTCCAAAATTTTTTTTACGACTTTTTTTTTCTCCAACTTTTTTTTCCAACCTTTTTTTTCCGAATTTTTTTTCCGAAGTTTTTTTATATTAATCATTAAAGATGTTGTCGCTGAGTTGGTAAAGTGCATGTCTTCGATGTCTTACGTCGCTGGTTCGAATCTTGCTGTAGTAGTTTTTCGTTTTTTGATGAAATTGTACCTTATCCACGTGGCATCATCTCATGATTCTTCTTGTTGATCCAATGGTTATTATTTGGATCTACAAGTAGACCTTAATCCTCATTTAAGATCATAGACCTCACAAGATGCAATATATATATATAGAATTGGGATCCTATGAGAACCACATATATAATGAGAACCATGAGAACTCTACCTTACGAACTTTTAAACAAAAAATTAATGACATATTTGGATTCGGCATGGAATTTTATGGTTAGAGAACACATTTCTTGGTCCAAAAAATATATTCTAGTGACGGAAATCGAGGTGAGATACGTTTTATTAATTTTCATGCACCTACTACCGATTTTTACGTATCTATCATTTTTCATGCACCTAGAACTCGTTTTAATGCACGTAGAGCCTATTATTTCATGCACCTAGTAGTCATTTTCATGCATGTAAAAAATTTCATGCACGTAATGGTCGTTTTAGTGCATTTATAGCCGTTTTAGTATACCTAATTGTATTTTAGTACACTAAGTATATATTTTGTTAATAAAATCAATAAATTTTGTTTAATGATACTAAAGTGTGTATTTAAATAAGTTAAACTAATGCTAAATGATCCATCGAAACTTTCGAAACGAGATTTGGTGGAGATTTTGTGAGGGTTCTCATGGTTCTCATTATAAGGGTGGTTCTCACCGGATCTCGACCCTATATATATATATATATATATATATATATATATATATATATATATATATATATATATATATATATATATATATAGATATATATATATATATATAGATAGATATATATATATATATATATAGATAGATAGATTTAGGATCGGTTGAGAACGATTATACGGTGCATACGGTGAGAACGAATCACATCCGTTGGATTAAAACAGATCATGCGTTCACGATTAAAACAGCTGTCATCAACTTATTTCTTTTATTACACAGCTGAGTCATATCTCTCTCTCTCCCGCGTGCTAATTACTCAGCTTCCTTCCACTATCAGCTTAATTTGTTCAATTCAAATCTTCAGCAATTCAATTCGATCATCATTTTAATTAGCTGATTTAGCTTATTCATGTTTCAAGCAGGTCATTGCAATTAAATCATACCAGGTATGTTTCCCAATTTAGTATACAGTTTTTAATTGATTTGAACAATTTAGTTTGTTATTATGATTTAGATATTGCATTTGTGTTTCCTTTAGGTTACGAATTACTGATTTAATTCCATGCATGTTGCAATATAATTAAAGCTAGGTGCGCAATTTTTGTTAGTAATTTTTCGGTTTTCGGGGGGTAAATGTAGTGTATGTTGCGGAGGTTCTCTGATTGCAGTGGGGTGTGTTTGGTAGTAATTTGTGTTAAGGCATGTTTAAGGGTATCAGTTTAGTTAATCATACAGGTGTTCAGATTGAGTATGGTTGCGCATTTTTCAAATGTTTAAGTGTATGAGTTTAATTAATCATCTTATTGATATGTACGGTGTTTTGTGTTCTGGTGTTACTTCAATTGAACCCTACATACGCATTCCATATGTGTAGATACATGTATCAGTTTGGTAGATACGTAAACGCAATGTTTATATATGTGTAGACATGAAGACTCCTAGACATTTAAAGTTGACAGTGGCAGTAGACACCACGAGTAATAAGCAGAAAGGGTCAACAAGCAATAAGAAAGCTAAACGTGCTGCACCGGAGTGGTACCCGGTTTTAAAAACGAGAATGAGTCATTGCGCATTATTACGCTTCATAAACAGTGGTTTGTCAGACAAGCAACTTTCAGATATTAGAGATATGGGGTTTGGGGGGTTACTGTGTCTTAAGACTGATATGATCCCTGGTCAGTTAGCGTATTGGCTTGTGTCTGACTTCGATCCTTTCACGTCTGCCCTTTCAAGTATCCAACTGCTTATCCGTGATGAGGATATCCATCTAGCCATCGGCATACCTTTGGGTGAGGTAACAATTATGCAAGCCACAAAATATGAGCACACTTTATTGTATACAATGTGTCCGCCTTCCTCAGATCATGGGGGTGAAAGGGTCCTTTCCAAGCATTCGTATTTTAAAGTGTTTGGGCGATGTATCTGTCATACCAA
Organism: Silene conica; assembly: GCA_029255685.2. Classification (NCBI taxonomy): domain Eukaryota; kingdom Viridiplantae; phylum Streptophyta; class Magnoliopsida; order Caryophyllales; family Caryophyllaceae; genus Silene; species Silene conica. The sequence goes on along the minus strand of CM055313.2, from coordinate 16,633,238 downwards.
GTCTGAAATGGTGTGATTTCACGCGGAACCATCTAATAGATAGTGTAAGACAATGGAGAGTTGATAACGAAAGGGCAGCCAGAGGGGGTAGTGCGGAAGTTTTTAAGGGACCTATAATGGTTTTAATTTTCATAAATCTTGATAGAATGGTTTTCACGACAAGAAAGGTCGATCGAGTGTTTCCCACATTATGCTCATGGACTAAGAGGGTGATATCATTGCGGGTTTCTGAAGAGAAACGGGAAGCTCGTCGTTTTGGAGCTGGTTTTGTTGAACAGAGGCTGGTCAAGCACCCAGGGTGTTATGGGGATGGTTATGTGGACAGCCAAATCAGAATAGGTACTGATGTTAAGGTCGATCAGGATATTGAGGCGACTACTAGTCATGGTGTGAGTATTGAGAGTAAGCGTGGTGTTAGTGATGATAATAAATTACGAGTTACAAGTTGCATCGAAAACATGGCAAACACAGGGAAAGCGCTTGCTCATGCATTCGAACAGTTCGCAGATTCAATCAATGGTGCTAAGATCATAATGCCAAATTCGGTTGTTGTGGGGCAGCTTTCTGAGATGGCAGAATCCTTACTAGGTGGGTTTCGATTAACGCCACCTAGTAAATACGAGGAAGAGAGTAACCCAAATGGAGAGTGTGATCAAGGCGAAACTGAAATAGACCCAAACGACATGTGCAAAGATGATCTCGTTGATGTCAAACGTGCAAGTGCAGTTCATACGGTACATGGTGATCAGTGTCAAACTGATATGACGGGCAGTGGGGCAGATGCGATAGGTTGCGGTGTTTGGGTGACAAACATGACGGGGGGTACTGATGATGGTGATGACCCATGCTGGAATGACCCCACTTTTGTGGATGTTGTGTGCGCGTTAAGCAGCGCATTCAACAAAGTACCGGGAGACGAGCCATTAAAAAAGAAAAGGCGAGTTGCCCTTGATTATCCGACCTTCAATTTATTTGAATCTCAAGACAGATCCATTTCGGATTCACCTGATACACCCGTGGCACCTGAGGCTCCTAATAACCCTACTGACTTTGTTGTTTCCCCCACACCGGCACCAACAAACACACGCCCGGTAATGGATGCTATTATAGTGCAGAATGAGGTAAAACCACTGATCAAGAGGGACACAGTTGTCTCGAATGTATTCAGGTCACATTTTGTTCAGAGAAACATATCAATGTTGAATGATCTGAACCAGGCTGAGCTGGATGTTTCTGATTTGGTGTTCAGGGATGGTCTTGATGACAGGTATATTCACCCGCCTGTATTTTCTTTTTCTTTTTTTTTGTATTTATGCGTTAGCGTATCTATAATAGCATACTGTTGGGAAATGTGTCCTCAACAATAGTGCGATCACGTAATTAAATCTCATAACAAGAATGCGCAAGGGATGATACGAATTATTAGTCAACTGACCAACATTAATCGGTAATGATTGGCTAGCTAGAGTTTGACATTACTGTCGTGTGACGGTGATGGTCAGTTGATCCCTTTAGGTTACACCTTTAGGACAATTCCCTTAATTGATAAAATGATCAAATGTATATTGATACGATTTGATCATATTCCTTAAACTCGTATGTCGAGAAATTAGAGGTTAAATCTTAATGTAAGATTTATGTTTAAAATTGAAATGTGTCAATTGTTAAACAGTAAACGATATTTTATTATATCGTTATTAGAATGAATTGGGTTATAATTAATACAAAGGTTGTAAATCGTATTGACGATAATTATAAATAATCATTTTACAATTGTAATTTCGAATCACTTGTCAATTAATAAATAGGATTTATTTAATTATAATATTTATACGATAAATATTTATATATCTATGTTTAAGATAAGATAATTATATTGTATTGCCATTGTGACATATTAGATGTCACATTTTATACAAATTATACAATTGACAAAATTGTAAAATTAAGTCCATTTTATGGACTAAATAGCCGGTTTTGGTGAAGGTGGGTGTGAGGTGTTTTAATTGTTAAATACACCCTTAATCATTATGTTTAATGTGTTGCCTAGAGAACACACACTACTAAGCCAACCTACATGCCTTGAGAAGAGAACATGTTCCCCTTTGAGGCTCCCTAAGGCCGGCTCCCCTTTCCCCATGAGCATGCTTAAGATAATTTGATTATCTTAATTAATAACATGCTTAATATATATGTAAGACATATCATACTCATTCTACTTCTTCTTCTTCTTCTCTTTTGGCCGAAAAATTTGACTAAGTAAGAAGAATTTTACAACCTCTAAATTAATATTATGAGATAATAAAATCATACTATTTTGTAGTATTGTAATAACATTCTAATTAGAGAGATTAGAGTTGTTTAAGGAAATCCGGTTGTTGATCTAGCATACTCGAGATCGGATTATTCAAGGGGTTGTCTTGGTGCATCCAAAGGAGGTATTCTAATTTGGGTACTTGGAGGATCATCCTTGCTAGCTTTGGACCGAGTGTAAGAGCACGATTTCTCCCTATTCCGCATATATTAGCATGCATAAGATCTATCATAATAGGTTATTTAAAGGGTTAAATAAAAGTTTATGTTAGTATGACTAAAATTAGTTTATGAGTAACTAATAAAACCCAAAACATACATCGTATCTATCTCATTTGCTTACGTACATATGCGTGATAATGTGTTTTATATCATCCTCGTTAGATATGACGACGTATTGAATTTATTTTACGGTATGAACGGTTTGGGCGTAGGTGAGAGCGAGATTAGCGATCCCTTGAAACAATTGGGGCAATTAAGAGGCCATGTGACTAATCAGTGTTCCACTTAAGAATCCAGTAAAGAAGAAGAGGTTTCGTGTCGTCAACACCTTTTTGGATTAATTCAAAAAGTAATATCAGACCGTCCATCGTAATTGATCACACGGTTAGTTTTCGTTCTCACCGTATGCACCGAATAACCATTCTCACCAGATCTTGCCTCTCTCTCTCTCTCTCTCTCTCTCTCTCTCTCTCTCTATATATATATATATATATATATATATATATATATATATATATATATATATATAGGCGAGATCCGGTGAGTCTACCTAAATATTTGAGTCCATAGTCCTTTTAGAGTATCACAAGTTGTATTAAAAAAAACATCACTTTTTTTTTACACTACAAAGTCTACAATATCACAACCTTTTCAATACAATATCATAGTAAACAATATCACGCACTATATAAAACAATATCACGAAATTTTTTTCCCAAGATTTTTCTTTTCAATTTTTTTTTTTGAATTGTTTTTCTGAAATATTTTTTTTCTCTATTTTTTTTTTAGAATTTTTTTTTTGTAATATTACTTTGAAGAACCGGTGATATTGTATTGAGTAACTTGTGATATTGTAATGAAAAAAAATCGAAAAAAAATTTCGAGAAAAAACGCCTTTTGTTAAACAATATCACGCACTATATTAAACAATATCACGAAATTTTTTCAAGAAATTTTTTTCCTGGAAATATTTTTTTCAGATTTTTTTTTTAAATTTTTTCTCTCGAATTTTTTTTCCGAAATATTTTTTTTTCGAATTTTTTTTTGTGATATTATTTTGAAGAACCGGTGATATTGTATTGAGTAACTTGTGATATTGTAATGAAAAAAAAATCGAGAAAAAATGTCTTTTTATTAAAAAAAAAATGTTTATTTTAAAAAAAGTGCATACTGAAAAAGGGAATTTTTTTAATAAAGAAAATGTCATTTTAAAAGAAAAGGCAAAAAAAAAGAAAAAAAAATTAATATTGAAAAAGAAAAAAACAAAAATAGGAAAAAAAATTTGATATTGGAAAAACATGATAGTTTTTTATATAACTTGTGATATCATTGTTAGACTCATGAACTAAAATATTTAGGGTAGACTCATGTGATCCCACCCTAAATATTTGAGTCCATGAGTCTAACTAGGGGTGTTCATTCGCGGTTCGGTTCACCGAAGCTCATATCTAATTTGGTTCGCACACAATTCGGTTTGGCAAAACACCGAACCTAAACCGCACCGTTCCTAACGGTTATTTACGGTTCGGTTAACCACTTTAAACGGTTATTTGCGGTTCGGTTACCGGTTAACCTATAAACATGCTAAATTAACTTTTTCTTTAGTTTTCGAGATTTTTTTCTAGTAGTTTAATAAAAATTTTAATATTTAATTATACTCAACAATAAAGTTAATAAGTGAAACTTTAATATTAATCATTTTAACCATTTTTGAATCTGAAAACACTTTTTAATTAAACAAATGAACAATTTTTTATATAATATTTTAATTTTTTGCTTATTTTTTGTGAACGGTTCGGTTCGCGGTTAACCTCTTTTCTAAAATTGTGAACCTCAACCGAACCTTCTCCATGATAAATTTAACGGTTCGGTTCACCGAACCACTTTGTCAAAACGGTTCGGTTAATCGAACCTTAAAAATATACGGTTTTTCGGTTTTTCGGTTCGGTTATTGCGGTTCGGTTTATTATGAACACCCCTAAGTCTAACAATTGTATTTTGGTACACTAAGTATATATTTTGTTAATAAAATCAAAAAAAATTGTTTAATGATAATAAAATGTGTATTTGAATACGTTAAATTAATGGTAAATGATCCATCGAAACTTTCGAAGCGAAATATGGTGGAGATTTAGTTAGGTTCTCATTATAAGGGTGGTTCTCACCGGATCTTGCCTCTATATATATATATATATATATATATATATATATATATATATATATATATATACCTCTATATATATATATATATATATATAGATTTAGGATCGGGTGAGAACGACTATTCGGTGCATACGGTGAGAACGATTACCAACCATTGGATTATACAAATTTTAGAAGGCCTAGATTTAATTACAAAACACCAAAACCAAATAATTTCCCTCCGCACACCAGCTACCATCGCCATCACCGATAATCACCACTAACGCCAGTGAATCGCTGGAGATAATCCCAAACGCCGCACAACTCCGATGCCACCATTTTTCAACGTCATCAACCTCTGAACTCACAAAACCTTTTATTAAATCAAACCATCACCACAATTTAACGTCATCCACGAAATGACCCACCTTTTATATTCACATCCAATATTATCCATTTAACCGGTGCTGGGACATTGACTATCGTAGTCGACGGAGAATAGACCACCGAGATACCTCCGGCAACGTCGTCTCCTTCCCCGTCTCTTCCATTTCTGTTTTTCATCTTCACTTCTCCGATCAGGGTGCAGATTTCACATTACTCGTCGGAAAGTGAAACAAAAAAATGAATGTCTAATCACCTAGTATGTAAATTTGTGTATTATGATGAGATATATTACAATAGTAGTTAAATACATCAAAAATTAGTGTAGGTACACTGAAATAGTGGATAGATACATCAAAAATTAGTATAGATACATCGAAATAATGGTTAGATACATTAAAAATTAGTATAGATACATCGAAATAGTCGTTAGATACATCAAAAATTAGTATAAATACATTGAAATAGTACATCAAAAATTAGTGTAGGTAACTTATAAACCACTGTCGAACATAAAAGACCAAAATATAGGAAATAGTAAATACTGGCAATTAATTAAAATGCTCACCTTCTTAGAAAGATTTTCAAAACTGACCTTGCTAATCACATAGAAAGCAATTGACGAATAATTGGTTGGGCAGGAATGTAGAAGTTCAAAAAGGTGACCACTATTGAACAAATTTCTGAAAGATAAGTCGTGGTGGTGTTCCGGTGTTGGAACTCGTCGCCGACGACATCCGGTAAGGAGATGATGACGGTGTTAATGTGTGGCTGACATTGATGATTGACAATGGTGATTTATATTGATTGTATGAATTGAAGAGAGTGTTTCTGTAAAGTAAAACAAAGAAGCAGGGGGTTGGTTGATTTAATTGAAGGATTTAATTGGAATATTACCAGCCGTTCATTTCTCATTAATCTAAGGGATAAGGGTCGTTCTCACCGTATGCACCGAATAGTCGTTCTCACCGGATAGTCGGGATCCGGTGAGAACAAACATTCGGTGAGAACGGTGAGAACGAGTTACAACCATTAGATTGAACTCAATCTAACGGTGGATAAAACAACTGAACACATTAAAAATCTGAGCATACTCATTCATATAATACGCATTAAACGAACATATTACACTCTCATCATATTTTGAGATAAGGTCCCATCTTAATTAAAGAGGAAATGTCAGAGACTCGAAAGTTTAATGCATATTTGTGTTTTTATAAAATGAAGAAGACATCCATAGTACATACACTTTCTCTCTCCATTATAATTTCCCAATTTTTTTTTACTAATTCCTGTGTTACGCACAATCACATTCATCCAAACCAATTGTTTTGTTTTCTCTTGGCGTATTTCAAATTTCAATCACATTCATATGAGGTAATTTTTTTTCCTTGTATTATATTTAGGGATAAATGTACCTAAGATTTAAAACAAGTAAAAAAAGTTTCTACTCCATCAAAAAATGTATCTAGATATACGTAAAAAGGTAAAAAAAAAAACTGCACCTAGATGAAAAAAAAGCACCTAAACGAAAAGGAAGTATTTGCATAATTGCATGATTATAAAATGTACTTAGAAATTAAAGTAAAAAATATTTTATAGTTGTCTAGAATTGGTAAAAAAAATATATCTATTCCGTCAAAAAATGTATCTGTAAATAAGTAAAAAAGATGTATCTACTCCGTCAAAAAATGTACCTACTCCATCAAAAAATGTAATTATTCGTCAAAAAAAGTATCTACTCCGTCAAAAAATGTATTTAGGTTTATATAAAAAAGTAAAAAAAATGTATCTTCTCCGTCAAAAAAATGTATCCAGGTTTATGTAAAAAAGTAAAAAAAAATGTATCTATTCCTTCAAACAATGTATCTACGTTTATGTAAAAGTAAAAAAAAAAAATGTATCTACTCCGTCAAAAAACGTATCTAGGTTTATGTAAAAAAGTAAAAACAATGTATCTACTCTGTCAAAAAATGTATCTAGATTTATGAAAAAAAGTAAAAAAAAAATGTATCTACTCCGTCAAAAAATTTATCTAGGTTGATGTAAAAAAGTAAAAAAAATGTATCTACTCCGTCAAAAAATGTATCTAGATTTATGAAAAAAAGTAAAAAAAAATGTATCAACTCCGTCAAAAAATGTATCTAGGTTTATGTAAAAAAGTAAAAAAAAAAATGTATCTAGGTTTATGTAAAAAAGTAAAAAAAAATATATCCACCCCGTCAAAAATATATCTAGAATTTTGACGAAAAATTGAATTGGGGAATTCTTTATTGTGGGAAATTTAATTGGGAATTGTATATTGGATAAATAACGTACAATGGGCAAAAATAATGAGAGGAGAGAGAAAGAGACTGAAAGAGAACAATGTTTAATGTATTTCTCAATTGTTGATTGTGTTTCAATCCAATGGTTGTAGGTCGTTCTCACCGTTCTCACCGAGTGTTCGTTCTCACCCGATCCTAAATCTATATATATATATATATAAATAGAGGCCGGATCACGTGAGGCTGCCTATTACGGTGAGACCGCCGAACCCTTACTATGTTGCACATGATTTTCAATGTTCATTGGACTAATTTCAATGGGATGAAAATTATGGGTCATTTCTAGCATTTCATTTGGCCCACATATTTTCCCTATCTAAAAAAATTATCCATTTTGGTCTTTTTCTTATTTCGTGAAATTTGGACATAAAATATTTGTTTACTCACAAAATGTTTAATTTCTTATTTTGTGAATCTTGGACCTTAATTTGTGAAACCGGCACCTTATTTCGTGAAACTTGGACTTAAAATGTTTGTTTGCTCACAAAATGTTTAATTTCTTATTTCGTGAATTTTGGACCTTAATTTGAGAAACCGGAACCTTATTTCGTGAAACTTGAACTTAAAATGTTTGTTTACTCACGAAATATATAATTTCTTATTTCGTGAATCTTGGACCTTAATTTGTGAAACCGGAACCTTATTTCGTGAAACTTGGAATTAAAATGTTTGTTCACTCACAAAATGTTTAATTTCTTATTTCGTGAATCTTGGACCTTAATTCGTGAAACCGGGACCTTATTTCGTGAAACTAGGATTTAAAATGTTTGTTTACTCACAAAATGTTTAATTTCTTATTTTGTGAATTTTGGACCTTAATTTGTTAAACCGGGACCTTATTTCGTGAAACTTGGACTTAAAATGTTTGTTTACTCACAAAATGTTTAATTTCTTATTTTGGGAATCTTTGACCTTAATTTGTGAAACCGGGACCTTATTTCGTGAAACTTGGACTTAAAATGTTTGTTTACTCACAAAATGTATAATTTCTTATTTCGTGAATCTTGAACCTTAATTTGTGAAACCGGGACCTTATTTCGTGAAACTTGGACTTAAAATTGTTGGTTACTCACGAAATGTATAATTTCTTATCTCGTGAATCTTGAACCTTAATTTGTGAAACCGGAACCTTATTTCGTGAAACTTGGAATTAAAATGTTTGTTCACTCACAAAATGTTTAATTTCTTATTTCGTGAATCTTGGACCTTAATTCGTGAAACCGGGACCTTATTTCGTGAAACTAGGATTTAAAATGTTTGTTTACTCACAAAATGTTTAATTTCTTATTTTGTGAATTTTGGACCTTAATTTGTTAAACCGGGACCTTATTTCGTGAAACTTGGACTTAAAATGTTTGTTTACTCACAAAATGTTTAATTTCTTATTTTGTGAATCTTTGACCTTAATTTGTGAAACCGGGACCTTATTTCGTGAAACTTGGACTTAAAATGTTTGTTTACTCACAAAATGTATAATTTCTTATTTCGTGAATCTTGAACCTTAATTTGTGAAATCGGGACCTTATTTCGTGAAACTTGGACTTAAAATTGTTGGTTACTCACGAAATGTATAATTTCTTATCTCGTGAATCTTGAACCTTAATTTGTGAAACCGGAACCATATTTCGTGAAACTTGGACTTAAAATGTTTGTTCACTCAAGAAATGTTTAATTTCTTATTTCGTGAATCTTGGATCTTAATTTGTGAAACCGGGACCTTATTTCGTGAAAGTTGGACTTAAATGTTTGTTTACTCACAAATGTTTAATTTCTTATTTCGTGAATCTTGGACCTTAATTTGTCAAACTTACTCACGAAATGTATAATTTCTTATTTCGTGAATCTTGAACTTTAATTTGTGAAACCGGGACCTTATTTCGTGAAACTTGGAATTAAAATGTTTGTTTATTCACAAAATGTGTAATTTATTATTTCGTGAATTTTGGACCTTAATTTGTGAAACCGGAACCTTATTTCGTGAAACTTGGACTTAAAATGTTTGTTTACTCACAAAATGTATAATTTCTTATTTCGTGAATCTTGGACCTTAATTTGTGAAACCGAGACCTTTATTCGTGAAACTTGGAATTAAAATGTTTGTTTAGTCACAAAATGTTTAATTTCTTATTTCGTAAATCTTGGACCTTAATTTGTGAAACCGGAACCTTATTTCGTGAAACTTGTACTTAAAATATTTGTTTAATCACAAAATGTTTAATTTTTTAATTTGTGAATCTTGGATCTTAATTTGTAAAACCGGAAACTTATTTCGTGAAACTATAACAAACATTAGTTTTATAACACTGCACAATTATTGGTATATCATGACAGCACCGGTAAGTTAAAGTCAACATAAACATTACAAAGAAATCTCTGCAAAAACTACAAATTCCCCTCTATTGTTACTGATAATCTGATATGGCTACGGTCACGCCTAAGATAATACAGCAGTGTACAGAGGTATCTTCACTGAACAACAAATAAGAATCTATCATCAACAAGGCTAACGAGATCTTCAAGACCTGTGCGCCTGCGTGCCTCAAAATAGACTACTAAATAGTACATTAGAAAACTGACTCGCCACCATTCATTTTACCCTCCATCATCTTCTTGCCTGTCTCCACATCTCCATTATCTTTTGCCCCATTATCCTTGTTAAGTTTTGCTTCTATGTTGGCAGCATCAGGTGCTTGCAACCCATCTGGTTTATCAATGGCAGAATATGGTACGCCTGCTTCCTTGTTAAGTTTTTTTTTTTTGATATTATATATGGACACATGTCAATATCTGGTGTGTCTATTGTTTTTAGATCCAACGGTTTTGAATGAGTCCGGCAGTCTCATATTAAGAAGGGTGTCTCACGTGATTCAAATTATATATATATATATATATATATATATATAGAATTGGGATCCTATGAGAACCACCAACATAATGAGAACCTTGAGAACTCTACCTTAGTGACTTTTTTAAAAAAAATTAATGACATATTTGCATTCGTCATAGAATTTTATGACTAGAAAACATATTTCTTGGTCGAGAAAAAATATACTAGTGTTAGAAATCGAGACGAGATACGTTTTATTAATTTTCATGCACGTACTACTATTTTTTATGTATCTAACATTTTTCATGCACCTATAACTCTTTTTCATGCACCTAGAGCATGTTATTTCATGCACCTAGTAATTATTTTCATGCATGTAAAAATTTTCATGCACGTAGTAGGTTTTTTCGTGCATCTATAGCCATTTTAGTATACCTAATTGTATTTTTGTACATTAAGTATATATTTTGTTAATAAAATCAATAAATTTTGTTTAATAATACTAAAGAATGTGTGTAAATAAACTAAACTAATGGTAAATGATCCATCAAAACTTTCGAAACGAGATTAGGTGGAGATTTAGTGAAGGTTCTCATGGTTCTCATTATAATAGTGGTTCTCACCGGATCTTGACCCTATATATATATATATATATATAGAGGCAAGATCCGGTGAGAACGGTTACTCGATGCATCCGGTGAGAACGAAAACTAACCGTGTGATCAATTACGATGGACGGTCTGATATTACTTTTTGTTTTGAACATAAAACACGCGAAAAAACAACTGAAACAAAACAACCCATATACTCTGCAACCCCCCGCGAAAAAATCCCAACAAAATCAAACTAAATCCTTCAATTTTCACAATAATTAACGCTTAAATCGATACAAAAGTTGATCAAATCACTGATGTAAGTATCCTGAAACCCCCAATTTGTGTATGTACCTGAAAATTTAGTCTGATTTTGATTGTTTGATTATTTTTAATTTTTAATTTTTTGATTTGATTCGTAGGGATTTACTGAATATCGAAGCATCTAGCGTTTTGGTTGAACTTATTAATGCAATTCCAGCTGATAGTGATCATATCGCACAAACATCAACTGATTTAGGTATGTTACCTTTTAAAAATTATTGATTCATGATGATGATCATTGATGATAATCCATCACTGATTTAGGAATTTGCATCCTTTAATTTGTTTTGATGTATGATCGTGCATGGACTGTTCATTAACGTAACTAGAAACATAGTTGATGAATCATACATTGATTGTGTTTTGCTACAACATAATTACTGACAAAACAGTGTATCTAGAAGCATATTTGATGATCATCACTGATTTATAACTGTGATCGTAGATTAATTTTTGCAATTATTGTGTGCTGTTATTTTTTTCTTCTAATTAATGTATCTAGCAAATAGCAATTGATGCATATGGAACTGGTTGAATTCATATTCTTACACATAGTGCTACCTGACGTTCACAATGGTTGATTTATGGTGATGCTGATAATTAGACCTTCTGTTTGATTTCTGAACATGGGCATAACACCACCAAATGCGTAACTGGGATTCAATAAGAATGTACCTAGAACACAAAACAACACACCTATCATCCTGCAAATAGTGTATCAGACCGAGGATCAATACACCTTCTGTTTTTATTTTTGAACATGCTTCTCTGCTTGATTATCGTACCTATCAGTTTAAATTGCATGTCTGTTCACAAAAGGCCTACTGTATGCTTGCTAACAGTTACGGACTCACTAATGATTGAGCCGGCCCCAAAGGAAAGGATACCGGTTTGTGCACCTGAATTAAAACCAGTAGTGGGAATGTGTTTTTGCAGTCTGGAAAAGGGTATGCAGTTTTACCAGAATTATGCTGCCAATTCTGGTTTTAAAATGAGGAAGTCGACCCAAAGGACTACGCGCGGGGTAGTTGTCATTAAATATTGTGTATGTAGTAAAGCGGGTGAAAGTAAACCCAAGGGACTGGTAAAAAAAAGACAGAAAACTAGAATTTTATGTAACGCAAAAGTTGTTTTCCGGAAAAATGCTGAAGGACATTATGTGATTGCCGACTTCCATGAAGGTCATGCACACCTTCTATCTACCCCCAATACAGTTGTCCATCTGACAGAATCGAGGGAGCTAACTCTATTACACAAAACTATGATTTTCGAGAATTCTAAAGTGAATAAAGGGCCTGTGCAGAGTTTTCGAATGTTCAAGGAGTATGTTAAAGGATATCGGAATGTAGGAGCATCACTAGAGGATTTCAAGAACTACTGGAGAGATGTGAAACAATTCATAAAGGGGTATGATGCTCAAATGATCAATTTCATGCATAAAAAAGCTATGTGTAACTCTTTTTTCTTTGATTTTGATGTCGATGAACGTGGACGACTCTCTAGAGTTTTTTGGGCTGATCCTATTTCAATAAAAAATTACCGTGTTTTTGGTGATATGACATCCTTCGACACAACATTCAAGATGAACACTTATAAGATGATTTTTGCACCTTTTACTGGGGTTGACCATCACAAGAAGTGTGTGACGTTTGGAGCAGGTCTCCTAAGAAACGAGGGTGATGATGCTTTTACATGGTTATTCCAGTCTTTTCTGGCCGCGATGAGTAATAAGTACCCTGTGTGTATTATTACTGATCAGGATTTAGGCATAAAGGCAGGAATCAGGTCAGTTTTCGGAGACAAAACACATCACAGATATTGCATGTGGCATATAATGAAAAAAACTGCCTGATAAGATCGGCTCTACTGTCTATAGAGATACTAGCTTCATGAAGGAACTATGTTCATGTGTTTGGGCAGAGGACATTGAGCCAAGTGAGTTTGAGAAACAGTGGTGTTCAACTTTATCCTCTCACGGTCTAAGTGATAACGAATGGTTAACTGCAATGTTTGCCATAAGGACTTCCTGGATCCCGGCTTATTTCAGAGATTTATTCTTAGGTGGACTGATGAGAACCACATCTAGGTCTGAATCTGAAAACAATTTTTTTGGGAATTTCATGAATCCAAACTTAACTTTGGTGGAGTTCTTGATGAGATTTGAAAGCGCTATGGACGCCCAACGATGGAAACAGTCCAAACTAATTGCTGAGTCGAAGAACTCCTTCCCTACTCTGGAAACACCCCACCCTTTAGAGAAAGATGCTTCCGAATTCTACACTCCGATAATCTTTTCTGAATTTCAACTTGAGTGGAAGGCTGCTTGTTTCACTTGTGGTTTGACAGTTCTGGAGACCAATAAAACCAACAACATTTCCATTATTGATCACGACAGTAATAAAGTATCTGTTGTGCGATTCATTCCTGATGGACTGAAATTGAATTGTTCGTGCAAAAAGTTTGAGAGACATGGTATTCCGTGCAGACACATGCTCTATGTATTGAAGGAAAACGGGATCAGAAAAGTTCCAACTCAATATCTGTTAGGAAGATGGAGCAAAATGGCAACCTGTCGGACAGATTGTAATATACCTGAAACATTAATGAATGACTGCAACACCTTAGACATACAGAAAACCAAGATTGGTAACCTATGGTCTGAAGTATTCTCATGTGTGACACTTGCTGAACCGAAGCCCGAATATGTGGACGATTTAATGGGTGTACTGAAAAGTTTCAGAGACAAACTGACCTCTTCCAATGATGTTTCTGAGAGTAACATTGGCAGCAGCAGAACTGATAAGGTGAGAGACAAAAATAAAGAACTTGAAATGTTGTTAGGTACAAAAATACCGGCTGAAGTTGTCATCTTACCTCCTATACGATCGAAAACGAAAGGGTCTGGAAAGCGAATTAAATCCCAGAAGGAGCAAGCTACAAACGAACATAAGAAACCTCCGAGGAAATGCAATGCTTGTGGCGAATTAGGATTCCACGATAGTCGGAATTGCCCTGGGAAAGTATGAATCATGTAATCCCAAAATATTTATTATATTATATAATTATTGTTTACTTTTTATTTTTTTTAAATATTTGAAATTCAAAAATCCTAGCATATGTGTGATGTATATACTTACTTTTGCAATGTTCCCATTTTTTTCGACAGGTTTGAACAGGTTTGATACAAACATAGGATGCAGGAGATGATTACTAACAGGAGGATTTGATTGCCGGCAAGATTATTTTGAATCTCAATCTCAGAGTAACAGATGTTTACGTTTTGGATTTATCGATTATTTGTGGCACCTACACATGGGTATACATGTAATTACGACATAGAACAAGTGCATCCTCCGATTTTCGTTATACAAACCATTACATTTGTGCATTCTTATAGTGATAATCTTAATTTAATTGTCGTATCTGCACGCTTAAAGAAGCACCTACAATATACACAAAATGTGTCGATCCAATATATTTTAATTTGTAATTACAAAGGGGATTCTTACAGAACAGTTGCCCGTTACTTTGATAATTTGAAATTACCTAACAGTTATGTCGGAAATAAAAATTACTAATGATTAGACCATCATTATCCTGATGGTGCCCAACATTATGTCTTTCCCTAGTGATCAAATTGGGTAATTTGGGTTGTATCAGCAGTTATATATGTGAAAATGATTGTTGTATCTACACGCCTTATAGATGCACCTCCAGTACAAAACATATGTATCTATCTACTATCGGCTATTAAACACGAACTTTTGAAGCGTTATTACATAACACGTACCGCAAAAACATTTATCGAATCAAACGATCATGTCGACCCATTGTAATAATAACTAGCTGTAAGTATGAGGAGGTTGCTTTGCTTAATATTATTATGTTTTGATACAACACAAAAGATGCCTTCCGAACAATTACACAAGATATTAAAGGCGTTATTTCATAACACGTAATGCAAAACGTTCCTCAAAACGAACGATCATATCGACAACACAGAAAAACCATCTCCATTTTTTATAATTAAATGGACGTTCCTCAAGATCAAACTAATACAATCTGTAATTACAAACGGTGTTCCGGGCAGGGTTCTTACGGAACAGAAGCGCGTTACTCCAATAATTTAAAATTACCTAACAGTTATGTCAGAAATAAATATTACTATTGATTCAACCATCATTATCCTGATGGTGTCCAACTTTATGCCTTCCTAGTGATCAATTGGGTAATTTGGGTTGTATCAGCAATTATATGAGTGAAAATGATTGTCGTATCTACACGCCTTATAGATGCACCTACAGTACACCAGATATGTATCTATATATTATCTGCTATTAAACACGAACTTTTAAAGCGTTATTTCATAACACGTAACGCAAAAACATTTCTCAAATCAAACGATCGTGTCAACCCGTTGTGATAATAACTAGCTGTACGAACAATTACACAAGCTAACGTCCGATAGTAATATGTTTGATACAAACCCAACAGATGCCGTCCGAACAATTACACAAGCTAACGTCTAGTACAACATATTCATGTCAATGCACATATCCTCAATATCCTCACACGACAATAAACCCCTCCTGCCGATGCGCATTTCCATGTACTAGAAAATCTGCAAAATTCATTAAAATCCGAGCCATCAAAACACACAAACTTTTAACCTGATGGGAAAACTTAAACAATAAATACGAGGGACTGAACGTTGATACCTTTCTTTTGTTTTCCTGCCATCGTAATAAGCTGAGTGCGATCGTCTTCCTGTACGCAGCCATAGCCTGGGTATATATATATATTCATCAATTATTACAGGTCTAAATTGACATAACCCCTGCATAGAACCCCATTTATGCAAACTAGATGGGAACACATGTACAAACCTTATAATATCCCTTATCTTCCCACAAAGATCTGTCGCGACCAGCTTCTAACCATTTGAGTACATAAACACCGCAATCATACCTTCACCATTGTCAACACACAGGAAATCGAATTAAAACAAATGCCACCGTCTGATGTCAGACTGGACAAAAAAATTGAACCAGTACACTTACACATTTGGTTGTTGAGGGACAGGAACAAATGTGAAATCAGCTAAAATAACGCCTTCGAAGTGTTTGTACCCATTGGATCGGCATAAAATCTCGACGACATTACGAACCTACAATTTAGATGTTTAACGTATATGTTTATATATGACCTTACCAACAAATACCTGAACAATAACGACATAGTATACTGATATATACCACTTTTGTGGCCAGCTCTACGTCCGCTTGAATATCCTTAGTACGTAGTGAGTTCAGAATATAATTCTGCTTCATCTCCATATCACAAACACAAAGAAACCAGTGATCTTTTTCGATTATGGGTATTAGCATCTGAAAAACAAAATAATATACCACTAAGATAACCAAATAAAAAATGACTTTCCAGCCACCAAAATGATATGCCGAACGGTTGTCGTTCACCGTACAACTAGAATACTTACAGCTTTTACACACGTCCCATCCGCTGGCATATATGATGTCTTTATGTAGTTCCGTCCGAGGGTTTTGTCCTTCTTTGGAATAAGATTCTGCAATAAATAACCGTCTGATATCATTCCAAATAAATGAAGAAAAAACAACAACCAATATGCATTGTTCAGTCCGAAACTAATAATATGGGATATACTCACTCGTGCGATTGTTGGAATATACAGAAGCTCCGGTGAGAGTAAAGTTGAGTATATTCCGAACAGATCAATCACCTATAATGGAAAAGAATAAAATAATACCAGATAACGATCGGGCAACAATAAAGCACACTAATGTATGACTTAAAAAATATAGCAACAAACCATATCAGCGACCCATTTGCGAGGTTTCAAAGAAGAAATCCCCATCTTTGTTATTTGCCCATATATTGTGTCAACCACTACCTCCCTATAAAAAAAACGCATAATGTATCAGCATATCGAAACATAAATACCACAAAAGATCTGAAAAACAAACTGATTTAGATCAAATAGTAATAATGTCATTTACTGTGCTGCTGCATCTTCCTTGGATTGAAGGAACACTAAGTCCAAGAGTTGCGTATCTGAATATTTCACTTCTTGTTCCAGAGCTTGTTTCCTATAAAAAAAAACCAAGGTAATATTTAGATCAAGCAACACCAATAAATTTTGTTTAAAAAAAAGGATGTTAATAATGAGAACAGTTTGCTTGCCCAGATTTAATGTTAAGACGCCTTGCAGCTAACAGAACTTGTTTTGATAATTCATTCTCATTACACGAGATGATAGCAAAACAGTACTTCAGTTTCTGTTTGAATAGGATCTTGTCAACTGCGGCTTCTGGCCTGGACTGCACATTGCAAGGCATGGTACTATGTTAATACAAAAATACATATCTATTTCGCTTACCACTGTGTCAACTAACATACGAAACCTTCTTACATTGATAAGTTGACCTTTAAGGGCTAGTCGGCCACCTGCATACGTCTCCATGTAACACATCAGGTATATACCGTCATCCACATTATCCATCACGCGCGTTTTGGGCACATACTCTTCACATTTGAAAAATTGGACTTCCTTGAATCTGCTTGACTTAGCTACCATCTCACGTTGGATAAACCTCCGCTACGGGGAATATCAAAAAACACAGGTCAACGGATGTATCAATGATGCACATATCCAATATATGCCATCCATTCAACAAAACAACAAAAAAAATGTATTGAACTACTAACCACGTCCTGGACAGATGTGACGAAGTTTACCGTCATATGTCGCATTGGATGAAGAACTTCAATTTTTCGGGTCATGAAGTTGACGCAAATCAGATGAGGCTGGCTAGATGTGAATGGAAAGAACATCTGTATTTATCAAAACATGTAGAAGCCTTGATTAAAACCACAAAAAAAAACCAAACCCTAACATCTATTACGCGCAAAATGAACCACCACTTGAATACAAAGATGTATATAGCTCACCAGTTTCACTTTCTCATAGTCAGTACCATCTTGACATGTAATTCCCTAAAAGTCATGGAAGAAATATAAATTAACGATTTGTTACCATCATTACAAAACCATATATATAATAGACAGGGTGAATGACCTACATTATTAGTAACAAAAGCATATAAACGCAATGGGGAAGAGGCAGCTTTTAGATCCTCCTTGATATTCAAAATGTGAGCCCAGAAATTAATCACATTTGAAGATATCTTTGTGTCTACAATCAAGGACTTCAGATCACACCGTCTCAACTGGAAATATTTACTCCTGACCAGAACCTCACTGCATAGCATTAACACATATATGTACATCAGTCAGTATGATAGGCACGTCAGTCAGTATTATAGGTACCATGTTTGCCATTGTAGATACAATTGGCGCATGAACGTCATTAAATATCCTGCAACTGCTCATGATCTCACATGACCATTAAACTAGCAACATACTTCACTACCCCGTTTAGCTAACATAACAATGTTTAAAAGAAACAAAAAAACAGGAGAAAAGGTACTGTTTTGCTAAACAGTACTGTGAAATATAAGGAGTCGTGGTGATGTACTGTAACAGATGCAAATAACAGACCGACAAAAATCAAATCAGGCGCTAACTGTGACTACGATATCTTAATTGCCCCAATTGTTTCAAGGGATCGCTAATCTCGCACTCACCTACGCCCAGACCGTTCATACCGTAAAATAAATACAATACGTCGTCATATCTAACTAGGATGATGTAAGACACATTATCACGCATATGTACGTAAGCAAATGAGATAGATACGATGTCTTCTATTATAGAAACGCTAACGCATAAATAAATCAATAAAGAAAAAAAATACAGGCGGGTGAATATACCTGTCATCAAGACCATCCTTGAACACCAAATCAGAAACATCCCGCTCAGCCTGGTTCAGATCATTCAACATTGATATGTTTCTCTGAACAAAAGGTGACCTGAATACATTCGAGACAACTGTGTCCCTTGTGTCCCTCTTGATCCGTGGTTTTACCTCATTCTGCACTGTAATAGCATCCATTACCGGGCGTGTGTTTGTTGGTGCCGGTGTGGGAGAAACAGCAATGTCAGTAGGGTTATTAGGAGCCTCAGGTGCCTCAGGTGTATCAGGTGAATCTGAAACGGATCTGTCTTGAGATTCAAATAGATTGAAGGTCGGATAATCAAGGGCAACTCGCCTTTTCTTTTTTAATGGCTCGTCTGCTGGTACTTTGTTGAATGCGCTGCATAACGCGCACACAGCATCCACAAAAGTGGGGTCACTCCAGCATGGGTCATCACCATCATCAGTACCCCCCGTCATGTTTGTCACCCGAACACCGCAACCTATCGCATCTGCCCCACTGCCCGTCATATCAGTTTGACACTGATCACCATGTACCGAATGAACTGCACTTGCACATTTGACATCAACGAGATCATCTTTGCACATGTCGTTTGGGTCTATTTCAGTCTCGCCTTGATCACACTCTCCATTTGGGTTACTATCTTCCTCGTATTTACTAGGTGGCGTTAATCGAAACCCACCTAGTAAGAATTCTGCCATCTCAGAAAGCTGCCCCACAACAACCGAATTTGGCATTATGATCTTAGCACCATTGATTGAATCTGCAAACTTTTCGAATGCATGAGCAAGCGCTTTCCCTGTGTTCGCCATGTTTTCGATGCAACTTGTAACTCGTAATTTATTATCATCACTAACACCACGCTTACTCCCATTACTCACACCATGACTAGTAGTCGCCTCAATATCCTGATCGACCTTAACATCAGTACCTATCCTGGTTTGGCTGTCCACATAACCATCCCCATAACACCCTGGGTGCTTGACCAGCCTCTGTTCAACAAAACCAGCTCCAAAACGACGAGCTTCCCGTTTCTCTTCAGAAATTCGCAATGATATCGCCCTCTTAGTCCATGAGCATAATGTGGGAAACACTCGATCGACCTTTCTTGTCTTGAAAACCATTCTATCAAGATATATGAAAATTAAAACCATTATAGGTCCCTTAAAAACTTTCGCACTACCCCCTCTGGCTGCCCTTTCGTTATCAACTCTCCATCGTCTTACACTATCTATTAGATGGTTCCGCGTGAAATCACACCATTTCAGACTTGGTATGACAGATACATCGCCCAAACACTTTAAAATACGAATGCTTGGGAAGGACCCTTTCACCCCCATGAGGAAGGCGGACACAATGTATACAATAAAGTTTCTCTTGAAATCATCCCCGCCTTCCCTCTGTTCAACCATCTTATTCAATATGTCGGTGAACTTGATTTTCACGACCCCACCATATTGGGCCTTCCATTCGTTAACCAGCGCCATGTACTCGTCAGTGTGCTCATATTTTGTGGCTTGCATAATTGTTACCTCACCCAAAGGTATGCCGGTGGCTAGATGGATATCCTCATCACGGATAGGCAGTTGGATACTTGAAAGGGCAGACGTGAAAGGATCGAAGTCAGACACAAGCCAATACGCTAACTGACCAGGGATCATATCAGTCTTAAGACACAGTAACCCCCCAAACCCCATATCTCTAATATCTGAAAGTTGCTTGTCTGACAGACCACTGTTTATGAAGCGTAATAATGCGCAAGGACTCATTCTCGTTGATAAAACCGGGTACCACTCCGGTGCAGCACGTTTAGCTTTCTTATTGCTTGTTGACCCTTTCTGCTTGTTACTCGTGGTGTCTACTGCCACTGTCAACTTTAAATGTCTAGGATTCTTCATGTCTACACATATATAAACATTGCGTTTACGTATCTACCAAACTGATACATGTATCTACACATATGGAATGCGTATGTAGGGTTCAATTGAAGTAACACCAGAACACAAAACACCGTACATATCAATAAGATGATTAATTAAACTCATACACTTAAACATTTGAAAAATGCGAAACCATACTCAATCTGAACACCTGTATGATTAACTAAACTGATACCCTTAAACATGCCTTAACACAAATTACTACCAACTACACCCCACTGCAATCAGAGAACCTCCGCAACATACACTACATTTACCCCCCGAAAACCGAAAAATTACTAACAAATATTGCGCACCTAGCTTTAATTGCAACATGCATTGAATTAAATCAGTAATTCGTAACCTAAAGGAAACACAAATGCAATTTCTAAATCAAAATAACAAACTAAATTGTTCAAATCAATTAAAAACTGTATACTAAAATTGGGAAACATACCTGGTATGATTTAATTGCAATGACCGGCTTGAAACATGAATAAGCTAAATCAGCTAATTAAAATGATGATCGAATTGAATTGCTGAAGATTTGAATTGAATTGCTGAAGATTTGAATTGAGCAAAATAAGCTGATAGTGGAAGAAAGCTGAGTAATTAGAACGCGGGAGAGAGAGAGAGATGAGTCAGCTGTGTAATAAAAGAAATAAGTAATGACAACTGTTTTAATCGTGAACGCATGATCTGTTTTAATCCAACGGATGTGACTTGTTCTCACCGGATGCACCGTATAATCGTTCTCACCCGATCCTAAATCTATATATATATATATATATATATATATATATATATATATATATATATATATATATATATATATATATATATATATATATATATATAGAATTTTCACCCTCTTTAAATGAGTCCTGAGTCCACAAACATGTAACACAGGGGAGCACTATTTGTAACACAAATCACATAAGTTGTAACACCCTTATATTTGTGTTATAATAAAAGTTTTTAATGTTACAATCTATATGTCTTACTGTTATAATTAACATGCAACATAGAAAGGCCGCAGAAAGTAAATAGATTGCCATCTTATTTCAAATGCTCACGAATCACAATACACAAATGTTGCCAAGATGACACCGTAATTTCAAATTATGGTTACATAGTCAGTCATAACTCGATATTCGAAACTTTCACCGCGTTCAGCATTGGCATTACAACAAAGATTTAAGAAACTGAAGGTCAGTTGAAAACAAAAATTGTATCACAGGACTATTGTGAAATTATTGGAACTGAAATACCAATCTTGAACATAACTGATAATTGTAAAATCAACAAGAAAACCAGTAAAGTAATGGCAGGAGTCACCTAAAACATGTTTACGATGATTTCTGTGCAGCTTTCTCGGGTAACACATTGTCAGGGAGGATAAGCTCTGCTGGGTGGTGATTGGAGCGGATACGGGGTGTGGGGTGATGGGGTTTTGGTGATGGGTGTGGGGTGGGGATTGTGTCTGATTTTCATATGCATATTATGTAGAGGCGTCCAATGATTTTAGGAGGCCCGGTTTCAATTACCAATTTGGGGCCCTAAATAGTACTTATTAGCAAATAATTTTTTTTTTTAAAATAATAAACCAAAAGTTAGTTTTTTTAGATGATAAAAGTTATTTTTTTTGTTGTAATTAAGGTTATTAAAAATATAGATCCAATTTTCTTTGGATAAAAAGTAAAGAAATAGAAAAAATACTTTAACAAAAGCAAATATAAAATTGAAAATGAAATTTTGCTACCCAGGGGAATCAAACCTTGGACATCAGGCTGAAAGATAATGGTCAAATCACTAGACCCAAACATATTAATGCTAATTCAATACAACAAAAAGTTAATATACTCTAAACAAACTGAGTTTTGGGCCCCAGTTCTTAGAACATGTTGAACTTGCTATTGGACGCCCCTGAATTATTATGAGACGTTGGTCAGTTAGATCTAATGGCCCTTATTTGGGCTCAAAACTCATCTAAGGAGGCGGACTCACCGGATTCGGCCTCATATATATATATATATATATGTTATAACGGAAGCACAGAGAAAGATAAAAACAAACAATAAAGAACAATACGCACAGATTTACGTGGTTCACTAACGGTGTGTTAGCTACGTCCACAAGGCATAAGGGAGAGAGTTTTATTAATGTGAGGAGTTTTCAGATTACAGATTTCAGACGGTATGATATGATATAGAATATCAAATCTCCACCTTGACTTGAATTCTCTCACAAACAGACAGATGTACCGGATGCACCCCATAGATGCCAGAAGTACCAGAAACTCAGACAGATGTACCAGATGCACCCCCCATGGATGCCAGAAGTACCAGAAGCTCTTCTCCCTTCCCCCTCAGATATTGCCCTTAACTGGGCAATCAGTTGCTTCGAATATTTAGCAAGTCCAAACAGTGTTGGAACTTGCTCTCAGTCACTGGCTTAGTGAACATATCAACTGGGTTATCAGCAGTACCCACTTTGTTCACCTTAATCCTCTTCTCATTCCTCAGAAAGTGATATGTCATTGATCTTTTGTTATCAACATCTGAGGATGCAATAGAAACAGAATCTGACAATGTCGATCCCTGAAGATAATATAAAGTACCGTGCTTGATACCTCTCCAAATCACATTTGAACCTTTGCAGACGTTCAGAACTCCACCTTCACCCTGAAAACTGAAACCCTTCTGATCAAGAGTACTTAAGGAAATCAGATTATTCGTCATCAGTGGAACATGCCTAACTTCGTTCAATGTGCAGAATCTACCATCATGTGTCCTTATCTTAACTGAGCCAATTCCAACTATCCTGCAAACAGCACTGTTGGCCATAGAAATATTGCCTCCATCTATCTGCTCATAAGTTGTAAACCACTCTCTGCGGGGACATATATGGTAAGACGCTCCAGAATCTAAGATCCATACAGCAGTATGATCCGTGACCTTATTACTAACAAGAGCAAAATCATCTTCCTCAGAATCTACAATAGCTACCCCAGCAGTTACCAAATTCATTCTGTTTATCTTTCTTGGGACACGTGAATTTCCAATGCCCCTTTTCTTTACAGTAGTTACAAACATCAGTAGGTTTAAGACCCTTCGAACCAGATGTACCAGAGGTACCAGCAGAACTAGAAGAACCAACATAAGACGGCTTCTTATACTTTTTCTTCCCAGAATTTCCCTGTCCAAAACCCCCGCTAGCTACTAACCCTGCGGCCTGATTATCTGTGACTGTACCAGCCGCCTTATGGCGCAATTCTCTAGTATGAAGAGACGATCTAACCTCTTCTAGAGACACGGTATCCTTACCCACAATAAAAGACTGTACGAAATTCTCATACGATAGTGGTAAAGAAACTAACAGAATTAATGCGGTATCCCCATCTTCTACCTTAACATCAATATTACGCAGTTTTAGTAAATTATGTTTAACTGATCTAGATGATCCCGGAGAGGCATACCTTCCTGCATTCTCAGACTGAACAGACGTTGCTTCAGAAGCAACTTATTGGTCAAAGACTTCGTCATATAAAGACTCTCAAGCTTTGCCCACAGACCTGCGGCGGTTTCTTCCTCCGCGACTTCAGTAATAATATCATCAGCAAGACACAACATAATTGTTGAATGTGCCTTCTCCTCCTGACTGGTCATCTCAGCGGTGACGGCAACGGCGGCTGCGCCTTCCTGCTTCTTCTGAAGCGGCGTCCATAACACTTGTTGCTTTAATAGAGCCCGCATCTTGATTTGCCATAAACTGAAACTATTTCTCCCAGTAAAACGATCGATCTTTATGTTCATCGCCGACATCTTTCTAATTCAGGAACCCGAAGTCTCTGATACCAGTTTGTTATAACGGAAGCACAGAGAAAGATAAAAACAAACAATAAAGAACAATACGCACAGATTTACGTGGTTCACTAACGGTGTGTTAGCTACGTCCACAAGGCAGAAGGGAGAGAGTTTTATTAATGTGAGGAGTTTTCAGATTACAGATTTCAGACAGTATGATATGATATAGAATATCATATGTATTGCTAGGGTAGAGGTTAAGAGTTTATATAGTACTCTTAACCTAATACAACACTAATTTGACCTAATCTAATAAGGCCCAAACAAAAACCCTAGCCCAATACATATTTCAGATACCCAACAAACAGATTCAAGGCATAGACCCAACAATATATATATATATATATATATATATATATATATATATATATATATATATATATATATATATATATATATATATATATATATATATAGAGAGAGAGAGAGAGAGAGAGAGTCAAGTTCAAATGAGTCCACTTTGGTTGAGTTCTTGAGTCCTAATTACAACCATTAGATATTGGAGATTGGATGGCTGAGATTAAAACAAAAAAAACATTCACCCAACATACATTTAATGTTTTGTCTCTCATAATTTCAACTCACCATTTGGCTAATTAATTTTCTCTCTCATAACTTTAACTTCTAATTATTTATTTTTGAGTTTTAAAAACTTATGGGTGTAACTCTAATGTTTTACGAGTGTAACTCTATATAATTATGAGTGTAACTCTAATATATTATTAATATAACTTTGATTTTTTAATTCGAATTTTTATATAAAAATTTATGAGTATAAATCAACTGTTTCATGCGTGTAACTCTATTATTTTAGGCGTGTAACTTTATTATTTTAGGCGTGTAACTCTATTATTTTAGGCTTGTAACTCTATTATTTTAGGCCTGTAACTCTATTGTTTGAGGCGTGTAACTCTATTGATTTAGGTGTGTAACTTTAATATTGTACTAATATAACTTTGATTTTTTTAATGCGATTTTTTATATAAAAATTTATGAGTATAAATCAACAGTTTTATGCGTGTAACTCTATTATTTTAGGCGTGTAACTCCATTGTTTTAGGCGTGTAACTCTATTATTTTAGGCGTGTAACTCTATTGTTTAAGGCGTGTAACTCTATTGTTTAAGTCGTGTAACTCTATTGTTTTAAGCGTGTAACTCTATTGTTTTAGATGTGTAACTGTAACAGCCCGTATTTTCGTAAAATCTAATTTAATCGTTTTAAATTATTTTACGTAATAAAATAATATTTTAATAATTTAATTCGGAAGATTTTAATTTAATAAGTAAGATACGTCTTAAGAACCTCAAGTCCTTAAGACGAATACAAACTTGGCAACATTTAAATATCCAACTTAAACATCCGTTCTAATAATCCGACCCGTTCTTTTAATACGGAAAGGACACCTCACTTGTACCCTACTTAAATAAGATGTCGACATTCTTCTTCTTCAACATTTCATTTTACAGTAACACAAAACCTCATAAACCTCCATTTTTTTCCTCCTTCTTTTGAGAAATTCTTCATCATCCGATACTCGAATCAAGGTAACAACGACATTTTCGGAATCCTCATTCAATTTCCAAGCCATCTATCACTTCCGTTTCTCAATCCCTTCATTTCGAAATTTGGCCTGTTTTACATAAATTCCGTTCTTATGTTCTTAAACCCGTTTTTCATGGTTGTAGGTGAAGGATTGGACAACCCGGACATCGATAGCTACATTGTTGAGGAAGATCTTTAGCCGGATTAGCTTGGAAGGTGACGATAATGAGAAACTCGGCCTTTATGTGTATATTAGCATGTTTGTTGTGATTCTTGTGTTGGTTTCTGTTTTTGTTGATGTATATTGATCAAAGGATTTAGTAATATGTTTGGGATGATGTTGTTATGAAGAATTCATGCTTTAAGTGGTTGTTATATGTTCATAAGTTCATTTTCAGTTTTTCACATTTTGCGACGGATACTCGATATAATCATTTGGGGATTGTTATGGGACTTGTTTGCTGGTAGAATAGTAGTATTGAATGATTTATGTTGTTGGGTAAACATCAATTGTAGTGCTATTCGAATTTTAGAGTCGATTTGTGAAGTATAAGAAGTTCTGGAAAATCGCGTTTTCGTTACAGGCTCTCTGAGCCGGTCGACCGACCGGCCGCCGGTCGACCGGCTGGGAGCGCGTCCTTGTGTTTTTCGCATTTTTAAGATTTTGGCCTTAGGACTGCCAGCCGGCCGACCGGCTGGTAGTCATTGTTGTATTGAGGGTGCTTGCGGAGAATATAGGATAGAAGGGGAGCCCAGCCGGCAGACCGGCCGCCTGCCAGCCGGCTGGGAGTACATGTGGGGATGGTTACGTGTTTTGTGAAGGCTAAGGGAAAGTCTTCCCAGCCGGCCGACCGGCTGGGAGCCCTTTTGTGTTCTTGGTTTTTAAAGAATGAAGACAGGCTGAGAGGTCACCAGCCGGCCGACCGGCTGCCTGCCGACCGGCTGGGGACCCCTGTAGGCCATTTTTGAGTTTTTGGTAATTCAATCGTAACTTTCAAATGGTTAGTCGGTTTTAGCTGAAACTTGTTTTGTGTACCTTTGACACGTATTTGAGGTCCCCGGAGGATGGGCAACATTATATTGGGTTCGGGAATGGAGTAAGGATAGAGACCCCCCGGTCGGGAAACCGAAAGGGAAACCGGCTCTCCCTCAACTTAGTTCCCGGGATCAATTAAGTGTTGATTAGAGGTTAGGAAAATAGAACTATAGATTAGTTCATAAACTTGGATGAAATTGTATTGATGCGTATTAAGGTATGCCTTAAGCTGGCCTCTGAGCTTAATACGTGAGTTGTTTGCCATATATGGGGATATGCCTTAAGCTGGCCTCTGAGCCCTATATGTGTATGTTTGTCGTGTCTGGGATATGCCTTAAGCTGGCCTCTGAGCCCAGACATGTATGATTGTGATCGCGTTGGAACATGCCTTAAGTTGGCCTCTGAGTCTGACGAGTAGAGCAGCTGCACAACGGGGCATTTAGGTCGTAACGCCTCACCCGGAGTGCAGATGTTTGGTGCTAGAACATGCCTTAAGCTGGCCTCTTAGTTTAGTACCTTGTGATGTGGTGAAGGGACATGCCTTAAGCTGGCCTCTGAGTCCTTTACTTTTGGATGCTAGTCTATGCCTTAAGATGGCCGCTGAGTCTAGTGTCTTGCTGATTGGCAGGTCCATGCCTTAAGCTGGCCTCTGAGTCCTTGCTTGCTGAATGTTTTGGTAATTAGGTTATGTCTTAAGTTGACCGCTGAACCTTCTTACTTGCTGAATGTTTTGGTATGTAGGTTATGTCTTAAGTTGACCGCTGAACCTTATACTTGCTGAATTTGTCTGCTTGCCTAGTGATGGTATCGTATCAGAGACAGATGTGTTTATGGATGTTAAGATGTTGTAGTTGTTGAGTCTTATGTTGACTTTAGTATTGTTCATCCAAGGCATTGGATGACTCTTTGATCGGTTTCATAAATAGTTGGACTGAAAGACCCCCCGACTGGGTAACCAGTAGGGAAACCGGCTCTCCTTCCTAACGGTTTATGAAGTTGGGTTGAGAGCTATGCATTAGTATCGCATGATAGTTGAGGCAGTTGATGAGATGTTTATACTTCACATGTGGTTATATGTTGGAGTATTCTGTATTGCTTTATGTGTTACGTGTTGTCACAAAAGGTGGCTAGGAGAACTCTAGTCACTCCCCACTGATTGTGGCGTACATGTTTTCATGTATGTAGGTACATGCAGGTTGGAGCGGGGTTCACACGAGAGCTAGCGAGTGATGATCCTTCATCATATGACTTATACCCTATCGTTAGCTAGACTCTTAGACTTTTGATACTTTACGTTTTGGTGCCTGTAGGGATGTTCCATCCCAGGCTGTGTATATATTTCATTTCAGTACTTAGAACTGCTACTTATCCATTTTGGTTTATTTCAGTTGCAGTTTCCATTTCAGTTTAAGACTTCTCGCATGTTGTTTACTTTAAAAAGTTTTAATTCCGCTGCATTTTTAGTACTTTTATGTGTTTATATTTCCGCTTTCGCGAGGGGTTTTACAGTAACTCCAATGTTTTAGGCGAGTAACTCCATTGTTTTAGGCGTGTAACTCCATTGTTCTATTGTTGAAACTCCATTGTTCTATTGTTGAAAGTCCATTGTTCTATTGTTGAAAGTTCATTGTTCTATTGGTATAACTCTATTGTTCTATTGGTGTAACTCTATGATTATTTTAGTGTAACTCTATTGTTATTTTAGTGTAACTCTATGGTTATTTTAGTGGTTTTTTAGTATAACTCCATTGGTCTTTTAATGTAACTCCATGGTTCTTTTGGTACAACTCTATGGTATTATTAGTGAAACTCTATGGTAACTCCATGGTTCGTATAGTGTAACTCCATGGTTCAAATAGTGTCACTCCATGGTTCGTATAGTGTAACTCTGTGGTTCGAATAGTGTAACTCCAATGATTTTTCAAGCCTGAAAATAAAAAATATACAAAAAAAATTAAATTTACAAAATAATAAAACTAAACATTAATTTTTTTTTTTTGAAGTCCTAAACATTAAAAATTATTGAAATAACGTAAATAAAGAAGCACACAAATAACGTAAATAAAGAAGCACACAAATAAGAACTTATGTAAATTTAATAATATTTTATTTCAAAAAAAACTAAATCTGAGAATGAAATTGTGCGCATAACACGAGTCCCTTGTTTACCAGCCTCCCCGTCTTCTTGTTCTAGCACCACCACCATAATCACCAAATCTGACCACCGCGCACCACCACCATAATCACCAACCTCCGCCGCGCACCACCACCATAATCACCAACCTCAGCCAACCAGATCAGGGAAGGCGGCCTCTGGACTCTGACCTCCACCACGTTCATCAACCGACCGCGTTCAATGGCGGCAACACCAGATCTAACCACCAGGACGAAAATCCCCGGATCTAAAACCACAATAAATTCATACTCAAAATAAATAAACTTTCTAAACAATTTTTTTCTTTTAAAAAAACTAAAGATATACAGTAGAAATGAAAGAAACAAAAGAATTAAAAGGCAAAAAGATGAAAGGCTAAAAAGTATTGTAAAATAGAACAAGAACCAGAAGAAGAGATTGAAGGGTGTGGATGTGGATGTGGATGATGAACGTCATGATGGTCAGGAAAGTGAAGGATAAAACGAGACTTGCCTCTGTGCTTAGGTATGCGTCCATGAATGAATCAAAGGAATCCAAACTCTGTTGGCTAAATTCAAGAGATTTCCCCAGGGCTTTTTTGCGTGAATGAATCAAATGAATCAAAGGAACCCAAGGCTTTTTTGAACTCCTAATGTGGCTGAAAGAAGGGGTTATATATATATATATATATATATATATATATATATATATATATATATATATAAATATATATATATATATATATATATATATATATATAGAATTAGGATCAAATGAGTCCACGCTCTAGTGTTGAATCTTTTAAGTTTTAATATCAGCCCTTAGATCTAAGTTATTGGATGGCTGATATTAAATCAGAAAAACACTCACCAAACATCAATAAATGATTTTTCTCTCATAATTTTCAATTTCCAATGTTGCATTAGGTTTTCCAATTAGTGTGAAACAAATTATTCTTATTCATCCCCATTCATTCACCTACCTTCCTCAATATCAATTTTCTCTCTACCTCCCTCTTCTCTCATGTACTCCTTCAATGTCAAATCTGATAAACGCAAAAATAGAGGTTGTTGATAAACCCAGTCACAAAAAGGCGTTTATATTAGACCTAGACTCCCACTGCCAAGTGCCAAGTATTGCAACAATAAAAATCACAAATAAAATCCTGGATCTGCGTTTTTTTTACATGAAATGGAAACGGAAGAAGGGAGATAATGATGAAGATGAAGAAGTTGTTGGTGATTTTGTTGGTAAAGCTGATTGCAATGACCCAAAAGCTCCTCAAATGAAACAGTGGCAAAAAGACAGAATCCAGGAGATTAAGGTCAGTTGTTAGAGAAGAAATTGTTTGATTTAGGGAACGCATGAATGTAGTGGACGCCGAATCTGAAAAACCAAAATAAACATAATTAAGTATATATCAAACGGAATGAAGAAAGAGTAGATCAAAGTATCAAACCACAAAAATTAAATTTTTTATTAATTAACTTAAAACAAGAATAGATCGGCGCAAACCACAATTGAATTTTTCCGTCCTTGGTTACGTTTGATGTTTGAATATCCCACTGACTTTTATATCTATGCTGTTTTACTTGAGTTTGAATTGAGATTAATCTATGATTGGAGAAATAGTGTTGATTAATTAGCATTTAATGGTCCAATATATAGTGCATTACTTCCTGAAGTCGAAGTGTGGTAATTTTGTATGCGTGTCTCAGATTTTGATTTTGATATTTCAACAATTTTTGTACGCTTGGCAACTCCTTACAATTTTTGATATTTCAGCAATCTAACTCCATATAATATCTTATCTATATAAATTCTGAAACATTTATCAGGCTGGTTGCGCCACATCATTCATCCAAGTTTTAAATTTTTTTTTTTTACTTCACTTAGGTTGGTCCCGCACAATACTTTATGATTTACCTGCACAATAACCGCCTAATATTCTACGTATTCCAAATAAATGCCTAAAATCGTAGATTACAAACATTACTAACATTTTTATATAAATCGACATTGTGATAATTAGACCACAATTTATTTAGATGATTAGAATATTATAATTAATAACAATTTACAACAATAAAAAATCGAACATACAAAATTTTAAACAAGATTTAAATAACGTAATATTAATATACAATCAGGAAAAAGAAATTATAAACTTCTCCACGCAAATTATAATCTAATTATGAGTTAATGGCGTAATAAAAATTATAAATTCCTCCACGCAAATTATAATCTGATTATGAGTTAATGGCGTAATTTTTTTTTAATTCAATCAGGTGGATCCCGCATAATATTTGATGAGTTTCCTGCACAATAACAGCTTAATATACTACGTTTTCTAAATAAATGTCCAAAATCATAGATTCTGAAACATTACGAACATATTTATTAAAATCTTGAATGGCGTAATTTTGTATATAGTTTTTAAAAACTTATTTGATTTTTGATGAATGGTTATATACTTAAAATCAAATATAAAAAATATTATAAACTCCTTTATGTAACTAATTATATACCTCATAAAAATCAATAAAAGCATAAAAGCATGTTGTATATATTATATGCGTAAAATATATATATACAAGCAAATTGTTATTAAATATAATTAAATAATTTTATTAGAAACAAAAGTATTTAATTATAAATTGTTTCTGTAAAGACAATGATTACGAAATATAAATTGATCTTTATTTTCCGAAAATATTTAAATTCTAAAAATTCTCCCAGATCTGGTACGATAGCCAATCATCACTGGGAATTGATTTGGAGCAAAACATTTCAGCAACTAACTACCAGCCGCCATTCCATCGGGAAGCTAAGGTGACAATGATAAGCTACCGGAACATTCCGCTACAACAAATTCGTTAGAACGGCAACACTATTCGTCATTTCAATCGATTGTCAATTCAAAAAATGGCCAGTATTCTGACGTCAAATGAAGGGTCAGCTTTTCGAATTTCAATATGGGTCAACCAGCAACCTCAACCCTCCGAAAAAACATTATGGGCCAACAATTACAAACCCAAACAAATCTGAGAGGCATCTTATCTCTATTAATACATAAATATTTAATGCATCCACATTAAGCCACGCCATTAATCAACAATTTTTATTTTATTTTTGCATTTTTTCCCTGGTGGGTCAGTCTTTGAAACCCCACAATATTATTCAGTTTTTTTTACGATTACTTCCTCGACATTTAACTGTCTTTAATTTTTTTTTTAACTTTCACCTCTATAATTTTTTAAAAAAGTAATTGTTCTATAAATAAATATAATAACAATATTGTTAAAAACACAAATTGAAAGGAAAAAACGATAACATGATCGTCTAAATTCTTTAAAAATCAAATGTTCAATTACTTTAAAAATAAAATATAGCTACATACTCATATGAACTAAAAGTATAAAATGGATCTAAAATATCCTGTATAAAAATAAAATTTTGTATAAATCAATTTTTTTGGTGAGAATTCAAAAACCAAGAATAACACGTAATTAACTGATCTTATTTAATTTAGTTATTAAAATATTTTAGGGTTATTTTACATGGTAACCCTGTATTTTTTCAAATTCTACGTGGTAACCCTATTTTTCAGAGACCACACGTGGTAACCCTCAACTTTGTTAATACATATTGTCGTGACCCTTAACTTTTATTCCGTTAGTTTTGTCCGTTAAGTATGTGACGTGGTTAATTGAATTTTGTGATTTTCTATAAGGTAACCCTATATTTTTAAAAATTCTACAACATAACCTTACTTTTTCTACAAATCAGATGTGTATAAAAACATAATCCCCTAATTCATCTTATTTTCACAATTTTGCTTGATTACACCCAAATTGTCGAATCCACCCTCATTACCCTTCAATAAATCGAGTTTTGAAAAAAAATTCAATAAAAACGTTCTTCGATATCAATAAAAACTCTCAATAAAATATTCTAAATACCATAGTAAACGTACTATATATCAAGCATTATAATAATCAATCCCAAATTTAATTCATAGCGGTAATCTAATTAAGAAAACTTTCGTTTTTAAAATCTCAACATATATCCCAAAGCTAAAAATGTTGTAAACGCAATAATGACTTCAATTGTTCGACATATTCACACAGTAAAATTGGGTACAATGGAGGAGTAGAGACTTATTTGTAAACATTGGTGGATTTCTTTGTTAATTATTGAACCCGATGTTTGGAGATTTATGGTAATGATACTTTGAAGAGATGATGATATTGAGAGTTGACATTCTTTTGAGTAATCGAGTGAAAAACATGTTAATAATAATAAATTGAGGAAACAAGGGAGTATTTTTAAGATTATTCTTCTGTTAAAAAAACAAATAGGGTTATTTTGTAGGATACAACAAACAGAGGGTTACCTGGTAGAAAATCTCAAAATTCAATTGACCACGTCACATACTTAACGGACAAAACTAACGGAATAAAAGTTAAGGGTCACGACAATACATATTAACAAAGTTGAGGGTTACCACGTGTGCTCACTGAAAAGTAGGGTTACCACGTAGAATTTGAAAAAATACAGGGTTACCATGTAGAATAACCCAATATTTTAAATAAAAACAGTTTTTAAATTAATTTTATGTAAAAAGTAAAAATTGGACCAAACTTTCAAGATGGTAATGTGGTACAGACAAATGAATACTCGATATGTTACCGTATATATCTAAAAAAATAACAGACTTTCATATGACGAAAAATATATATAAAAAACTCAAATAAAACCTTAGTTAAAACACTAAAATAAATAAGTTGGGTTAGATGGTGTATTTCTTACATTGTTGTCCAGCTTTACATATAACAAATAAGTGAAGTACAAGTAATATTAATTCGTATCACATATTTATATTAAAAGTAGTTATTTTATTTCATCTTACAACATTTTCATAATGCAACACATATAACTTATAACCAAGAAATAAATAACACTACTACATACTATTTCGTATAAAAC
This sequence comes from Silene conica, assembly GCA_029255685.2. Lineage (NCBI taxonomy): Eukaryota > Viridiplantae > Streptophyta > Magnoliopsida > Caryophyllales > Caryophyllaceae > Silene > Silene conica. Next base: position 16,598,744 of record CM055313.2, on the reverse strand, counting down.
TTAATATGTGAATTTATTTAACATTTAGATATATCAATGTTTTAAAATATAAATCCGTGCAATTTGAACGAGAATAGAACTATTTTTATAGAAATAATATACATGTTTAATTAAATTAGTTGACAATAATTTTAATAATGAACCCGTACAAATTGCACGGGAGTAAAACTAGTTTGTTTTAATAGGCTGTCAACTCCTTGGTTGCAAATGGCGGGACCAATATTGCCGAAGGTCTTCGGAAAGGTACAATATCATTATTTTTAACAGAATATATTTTTTTTTGAATTTTTCGTAAATTTGATTTTTTCGTAAATTATGGAGTTACAATATTCAACCTCTTTATGCTTTTTTTTTCGCTTTTTTATATTTTATTTCGTAAATTTGATTTTTTTTGTTTAAATTTTATTTTCAGGTTTGAATAATCGGTGGAGTTACAATATTCGCACCATGGAGTTATACTATTTGAACCATGGAGTTACACTATTCAGACCATGGACCATGAAGTTACATTATTCAAACTATGGAGTTACACTATTCGAACCATGAAATTACACTAATAGATTATATTTTGTATAGAGTTCCACAGCCAATAGTATGGAGTTCCTTAACTACTCTTATGGAGTTACATTAATTATTATATGGAGTTATACAAGTTGTTCTAAGGAGTTACATAAATTACTAGATGGAATTATAAGGGTGTTTCCATGGAGTTATACAAATTATTTTATGGAGTTAGACATGTTGTTTCATGGAGTTACATAAATTATTCTATAGAGTTACACAAGTAATTGTATGGAGGTACACAAGTAATTTCACTAAAAAAAATCAGAGTTACACTAACATAACTATAAAGTTACATTAACATAACCATAAAGTTACACTAATATAGCCATGGAGTTACACTAAACTAAACATGCCAAAATAAATATGGAGTTACACCAACAGAACAATGGAGTTATACCAACAAAACAATGGAATTACAGTAACAAAATCATGGAGTTACACAAATAGAATAATAGAGTTACACAATTAAAATAATGGAGTTACACAATTAAAACAATAGAGTTACAGAATAAAAACAATGGACTTACACAATTAAGACAATAGAGATACACTATTAAAACAATGAAGTTACACTTATAAAACAATGTAATTACATTATTAAAACAATAGAGTTACACTATTAAAACAATGGAGTTACACTCGTAGAACAATAAAGTTACACTATTAAAACAATGGAGTTACACTCGTAGAACAATAAAGTTACACTCATAAAACAATGAAGTTACACTCATAAAACAATGGAGTTACACTATTAAAATAATGGAGTTACACTCATAAAACAATGGAGTTACACTCGTAGAACCATAGAGTTACACTCATAAAACAATGAAGTTACACTATTAAAACAATGGAGTTACACATAAAACAATGGAGTTACACTATTAAAACAATAGAGTTACACAATTAAATCATTAGAAGACCAAAATTATACTTGTAAAATGTTCAAATTATATAATTTCAAATTTTTGTATACAAAACCGAATTAAAAAATCAAAGTTAAACTCGCACAAAATTATTTAGAAGGGATTCTGAAAATTTTGAAAACTCAATGTCCTACGAAAATAACACCATCGCGTTGGGCTCGAAAAAATAATAAAATTAGGCTTTTGTTTCGCCTTAATCGGAGTCCGAATGACGATTTACGGAGTCTTTTACGAACCCGCTTTTATTTTACGCGGGTATAATATTTCGTTTTTAAAATTGTGAATTTCCATATTTGAAATTTAGATGGTAGTATTAATTTAATAAATTATTTGATAAAAAGAGAAAGTGAATTAATTAGACAAATGGGAAATTGAAATTGTGGGAGACAAAGTATTAATTGCATGTTTGGTGAGTGTTTGTTTTGTTTTAATCTCAACCATCTATTCTCCAATATCTAATAGTTGATATTCGGACTCAAGGACTCAACCAAAGATGTGGACTCATTTGATCTCCCCTCTCTCTCTCTCTCTATATATATACTTCTTTGGTTGAGTCTTTGAGTCCTAATATCAACCATTAGATATTGTAGAATGGATGACTGAGATTAAAACAAAAAAAACACTCACCCAACATGCATTTAATGATTTGTCTCTCAAAATTTTAATTCCCCATTTGGCTAATTAATTTTCTCTCTCATAACTTTAACTTCTACAGTAATTATTTATTTTTGAGTTTTAAAAACTTATGAGTATAACACTAATGTTTTACGAGTGTAACTCTATAGAATTATGAGTGTTACTCTAATATTGTATTAATATAACTTTGATTTTTTAATGCGATTTTTTACATAAAAATTTATGAGTATAAATCAACTGTTTTCATGCGTGTAACTCTATTATTTTAGGCGTGTAACTCTATTATTTTTGGGACGATGATGGTGGTGGTTGTCGTTTGTGGGTATTGTTGGTGGTGGTGGTTTTTGATTTTTTTTTCAGATTTGGATTATTTTTGGATGTTGGCAGTTGCTCAAATGGAGTACCACTAATAGAGCCATTAATAGTTTTTCTTCTCGTTTTTCTTGCATAACAAATGAATTAAAAAGTCTAGGAAGAGATTTAGAGTCCGAGGACATCGTTCGAAAAATTCTTCATAGTCTTACTCTTAAGTGGCAACCCAAGGTTACCGCTATTGAAGAAGCAAGGTTACCGCTATTGAAGAAGCCCGAGATTTATCTATCTTAACTTTTCATGAACTAATAGGATCACTAATGGCTCACGAGTTTAATCTCGAGAAGAATTCTAGTAAATCCTCAAAGGGAAACAGTCTTACCTTAATGATCTCACAAAGTGATGATGAGGATGTTGAGGAAGATGAGTTGTCATGTTCTCTCGAAATTTGGTAGGCATGGGAAATAGGCAGGGCTAAAAGAAATTCAACAACAATTATGCAAAGAAACGTCCTTTTAAGAAACGACTCTCTTCCACAATAGGATGCTTCAAATACGGTGACACAAATCACCAAATCAAGGAGTGTCTTAAATGGGATGATATCAAATCTAAGGATAGACGAGATAAGGCCAAAAAGGAATACAAACACAAAGTCATGTCCGCTATTTGGGGATGATGAAAACATTGAGGAACAATTAGAAGCTAAGATGTGCTTGACCAAAAGCTATAAACACAAATCTGATCTAACAATGGCGAGCATTTTAGGTGTCTCATGGCTCATCCCGACGACTCCGATTCCAATTCCGATGATAAGGGGTTGGTGAGAGCGAGGCGACCGTAATTGGTGGGGAGATAGAAGTCAATTCCTCTCATTAGAAGCTTATAAAGGTGACATGGTAACTTTTGGTGACAACAAAAAAGGTGAAGTAATTGGTATTGGAAAGGTTGGTAAGTCATCGTCGATAACGTGCGTTTTGTCAAAAGTTTGAAGCATAATCTACATAGTATTTCTCAATTGCATGACAGTGGAAATTTGGTTGAGTTTAGTACTAATCTTTGTCTTATCATTGATGCTACAACCCTGGAAGTCATCCTTGAAGCTAGACGTGTCAAAAACGTTTACTTGACAAATTTAAACATGGTGCCTCATGACATCTTATCTTGTATGAGTGTCGTGAAAAATGATCCTTGGTTGTGGCATAAAAGATTGGGACGTGTTAGTGCCAAAACTCTTAACACCCTTAGGAAACTTGACCTAATTGAAAGTTTTCCTAACATAAAATTTGATTTCGATAAAATTTTATAATGAATGTGCAAGATGCAAACATGTTAGAAACTCTTTTAAATAAAAAAGATGAGTACTCTTCGTCCCCTCCAACTTCTTCATATTGACTTATGTGGATCAATGAGATCTGTAGGAAAACAATAATTACGATGAGACGTTCTTAGCAAGGTGTATAGTCACTTACATTGCTAAATTGGGAGAGTAGAAAATCTACCTCGAACTTGCGGAATCGTTCAAGTAATTGCTCCAGGACAACTTTAATACAAAACTAGTATCACGAATCCGTTGGACGAGATATTGATCACTAGGTCCAATATCTATTATTCTCAACTCAAGAACCTCTCTTTTCTTGTGTAGAGATTTGTTTTGTAGTAATTGTTTCTCTCTTGATTTTTGGATGATTCAAATGCTCTCCCAAAGCCTCTTATTTATAGGCTAAGGAGTACACGGTTTTCTCCACGCAACCGTGTACTCCAACGGTTTTATTGGACAAAACCATGGGAGAGGGACATGGTTTTCTATAAAACCATGGTCTCAAGTGGTTTTGGCAAAAACCATGTCCTCAAATGGTTTTTAGCCAAAACCGTCTTACAGTCCATGACAAATGGGCCTATTTCGATCCATACAAAAACCGCGGATTAAAATATCACCGACTCATGGGTGGATAATCCGATTATTCTATAACAGCTCCCACTCACACATGAGGAGCTTTCACTTTCACAAGAAAAGTTCATACAGGTTAATGAGTCATGCGACCAACGGTTACACCTGCATTTGGGATCTCCAAACTAGAAACCCCATAAGGGCCAGAATGGAGACATCAACCTCTCTAAAACAAAGTATAGATTGAATGGTGTAAACAGCACCCTAGAACAATTTTTTTCTAACTTTGCACATGTTGAACATGTTTCAATCCCTCCAAGAAACCATGTTATGCTCTCACTGTTCACTGCATATCTACAGTTTTGTCCACTTGACATAACTGTCCGTCCGGAAGATATAAGCGAATTGTGCAAAAAAATCGTTCTTCCCTCCTCACATATGTCACTTTGAAAGAAGTTAACTGCTTAGCCAGTTTCACCCCTTTAGATCGAATCATTCATAATCATAGGTGGTGTACTAGAGTAACTAACATCAACACCTTTCTCCATGTCACATTGAGAGGTCAATAAGGGTGCGTTTAAGCTAATGATCTAGGACTCACACGGTGAGGAAGCAGGGATCCATTCACTCACCTCCTAATGATCGACAAAGCACATGTAGTATGAAATACATGCTACGGTGGAGATATTTTTCAAAAATATGTCCTTCTCTACGAACACCGTACGAGTCTCAATTTATTCGCAAGCTCTGCGCATAACTCGAGTATTAACATGCTCACTCCCAACGGTGCCATGTAAATACTCATACTCGACTTTTATAGGCTCCAGGGATAGTGGGAATTATCCACGTCGACTTAATAATGACAAATAAGTCTCATCTTGTCTCTTACCAAGGCGACCTCTGTTATGAAATTTCTATGATATGCTCGCTCTCTCAGCGCCATATATAGATAGGTCTCATCTCTACTCGCTCTCACAGCGTTAGAGGCGATTGCTTGTGCGAGTAAGCCAATCTAAACCCTATTTCAGGACAACAAATATTATGATTCGTACTCGGTAAACATAATTGAGAAACCAACCAGAATGAAAATTATTCATTCAATAAAGTACGAGTTCTCATTACAACGATACGCATTATATTCTACGTAGTCCAAGGGATTTTACATGCTTAGCAAAAGAATCCTTAGCGATCGACTTAGTAAGCGGATCAGCTACCATTTGACTAGTAGATATATGGTTCAAGACCATTTTTTTGCGTATTGTCATGTCTCTAACATAATGGTACCTAATCTGAATGTGTTTAGTTTTACCATGATATTTAGGGTCCTTTGTGTACATAAGTGCAGCCATGTTGTCACAATAGATCAACACCGGCTCCTTTGCACTAGGGACGACACCTAAATGACGTACAAAGCGTCTTAACCAAACTGCTTCTTGAACTGCTGCAGAACAAGCCACGTATTCGGCCTCCATTGTCGAAAGGGCAATACAAGATTGCTTCTTACTACTCCAAGATATGGCGCCCTTATTTAATAAGAAGGCATATCCTGATCTGGACTTACGTTCATCGAGATCACCAGCCCAGTCAGCATCGTCGTACCCAGTAAGGCTTAGATCCTTTCCTTGATAACATAACAGATAGTCTGATGTTCCTTTAAGGTACCTTATTATATATCCTCTTGACTGCTTTCCAATGACCAAGTCAAGGATTCGCTTGATAGCGACTCACAAGTCCAATGGCATAGCAAATATCAGGCCTTGTGCACATCATTGCATACATTAGACTCCCAACTGCACTGGAGTAGGGAACTCAAGATATTTTCTCTTTATCCTCTAGAGTCTGAGGGCCCATATCAAGATTCAATTTGAGGCTCTTATCAACAGGAGTGTCAATTGCCTTACAGTCATGCATTCGGTATTTTTCTAGCACTTTGTTAATATAGGTCTCTTGAGAGAGTCCAATGAGTCTCTTAGACCTATCTCTAACAATTTTAACACCCAGTACATAATCTGCTTCACCCAAATTTTTCATCTCAAAGTTAGATGCGAGCCAACCTTTGGTTACTTCAAGCATCGCCTTATCATTTTCGGCTAACAAGATATCATCAACATATAATGTTAGGATCACAAAACATTTGTGAGATCCTTTGATATACACACAATGGTCCTCTTCTAACATGGTGAATCCATCTTCTAGAACAGCTTCGTGGAACCGAATGTTCCATTGCCTAGATGCTTACTTTAAGTCATATATGGACCTTTTGAGCTTGCAAACTTTGCGCTCTTGGCCTTTGACTATAAAGCTACTAGGTTGTTCTATATAGATGTCTTCATCTATTTTCCCATGTAAGAAAGCAGTTTTCATATCTATTTGATGGAGTTCTAGATCCATGTGCGCTACTATGGCAAGAATGAGGCAGATTGATGCAAACCTTACTACTGGAGAAAAAGTTTCATAATAGTCAATCCCCTCCTTTTGGGTGAATCCCTTCGCCACTAGGCGAGCTTTGAATCTTTTAATGGAATTATCCGCCTTTCTCTTGATCTTTAAGACCCATTTGTTACCAATGGTCTTTTGATCTGGCGGAAGTTCTACCAAATCCCAGACTTGGTTAGCCTTCATAGACTCAATTTCCTCTTTCATTACATTCATCCATTCCTTAGCATGGGAACTTGACAAAGCTTCTTTTATGGAAGCTGGTTCGTCCAAGTTATCAGAAGTAACCATCATTACTTCAGAATTTGCTACCATACATGCTTCATCCTATATGTCAAAACGACGTCGAGGAATTTTTCCTCGAGCACTCCTTCAAGGTTCTTGATCCAACTCCACACAAGTTGGCTCAATTGCCTCACCACTCCCATTATCCTCATGAGCACTGAGATGTTTATCTCTTGATGGTGGAGTGTGTGAGGTAAGATCAAGATCTTCAAGTTCAAATAACTAGAAGTCCTTGGTAGCCCCACTTTTGCTAGGAAAATCATTTTCCAAGAATGTGGCATCTCGTGACTCAATCTCCGTATACTCCATCTGAGTTTTCTCCTATGAAAACATATCCCTTAGAGTTCTCAGAATATCTTATAAAGATACACTTTTTACCTCTAGGACCCAACTTTCATGCTCATGAGAAGTGGAGTGAACAAAAGCTGCAGACCCCCACGGTCGCAATTTGCTTAAGTCAGGCTTATAGCCTTTCCATAATTCATAGGGAGTAGAAGTCACGGATCTAGAAGGCACGCGATTAAGAATATAGGCTGCAGTCAATAGAGCATCACCCCAATATGAAATTGGAAGGTTTGCTTGCGCCATCATAGAACGAATCATGTCCAGTAAGGTTCTATTCTTTCTCTCTACAACACCATTTTGTTGCGGAGTACCAAGAATGGTTAGTTGTCTAGTTATTCCCTTGTCTTCACATAATTCGTTGAACATGTCAGACAAGTATTCGCCCCCTGTCAGTTCTCAGGGTTTTTATTGTGATGTCTAATTGATTCTCAACCTCATTTAAAAAACGTTTAAGACAATTTAATGCTTCCGACTTGTGAGATATCAAATACACATAGCCATAACGTGAATAATCATCAGTAAAAGTGATAAAATAACTTGCGCCATGCCTAGCTCTTACATTCATTGGTCCACAAATATCAGAATGAATCAATTGGAGAGGTGTGGTGGCTCTCATAGCCTTGCCAAACGGTTTTCTAGTAGCTTTACCTGCCAAGCAAGACTCACAAGTAGATAGGTTTACTTTAGCTAAAGGTCCCACCAGAACTTCTCTAGCTAATAGATTCATCCTATCTTGACCAATATGTCCAAGTCTAGCATGCCATAGATCAGAATCATCAAACATAGTGCTACTAGAGAAGCAACATATGAAAAACTATTGGCATTTTTGCAAGGTAATGTATCCAAAACCATAAAACCATTTTGCATTGAACCACAACCGAATAAATCGGTTCCCAAGTAAAGTTTTACACGACCACTTTCGAATACAACTTTAAAGTCCAACTCCAAAAGAGATAAAATAGAGACTAAGTTTTGCCTTATTTCATTAGCATATAATACATATGAAGATATAAAATGCATCCATTACGCAATTCCAGTTTGCAGGTTCCTACACCAAGGACCTCAATTTTGGAATTATTCCCCATGAATACATACTTGCTTCCTTTAGGTACTTTGCGAAACTCTACAAAAGTTGTCCGATCTCTGGTCAGATGCTTTGTGGCTCCTGAGTCTAAAGTCTAAACAAGAGCTAGTGACATAACAAAACAGAGATTTTGGCGGGTTAGACATACCTTTGGCTCAGTGCAATCACGAGCGAAGTGTCCCAGCTTCTGACAATTGTAGCATGTCACTTTAGACATGTCTTTCTTTCTACCGCGCTTCCCTCTAGCGCGTTTAGAGTCTCCATTTTTAGTCTTCTTTTTAGGAGGACCACTCCTACTCTCACCTTTGGGAGCTCCAAGAGTACCCCACTTGCGCTTATGGCCAGTTGCCTTGTGCGTCTGCTCCTCAGCTATGAAGGCCTCTCCTTACGGCTTCTCAGCCTGGAGACGGTCTTCCTCAAGCTCAAGGTGGCGACAATTATCTTCAAAAGTTTTGATGTTGTCATTGTGAGTGAGGTTCACCTTCCTATGCTCTCAACTCTTAGGCGGAAGAGAGCGTATCACAGCCTGAACTTGTTGTTAATCACTTAGAACATTACCAGCTAGAGCCAACTCACTAATCATGTTTGACATGGTCGTAAGATACTGCCTCATAGCATGATCACGGTGCTTCTTATAACCATCAAACCTTAATTTAAGTTGGCGCAAGCGAGTAGTTGATGTTCCACCATATTGCAACTTAATTGCATCCTAGAGGGCTACCGCTGTTGTATTCCTCTCGAACCTAAGCATAAGATCAGTCCTCATGCTACTCAGCATCAATATGCGAGCCACACGATCCTTCCTCTTGAAGGCATTATAGGCTTCCTGATCACGCCTATGTTGGGCGGTATTGTCATGTGCAGGTTCTTGCATTGGTTGTAGTAATAGTCCCGAGCACCTCTTTCTCTTCAAGGAGCAGTAACTGAACTTTACGATGCCATATATCATAGTTTTGTTCAGTCAGTTTATCTCCTTGGTTCAAATCGGCCACAATACTCTTTCTGCCAGCCATTGACAAATTGCTAGAGACATTAAAAAATAATTAGTACAATCATAATATTTTGCAGCAATCTCTTTATTAGTCCAAAAATTAACTTGACAAGAGTAATAAAATCGAAAGACGTATAAATACGCAATCATCATTTATTAAGACCGTCTTGTGAATTTGCAAACTAATAAAATCATGCACAATATAAATTTCAATTAAGGTGAGATAACTTCTTATCTACCAACCTTCAATTGATATACCCAACACTATAAATCTCAATAAGTGTCACATTTGTTGACTATCGGTATAATATGCATGCTTAAAACAATTAACAAAATTCATGAGTGAATGTCGAAGATGCACATATCCGTATATTTAAGTTAATTAATTAGGACTCGGATGCTAGTTTATACTAGCTCTGATACCAATGTAGGAAAACAATAATTACGATGAGACGATCTTAGCAAGGTGTATAGTCACTTACATTGCTAAATCGGGAGAGTTGAAAATCTACCTCGAACTTGCGGAATCGTCCAAGTAATTGCTCCAGGACAACTTTAATACGAAACTAGTATCACGAATCCGTTGGACGAGATATTGATCACTAGGACCAATATCTATTATTCACAACTCAAGAACCTCTATTTTCTTGTGTAGAGATTTGTTTTTGTAGTAATTGTTTCTCTCTTGATTTTTGGATGATTCAAATGCTCTCCCAAAGCCTATTAATAATAGGCTAAGGAGTACACGGTTTTCTCCACAAAACCGCAAAACCATGGGAGAGGGACATGATTTTCTATAAAACCATGGTATCAAGTGGTTTGGCAAAAACCATGTCCTCAAATGGTTTTTAGCCAAAACCGTCTTATAGTCCATGACAAATGGGCCTATTTCCATCCATACAAATACCACGGATTAAAATACTTCTCGACACATGGGTGGATAATCTGACTATTCTCTAACAAGATCTATATCAAAATACTTGTTGTAAGTTTTTTGAGCATGTGTATTCATCTTCATCCTCGTAAGTATTATTGTGTTTTTGTACTTTAAGATGATTCATATCCAGTTTTTTATGGGCATTTTATGATGATTATAATTATACTTTGCCAGTGTGTTCAGTTGCTTACTAGCTTATAATTCTACTCTGCCAATTCTTATGTATATGTTGATTATCAACTTTGGCTGAATATAAATGCATTCTAAGATCATCCCCAAGCAGAAGGTCGCCTTAATCGGGTCACCAACATATTAACCTTTAATCTCACCTTATTTAACTTGACCCACTTAAACCCTCCCAAGCAGAAGGTCACGACCTAGGTCATCAACCCAATCAATTTTCCACTTTTCAACCTTCCCAATCATTTTCTACATTCTCTACCCCAGAAAACCTCTCTCTTAATCTTTTAATTATTATTATTTATTACTAAATATTAAAAATAAGTTGTATTTGTAAACCAATCGTGTATTGCCATGTGGAAGGTCACCAAATGACCAATTGACCCAGTAGTAAGTCTTGCTTGTGACGGGTCCCCATTTGTGACGGATATTTTGCGAGATAAAATGGATACAAAATGAGTTAGTGGAGAAAGGGGACCACATGAATAGTGTCAGAGAGAGAAAAAAAAAAGTGGGTATTTTGTGGGAGGAAACGGTATCCGTCACAAGCTTGTGACGGATACCGCCGTCACAAATGAGAATTTGTGTTGACCCTGACTTATTCAAGGTCGAGCTAATTATCGTCTAAGGTCTTGTTAATTAGGTAATTAAGGCGACCCGATAAGGTCGCGACCCGGTTGGCGACCTTGCTTGGGGATGGTCTAAGACCATCCCCAAGCAGTGGTCACGCTAATTAGGTCACGACCCAATTTTACCGTTAATCACATCTTAATTATCTCGACCTACCTTCACCCTCCCAAGCAAAAGGTCACGACCTAGGTCATCAACCCAATCATTTTTCACTTTACATCCTTCTCAATCATTGAAAATTCAACCATTAATTAATATTTTTATTGTTTTTTTATTTTTCAACCAATTACAAGTGGCCACATAAGTGGTCACAAATATGGTCATTATTATTTCCCAAAGGTCACAAATTGACCTTGGTTGGTCATAAGGTCACAAATTAGTGAATTTGGTCACCAATTAATTCTCTTAATTACCCATTAACCATGACCAAACAAGGTCATGACCTACCTCATGACCTTGCTTGGGGATGGTCTAATTGTAATGAATATTGTTGAGAATTTATGCCTTGAATTTGTGTCGAAGACGGATATAAGCTAAGTGTCTTATTAAGACTTGGTTTCTTAGTTTATTTATGGTAGGAGAATTTGAGTTAGATTAGGAAACTATTATATTAGTTTCCTAATAGTCTTTGGTTTCTAATTTGGTTAGATATTTTATCTTGGGTGGTATAACTATATAAAGACCCAAGTATTATTCTAGGTTTATTAGAAGAAGAGACAAAGATGTGAGAGATTTGAGAGCACAATAAAGAGGGTCAATTTGTGAGGTTCCTTCTGGAGAAGAAAACTCAGTTTGTCTCAGGGCTCTATTATTGGTGTTTGTCTGTCTCGTTTGTCTTTGAAGATTGGAGGAGTTTGTTTAGATCTTGGTTGGCCTCAAGATAATTTGTCCTTCGTCTTATTTCGGTAGTCTCTTTTGTCTCTTTGAGACTACCATATTTGTTGGTAGAATAGGGTATACTTTTGGCTTATATTGAGCACGTGTGTACCGGTCTACTGTTGTACTATTTTCTCCATTATAGTGACATTTGATCTCCTTGCAGGGTGGACGTAGCCAGTTATTTTACTGGTGAACCACGTAATTCCTTGTGTCAACTTTAATTACATTCGTTATTTATTGTTCTTATCACCTTATCAATTATATTTTTGGGTAACGGGACGCCTCCGTTACAACAATTGGCATCAGAGCTAAGGTTCTGATCTGGGATCTGCTTCCGCGTTAGTTGGCTTTTAGGCGTTATTTGGGTTTCTTGATTTTTGGGTGAAAAGATGTCGGGAACGAATGTTTTGAATGTTGAAGAGTTCACTGGGAGAAATAGATTTTGGGTTCGGATAGCTTTAGTGAGAATGGTGGTGTTGACGGTAAGGTGGAGTCTATTCCGGTACAGGTCAAACTACAAGGTTCTCAAGACAAGCTATCAACTTTTGTCCCGTCGCCTCAATGAGGTGATCTGCGCCCCATAAGGTGGGGCCGTTTGGGGCTCCAGGTGGAGCTGTTGTGACTCTTGAAAGAGAGTCGTTGGGATCTCGTAAGGGGTCATTTGAAACTTCGACGGGAGTTTATTCTTTGGAGCTTTTGGGTTGGACTTGCTAGTCTAACAATTTGTACCTTTGATAGAGGTAATTTGTGCTCGCTTAGAATGTTTGGTTTCGACTTGAGTTTTGTTGCCTTGCTGTAGGCATATTTGTGGTGGTCATGACACCTAGTATAATCAAGTGAGACATTTGTTTTGTTCGTGGCGTTTGTGTTCCTTAAGGGACAATTTGGTACGACGGTACATTTAGCCACGTTATTTGAAGGAGATTTTGTTTTGGAATCTTGTGTGTGTTTGTTTTGGTACACCGTTCCATCATAGTGACATTGGGTATCTCATATATTTGTGTTGGCGTTTGGTAGCTTTTGGTCTCTTTGGAGTTTGCTACGTTTGGCCTTCCTATTGTTATGAAGATATATTGGATATTTAGTACATTTGGTAGTTTCAGCTTACTACATTGGGTACTTCGTATATTGGTCACGTTTGTTGCACACTTGGTTCGTTTGTCCAATTTTGGGAGTTGTGTTCAAGTCAGAATGGAGACTATCGGGACAGATAGTGACTTGAGGATCGATTCCGTTGAAGCTGATTTTGGTTAGGTTCTTCTATGTTGGGTTCGTTTTTGGCTAATTCAAGTCAAGGTGGAGATTGTTGATAATTTATGCCTTGAATTTGTGTCGAAGACGGATATAAGCTAAGTGTCTTATTAAGACTTGGTTTCTTAGTTTATTTATGGTAGGAGAATTTGAATTAGATTAGGAAACTATTATATTAGTTTCCTAATAGTCTTTGGTTTCTAATTTGGTTAGATATTTTATCTTGGGTGGTATAACTATATAAAGACCCAAGTATTATTCTAGGTTTATTAGAAGAAGAGACAAAGATGTGAGAGATTTGAGAGCACAATAAAGAGGGTCAATTTGTGAGGTTCCTTCTGGAGAAGAAAACTCAGTTTGTCTCAGGGCTCTATTATTGGTGTTTGTCTGTCTCGTTTGTCTTTGAAGATTGGAGGAGTTTGTTTAGATTTTGGTTGGCCTCAAGATAATTTGTCCTTCGTCTTATTTGGGTAGTCTCTTTTGTCTCTTTGAGACTGCCATATTTGTTGGTAGAATCGGGTATACTTTTGGCTTATATTGAGCGCGTGTGTACCGGTTTACTGTTGTACTATTTTCTCCATTATAGTGACATTTGATCTCCTTGCAGGGTGGACGTAGCCAGTTATTTTACTGGTGAACCACGTAATTCCTTGTGTCAACTTTAATTACATTCGTTATGTATTGTTCTTATCACCTTATCAATTAATTTTTTGGGTAACGGGACGCCTCCGTTACAACAATTGGCATCAGAGCTAAGGTTCTGATCTGGGATCTGCTTCCGCGTTAGTTGGCTTTTAGGCGTTATTTGGGTTTCTTGATTTTTGGGTGAAAAGATGTCGGGAACGAATGTTTTGAATGTTGAAGAGTTCACTGGGAGAAATAGTTTTTGGGTTCGGATAGCTTTAGTGAGAATGGTGGTGTTGACGGTAAGGTGGAGTCTATTCCGGTAAAGGTCAAACTACAAGTAAGGTTCTCAAGACAAGCTATCAACTTTTGTCTCGTCGCCTCAATGAGGTGATCTGCGCCCCATAAGGTGGGGCCGTTTGGGGCTCCAGGTGGAGCTGTTGTGACTCTTGAAAGAGAGTCGTTGGGATCTCGTAAGGGGTCATTTGAAACTTCGACGTGAGTTTATTCTTTGGAGCTTTTGGGTTGGACTTGCTAGTCTAACAATTTGTACCTTTGATAGAGGTAATTTGTGCTCGCTTAGAATGTTTGGTTTCGAATTGAGTTTTGTTGCCTTGCTGTAGGCATATTTGTGGTGGTCATGACACCTAGTATAATCAAGTGAGACATTTGTTTTGTTCGTGGCGTTTGTGTTCCTTAAGGGACAATTTGGTACGACGGTACATTTAGCCACGTTATTTGAAGGAGATTTTGTTTTGGAATCTTGTGTGTGTTTGTTTTGGTACACCGTTCCATCATAGTGACATTGGGTATCTCATATATTTGTGTTGGCGTTTGGTAGCTTTTGGTCTCTTTGGAGTTTGCTACGTTTGGCCTTCCTATTGTTATGAAGATATATTGGATATTTAGTACATTTGGTAGTTTCAGCTTACTACATTGGGTACTTCGTATATTGGTCACGTTTGTTGCACACTTGGTTCGTTTGTCCAATTTTGGGAGTTGTGTTCAAGTCAGAATGGAGATTATCGGGACAGATAGTGACTTGAGGATCGATTCCGTTGAAGCTGATTTTGGTTAGGTTCTTCTATGTTGGGTTCGTTTTTGGCTAATTCAAGTCAAGGTGGAGATTGTTGAGAATTTATGCCTTGAATTTGTGTCGAAGACGGATATAAGCTAAGTGTCTTATTAAGACTTGGTTTCTTAGTTTATTTATGGTTGGAGAATTTGAATTAGATTAGGAAACTATTATATTAGTTTCCTAATAGTCTTTGGTTTCTAATTTGGTTAGATATTTTATCTTGGGTGGTATAACTATATAAAGACCCAAGTATTATTCTAGGTTTATTAGAAGAAGAGACAAAGATGTGAGACATTTGAGAGCACAATAAAGAGGGTCAATTTGTGAGGGTCCTTCTGGAGAAGAAAACTCAGTTTGTCTCAGGGCTCTATTATTGGTGTTTGTCTGTCTCGTTTGTCTTTAAAGATTGGAGGAGTTTGTTTAGATCTTGGTTGGCCTCAAGATAATTTGTCCTTCGTCTTATTTCGGTAGTCTCTTTTGTCTCTTTGAGACTACCATATTTGTTGGTAGAATAGGGTATACTTTTGGCTTATATTGAGCGCGTGTGTACCGGTCTACTGTTGTACTATTTTCTCCATTATAGTGACATTTGATCTCCTTGCAGGGTGGACGTAGCCAGTTATTTTACTGGTGAACCACGTAATTCCTTGTGTCAACTTTAATTACATTCGTTATTTATTGTTCTTATCACCTTATCAATTAATTTTTTGGGTAACGGGAAGCCTCTGTTACAACAATTGGCATCAGAGCTAAGGTTCTGATCTGGGATCTGCTTCCGCGTTAGTTGGCTTTTAGGCGTTATTTGGGTTTCTTGATTTTTGGGTGAAAAGATGTCGGGAACGAATGTTTTGAATGTTGAAGAGTTCACTGGGAGAAATAGTTTTTGGGTTCGGATAGCTTTAGTGAGAATGGTGGTGTTGACGGTAAGGTGGAGTCTATTCCGGTACAGGTCAAACTACAAGGTTCTCAAGACAAGCTATCAACTTTTGTCTCGTCGCCTCAATGAGGTGATCTGCGCCCCATAAGGTGGGGCCGTTTGGGGCTCCAGGTGGAGCTGTTGTGACGCTTGAAAGAGAGTCGTTGGGATCTCGTAAGGGGTCATTTGAAACTTCGACGGGAGTTTATTCTTTGGAGCTTTTGGGTTGGACTTGCTAGTCTAACAATTTGTACCTTTGATAGAGGTAATTTGTGCTCGCTTAGAATGTTTGGTTTCGACTTGAGTTTTGTTGCCTTGCTGTAGGCATATTTGTGGTGGTCATGACACCTAGTATAATCAAGTGAGACATTTGTTTTGTTCGTGGCGTTTGTGTTCCTTAAGGGACAATTTGGTACGACGGTACATTTAGTCATGTTATTTGAAGGAGATTTTGTTTTGGAATCTTGTGTGTGTTGGTTTTGGTACACCGTTCCATCATAGTGACATTGGGTATCTCATATATTTGTGTTGGCGTTTGGTAGCTTTTGGTCTCTTTGGAGTTTGCTACGTTTGGCCTTCCTATTGTTATGAAGATATATTGGATATTTAGTACATTTGGTAGTTTCAGCTTACTACATTGGGTACTTCGTATATTGGTCACGTTTGTTGCACACTTGGTTCGTTTGTCCAATTTTGGGAGTTGTGTTCAAGTCAGAATGGAGACTATCGGGACAGATAGTGACTTGAGGATCGATTCCGTTGAAGCTGATTTTGGTTAGGTTCTTCTATGTTGGGTTCGTTTTTGGCTAATTCAAGTCAAGGTGGAGATTGTTGAGAATTTATGCCTTGAATTTGTGTCGAAGACGGATATAAGCTAAGTGTCTTATTAAGACTTGGTTTCTTAGTTTATTTATGGTAGGAGAATTTAAATTAGATTAGGAAACTATTATATTAGTTTCCTAATAGTCTTTGGTTTCTAATTTGGTTAGATATTTTATCTTGGGTGGTATAACTATATAAAGACCCAAGTATTATTCTAGGTTTATTAGAAGAAGAGACAAAGATGTGAGAGATTTGAGAGCACAATAAAGAGGGTCAATTTGTGAGGTTCCTTCTGGAGAAGAAAACTCAGTTTGTCTCAGGGCTCTATTATTGGTGTTTGTCTGTCTCGTTTGTCTTTGAAGATTGGAGGAGTTTGTTTAGATTTTGGTTGGCCTCAAGATAATTTGTCCTTCGTCTTATTTGGGTAGTCTCTTTTGTCTCTTTGAGACTGCCATATTTGTTGGTAGAATAGGGTATACTTTTGGCTTATATTGAGCGCGTGTGTACCGGTTTACTGTTGTACTATTTTCTCCATTATAGTGACATTTGATCTCCTTGCAGGGTGGACGTAGCCAGTTATTTTACTGGTGAACCACGTAATTCCTTGTGTCAACTTTAATTACATTCGTTATGTATTGTTATTATCACCTTATCAATTAATTTTTTGGGTAACGGGACGCCTCCGTTACAACAATTGGCATCAGAGCTAAGGTTCTGATCTGGGATCTGCTTCCGCGTTAGTTGGCTTTTAGGCGTTATTTGGGTTTCTTGATTTTTGGGTGAAAAGATGTCGGGAACGAATGTTTTGAATGTTGAAGAGTTCACTGGGAGAAATAGTTTTTGGGTTCGGATAGCTTTAGTGAGAATGGTGGTGTTGACGGTAAGGTGGAGTCTATTCCGGTAAAGGTCAAACTACAAGGTTCTCAAGACAAGCTATCAACTTTTGTCTCGTCGCCTCAATGAGGTGATCTGCGCCCCATAAGGTGGGGCTGTTTGGGGCTCCAGGTGGAGCTGTTGTGACTCTTGAAAGAGAGTCGTTGGGATCTCGTAAGGGGTCATTTGAAACTTCGACGGGAGTTTATTCTTTGGAGCTTTTGGGTTGGACTTGCTAGTCTAACAATTTGTACCTTTGATAGAGGTAATTTGTGCTCGCTTAGAATGTTTGGTTTCGACTTGAGTTTTGTTGCCTTGCTGTAGGCATATATGTGGTGGTCATGACACCTAGTATAATCAAGTGAGACATTTGTTTTGTTCGTGGCGTTTGTGTTCCTTAAGGGACAATTTGGTACGACGGTACATTTAGCCACGTTATTTGAAGGAGATTTTGTTTTGGAATCTTGTGTGTGTTTGTTTTGGTACACCGTTCCATCATAGTGACATTGGGTATCTCATATATTTGTGTTGGCGTTTGGTAGCTTTTGGTCTCTTTGGAGTTTGCTACGTTTGGCCTTCCTATTGTTATGAAGATATATTGGATATTTAGTACATTTGGTAGTTTCAGCTTACTACATTGGGTACTTCTTATATTGGTCACGTTTGTTGCACACTTGGTTCGTTTGTCCAATTTTGGGAGTTGTGTTCAAGTCAGAATGGAGACTATCGGGACAGATAGTGACTTGAGGATCGATTCCGTTGAAGCTGATTTTGGTTAGGTTCTTCTATGTTGGGTTCGTTTTTGGCTAATTCAAGTCAAGGTGGAGATTGTTGAGAATTTATGCCTTGAATTTGTGTCGAAGACGGATATAAGCTAAGTGTCTTATTAAGACTTGGTTTCTTAGTTTATTTATGGTAGGAGAATTTGAATTAGATTAGGAAACTATTATATTAGTTTCCTAATAGTCTTTGGTTTCTAATTTGGTTAGATATTTTATCTTGGGTGGTATAACTATATAAAGACCCAAGTATTATTCTAGGTTTATTAGAAGAAGAGACAAAGATGTGAGACATTTGAGAGCACAATAAAGAGGGTCAATTTGTGAGGGTCCTTCTGGAGAAGAAAACTCAGTTTGTCTCAGGGCTCTATTATTGGTGTTTGTCTGTCTCGTTTGTCTTTAAAGATTGGAGGAGTTTGTTTAGATCTTGGTTGGCCTCAAGATAATTTGTCCTTCGTCTTATTTCGGTAGTCTCTTTTGTCTCTTTGAGACTACCATATTTGTTGGTAGAATAGGGTATACTTTTGGCTTATATTGAGCGCGTGTGTACCGGTCTACTGTTGTACTATTTTCTCCATTATAGTGACATTTGATCTCTCCTTGCAGGGTGGACGTAGCCAGTTATTTTACTGGTGAACCACGTAATTCCTTGTGTCAACTTTAATTACATTCGTTATTTATTGTTCTTATCACCTTATCAATTAATTTTTTGGGTAACGGGACGCCTCCGTTACAACAATTGGCATCAGAGCTAAGGTTCTGATCTGGGATCTGCTTCCGCGTTAGTTGGCTTTTAGGCGTTATTTGGGTTTCTTGATTTTTGGGTGAAAAGATGTCGGGAACGAATGTTTTGAATGTTGAAGAGTTCACTGGGAGAAATAGTTTTTGGGTTCGGATAGCTTTAGTGAGAATGGTGGTGTTGACGGTAAGGTGGAGTCTATTCCGGTAAAGGTCAAACTACAAGGTTCTCAAGACAAGCTATCAACTTTTGTCTCGTCGCCTCAATGAGGTGATCTGCGCCCCATAAGGTGGGGCCGTTTGGGGCTCCAGGTGGAGCTGTTGTGACTCTTGAAAGAGAGTCGTTGGGATCTCTTAAGGGGTCATTTGAAACTTCGACGGGAGTTTATTCTTTGGAGCTTTTGGGTTGGACTTGCTAGTCTAACAATTTGTACCTTTGATAGAGGTAATTTGTGCTCGCTTAGAATGTTTGGTTTCGACTTGAGTTTTGTTGCCTTGCTGTAGGCATATTTGTGGTGGTCATGACACCTAGTATAATCAAGTGAGACATTTGTTTTGTTCGTGGCGTTTGTGTTCCTTAAGGGACAATTTGGTACGACGGTACATTTAGCCACGTTATTTGAAGGAGATTTTGTTTTGGAATCTTGTGTGTGTTTGTTTTGGTACACCGTTCCATCATAGTGACATTGGGTATCTCATATATTTGTGTTGGCGTTTGGTAGCTTTTGGTCTCTTTGGAGTTTGCTACGTTTGGCCTTCCTATTGTTATGAAGATATATTGGATATTTAGTACATTTGGTAGTTTCAGCTTACTACATTGGGTACTTCGTATATTGGTCACGTTTGTTGCACACTTGGTTCGTTTGTCCAATTTTGGGAGTTGTGTTCAAGTCAGAATGGAGACTATCGGGACAGATAGTGACTTGAGGATCGATTCCGTTGAAGCTGATTTTGGTTAGGTTCTTCTATGTTGGGTTCGTTTTTGGCTAATTCAAGTCAAGGTGGAGATTGTTGAGAATTTATGCCTTGAATTTGTGTCGAAGACGGATATAAGCTAAGTGTCTTATTAAGACTTGGTTTCTTAGTTTATTTATGGTAGGAGAATTTGAATTAGATTAGGAAACTATTATATTAGTTTCCTAATAGTCTTTGGTTTCTAATTTGGTTAGATATTTTATCTTGGGTGGTATAACTATATAAAGACCCAAGTATTATTCTAGGTTTATTAGAAGAAGAGACAAAGATGTGAGAAATTTGAGAGCACAATAAAGAGGGTCAATTTGTGAGGGTCCTTCTGGAGAAGAAAACTCAGTTTGTCTCAGGGCTCTATTATTGGTGTTTGTCTGTCTCGTTTGTCTTTGAAGATTGGAGGAGTTTGTTTAGATCTTGGTTGACCTCAAGATAATTTGTCCTTCGTCTTATTTCGGTAGTCTCTTTTGTCTCTTTGAGACTACCATATTTGTTGGTAGAATAGGGTATACTTTTGGCTTATATTGAGCGCGTGTGTACCGGTCTACTGTTGTACTATTTTCTCCATTATAGTGACATTTGATCTCCTTGCAGGGTGGACGTAGCCAGTTATTTTACTGGTGAACCACGTAATTCCTTGTGTCAACTTTAATTACATTCGTTATTTATTGTTCTTATCACCTTATCAATTAATTTTTTGGGTAACGGGACGCCTCCGTTACAACAATTGGCATCAGAGCTAAGTTTCTGATCTGGGATCTGCTTCCGCGTTAGTTGGCTTTTAGGCGTTATTTGGGTTTCTTGATTTTTGGGTGAAAAGATGTCGGGAACGAATGTTTTGAATGTTGAAGAGTTCACTGGGAGAAATAGTTTTTGGATTTGGATAGCTTTAGTGAGAATGGTGGTGTTGACGGTAAGGTGGAGTCTATTCCGGTACAGGTCAAACTACAAGGTTCTCAAGACAAGCTATCAACTTTTGTCTCGTCGCCTCAATGAGGTGATCTGCGCCCCATAAGGTGGGGCCGTTTGGGGCTCCAGGTGGAGCTGTTGTGACTCTTGAAAGAGAGTCGTTGGGATCTCGTAAGGGGTCATTTGAAACTTCGACGGGAGTTTATTCTTTGGAGCTTTTGGGTTGGACTTGCTAGTCTAACAATTTGTACCTTTGATAGAGGTAATTTGTGCTCGCTTAGAATGTTTGGTTTCGACTTGAGTTTTGTTGCCTTGCTGTAGGCATATTTGTGGTGGTCATGACACCTAGTATAATCAAGTGAGACATTTGTTTTGTTCGTGGCGTTTGTGTTCCTTAAGGGACAATTTGGTACGACGGTACATTTAGTCATGTTATTTGAAGGAGATTTTGTTTTGGAATCTTGTGTGTGTTTGTTTTGGTACACCGTTCCATCATAGTGACATTGGGTATCTCATATATTTGTGTTGGCGTTTGGTAGCTTTTGGTCTCTTTGGAGTTTGCTACGTTTGGCCTTCCTATTGGTATGAAGATATATTGGATATTTAGTACATTTGGTAGTTTCAGCTTACTACATTGGGTACTTCGTATATTGGTCACGTTTGTTGCACACTTGGTTCGTTTGTCCAATTTTGGGAGTTGTGTTCAAGTCAGAATGGAGACTATCGGGACAGATAGTGACTTGAGGATCGATTCCGTTGAAGCTGATTTTGGTTAGGTTCTTCTATGTTGGGTTCGTTTTTGGCTAATTCAAGTCAAGGTGGAGATTGTTGAGAATTTATGCCTTGAATTTGTGTCGAAGACGGATATAAGCTAAGTGTCTTATTAAGACTTGGTTTCTTAGTTTATTTATGGTAGGAGAATTTGAATTAGATTAGGAAACTATTATATTAGTTTCCTAATAGTCTTTGGTTTCTAATTTGGTTAGATATTTTATCTTGGGTGGTATAACTATATAAAGACCCAAGTATTATTCTAGGTTTATTAGAAGAAGAGACAAAGATGTGAGAGATTTGAGAGCACAATAAAGAGGGTCAATTTGTGAGGTTCCTTCTGGAGAAGAAAAATCAGTTTGTCTCAGGGCTCTATTATTGGTGTTTGTCAGTCTCGTTTGTCTTTGAAGATTGGAGGAGTTTGTTTAGATCTTGGTTGGCCTCAAGATAATTTGTCCTTCGTCTTATTTCGTTAGTCTCTTTTGTCTCTTTGAGACTACCACATTTGTTGGTAGAATAGGGTATACTTTTGGCTTATATTGAACGCATGTGTACCGGTCTACTGTTGTACTATTTTCTCCATTATAGTGACATTTGAGCTCCTTGCAGGGTGGACGTAGCCAGTTATTTTACTGGTGAACCACGTAATTCCTTGTGTTAACTTTAATTACATTCGTTATTTATTGTTCTTATCACCTTATCAATTAATTTTTTGGGTAACGGGACGCCTCCGTTACAACAATTGGCATCAGAGCTAAGGTTCTGATCTGGGATCTGCTTCCGCGTTAGTTGGCTTTTAGGCGTTATTTGGGTTTCTTGATTTTTGGGTGAAAAGATGTCGGGAACGAATGTTTTGAATGTTGAAGAGTTCACTGGGAGAAATAGTTTTTGGATTTGGATAGCTTTAGTGAGAATGGTGGTGTTGACGGTAAGGTGGAGTCTATTCCGGTACAGGTCAAACTACAAGGTTCTCAAGACAAGCTATCAACTTTTGTCTCGTCGCCTCAATGAGGTGATCTGCGCCCCATAAGGTGGGGCCGTTTGGGGCTCCAGGTGGAGCTGTTGTGACTCTTGAAAGAGAGTCGTTGGGATCTCGTAAGGGGTCATTTGAAACTTCGACGGGAGTTTATTCTTTGGAGCTTTTGGGTTGGACTTGCTAGTCTAACAATTTGTACCTTTGATAGAGGTAATTTGTGCTCGCTTAGAATGTTTGGTTTCGACTTGAGTTTTGTTGCCTTGCTGTAGGCATATTTGTGGTGGTCATGACACCTAGTATAATCAAGTGAGACATTTGTTTTGTTCGTGGCGTTTTTGTTCCTTAAGGGACAATTTGGTACGACGGTACATTTAGTCATGTTATTTGAAGGAGATTTTGTTTTGGAATCTTGTGTGTGTTTGTTTTGGTACACCGTTCCATCATAGTGACATTGGGTATCTCATATATTTGTGTTGGCGTTTGGTAGCTTTTGGTCTCTTTGGAGTTTGCTACGTTTGGCCTTCCTATTGGTATGAAGATATATTGGATATTTAGTACATTTGGTAGTTTCAGCTTACTACATTGGGTACTTCGTATATTGGTCACGTTTGTTGCACACTTGGTTCGTTTGTCCAATTTTGGGAGTTGTGTTCAAGTCAGAATGGAGACTATCGGGACAGATAGTGACTTGAGGATCGATTCCGTTGAAGCTGATTTTGGTTAGGTTCTTCTATGTTGGGTTCGTTTTTGGCTAATTCAAGTCAAGGTGGAGATTGTTGAGAATTTATGCCTTGAATTTGTGTCGAAGACGGATATAAGCTAAGTGTCTTATTAAGACTTGGTTTCTTAGTTTATTTATGGTAGGAGAATTTGAATTAGATTAGGAAACTATTATATTAGTTTCCTAATAGTCTTTGGTTTCTAATTTGGTTAGATATTTTATCTTGGGTGGTATAACTATATAAAGACCCAAGTATTATTCTAAGTTTATTAGAAGAAGAGACAAAGATGTGAGAGATTTGAGAGCACAATAAAGAGGGTCAATTTGTGAGGTTCCTTCTGGAGAAGAAAAATCAGTTTGTCTCAGGGCTCTATTATTGGTGTTTGTCAGTCTCGTTTGTCTTTGAAGATTGGAGGAGTTTGTTTAGATCTTGGTTGGCCTCAAGATAATTTGTCCTTCGTCTTATTTCGTTAGTCTCTTTTGTCTCTTTGAGACTACCACATTTGTTGGTAGAATAGGGTATACTTTTGGCTTATATTGAGCGCGTGTGTACCGGTCTACTGTTGTACTATTTTCTCCATTATAGTGACATTTGATCTCCTTGCAGGGTGGACGTAGCCAGTTATTTTACTGGTGAACCACGTAATTCCTTGTGTCAACTTTAATTACATTCGTTATTTATTGTTCTTATCACCTTATCAATTAATTTTTTGGGTAACGGGAAGCCTCTGTTACAACAATTGGCATCAGAGCTAAGGTTCTGATCTGGGATCTGCTTCCGCGTTAGTTGGCTTTTAGGCGTTATTTGGGTTTCTTGATTTTTGGGTGAAAAGATGTCGGGAACGAATGTTTTGAATGTTGAAGAGTTCACTGGGAGAAATAGTTTTTGGGTTCGGATAGCTTTAGTGAGAATGGTGGTGTTGACGGTAAGGTGGAGTCTATTCCGGTACAGGTCAAACTACAAGGTTCTCAAGACAAGCTATCAACTTTTGTCTCGTCGCCTCAATGAGGTGATCTGCGCCTCATAAGGTGGGGCCGTTTGGGGCTCCAGGTGGAGCTGTTGTGACTCTTGAAAGAGAGTCGTTGGGATCTCGTAAGGGGTCATTTGAAACTTCGACGGGAGTTTATTCTTTGGAGCTTTTGGGTTGGACTTGCTAGTCTAACAATTTGTACCTTTGATAGAGGTAATTTGTGCTCGCTTAGAATGTTTGGTTTCGACTTGAGTTTTGTTGCCTTGCTGTAGGCATATTTGTGGTGGTCATGACACCTAGTATAATCAAGTGAGACATTTGTTTTGTTCGTGGCGTTTGTGTTCCTTAAGGGACAATTTGGTACGACGGTACATTTAGCCACGTTATTTGAAGGAGATTTTGTTTTGGAATCTTGTGTGTGTTTGTTTTGGTACACCGTTCCATCATAGTGACATTGGGTATCTCATATATTTGTGTTGGCGTTTGGTAGCTTTTGGTCTCTTTGGAGTTTGCTACGTTTGGCCTTCCTATTGTTATGAAGATATATTGGATATTTAGTACATTTGGTAGTTTCAGCTTACTACATTGGGTACTTCGTATATTGGTCACGTTTGTTGCACACTTGGTTCGTTTGTCCAATTTTGGGAGTTGTGTTCAAGTCAGAATGGAGACTATCGGGACAGATAGTGACTTGAGGATCGATTCCGTTGAAGCTGATTTTGGTTAGGTTCTTCTATGTTGGGTTCGTTTTTGGCTAATTCAAGTCAAGGTGGAGATTGTTGAGAATTTATGCCTTGAATTTGTGTCGAAGACGGATATAAGCTAAGTGTCTTATTAAGACTTGGTTTCTTAGTTTATTTATGGTAGGAGAATTTGAATTAGATTAGGAAACTATTATATTAGTTTCCTAATAGTCTTTGGTTTCTAATTTGGTTAGATATTTTATCTTGGGTGGTATAACTATATAAAGACCCAAGTATTATTCTAGGTTTATTAGAAGAAGAGACAAAGATGTGAGAGATTTGAGAGCACAATAAAGAGGGTCAATTTGTGAGGTTCCTTCTGGAGAAGAAAACTCAGTTTGTCTCAGGGCTCTATTATTGGTGTTTGTCTGTCTCGTTTGTCTTTGAAGATTGGAGGAGTTTGTTTAGATTTTGGTTGGCCTCAAGATAATTTGTCCTTCGTCTTATTTGGGTAGTCTCTTTTGTCTCTTTGAGACTGCCATATTTGTTGGTAGAATAGAGTATACTTTTGGCTTATATTGAGCGCGTGTGTACCGGTTTACTGTTGTACTATTTTCTCCATTATAGTGACATTTGATCTCCTTGCAGGGTGGACGTAGCCAGTTATTTTACTGGTGAACCACGTAATTCCTTGTGTCAACTTTAATTACATTCGTTATGTATTGTTCTTATCACCTTATCAATTAATTTTTTGGGTAACGGGACGCCTCCGTTACAACAATTGGCATCAGAGCTAAGGTTCTGATCTGGGATCTGCTTCCGCGTTAGTTGGCTTTTAGGCGTTATTTGGGTTTCTTGATTTTTGGGTGAAAAGATGCCGGGAACGAATGTTTTGAATGTTGAAGAGTTCACTGGGAGAAATAGTTTTTGGGTTCGGATAGCTTTAGTGAGAATGGTGGTGTTGACGGTAAGGTGGAGTCTATTCCGGTAAAGGTCAAACTACAAGGTTCTCAAGACAAGCTATCAACTTTTGTCTCGTCGCCTCAATGAGGTGATCTGCGCCCCATAAGGTGGGGCCGTTTGGGGCTCCAGGTGGAGCTGTTGTGACTCTTGAGAGAGAGTCGTTGGGATCTCGTAAGGGGTCATTTGAAACTTCGACGGGAGTTTATTCTTTGGAGCTTTTGGGTTGGACTTGCTAGTCTAACAATTTGTACCTTTGATAGAGGTAATTTGTGCTCGCTTAGAATGTTTGGTTTCGACTTGAGTTTTGTTGCCTTGCTGTAGGCATATTAGTGGTGGTCATGACACCTAGTATAATCAAGTGAGACATTTGTTTTGTTCGTGGCGTTTGTGTTCCTTAAGGGACAATTTGGTACGACGGTACATTTAGCCACGTTATTTGAAGGAGATTTTGTTTTGGAATCTTGTGTGTGTTTGTTTTGGTACACCGTTCCATCATAGTGACATTGGGTATCTCATATATTTGTGTTGGCGTTTGGTAGCTTTTGGTCTCTTTGGAGTTTGCTACGTTTGGCCTTCCTATTGTTATGAAGATATATTGGATATTTAGTACATTTGGTAGTTTCAGCTTACTACATTGGGTACTTCGTATATTGGTCACGTTTGTTGCACACTTGGTTCGTTTGTCCAATTTTGGGAGTTGTGTTCAAGTCAGAATGGAGACTATCGGGACAGATAGTGACTTGAGGATCGATTCCGTTGAAGCTGATTTTGGTTAGGTTCTTCTATGTTGGGTTCGTTTTTGGCTAATTCAAGTCAAGGTGGAGATTGTTGAGAATTTATGCCTTGAATTTGTGTCGAAGACGGATATAAGCTAAGTGTCTTATTAAGACTTGGTTTCTTAGTTTATTTATGGTAGGAGAATTTGAATTAGATTAGGAAACTATTATATTAGTTTCCTAATAGTCTTTGGTTTCTAATTTGGTTAGATATTTTATCTTGGGTGGTATAACTATATAAAGACCCAAGTATTATTCTAGGTTTATTAGAAGAAGAGACAAAGATGTGAGAAATTTGAGAGCACAATAAAGAGGGTCAATTTGTGAGGGTCCTTCTGGAGAAGAAAACTCAGTTTGTCTCAGGGCTCTATTATTGGTGTTTGTCTGTCTCGTTTGTCTTTGAAGATTGGAGGAGTTTGTTTAGATCTTGGTTGACCTCAAGATAATTTGTCCTTCGTCTTATTTCGGTAGTCTCTTTTGTCTCTTTGAGACTACCATATTTGTTGGTAGAATAGGGTATACTTTTGGCTTATATTGAGCGCGTGTGTACCGGTCTACTGTTGTACTATTTTCTCCATTATAGTGACATTTGATCTCCTTGCAGGGTGGACGTAGCCAGTTATTTTACTGGTGAACCACGTAATTCCTTGTGTCAACTTTAATTACATTCGTTATTTATTGTTCTTATCACCTTATCAATTAATTTTTTGGGTAACGGGACGCCTCCGTTACAACAATTGGCATCAGAGCTAAGGTTCTGATCTGGGATCTGCTTCCGCGTTAGTTGGCTTTTAGGCGTTATTTGGGTTTCTTGATTTTTGGGTGAAAAGATGTCGGGAACGAATGTTTTGAATGTTGAAGAGTTCACTGGGAGAAATAGTTTTTGGATTTGGATAGCTTTAGTGAGAATGGTGGTGTTGACGGTAAGGTGGAGTCTATTCCGGTACAGGTCAAACTACAAGGTTCTCAAGACAAGCTATCAACTTTTGTCTCGTCGCCTCAATGAGGTGATCTGCGCCCCATAAGGTGGGGCCGTTTGGGGCTCCAGGTGGAGCTGTTGTGACTCTTGAAAGAGAGTCGTTGGGATCTCGTAAGGGGTCATTTGAAACTTCGACGGGAGTTTATTCTTTGGAGCTTTTGGGTTGGACTTGCTAGTCTAACAATTTGTACCTTTGATAGAGGTAATTTGTGCTCGCTTAGAATGTTTGGTTTCGACTTGAGTTTTGTTGCCTTGCTGTAGGCATATTTGTGGTGGTCATGACACCTAGTATAATCAAGTGAGACATTTGTTTTGTTCGTGGCGTTTGTGTTCCTTAAGGGACAATTTGGTACGACGGTACATTTAGTCATGTTATTTGAAGGAGATTTTGTTTTGGAATCTTGTGTGTGTTTGTTTTGGTACACCGTTCCATCATAGTGACATTGGGTATCTCATATATTTGTGTTGGCGTTTGGTAGCTTTTGGTCTCTTTGGAGTTTGCTACGTTTGGCCTTCCTATTGGTATGAAGATATATTGGATATTTAGTACATTTGGTAGTTTCAGCTTACTACATTGGGTACTTCGTATATTGGTCACGTTTGTTGCACACTTGGTTCGTTTGTCCAATTTTGGGAGTTGTGTTCAAGTCAGAATGGAGACTATCGGGACAGATAGTGACTTGAGGATCGATTCCGTTGAAGCTGATTTTGGTTAGGTTCTTCTATGTTGGGTTCGTTTTTGGCTAATTCAAGTCAAGGTGGAGATTGTTGAGAATTTATGCCTTGAATTTGTGTCGAAGACGGATATAAGCTAAGTGTCTTATTAAGACTTGGTTTCTTAGTTTATTTATGGTAGGAGAATTTGAATTAGATTAGGAAACTATTATATTAGTTTCCTAATAGTCTTTGGTTTCTAATTTGGTTAGATATTTTATCTTGGGTGGTATAACTATATAAAGACCCAAGTATTATTCTAGGTTTATTAGAAGAAGAGACAAAGATGTGAGAGATTTGAGAGCACAATAAAGAGGGTCAATTTGTGAGGGTCCTTCTGGAGAAGAAAACTCAGTTTGTCTCAGGGCTCTATTATTGGTGTTTGTCTGTCTCGTTTGTCTTTGAAGATTGGAGGAGTTTGTTTAGATCTTGGTTGACCTCAAGATAATTTGTCCTTCGTCTTATTTCGGTAGTCTCTTTTGTCTCTTTGAGACTACCATATTTGTTGGTAGAATAGGGTATACTTTTGGCTTATATTGAGCGCGTGTGTACCGGTCTACTGTTGTACTATTTTCTCCATTATAGTGACATTTGATCTCCTTGCAGGGTGGACGTAGCCAGTTATTTTACTGGTGAACCACGTAATTCCTTGTGTCAACTTTAATTACATTCGTTATTTATTGTTCTTATCACCTTATCAATTAATTTTTTGGGTAACGGGACGCCTCCGTTACAACAATTGGCATCAGAGCTAAGGTTCTGATCTGGGATCTGCTTCCGCGTTAGTTGGCTTTTAGGCGTTATTTGGGTTTCTTGATTTTTGGGTGAAAAGATGTCGGGAACGAATGTTTTGAATGTTGAAGAGTTCACTGGGAGAAATAGTTTTTGGATTTGGATAGCTTTAGTGAGAATGGTGGTGTTGACGGTAAGGTGGAGTCTATTCCGGTACAGGTCAAACTACAAGGTTCTCAAGACAAGCTATCAACTTTTGTCTCGTCGCCTCAATGAGGTGATCTGCGCCCCATAAGGTGGGGCCGTTTGGGGCTCCAGGTGGAGCTGTTGTGACTCTTGAAAGAGAGTCGTTGGGATCTCGTAAGGGGTCATTTGAAACTTCGACGGGAGTTTATTCTTTGGAGCTTTTGGGTTGGACTTGCTAGTCTAACAATTTGTACCTTTGATAGAGGTAATTTGTGCTCGCTTAGAATGTTTGGTTTCGACTTGAGTTTTGTTGCCTTGCTGTAGGCATATTTGTGGTGGTCATGACACCTAGTATAATCAAGTGAGACATTTGTTTTGTTCGTGGCGTTTGTGTTCCTTAAGGGACAATTTGGTACGACGGTACATTTAGTCATGTTATTTGAAGGAGATTTTGTTTTGGAATCTTGTGTGTGTTTGTTTTGGTACACCGTTCCATCATAGTGACATTGGGTATCTCATATATTTGTGTTGGCGTTTGGTAGCTTTTGGTCTCT
Source organism: Silene conica (assembly GCA_029255685.2). Lineage (NCBI taxonomy): Eukaryota > Viridiplantae > Streptophyta > Magnoliopsida > Caryophyllales > Caryophyllaceae > Silene > Silene conica. The sequence continues at coordinate 16,568,669 of CM055313.2, read as the reverse complement.
TTGGAGTTTGCTACGTTTGGCCTTCCTATTGGTATGAAGATATATTGGATATTTAGTACATTTGGTAGTTTCAGCTTACTACATTGGGTACTTCGTATATTGGTCACGTTTGTTGCACACTTGGTTCGTTTGTCCAATTTTGGGAGTTGTGTTCAAGTCAGAATGGAGACTATCGGGACAGATAGTGACTTGAGGATCGATTCCGTTGAAGCTGATTTTGGTTAGGTTCTTCTATGTTGGGTTCGTTTTTGGCTAATTCAAGTCAAGGTGGAGATTGTTGAGAATTTATGCCTTGAATTTGTGTCGAAGACGGATATAAGCTAAGTGTCTTATTAAGACTTGGTTTCTTAGTTTATTTATGGTAGGAGAATTTGAATTAGATTAGGAAACTATTATATTAGTTTCCTAATAGTCTTTGGTTTCTAATTTGGTTAGATATTTTATCTTGGGTGGTATAACTATATAAAGACCCAAGTATTATTCTAGGTTTATTAGAAGAAGAGACAAAGATGTGAGAGATTTGAGAGCACAATAAAGAGGGTCAATTTGTGAGGTTCCTTCTGGAGAAGAAAACTCAGTTTGTCTCAGGGCTCTATTATTGGTGTTTGTCTGTCTCGTTTGTCTTTGAAGATTGGAGGAGTTTGTTTAGATTTTGGTTGGCCTCAAGATAATTTGTCCTTCGTCTTATTTGGGTAGTCTCTTTTGTCTCTTTGAGACTGCCATATTTGTTGGTAGAATAGGGTATACTTTTGGCTTATATTGAGCGCGTGTGTACCGGTTTACTGTTGTACTATTTTCTCCATTATAGTGACATTTGATCTCCTTGCAGGGTGGACGTAGCCAGTTATTTTACTGGTGAACCACGTAATTCCTTGTGTCAACTTTAATTACATTCGTTATTTATTGTTCTTATCACCTTATCAATTAATTTTTTGGGTAACGGGAAGCCTCTGTTACAACAATTGGCATCAGAGCTAAGGTTCTGATCTGGGATCTGCTTCCGCGTTAGTTGGCTTTTAGGCGTTATTTGGGTTTCTTGATTTTTGGGTGAAAAGATGTCGGGAACGAATGTTTTGAATGTTGAAGAGTTCACTGGGAGAAATAGTTTTTGGGTTCGGATAGCTTTAGTGAGAATGGTGGTGTTGACGGTAAGGTGGAGTCTATTCCGGTACAGGTCAAACTACAAGGTTCTCAAGACAAGCTATCAACTTTTGTCTCGTCGCCTCAATGAGGTGATCTGCGCCCCATTAGGTGGGGCCGTTTGGGGCTCCAGGTGGAGCTGTTGTGACTCTTGAAAGAGAGTCGTTGGGATCTCGTAAGGGGTCATTTGAAACTTCGACGGGAGTTTATTCTTTGGAGCTTTTGGGTTGGACTTGCTAGTCTAACAATTTGTACCTTTGATAGAGGTAATTTGTGCTCGCTTAGAATGTTTGGTTTCGACTTGAGTTTTGTTGCCTTGCTGTAGGCATATTTGTGGTGGTCATGACACCTAGTATAATCAAGTGAGACATTTGTTTTGTTCGTGGCGTTTGTGTTCCTTAAGGGACAATTTGGTACGACGGTACATTTAGTCATGTTATTTGAAGGAGATTTTGTTTTGGAATCTTGTGTGTGTTGGTTTTGGTACACCGTTCCATCATAGTGACATTGGGTATCTCATATATTTGTGTTGGCGTTTGGTAGCTTTTGGTCTCTTTGGAGTTTGCTACGTTTGGCCTTCCTATTGGTATGAAGATATATTGGATATTTAGTACATTTGGTAGTTTCAGCTTACTACATTGGGTACTTCGTATATTGGTCACGTTTGTTGCACACTTGGTTCGTTTGTCCAATTTTGGGAGTTGTGTTCAAGTCAGAATGGAGACTATCGGGACAGATAGTGACTTGAGGATCGATTCCGTTGAAGCTGATTTTGGTTAGGTTCTTCTATGTTGGGTTCGTTTTTGGCTAATTCAAGTCAAGGTGGAGATTGTTGAGAATTTATGCCTTGAATTTGTGTCGAAGACGGATATAAGCTAAGTGTCTTATTAAGACTTGGTTTCTTAGTTTATTTATGGTAGGAGAATTTGAATTAGATTAGGAAACTATTATATTAGTTTCCTAATAGTCTTTGGTTTCTAATTTGGTTAGATATTTTATCTTGGGTGGTATAACTATATAAAGACCCAAGTATTATTCTAGGTTTATTAGAAGAAGAGACAAAGATGTGAGAGATTTGAGAGCACAATAAAGAGGGTCAATTTGTGAGGTTCCTTCTGGAGCAGAAAACCCAGTTTGTCTCAGGGCTCTATTATTGGTGTTTGTCTGTCTCGTTTGTCTTTGAAGATTGGAGGAGTTTGTTTAGATCTTGGTTGGCCTCAAGATAATTTGTCCTTCGTCTTATTTCCGTAGTCTCTTTTGTCTCTTTGAGACTACCATATTTGTTGGTAGAATAGGGTATACTTTTGGCTTATATTGAGCGCGTGTGTACCGGTCTACTGTTGTACTATTTTCTCCATTATAGTGACATTTGATCTCCTTGCAGGGTGGACGTAGCCAGTTATTTTACTGGTGAACCACGTAATTCCTTGTGTCAACTTTAATTACATTCGTTATTTATTGTTCTTATCACCTTATCAATTAATTTTTTGGGTAACGGGACGCCTCCGTTACAACAATTGGCATCAGAGCTAAGGTTCTGATCTGGGATCTGCTTCCGCGTTAGTTGGCTTTTAGGCGTTATTTGGGTTTCTTGATTTTTGGGTGAAAAGATGTCGGGAACGAATGTTTTGAATGTTGAAGAGTTCACTGGGAGAAATAGTTTTTGGGTTTGGATAGCTTTAGTGAGAATGGTGGTGTTGACGGTAAGGTGGAGTCTATTCCGGTACAGGTCAAACTACAAGGTTCTCAAGACAAGCTATCAACTTTTGTCTCGTCGCCTCAATGAGGTGATCTGCGCCCCATAAGGTGGGGCCGTTTGGGGCTCCAGGTGGAGCTGTTGTGACTCTTGAAAGAGAGTCGTTGGGATCTCGTAAGGGGTCATTTGAAACTTCGACGGGAGTTTATTCTTTGGAGCTTTTGGGTTGGACTTGCTAGTCTAACAATTTGTACCTTTGATAGAGGTAATTTGTGCTCGCTTAGAATGTTTGGTTTCGACTTGAGTTTTGTTGCCTTGCTGTACGCATATTTGTGGTGGTCATGACACCTAGTATAATCAAGTGAGACATTTGTTTTGTTCGTGGCGTTTGTGTTCCTTAAGGGACAATTTGGTACGACGGTACATTTAGCCACGTTATTTGAAGGAGATTTTGTTTTGGAATCTTGTGTGTGTTTGTTTTGGTACACCGTTCCATCATAGTGACATTGGGTATCTCATATATTTGTGTTGGCGTTTGGTAGCTTTTGGTCTCTTTGGAGTTTGCTACGTTTGGCCTTCCTATTGGTATGAAGATATATTGGATATTTAGTACATTTGGTAGTTTCAGCTTACTACATTGGGTACTTCGTATATTGGTCACGTTTGTTGCACACTTGGTTCGTTTGTCCAATTTTGGGAGTTGTGTTCAAGTCAGAATGGAGACTATCGGGACAGATAGTGACTTGAGGATCGATTCCGTTGAAGCTGATTTTGGTTAGGTTCTTCTATGTTGGGTTCGTTTTTGGCTAATTCAAGTCAAGGTGGAGATTGTTGAGAATTTATGCCTTGAATTTGTGTCGAAGACGGATATAAGCTAAGTGTCTTATTAAGACTTGGTTTCTTAGTTTATTTATGGTAGGAGAATTTGAATTAGATTAGGAAACTATTATATTAGTTTCCTAATAGTCTTTGGTTTCTAATTTGGTTAGATATTTTATCTTGGGTGGTATAACTATATAAAGACCCAAGTATTATTCTAGGTTTATTAGTAGAAGAGACAAAGATGTGAGAGATTTGAGAGCACAATAAAGAGGGTCAATTTGTGAGGTTCCTTCTGGAGAAGAAAACTCAGTTTGTCTCAGGGCTCTATTATTGGTGTTTGTCTGTCTCGTTTGTCTTTGAAGATTGGAGGAGTTTGTTTAGATTTTGGTTGGCCTCAAGATAATTTGTCCTTCGTCTTATTTGGGTAGTCTCTTTTGTCTCTTTGAGACTGCCATATTTGTTGGTAGAATAGAGTATACTTTTGGCTTATATTGAGCGCGTGTGTACCGGTTTACTGTTGTACTATTTTCTCCATTATAGTGACATTTGATCTCCTTGCAGGGTGGACGTAGCCAGTTATTTTACTGGTGAACCACGTAATTCCTTGTGTCAACTTTAATTACATTCGTTATTTATTGTTCTTATCACCTTATCAATTAATTTTTTGGGTAACGGGACGCCTCCGTTACAACAATTGGCATCAGAGCTAAGGTTCTGATCTGGGATCTGCTTCCGCGTTAGTTGGCTTTTAGGCGTTATTTGGGTTTCTTGATTTTTGGGTGAAAAGATGTCGGGAACGAATGTTTTGAATGTTGAAGAGTTCACTGGGAGAAATAGTTTTTGGGTTCGGATAGCTTTAGTGAGAATGGTGGTGTTGACGGTAAGGTGGAGTCTATTCCGGTAAAGGTCAAACTACAAGGTTCTCAAGACAAGCTATCAACTTTTGTCTCGTCGCCTCAATGAGGTGATCTGCGCCCCATAAGGTGGGGCCGTTTGGGGCTCCAGGTGGAGCTGTTGTGACTCTTGAAAGAGAGTCGTTGGGATCTCGTAAGGGGTCATTTGAAACTTCGACGGGAGTTTATTCTTTGGAGCTTTTGGGTTGGACTTGCTAGTCTAACAATTTGTACCTTTGATAGAGGTAATTTGTGCTCGCTTAGAATGTTTGGTTTCGACTTGAGTTTTGTTGCCTTGCTGTAGGCATATTTGTGGTGGTCATGACACCTAGTATAATCAAGTGAGACATTTGTTTTGTTCGTGGCGTTTGTGTTCCTTAAGGGACAATTTGGTACGACGGTACATTTAGCCACGTTATTTGAAGGAGATTTTGTTTTGGAATCTTGTGTGTGTTTGTTTTGGTACACCGTTCCATCATAGTGACATTGGGTATCTCATATATTTGTGTTGGCGTTTGGTAGCTTTTGGTCTCTTTGGAGTTTGCTACGTTTGGCCTTCCTATTGTTATGAAGATATATTGGATATTTAGTACATTTGGTAGTTTCAGCTTACTACATTGGGTACTTCGTATATTGGTCACGTTTGTTGCACACTTGGTTCGTTTGTCCAATTTTGGGAGTTGTGTTCAAGTCAGAATGGAGACTATCGGGACAGATAGTGACTTGAGGATCGATTCCGTTGAAGCTGATTTTGGTTAGGTTCTTCTATGTTGGGTTCGTTTTTGGGTAATTCAAGTCAAGGTGGAGATTGTTGAGAATTTATGCCTTGAATTTGTGTCGAAGACGGATATAAACTAAGTGTCTTATTAAGACTTGGTTTCTTAGTTTATTTATGGTAGGAGAATTTGAATTAGATTAGGAAATTATTATATTAGTTTCCTAATAGTCTTTGGTTTCTAATTTGGTTAGATATTTTATCTTGGGTGGTATAACTATATAAAGACCCAAGTATTATTCTAGGTTTATTAGAAGAAGAGACAAAGATGTGAGAGATTTGAGAGCACAATAAAGAGGGTCAATTTGTGAGGTTCCTTCTGGAGAAGAAAACTCAGTCTGTCTCAGGGCTCTATTATTGGTGTTTGTCTGTCTCGTTTGTCTTTGAAGATTGGAGGAGTTTGTTTAGATCTTGGTTGGCCTCAAGATAATTTGTCCTTCGTCTTATTTGGGTAGTCTCTTTTGTCTCTTTGAGACTGCCATATTTGTTGGTAGAATAGGGTATACTTTTGGCTTATATTGAGCGCGTGTGTATCGGTTTACTGTTGTACTATTTTCTCCATTATAGTGACATTTGATCTCCTTGCAGGGTGGACGTAGCCAGTTATTTTACTGGTGAACCACGTAATTCCTTGTGTCAACTTTAATTACATTCGTTATTTATTGTTCTTATCATCTATCAATTAATTTTTTGGGTAACGGGACGCCTCCGTTACAACAAATATAAATGCAAATACTCTCTCCTATTTTTTATAAGTGTCTCATTGTTTAAATATATGGATGTAGTATTTTAATACAACGAGACACTTATAAAAAGTATGAGAGAATATATAGCATGTAAGTCTAAATGTGATACAATGTCAGTGTAAAGGTGACAATCTGAAGTATAAAAGTGGTAATGTGGAAGTGTAAGTGTAAAAGGTGACAATTTGAAGTATAAAAGTGGTAATGTGGAAGTGTAACTGTGTAAGTGTTGTATTGTAGGAGTGTTAGTGTAATTGTTACAATGCAAGTGTAAATGTGGAATTTATTTATTGGCTAATACTATATCTTACTCCTTTTATTGTCTCCACTTAATACATTTGCTTTTTCACGTTTGTCAATGCACGCTTTACGTGCTTAATATTTTTAGCTACGTATTTGTAAAAATTATAAAAATTATATATTTTCAATATACTCGTAAAGACGAATTAAACAAGACCACACATGAATATATTTTTTCTTATGTATTGGGAGAAAATTGGAATTAAAGTTTCACTTGTGAATAGTGTACAAAAAACTAATGTATCAAGTGAAAAATAATGGAGGGAGTATTTTATAGAGAAAAACTCGCCACAATCTCGTCAGTAAATGATATGCTTGAATTAAAATATCAATCATGATATATTGACTATACAATTTCTGAAACGTTGCTAAGAAAAAGGTCATTAGTTCAAGAAAGTAGAACTACATATTAATTTTTTTTTTTCCAAATGAACGCACTATATCGCGGGTGAGAATCGAACCCCCAACTTTAAGGTTGGGATAAGAGAGCTCTCACTACATATTAAATTTTGGATATAATACATTAGTACCTATAAGCTATTATAGTGAGATTAACACTTTTTTTTTCTTAATGTAAAAAAATAATCAATACGGAGTATTAGTTATAACAAAATTATTAACAATGTATACACCAAAAACTCTAAATTTAGCCCGTGCATTGCAAAGGTGTAAAAAATGGTTATTAAAACACGAATGTATACCCAAATGTATAGACATTGGTTTTCTTAAAAACTCTGATGCATATGTTTATACATCAGTTTTTAAAAAAGTTTTTGCCAAAATGGTGCTCAAAACGAAAGTAATTAACAAAATGGTGCTCGTTTGAAACTATTTACCAAAAATGATTCTACGTCACCATTTTTGATTTTTTCTTTTTTTTTTAATTTCGTAAACGTGTCGTTGTCCCAGATAGCGACCAGTTATTGGGGTAGTTCATTTGGTCGCTGTCCCAGATGAACTACCCATTTTTGTGTGGGACAGCGACCAAATGAACTACCCGAATAACTGATCGCGGTCTGGGACAGCGACACGTTTACGAAAATTAAAAAAAAAAAAAGGAAAAATCAAAAATAGTGACGTGGAACCATTTTTGGTAATTAGTTTCAAACGAGCATCATTTTGTTAATTAGTTCCGTTTTGAGCACCATTTTGGCAAAAACTTCGTTTTTAAAAGTATGTGATGTCTATTAAGCGATGTCTATATTGGTTTTTGTAATAGTGTTGGTTCTTCGTTCTTACCATAAGACATGAACCATCTTCTGCTACAAAGATTTACTAGTTTTACCCCCGTGCAAAAAATGCACGGGTTAAAAACTGAAGAGCATTTAGATGTTTAATTTAGACGTAAGCAAAAACAAGGCATTAGCTCGACATTATAAATATACACAATTTTTTTTGGGAGACGCTATCCGTTTAAGTTTAAGAGGGGTCAAATATATATGTAGGATAATAAGATAAAAGTAAAATATTTGTCCTATATACCCACGAGAAGTAGAAGTGGTCCGTTTTAAACATAATATGGATAGTAGCCGAAAAAAAAATATATAGATCTGAAAATATAATTGCTATATAAATCTTTTTAATGTATAGTTTAGACGGTGATGAATATTTGCGTCGATTTCCAACTCTAAACTATTTTGTTGATTCTCAGTATTGGAAATGTTATAATTTTCGCCGATTTATATGCCATTATTACATTTGATAATATGCACTATTTGTTCATGTTTATCATCGTCACTTAATTTAATCATTTTTTTGCTGCATGTTAATGTCATATTGAACACTTTTTTAATCTATAATCCATCTATAAAGTCTTGGCGTTTACATTCATATTATTATATTTAATTAATTTATTTATTATTGGTCATCATCAAATATTTGATTTTTGCCGCTGAAATTGAAGTAGGGATGACTTTGGAGTATGTGATTATAGACGGCAACTTATTTAATTGATGAGAGTTTGAGAGAATATAATTAATTATGTATAAGAACATGGTGGACCCTATTCTACATGATTTTTATTTTTTCTAATATACGGGATTTTTATTACGACATTGGCGAAATGTAATCATTTTGATATATTTCGAACCGTTGTATACCGTATTTTACTGTATTTTATTTTGTTTGGTATCTTAATTTGTATTTGATTTGATTGAAAAATTGGAGAATAAAATGTAATTTAATTTTTGGACTGTAATTATTTTTCGTGTTTGTAATTTTTTGTTTTTTCAGATTTATTTTTTGGACCGTTCTATAACGTATTTTATTGAAACGTTGTATACTGTTATTTATATTTTCGATGAACAATAATTTGATCGTATCGTATTTTATTATGACAATGACAAAATGTAATACTACAATCGATTACGTAATTAGGAATGAGAATTCTGAATTTAGAAGTTATGGAAATTAAATCAAACAAAAAAGTAGTGGGTGATTTCGTTCTTTATTTCAAGGAACCAATTAGAATGCCTTAAATTCTATCGCTTTTATAGAGATAGATTTTGTGCAACCCAAAGGCTATAGCATCGAAATATTCTAAGTTAAAGCGCGTTTAGCTTGATTGATTGGGTGTAATAGCCGTATTATTACATTGCTTTTCCTTTTTTTTGTGTCTTCGGTTGTATTAATTAGTTACATAACTGTAATCCTTATAATATAAAAAAATACAACACATTTCGGTTTAGAGATTACAAAAATTGATGGTAAAGTTACACCGTCAAGTTTATATACCTTGCTCTTTAAAAAATGGGTATTTTACATAGTACCCTTATATTTTTTGGTTTTATATAGGGTACCGCAGTTTTTCCCTATAATTCATGATCACGACTTTGGATGCGGGTACTTTTTTTTTTGTTACGATATTTAAGTGTTTAGTATGTTTCTACATTTTTTTCAAATTGATCGTCTTTACAAGATTTTTAATTCGAAGAAGAAAAAACTCATTTTATGATCTTGTAGCAAGAGCTGTGGTCGGCCAAAAGTTTTTAACAGAATAAACTTTAATTAACTATGTCTCGTGGCTACGGATTTATAACGTAACCAATTTTTTTGTTGCAAATTGATGGTTTTTATGAGATTTTTTATTTGAAAAACAAATGTCGTCTTTGACATTCCTAGCCAAGAACTATATACGATCAAAGATTTTTAATTTGAAAAAAAAAGTACTCCCTCCTACCCTACCCGGGATAAGTGTCCCGTTTGGTAGTGAGTCAAGGATTTATGGTTTGTGTATTTTGGATAGGGTAAGGGTATTTAGATTGGAGAGAAGATAATCTATTGGGTTAGGGGTTGGTAAGTGGGTAATAAATGTAAATAGGGAAGGGTAAAAACGTAATAAAACCGTCCAAATAGTACCAAACGGGACACTTTAACGAATAAAGAAAAATGGCAAACGGGACACTTATCTTGGGTAGGAGGGAGTATAGAAGAATTTAAAAAAACATAGAGATATCATTTAAAATATTCCAAAAAAATTTACACTGTGTAGAATGAGAGATGAAAGATACTGGTGTGATTGGACAAATGAAACAAAGTACATTAAACTTAAAACAGTAATACACCCAATCATTTTGCTTAATTAACCATATTTAACGTCTTTACGTGCTAATAATAATAGTTGATGATGGATCCCTAACTATTGACACGGCCACAGGGGGGCATTGAATCAGGGTAGCAAGGACGGGTTCCTTGAAGCTTTAAAACACAAGAGTGAGAGTAATAAGGATCATTTGACGATGGTGGTATGGGACTCGTACTAGAGCGTGAGGTTCGACCGACGATCATTTGGGGGTTGCCGGAGGGACATTTGCCGGCTGCAAAGCTCAGGATCATCAGTAATACAACAAGAATGTAAGTACTCTTTGTTTCACGAAACCCTACAATATTCTCCATCTTATTAATGCCAATCTTTTTTCTTTTCTTTTTTTTTCGAGTTTTGTTTGTAAGAATATGAGTATATATGATGAATTTTGAGTGTTTAAGTAGACAATGAGTGGGAGTGGGGACTTGGGAATGCAGCTTCATGAGTTGGGTTCTTATTTTTAGATAATAAAGGAGTGGTTATTATTTGTTAATCCTCTCAAGTTGCCCAAATTCTACAATAAAACGTCTCACCCCATAAAACCATCTATTTTTATAATAAATTTCTCATTTAATACAAATAAATAAACTCGTTGTACGCGTGAGCGAGACGGTCTCACATAAGAATTACTGCTCAAGTTGTCGTGAAATACTCAAATGTCCAATGCTGTTCTCGAGTCTGGACTGGAGCGTCTCGTGAATGGTGGTACGTGTTACTTGTTACACATTCACTCTTATTTCAAGTAGAGGATTATACAACCAGATATATACATTGATAGTATAGATTCCGAGCTTTATAACAATTAACAAAGAATTTGAGCTAATACATATATTTTACGAGCTTTATTCAAAAGAATATGAGCGTCTTTATAAAAAAAAAATTTAACTCAAAACATTACATTTATACTCAAAATAATATAAAACCCAAAGATTTTAATTTTAACATTAAAAAATTATAATGCAAGAAAAAATTGTTAAAAACTCAAAAAAGAATACATATAAGCTCAATTCGATTAGTATTAGATGTTCGATACTCATATACATCTGGATGTATAGTCCTATTTTATGTATTTATAATTATTTGTCATCTCCTACTTCCTTATATGCAAACCAAATTAAAGTATTATAAGAGGTGAGTTAATTTCCTCAAGTGTGATTCGAATAATATAAGATAAGTACTCCCTCCGATTTCTTGAGTTGTTTCCTTTTCATTTTGACACAAGAAATAAGAGAATCAATTTGGACCACACAATACATATGACCCCACATGAAATTGACTTTGGACCACACAATGTTGTCCAAAAGAGGAAAGAGGGAACATCAATGTTATTAGACCAAAATGAAAAGAGAACAACACAGAAAATCGGAGGGAGTATTATATTTGGTTTGGATAAGCAAGAGACATAGAATATACTAAAAGAATAAGAAAACGATCCTACCATCCAAAAATTGGAAAACGATTCAAATTGGTTGTAGGATCGTTTTGATGCGTGGTAGAATTGTTACAGGATCGCATAGGATTGTATGATGGTAGGATCGTTCAGGATTGTGAAATGCTTATTTGTGTAACAAATTTGTGAGTTAATTGTTTTTCTATACTTCAAACTCTAAATTAAAAGTATATATAATATATTGATATGATTACTAAAAACTTTCTTGTCCTTAAATCATCTTTTTACATCACGTATCACAAATTATACCAAATAGTTTACATAAACTTGTTTAGCCAAGTTATTTGTAAGATCTTACGATCCTACGGTTCGATCCAGCGACTCAATCCTACCACCCTTCTTCAATTCAAACTAGGATCTCAATCCTGACAACAGTGTCCGTTACAAGCAAGACACGTAATTTTTTAGTTTAGACCTTAGCAAACGCTGATGCAATACAGTTTAGTCCGAAAAATGATCAATAAAACATGAAACATGAATTTTGAATTTTTTAAAACGTTTTGTGTTACAACGTCAAACCAATTTTCGGTTAATTTAAAAACTTAAATAGCTTGAGAAGGAACTAGGGATGTCAATGGGGCGGGTCTTGGCGAGTCTCGCCTCGCACCCGTCCCACGTGGGGCGGGTACGGGTAATGATTTGATCACTACAAGAAAACAGTGTGTTGCAACGGAATTTTTGCGACGGAACAATATCCCGTCGCAAATATTGGCTTGCGACGGATCTTGCGACGGACAAAATGTTTGCAACGGAATTTGCGACGGATTCAAAATTTCCCAACCCACGAAATGAAAGTCAAATGGCAGGAAGGTTTGCGACGGAATTTCCGTCGCAAATATTGACTCTTGCGACGGAATTTCCGTCGCAAACCCTTGACTAGAAAGTGGTCAAGGGTCAAAGTCAAAATTCAATATTTGCGACGGAATTTCCGTCGCAAAGCTTGACTTGGCTTTGACTTTGGTCAAATCTTGCGACGGAAGTGTCCATCGCAAATTTCTATTATACAGCCCACGCGGGGTGATTTTTTCCCCCAAATCAAACACTCGTCTTCTCCTTCTCTGTCTCCTTCCTTCTGCCACCCCCACCACCGCCGGTCGCCGCCCTTCCACCGCCGGTCGCCGCCGCCACCTACTTCCTCTCCTTCTCCTTTCTCCTTTCTTTTTCCTTCCCCTTCCCCTCCTTCTCCTTCCTCTTCTTCTCCTTCTCCTTCCTTATGCCCCCCACCACCGCCGGTCGTCGCCTCCACCACCGCTTGTCGCCACCACCACAGTCGTCTCCCCTTCCTCCCTCTCCTTCCTCTTCTTTCTCCATATGTATGTATCCTAACTCTCCTTAAATATATACCGTCACAAATTAGCTATATTTAATTCCGTCGTAAATGATTAATTATTGTTGTTTATTGTTGTTAACAAATGTTAGTTTAGTTTAATTAGTTAATGTTGATTTGTTTAGTTTAGTTAGTATTGTTAGGTAATTAGTCTTATTAGTTTTGTTTAATTAATCTTATTAGTTTTGTTTAATTGTTAGTTTAGTTTATTGTTGTTAACATGTATATGAGGAATAATTTCTTATATAAAATAGGCCGTGATGTTGATTGTTAGTGGCCTAGTGCTGTTGATTTGTTTAATACTCCGTAGTATTATTGTGTCTTATCCCAATGTTGATTTGTTTAATCATATCCGAGTGTTGTAATCTATGATTTTAAAGTAGTATTATTGTGTCTCATAGTTATATTCAATATATGTTTGAATAGTATACGTTCAATAATTACACATTAGGTGTAATTCTTGAATAATCCACGTTTTGGGACTGTCTTTAAATCTTTCATGCCATTTAGATGGTAAATACTTGTATTTTTCTTTGATTGTTATGAGGCAAAAAATTGGTTAACATTTCCTTTAATATTCTCTGGATACTTATATAGAATGACAATTCATTCTATATAATGTACGTATTTGAAGAAAAATAGGGAAGTGCTGCCCAATTTTTGTCTCATTACAATCAAGAAAATATACGGGTGTTTACTAATGGTATGAAAGATTCAAAGATGGGTTTAGGTTGGAGAGATAAAGACTCAGACCAATGTATCCAAAGTGTTTTTTTTGCAGGTTGGTGTTGGTGTTATTGTTGTTCACTACTACAAAAATAGGCTTAGAGAACTGTTGAAATTAGTTTTAGAGAACGCCTTAGAGGCGTTCTCCAACTCAGTGTTCTCTAAAGCTTAGAGAACTGTTATGAGAGGCGTTTTGTATTCACAACCATAGAGAACGGTTGAAATGAGCTTTAGAGAACACCTGATAAGCATTCTCTTTTCCTAGGAAAAGAGAACAGTTGGGTAAGTCAAAAGTTCTCTATTCGTCTTATTTTTTTCAAAAAAAAATAAACTAATAATATTATACATATTTTACAAATGAAGAGATACTGAAAATTCAAACAAAGACAAAAAAAATTAAGAAAGTAGTCACTTTTATTACTTCAAAAGTGCCATACAACGTACCATTAATCCGTACCATTAATCACCACCCAAAACACCATGTATTCCGCTCTATATAAGATTCTAATTTACAAATGATAAATTATACAACCTAAGATATCTCTATGATTAATAGTTGTACAACCTATTGGATGGACGGAGTACTAAAAAATAGTTGCAGAAACGTCTCAGCCACAATTTGTCCCCAAGTTATACTTCATATGATTTACTCAATTGAGAAGCTCCTACCATTTCCAATAGCAGAAAAGTCTCAGCCAACTCCTCTTACTTCGTGTACTTTGCTCAACGCTGTCCGCGATTTCCTGCACACTGAAATGTCAAAAAATAATCTAATTAGTCAGCTTGATTGGTTTTACAGAATTTGGTCACAGATTGCAAACATATTCAAACATTTAACATACTGACCAATGTATACCAACCTGGATAGAGGCAGCAATTGTATATTTTGGAAGGCTTTTGGCATAAAGAAAACAATAAGTTGTGAACAGTGAGCTCAGAAGGAAAATATATTCAAGACGTCAAATTCATTTAGTACGAGATCAGACTTCTAGGTGATTCGTTTACATTACAAATACGATCTATCAAACAAAGTTCTTTTAATCGTCCAAGAGCAAATGCCTTGAAGAAAAGGTCGAAGACCTAGAAGGTCCTTACTAGTCAGGACAGGACGTCCATGGTCCATGAGCGAAGGGGAGAAACCTGGTCCTATTATTATATCTTATACATTACTTACAAGAATCTACTCTAGTTAGAATTATTGCGTGGTTATATCAACACAAGGCCATGAAAGTGAAGACTAAGCTTTTTCTTCTGAACATAATACCAGATGATATTTGCTGCATCTGTCATAACTCCCCTGAATCTTTTGAACATTTGTTCTGCAGATGTGAGTATAGCCACGCTATTGCGACTAAATTGGGTGCTTGGGTAAATCATGACATTAGGATGCTATCACAAACGAATTGAGGCTGCAATTGAGGGGTAGCAGGCTTAAGACAGATGTTCTTAATAGTATCATTAATGCACTGATATATAATATATGGGAATAGAGAAAAAAGTGCAGGCAAGAGGACACAGTGTTATTACCAGTTGTGGTAAGCAATAATATCAGACAGGAACTACGTGTTTACTACCAGCATCTCCCAAAACGTTGTTTCTCTATCAGAGATCAAAATTTCCTTGTTAGTTGAATGATGTAATAGACAGAGGGCAGAGAGTATGCAATTGTGAGAGCATACCATGTGTTTGTACATGACTTTTTAGTCTTTTTTTCAATATACCTACCGTTACCAAAAAAAGGATCAAATGCAACTGCTTCCTCTGCGAGTTACACATGCTGCGGGGATCGAAATCGTTGCTGATACTTTTCCAAAAATGGGCTGTTAATATCGTCACTATATGCACAAGAAGGAGGATAAACTCCGACTAAAATACAATATATCTATCTATCCCAAACAATAGTGTAAACCACAGGCTATACCCCTGCCCCTGTTAAGCATCTCTTCCCCTAAGAACGTTCAGACCGCAAGAATTTTGAGTAGTTAGGGAATACAATTAAATACAATAAGACTTTAGTAAACCAACTCCTAACTTAGACCGAGACCTCTAGTTTATCTGGGAACTAGCTATAATCAAGCAATGCTTTCTCTACTACTGCTATAAAGCGCAAGTAAATCTCTCCAGCCCCAATGGCTCTCTCGAAAATGGGGTCATGGAGGGGTAAGAGTCGGATATAAGCAGTCTAACCTTTGTGTGATCACCAATTCATCACATATTGGCTAAACATGACCCATATTGAAGGTTGCATCAAATGATTGTTACTTCGCAATAATACGAAGCATAGCCATTATTTACGGTCATTTTGCATTATTACATTAAAATACATAAGCAAAGAATTGTGAATTTGTTTCTTCCGTAGAAATGGAACCGTTAAGCAATCACAATTAGCATTATAATTAAGTTTTACAAGATTCTGCTTATACCTGAGTTGCACAGTTATTTTCACTTTCAGACTTTGATCCCAGGAAACAACATCTTCTACAACCTAGGTTAGGGAAAGCTGTGCAGAAGTCCAGTTGATGGAGTTAGATATGTACTGTATTACACAGAGCCCGAGAGTACTCCATGTCTCCTAAAAGCAGATAGAATCTCCCAACTTCGAGAATGACCCTATTCTTGTACAGAAACCCATGTGAATCATTGTTAGTGAAATTAAGAAGGGTCAATTATACATCTTACGATCTAAGATGTATTTATTGTAAACAATTACAGTGAAACTTAGGAAGATCCAGATTGTTACATATGTGTATGATAAGATAATTTGCTTAACCACACCATCGCTTAAAGATCCAACACCTGAAGACATGATTTTTTCTGGGTTTTTAGTGATCAAGATTGGATTTTGATGAGTTGGGTAGATAGATTAGGGTGATTAATGAAAAGGGTAGATGAGATTTGGGGAAAAGTGAAAAAATTAGGGATATGAAGGACACCGCCTTAGCCTATTGATCTTCGGGTTATTTGAGATTCAATTGAATACGACGTATTCAATATAAGAAACAGTAATAGCAGTATATAATAATTTAACAATTAACAATTAAAAATTAATAATTAATAAATAAATAAATAACTATATTATAGTCATAAATAACGGTCATTATATTAGGCGTTATATATTATAGTCACAGACAACGGTCTTTATATTAAGCGTTTTTTTATTATAGTTTTAAATAACAGTTTTTTGTTTCGAGCGTTATCTATTAATCTAGAAGACGCTTATCCAATTAAGGTGTTCTCTATCTAGTGTTACTTATTCCATTAATTGTAGGAGTGGTTGCTAGTATTAGTAGTTGTGATAATTGTTGTTAGGAAATATGACAAATTACTACCTAATAAGTTTAAAATTTTACATCTTACTACCTAATATAATTAATTTTGCAACTAACTACCTAAAATCACACAACATTAATCAGTTTGCTACCTTTTGGACAGAAACCGAACTTTAGTTAGTTTTAAATGTTCGGGTTAAGTTAAATGACCATCTTACCCTTCCCTAAATAAAACTATTGTTGTTAACATATTACCCATCCCTCTGCCTCCCCTGATTAAACTCATTGTAATTCAATATTCATGCCGCCATTTTTATCCAAAACCTTCATAAACATGCCTAATTTGCAGCACTAGAGGGAGGTAGTCTTCTGTTGTCTTCTTAAATTGATCAAGTAAGCATTTTTTTTCATTTTATTTTCAGTATAAAACCCTTCCCCTAATTTGATTATTTTGTGTAAAATTTGATAATTAAGCATCGGTATTACTTTTTTGTGTTAATGGTGAAATTTTGATACTTAAGACCCCTGAAGACATCTTACCACCGGAAAAATTTGAAGATTTAGGGATTAATGGAGGAATGAAGGAGCAAGGAATTAATGGAACGAGATTGATGGAGAATCAGGGTTTGGAACGAGATTTAGGAATTAGTTGGGAAATCTGGGTTTGGAGCGACATTGATGGAGAATCAGGGGGGAAGTGAGTTTTGTTGAGGGAGAAAGGTCTTTTACTCGAGGAAGGAGGGGGGTAATTTAGGTATTAAATTAGGTTTTAAATTTAAACGGTACGAAATAAACTGATTTCCGTCACTTTTTAGCAATTTCCGTCATTTTGGTAGTAAGCGTGTTAGTTTTTACACTTATTAGGTTGTTATTTGAATAATTGAACATATTAGGTAGTAAGATGTAAAATTTTAGACTTATTAGGTAGTAATATGCTAAATAGCCTTGTTGTTATTAATATTGTTAGTAATTATTGTTGTTGTTGTTAGTAGTTAATTTTTTTTTCTTAATATTGTTAGTTGTTGCTGCTGTTAGTAGTTAATTTTTTTTCTTAATAATTGTTATTTGTAAAAATATGTAGATTTACTATAAAGAGATTAGAACGAAAATGGATGTATGAAATGTTGGATTCTAGAAAAAAGTTGAGGCAGGATTTCGTAATCGGTGTTAATGAATTCCTTGAGTATGTTAAGCAACAAGACAAATTCATTAGAAATAGAGAAATTAAGTGTTCATGTTCTAAGTGCAAGAATAAAAAGTATTTAGTTGAACAAGAAGTACGGAAACACCTTGATTTGAGAGGGTTTTGTGATAACTATTATGATTGGGTGTGTCACGGAGAAAAATTCTCCGTTGAGGAGGATGAAAGCTCATCAATGCACTCCGACAATCCTTATAGGGATATGGTAGAAGATGCGTTACGCGATAGCATTGATCAAATTAGGGAAGAAGCTTTTAACGCCGAGATGGTCGATGAATCTCCAAATCCTAATGTATTAGCTTTTTTCCAAATGCTTAAACATGCCGAACAACCTCTTTATGTAGGAAGTCGTATGACATTGCTACAGTCGGCTTCAAGGTTGATTACTTTAAAATGTGAATACAACTTAGCTGAAAAATGTGTAGATGGTTTCACGTCATATATCGGAGATATGATTCCTGAAAATAATCTTATGACTCGTAACTACTACGAAACCAAAAAAGTTCTTAAAGTTCTTCAACTTCCCCATGAAAAGATAAATGCGTGTTCGGAAGGATGTATGCTTTTCTGGATGGACTACGCTCGTCTTGATAAGTGCAGAAAATGCGGTACGAATAGGTACAAATTAGAGAAAATGCAAATGGCAGAAGGGTTCACGAAAATTTCTTAACTTATTTTCTAATAGGACCACGGTTGCAACGCCTTTATTCCACAAAGTACATCGCGGGAGAAATGCGTTGGCATTATGAAAACCCTCGTGTTAGTGGAACAATGTCTCATCCAAGTGACGGGAGGCTTGGAAACAGTTTGATCGGCTGCGTCCTTCTTTTGCATCTGAGCCTAGGAATGGTCGTCTTGGACTTTGCACTGATGGTTTCGCACCGTTTAGTCAATTCCGGAAGCAATATTCATGTTGGCCGGTGATACTTACTCCATACAATTTACCACCCTGTCTCTGCATACTCATTAGTCACTATCCACCCAAATTTACCACACTGGCTCTGCACACAATTTACCGCCTTTAAAGACAATCGAGTAGTCTAATACTCATTAGTCATTATCCACCCAAATTCCCCAAATCCCCATTTCTACAAAAAATATCCAACCACAAAAAGAAACTCTAAATAACAAACCTGCGACGTGTTTCATTGTATATTTGTATGAAAAACTATCTTATGGGTCAAAGAAGCTCTAATTAATTGAATGTTAGGCAGGTAATTTGGCGGGTCAACGGGTCCCAGCGGGGCGGAGACGATTTTACAAGTTTAACCCGATGCGGGTCGTGGGGTGGGTGCAGGTGTGCAATATAGTTCCCGGGTGCGAGTGCGGGTTACCCCTCTTTCGCACCCACCCCGCCCCATTGACATCCTAGACGAAACACAAACAAAATAATGTTTAAACATCTTTTATTTATATATTAATATATATATAAATTGGACATGGGTTAATTATCGACGTATTCTTAATATGTACTAGATACTCGTATTTGTCATTGTACTTGTATTTGAGGATTCCCGGCGTATTCTTAATGTCTAATACATACTCGTATTTGTCATTGTACTTGTATTTGAGGATTCCCGACAAACACGTGATGATAATAGGACGCAATGTAGGAACATGACAGTGGATATCAATTTGTATTCAATGGGAATTAATTTAATTGATTTGATTTAATTTTAAAAGAATTTTGTATGCGATTTATATAATTAATTTGAAAATTTAACTATATCAATTTTATTTTAAATAATTTTAAAATTTTAAAATTCAAAGTGCAATCATTTCATGTTTTGATAATAGATCTAAAAAACTAGGGTTTTTGTCGCGTTTATCTTACGTCTGTTTCAATGTAAAACCGAGTGCAATTTCAAGCTCGATTTAAACCGGATCTTTACTCACTTCATGGACACGACTTCCCATGATGATAAACACATTTTAAGACGAAAACAAAGCATGTTTGGTGGCCTTAATGAACCAAAACAAACAGCCCAAAACAACTCCTACAAGTCTCCAACCCATGTATTCTAGGTCGAACCCATCCCATCTGTGCTCTCCTTTTCTCCCTCCTTGTGACCACTCCGCAAACCAGCTAACACATTACACATGCCTCATTTCCCTCCAAGAATGAGATAAAAAAACATCACACAAAATCCTCCTCCACATAAGGAAACAGTATAAGAATATCGTCTTGTGCATCTAACTTCATTCTCATGTCTGTTTTGTCCCTATAAAAACACCCTCATATGCCTCTCATATGGTACAAGTAAAATCACAGAAAAGCCCCTCAAAAACTCGTGGAAACAAACGAAAACCGCAGACCATAATAGGCCAGCCCATCTATTATTATGTCATGTATTGGGCTTAGCTTATGCTAACCCTAATGTAATCATATTATAAGTAACTGATGAATGAAATGGAAGAGGCACAACATTAAGAACTAGCACTTAACATGGTATCAGTAACTTTACTTCCTGCATTAAACATATTAATTTATTCACATTAAGCATTTCTTACGTTACTTATCCTAGCCGCCATGGTTGACGGCAACAACTCCGTTTCGAAAGACAAAATCGATGCCTCTTCCCCTTACTTTCTCGGCCCTCAGGATAAGCCGGGAGATTCGATTACTTAGATCGGTTAACCTTAAATAACTTCGATTCCTGGGTGCACGATGTCCGCTCAGCGCTCAAATCCCGCCGCAAATATGTGTTCGTCAATGGTGCGCTAACCAAACCCGCGCCTCCCTGCTCGGAGGATGATTGGGAAACGCTCCATTCTATGCTTGTTTCTTGGCTCTACAATACGATTACTCTTGAGGTACGCTCTTTACTACCAAAATACGATAACGCCAAATGATTGTGGGATGATTTACATGATCGTTTTGGCGTTGTTGATGGCCCACGCATTCAAAAAATAAAAGCCGCTTTACGTGACTGTCGTCAAACTGATACTATGATTGTCGCTGTATACTACGGAAAGTTATGTCAATTATGGGACGACCTCGACAAACATGAACCAATCATTGAATGTAGTTGTTGCACTAGTTGTACTGCTGGCAAGTTATATTTGGAACGTAAGGAGTCTGACCGTCTTCATCACTTCCTCTTGGGTCTGTTACCCGGTCCCTACGCCACCCTCCGCTCCGTTTTAATCTCACAAACTCCCCTACCCACAGTTAGTAGAGTCTTTCATATGATATCTCAGGAGGAACGGGTTCTTCAAATTGATCGGACCACCGACACCGTAACCGAAGTCGCGAGTTTTGTTGTTAACTCCACTTCTCGTGCTTCCCTCACACCTTCGTCCCAATTGTCTCGTTCCGAGCGACAGAAACTGGTTTGTACTCATTGTAATCGTAAAGAGCACGATTAATTGTAGCCTCTGTTTTGATTTACTTGGCGAAGTTCCGCATTGGTGATATGAATTGAAGGGAATGCCATCTCCTCGCGGTGGTTCCGGTAAGGGCGGGGGTCGTGGGTCAGCCTGCAAAGGTGGGGTCCGTGGGTCAGGTGGTTCTTCTGCATCCCGTGGTCGCGAATCAAGGACTTCTCCTGACACCCGTGTTCCCAAACAACGAACAGGGGACTCTACCTCTGTTTCCGCTGTCGCTCACACTACGGCACCTGGTGCTCCTGGTGTCTTGGTTTTTGGGACTCCGTCTAACATGGTTTCTGGTAAGTGGCTTATTGACTCGGGGTGTTTGCATCATGTCACTGGCAATTCGTCCCTTTTATGTAATATCCGACAGGTCCCTAGTCGGGTTGTTGGATTACCCAATGGAGTGCAAATTCACGCCACTCAAGTCGGATGTGCAGTGCTCACTTCCAAAATCTCACTTGACCTCGTGTTATATGTACTCGAATGGTGTTGTAATTTAATTTCTACGTCGCAATTGAGTGACTCTTTAAACTGTGATTTCATCACTAATGCTTCCATATGTACTGTACAGGACCGTGATACAAGGGTGACGATTGGAGCTCGTGATAGGCATGATGGGCTATACTACCTCCGTCAAGAAGTGCATCATGTTAATGGGTCCGTGGCCACTAGACCTTCTTTTGGGCTATGGCATAATCGACTTGGGCATGCTTCAGAAAAGGCCGTTAATTTACTCCCTTTTTTTCGCAATACCACATACTCATTGGTTAAACCGTGTGAGGTTTGTCACCGTGCCAAGCATATTCGTAGTTCTTTTCCCTTAAGCAATAATAAAAGCTCGTGTGTGTTTGAACTTGTACATTGCGATTTATGGGGGCCTTTTGACTCTTATGTGTCGTCGGGGGCTCGTTATTTCTTGACAATTGTCGATTACTTCTCACGAGGTGTCTGGATTTATCTTATTTCAAATAAAACTGAGGTGTATGCTAAGTTTTTGCTTTTTATTGCCCTTATAAAACGTCAATTTAATGCCGAAATTAAAATTGTCCGTAGTGACAACGGGACTGAATTTAATTCTTTAAAAGACTATTTTTTGACTAAGGGCATCATTTTTCAATCCTCTTGTGTCGGTAACCCCCAACAAAATGGGAGAGTCGAGCGTAAATATCAGCATATATTAAATGTGGCCCGGGCTTTACGCTTTCAGGCCGGTCTTCCTATTCAATTTTGAGGGGAATGTGCTTTGGCTGTAGCCCATATTATTAATCGTACTCCATCTCGTTTATTAAATGGGCTTACCCCGTATGAATTAATCTTTGGTCGTCCTCCCCCTTTTGAATCCCTGAAAGTTTTTGGGTCGTTGTGTTTTGCTCATAATCAACGGGCCAAAGGAGATAAGTTTGCTAGTCGAGGTCGAAAATGCGTGTTTATGGGCTATCCGTCGGGCAAGAAAGGGTGGTACCTTTATGACCTTGATCGAAATGAATTCTTTACGTCTCGGGATGTTGTGTTTTATGAGGATAAGCTCCCTTTTTTGGATGATCTGATTATTTCGGGTAGTGACTTGTCTGCCCTCTCCGCCTTTAAAGACTATCTCCGGTCATGTTTTCATATGAAGGACCTGGGTGAATTAAAATATTTTTTGGGCATCGAGGTGGCTCGCAATTCCACAGGCATGTTTCTTTGCCAACGTAAGTATACCCTAGACCTTATTTCTGAACTCGGGCTTCTTGGGTGCAAACCAGCTCCTACACCAATAGAGCAACACCATCGTCTTAGCAACTCATCCAGTGCCCTTCTTCCGAATCCCGAGTCTTACCGTCGCCTTGTTGGGAGATTAATTTACCTTGCAGTCACTCGCCCGAATATTGTTTATACCGTACATATCCTCTCCCAGTTTATGAGCTCCCCAAGGCAAGATCATTGGCAAGCAGCAATGTGCACCGTTCGATATTTAAAAGGCACTCCCGATCAAGGCATTCTCCTTCGAGCACAGACTGACTTAATTCTGACAGGTTGGTGTGACGCTGATTGGGGGTCCTGTGCTCGTACTCGTCGCTCTATCACTGGCTGGATTGTCTTCCTTGGTCATCTCCCATTTCTTGGAAGACCAAGAAGCAGCCCACTGTGTCCCTCTCATCTGCTGAGTCGGAATATCGTTCCTTGGCTGCTCTTACTTGCGAACTCAAATTGCTTAAAGGCCTACTCGGGGAATTAGGAGTTTCCTTCACGCCTCCCATTTTGGTCTCCTGTGATAACAAATCTGCCATCAATATTGCTCAGAACCCCGTGTTCCACGAGCGCACCAAACACATTGAGATCGAGTGTCATTTCGTACGTGACGCAATCAAAGCTAGCCGTATCTCTTTAGCACATGTATCCACAATTGGGCAACTTGCGGATGTGTTTACTAAAGCATTGGGGGTTACGAATTTCATTTTTGTAATTGCCAAGTTGGGCATTGTTAATCCATATGCTCCAACTTGAAGGGGGGTAATAGGCCAACCCATCTATTATTATGTCATGTATTGGGCTTAGCTTATGCTAACCCTAATGTAATCATATTATAAGTAACTGATGAATGAAATGGAAGAGGCCTACATTAAGAACTATCACTTAACAGATCAACTTCTATTCATCCTTAATTTAACCAACACACAGGTAAGCAAGACCATGAAAATCACTTCAAAACTTTTCCTTAGACTTCCATGTACCAGCAGCCCGTCAAGCATTATGGTTGCTGGAATTGGTTGGAGATTTCCATATTTTGCAAAATGAAGGTACCGTTATACACAGTGATAACAGGTCAGCTATTGCAATGACGAAAAATCCGGCATTTTATGGAAGAACAAAGCACATAGATATCCAATATCACTTTATACGCAAGCTTGTAGTTGATGAAAAAATTGTATTGAAATTTTGTGGTACAAATGAGCAAATTGCCGATATTTTCACAAAATTGCTTCCGCAAACCAAGCATCAGTTTTTTATGTCTGAGTTGGGTGTCAGTGACTTTGAATTAAGGGGAAGTGTTGAGACTAATTCAAAATATCCCACTAATGTTTAGGAACATGTGTTGATTAGTTGGTATGGTCATGGTGTTGTTGAGTAAATGTAGGAGTCATGAGTCAATAATAATCATGGTTTAGTGGCCTAAGTAGTGGAGGTTGTTCCTTATTTTTAGTTGCGTAAGTTGTAGTCTTCTATTTACTACAAATAGACTTGTCTTTGTACCTTTGAATATTCATCTCAATATAATAAACAACTAGTTTTACTCCCGTGCAATTTGCACGGGTTCATTATTAAAATTATTGTCAACTAATTTAATTAAACATGTATATTATTTCTATAAAAATAGTTTTATTCTCGTTCAAATTGCGCGGATTTATATTTTAATTCATTGATATATCTAAATGTTAAATAAATTCACATATTAAGTTTTATACTAAGTAGTATGTAGTAGTGTTATTTATTTCTTGGTTATAAGTTATATGTGTTGCATTATGAAAATGTTGTAAGATGTAATAAAATAACTACTTTTAATATGAATATGTGATACGAATTAATATTACTTTTTTTTTTGAAAGGTCGAATTAATATTACTTGTACTTCACTTATTTGTTATATGTAAAGCTGGACAACAATGTAAGAAGTACACCATCTAACCCAACTTATTTATTTTAGTGTTTTAACTAAGGTTTTATTTGAGTTTTTTATATATATTTTTCGTCATATGAAAGTCCGTTATTTTTTGAGATATATACGGTAACATATCGAGTATTCATTTGTACTCCAGTGTACCACATTACCATCTTGAAAATTTGGTCCAATTTTTACTTTTTACATAAAATTAATTTAAAAACTGTTTTTATTTAAAATATTTTAATAACTAAATTAAATAAGATCAGTTAATTACGTGTTTTTCTTGGTTTTTGAATTCTCACCATAAAAATTGATTTATACAAAATTTTATTTTTATATAGAATATTTTAGATCCATTTTATACTTTTAGTGCATATGAGTATGTAGTTATATTTTATTTTTAAAGTAATTAAACATTGATTTTTAAAGAATTTAGACGATCATGTTATCGTTTTTTCCTTTGAATTTGTGTTTTTAACAATATTGTTATTATATTTATTTATAGAACAATTACTTTTTTAAAAAATTATAGAGGTGAAAGTTTAAAAAAAAAAATTAAAGACAGTTAAATGTCGAGGAAGTAATCGTAAAAAAAACTGAATAATATTGTGGGGTTTCAAAGACTGGCCCACCAGGGAAAAAATGCAAAAATAAAATAAAAATTGTTGATTAATGGCGTGGCTTAATGTGGATGCATTAAATATTTATGTATTAATAGAGATAAGATGCCTCTCAGATTTGTTTGGGTTTGTAATTGTTGGCCCATAATGTTTTTTCGGAGGGTTGAGGTTGCTGGTTGACCCATATTGAAATTCGAAAAGCTGGCCCTTCATTTGACGTCGGAATACTGGCCATTTTTTGAATTGACAATCGATTGAAATGACGAATAGTGTTGTCGTACTAACGAATTTGTTGTAGCCGAATGTTCCGGTAGCCTATCATTGTCACCTTAGCTTCCCGATGGAATGGCGGCTGGTAGTTAGTTGCTGAAATGTTTTGCTCCAAATCAATTCTCAGTGATGATTGACTATCGTAGCAGATCTGAGAGAATTTTTAGAATTTAAATATTTTCGGAAAATAAAGATCAATTTATATTTCGAATCATTGTCTTTACTGAAACAATTTATAATTAAATACTTTTGTTTCTAATAAAATTATTTAATTATATTTAATAACAATTTGCCTGTATATATATTTTACGCATATAATATATACAACATGCTTTTATGCTTTTATTGATTTTTATGAAGTATATAATTAGTTACATAAAGGAGTTTATAATATTTTTTATATTTGATTTTAAGTATATAACCATTCATCAAAAATCAAATAAGTTTTGTAAAATATATATACAAAATTACGCCATTCATGATTTAAATAAAAATGTTCGTAATGTTTCAGAATCTATGATTTTGGGCATTTATTTAGAAAACGTAGTATATTAAGCTGTTATTGTGCAGGAAACTCATCAAATATTATGCGGGATCCACCTGATTGAATTAAAAAAAATTACGCCATATCTCATAATCAGATTATAATTTGCGTGGAGGAGTTTATAATTTTTATTACGCCATTAACTCATAATCAGATTATAATTTGCGTGGAGGAGTTTATAATTTCTTTTTTCTGATTGTATATTAGTATTACGTTATTTTAATCTTGTTTAAAGTTTTATATGTTCGGTTTTTTATTGTTGTAAATTGTTATTAATTATAATATTCTAATCATCTAAATAAATTGTGGTCTAATTATCACAATGTTTATTTCTAATTAATTGATTTATATAAAAATGTTCGTAATGTTTGTAATCTACGATTTTAGGCCTCTATTTGGAATACGTAGAATATTAGGCGGTTATTGTGCAGGGAAATCATAAAGTATTGTGCGGGACCCACCTGAGTGAATTAAAAAAAAAAATTAAAAACTTGGATAAATGATGTGGCGCAACCATAGCCTGATAAATGTTTCAGAATTTATATAGATAAGATTCCCTTCTATTTATTTATCCTAATACTATATGTGTCATTATATAAACCGAGTTGAATAATGTGTATAACACAGGTTCCCCTTATATCGTCTTAATATTTTTCTAGCGACGACATAATGTAATGTATTTTTCTAGCGACCACTTAATTACCGATTTAGAAATGAACATGGACATTGAAAATGTCTCACAGATATAACGTAACTACGTAAGATATACTATTTGCATCGAATCTTATTCCACTAAACATTAGCTGAACAGAAATACGAACTTGAGTATATACCAATCTGCTTAAGCAATGTTCTTAGGAAATTGGCAACTGCGGTCCAACAGCTAGTTTAAACAAAGTAACAAATTCAGTTGATAACATAAAATGAGTGAAGTACCATTACATTTCTGGATCCAGAACTCCAGACTACAGAGCTACATATTTCCCTCCTCAAATCCATAGCGGAGAGGTTTAGAGAAAATTGGGAAATGAAGCTAACTGATTCTGAATAAGAATTTAACATTACAATTTAAGTTTCGAGTTCCTGAGATGCATTCTAAGAACTACTTTTTCCTACGACTACTTTATCCTACAACAATTCTACCCTCCAATCGCTCTCTGTCTCTCTACATTGTCTTTACCTATAGCATTTGTTACAGGAAATACTTGTCGACAACTCACTAGGACACGGTGCTGAGTCCCATGGCAAAGTACACGGGTTTGAGATTAACGACTGCAAATTCAACGGGTACCCGACTGATCTAATGCCATTCCATTGCTGATTTTGTATTTTCTTGAACAAAAATTGATCTTCTCTACTGTTATTCTGAGCTGATGAACTTCCAGGAAACCCATTGAATAGCTGTTGCGACCCACCAAAATCAGTAGTGAGTCTCGGAATTCCGGCCATCTCAATGGTTGGAAACATCAAGTTAGTAGGGAGGTCTGCCAAAGAGGTGGAACCCGAAGACACTTTCGAGATCACATCTCCACCAACGGGTTTGAAAGGTGTGCATTGATCGAGGGTGGGAAAACTTGATAGGGATGGGCTTCCCTGTAAGTCAGTTGTACATGATATGTTCTCTGGACTGAGATGATGACTAGAAATGGAGTTCGGAGGTTGATTGAACACATTACACATTAGATTGTGTTCTGGTAACGGCGAAACCCAAGAGTGAGATAGCGCTCTTTGTGCCATTGAGTTAGTTTTCTTGAAGATCCTACAGATTGCCCATGAATCCTGCAACATCCATCAAACACTACTTAATTAGCTGGTAAAGGCAGCTAATTTAGACGATAAAGTCACGCAGTAGCGAGACTCATATAATAGAGGAAACCACACACACCATTTTAAACATGTTTTAGTGCATATAGACAAGCATGCATTATCTGTGATGCAGTGATAGATGAACCATCTCAACCAAAACCTTAAGGTGATGGTTGAGACTCAACTATTATTAATATTCCTATTAGGCCCCCTCACTCGAATACCCATTGGGCTTGAAGAGTGGTTAGTTTGCACACCATACCGTGTGCTGGTTTCCACTTCGTGAGTTTTCGAGGGGTTTTGAGGTTGCCAGGATTCGAACCGTGACCTTCGGTCACACTGGCTCTGATACCATGATAGCCCAACTATTATTAATATGCAGTAGGACCTTAAAAACAGAAGAAGAAGAAGAAGAAGAAGAAGAAGAAGAAGAAGAAAAAAGTAGGGCTTACAATAGCAGGAAGAGTTTTATCAAAGAGCTTCTTAGGAGGGGAAGAATCAGAAAGAGAAGGCAAGCGAAACTCATGCATCATCCAGTCAGTCTTGACACCTTTAGCCGCTCTGCCTCTGTAGAATACAAGTGACTTCTTCAAACCTATGCATTTTGTTGCATCTGATGAGTATATCGGCCTGTCTGTCCCTGTCGCCTTCCAGAATCCCGCACAGGTCACTCTGTTAGGCCGTGCGCTGTTCCTGTATTTCCTGTCTCTTGGACAGTAGAAATACCATTCTTTCTCACCTGTCGATGCCAGCTCTGTTTCCAAATCATAGAAAAATACCAGTATGGTTAGTTTGTTTAACTTTTAGCATCAATAACAAATGTAAAGACACAACAACAAATGGTTCAAACTTGGAGCGTATGAAGATCGGCTACAATTGCCTCAAAGACTCCGGTCCTACCTATAGCTAGGCGGATAAAAATAACCCCTTGTCGACAGAAGGGTTTAACTTACTAGGAAGATCCCAAGGATCATATTTGTAGATATCAACTTGCTTAATAATCTGAATGGGTAAACTTTGGTCAAGTATTTTCCTTCGAAGGTAAAAACCAACAAGCTCTTCATCTGTTGGATGAAATCGAAAGCCGGGTAATATTACATCATCAATAACCTTATCAACCTCATGATTATTGCCTTCCATTTTTCAAAACAGCAAATGAAGCAAAAGCTTACTATCACTCCCTAGTGATTACTTCTCCTTTGAGGGTTAGACCAGTTCCGAAACCTCGGCCTTTATTATCGCAGTAAAGGGTTTGAAGCTAGAAAGAGAGTTGTTAGAAGTGCTAAACAGTGTCCAGAAGTAGAAATTACTACAAAGATAACGTAATAATAAGGCTTCCTCTCTTAGAAGCGCTCAATTTGATAGTGTAATAGTACAGCTTCACATTAATCAAAGTCATTGAAATGCTTGCTACAAATACAAAGGGGCTCTGAATGCCAAGTCTTGCCTTGCCCGCTCTTTATGCCAAAATATTATGGATATATTATTCCCTTGTTTCATGTTTCAAGTCTTTCAGAGCCCATATCATTTTCATTTTATATAATTCTTATTTTTCTTTATTTATATATTGTTACTTCCTTCATTTGTTTTATATCATTATTATAAAGATTATGGGTAGGGATGACAATGTGTCGGGTATGGGTTGGATCCTGTGAGACCCGGACCCAGACCTGTCATGTCAAATGGGTTGGTTAAGTAGATTTTTTTTTGAAAAAGTATATAAGGATCTAAGGGACAGGTTCGGTCCCATAAACCAGACCCAAACCCAAAATATTTTATTAAGACCTATACCTGACCATACCTGTTCGGATTTCAAAACTCCAAATCCAAACCCAACTCATTAGGGTCCGATCCAAAGGTTCTGGATCAGGTCTCCGATTCACTACCATCCCTAATTACTGGCATTTTTGAATGGTAAGGGACAATCATAATCATATGAGAACACAAATATTAAGGATATGTGTCAAATGGGTTGGTTTGGGCTTGCGTCGGATCCAGTAATACAAGTCAATTCGTATACACGTTTAGACAGGTATATAACTGGCCTGATCAAAAATTTGATGGGTGTAATAAATAGTAGATGAACATTTATGTTACCAATTTTAAAAATGGGTCCTTTTTTGTTTAATAACTTTATATTAGACCTATCTCTCTTAATTAGTACGAAGCAATTTACACCGGCATAAAGCTAATTTATTTTTTATTTAGAAAGATCACAGAATGCTTATAATAGAATTGTTTTAAAAATAACATTTTATTTGTGTGCACATCGTAAAACTTGTAAAACGAAATGAGAAGAGCGCTATACTCCCTTTGTTCAAGTCATTTGTTTATATTTGACTTTGGCATAAAGAACAACGAAAGAAAAAAAAAGGGTCAATTATTAGATAATAAATAGATCAAATTGAATTTATAAAATTAACTAGTCTATAAAATATATTTCCACAATAAAAATCAAAATATAAACAATTATCTGAAAAACCTCAAAACAAAATAGCTAACCAAATAACAGCGCGAGTATTGTTGGAAATAAATTAATTTCCTACTCTTTCTTTCTCAGCAGTTCAGACTTTGGAATATTTTATTGGAAACTAAGTTCTAACATTAATGATGTTTAGTAATTTAATACAGAAATGCAAGTGAGTGGTTGCAAAATTTTATTGCAATTTTTTTTATTGAAGGCGGAATAGTCGGCAGAAGTTCAAAACAGATAGAGTTTCTCTTATAATATTTAAGTGAGAAGTTTAATGGATTAAATAGACTATTTACCTTGTTACTTATGATATTATGAAAAGAACACTATTCGTTTTCAGCATGTAACGGATAGTGAGGACAACGTTTGGTAGAAGTGACATACGAATAACTTATAGTTGGTCAAATTAGGCAGTCCTTGATCCAAAATTTCTATTCCATTCTTCACAGAGCTTCTATTCTTGCTTCTTTTGCTTCCCCCAGGTAACTACCGAACCTTACCTGTCAGAATACATTATTTTATCTATGTCAATTAAATTAAAAAAACATAGAGTGGCCAATTTAAAATTGAAAAATGAGCAAATTATAAAATTAAATAGTCTGAAAGTACAGTACCGTATTTGATTATTGTATAGTATGATCATATAAAAAGCAAAAAAATATGATAAAGAGTGACTATTAAATATTGAAATTTAATCACTTTTTAGATTGTTCACTTTTGTTTAACATAAAACAGTCATAATTTATTATAATATCATTTTTTCTCCATCGCCCGTTCACACCATACGAAAATTGCGGACATGACTATTTTTGTGCGTTGGTTACCACCCTGCACGGCTGGGTCCAATTAAAAACTGACGGAGCATCTAAAGGGAATCCGGGATAGGCCGGAGGAGGAGGTAGTTTTCGTGATAAGACAGGTAATTTTATCTCAGTGTACTATTTTTCTTGTGGTATTTGCTCATCCAGGAAGGCGGAGCTGCTAACCTTACTCGCTGGTTTGGAAATTGCGAGATTACTTCAAATTACGAAGCTCTTAATCCACACGGATAATGCTCCTTGTGCCGGGTTTATCCTTGAAGATCAGCTCAACAGCAATAATCTAAAATTTATCGTCCAAAAATGCAAAGAACTAGCACAAGAAATCATTGGGTTACAAAAATTCAACACACCTACAGAAAAGCTAAAAGAGCAGCTGATCATTTAACTAACCGAGGAGTTAAATTATAATTCCGTTAAGTTATACTCCTCTGTATGAGCTAATAGTGTCTCTTATTTAAATAAAATAGTTAGCAACTAAATGAGTGGGATAGCAAACACACTAGATAGCTTAAGGTTGCAAAAAGTGTCGCCGATCAAGTTGACAAACATAGGTGATGAAACTAAATGTAAAATGATGTATCGTCAGTAAAACAGTGTAACCAAACAATGTGTGCGGGAACTCCAACATTTCCAGAAATTAAAGCGCCTTGTTATCTCCCCGCATTTTGTCTATTTACTTATTGCATTGACCTTCCATTTAAACTGACCCCAGTCAATATCTTGTAACCTAAGCTTCCTTGGCTAACCCCGATGTGTAGCAAATCCAAATACTATATTCATTACAACATAACCAAATTCTCATTTATAATGGCATTATATGCGCTTGTGACGGGGAAAATAAAACCCATTTGAGAAGATAAAAACAAATCATTCTCTATGCACTTTCATTCTTGTCTTATCTAATCAAGTGAGTATACTTGACCTGTCGCAAGCTTGTGACAAATATACCCATCCCAAGAGAGACCTATTGTAACTCGAAACCTCATTTTCTTAAGGTTCAAACATTTCTACGAAGCTAGAATATACAGCTACATACACCAGCTACATACACCATCCACAAACATAACAAGAACCCTACCACATATTTCGACAATTATAACTACAACACAATGTCGACCACCACGTACTATTAAAAAAACAATAGACATCATCTTATAAGTTGAAAATTAGGAACTTGTTTCCTCCAATGTTATCGGGATGTTGAAGCTTTCACTACCCCTTATGATCTTCAAGATAACTTCATCTCCAACACTGTACTCATCCAGAACCTTCACTAATTCAGCTTTGCTTTTCACCTGTTTAGTTACACAGTTGTTCTACTTTAGATATAGAAACTTGTTCAATGTTCTTATCTCAGAAAATGTGAAAATGCAAACATTTAGGTTCCGACAAACTTCTATGCCTCTAGGGTAAACAGTATACGCACACTTCAAATGCATGCCAACTATTATTTGCCCTTATTCCCTTTTTATTTTTATGAAATGACAAAGCTCTTTAGCTCAACATAGTACATAGAACTCTATAAGAATTGTCCGGTTCAGGACCTTTTTTTATTGCCAGCGGTAAAAAGAAGCAACTGCATATCGCTAGGGCTCTTAGCCTCTGTTGCTTCCATTATTAAGCAGAACTACAAACCATTTAACTAAATCAGCACTGTCATAAGTAACTAGGTTGGGCATCAAAAGCATCTACAAGAATATCGAGATATTTGAGTTGCCATTGACAAGAACAAGATGCACTTATGCTAGAAGAGTGTAGAAATGAGAATAGTAGACTGCAAGTAACAAAACCTGCCTCCAACGGAGAATACTCTCCTACACCTTGGCTATCAAACGCTAAAAGTAAAAGAACTCTAAAGACAAGGAACCAACAGACCAAGATGTCCAGTTAGCAGATAAGCAAGCAGGGACAAGGAACTCACTTTAACCAATCCTCTGGCCACCGTCACTTTTTTTCTGGGTGAATCCAACACAAACCAGACGCACAATCACCATGACTTCCCTACGACGGCCATTATTTCTACTTGCACATTCACGAAAGAACTAAGAAAGAACCACACTACCCAAGAAGGGTCCCGCCCTTACTCGAAGCCACCAAAAAGGAGTTAAGTGGCCTTTATTAGAAATCATTAAGGCCTTGTTTGGATAGAAAAAAGGGAAGGAAAGCGAGAGGAGGGGAAATGAGGGAAGTGAAAGGGAGAGAAGGAGAGGAAGGGGAAATGAAGAAGATGATTTTACCTCCAAATCTTTCCTCGGTTGGAGGACAAATATTTTTTCTTGGAGGATGGAAATGGAGGGATCTGATTTCCCTCCCATCCAAATCCCTCTAACTCCATTTTGCTAGCCAAATAAAGGAATTCACCTCCCTTCAAATCCCACTTCTCCCTTTCCTTCCAAATCTCTCAATCCAAACACACCTTAAAAGATACCAATACATGATCAATTGAGATACAACCACCGGCAAAGCCACCAAACACACCAAGAACCCAAACCCGTACCACCACAAGGAAAGCCATGCTCAAATTAACCCTTTCCCAAAATAACCCAAAATCCAGAGATCACATCTAATCAAAATCCATGCAAAACACCCGCAGGACCACAATACAGCAAGAGGACAATCAAACCATGTCAACGAAGGCAGTCGGAAGGGGGGAAGGGAAGGGGAGCACCACACCAGTGACATAAAAAGAGGACAGGAGCAATACAGCGGGTAACTCGGCAGAGATTACATGACAACCAGGGGCGAACCCGGGATTTAATAAATGGGGTAGCAAAATTTTTGAACACTTCTTCGATCTCTTAGGAAATACGCAAATGAATGTTAAGTTTTTTATAATAATTGCATTTTCAATTTCAGAAAACGGATTATTTTCACTTATTGCTCTGAGCTTTTTTATTGCGCCTAGGCCTTAAGATCATACTAGTTTAGCGCTTATAGTGAGTGTTTATATATGTGAACAATCTGTTTACCGTTAAGTGTTACTAGCAAAAAGTGACGCACCTTGTGTAACAATTTTTTTTTTTACTTTGTACATCGTTTGTCTCAGTCGTCTGTAAGGGATTAAAAAATCACTCACAGGAATAAATAGGATAATAAATAATTGAAACGGGGGAGTAACAAGTAATAATTTGTGAATTATATTTGTATACTACTAATAGATTATAGACAGTACTCTCACAGTCTCACTAAGTGTAAATTATAGAATGAGTTAGTAAAAAAATTATGGAAACAAGAACGCAATTGCAACAAAATCACTTAAAATAGAAATGCCTTTCAGGGAGGGAGGGAGGGAGGGAGCCTCTCTCTCTCTCTCTCTCTCTCTCCGTATTATAATTTTCCTCGCACTTCTCAAATTATGCGAGGAAAAATTTGAGAAGCGGGAAGAAAATAGAAGTACAGAGATAGTATGTTTTTTTTACAGTCATACTTTTGCAATCTTCACGAATATAAATTTCTGAGTTATTTTGTTGGAAATAAAAGAAACACTTATAATCTTATTATTAAAGTTAAGTGACACAATTGGTATAAGTGGGAAGATCAAAATTGACAAGAATCAGAAGATCGCAATTCAGGCAGCTTACCGGCTTGCTATTCACTTCAGCAATAATATCTCCAAGAACAATATTCCCAGCAAAACCCCTTGTGGTGGGATGCAGTCCTGCCTTAGCAGCCAAACTATTCATTGGAACCTACAGATATGCGTGAACCATGATCTTTGCTCATGAAGTATAAACAAACTGAATTTGCGAACAATAACTGTAGCATAACAATGCAGGCACAGATAGCAACTGAACAGGTTCGAATCGCAAAAAGCAACATTAAAGTTATGTAACTTCAACACTTCACTTTCACCAAGTGTCAGACACGGCACCTTTCAAACATGACATGATACTTCGATGCAAAACATGCAATGTCTTCACATAATATCCACACTGGCCCATATCAGACAGTAGTATAGCATACAAGAATGTACAGTATCTGAAATCAATGTTACTCAGACAGGTGCCGGATGTCTACATGGGATGCAGTCCTGCCTTGGCAGCCAAACTATTCATTGGAACCTACAGATATGCTTGAACCATGATCTTTGCTCATAAAATATAAACAAACTGAATTTGCGAACAATAACTGTAGCATAACAATGCAGGCACAGAAATAGCAACTGAACAGGTTCGAATTGCAAAAGGCAACATTAACGTCAACACTTCACTTTCACCAAGTGTCAGACACGGCACCTTTCGCACATGACATGATACATTCGATGCAGAACATGCAATGTCTTCACATAATATCCACACTGGCCCATATCAGACAGTAGTATAGCATAAAAGAATGTACGGTATTTGAAATCAATGTTACTCAGATACGTGTTGGATGTCACGGTGTTTAGACACCATGCAGATAAAGTCCAAATATTTTCTTGACCAATTCTGTAGACATGCACACGACCCATTTCGTGAAACACAAAATATTCCACTCTTTTACTTATAAATTTTGTTATAACATTCCAGTTGTACAGTTACACTAATGTAAACCGGTGATCAAGTTTGCGTTACAAATAAACACGCAGCAAAGGTAAAAAACTTAAATGCTACTTTCACTTATTTTGACTATCCTCTATTTCTTCCTGAATAGTTTTATTATCTCTTTGCTGAATCTTCTTGCTCTCATTAAACACCGTTCAAATTCAATCTGAGGATGTCAGTCAAGTGCCAGATTTCGGCTTTGATTTTGGTCTCTCAGACAAATGTCTCATATCGTGTTTGTTGGTGTATGGGAGAGTATATGGAGAAGAGAGTGAAGATTAGTTGAAGTTAGATTGAAGGAATTAGTTTTTTATTGATTTGTTTGCGAATTGTTTTCGGATACACTTGGGTACTTTTCGTTACTTCAAAATAGGAGGACAAGCTCATCCTTACACGCCCATGATCAGAATTGGGAAGAAAAGAGGGTAGAAAGTAGAAACAGAAGTAACCCTAATTCTTGATGATCCACCACATCACCAGATGATGACACTACCAAGAACAATGATCCTCCATCGTCAACTCCTAATGTACATTCTCTATCCTCGAATGACAATTCAAAGAATGATACGAGAGCAAGAGAAGAGTGCGAGAGATGCTACTTCCCTTTTGAGGAGCCAAAAGACTTCATTGAGGCTTTTAAACATAGGGAGTGGCAAGATGCTATGGAGACGGAAATAAACATGATAAAGAAGGACGCCTGAGAGTTGGTTGACAAACCAAGAAATCAAAAGGAAATTGGCATAAAATAGGCCTCTAAAAACAAGTTAAATCCGAACGGTTCTATCAACAAATACAAGGCAAGATTGATGATCAAAAGATACTCCCAACAAGATGGAGTAGACTACGGAGATATATTTCCTCCATTAGTTTGCCATTCTACGAGCTCGAGGAGGAGATGTACATCGAGCAACCACCGAGTTCGATGATACAAGAGAAAGAAGAAAAAGAAGTGGAATACTTGAGTTCCTCTGATCCAAGTCTCAAGGAGGAGTGTTGAAGTATGAGACTTTTAATATGGTCTAGAAGTTTTCAGAATGTTCTAGAAATATCCAAAATCTCTAGAATAGCGTAGAAACAATTAGAATAGTTTAGAAGAGTCACGTATGTTTTAGGTTTATGTAGAACAACTTAGAACCTTCTAGACATGTGGTGTTAGTGGTAAATAACTCTAGAGAGTTCTATGACTATGTTACTCTAGAATGTCCTATTCTAGAGTGTTCTTAGGATGTAGGAGGAGGAGCTCTATAAATAGAGGATTTGCCGTCCTATTTTGATGTTATTAACCATAATATTGTATCCTAAGTAAATATAGCAAGAATAAGATTATGATATTATTATGTAGATAAATCTTTTGTATAGGCTCCCTTTATTTACCATATTTAAGCTTGCCAAGACTTGTATATATACTAGTATACCTCCTGTCAATAATAATTACAATTACCAATTCAAAACCCTAGCATACAAATCTTATATGGTATCAGAGCAAACAACGATCCACAAAACACCACCTTCAACCTCGAAAAACCATCTTCAAAAGGCAGACCTCTGTGCACTTCAAAACCATCGCCACAACCATGACCAACAAACCCAACACAGCTGTTCCAAACCCACATGACGACGCTACTCGGCTCACCTCGCTGAATCTGAGTCACAGCTCACGCCTATGAACTACACCTCCTGATATTTTCAATTGACTAATATCTTCTTTGGTTTTAACTTGCTAGGATTCCTTGATGGATCCAACCCCAAACCATCACCAACCATTGTAGGTGATGATAACACTGAAAAACCTAATCCTTCATATTTTTCATGGCTGAAACACGTCGGCCTGATCTTGGGAGCCCTTATGGGAACTCTCACGTCACCCGTTCAAGCCTTAATAATCCGAGCATAAACATCAAAAGAAGCTTGGGATATTCTTGCAAGAACCTACGCTAACCCATCTCGTGCTCATATTTTACAATTAAAAGACCGTCTCGATTCAATCGTAAAAACCTCTGAACAATCGATAACAGACTACGTGAACAACATTAAGGCCTGTGTAGGCCAACTTGCCTTACTGGGCAAACTTATCGACCCCGAAGACATTATCGCAAAGGTCCTTAAAGGCTCATATTTTACAATTAAAAGACCGTCTCGATTCAATCGTAAAAACCTCTGAACAATCGATAACAGACTACGTGAACAACATTAAGGCCTGTGTAGGCCAACTTGCCTTACTGGGCAAACTTATCGACCCCGAAGACATTATCGCAAAGGTCCTTAAAGGCCTTGATTACAAACAATTTAAACCAGTTATCGACACGGTTCGTGCCCGTGATAACCCGATCACCTTTGAAGCACTACATGAAAAACTTCTTCAGCATGAATTACTGATGAAACAACAACCAGAAACTGATACCTTTCACCCATCCATCAATGCAGCCCATCGTCAAAACCGTGACCACTATGGCAACCAAAGGCAGCCTTATTCGTCACACCACAATTCAAACCAAAGATACCAATCTAACACCCATAGTGCCTACCATCAACCCGCCACCCAACAACAAACTTTGTACACCACCGACCCCAACCCACGGCCCTTCAGGCCACTGCCAGTGGTGTCGCCAAGTAGGACATGTTATCGCTGATTGTCCTTTATTTCGCAAACTCTTTCCCAACATCGTCTTTCCTGCACCACCACCACGACAATACCCACAACCTCAAGCTCATACCGTCACCTCTGCCGCGGCTATTCCCAACCCCAACACCAACTATCTTCTTGACAGTGGGGCGTCAAACCACGTTACCCATGACCTAGAAACCCTCGCCTTTCACTCGCCTTACTTCGGTCAAGATGACCTCATCATTGGTGATGGCTCCGGTCTCGACATAGCCAATATAGGTACTCTTCGATTCTCGTCTCTTAAATTCAATAATGTTTTACACGTTCCAAAAATTTCTCGTAATATTTTATCTATCTCACAATTGTGCCATGACAATAACGCTTACGTTGTGTTCACCTCTGACTCTTTTATTATTAAGGACATGTTGACGGGATGGACGATACACTAGGGCCGAGCTAAGAATGGCATTTATGAATTGAGCCTGTCACCACCAACCGCACTTCTTACAACGAAAGGCTCACCTACTATCTCATGGCATCATAAATTAGGCCATCCCAATTCTGATGTAATGAGAACTATAAATAAAACTTTACCATTTAATATTTCTAATTTTTCGTCTTGTGATGCTTGCAATATTAGCGAAAGTATGAAATTACCGTTTAAAACCTCCTCGTTTAAAACCAACGCACCACTTGAATTAATTTATTCCGACTTATGGACTAGTCCTATACATTCACACGACCATTATAAATATTACGTCATATTCGTCGATCACTTTAGTAAATACTTGCAATATTAGCTATTCTCGCTTAAACGAAAATCCGACACCACACAAATTTTCCTCCAATTTAAAGCCCATTGTCGAAAAATACTTTCAGAAACCAATACGACAATTCTTTTTCGATAACGGTGGAGAATTCAAAAAGCTCACTCACACCTTACTTGACAATGATATTAGTCACTTTACCTCTCCACCGCATACTCCGGAGCATAATGAATATGCTGAAAGAAGACACTGTCACATAGTTGAAACAGGTCTCGCCCTATTAGCCCATGCTAAACTACCTACTACTTTCTGGCCCTATGCTTTTAGCACCGCAACTTATCTAATTAACCGACTACCAACGCGAATATTACAGGGGCAAACTCCGTATTTCAAAATGCACAATCAAACACCCAATTATACCAAACTTCGTAACTTTGGATGTCTATGTTATCCATGGTTAAGACCCTACACCAAGCATAAACTAAATTACCGCTCTATTCCTTGTGTTTTCGTCGGCTACTCATCAACTCAAAGTGCCTTTCACTGTCTTGACCCAAAAACAAACCGTCTATATACCTCTCGACACGTCAAATTCATCGAAGAGGACTTTCCCTATACTCGCCTACGTGAAAACACCTCCTCACCCAACACTTACACCAATCCTAATGATAGGATTGGTGTCAACTAATCCTTCCCATTCTAACCCATGCTTCTCATTCACCACCCACAACCCACAACCACCAATCGCCCACCCATTACCCAGGTCTACACCCGCCGCACATCCACCACACCTACCTCAACAACTACTCCCTCGACCTCCCTGACCAGACCACCATCCTCCCCACCTGCTGCCTCTAAACTGCACTCCGCGGTTCCAACTACTACACCTCCATCTACTGACCCCCTGCCTCACAACCCTCACCTATTCTTACCCCCTCACAACAACCTGCTGCCCCCACTGCCTCACCACCATCCACTATCCCCACTGCCTCACATCCACCTCCTGCCCAACCCGTTGTAACTCGACTAAAAAACAACATTCGCAAACCCAATCCTAAGTATGCTAACCTCGCTAATGCTTCCACCTCACCACACTCCCTACCTACAACCATGAAACAAGCTCTCATTTCTCCTCAATGGCGCGCAGCTATGCAGGACGAATTTGATGCACTTACAAGAAACGAAACCTGGAAACTTGTTCCCAAACAACCATCACAAAATATTATAGGATGCAAGTGGGTCTATCGGTCAAATATATCCCAATGGCTCACTAAAACAACACAAGGCACGCCTTGTTGCCAAAGGTTTCCACCAAAGACCCGAATCGACTACACAGAAACTTTCAGTCCAGTTGTAAAACCAACCACCGTTCGCTTAATTTTATCCTTAGCAGTGAGCCACTCATGGCACCTACGACAATTAGATGTCAATAATGCATTTCTTCAAGGGACACTCAATGACAACGTCTTCATGAGTCAACCACAAGGCTTCATTGACAGTTCAAAACCCGATCATGTTTGTCAACTCCAAAAAGTTATCTATGGTCTCAAACAAGCTCCCCGAGCTTGGTATACTGAACTTATAACGTATCTTATACAATACGGATTCAAACAATCAATTTCCGACTCATCATTATTTATTTACAACACTAACACCACTCGTATCTTCATGCTTATATACGTTGATGACATTATTCTTACCGGTCCAAATCAGGAACACCTAAAATGCTTTGTCAACAACCTATCGAATCGTTTTTCACTTAAAGATCTCGGACTGTTATCCTACTTTCTTGGCATTAAGGTCACACCAAACAAACTAGGACTTCATTTAAATCAATCAAAATATATACATGATCTGTTAACCAAATATAATGTCCAATGCAAAACCAATTACAACCCCTATGACACCTGATGTACACCTAGTTCGGGAAGACAACCACCCCCTTCACAACCACCCTGACTATCGAGCAATTGTAGGAAGCCTACAATACCTCTCACTCGCTAGCCCTGATATCGCCTTTACCGTCAATTGACTTGCTCAATTCCTACATCACCCCACCACCACACACTGGTCTGCTCTCAAAAGACTCCTTCGATATCTTCAAGGAACACAACATCACGGTGCAACTTTATGCCAACAACCCATTATGTCTACACGCATTTTGTGACGCAGACTTCGCAGGCGATAAAGATAATTACATATCCACGACGGGCTACATCCTCTACCTTGGCCGAAATCCAATATCCTGGTCCTCCAAGAAACGTGGCCTTGCCCTATCCACTACGGAGGCTGAATTCCGTGTCGTTGCATCCGTCACCACTGAAACACTTTGGCTTCGCAATCTCCTAACTAAGCTCAACATCACAGTCACGAAGCCTCCAGCAATCTATTGTGACATAAGACAATATGTCAGCCACTCTATGCTAAAAATCCAGTCTTCCACTCAAGAATGAAGCACATGGCACTATCCTTTCACTTTGTTCGAGAACAACTCCAACTTGGTACTATTCGCATTCAACATGTTGCAAGTAAAGATCAACACGCAGACGTTCTCACTAAACCCCTTCACAAGCATCACTTTATTAACTTGCGAGACAAGATTGGCCTCCTTCCTTCAACGTCCATCTTGCGGGGGCGTATTAACCATAATATTGTATCCTAAGTAAATATAGCAAGAATAAGATTATGATATTATTATGTAGATAAATCTTTTGTATAGGCTCCCTTTATTTACCATATTTAAGATTACCAAAACTTGTATATATACTAGTATACCTCCTGTCAATAATAATTACAATTACCAATTCAAAACCCTAGCATACAAATCTTATAGATGTAACGGAAAGTACCCAAATGTATCAAAAACATACACAAACAAATCAATACACAACTAATTCCTTCAATCCAACTTCAATTAATCAACAAACTAACTTCAACTAATCTCCACGCTTTTCTCCATATACTCCCTCATACACCCAACAAGTTGAGAAGTGTCGAAGTAACATATTTGCAACAATTTCCTTTCTTTAAGATTCAGCTCAACTGAACTGAATGTGAAGGCTGTATTGGCAAGACTGACAGAGGGAGTTCCTAGTTTTCTAATTTGACAAATGAGACATCGAGGTACAAAATCGAAGATTCATCGATTCAAATGTAGAACTAGGATATATACATACCTGCAACACAAGAGCTCCGTTCCGTACGTTTAGTTGACTAGCCACCAAGTCAGGAGCAATATCTACATTCAACCCAGCTCGAACAACCTTACATACGATATAAGCTGATATTAGCAACCACAAAATCAAAATCAAAGAAACTTACTGACATTTTACCTGGAACAAAGT
The DNA here is from genome assembly GCA_029255685.2 of Silene conica. Classification (NCBI taxonomy): domain Eukaryota; kingdom Viridiplantae; phylum Streptophyta; class Magnoliopsida; order Caryophyllales; family Caryophyllaceae; genus Silene; species Silene conica. The sequence continues at coordinate 16,525,951 of CM055313.2, read as the reverse complement.
AAACAACCAATATTTCTGTGTGCTGCCAATTACTCAAAAATAACGAGTCATTTGGTTCAAGAAGAGAGAATGGAAAGAATGAAATATGATAACATAGGAGTCAAAGGCAGATCGTGGGGACCGTATAAAAAAATGTGTTACATATATACGCAGTGACCATTTTTTTTTGGGGGGGGATACAGAGTGGCGGATCTTGTACACAGTAACACTCCACACAAATACTCTACCAGGGTTATGGAATTCATAATACGCCCAATTCAAATTCGTTTACTAATACACTTCATTTACTTGATAATAAAAACAAAAAAAAAAAGTTCATTTTCATTAAGACCGGCATTACAAAACACAAAACCTGGTGGTGGCCTACTTACAAGTAAGCTTATACTTCTTCAAAAGTTCTTCACACTATACTTTTAATATTCAATTTCTAATCCATAATATTTGAATCATATGAAACGAAAAAGTAAGTCGATATCTAATTTGTTGTTTTCTATACCTATTTCGTGAATTAGAGTGTTAATTCGCAAATGAATCGCGAAATGATACGTGCGTATCAATTCACAATTCATACCCTTCTAGAGCGAATTAGGTAATTCTCCTCTGTACATAGTGGCCTATTGGAAAAACGAACAAATTTATACCAGATGTCTTACATGTGACTATAGGCCCTGTTCTTTCTGGCTTATTTTCAGCTCGTTTCAGTTCAGCTCAGCTCTATTCAGTTCAGTTCAGTTCAGTTCAGCTCAGTTCAGTTCAGCTCAGCTCTATTCAGTTCAGTTCAGTTCAGTTCAGCTCAATTCAGTTCAGCTCAGCTCAGTTCAGTTCAGCTCAGCTCAGCTTCATTTAATTTATTTCAGTGCAGTTCAGCTCGACTTTATTAAGTACATCCCAAATTATTATTATTATTATTATTATTATTATTATTATTATTATTATTATATTTATTTATTATTCTATTTATTATTATTAATTAATAATTCTTATTAGGATTATTATTGTTATCATCTTGATGTGCTTCATCTTCGAGGTCATTATGGACACCAATATCGCACCCTTTTTTTTCAATTTCTTTTCGAACTTTGTCCATGAATTTCTTCCGTTCTTTATCATCCATGTTTAAATCCGTTATTCCTTGAATACTTTGATGTTGTATAACTGGAATATCAGGTTTATGCTTTCGAATGAAATTATGAAGTATAAAAGCGGATACGATAATTGACATTTGATATTTCGTTGTCATTTGTGGCATGTTTTTTAACACCTTCCACCTTCTCTTTAGCTGACCAAACACCATTTCAACCGTCATCCTTGAAGATGAATGTCGATAATTAAAATGTTCAAATATTCCGCTAGGAGGTGCATGGTTATATTCAGGCACATGGTTTCTCACGTTTGGATGACTAATAGGAGACAAATACCCAAGATTGTGTTTGGGAACGTAAATTTCATTTCGAAACATGAAATCTAATTACAGAATCTGAAATTTTGACTTTCAATTACAAATTTCGAGTTTGGGAAACTCAAAGATTTCAAAATTTGGATTTCAATCTCATTATATCATTAGGGAGAAAATATATGGAGTATGTAGATACAAAATATAAACATTAAAAAAATATTCCCCAAACTCATGCCATAAAAAATAAACCATAATTTATTCATTTTTCAATTCATTTTTGATTGAATTTTTAATAAAACATGGGTGAAAAATAATGTAGATCATGGATTAAAAAAAAAGTTTGGCAATAGTAGAGGGAAGAGATACAGATTATAGTAGTATTCTACACTAGAGAGAGATAAGAGTATGGAGGAAATTTCCAAATGACATGGTAATAGGTGTTATTTGTATTATAACTATTGAGATTAGGATCAAATACTCAGGATTTGCTTCAAATTCAAATTCTAAAATTATTGGTATTCCCAAACAAAGAATTTGAGTTAAATACAAATTTGAGAATCAAATGCTCCTTACCAAACAGGCTGCAAGTGTATTCGGGTATCCCAAATCCACCACATAATATTTACCTATAAATGTTTATATATAAAAATAATTAATGTTTAGATAATAAAAAAATGAAATACATGCCACATTTACCACATTTAGACGTAAAATGTTTAGATAATAAAAAATTAATTAATGTTAATTAGACGTAAAATATTCAAATGTTGTTTTTGTTAATTTTAAAACACAAGAAAAGAAAAAAACAAAGTTCATTAGAGTTTACTACAAAAAAAAATACTTAAAAATTAATATTTTTTTAATATAATTGTTTTTTAAAAAATCGCAAATTTGTATTAATCAAACATTTTTTTCTATATTATTATTATTATTAGTTAGTATACTTTAATTAAACTTAAGTTATTTCTATTAATTTCAGCTTCATTCAGCTCAGCTCAGTTCAGTTCAGTTCAGCTCAGCTCAGTTCAGTTCAGCTCAGCTCAGTTCAGTTCAGTTCAGTTCAGCTCAGCTCGATTCAGTTCAGCTCAGCTCAGTTCAGTTCAGTTCAGTTCAGCTCAGCCCCATTCAGTTCAGCTCAGTTCAGTTCAGCTCTAAAAAGCCAGAAAGAACAGGGCCTATGTGAGGTTAACTTATACGGAGTAATTCACAATGGGAAAAGGGAAAGATTTAAGAACTCCTTAACTTCCAATTACTGTTTTAAGAGGTTGATCCTAAAATAAAGAGGTAAAAAATGAATTATTAACTACTCCCCCCTCTCAATAATTTTTTATCATTGATTAATATAACCGTCATAAAAATAAAATATACTCCCTATGATTCTAAATAACACTCCCTATTTCATCTTCTGTCTATTCACAATACTTTCCCTATTTCTATTTTTGTGAAGTGTTTGTGTGGTCCAAATTTATTTGCATGATGGGATAGTGTGTTTGTGCGGTGCAAATTTAATTATATGGTGGGGTAGTCTATTTCCTTAATCTTTGTGCCAAAATGCAAGGGGATGATTATGTAAGATATGAGGGAGTATATAAATAAAAAAAAGGTAAATAAATGAGGGACCTAGGAATACAACATTATTTAATGCTCATGTATAATAATTGGGAAAAATTGGTATAACTCGTCTCATAGTGTAAAACGATATTTTATTAGTTTAACACTCATCTATCCAAAACTATCAATAAATACTCCCTCCTATCTAATCCAATGTACCTGTGGGCCCGGGCGAAAATATTAAGAAACAAGACTTATTCATGATCAAAAGACTAAAATACCCTCACAAATAACATCAACCCTCTTAACACACTAATCCTTCCCCATTTTTATGCCCGTGAACCCAACACCATCACCGTGAACGACGTTATCTAAAGCACCAACCACCATCATCGTTGTCTGCATTTGTCACTCACCACTACCATCATATATGCCAATAGAACCACCATCGACGACCACCATTTCTACATACCATTGGCGCCATCTCTGAGGACGGTAATATCCATGGGTTCGTTATTCTCTTCCAACTCCAATGGTATAGTTAGCTTTACAAAGATATGCTCATTTTTATGTCGATCTAGGATTAAATGTTCTTAGTGCTAAATTCAAGAAACAAAATATGTATGCTGTTATAGGGATAACATATATTCCATGCACTCGTAGCACTAAGAAGGTAGCAACACACGAGGCAATTATAAAAATCAGGAGAATAAGGATGTCAAATAAAAAGTGTTTTCTGCTGCTTGTATTTGATATATATATGGACAAGTATTCTAGACACATTAAACTCTATCCTAATGTCATGTCAAGTGTCAGTAAATATTAGACTTTAGTTCTGTACATTTCAGTCACTCCGCTCCTCATACTCTTGGAAGAAGATTACCAATAGAACTTACCTTGCCAAGCCGAATTAGCTGAGGTACTATCCTGAGTACAGCTGAGGAAGGAATGGCAAACCCCACGCCGGCCGAAGTGCCTGCGATGTTACTGTATTTTTAGTAAGAAATACTGCACTCTATAACCGACTTAGAGATAAACCTTACAAAATACAACACTTTCTCCATGAAATTGGAGCCAATATAAAAACTACTTTTAGAAACCTCAATCTTCAAAAGACAATATGGGAACCATACAACGCTCGATCCTAAAAAGCAGTAACCCAAGCATGAAACAATTGTAAGTAACATGGACAGTAGAGACCATGGGCGGCACAAGCAGTCGGCTTTAAATCAAATAAAGAACCATGTAATCATTATTAAGCTAGAGATTCACACAATCAAACCTAATGAGCTCCATTGCTTGTAGGCGAGACTGAACAATACTAAAATGAAACTAAAAAATAAAACCATTTGAACATCAATGAAGATTTCAACCACCACAATAACAACTAGAACAAAGAAGAGATTGAACGGAGATGAAATAAAAATAAAATAAAGAGGAAGATAGATTCAAAACAAGGAAGTTCCAAAAATAAAAAAGGTTAAAACAAACCATGACACAAAAATAATGTAAAACCACATTATCCATATGAATTATTTCCACTCAACAAGCCATATCCCTTTTTCATAGGTCCTTCCCCACAATTAACAAACTTCTCACTTCCTTGCTGATTTAAATATTGGTGCCCTTGTACTTTTTAAAACACCTAATTCTACACAAACTTCTCACTTCCTTGTAATTTTTAAAACACCTACTCATGCAACACCCATCTTCTCCATCTTACCATTAGGCCGTATTCGTCCCCAACCAAGCCAAAAATAAAAGTGTAAAATCCGAAATAATTTTCTCAGATCTACAACATATTGGAGGAAAAAAATGTAAAAACAAACTTCACCATAGCATTTTATTAGAAAATTTATGTTTGATGGCAGCAGCTCAGTGGTGGTTCCCCCGTGAAGAGAACCCGAAAGCCTCTCAAATAGAGCTCGAACAGTGGTTAAGGCTAATGTGGAGGAATGATGGCTGTTTGTGAGGAGGGAGCATTTAGCTGTGTCAATTTCTGGGGATGGACGGGTATAGGTGAGAAGCTGGGACCCGAAAGGGAGGTTTTGGTGCTGGTTGGTACTTCACAAGTGATAGTTGGTAGTTCAGAGTTGTTGGTTGAAGGTAGGTACAAACTACTTCAACGGAGGACGAAGGGAGGGTTAGGTTTGGAGATCGTGCTTACCTTCAATGGAAGTTAACGGAAAATTTAACACGTGACTGAGAAGTTAGCAGATCTTACAATTGAGAGGCATCTCATAGAATCTTAAAAAGTATAGAGATGCCACATAGATTTCAAGAAACAAGAGGGTACCACTACCATGTGAAAATGCAAAAAACATAGGAATGCCAATTACCATGTGTAGAATTTCCCAATATAAAAACTGCTATTTAAGGGATCCCAAATATATGTCCTATCTTCTAGATAATTAGAATGTTGTACCTTTTTTTGTTCTCACAAACAATCATTTATAGATTATCCTTGGCTATAAATTATGCTATGTCAAAAATAGTTCCAATGTCTGCCAGTCTGTCTAGCTTATGGTTATGGGCAATATGGAGGTTGGTTCAATAATTCTATATGGTCATAGGGTGCATTTTACAAATGTATCCTACAATATATATCATCAAGACATGCATCCTAGAACTTCGTTTACCTTAATACATAAAATAATAAATAAAGACAGAAACGTCCAAGCATGATAGATATGAGGGCTCTATAAATCTCCTAGTGTTCAGCTACCTCTTGTGTTATATGGAGATGCCATTTCCATGCTGTCATATGGTGTCTTATACATCAGGACATCATAGAAAAACATCAGGGCTGCTGTAAATGTTTGGCTAAAGTTTCCTAGCACAAGAACAAAAGAGAAGGAAAACACTAATCATAAGTTCTATCGCATTATTTCTATGGATGAGATTGGACTGCTCTAAAAGCTGTGTCATAGTGGCCCACAAATTTCTAAATGTCTCATGATAATATTGAGTGGTTTGTGCCTTCTTTAAAAGGAAAGACGTGATGAGCTGTTTCTGCCAATAGCAACAATTATTAGTGTCTTACCAAAACACAAAAGTCAGAGCTCACCTGTCTGCGTAAATATTGCTGTATTGATGCCGATCAAATTACCCTTGGCATCCAGAAGCGGTCCTCCGCTGTAATCAATACACAAAATAAATCGATCAAATAAGTTAATGGATAAAAGAAAAGCAATTCCTGAACCATACATAACAGGGACAAACATAATCATGAAAGCAGTTTGATACGGAGGAAACAGAAGGGGAACAGACATTAGGTTTCTGTAAGCACATACAAGCACAATTTTATAAATTAAGACTCAAGAGTTACCGCAGAATTCTGTAAAAATATTGTAACTCCAGTCTGTTGAATTGTATAAGAAGTCAGAAGTTGAACCTATTTCCTGGATTAATAGCAGCATCTGTTTGAATTCCGCCACCTATTGTAACTCCGGTCTGACTAAATATATCGCGATTCAATCCACTTATAACACCGACTGTAAGAGTGTGATCGAAACCAAAAGGATTTCCGATTGCTAAACACTGTTGACCAACTTTGAGGGACGATGATGGGCCCACTGTAATGGGCTTCAACAGGTCTTGAGCAGCTTCGACCTGCAAAGGGGTAAAATGTGTTAACTGGAGGAAGAGGTTTAGATATATTATATTATAATAGTCTTAATTCCATTATACTGGATGGATATAAAAACTATTTAAAACAAATTATTCATGACAGACTGTACACTAAATATTCCATAGCCAGCATAGATAAATTGGCATAAGTGACACTTGTAATTGTACGATGTTTGAGAAAAACAACCTAATGGGGTAGTACAGTACTCGTTTCCGAAAGCATCTACCATGAAAAGGCTGAAACCAAAGAGCTATATGAGTAGAAGGCATCAGTAAACCATTCACCCTGAAAAGAAATCAGAGGCGAGATAACAGACAAGAAAACTGATAATCAACATGAGTCTCTCAAGCTTGAGCGGTTGAGCCTTGAGGTCATGAGCTACTGCACGCTGCCATCCTTGTTTTTCGTATTCTTGTCTTGGCCCTTAGTATCTTTCCGATGTTGCTTCGACTTCCTTTCCCAGACATTCCTCTCTTTACATCTATCTTCTCCTATCTCTACGATGTTGTTTGATTTAATATGAAAACTTTTTTGGACCAAAGGTTTGATGCCGATCTTACTGTGGCATATGTGAGTATGGGACTAATCATAGCGTAACAATTGTTTGGGAGACACAACTATCACTAATATAAACGAATGGACTATATTTTTAGTAGTAATCAGAAAGAGTCAAAAATGTATACCGTTTAGACAGCTTGAAAAGGCATAACCGAAGGCTTCGGCTGCCTTGTGCCCTTGTGCATAGGGCTCCGCAAGCAATGCGCACTCCTATGCTAATTCCACATATATCTCTTCTCTTTTCCCCCATTATCCCTATCTTACATGATAACCCACTTAAAAATCCAACAAAGGTATAGTTTTGACAAAATTTTATGTTGAAAACTTAGTTGGAGGAGGCGAGAGACACACTAAGGCACAGAGGGTGGAGAAGATGACGCAAAAGTTGCAAGGTAAAGTCATGCACCTTTTGAGAGCGAAGAACACTTTTTCAGTATTAGCCTTCTACATTAGTTCTACACCCTACGGTATACTTAAGAAGCATAAAATCATTTCATAAAATTAAAGAGAAGGTAATATTATTCAGCATATATGACAGAACATACGGAGTAACAGTTACTGCACTGTCGTTGCTTTTTCATCTTAGATGAAGTTGTTAGAACGTATGACAATTTACATGATAAACACAGGGTAGGACATAGTAGAAGTGGGGTACCAGAGTTCCAGGATATGAAACGTACACAAGTATGGTAATTGGTAAGGATAAAGTAACATCTTCAAATATAGGATAGAGACGACAATATTGCAAATGATGCATTTAGGTTTGCATAGAAAAAGAATATGACGAACAGAGATGCAAAAAGAAGATAAGGCACTGAAGAGATGGATAAATGAAGAAAAAGCAGAAACAAAGAAGAAACAGAGAAGAAAGATTAAAAAAAGGAGAAGAATATAGACCATGGGAAGAGAATGACAGAACAGGAGGAAAATAAGAATAAAATTACCAAAATTACCAGAAACAAGCCGATGACGAAATGGAAGTTTTGATGAGTAGTGCAAAACGAGCATTAAGGATTTCACATAAGCAAGATAAGCAGAAAGCTGGATATAGATAAGAAGAAAGAACAACAATGGCAGATGGTAAAAAGTGGAAAAGGCGGGGATGGTTTGCACGTGACTTTTAATCACATTTAAAGGCGGGGATGGTTTGCACGTGACTTTTAATCACTTCGATGTTTTCTTCCTGATTATCAAGCCAACGCGCATGCCTTTGTATGTCTTTTGGACACACCCTCGCCTAAAATTGCTAAAGCATTACTGGCTGCACCTTGTGCCTAAGCTGCATTTCTTCACACTAAGGTTATGAAAATTCCTATACAAAAAATTGTATGCTTCATGTGCATGAGGCGCACGCCTTCGCTTGGAGCCTTGTGCCTCGTCATCACTGACCTTTGTCATCTCGGTGAGCCCCACTCCTTTTGAAACCAAGGGAGATTCACAAAAGCAATATCGCTGTGAAAGAAAGGGTTCTTAAGGATGCATATCTAGAGAAAGATATTCGACATAGCAACCTAAAAAGATTGGCAAAACTTGAAGTTGGGCTGTCACTAGAAACCCCGTATTTAATTCATTGCTCACAGTCCACAATAACATAGAGTAGCGTTATTCCTCGTAATGTTATTATGAGTGCTTCTCATCTCTTTCTTAATTTTCCCCTACCTCCATAATTACTTTCACTATCTTTCCCTCCCCCTAAGGTTATGAAAATTCCTATACAAAAAATTGTATTCTTCTTGTGCATGAGGCACACACCTTCGCTTGGAGCCTTGTGCCTCGTCATCACTGACCTTTGTCATCTCGGTGAGTCTCACTCCTTTTGAAGCCAAGGGAGATTCATAAAAGCAATATCGCTTGTGAAAGAAAGGGTTCTTAAGGATGCATATCTAGAGAAAGATATTCGACATAGCAACCTAAAAAGATTGCCAAAACTTGAAGTTGGGCTGTTACTAGAAACCCCGTAGTTAATTCATTGCTCACAGTCCACAATAACATAGAGTAGTGTTATTCCTCGTAATGTTATTATGAGTGCTTCTCATCTCTTTCTTAATTTTCCCCTACCTCCATAATTACTTTCACTATCTTCCCCTCCCCCTAAGGTTATGAAAATTCCTATACAAAAAATTGTATGCTTCATGTGCATGAGACGCACACCTTCGCTTGGAGCCTTGTGCCTCGTCATCACTGACCTTTGTCATCTAGGTGAGCCTCACTCCTTTTGAAACCAAGGGAGATTCACAAAAGCAATAATCGCTTGTGAAAGGGTTCTTAAGGATGCATATCTAGAGAAATATATTCGACATAGCAACCTAAAAAGATTGGCGAAACTTGAAGTTAGGCCGTCACTAGAAACCCCGTATGTAATTCATTGCTCACAGTCCACAATAACATAGAGTCGCGTTATTCCTCGCTAATGTTATTATGAGTGCTTCTCATCTCTTTCTTAATTTTCCCCTACCTCCATAATTACTTTCACTATCTTTCCCTCCCCCTCCCACCCTCTCCTCTCTTCTCCTCTTAAGTCTCCTCCATCTTTCTCGCTTACCAGTCACTACCTCATCAACAAATCAACAGTGCCCGCTCCCTACTCAAAGGAGCATCAACGCCACCTTATCCCACTCCGTCCCTCATCGGTTCCCCAACGACCAAAACTTTAACACAACAAAACGCCCTTCCTGCTTCAGTTCCATTTTTTCTCGACAATACCTAATCCCCAACCCTTGATGATGCTTCTTGACACCTCTTCCCCTAGTGACCACTACATCATTCTCCTCCCACAACAAAAAATCAGGACTTCAAAATTACATGTTTGCCGAGCAACAATGACATAATTGCTCATTCAGCAGGACAGGGAAGTAAGAAGTAAGAACTAAGAAGTAATCTAATCTGATACTATATTATTCTAATAATACTACCTCTGTTTCATTTTTATTGGTCTCATTTCAGTTTGTCGTCAGTAAAATAGTTGTTACTTCCTATTGTACCCTTACTCACTGCATGTGTGGTTTTTATGGGCTGCATTATTTGGTTAAAAACTTTAAGGGTACAATAGAAGTAATAACTATTGTACTGACGGAATGGGACCAATAAAAATGAAACACAGGTAGTATTATTATAATAATAATATAGTATTAGATTAGATTACTTCTTAGTTCTTAGTTCTTACTTCCCTGTCCTGCTCTTCAAATCACATTATAGTAAATGACCAGAACTTTAGAGCAAGCTTTTGAATTAGAGAATAACAGGCCATGATCCACTACTTTCAACATTCTGATACTGTATCTTTGTAGCATGCTGTCAAGAGGACCAATTCGTTAGACTAAATGAGAAGAGAAGTGACAACGATAGTGAACCTTTAAGACAGCTAGATCCTTTGCACGATCAGCCCCAACTAATCTACCCTCAAAGCTCTTTTGGACCCTGCAGACAATATTGTTGAAGATGAGAACCATATAAATTGAGCTACAGTAGAACAAATAATCGATCAAAGATTGAGGCAGACGATTAAGTGATTGAAGGTACTGTATTCGTTCTTACCCATCTGAGGCTAAGATATTAATTCGCGCAACAACTTGCCCAGGACTAGAATTTCTCTGAAGTGAGTTACCTATAACTGAACATCATTTAAATGCAAGAACTATTAGGTTGCATTTTGGAGTTTCTTCCCCAACCCAAACAACTCCGGAGGATGGTTAAATGCAACAGAGCAAGTACATGAGTATATAGAATTTACATGAGTATGAATGAAGAAACCAGAGATAAGTATAAGTAACGGGGAAGCAAAACATAAAAAGCATGTCAGAAGGATGGATTTTTTAACCTTCATTTCCAATTTTTAGTTTACATTATTATATTCATCAGTCTTTTAAATTACCAATTACCTAAGAAGAAAACAGGGTGACACCCACTGAGCGTAATTCTTGGACAGAAGCTAATATCAATTTCAATGCTATTATTTTAAATTGTATCTTCCTTAAACATAGACGCTAATTGGGTCTATTGGGAATAGTTACTCCACAAATTAATTAGGTCAAAATTAATTTTCTATGACAGGTAGCCCTAGGAAACAGCAGGCTCATGTCAGGTATCTGATTAGGAAAGGAGAAATCAAGAAACATAAGAATAAAATATTTGTCTTTGGAATTGAAGTAGAATGTGATCATGGGGAAATAATATTGTAATGGGCTCTTGTTTTTAAATTCACAAAATTAAATATCCAATTCTACTAGTACTATGTTATTTTTCATGTTCCTTCTTTGAACATGATTGATCTGGGAGAGAAGATCAAGCATATCGGTCAGTGTGGATAGATAGATTTAGCTCAGGTGATAAACATGTATCGGAAGTGTAACTCAGGGTAAGAAGTGCATATGACATGACAAACATCACGGCACTGAGTCTATTTCAAAGGGACAATACCCCTGAAGGAAAGTTTTTAGTGCTGAGAGCTCCATGCCATCTATTGGAAGGAATCACTTTCCGTCCAAGCCTCCTGAATATTGCAGTACACTGCCAATTGGGTGCCAAATGACATAGCAACAGATTCAGAAAGCTTAGCAGGCCATACCCCCTGACTCTTTTAAACGACAATGCTCCTGATCTGTCCTTCCTCATATATTATAACAGTGCCAAACCCCACAACACTCTAGATTAACATGATTTTGCATATTACCAACGGGAGGTTACCAAACAGACACAAATAAATCCCTTTAGACAGGGAAGAGATAAAAGATCCTATTACATATATATGTTTTGTAGTCTGTAATTACGTTCGCAAAGCCCTTAATTAGTAATGAAGTATCACCCCTGCATTTTTAAATATTGAATCATTCCTAAGTCCTAACAAGCTGCCCACCTCGCTCAAGCTATGATTCCAACCCTACATCATGCATCCCCTTCAATTCTCTAGGTCAGTCAACCCATGAACTCAATAAATTTGCTTCTAGGACCTTCTAAAATTTTCAGCTCTGTATCCATTTCAACCTTACCATGAATCCATCCGCTGCAACCAACAAGAGCATACAGAGTTGTTTCCATATCCTGATTACAAAGCGGACAAATTCGTGTTGATAGTTATATGTCTTCTAGCTAAAAGACTGCCTAAAACATCTTTCACAGTGAGACATTACAGGCTTTCCACAAATATTTTGCTAGGTTTGAAGGCACATTTAGCTTTGCCATTCTTCTCCACATGCCAACATTTGTGTAAGTATCGTTATGATGGTCATAATCTACAGATATCCATATTTTACAAATTACACACCATCGCTAAATACCTGCCAAGAAACAAATACTCAGATAAATACACATCAGTACCTGATTTTCCCCTTTGTTTCATCAAAAATAGTGATTTTGGTAATCATTGTAAAGATTGCTGCTCTGATCAATTTACCATATGTTCTAAGTGCACCACGGTCATTCATAGCAATTCAACAATCTTTTTCTCCATCCCCAAGGTTTACCATAAATATAACAAACTAGGGGGAGTTCTTCATACATAATCCAAAAAATCTTTTCCAACGATTTATGTTCATTTAATAGTGTCCCTAAATGGTTGTCAAGCATTCAGAAGCACTCTTAAACTCAATGTTATATTTATATCGCTGAAAAGTCGACTCTCACAAAAGTTCCAATTTTATTGCCAATATTAGTCACATTTTCATTTTCTTGCCCATCATACTTGGTAGATCATAAATCATAACCCAAAAAGGAACACAGGAAAGACAGCTAGCCGTCAAGTATGCTTAATATCAGGACATGATCAAAATCCCGACTATAATTCATTCCTTACCCACATTCTTGAAACATGATACGACTCATTTAGTCGTGGTTAGTTGAAGAGAATTAGTATGGTTTTGACGGTTTAATGTGGTGTTACGGTGCTTATTTGAAAAATACTTGCTAGATTGTTTTGATTGGCTTATAGGTGGGTTTTACACATTAAAGGCGGAGTTCAAGTCCAAGGGAGGTGAGCCCGGAAACCTATGAAACTATTTTTTGAGGCGCGCGCACTGGTCATACATATTGGTCGTGCATAAGAGGAAGAAAAGAGCAGCGGGCAGAAGTACCGTGATAGTTTGTGACAATATGACCTTGTGCGTCCCAGACTACTCCTGAACCATTTCCTTCAGGAATCTGTAAATAACGGTGATATCAGTACAACCATGTTACCAAGTGCAGAGACCTAAGACAAGTCAAAAGTGACAATGCTTAAAGATAACAGATTCTAAGTAATTCTAATGTGATCATTTACAGATATTCTCAAACATGAATCACGGCAAGGCCTAAGACATTATCCTCTTTTGACAAGAAAGTAAGTACCTCGACTACACCTGTAACATTCAGCTGAGGACGCAATGTGACATCAAATATGTTTACCACAGAAAATGTATTCTTCTCAAACAGCTGCACAACTCTTTCCTGTCAAGCACACAGATATCAATTCACCTGCCATAATCACCAAATGAGTATAAAAATCACGACCTAAATAGCAACCAAGTTAGCCATATGGTTTTAGCACGTACGACGGACCTCAGAAGGTAAAAGGGGGCCAGAAGGGAAAACAGGTGGTGTCGCTTGTTCAATTGTCATAGATGGATCCCCTAATGCACACGCTGTAAAACCGTAGTCCATCATAAGGCCTATGTGGCTTTAAAAGAAACAAATTGAAAAAAAATTGCTAAAAAACACTTCTAGATTATTTTCAAATATAAAACAGTGATCAAGTTTTCCCTTCTTTTTCCCCTAATCAAGTTTTTTTCTCATTTTTTTAGTTATGCAACAGTCAATGATTGTTTCAAATGATGATTCTTATTTGTTGACCCCATATAATTTTGGGAATAAGGCTATGATGCTGTTGTATAAAACAATAATCCTCTCAACCACAAATACAAATATTTTTACCCCGCATCAAAACAAGTACTCCACATTCCACACAGAATCCCTCATAATGTAACAATCAAAGTAAGTCTGGATTCAAGGAAGTTGTGGTAACCTTAGATCCTTCAAAAGATCAATATTTCGCATATCTGGAAATTAACAACAAATTTGGCATAGCATGCACTTATTTTAGTTTGTTTTGTTTTATTACGCAATAAGGTAGAAACATGAGATTACACAATTTTCATAATTGTAAATATTTTTCTCCCTTGTATATTTTACTTTCGGAAATTCTACGGTATACCCTCAAATTTTTTACAGTTTTGTATCCTTGCGTTATTTATACTCTACATTGTACCCCTAAACTTCATAGTTATTTCTCAATCATGGCCTCCTTTTCTCTCTGTTAACTTTATCACTATCAAATAACCATATTTTGACCTTTATTCCGGCTCATTAATGTCGTATTACCATCTTATGTGAAAAGCATGACAAATCACTATTCATAAGCATAAATTACGATTAAAAACCTCAAATGATTCATGAAATGAAAATGGAGAGTCGATGAAATTTTTTGTTAGATTCGTATGCTATTTGGTAGATTAATAAGTAATTAGTATAGAGCCCGTGCAATACGATATATATAGTTTTATACTTTTTTAGACTACTATTTATAGATTTTAAATTAACAATTTATTTATTTTTCATGTTCTTATTATCATTGTATTGTGATTTGAAAATTTAAAATTAAAACTGTAAGAAGTCATGAATTGAGCATCTTTTTAATGTTTACTCAGAAAATAATGATGTTATTTTGTAATTTTTTTACTAGTAACACATTATTTAGGCGCAACTTCTTAAAATGTCAATGAATTTTTATTGTAAAATTCTTTAAACAAAAAAAAAAGAATTTCTTTATCATAAAATGACTCTAGATAAACTCTTGGAGAATGTAAAATATTGAATCTTATAAATATTTCCGAAATATCTTTTGAGCGGGAAACATGGGAGTTCCTCTCATTCTGTAGATGGGGATTCGGCGAATTAATAGGTAAATGAGTAGGTTATCGAATAATTGGAATGATAAATAAACATTTAATAGCCCAATTAAGAAACTAAAATATCAAACACAATAAATAAGGCCATGGTACATACTAATGTATAGAGTTCAAGGGTGAATTTCAAAGATGTAGGGATTCACAATAGAAAACTGAAAAACTTGAGGGTACACCGTAGAGGCGGCGTGTCCACTGCAAAAACACATGCGAGGTGACATTTCTCCTCTTACCTTTGTGAATTCCAGTTGTACATGAACCCTCTTTTGATAAATAACTATAATCATCACATTGATTCCTAAGACCATCCCCAAGCAGAAGGTCACGCTAATCGGGTCACTAACATTTTTACTCTTAATCTCACCTTAATTATCGTGACCCACTTTTAACCTACCTTCACTCTCCCAAGCAGAAGGTCACGACCTAGGGGCATCAACCCAATTATTTTTCACTCATTTTCTATTTTCCAACATTTCCAATCATTAATTACATTCTCAACCCCACCAAATAATATAATAAGCCAATAGCATTGTGACACGTCAAAGGTCACCAAAGGTCACCAAGAAGGTCACCAACACATTTCGGGGTCACAAATTGACCCTGAAAATTTCAAGGTCACCAAAATTAATACAAGGTCACCAAAATTAGTGTCTTAATTACGTAATTGCGGTGACCCAACAAGGTCGCGACCTCCTTGGCGACCTTGCTTGGGGATGGTCTAAACTAACGTGAACTTTTCTAATCATGTACGGAGTATAAATCTATATGAAGCACTTGAATAACCAAAATTGGCGCATTATAGTTATAAAAGGCAAAATTCCAATCAAAAAGAAAAATAGAAAACAAACCATGAAAAGAGGAGGAAGGGAAATAAGCAGCAAAAATTCCACAACACCGAATTAGCGCACGCCTACTAATGAAAGCAAAGTCGGTACTTCTTGCATCGTTGATTAAACTCTCGAGAGCATAATCTTCGTTCCTGATTACAAAAAAAACATCGTTACTTTGGGGGGGAAAAGTGGGAATGAATAATAAAAAAACAAAGGAAAAGAATAAGTACGTTAGGGTTTGGAAAGTAGGAGAAGGAGCGTGGGAGGAGAGAGAATGGGCGGAGGAGACACCGTCGAAAAAAAGGTCACGGCGTCGGAGCGGCGTCGGAGATTGGCCTGATAAAATTGACACTACTTTCATTTTTGTTTTTGATACGTGTGTAGTGTGTGTAGCAGGAGGCGTGGCTGATCGTTGTTCTAAACTTCGGTCTATGGGTCTATCACTCTATCTTTACAGTTATGCTCCCTCCCCTCACACAAATCATACTGATCTTTTTAAATAATACTAAAAAATAAAGTATTTATCGTTTTGGGTCAGTTTTATAAATATTTTTTTAAAATGGTGTCCACGTAAGTTCGGGTTTTCAAAACCTATAAAAACAGAGTAAACACGTCATTGACAATGGCGTGTTATAAGTTAGTAGGATGGTGAATGATATCAGTTGTAAAAGAAAATAACAAGGCCAGACACTAGGGATGAGCAAAAAAATTCGATACGAATTTTTATCCGAAACCTATCCGAATTCCGGAAAAAAATTCCGAATATATGGATACCGTTTAAAATGGATATCCGATCCGGTTTTTTCTGAATAAACTGGACCGGATGTGGATCAAGATTTTCATAAAACTGGATATCCGAATCCGATCTGAATTTTAAAAAATTATATAAAAATGTTTAGAAACTTCATGTTTAGTTTATGCGGATTTTAGACATATTTTGAAATTTGTAATAAAGACTTATAATTTAATAACTCATGCGATCGAGACTTGTAATTTAATAATTTATGCGATCAAGATTCAAGACTGGTAATTTATGTCATCAAAGACCCCTCTTAAAGTGGGTTGCAAAATGTGAAATGGACTGAAATTGCTTTTAGTTTTAATTTGCAACAACACATTGGCCAATAGCCCAATAACTTTTTTGGAACTTTTTTTTACTTTTAAATCTGGATCAAATCCGGTTTCCGAAATATGGATATCCGAATTTTTGGATTCCAAATTATTAGATATCCGAAAGATTCGGATCGGATGTGGGTCACCAAAATTGAGAATTTCAAATTTGGATATCCGATCCAAATGCCAAAACCGGATCGGATATCCGGTTTTGCTCAGCCCTACCAGACACGCCACCAGAAAAGACGGGTATTTTCAAGTAAACACGCCGGTGCACTTGGCGTGTTTGTCCAGATGCATTGAAAACCAACTCATAAAGCATACTTTACTCTTCAAATCAACTCCGTCACCTCAATTCATCCGGTGAATCTCAACCAATTTGACCAAATAACCAAAGTTCCGTTACTTCCATGATCATTAAACCGTCTTAATTTTTACTACTTATCCTCCTTAGTCTCTTCTTGTGTTTATTGTAATCCACCTTTAGTAACTCTTCAATGTATTAAAACAAATCGAAACACCTCACCTTTTCATAAATCCGACCACCAGACCAAGTCGATGGCGATTTGAAATGGTGATTGATGTCAATTGGTGGCTGATATCGAGTTTGGTCCGACAACATGCGTTATTCTCGCCACGGATACGCGTCACCTAACAGGCCATTGCAAATGGCGGTGCTACTTAGTTGCAGGTTGAGATTCCAGAAAATGAAGAGAAGTGTGAAAGTGATTTATCCATGCATCAGATTTTAGCGAGTAAATTATAGAGATTATCATCTTTGATAACCCAATACATGCCATTGCAAGTTGCTTGGGTTTGTTCTGGAATGCTCTGATGAATTAAATGTTGAATGAAATTTTTGGGTTTGTTAGTTTTGGGTCATCTTATTGTGGGATTGAAATTCCATGGGATGTTTGATCCGTCCTTGAGATTGATTGATTATATGGAGGTAGCAGTTGTCATTGAGAGAGTAAATGAAATACTAATTCAGAGTAGAGGAATCGAAGATTATTAGTCATGAATTTATGGTTTTGATCAAGGGATTAAAGGGTTAACACATATGCAAATACACGCCATTGCATATGGCGCGCGGTTGAATTACAATAGACACGCCAATGGCGTGTTTGTTTTGCTACACTTTACCAAAGGTTCTTTAAGTCTACATTTTTTACTCTTTGAAACACGCCATTGTCAATGGCGTGCTTTCTCCGTATTTTTGGTTTTGAAAACCCGAGCCTACGTGAACACCATTTTGACAAATATTTTTAAAACCGACCCAAAATAATAAATACTTTATTTTTAAACATTATTTTAAAAAATCGTTCCACAAATCACTCTATCAAATGAGCCATTTTTAGAACATAATTCTTTTTAGATTAATCTATAGATCTTGGGCTAAACTTTAAATAGGTCGAAACATAAACTTTTCATCAAATTATCACTATAGGTCAATTTGAGACAAACTTAAAATTATTTTTCATATATAAGCCTAAAGTTTTATGAATAAAATAGATTCAATATGTAACACGAAGGTGGAAATATCTTCTTCATCTAAAACTTGTTTCTCACACTTTTTTGTAGTGTTATTAATTTACTATCATCTTATTAGCTTCACAAATTCTCATTTGTGACGGCGGTATCCGTTACCGTTTCCTCTCACAAAATACCCATGAGAGGTGAGTGGCAAAGCACATGAAGGGTGCCCCACCTTGTCCCCTCTCCCTTTTGTGAAAGGTCACAAACTTGTGAAGGGATTAGCCTGTCACAAGCAAGACCTGCTGTATTAGTTTATATGAAAATCTCAAAGTAAGAATAAAAGTTTTAGCGGACTTAACGATTTGCCCATGGACATATTTGTTTAGTCTGTACCATTCCGTTAACATAGCGGACCAACTTAAGTTTGTCTATTATCCATTACTTAAGATATTTTAAGAGTCCAGGCCCGCTTTAGTAGCGGGTTAAACGGGCCAGGCTGGACGGGTTGGCCCAGAGATGATTAACTCTAATATAATCTGATGTGTTTAATAAAGAGGTTAATTCATTACTGAGGTGCAATCTTAAATCGAACACAATCAACATTTGACTATATCAAACATCCACCATTTTTATATAAATTCACACAAGTCTCTATTAAATGACTGTTAATCTCATTAACTTATAAGATATTAGCAAAGGAGAAGAAAAGTTACTCAAGGCAATGCACAATAATACTAAGATAAACAACAATTGAAACATTTATTTCATATTACAATATTTGGCCAGGGTAAATATTATATAAATGACGTACATTGTGAAAATAAACATGATCTAATCAAGAGAAGATAAGATTGTAGTCCATCACCTTTTATATGGATATACTTAAGATGACCAATTAAGTGATTTTACCATAATAATTTGTCTATAAATTTGCGTAATACACTAATTTGTAAGATAGAAGTACCCTATTGAAATTTTTATTTAAGTTTGTGGAGAATTATTAAATCCTCACATATTGTAAAACCACCTCACAATAAAACATTGTGAAACAAATAACAAAATGTTTTTATTCCCCTCTCACCCAAACATGGTAAATAGTGGGACATTATTTTTGACACCCCACCACTATCACCGCCGCCAGTAGATAAGTAGTAGTTGTTTATGGTGGTGTGTGGTAAGACTTAGGAGTGAATGTGAGTGGACCATTAGTTCCCTTTCTTGGTGTAAGCAAGCAACAAATTAAGTTTTAGGTATTCCCTTATTATGCGTGCCATTTTCATAGGTTTATTTCGTTCTTTTGCACACATCTTTATGCTATTTTGAGTAGCATAAGCTACTACTCCTCCTTGTTTTCGGTTACTTTGGTTGTGTTATTCATTTTGCAGGTTATTGGCCGAGAGGAGTGAAAACGAGTCCAATTTTGCCTACGGAGCTGACTTTTAGACACCAGTAAAGCTGGAGCTCAAAAACTGCCTACCTTGAGATGCGTGAGATAGTACGTGGACAATATATTGAAGGAGTTTGCAAGGCTGGTTCCTCAGATAAGTCGATCGACCATGCCTTTTTAGTCGATCGACTGATCGAAGTGCTTCTTCAGATAAGTCGATCGACCATGCCTTTCTAGTCGATCGATTGAAGTGCTTCTTCAAATAAGTCGATCGACTAGTTGGCTTTTGAGAAATAGTCGATCGACTGCTTTATCGTACTGACTGAGACACTTTGTAATTTCGGCCCATTTAGTTTCTGCTAAGATATATGCGCTCTCTTTTGTTATTTAAGGAGAAGGCGGAAAACAATTTTCGGTTATCTTTTATTCATCTTAACTAGACAATGAAAAAACATATCTTACGTTGCTTTTATTTTGGAAGCTTTTGGATCTAAGTTTTGTATTCCCCTTTGACACTTTGTTCGGTAATCAAATTTATTTTATCTTTCATTTTCAGCGTTCTGATTCTTTCCTTTGGTTGCCTTTATTTGTCTTTCATAAGATTCATTATTGTAGTTGATGCACTTTTATTATTCTTATTCAATAACTATGTTTAGTTTTATTATTAAATTGATTGTTTTTACTATAATCATGAGTAGCTAATTCCTTTATGCTAGGATTTAGGGGAGCCTCGCTCCAATGATAGTTTCATGTTAGGGTTTTAGATCTAGCCTTTAACATCGTCTGATTTGTTAATTGTAGCATCTAATTGCGGTTTAATTAATTGAATGCATTCGATAAGTTGACCAATTTGATATCCCTTGACCTAGGTCGAAAGATTGGAAAATGTATTGATCTGCTACAAACAATAGAATAATCTTGTTAGAGTGAAAGCTATGTTAGACTTCTAAGGCCAATAGTGGACCCAAAGGACCAAATTTATCCCCATCAGACTGTAATTGTGCTAGTATTGCGACCTTACTTGTAACCGTCATAGATCGTCGTATCCCGACTATCCTAGCTATTTCTTCCTTATATCTGTTCATTCATCTTTTATTACTTGCTCTTTATTTTCTGCTGTCGTAGCGTTATGATTCAAACAAAACAAACCCCCATTTTTGGTTACCTAGATACACTTGTTAACAAATAGTTTACATCTGCCTCCATGTGGATTCGATCCCGACTTCCTTTACTATATTAGTTTAGGCATGTTAGGTTATCTTTGATAGATGTGCAATTTAGCCTGTCAAATTTTGGGGCCATTGTCGGGGAGGCGACGCTTTTCTATTTGTTTTACTTTGTTTATCTCTCATTTCAAGGAACTTGTGCTCCTTGAAACTGATCTTACATTTATGTGCTAGTTTTGTTTATGCACATGTCCCTCAGGTTTGAGCTTATACCTCCTGACCCTGAGCCAGAACGAACATTTCGAGCTAGCAGGAAAATTTGGAGAGCGATCCGTCAAGCTGAAGACTTGAGTACGCTTGACTCAGCTTATCAAGACTTTCTTGCAAGAAGTCAGCCCTTTGAAGAGGATACTTCTTTCTCTGCTGATACTACTACCGAGATTCCTACCTTAGTGAGTCATTATGAGTCCAACTTCGATTCAATTCCTAAAGGTTTCAAGCTCTCTTAAGGACAAGGAATATATGACCAAAAACACAAAGAACGGTGGCCTAGACACATGAACTACCATGGTTAAAACATCAAAACCACCAGAGATCGGTAAAAAACTGATCGAATCTCTGGGGGTAGCGGAGATGAGTAAGGGTTGAGGGAGGGGTTTGAGGTAAGGGAAGTTTCTTTAAGGAGAAGAAATAGGGGAAGGAAGGCGGTGGAGATCAAAGTTATCATTGGATGGTATGATGAGATATTTTAGCTGAATATCTCTATATATTGTTATTAATTAGTCATATTTAATTGACTTTATAGTTGTTTGTGTTTTTATTTTAGGGACGTGCTAAATCCCGCACACTATTTTACTTATTCCCGCGCATTTATTCTCGTTATGCCGAGTGTGCCCCTCTCACTCTCAACACTGTGAGAGAAACAAGAAAGAGAAGAAAAAAAAAGAAAAAATATAAAAAAACCACCAATACCAAATCCCAACCCCCGACAAGCGACAACTCTTCCTCCACCACCCTCACCGTAACGTCGACCACCCCTCCATAGTCTCATACTTGCGTCGAGCCGCCAACCATACCTCCTAGTCCCAACCCCGCCGACCACCCATCTTTGCTGCAATCCCCGCGCCTCAACAATAATCAACGAACTCGACGGCACATGCCTGACGGCTGACATTACCAATCGGCCCCATGGCCATCCTACTCTAGCTTTACAACCCCACAACCATCCTTGCAACAAACCAATTCGAACGAAACCCTAATTGCATGTTTGTAAAACGAGTTAAACGACGCGAGAAAAGATGAAGTGGTCAACGATTTGTGATATGAATCTAACTCGAGATGGGTAGTTGACGGCGTAGGGTAGTCGTGGAGGTTGGGATATGGTGGTCGGGGCTAGGGAATGAGTGGGCAGAAGATGGTGAGGAGTTGGAGGGTTTTTGATTATTTTTTAATTTTTTTATAAAAGGGTAATAGTGGAATAATAGTCGAAAATGTGTTGGAATATAGTAAAAAAGTGTGTGGGATTACGTTATTTTAATGGGATTGTGTATTCAAAATAATAATGTGAATTAGATTACTCTTATTGTCCCATTATTTTTTTTGTTTTTCTATTTTTCTATTTTTATCTTATTTTGTGAGAAGTATTTTAATCAAAGACAAATACATATAATTGAGACAAATGAAATATTTTTTAAATTATAAGGTTTTAATACAAAATATTACTTTTAACATAGTTTTGAAAGATATAACATTGTTCATAATAAAGATAAGACTCTAATTAAATCCCCTTATATGCATCATTATTTTGACTTGATCTAAGAATCGATTTAATGCTTCAAATCAGAGATCTTAATGTGACTTAGATAGCATATTAATCATTTTCATCATACTATTTTATAATAAAATTATTTGAAATATGGTGTACGTATAATTTATACGGGTTCAAGAATTAAGACTAATAAATAAGGCATTTTTAACATAAACTATCTTATATTTATATTCATTTGTAAACAAATACCTTACTTTTTTTTTGGTTTCAACTACTTTACATTTTATTATTTTTGTTAACACCTACCAAAAATAAAACTCATGTCACTTTAGTCGAATTTCCGGTGATGAACTAACTTTCTCACGTGTGAAGCTCCAAATTTCTCTCTCAAACAGAGAGAATTACAGTTGCTGTTGTGGTCAATCCAGCCACAGTTATGAGCTAGTCTTATGCTTTATATTTGGAAGGTCTCCTCCTTATTAAACTTCTTCGTATGAACCTCATAAGTGCGGTTCTTTTTCTCACCACATGTACATTCCCTTATTTTCCCCCTCTCTTTTACCCAAGGACACTTACATTTGTCCCTACAATACACACTCGCCCTCTCACTACCATTGTGTAAAAGATAGTAGTTATGACCATTTTTGCTAGGGTGCAAACTCATGCCCCACATCGGTAGTGTAAAAGTGCAATCTCATCTTTATAAGTGTCTTGAAAATATAATTGTAAGAGGCCTTTTGGAAAGGAGCTCAAGAGTAAAACCATGAGGGTTTGGCTAAAGTGGACAATATTGTACTATTATGGACAGTGAATACTGGTGCAACGAAGTCCCAACACGAGGTATTCACGCTTCCGCACAACAAGTGGTATCAGAGGCCAAGGTTCGACTTGGGCTGCATACGGGGATGCATCAACATGCCTAAGACTTGAAGTTGTACACTGTAAGACATGGAACTCTTAGCTCGGGGTGAGTCTTTGAGCAAGCCCCGTCGGGGCCTAAATGGATGAAAGGCGTCATAGGTCTTGTGGAACAAAGACCATTTATGTACAAGAATTGTTGATTAGATGCGTGGACCCTTATCAGATTAGGTGCCACAACTTTGGTGGGTCCTTTCCAAGTTGGATGTCATAGACCATTTGTGTTCTAGAACTTCTGAAGTGACAGATTTGGTCCAAGGTATATTGGATGCAGATGATGTTCGATATGCACGTGTGGAAAATCCCTAAGAAGGCAGATGAACATGTTGATATATGAACATGTGGGGGCACTCACTTGATCAGACGGTGACATGTGGTGCTAGACATGACTCGTGATAGATGATGTGTCGGCTAAGAGGAGGTTATCAAGACTTGGTGATGTTTCGGGTGCCTATAAGCTGGGGTTGTAGAGTGTGGGAGTTCTCCATGGAGGTCAAGGTCCGAGTTAAGATGATGGTCCTTGGTTTGAGAGGAGGATTGCTAGAATGCAAACCCTATCCCACATCGGTAGTGTAAATGTGAAATATCATCTTTATAAGTGTCCTGAAAATATAATTGTAGTACTCCTTTTGGGAAGGAGCCCAAGAGTAAAACCGTGAGGGTTTGGCCGAAAGCGGACAATATCTAACTACTAACTACTAGACAATGGCCATTGGTACAGCCGAAAGTGGACAATATCGTAACTACTAACTACTGGACAATGTACACTGGTGCAGTAGAGGCCCAACACAGGGTATTCACGCTTCCGCACAACCATTTTCATTTTAGCGGAATGTTATAACGGAAGCACAGAGAAAAATAAAAACAAACAATAAAGAACAATACGCACATATTTACAATACAACAGATACTGATATTAGCGACTGAAATTGGCGACCAATTTCAGTCGCCCGTCCCATTTTAGCGACCAATTTCAGTCGCCCGCACTTAGTCGCTAGGTTTGGTCGCTTTTAGCGACCGATGTTGGTCGCTAAAATTAGCGACTGAAAAAATAAAGACGGGCGACCAATGTTGGTCGCTAATTTAGCGTCCGCCCGTGGTAGCTAAATTAGCGACCGAAATCGGTAGCTAAATTTAGCGACCGAAATCGGTAGCTAAATTGCGAAGACGAACCCTTTCTTTCCCTTCTTGGCATGTGTCTCAAGGAAGAGATCAACAACAGATTGTAACTGGCCCTTATTTTTCTTTGCCTATAAAAAAAATAATAAATTCATGAATTGTTAGTCAGTTAATTAAAATTTAAAGCTAAATAATATAAGAAGACAAAAGTAATAAACTACTAGAGTAAATACTTACACCTATCGTCGCCCGATCATGGAATGACTGAGACCCTCCATAATGAGTAGGCCCAGCTTCCGCGTCGGGATCATCTCCACCCCTCTTGTTCGCCTTGTTTCGGGCCGACGCTTGCTTGAACTCCGGACTTTCTCTGTACTTAGTGAATTCTTCATATGATTGACCTATAATCAAATAAAATAGAAACTATTAATATATAAATTAAAAAAAATGTTAATTTTTTTTATCTTAATACGGTTATTAATAAATTATTACCTTTCATGAACGATGGCGCATTCT
Organism: Silene conica; assembly: GCA_029255685.2. NCBI lineage: Eukaryota > Viridiplantae > Streptophyta > Magnoliopsida > Caryophyllales > Caryophyllaceae > Silene > Silene conica. The sequence goes on along the minus strand of CM055313.2, from coordinate 16,500,591 downwards.
TTCTCCTCGACACCTTATACATAATGTCCTTTAGCCTCCTCTTACCAACATCATTAAATCTATCTCAAGCCACTCGCTTAAGGTCATTTGACCAATAGAAGGCACGCTACAAAAAAATAAGGGTTAGAGAAACAAGTCAACCATGAAATTATTAAAATAAATAATTAAAGTAAATAATTAAATAAGTACCCGAAAGGCATTGAACCACATCTCCTTGTCCTCGGGACTAGCTTTCGTCCAACAAGTAACACCGTGAATCATGTTCTCTTGAATGTTATTGGTGACGCCACGAATCGTCGTTTGATGTCTAAACCTGAAACCAAACATGAATGTTATTTAGACTAGGTTGAATAAAAAAAATAAACAAATTTATAAGATGTTAACCTCCTACTACTTTTACTCATCATCATCATCATCATCATCATCATCGTCATCATTGTCATCCTCTTCTTCTTCTACCTCCTCCTCCTCGTCATCATCTTCTTCCTCCTCTTCTAACTCTTCATCATTATTATCTTGTAACTGATCTTGTCCCTCCCTTTCCTTCTCGTCTATCTTTACTTGTGTTAGGCGAAGATGCATAATAAACTTGATGAGCTTGTTGTGCAAGTATAAATGTGAAATAAATTTGTATTTATTTCACATATGTATTCGAAGAACATTAAAGGAATTGTTACCAAACTCTTTCCCCATTAATAAATTCACAAGTACGTATTTACTACCTAAGTGACTTGAAATATACAAAGACAGTCCCAAAATGGGGACTATTCATGAATTCCTCCTAACGAGTAGGTCAATAGTCATTCTTCCACGGAAAATATTCACAATAACTTACAATAATGTACTAATCTGAATAATAACATTCAACAATTTGTTTTCCAATTTCTAACAATACTAACACTCATTAACAATAACACCCAATTTTTTCCCAATTTTTGTCAATTTCTAACTCTAACATCAACTAATTTCCGAAAATACTAATTAAATTACACATACAAACATAATAAACATCTAAAAACTTCTTAAAATCATCCTAGAAATCTAATTACTAACTAAAATCATCATCCAATTTTCCCCAATTTCTAACCCTAATCACAACTTATACATAAGAAACCTAATTAACTTATACATAAAAACTTAATAAACATCCAAATGTTATTCAAAGCATCCTAATAATCTAATTACTAACAACAATTGTGAATTACAATAATACTATAAAGGAATTCAATACATAGATAAAGTTATTAAATCGACACAAACCTGAAAAACGAGTATAAGGTAGGTGAACGACGATGGTGGGTGGTTCGGTGGCGTTGCGATGTTCCGGTAGAGGCACGGTGGTCAAGGGTGACGAGGGGGTTTGGTTTTTTTTAAGGCTTAAGAGAATTGGGGGAATGACAGGGGGAAGAAGAGGCGAAAAAATATAACAGAGGGTTAGCGACCGAAATCGGTAGCTAAATTAGCGACTGAAATCGGTAGCTAAATTAGCGACCGAAATCGGTAGCTAAATTTAGCGATTGATTTCGGTCGCTAAATTAGCGACCACTTTCGGTCGCTACAATGGCGCTATGGTCGCCCTCAGATTCGCGCGGATTTTTTTGGGATAAGTTGGGGATAAGCTTTTGGTCGCTAATTTTGGCGACCGATATCGGTCGCTAATTTAGCGACTACTTGTGCGGTCGCCTGTTTAGTCGATATTTTAGGTAATTCTTGTAGTGTTACGTGGTTCACTAGCGGTGTGTTAGCTACGTCCATAGGGCAGAAGGGAGAGAGTTTTATTAATGTGAGGAGTTTTACAGATTACAGATTCAGGACAAGTTGTGTTCTGAATGATACTACAACATCCACTATTTATAGTGAAAAAAAGGTTCAAGTGCTAGACACTTGTTGGCCATGTAAAAGTGTGGACACTTGGTGCTCATGCATGAGTGACAATAGACACTTGTTGACCATGCAAAAGTGTGGACACTTGGTGCTCATGCATGAGTGACACAAGTCACAAATGCACCAAGTTGTTTAGACACTTGTCACGCATGCACGACTCTAATTATTACTACTCGCTGATCGGGCAGCGAGACCCCCGCATAGTCGTTCGAAGCGGCGACTAACAGATTCAAGGCATAGACCCAACCAATCTCCACCTTGACTTGAATTCTCTCACAAACAGACAGATGTACCGGATGCACCCCCAAAGATGCCAGAAGTACCAGAAACTCTTCTCCCTTCCCCCTCAGACATTGCCCTTAGCTGGGCAATCAGTTGCTTCGAACATTTAGCAAGTCCAAATAGTGTTGGAACTTGCTATCAAGCACTGGCTTAGTGAACATATCAGCTGGGTTATCAGCAATAGCCACTTTGTTCACCTTAATCCTTTTCTCATTTCCCAGAAAGTGATATCTCACATCTATATGCTTAGTCCTCTCATGATGGACTCAATCTTTAGCCAAGTAAATTGCACTAAGACTGTCACAAAATACAATCGCTTGCTCCGATGTAGACCCAGATCACTGATCAACCCTGTTAACCAGATTCCCTCTTTAGCTGATGCAGTCAAGGCCATGTACTCTGCTTCAGTAGTAGACAAAGTAACGGTAGGCTGCAATGTAGCCTTTTAAGTGACGACTGAACCACCAAGAGTGAAAACATAACCAGTCATTGATCTTCTGCTATCAACATCTCCTGCATAATCAGAATCTGAGTACCGTGACACAATGCACTCCCTATCACCTCCAAAAACGAGACCAACATCAGATGTACCCTTAAGGTACCGAAATATTGTTTTCACAGCTTGTCAATGTTCCTTATCAGGATCAACCATAAACCTACTAACAACACTGATCGACTGTGCTAAATCAGGTCTGGTACAAACCATAGCATACATCAAGCTACTCACTGCACTAGAGTATGGAACTCGGGACATGTAATCCCTTTCTTCAGCTGACTTGGGTGAGAAAGCAACAGACAGATGTGCATTTGCAGCACTAGGAGTATCTATAGGTTTTGCAGTAGCCATACTAAATCTGGATAGAACCTACTTAATGTAGCTGTTCTGAGATAAGAAAAGCTTCTTCTTACTTCTATCTCTATAAATCTCCATTCCCAGAATTTTTCTCGCTGCACCCAAATCTTTCATGTCAAACTCAGCACCGAGGAGACCCTTCAACTTCTGAACATCAGACTTACTCTCTGCAGCTATCAACATGTTATTACAATATAGGACCAGATAGATAAAATAACCATTCTCCACCTTTGTGTGATAAACACAACAATCATACGGACTCCTAATGTAGCCAATCTGCAACGTGTAGCTGTCAAATCTTTTATACCACTGCCTCGGCGACTGTTTAAGCCCATATACGGACTTCTTCAACTTGCAAACATAGTCTACCATACCCGGAACTTGAAAACCATCTGACTCAGTCATGTATATCTCTTCTTCCAACTCTCCATGTAGAAAAGTTGTCTTCACATCTAGCTATTCGAGTTCTAAATTCTGATATGCAACTATCGCTAGCAACACTCTGATGAAAGTATGTCTAACCACTGGTGAAAAAATTTCATTGTAGTCTACCCCCTCTTTCTGACTGAACCCACGAGCTACCATACGAGCTTTATACCTTATACCCTCAGCAACAGTTTCTCCTTCTTTCTTCTTGATGACCCACTTACAAGAAACAATCTTTCTGCCTTGAGGCTTCTTGGATAATTCCCATATCTGATTCTTTTGAAGTGACTTCATCTCATCTCCCATGGCAGCAAGCCATTGGGCAGATTCAGAACATATAACTACTTCTTTATAGGTGGATGACTCAGATAGGCCAGGATCCACCTCCTCAGCAACTTCAAGTGCATAACCCACCATATCTTCAAAACTCAGTCTATTCGGATGCTTACCAAAATTGGACCTGATTAACCGATCACGGGCCAAACTCTGCTGATTCGGAATTGGTATTGAAGAAACTGATGGCACAGATTCAGATTCAGACTGTAGTGGTTGACTTTCCTCTTGTGGTTCACTCTCTTCAAGAGTGTCTTTCTGCTCCACCTACTTATCAACGCTACCACTACTATCTGACATAACAACGGACTTCACAGTAGGATTAATCATAGAATTTTCATTAAAAACGACATTTCTGCTTAAAATAACCCTACCTTCGGATGGAGACCAGATGCGGTATCCCTTGACACCGTCTCCATAACCCATGAATACTCCCTTTTTAGCTCGAGGCTCAAGCTTACCCTCACTCACTTGATAATAAACAGTACTACCAAAAACCCTTAAAATAGAATAGTCAGCAGGCTTACCATACCACATCTCAAAAGAAGTTTTGAGATTCAGACTTGTGTGATGTTCCCGATTTATCAGATAACATGCTGTACTAACTGCTTCTGCCCAGAATCTTCTAGTTAGTCCAACATTGGAGAGCATGCACCTTGCCCTCTTTAGAAGTGTCTGATTCATTCGCTCTACTACACCATTCTACTGAGGTGTATCTCGGACTGTACGATGTCTAGTAATCCCTTCATTCCTACAGAACTCATCGAACTCAGACCAACAAAACTCTAGACCGTTATCAGTTCGCAGCCTCTTGATCTTCTTCCCAGTTTGATTCTCCACTAATGCCTTCCACTGCTTGAAGTGAGTAACGGCTTCAGATTTGTGCTTCATCATAAAAATCCAAGTCTTCCTTGAATAGTCATCAATAAATGACACAAAATATCTGTTTCCTCCCAAAGATTCTACCTTAGGAGGACCCCAACAATCAGAATGGATGTAATCAAGTGTTCCCTTGGTCCTATCCACTGCTTTAGGAAACTTGCTGCGATGTAGCTTCCCGAATACACAATGCTCACAGAAATCCAGATTCTTGACCTTGTGACCACACATAGATCTTTTTTTGACAGAGTCTGCATTCCCCTTTCACTCATATGACCAAGGTTCATATGCCACAGCCTAGTCATATCTTCTTTATCAACATCTGAGGATGCAACAGAAACAGAATCTGACAGTGTCGATCCTTGAAGATAATATAAAGTACCGTGCTTGATACCTCTCAGAATCACATTTGAACCTTTGTAGACGTTCAGAACTCCACCTTCACCTTGAAAACTGAAACCCTTCTGATCAAGAGTACTTAAGGAAATCAGATTCTTCGTCATTAGTGGAACATGCCTAACTTCGTTCAATGTGCAGAATCTACCATCATGTGTCCTTATCGTAACTGAGCCAATTCCAACTATTCTGCAGACATCACTATTGGCCATAAAAATATTGCCTCCATCTATCTATTCATAAGTTGTAAACCACTCTCTGCGTGGACATATATGGTAAGACGCTCTAGAATCTAAGATCCACACATCAGTGTGATCCGTGACCTTATTACTAACACGAGCATAATCATCTTCCTTGGAATCTACATTAGCTATACCAGCAGTAGCAGATTCATTCTGTTTATCTTTCTTGGGACACGTGAATTTCCAATGCCCCTTTTCCTTTACAGTAGTTACAAATATCAGTAGGTTTAAGACCCTTAGAACCAGAGGTACCAACAGAATTAGAAGAACCAACATAAGACGACTTCTTATGCTTTTTCTTCCCAGAATTTCCCTGTCCATAACCCCCGCTAGCTACTAACCCTGCGGCCTGATTATCTGTGACTGTACCAGCCGCCTTATGGCGCAGTTCTCTAGTATGAAAAGATGATCTAACCTCTTCTAGAGACACGGTATATTTACCCACAATAAAAGACTGTACAAAATTCTCATACGATAGTGGTAAAGAAACTAGCAGAATTAATGCGGCATCCTCATCTTCTACCTTAACATCAATATTACGCAGTTATAGTAAAATTGTGTTTAACTTATCTAAATAATCCCGGAGAGGCATACCTTCCTGCATTCTCAGACTGAACAGACATTGCTTCAGAAGCAACTTATTGGTCAAAAACTTCGTCATATAAAGACTCTCAAGCTTTGCCCACAGACCTACGGCAGTATCTTTTTCCGCAACTTCAGTGATGATATCATCAGCAAGACACAACATAATTGTTGAATGTGCTTTCTCCTCCAGACTGGTCATCTCAATAGTGACTGCAACGGCGGCTGCGCCTTCCTGCTTCTTTTGAAGCGCCGTCCATAACCCTTGTTGCTTTAACAGAGCCCGCATCTTGATTTGCCATAAACTGAAACTACTTCTCCCAGTAAAACGATCGATCTTTATGTTCATCGCCGACATCTTTCTGATTTAGGAATCCGAAGTCTCTGATACCAGTTTGTTATAACGGAAGTACAAAGAAAGATAAAAACAAACAATAAAGAACAATACGCACGGATTTACGTGGTTCACTAACGGTGTGTTAGCTACGTCCACATGGCAGAAGGGAGAGAGTTTTATTAATGTGAGGAGTTTTTACAGATTACAAATTTAGAACAAGTTGTGTTCTGAATGATACTACAACATCCACTATTTATAGTGAAAAAAGGTTCAAGTGCTAGACACTTGTTGACCATGCAAAAGTGTGGACACTTGGTGCTCATGCATGAGTGACAATAGACACTTGTTGACCATGCAAAAGTGTGGACACTTGGTGCTCATGCATGAGTGACACAAGTCACAAATGCACCAAGTTTTTTAGACACTTGTCACGCATGCACGACTCTTATTACTACTCACTGACCGGGCAACAAGACCCCCGCATAGTCGTTCGAAGCGGCGACTAACAGATTCAAGGCATAGACCCAACACGGAAAATTACCAAAAATAAAGTAAGATAATTATTCATAAATGAGCGTAAATGTAGGTAATTTTTGACAAAAAACCCTAATACATAAATGAAATGGAGAAGATGGAGTTGGGCATGGTGGCATGGTGCGATGAGACCATGATAGTATGATACGAAGGACCGATCGTCTGTGCAACGAATAAATGACTGGGCAAAAAACATTTGAGCCTCCATATAAATTAAAACCTCCCTCTCATCCTTTTACTTCCTCTTCAAACACAGCAAAACATTCCTCTCTCTCTCTCTCTCTCTAATAAAAAGCACATAAAATCCATTCAACAAAGCAACCACCATAGATGCAAGTCTTCAACACATTAAATAGAGAGGTTAGCTTAAGGCTTCACTTCACTTCTAAAAATGCAAGATTCAACATCTACATTATTATTATTATTGTGATTATCCTTTCAATCTTACTTGGAAGCTTCATTTTCCGCGTTGAACTGCATTTCCTTTCCAAATATGCTGATTTTTCAGTTTTCACTATTTTCATATGCAGAAAATGGAAGTCGAACATTTACAGAATTGCAACGAAGCTTCGAAGCTACTCAACTCACTTAGTGATAAATGCTTTCCTTGCTTGCAAAATTCCTCCGTACTACTTCTCTCTCTTTTTTTTTTTTATACCGACTATATTCTTCACGCAAATTTCTGCAAATAATTCTTCCTCTTTTTGTTGAGCAGAAAATTGATGAAACACAACTCATCAACTCACTACCGGAAAGCGTTTACGATTCTTCGTTTCCGGTGAGATCTTTTCTTCATTATTATTGTCATCGTCAGGATTTTTTTTTTAAAATTTAGTTTTTATTAACAAAAAAGCTAATCCTCAAAATATCTGTTGTTCATTGAAGAAAATGAAGGCTAATAGGATGACGATGGAAGATTCACTGCCGCAATACAGTTGTTCGACTCCTCCTTTCAATCGAACAGTAAATTCTTATCTATGTCCTCTGTTTCTTCAAGATATTTTATTTATTAGTTTAGGCGTATAAATGTACTGTATTAGTACCGCTGTGGTTGCAAAATAGCGTCGATACGCCTTGAATGTTTCAACGCCTCGATTTTTCAAGTTACTGCAAACTGCTTTGATTTTCAGAAAACTACGTGTTGTTTGGGAAGGAATTCTGAAATTTCGAAGATTTAATCTCAACATTACCTTGACAAATTCACATGATATCTTAAAAATCTCAATTTTTATTCATTAATTTCGTATAGTACAACATTAATAATTTCTCTGCATTTAATTGCAGAATTTTTAATAAATTAAATTCTTCACATTTATGGGTTAGAAGAAGACTCAGGATTATTTAATTGAAAAGTTATGATATAATGATTAAGATTCTGTTTTGAATGCGAAGACCTTAGTAAGATAAATGAGGTACATTTTGTTTTTGTTGCAAGCAGAGGACTGAAGTATCAACATCATCATCGCCGTCATCTTCATCTCCAACAATCAGCATAAATTCCGGTTCAAGCAACTCTTTAAACATGCTGATCAGAGCAATATTCAAAGACAATAAAGCCTCACTAATCGAACAAGCAAACAATGCCGTATCCATCTCTCAATCGTTAGACCGTGCAACAGCATCACGGCTGCTACACATATGTTGCGAGTTCGACTCAGCAGAATCAGCGGCGGCACTACTAAGCGGAGAGGTGTGTGGAGTAATACCGCTAGTGAACGAGGTGGACCAAGCGACTGGATACGCACCGTTGCACACAGCGGCAGAGAACCACGCAGTGCGTTGCATAGAGCTGCTTATACGGAAAAGAGGACGCACAGACCTTAAAACTAGAAAAGCTGTTACTGCAATAATAGGTAGCGGTAGTGGAAATGGTGGGATGAGTTGCGATAGTACAAGTAGCAGCAGCAGCAGTAACATGTGTGGTAGTATTGTTGCACAGGGTTTGCTCCCTCTGGAGTTGTCTCTGCGTTGCGTCAGGTGAGTCCAAACAAACCCTATCCAGTATCCTCCCACATTTTAATTACATCCCATTTTTTTGGTACTTTTTGGTTGGTCATTCATAGTTTAGAATTTGTCATTTAATTACAGTCTGTCATTTTTTTTTGTCTCTATCCTCTTATTTCTCTCTTTTCTTTATTTTATTATTGCAACACAACGTCCCTCATTTATTAATTACTGCAGTCGGATTCATTGTTATAGTGTTTTTTTTTTTAAGTTTTACCCTTTTAAAATTAAAATTTTTAAAATTATTTCTTTTGAAATATTTTTGTTAAAATTACTCTCTTAAATTGCATTTTTTTTGCTAAAATTACTCACTTAAATTGCATTTTTTCTAAAATTGTTTCAAAAAACCGATTTGAGTTAGTTTATTTCTTTTGTTTTTGATCCCCTTTATATTTGTCTACACTCTACATATTTGTGCCTTCCAAAGTTTAGATTTGTCAAGCCATAAACGGAATATGTTAAAAATTTAACGAAATAAGTCACTAAAAGTGGAATTTGTAGCAATCTCAGTAAAATATGCAAACTTTAAGGGAGATTTTAGAAAAAAAATTCAAAATAGGGTAATTTAAAAAATTTTGATTTCAAAAGAGAGTAAAATCTAATTTACTTTTTAAAAAAATTGTTATGTTGATGGATAATACAATACTTTTATTCGCGAATTTTAAATATTTTTTATTATGATGAATTTTTAGTAGTTTTATTAGTATTTAATTTGTACGTGAGAGTTGTGTGTTTGGGACTGATGGTCGACAAAACGAAAGTTACTTAAAAAGGAAAGGGTATGTTTGGCATTTTATTGCAGTATATTCTGCATTTCTCTCTGATTATTGTCGTCTGTTTTGAGAGTTGGGGGACTGTGTGACTCTGATTTCATGTGTCCAGCTTTTTTAAATCAAAAAATATATACGAATTTGTTTTTCTTCTCATCTTTTCTCATTTTGTTCGTAGTTAAATGGGGAGTGAAGCAGGGGCGTATTTAGGGGGTGCAGGGGTTCACCCGCACCCCCTTTGTTCCGAAATATTTAAAATTTAGTTTCAATAAATTTATCAAATATTTGGTGGTGTATTGGTTAGATGCTGAAATTTTATTAGTTTGGTTATGAGTTCGACCCCCATAACTAACATTTTTGCACTTTTATTTCATTTAGTAATAAATTTTGACTTTAATGCTTATTTAATGTTCTAATATCATATTATCCGACTACAACTATTTCGATTATATTATAAAACGTAATTTTTTCACATTAAAGTTTTATATATACTTACAAATTTATATTTCTTCCATTCCAATCAATTCTATACATTTGTTTTATTCACGTTTGTCAATACTCGTATTCTTTTGTTAATATCTTTAGTTACATATCGATAAAAAATATAAAAATTTGATATTCATAATGTACTCGGTAAGACAATTTAAACAAGATCTCACATGACTAACTTTTATGTTATATATTAGAAATTGTGTCGAATATTCACTCGACTTATAAATAGTGTCCATAAAGTGAAATGAAATACAAAGTATTTTATTTATACCTTCTTGAATTATTTAGAACCAAATTTTCTAATTTTGTGTTTTACTTTAGCCGCACGATTTTTGTGTTTAAATTTTAGCTCACATCGCCAAAATAATTGTTAAATTTTTGCACCCCCTGTGCTCTAGTCCTAGATACGCCACTGGAGTGAAGACGTAGCTCTAGCCTCTAGGTCTGAGTCTCTGAGTACCTGTTAGCAATTTGTAAAAGATTAGAGTAAGAAACTAATTTCACATATCTATTATTAATGTCTAAAAATTATTTCAGGTCAATTATTGGAATTCTTTTACGACTACATATCATCTTTGAAATTTTATAAAGGTCCCATAATATATCAACAATAGTACAATATCAAAAACAATAAAAAAATATTAGGGTTATTCAAAAAGATATCTAGTATTTTTTTTCGAATTATATTTAATACGCTCGTTTTTTGAAAATCTTTAGTACTCCTTTAATATGGGAAACATATTAAAATACGCTAAAAGCTCCAATTTACATCTTCTAAGTATTTAGTTTATAGTATAACATTTTTGTTGATTTTCTGACAATTTGTCAAACCATTAACATAAATATTTGTACTCAATCATATACATATTTTCTTTACAAAACTAAATTTTTTTAAATTTGAATTTTAGTAATTTGAGTATTTTAAGAAATATGTACCAAGTGTAAAGGTACTATTGGTGTTTTAAAAAATAACGAGTATTATGTAAAATTCGAAAACTAGTAGATATCACAAAAAAAACTAAAAAAATTAATGTATATGTTGGAAATTCGCTTCCGCACAACAATATACAATGACAAATATATATCAAATGTTGTATAACAATTAATTTTTCAAAGATAACTATAAAAGTACGTATCACTTTATTAACTCATTTATAAAAATGAAAATTTGTTTACATTTTCATATTTTTAACAAGAATTGATTAATTTTTGTTGGTATTGAGAAAAACGTACAAATTAAGTAACACTTCAATATTATTAACACATTAATATTTTATTTTACCCCTAAAAAATTATTTTATGTGTTGAAAATAATTTTCTTAATTTGTGTGGGGATGTACGATGTGTGCAATTGTGCATGCTTACTATATGGTGGACGATTGGTGGCGGTTTTGCTGATACTCTGATGCATTTTGTCATGTCATCATGAAATTTTGAAGGATGGACACAAAGTGGGGACCAGAAGACCCCCTGGATGATTTGCTACTCATCCTCAGCGAAATGGTATTGTCCTTTTCTTAAGTTTATTTGTCTTTTTTTCCAGTACTATCAAATTATTTACAGCTACCTTTATTTTTTAGCACTTGTTTGTTTAGATAGAGTGGCCAAGAAAACAATTGCTAAAAATCAATCTACGTTTAAGCAATTGGCCAAAAAAATTAATGCATGTAATATTTTTAGTTATTTTTTTCTCTAAAATGGGTATGTAAAGAAATGTACCATAAGTCTTTTTCATAAAAATCTCACTCCGCAAAGTAATTGTATTTTCTTTGAAAATTTAGTGGTTGTTGTGTTTTATGTATTCTATTCAATATAATTCAATGTAATGAGTAGTGTTAAAATAGTTATATATATATAAAGTATTTTAACATCTTATAAAAAAAATGTGTTAAAGTCAATACATTATTTTACTTAATTGTACAAATTACCGCCTTCTAAATTTACCTTTCTCATTTCTTATCAACAAATGTCCCAAAAGAGAAAAATCCTTCTTCGAAGCAATCGCTCTTCATTAGGGTTGGCAATGGGTAAGGTTCGGGTAGGGTCCAGCAAAATCCGGACCTAACCCTGAGTCACATACCTTGGCCCCATATCCGAAAGGGTCTAAATTAATGGACCCATACCCGACCCACAGGGTCCGGGTCTGGGTAGGGTCTACCCTAAGATCTATTTTTTTATTGACAAAACAATTTTTTCCCTAGATTATACTATGATTTACCTAGTACCCAAACTTATAGTTTTCATCAATTTTCTCGTTATTCGTATTGATTATTTAGATATGTGTATAGTATATTAGTGATAACTAATATAGATCGTATGTATGTGTGTATTATTTGAGTTATTGACGTTCGTGTGTGTTTTTTTTAAAATAAATATAAGAGTCTAAAGGTCGGGTAGGGTCCCCCAACACCAAGATCCGGACCCGATGTTTTTATACCCGACCCATACCCGACTTATACCCGAGTGGGTCTCAAAAATTCAGACTCATACCCGACCCATTAGGGTCCGACCCTGAGAGTCTGGGTTGGATATCCTTCCCACTACCATCCCTACTTTTCACCCACCACTCCTCTACTCATCTCATCCCTACCACACTCCACCAACGGCGAAATAGCCCTACCACGCACCACCCTTCATAAGCGGATCGATGTGTTTTTTTTAATCTCTAATTATCTTGATTCAATATCGCAATACCCAAATATAATCACAAACTCTAAAGATTTGACGAGTTCAATTCAACACAATATAATTGAACAATCAAATAATCAAACTTATTGATGGAAGCAACATTTTTAACATCCACTCGATTATGTTATAAATCAGTTTCTAAATCTGGTCAAAAGGCATTTATACAATGTGTTCGACTAGGATAGCCAGAGGATGCTCTCCGAAATGGTGGTGGGGTTGGCAGCGGGGTCAGTCGGTCGATGACGCAAGGGTTGCTCGGGGTTAAGGGATGTGTGGTCGGAGCTAGGGTATCTGCCGTTGAAATTTTGGGTTTGTTTCAATTTCTTTAAGATGAGGGGTAGTGATGGAAAAAATACACAAAATGTTTAGAATTTAGTAACATTACTAGGGTAACACCCGTGAAAAATCACGGGTTGTGTACACTTACTTTTAAAGATGACAAAGGCAAATTCATTTCATTATATAACAATTTTATTTATTCGAACAAATTGATTTTTAACGGGGTTGTTTTGCATATAAGATATGTTCGGTCAAAAGGTGAATTTCCTGGTACACTAATTTTCGAATATCTGTTACCAATGATGGAAATATTTGGATTAATTATGATAACATGAATGAATAAGATATATAAGAAAAACACAATAAACGATTAAAAAAAAGATTAAATAATTAATAATGATTAATTTGGAAAGTTATTGTATTTGCTGAATTGGTGACAGAACTTAAGTTGACGGACAAATAAGATGAATAAAATAACTAATCAGGTAGAAATCTAAATTAAATGGGTGTATTAAAATTCGATAATCTAGGATAAAAATTACAGTTTCTCGAAAACCTCATTGTAAACAACATTCGCTGATGTAAAAAAATATGGACTAATAAAATAAAAAATTACCTTGACATAATAATTAATGAAAGATGGAGATATAATAATTAATGAGAAAAATCAATTACTGGAGGATGGATAAAGATGAGTTAGAAAAATAGGGAAGTTACATAAAAAAGGAAAATGGAGAAAAATGAGATTACAGACTTTTTTTCAAAAATAATTAAGAAAAAGACTAAAATAACCCCGATGTACAATAGCATTGTACATCTGGTGGTATAGTCCAGAAACCGTATAATTAGGATATTATGTTACCTTAATTCAGATTCAGAAATATTAACAATCATTAACATAATTTCAGCTACGGAATATATTATATCATATTATATACCACATTTTCCAAAATACCATAGGAGGCTAGGAGCTATATTATATTCCTCGTAATGCCACATTAAGTATTTGTCAATCATCATGGATCACTAAGAAAGTAATTGATATCGCTTAAATAAAATAAAATTCTTTAATGCATGGTTCACGATAGTTTGACAGTGGTATTAGACATGCCTTCGGCTCTATTTGGTAAATCTAATTGAAAATTGTAGTTGAAAATTGAAATATTAACTCAAATCTAATAAGCTAGAAAAATAATAGACATATTTGGTGTACCCGTCATTAAATCTGTCATATTTTGTACCCGTCATTAAATAATACGATTATAAAAGGCAAATTAGAAAATCTGACTTGTTTTACGTTGTCTTTTTTGATAGATAAAACACGTTTTTTAAATCAATTAGGAAATCTGACTTGTCAAATTTCAAAGTATTATATTTTTCGGAAAAGTTGTTTTGTGAGGGTGAATGTGAGGGCGTCATATTTTTAATAAAATTTAAATTAACCCAATTTAATAAGGTATTGTTACATTCTTACGAATTTGAAACTATGTGGCAAAATAAGTTAATGGTGAAAAATAGAGGATTCGATAAAAAGTACTTTATATTTGCAAACCATTAAAGGCAACTTTATTAGTTCACAACGTAATTATCTTCAATGATTCTCGAACTTTATATTCACCTAATTAACCCCTAATTATGTTCAATGATATTCTTAATTTATATTTTCAGACCATTAAAGACAACTTTATTTATTATATTCTTTAAATAATTCGAGAATCATTTTGTGAGTCGGATTCTTGAAATTTCAAATTTAATTTGGTATGAAAACGTTACAATACAACCCATTAATTGAAAATATGGGTGCAAATTCCATATTTAATAATGGCTGACTTGTCAAAAATGATTTGTCAAAATTGTAAGGATTTAATTGGCTGATGAAAACTTGTTTTGTGTGGGTGAATGTGAGGGTGTGTAAGGCCTAATGCTGTTACCAGTTACCCCATAGTGCCATATATTCATAATTCCAGGATTCTTTTATAGTAATAATGAAGATAGGTAGGGAATTATGGTAAACAACCGTGATTGGTAGGGAATATATATGGAATATTTAGGATTTGTTATTAGTATAATCCGATTGGTTGTTATTAGTATAATATTATAATATTTATAATATTTAGGGAATCTCGGTATAATATTTAGGGAATCTTGGAATGATTATAATAATAATAATAATAATTTTATTATTATAATATTATAATACATCAAAATATATGACTTGGCATAAATTGAGGGTTCTCATTGGTCTACGAAATTGATTTTTGTGAGAGTGAATGTGAGTGAGCGAAAGAGTGAACGGTGGAATATTAGCGCGCCACGTATGCAGTTATACATTCTTCTTTTATAGTAATAATGATATGCGGGATTTAATAGTTATACGATATAAAATATGAATATCCCCTATTGACTAATTTATATAGTGTGTTCGGGCCTGGGGGACCTCCGAAACAAAATTTTGGACATTTGAGCTGGATATCGGAATAATTTCATCTGGATCCCAAATGCCCAAGCGCTGATCCTAGTTATGGCTTGGAATTCTGGTCTTTTTTTTCTCTATAAAAACAATCAGAGTTGAGAAATAGACCAAATGTGAATAAGCGAATTTGTGATACGCAGTAAACAGAAGTTCCTAATGTAGTGGAAGCGCCAAGCCGCCAACTAATCTTCAGAACAATGTACAATTATCTATTGCTACTGTAATAAGCCATTTATTTATCGCTTATTCTACTTGATGTTCTTTATTAACCGAATTACAATATTCATGTTTGTATTTGGTATAATGTCAAAGAAAATGTGATTAGCATCATTAAAATGTGGTTATGCGAAATTAACAATATGAAATAGCTTGCCATTTTAGGTTGGAGACATAAATTTGATTTTATTGACACAAGATTTCATGGGAGCATAGTATGCATTTAATCAGTTGAATGACATAATAATAATGTTAAGTTATGGTGTTGAAATAAATTGCTGTCCTGAAAGGCAAGACTTGGACAATCTAACAGATTTGTTTATAGATGCATTCACTGTATCATCATTCAGATAGTAGTAGCAGTAGCACAGTATCACTGTAGGAATATATTCAAAGTACCCATATACTTTGCTCTGTTTTCCAGGATTTACGGGCTATAAGTGTGTTGTGTGAGAAGACAAAAGAAACAGGAGAGGTGGCCTATGCCATTGCCATGGAAGGACGAGTGGCTGCACTCGCAGCATTGCTTATGGCTGCAGCTGATAAGGTGACTGGGTCAGTCTTAAAGGTTCGTAATCACTCTGAGTTGACAGCTGAGAAGATGACAGTATACAGCTGTGTGATCAAGGAGGCTATATCTATTTTCACCCTGATCCAGGACGATAATAAAGGGGTGGTGGAGATTGATCACAACGCCTACCACGGTGTAGGAGCAAAGGAGAGGAGGGCGCTACTTCTTCGAGAGATAGAGCTTCTTCACTTTTTTGGAGTTTGTCATACTAACAATAGTTTTATGAGCAAGAAACTTGTCTCTCCTCTCATTTTAGCTTGCCAGGTATAATTTCTCAGCTCAGTAGTCATTTGTTATTCCACTATCATCACTAGTATTACATCATTAGATAAGTTACCTTAGCTTCAAGGCTCTCAACATTCCGTACATACAGAATCGCAAATGAACAGTCTATTGCCTTAAGCTTCATATCAAAAGTATATGGGTATTCTTTCAACACCTAATGCGGTGCATTTAGCAAGAGCACCATACGAAGGTGGTTTGTTTTGTTCATCTAGTGGGTTGTTATTCAATGGCTTGATGGCCAAGAATGCAAGAATATTAGACCTTCGACGATCAGCATACGGGTACATATCAGATAGTACTGTTCTTTGTCTATGAATGGTCAATCTCTTCCAGTCTTCTAGGCGTTGTAATCACAAGTATGCCAAACATAATCAAATTAGTCATTACTCCAATAAATCAGTATTGACACCTTACGTAACAAAGACCAAGCAAAACATTCAATGAATCATATCTGCTTAAATTGACAACTCTTGACAAAATCTACCTTGTGGGAACTCGGATGAGCTTTTTAGCCAATCATTTAGGTTTTTATATCCTGTCCTTTAGCTGTATTTATTTTCCTTCTTATGAGTTGTATTTATTTTCCTTCAACTTTTCCCATGAAAGGCTGGAGATGAAGCAGTGATGAAGCTGCTTCTGAAGACTAATATTGATGTAAATGAAATTGATGCTGAAGGCAACTGTGCTCTACAATGGTGCCTTAAAGCATCGAAAGTGCCTAACAGTCAGCAGATTAGGTATCAGACTGTGGCACAAGAGAATGTATTTCTTATCCATATAATTCAGTTTCTAAACTGTGGAAATTTCATTATATAGAATCCTTCTCCTCTTATTGAAGCATGGTGCTAGATTGAGACAGAAAGATAAGTGTGGACTGACTTCAGTTCATGTTGCTGCGGGAACTGGAAAAATTGATGCACTTGAGGTATGTTGATATCATTGATCAATTTTATCTTTCTTGAAGTTTTGAAACTTTTATTGCTGTTGTTACTTTGAGTCTTTCTGTGCTTGATTTTGCAGATACTGCTATCACGGGATCCAGACAGCGTCCATCTAACATCAGAGTTGAAAGAAACCCCTCTGTTTCTTGCAGCAAAGAATGACCGAATAGATTGTGCTCAACTCCTCCTACGTTTTGGGGCAAGCACAGAAATTCATAATTTGCGGTCAGAAACCCTTAAAGTTCTTGTATTACATTTTCTTTGATCAATTTGGCAAAATAGATTTTGTTATTTTCTTAGCCTAGTTACTTGCTTACTTCAGTCGGGAAAGACCTATTGAATTGGCAAAATCACAGCAAATGCGCGCAGCTTTGAACCGTACCAGTTTAGTCATCAGTAAGTTTTGTCACGCTATGGGAGGCACTTAGCGAGTATGATTTCCGATTTTTCTCGCGATCAAGTATTAATTACATCACTTTTCTACAATAATGCAGCCAACAGGGACTCGCAGCAAAAGATCACTGTACAAAATGATGAGGTGGTTTCAACACGTGAAGTACCTCTGAAAGAAACATGGTCTTCGACTGAGAGGTACAATTTTTTAGTTCAAGAATGTTAAGACATGATTTAATTTTTTTCCATATGTGAATAGTTTGGCATTTTTGAGAATGCAGTATCAACTCAAGTTCAGAAGGTGATATCTGTAAATACTATACATCAGCAACAGGATGTGCCAGAGGGTCTAATTGCTTTTTCAAGCACGGTGAAGAGGAAATTGGTAACAAGATAAGAAGAAGACTTGCTCGTTCTCTAGCTCTTCAGGAATTTAAGAGAAAGATTTTTGTAGGAGGACTACCAATAACTATAGACTCAGGTGAGAGATCTTATATGCTTCTAGACTATGTTACTTTGACACTTCACTTTGCCAGTGTACTGCATGTCCAACACTTCAACATGATGACATAATACTAAACCCTCGTATACTTTATTTAGGTTAAAAGTATGAAGCTTTTAACGAAATAGCCCTGTCGCACATTTGCTGTCGACAAGTAACATTGGTTCTAGAACAAATAAGTTTCAGTTTGGTTACACTTGGCTTTTTTCAAAAGCATTATATTACAAGACTACTCATTAATCATTATGTGATGCAGAGTCGTTAGCTTCTATTATGCAAGAGAAATTTGGACCTGTGGTAGATGCCAAAGTTTTGGAGGTGAATATTAATGGTCAGGTAATATCCAGAGGATTTGGCTTCGTCACATTCACTGATGAAAAATCTGTAAACACTGCTTTGGATGGTCACTATACTGATATATTGGGAAGGAAAGTTGAGATGAAAACTGCCGTCCCAAAATGCTTACTATCACATGATGAATCCGAAGATGAGTTCCTTCATGAGGAACCTCATAACAAAACGGTTCAGGAGGAAATGCAGCAAAAAATTAGCCAACTCTACTCTCAAGAACTAGGCCAAATTGATATGAGTTCAGGTGACAACAAACCTGAGCCGATTTCTTGGGCCAGCAGAATAGTTAATGACCAACCCAAGGAACTAGCTGAGGCCCACAAAAGCCGATCTGCGGTGCAAGATATGCCTAAATGGTTTGCACTGCTGAAGAAATGGCTTCCTAATTTCTTAAAGAAGATATCAAGGAATACAAAAAATGGAGAGTTTTACTCCCTGTCATCTCTCAAAACAGATTTTAAAGCACTATTTGGCCTCGATCTGGATCATGCCTCACTTGGCTACCCTAAGCTTAGTGATTTTATCAAGGCTTACCCTGGATTGTGTGCTTCAAAGTTTATCAACACTGGTGGGACAGTCGCGAATCATATGATTCTTTTACCACCACCAAAGGTTTCCTGCCCTCGAGCACTGGCTGTATCAAAGATTGATTTCCCTGCACTCCACGATATAAGAGCAGCTAAGAAACACGTTGACGAACATCATCACAAGGATGTTGATGTGGCCAAAATCGAATCTAACAAAGATTCGTTTTCCAGCAGTAGCTCTGTGACCAATCCTGATGCTACAGTTGCAAATGCAGTTGTTGGTGAATCGACAGTTGAAAATGTCAAGAATACTGCAACTTGTACACTACCTGCGACCAACCCGAGGTTCCTGCAGTTTCTGACACCAGACCCTATTTTTCTTGCTCGAACATGGAGAGGGACTGGAGGATTCAAGGCTCCAGATGAGCATTTCAGGCAGAAGCATTTGGTCCTGGAGCATCTTGCCCGAAAGAAGAACGAGGTGTTCTTCCTTAGAGGCATCAAATTCTATGATGTAAGATTGATAAAAAATATTTATCATAATATCATCCCCATTGGTTTTTCGCCTTGATGCTTTCAAACGATCAAATTAGCCCATATCAATGTAGGAGCAACACTTTTTGATGTTGTAAGATGACACAAGTGTCCCTGTAACATTCCAAGATTAAATTCTCCTCTCTCAGTAACACTTACGCTGTTTTTCAATTATCGATACAGGATTATGCAGCCAGTGTGAAGCGAGGGACTTGTGTTGCTTGTGAAGAAAACAGATTGGTTTGGGCTAATTATCCATGCCAACACTTGCTGTGGTGCAGTGGCTGCAGAGACAAAGCCATGAGGGTTGCTGAAGTTGGCACGCCGAGTCACCAATGTGTAGTGTGTGATAATGTGGTAGATAAAATTGATTTGGTATCATGGTCTAAACTACAGTTTCAGAACAACGCTGACACTGAATTTCCGCCTATTCATGCTGCCCGCTTGAGAAGGTCAGGGTATATTTCGCTTTTACTCACGTTATTTTATGCATCCTTTTACAACGACACTGCACCTGCATATGGCTGTGTAAGGGGATAGGAATCTAGGATACATGAGTTTATACCCCGCGACTAAAATCTCGATGGAATGTTACAGGAAACATGTTCGGTTATGTGTCCTCCATCACTATTAAATATTGCGTGCAACACTGAGAAACTTGCAAATGTTAATTAGCTTGGTACAATTGTCACTAAGGATATGAACTTGTTTTTGTTCTTCTCTTTGCTCTTACAACATATCATCCACCAACCTAAAGCGTCTTTTTAATATCCTGCCGAATTGCAGGACACTTTTTACACGGTGGATGAAAAATACTCTCTCCGTTCTCTTTCACTACCATTTATGAAAATATGTGAGGGAGATTTTAAAAATGTATCGAATTTCCTTGAATAGAGAGCGGAAGATTTTTATCAAACTCGTTCTGAAAGTAGATATACGGAGTATAAGCTTAATGAGTCTCTATCTAAAGTAAACTGTATTTCTCCTTTGGTGCAGCAGTCAAAAGCTTTGATCTTTAAGAACATATCTGGTTTACGGAACAAGCTTCAGAGTAGAGCCGCCGTCTTTTTGGGTTGAGAACTCACATTCTGCAATACTCCATAGCTTTCTGCTTCTCCTACCTTTTGGCTTGTAAAAAACACTAAACAATTTACTTTCTAATCTTTTGTTTGCTTTAGGCAGCTTTAACACACCCGCCCCTCTTGCTGGGAGTGAGGCAGAGGCAGTAGTATACGCCTTCTTTTGCTGGGGATTATAGGCAGTCAGTATTGTATCTGCTGTCAATAGTTGGATGGAAGTAAGAATTTGAAATATTTGGCATTTCTTTCCTTTGTTATTCCATGGAATTTAAACAATAGCCCATAAATCCTAATAGAAATTTACTGGCTTCATATTCTGTCTTTTTGCGAGGTAACTAGCCTAACGTATTAGACCATGATTTACCTTAATTCTAAATGTTTTAACATGACAATCAGGATTCAGGATTCAGGAACATAAATTTTAACTACGGATACTAGTTTTCATGCCCGTGTGTTGCACGGATATTAAAATAAGTTATAATTATAGTGTTTTGTACTACTTATATTAGTTGTAAAACAATAATTGTGTATTTAATGTTTGATATATTACTCTTTTAGATTTCAGTTAATTACTAACTTAACGTCATGTCTATATTAGGAAGAAATAGAGAATTCCTTATTTAGTTGCCAAGTGAGCTATGCGAGAAATGGTGAAGTAATGAAAGTTTCCAAACAATATAACAGAAACCATATACTAGTTAAGGTGGGTTACTATCATTTTCATCATTAAAAAAAGTGTTGCTCTTTCATGTACATGATTTATTCAATCATGTACGGAGTTCATGTTTCCGCAATTACCCTTTTCATTTTCATCCACCCAAACCCCTATTGTCTCTTCTTTTTCTCTAAAAAAAATAACTTATTTCAAACCAAAAAAAAGAAATCTCAAACTTCAAAACGTTCCCCAATTCATATAACTCATGAAATTTACTTCTACAATTAGATTTTGTTATCAGTAATCTATAGTTCAATATCAAACGATGAAATCTATTTGCGTTGATAAGTTATATGGATGTCATCACCAATCACCATTACCTTTTACATACATAAATAATTTGCATTCAAGGAAAAAGAGAATCAGGTCGGGTCGGCTTTTTGGGGCCTGACCATTTGATCAGCTCTATTTCATACTTCCTCATATTCACGATAAATGTCTCATTGTGTGTTTGGCACAAATATTAAGGAAATCAATTGTTTATTGTAAAGTAATGGGTGGGGTAGGAAGATTGGAGAGATAGAAGGTATTATTGATTATTATTGTGAGTAGACGTGATTAAAATAAGTAATGTTGTGGGGCAGGGTGAGGTATTGTTGTGAGTTAAAGTGATTAAAATAAGTGTAAACATTTAACAAAAATGGACAATGGGACATTATTGTGAATAGACGAAAATAGACAATGAGACAGTTATCTTCAATAGGAGGGAGTATAATATAATTAATAAAGTTAGAAATTAGAATTATTGTTTGATCGATACTAGATTTAGGATCCATAGTTGTGTAATTTTGACGGATTTAATAGATTTGATTAAATTTGTGAGGGGAGAATCGGAGGGATTTTTTTTTTTTTTTTTTTAGGCAAAGGATATAGAATGGAAAAATAATGAAAACAAGTTTATAAATGAGTAAAACTCGTACTTAAATGAGCAAGTACGGTTTTTTTTTATTAGAGAAAGGGTCACATTTTATCATAGATGATCAATTATTCCCCAGTGTAACATACATGAGTAGTAAAAGAGATGAACTGATCTTTTCAAATAGTTTGGATTTGAGCATGAAAAAAATTCCAAATTTTGTACTCAGCATGGAGTGTATTAGCTCCAATTCATAAAGATTGCAGTATCTATAATTGAAGCATGAATGGTTGAATAGTTGATCACAACAAAGCACATGGATGCATAGTGATGAACAAAGAACTGTAAAGGAAAGACTGAAAATAAAATGTTAACTAAAACGAATCTAATGTTTCAAAAAGCTACTACAAACATATAACGACACTACATATGGCACGTAGAAAAAACCATTTACTAAAAATAACTTCTAAAACCATTCTTAATATCATGGTACATCCGTCATAAGCTTACGACGTAATCCATGTTAGTGAAAAAGACAAACCAATTTGCTACTATCAAAATATTTTACTTTTGTCTTATCTTTTTATATGAATATTATTTAACCCGTCGCAAACTTGTGACGGATATATCCGTCACAAATAAAAATTTGTGTTTTAATATATCTGTCTTGTAAACTTTTCCACTACTTTTTTTCTGGAAAATTATCATATTCGTTAGTAACCAATATGCTTTTTGAGTTTCAGAGTCAATTGAAAAGAACACTTAGCTGTTAAAGGAAAGCCCAGGCATTTGGTACCACTAGTATGGCACTATTATGTGACCTTAATCCGACCTTAGTGCCTAACACCCTCATAAAATATTTGTTAAATCATTAAGGATGGGGATGTAAAACGCTTAATATTTGTTGTCGCCGCAACTGTATAATGATGGGTAATTATCATAAACGACCACGCCCCTAGTTTATACGGGTGTAAGCCCACATGGACAAAACGATAATAGGTTTAGAGGTAATGTGTGTCTCGCTTCTGACGAATACTATTTATCACAAATTGAAAACGGATACTTCTCTCTTACAAAAAAGTAAATGGGGGCAAGTGGAGAAAATGGAGAACCCATTATGGATGTTGCCACTTGAACATTGTGAGAGCACCATCCGTCTTCAGCTTATGACGGATAGTGTCCGTCTTCGATGAGAATTTGTGTTAGAAGTATACCCTAAAAAATATATTATAAGGAATTGTAGAGAAGTTAGGGATTTGTTGTGAAATAAAGATAAGAGAATTGTAGAGAAGTTAGGGAGATTATAAGGAGAGACAAAAACTATACTCTTATTCCACTAATTACAGAAGTATATATATACACAAATAATAAATAGTGTTTCATAAGCTAATACATACTAGAATATTACAAGATACGAGCATCCATATAATATCTATAAAATCTTATTAAAAGGGTAACTTAAAAAATGGGACATGGCAAATTTTAATGTGATATGTCAAAATTTTAATGTGATGATTCGCCATATTTAATTGTGACGTAGCATATTTTTAATGTGACATAGCGAATTTATGTGATGAATTATCAATTTATTATTACATGTCATTAATTTAATTCACTTATCTATAAATTAATTTAATTCAATTATCTGTAATATTAAATGATATTATCAACATTCTTAAATTAATTTTGTATATTAAATATATTGTTTTCCAAAATTTATGTAACCTTTCAAAATTTAAATCAAAATTTAAATCAAAATTTTGTAAGTTATAATTAATATTGACATTTTAATTAAAAATTTTGTAGTAAAATATGTTAATAAATTATATAATTATAGTTAAAAATATTTTTTTTAATAAAACATGTTAATAATTAATAAAAACTCTTCATATTACTTAACACCCACCATTTTTATTAACATTCTTTCCTATTTAGTTCATTTTTTTATTTAAATATGGTAATAAATTGATTAAAACTCTTCATAATACTTAATCCTCACCAAATTAATTAAAAATTTTTCCTATTTAATTAATTTGTAATATAATATGTTAATAAATTGATCAAAACTCTTTATATTAATTAACACCAATAATTTGCACTCATGCAAGGTAGATTTTGTAAAAAAAATATATAAAAAAGGAGAAAATAATTAAAGCAAATCTTTCGCATTTCTTTTCTCCCTGCTCTGTATTTATGTCTATTAAATTTGCTAATAATGAAAAAGGATAATTAAAAGTCACAAAACATTGTTACATATTTATGTCTATATTAAATTTGATAATAATATATAATAAAAAAAAATATAAGTCGTCCAAAAGTCATAAAATACATCATCAATTGACTATAAATATTTGATGGAAGAAAACATTTGTGAGCCAAAATTCAAGCCAGTATTTTTGTTACCCCATCACCGACTGAATTATATATGTAAATACTCATTCTTATCATTGAAAGTGTATTATGGTAAAATAAGTGTATTAAGGTGTTAAATTAATAGTTTATTTATTTATTTTTAAATTCTATTGGTTATGAAGTACTATGACATTTTTGAACTTCACATATGTCGTTGTCTTGTTGTTATTTAGGGGCTATCAATATTTGTGGAGTTGTGCTCTTGAAAGGTAAACATACCTACATTTTTATTATTCAATGTCCTATTTCTTTCATTATTTAAGGAAAAATTTAAATTAACATAATCATAATGTAATATTAAATACAACAAATTCCACCATTTTATTTGTTATTAATTGTTGAGTGGATTTTTCTGCAGGGATGGTTCATTGGAGAAAGAGAACTCTGTGAAGAAGGGAATACTATAATTGCTTAAACAAATACTCCCCTGTTTTCCTCATTTATATTATAAATTAACTACAAGATTGACAATATAAATGTTAATAATTAATTATTTTTAGTTTCATGAAAAAAGTTAGCATTTCATAAAGTTTAGAATGTATGTTTTATTTTTGTATGTGTTATTTTTTATTCATCATTCCCCCTTTGAAAAATAGCTTTCATAGATGAAATTTGATTTGAGTTGTAAAGATCTCAATCATATTAACAAGCTGGACAAAATAAATTTTATTGATATGAATAATGGCTAAATGTGCATTATTATTAATATTAATACTTACAATATAGTTAAAAGCTACTTAAAACATTTAATTTTAATCCACGTGTCATTTTTATATTGGTTAATATATAATTCATCTATATTAATTACTAGATTATTTATTTATTTATATAATATTGTAAAATATCAACTGAGTTATCGATGGATTAATACAATATTATAAAAATACAAGACTAAATATCTTATTAATACCACAAATCTTGATAGCCCTTAAATTTGAACAAAACAAGTGCGTACGATGAAGTTTGAAAATGTGATGAATATTTCATAACCCAACAATGAAAGTTACATAAAAAAAAATTATATAATTAATTTAAAACCTTAACACACTTAACCTAATTTGAATAGATAGATAAGACATATTAGTTGCACAAACAATTCTATTGACGATATGGATAGGAAAAAAATTATTGCTTACAAATTTTGTCTATATCAGAAAAATATAAACAATTGAGGATACATTTTATGACTTTTGAGTATTTTTTTCTATTATTATTATCAAATTTAAGATAAACATAAATATCAAGGTTCATCACTTTTGAGTATCGATGTTAAAAAGACAATACTAAGTATCTTACTATGTCATGTGTTATTAAAAAGACATATCTAAAATCACGTGTCACATGCTTATAAATAAAAAATAAAAATAAAAAAATGTTAGTTGCGAGCACAAAAATAAACTAATACAAACTATTTATTTTCCTTTCCTAAATTTGGTTATTAACTACATATTCATTTAACTTTTATTTCTTTTATTTAATAGGATGACTTTTTGATTTCCCTCACCATTTGTAGCAGACTAGTAGGTTACTATTTAACTTAATTTATCATTTTTGCAAATTAAAATTTAGGATTTTTGGCAAATTGATATAGATGATATATTAAGACTAGCATTTATTAAACTTCATAACTATATATGCTACTATTAAAAAATATGATTTATTAGAAATAAAAGATTGAGATAAAAAGCCCTCTAGCTATTTAATTAAAAAGTATGTTTTAGGCTCTTTACACTACATAATTTATCATTCTAAAAAAAAAAATAATAATCAAACATTATTCATTAATTAAATAACTTTTAAGTATTTCAAAAGTTTCTATATATTTTTAAATAACAATACGATAAAATAACAATACTAAAACATATAAACTCGTGAATGTCACAGGTCACAAAACTAGTTATACTATAATATTTCATAACGCTCTAGTTTGAAAATGCTTCACTAAAGAAGATGTTTCATTAAACTTTCCTAGAAAAACCTTGTGAGGAAAAAAAACACTAGTGAAAGAAAATAGTACATTAATCGTCAATAAGCTGCCTATAGTTAAAAGCTTTTTATGGAAAACCTAGTGGGACAAAATCATGTCTAAGGAAAAAGAGTATCGTGCGTGCTACTTTCTCTGATGATTACATAACTTAATAAATCTTGAAATAATCTATGTTTTGACATAACTTCTGGATAGTTGAAATAGTACCAATTGTGGTTAATAAACTTGAATCGCCGGTCAATATAAATTCATGCATGATATTTGATATCACATTTCTTTGAGAACTTACACTCTAGAGATAATCATTTCATTATAACTTTTGGATATTCTATTCACTTAATACTTCTGTAATAATGATATAACTTCTCCACTATAAACGACATAATATTATATGTCAAAAATGTTGGAGTAGGAGGTTGCTCCAAGACTTAAGAGTAGTATATTATCCCATATCGGAAGAATAATGGGGACGACACAACTGAAGCATTTGGTCTATAGACTTATTTTGGTCTATAGACTTATTTTGGTCTATAGACTTATTCTGGTCGATAGACTTATTTTGGTCGATTACTTGGTCAATCGACCAAATCTGGTCTATCGACTTATCCCAACGTTCGTCTTCTCCATTGATCCTCACTTTTACATAGGATTCTTACTAGCTGTTATAATATAGCTGTTGGATATTATTACATAATAATTTCTGATTAATTGCAATTGACTAATGGCTTTATGACCATTAATCAACATATCTTTGGCATCCAAGGAGACCTTTGGGTTCTTCATCATACTATATAAAGAACCCTTGTCTTTTTCAGAAAAACACACAAAATACTTACAACAATACTTTATACAAGATTTTTCTCTTTTATCATATACTTTGAGAACAGTTTCCACTTCTGTCTTTGTTGTGCTACGAAGATTGGAAGGAGGCGTTAACCCTGGAATCGGTGACCAAGGAACCCAAGGAGCACCTGTGTGGGGGTCTAACTGATTTAGGGTAGTGTCTTACACGACGTCTCAATTAAGGTTATTTCTGATCAATTTAGTTCTTATTCTTCAATCTAAATCAGTTAATGAACTTTCTGATCTTGTTGCTTGTATTACCTATATTTCAATTTCATCATGACAAAATCAAATGTTGAAATTTCAGAAAATTAACCTTAATTTTGATTTCCCCTTCTTATTTTCTTATACGATAGACCTTGTTCCACCATCAAATTCACACTAATTTTTCTAAAAACTCATCCTTATTGCTTCGTTATACGTTCTATGATTTAACGTCTACCAATTCATGTAGCGTTTGGTCATCAACTACAACAAATTCTATTATTTGTAACAAGGCTACTTTATTCTGTTGTAAATACCATCGCCTTTTGTATTCTTAGCTTGTTCATTGAATTTGTGGGTCATATTTCAAGACTGTTCAAGAGAGCTTTATGACCGCTTTATTGTTGCTATTTTGAGGTAACACAATTCTACCGATCCTATTATAATTATTATTGTTCAAGGTTGTGTGATTACGTGCTAACTATTACCAGTTTATTATTATTTCTTGTGTTGAATTTCTGTATGGGTTGAATTACTATTGATTATTATTGTATACTGATAGCTAATATTTTATATTAGTAATTTACTTTTATTGTTGAGATGGATTTGATATGAGGAGCCGAGAATAGAGTTTATGTAACGGTTGATTGGAATTAATTTAAATTAGGCTGGTAAGTATGAAGCGTTTTTTTTACGGTGAATATTTAAAGATTTGCGGATGCCTTGAGATGTTAACTAGCTAGTACACATGGGATTTTGATGCGGTGTCTACGTTTGTATGTCATCTTCTTGTTTTGCTGAGTTAATGAGGATATGGTATTTTTGTGCATAGCTTGATTGAATAACAAAGAGATGGTAAAATCTAGCTTACACGCACCTGTTTTCAGATTATACGAAGTACTTTTCGGTTATCAATGGCTTTGAGTTGAGACTTGGTTTGGGAATTTTTATATTGGGTTAAGTTGTCATACCTTTGACTTTGACTTACGGGTGAGTAGCTTTGAGTTTATACTCTAAGTGTTGAGCACGGTTCTTTGAACCTTTAACAATATCGACATTAAAATTGAAATGGAAATTGGTTACTGGTATTGAGTTATGAGTATTGGGCCGTTGTGCCATGTTGTTTTTACGGTCCGGAGTGACCATGGTTACTGAGTTTTTTTTTTTGAGTTGAAATCGATATTGAGAATGAAATATTGTTTCGCAGCTTTATCTGCCAGTTCACTCACCCCTTGTCCTTGGTCTTAGGGTCATATTAAACGCATGAAAACAATGAACCTGTTGCCTAATCTGATTTCTTATGATATGGATAAGTGTCAAGTATGCGTGGAAGCAAAGCACTCTTTTAAGGAAGTGACCAAAAGACAAACTGAGTTATTAGAACTTATACATACCGGCTTGGCCGATTATAAAAGTTGCGAGGGTAAAGGTGGAAAAAGATATTATATGACTTTTGTGGATGATTGTTCGAGATATACTAAAATTTATCTTTTGAGGAATAAAAATGAAGCTGAAAACATGTTTTTGATTTATAAAGCTGAGGTCGAGAACCAACTAGATAGGAAGATCAAACGAGTAAGGTCTGATCATGGTGGAGAATATAAATCTGACTTTTTGGTGGAATTTTGTCAGAAAAATGGTATAATACATGAGTTTTCAGCCCCTTATACTCCCGAACAGAATGGTATAGCCGAGAGAAACAAAAAAAACTTTAAAGGATATGATGAGTGCCATGTTATTATATTATGGGTTATCCGATTTTATGTGAGGGAAGGTTTTTATCTGCTTGTCATGTTTTAAACCGTGTACCTTAAGAAACTTGATGTAATTCCTTATGAAATCTGGAAGGTTATCCATCTTTTTGAGGTTTTTAGAGGTTTGGGATATTTAGCCAAAGCTGCCTTATCTGTTTTAAAAGAGACACAATAGGACCTAAAACCGTTGATTCAGTCTTTGTGAGTTATGCTACCAAGTGTGCAGCTTATAGGTACATGACTAAGGATGTAGGTTCAGGGTTCTATGGTTCTATCATTGAGTAGTCTAGAGATGTTGTTTTCTTTGAGGACATCTTTCCATTTGAAACATACTTTGGGACCGGTTTTTACTTATGATGCCTTCTCCCATAAGGATAGTGTTGGTAATCCTTCACCCTATCTTGGTACATCTAGTGAACCACCGTTAGAGCCTAAAAGGAGTAAGAGACCTAGAATTAAAAAAAACCTTTGGGCCTGACTTTGTTACGGAAGGGGATCTAGATGATGAGTTAGTTGATATGTTTTTTTTGTGGAGGATGACACTAATACCAATGATGAGGCTATGAGATCGGTTGATGATGTTTTGTGGAAAGAGGTCATTGACAGTGAGATTCAGTTTATAATGTCTAACCACACTTGGGAATTTGTTGACTTACCTCGTGGTTGTAAGCCATAGAATGTAAATGGGTGTTTAGAAAGAAACTCAAAGCTGATGGAACTATTCCCCGGTTACTAAGTTTGCCTCCATTCGAGTGATGTTTGCTTTTGCTTGCATGTATAACTTGCTTGGTCAAGGACATAAGTTTGTAAACCTGTTAAATCGTTATATGGACTTAAACAGACACCGAAACAATGGTATGAAAAGTTTTATAGTGTGTTTGTTTCTCATGGTTTTAAAAACTAGCAATGCTCATACATATATCTATATGAAGTCTAATGCTGGTGAAAGTGTTTGTATAACTCTGTATGTTGATGATTTGCTTATCTTTGGGACATCATTAGATGTTATTAATTCTAATAAGAATTTGCATAAAACTTCTTTGAAATGAAAGACATGGGTGAGGTTGATGTCATTCTTGGTTTAAGAGTTTAAAGACTAGCAAAGGGTTTTGTCTTAGTCAGACTCATTATGTTGAGAAAATTTTAAAAGAAGTTTGGTTATTTTGATATTGAGCCTGCTAATTAAGACACCTTTTTATGCAAGTTTACACTTGAAGAATAAGCTATCTGATAGTGTAGATCAATCTGGTTATGCTAAGGTTCTTGGTAGTATCATGTATCTTATGTGTTCATTCCGTTCCGCTATTCCTTATTGTGTTGGAAAATTGGGTAGATTTACTCATAATCATGGTCATGATTATTGGGGTACTTTGGTTCGTTTGCTTAGATATTAAAAAGGTACTACTGATTTTGGACTATCTTATTGTGGTTATCCTCCTATCTTAGAAGGATATCGTGATGCTAACTGGATCTCGGAGAGTAATGATATACAGTCTACCGGTGGTTAAGTTTTCACCTTAGCAGGAGCAGCAGTATCTTGGAGGTCATCCAAGCAAACATGTATTGCGAGATCAACAATGGAATCGGAACTTATGATTCTCGAATTGGCTGGTTGAGAAGTTGAATGGTAAAGATAGGCATATACGCCTAAGGCATAACATTGTGACTCGCAAGCTGATATTCATGTAGCCAAGAATAAGGCTTACAATGGTAAAGGTAGACTTATACGCCTAAGGCATAATATTGTTTGTAACTTGATCAAGTTTGGGGTTATTTCTTTGGATTATGTAAAGTCGGAAAGTAATATTGTCGATCCTTTGGCAAAAGCTTTGAACAGGAAACTAGTTTCGAAAACTGCTAAAAAGATGGGATTGTGCCCACCTACGTAGTGTTTCAACGATGGATACCCAATCTGGTAAACAAGATTCATTGTGGTCAAACGAAATCGTCGAGCATTGCTTGTACGTTATTTATTTTAATGAATAAAGGATGTTATTCAGTTTATTTCTTTAGCAGGTTTACTTACTACAGTGAAAGGTTGGACAAGTGGTAGTCCTTAATGAGTTCCATACCTCAGAGGTTTGAGTGGTGTGTGTAGTACATACTTGATGGACTCACCTACGTGATTGTGGAGAGTTGGCCACCTCTCGTGAGAATAGATGTGGGCTATTCTCTAATGCAATCATGAGACAGGGTTTTATGGGGCCTTATGATACTCGAGGGAACTGTTCTCATTTTTCTTTCTATTGTCAGGTTCAAGACTATGTTCACCTGATTATAGTTATCTTTTCTTTCTTTCTTTTCTTTCCTATTTTCTTAAGTTTGGATCAAGTGGGGGATTGTTGGAGTAGGAGGTTGCTCCAAGACTTAAGAGTAGTATATTATCCCATATCGGAAGAATAGTGGGGGCGGCACAACTGAAGCATTTGGTCTATAGACTTATTTTGGCCTATAGACTTATTTTGGTCTATAGACTTATTCTGGTCGATAGACTTATTTTGGTCGATTACTTGGTCGATCGACCAAATCTTGTCTATCAACTTATCCCAACGTTCGTCTTCTCCATTGATCTTCACTTTTACATAGGATTCTTACTAGCTGTTATAATATAACTGTTGAATATTATTACATAATAATTTGTGATTAATTGTAATTGATTAATGGCTTTATGACCATTAATCAACATATGTTTGGCATCTAAGGAGACCTTTGGGTTCTTCATCATACTATATAAACAACCCTTGTCTTTTTCAGAAAAACACACAAAATACTTACAACAATACTTTATACAAGATTTTTCTCTTTTATCATATACTTTGAGAACAGTTTCCACTTCTATCTTTGTTGTGCTACGAAGATTGGAAGGAGGCGTTAACCCTGGAATCGGTGACCAAGGAACCCAAGGAGCACCTGTGTGGGGGTCTAACTGATTTAGGGCAGTGTCTTACACGACGTCTCAATTAAGGTTATTTCTGATCAGTTTAGTTCTTATTCTTTCAGAAAATAATTGTTATCCCCACAACAATGACGATAATGATTATAGCGTAATAATGCGCTTATACCGCTACGATATACCTCATTAAAACCTTGCTAGGAAAAATCCGCTGGGACATAAAACCTAGTCGAAGGGAAAAAAAGTGTAGTCATCATTAGGGGTGTAACCGAGCCGATTTGAGTTCGAGCACGGGTGAGCTTGGAATCGGCTCAGAAGTTTGAGCTTGAGCTCGGAATCAGCTCGGAATTATCCGAGCTTAAAAAATCAAAGCTCTGAATCAGCTCAGATTAGGCTCGAGCTCAACTCGAGCTCTATTCGAGCTCGGTTAAATAATTTTTTTCTTTACTTTCTTGAACTTGTAAGTCAAAATAAAAATAAATATATTTTAATACAAATGCAAATATAAAATACTTATCATATATAAGAAATATATATGATTATAAATGTTAAAATGACATTTTATTATAAACAATAAAAATTACAAAATGACAAAATAAATATAAATAATAGATAAAACGAGCCCAACCGAACTTCTGATTTCGAGCTCTACTAAGCTCGGAATCAACTCGGATTTGCTCCACCCCGACTCGAAATCGGCTCGGAATTAGTTTTGACCGATTTCGAGCCGAGCTTTGACCGAGCTGATTCTGAGGGCTCTACGAGCCGGCTCAGATCATTTACAGCCCTAGTCATCATTCCTTAATTCTCTGTATTAATGAGAGTCACTCCGAGAAGGTCATTCAATACCTTTCAGCTATTTTTTTTTGCTAAACCACATATGTATGACTTGACATTCTCATTTTAGATAATGACTACAATATTTTCCAATCGTTATGGTTCTTCTAGACCATAAACTAATTTCACATGTTTAGGTTGAAACTTATTTAAATCAATATTCTCATATGCTTAAACTTCAGGAGTTTAAATTATTCATTTTTGGAACTAATCATGATAACTTTCCATCGTGTCGTAGAGGTTCACATATAATAGAGTTTGCAAACTCAATTAATCAAACATCATCATTTGACGATTGTTAATAAGAGGCTTATGTAAGAAGTTATCCTCGTTGGAGTATCTCATAAGATAATATTCTCATTTTTAAACATTTATCAAAATATAACAATATAACTAATCATGTGCATGCATATGATATGTAACTACCGTTGAACAACACTTTAAAACAAATAATAATGTAAATATTAAAACAAAATGCAATGATGAACTTAATCTCGAAATGCACGCGATGATGATCGATAATGCAAACTGTACAATTTTGTTTTCCAATATTCATAACTTAAGTTGATTTTCGGCCAATATATAAATGGTGGACTTTAGGTCCATGATCTCATTCATAATCATTTGATTTTGTGTCGAAAATAAAATGTGGACTTATTTATAAGATTTCCATTATCTTGTCCGTTAACTCTGCGCGTAAATGCATATTGGTTCCTTAAGCATATTGATATAATTTCAATATCTCACGACTACAATTGAGCACTTGGGCCACGAATAAATTCGTGACGCAAGTGCTAAATTTTCGTGGCTAAAGTACTTTGCCACGGGAATACCTTTCGTGGCACAAGTGGTCGTGGCTAAGAGAGAGCCACGGGATAAGTAAAAACGTGGCTATAATTAAATGTTTAGCTATAGATTCACTCGTGGCCAAAGTTATTCTCGTG
Source organism: Silene conica (assembly GCA_029255685.2). Lineage (NCBI taxonomy): Eukaryota > Viridiplantae > Streptophyta > Magnoliopsida > Caryophyllales > Caryophyllaceae > Silene > Silene conica. The sequence continues at coordinate 16,466,293 of CM055313.2, read as the reverse complement.
GCAAACAAAAAAAATATAAAATATTACTTTTTATTAATAATTAAAATGTTTTTACATATGGAATCGGGTCAAGCTTTGGTAGTTGTTTTGTTAATCAACTCGATTCATTCTATCGTTATTTGCATTCACCAGTCATGCATTTGTGCGAATCATATATTCTTCCCAGGAGGTCACCCATCTCAAGACCACTCTCACCCGAACACACTTAATTGGAGAGTTTTTGTAATAAACAACCAAAATCGAAACTTAACTTTGTTGATATAGTTAGCACTTTGAATTCTTTTAAAATGATTTTACTTTTAAAACTACCTTCACTTTGGTTTAGTTGAAAAACTATTACGTGATTTATATATTTCTTCTGAAAAAACATTAGTTTTTCCAAATTACACGAGTTTTCGATGTTGACTTCCCAACTAATGATTTCGAGGTCATTTTTTGCTCGAGTCAGCAAAACCATCTTCTCCGAACTAAATTTAATTTTGTTTTTCTGATATTTTTTTTATTTGTCGGCATTCTTATTTTAATTTCTCTTTACCCATCTTTTCATATATATTTTTACGCAAATTCTATAATATGATCGGCGTACCTGCAATATGAAAAATTTAATCACTTTTTGCTAAATAAAGATCACTTTTGAGTAACAATGACTATTTTTATCACGACGAAATGACTAGGTTACTATTAACATAAACACAAAAGTGCTTAGTTTTTGCCAAAAAAGACAAAAAATATGTACAACATAATTCTTGTGTTCTTTAACTTGATTTTTTTCTTAATCTTTATCGTTTCTTTCATTAGAACTTTTCACACTATTTACAAATGTGAATTAATTATTATAATCTCTATTTTATTTTTCCTTGCGATATTTTCATTTTTCAACAAAAAAAATTTATATTGATTTTTTCACATTATTTTCCAAGATTTTTTTTGTTTTAATAAAGATTTTTTGGAGATGATTTTTTAATTTTATTTTATAGCAGACTCTTTTATTTAAACTTTTTTAAATCTAATTTTTTTACTCGTTACAAAATACCTCGAAATCTACATTTTACAAAGTTAAATTTTATCTCAAATCAAAGTTTTATATAGATATTTTACAAATAAAATTAAAAATCAATATTTGAATGAATTTGTTTTACAATATACTATGTCTCAAATGATGCGGTCTTTCAAGAATATTATACAATATTAACAAGAAAAAAAGATAAAAAAATTTACGAAAAATTCTCGACTTTAATAAAAAGACTTATGTATTCATATTAATTTATTAAATTATCGATTTCTTAATAAAAAAAGCCACATAAAAATATTCTGATTTGTAAAAATATCAAAAATTAAGACGATAATGACTATTTTTACTTGTGTATGATTTTATAAAAGTTTTAAATTTCTTACTAAACAAATAAAATAATATTTAATATTTATTAAATATATGAACGTTTTCAATATTTTATATTTAAATTTATTCTGATATATTATATATATTTGATTAGGTTCCAGTCACTTTTTGTAGTTTTCTTTTTACAAGATATTGAATTTGTACGTTTACCTTAACATAAAACATCTTTATTCAAGTCTGAAAAGCTTTTCGTGACGGGAGTTTGTTACTAACTTTGTGGCTAAGCAAACATGTTTCCATGGACAAAATGTAATTTGTGGCTAAAAATATATTTACCACAGAAGAAATTGTGGCTAAATATAATTTCGTCATGGGCATGACAAAATTCCTGCCAAAAATACTTATTAGGCACGACTGTAGCCAAATTTGTGACGAAAAAAACTTTTGCCCTTGGAAAAGTTATCCCGTGGCATAAAATTTGTTAAGATGATGAATGGGATTTTTTCGCGTGGCTAAACAAAATTTAAGCACGAATTATAATAGAAAATAGGTTAATTAAATATCAAACTTGGCCCAAAACACATAAACTTGTCAGTTTCCACTTGAGTTACGTCTCAAGCTATTATGACTCAAGATGAAAATTATTATTATTTTCAAGCTATAATTTACGAAAATATATAATTAGAATATACACATCTTGAAATAAACAAGTGAACTATTTAAAAATTATTTTACGAAAATTGCGAGTGATACATAAAACCGTATATAACATGGACGCTTCAAGAAACAACCAACGAATTCGACAAAAAAGAAACAAATTTCTTCTATTATATATCATTATTGCTTTGTGGCTCTTTGTAATACCCGTAAAATCCGTCAATAAAATAAAATGAGAAATTTATTGATTAAACAAGTATCGCTTAATAGAGACACGTAGTCGCATGCATTGTTTTCCGTGCATCGTTTTCCGGCATCGTTTTCCGTAACATAATCGTTGACATGTGGACCAATGCATGCCTAGACATTTGGCTTATGCATGAAGAAGACATTTGGTTTATGCAATAAGACACTTGGCATGCATGAGAAGTCCACTTTCCCTCTTTGTTTCCCCATTCCCACGCCACTTTTCAACCCTCCCACCAGATTTCATTCTTCATTCTCCCACACACACACAAAGAAAAATAGACTAAGGAAGAGAGAATAAGAAGGAGAAGAAGAAAAGGGTTGTAAGGAAGGAGGAAATTTCCATTTCTTGAAGTTTTACACTAAGTAAGCTCTTATGAACCCTTCAAATCTAATTGTATAACCTTTTATCATGCATTCACATATCACTTAACATCTAAACTTGAACATATGAATCTACAACCATGCATGCAAAGGATTGAATTTAGTAAAAACCACTAATTTGTCAAAAACGTAGCATGGATGTAGTAGGTCTGAAATCACATGTTAAAATGAGTATTTTCAGAAGATAAAAATTTGGGACCTTCCTTAAGTTGTTATAAAAACACTCACCAAAAATTAGAACGATTGCATGTACCGTTTAGAAATGAAAAATCATATACTAAAGCATGTTTTTTGTTTAACCGAATCACTAGATCTCACTTAAAGAGTCATCAAACCATATTTATAAAATGAATCAGTGTCTCATCTTTTAACATGTTAAACTACTATGAGTCTAAATGATAATAGGCTTTTGAATCAACTCGTTTTAATTTGTTAACAAGGTTTTATGATGTAAAACATTTTATGACTCAGTTTCTGACCACTGTTATTAAAACGAGTTTTTAGATCTGATAAACCCATTTTTGAGACAACATGCACGGCTAACAATATGTTATAGACTCCTAAAGGAATCCAATAAAGCTAACCTTGCATAAAACTATGATGTTTTAAATTTATTATGATTTTTACAAGTTTCTGTTGTGTTCTGGAAAAATGTTTTAATTAGTCTTACTTGTTAAAAACTTACATTTCTATAAAAGGGTAATTTAGCTATACGTATAAAAATAATCAGTAACCTATCTCTTCACATGTTAAAGTTTAATGAATGTAAAGTGTAGTAGGCTTTCGTTTCGACAAGTTTCGACATGTTAAGAGTATTTACCACCCCGTAATTTTTTTAAGACTCACCTTTGGATCAACTTGGTAGACTGTAACTTTGGACCCCTTAAACACGTTTTTTAGACTCTGACCACCTTGACATTAAAGATGGAGGACTAACTAAGGAACCAAACACCACTGATTTCACCTTAAAACGTTAAGTAACGAAGGCGATACAACGATTTAAAGTTTATGCTCCGAATCTGTAAAACCGAGAAGAATAGAAGATATTGCATAATTAATGACAAGTAGCTATGTAATGATCGGACATATAAGTAACTATAATTATAAATATATATTGTAGAGTCGGGATTCGTAGAAGAGACTCTCTAACCATTAATCGCTCGTAAGATAAGAGAAACCCTTATCCGTACACTCTTATTAAACCGTTACGATTTGTTACTATCTTGCATTTTAAGACTTTTGGGTTATTGAATTATTTATATTGGTTGGATGTATTTTACAAAATGATTATGGACAAAGATTGGTTTGTTTTGATCTCTTGAAACGAGATTGTGTTTAATATGGAAAAGAACTGCTTTATGATTTTAAAAGTTTTGAGAACCAAAACCGTTTTGCTTTTCTACAAGCTTATGATGAGTTATCAAAATTGAAGGAATATCTTGGTTATTTGGAAATGGATTCTCATGTTGGTTTGAAACGGTTTTGGTAGAGGGGTAGGTTGTTCCATAATAAGGGATTTCCTATACAGAGCTTCTGATGGGGTTAGTTGATCGAGACCCCGTCCTCTTATTTTCCTCTTTGGGGTTGGCCCATAGAGGGGTGTGCACACTCGGGATTCTAGGACAGTTTAGTACAGGATTTGGTGAACCTCGTCTTATCCGGTTTAGGGCGAGTGGATCCTCTTCATACGGCCTCTATCCAAATATATACCGACATTGAAACTTGTTGGAAAGAAATGTTTTCTTTGGTTTTGAATTATCTTGAAAGGTTGGATATGGATTAGAATCTTTTCGAACACTTATGTCATACTTAATCATTTTAGATTATTTATTTTTCCTTCAATTAACAGTGGCTATTCTGATACTCTGTTTTAAATGTTTCAAAACACTTTTGTTACACATTATTGAAAAATGTCTTTTAAGTTATGATTTCATATTCCGTTTATTCTTTATTCGGATTGTTTACCTTACTCAACATTATTGTTGACCCTTTTATTTGTTTTGTCCTTGTTTGGACCTGCGGTGATCACAAATTGTGTGAGCAGATCGTGTGACAGGTACTCATGGGAATTAGTCGTGGGATGTACTGAGGATCTTGTCACCCATTCCAAGAAGGATTCCCGCTCTAATACCACTTTGTAACACCCCCATAATCCTCTTTGTTTGTAAATAGGGTTATCAAGTAAAATTGGATCATGGGTGTGTCACAATTTAACTAAATATGGTAGTAGTACCTAGACATGAAATAAAATAGGTAGTTGTCTAATGCAATTTAAAATCCAAAGGATAAAATCCGATTACAACCAAATTTAAAGTTTGCGGAAGCGAAAATAAAGTTCAACGGTCCAAAAAGAAAGATAAAGTCTCAAAGCATTTGTCTTCGATTGAAATATTAAGCACGCTCTCCTGTACATCCCACTACTACTTCCCACGGGTACCTGTCACACGGTCTGCTCACACAATTTGTGATCACCGCAGGTCCAAGCAAGGACAAAACAAATAAAAGGGTCAACAATAATGTTGAGTAAGGTAAATAATTCGAATAAAGAATAAACGGAATATAAAATCATAACTCAAAAGACATTTTAAAATAATACGTAACAAAAGTGTTTCGAAAGATTGAAAACAGAGTATCAGAAACTATTGAAGGGGAACAAATAATTTCAAATGATTAAGAAAAACGTAAGTGTTCCAAAATATTCAAATCCATATCCAACCTTTCAAGATAATTCCAATTCAAAGAAACATTTCTTTCCAGCAATTTCCAACGTCGGTATATACTTGGATAGAGGCCGTATGAAGAGGATCCCCTCGCCCTAAACCGGATAAGACGAGGTTCGCCAAATCATGTACTAAACTGTCCTAGAATCCCGAGTGTGCACACCCCTCTAAGGGCCAACCCCAAAGAGGAAGATAAGAGGACGGGGTCTCGATCAACTAACCCCCATCAGAAGCTCTGTATAGGAAGTCCCTTATTATGGAACAACCTACCCCTCTACCAAAACCGTTTCAAACCAACATGAGAATCCATTTCCAAATAACCAAGATATTTCCTTCAATTTTGATAACTCATCATAAGTTTGTAGAAAAGCAAAACGGTTTTGGTTCTCAAAACTTTTAAAATCATAAAACACTTCTTTTCCATATTAAACACAATCCCGTTTCAAGAGATCAAAACAAACCAATCTTTGTCCATAATCATTTTGTAAAATAAATTCAACCAATATAAATATTTCAATATAACCAAAAGTCTTAACATGGAAGATAGTAACAAATCGTAACGGTTTAATAAGAGTGTACGGATAAGCGTTTCCCTTACCTTACGAGCGATTAAAGGTTAGAGAGCCTCTTCTACGAATCCCGACTCTACAATATATATTTAAAATTATAGTTACTTATATGTCCAATCATTACATAGCTACTTGTCATAAATTATGCAATATCTTCTATTCTTCTCGGTTTTACAGATTAGAAGCAGAAACTTTAAATCGTCATATCTCCTTCGTTACTTAACGTTTTAAGGTGACATCAGTGGGGTTTGGTTCCTTAGTGAGTCCTCCATCTTTAATGTCTCGGTGGTCAGAGTCTAAAAATGTGTTTAAGGCGTCCAAAGTTACAGTCTACCAAAGTTGATCCGAAGGTGAGTTTTAAAAAGTTACGGGGTGATAAATACTCTTAACATGTCAGAACTTGTCGAAACGAAAGCCTACTACACTTTAAATTCATCAAACTTTAACATGTGAAGAGATAGGTTACAGATTATTTTTATAAGTATAGCTAAATTACCCTTTTATGGAAATGTAAGTTTTTAACAAGTAAGATTAATTAAAACATTTTTCCAGAACACAACAAAAACTTGTAAAAATCATAATAAATTCAAAACATCATATTTTTAAGCAAGGTCAGCTTTATTGGATTCCTTTATGAGTCTTTAACATATTGTTAGCCGTGCATATTGTCTCAAAAATGGGTTTATCAGATCTAAAATCTCGTTTTATTAACAGTGGTCAGAAATTGAGTCATAAAATGTTTTACATCATAAATCCTTCTTAACAAATCAAAACGAGTTGATTCAAAAGCCTATTATCATCTAGACTCATATTAGTTTAACAAATTAAAAGATGAGACATTGATTCATTTTATAAATATGGTTTGATGACTCTTTAAGTGAGATATAGTGACTCGGTTAAACAGAAAACATGTTGTAGTATATGATTTTTCATTTCTAAACGGTACATGCAAACGTTCTAATTTTTGGTGAGTGTTTTTATAACAACTTAAGGAAGGTCCCAAATTTTTATCTTCTGAAAATACTCATTTTAACATGTGATTTCAGACCTACTACATGCATGCTACGTTTTTGACAAATTAGTGGTTTTTACTAGATTCCATCCTTTGCATGCATGGTTGTAGATTCATATGTTCAATTTTAGATGTTAAGTGATATGTAAATGCATGATAAAAGGTTATACAATCAGATTTGAAGGGTTCATAAGAGCTTACTTAGTGTAGAACTTCAAGAAATGACAATTTCCACCTTCCTTACAACCCTTTTCTTCTTCTCCTTCTTATTCTCTCTTCCTTACTCTATATTTCTTTGTGTGTGTGGGAGAATGAAGAATGAAGTCTGGTGGGAGGGTTGAAAAGTGGCGTGGGAATGGGGGAAACAAAGAGGGAAAGTGGACTTCTCATGCATGCCAAGTGTCTTATTGCATAAACCAAATGTCCTTTTCATGCATAAGCCAAATGTCTAGGCATGCATTGGTCCACATGTCTAGACATGCATTGGTCAACGATTATGTTACGTAAAACGATGCACGGAAAACGATGCATGGGACTACGTGTCTCTATTAAGCGATACTTGTTTAATCAATAAATTTCTCATTTTATTCTATTGACGGATTTTACGGGTATTACAAAAGGGGTCGTTTGGTTCGCTAGAGGAATTCAAATTCCAAGGAAGTAACAATTCTTACGATTTTCTAAAATTACATGTGGAAAAAAAAGTGTTTGGTTGGAATGTGGGAAGTAAATTCCACAGGAACTTCACTTACCTAGGGGCCTAGGTAAACAACTTTCCCCATGATGGAGAAATTGGGTCCTATGTAACTTAAATTCACGTGATTTTGGACAAATAAACAACCCATCAATTTTAGAAATCGCATGAATTTCAATTCATGTGTTTTAAATTGGGTAACCAAACAACTCTTGTAAGACTAATGAACACTTTATCTTTTGGACATCCTAAAACACTATGTACCCTACCTCTCGATATCTTATAGGAAGTCTATTCGACTGCTTTAATTTAGTGGTGAAACGAAATAACAACAAAATATTAAAATTCCCCAAACAAATGAAGTTGCTCAATGTAACTTGATAAAGACCAAGCCATACCATATAGGGTTAGTTTTCTCCATTTAACAAAACTTTATCCAATAATGTGAACTAGGAAAAGTTAACTTGTGATACTATGTCGATGTTCCTTTGGTGGAAAAAAAAAATCAAACTAATTACTGAGATATTACCCACCACCATCAGATCGTGAATCATCGATCTTCTAACCTCATTGGTTTTCTATGTGTCATTAAAACTCTTTAAACTATTCAAACATTTGATTTTATACTTTGTTAAGTAGACACACCAATTTCTACTTCAATCGTCGCTAAAAGAAATGATAAGTGATTAGTTTACTATTATAAGTGATTTTAGCACAATCTCCATGATTTTAGCATGCAACACAATAAATTTTGGAAGAAATCTTCATAATTAAAATAATTAAATTAAATTCAAATGTAGAAAGAAATAATATCCTAGTTAAATATTCTATTCCATTTTGAATATGAAATATTCTATTCCAATTCAATATGTAAAATTATTTTTTTTTCAATTATTTCTCGTGTTTTTCTTAATTACACCAAAATCGTGACACGTCATACTAAAATAAAAAAATGTAATGCCATGTTAGCGAAATTGACTACTGCATTAATATATGTTGATAATGGTTTGGATTAAAAACGGGCAAAGATGAAAGACGTCTTGAACTTGTATTTGACTTGTATACGACCCTAACTAACACGATATGTCGAAATCCGTATAACTTAACGGGTAAAACCCGTTTAACAATTTAGATAAGATCCACAAGAAGCAAAGCAAACGTGAGAAACTCTCCTATAAAAATAGACCAACAAAATACATCCCCTCTCTCTCTGTAACCTCTCTCACTCCCCACTTGTTTTCCAAACTCAATTCTTCATCTTTGAGCTTTGACCACCGGTCTCTTCCCTTCTCTTTCAGGAACTACTCACTACTTCTCCACTTGCTCCACATATTATCTCGATTTTCTCTCTTTTTTTCTCTCCATTGAAAACTCACACACATTTTATTTACCGACATTTATGTGAGATTATCGAGGACACTACTACTCCAAATGCTAACATGTTGACCATTTTGTTTTATAATAACTACATTGACAGTAATAGCATCCTTCTTAAAAACAAACTAAATGAATCATGCATTTAGATCTCTGTATCTCCATTATTTCAGATCTCATTAAACTTCAACGGTTACTTATCCTGCTTTAGAAAATAGAGAGTCAAAAGAATAATGGCAGGAAATGGTGAAGCGAAAGCGATGCCAGTAGAAGCAGAGAAGAAGAAGAAAGAGCAAACACTGCCATTTTATCAGTTATTTTCATTTGCTGATAAATATGATTACATTTTGATGGGTATAGGAAGTTTAGGAGCTGTTATTCATGGCTCTTCTATGCCTGTTTTCTTTCTTCTTTTTGGTCAAATGGTGAATGGTTTTGGCAAGAACCAATCTGATCTCCAGACCATGGTTCACGAAGTTTCCAAGGTACCTTTTTCTCTCTATTATTATCAGTATCAACACGTTTCACTTGTGACGGGTCAAATACTATCCATGTTATTTGAAATACTATCCAACAATATCTTATCTCTTCATATGAGTATTACTTACCCGTCGTAAGCTTGTGATAGATATGTTCGTCGGTATTATCAGTATCATTAGTTCAATATGAGTGTAACGTATTCATATGATTGATTTTTTTTATGTTGAGGACTTGAAATCATGTCATGTTAAGATGAGGCATAATTTTAGTGTTACTCAAATTTTCGCTTTAAGCTCTACTAAATTAATTTTATTCTTTACGGGGGCTTCGGGCTTCCAATCAACGGTAGTTCCGTGATCATCTCTCACTAATTTAGCGAACACTTTTTTTTTTTCCTATCCAATCAAAATCAGAATATTGTGACAATAATTTTTAGTAGTGGTAAGTCCCATTTCAGTGATCAACTGATGATGTTCATTTATACTGTTAAATTTACCTCTTAATTTTATACTCATATTTGTATAAAAAATTACTTTTAGTATTAATACTAACATTAGTTTTAATCTTGTAGATCTCAGATCTCTCATTAATTGCATTTTTCTTTTAGTACAACTCTCATAAATTACCTTTTGCTAGATGTTTTTATTTGTTTATTTATTTATTATGGTTTTGTGTATTGCAGTATGCACTGTACTTTGTCTATCTTGGGCTTATTGTATGCGCCTCGTCCTACGCAGGTAAGTTGTTTCACCATTTCTGAACTACTTACTTATCGCTTACTTTTATATCTCCTCAATAATTTCTTACTTTTGCTTTCCTCCTTAAAAGACGTTTATTTTTAATGTATCGGACCTTGTAAGTTGTAACCATTACTACAAGTCTACATGTCCGATAATGAGTTGATTTTGTTACGGAACTAAATGTGAAACGGTTTCACCCCGCAAATATACCACTTACGGAGTAGTATTTTTGTTGAAGGTGAATTTTGACGCAAAACATGTATTTTGGTTGGTAACAACTTTGCACGTGGTTCGTGGACCGTCTTCTTGTCGTCTTATCCATCATCTGTCAATTTGTATTTTTTTTCCATGATAATTATCCCTAATTGCCCTACTTTATCTCTAAAATACAACTCTTCATGTTCTTTCATTCTTTGAATATATTTGTGGGGTTGTCTACTTGTCTTCTACAATTATTAATATACTTTTAAAATACTTTTAGATTGTTTTTTTTGTTGATAATTGATTAATCAAAGAGTCTTGCTTGTCGGATAATATCCGTCACAAGCTGAAGAGGATACTTTTATAATGTGGGAGGGCAGCATCCGTCTTCAGCTTGTGACGGATAGTGCCCGTCTTCAATGAGAATTTGTGTTGATTAATATAATAATGTTGGTTTTCTAGAAATTGCTTGTTGGATGTACACTGGAGAAAGACAAGCAGGGACATTGAGGGAAAAATATTTGGAGGCAGTCTTAAAGCAGGATGTGGGGTTTTTTGATACTGATGCTAGAACTGGTGACATTGTTTTCAGTGTTTCCACTGATACTCTCCTTGTTCAAGATGCCATTAGTGAGAAGGTTCATTCCCCTTTTCCCTCTTATTTCTTCAAATTACGCAACGGCCATGCCCGTCTTCAAAATTACCGTCCATAATTGCATACATTCATCATAGCAGAAACTATATTTTCGAGAAAAAAAAAGGCCGATAATATATAGTACTAGTTTTGGGGTTGTCAAGTGCCATAAACATCAACTGGGGTAGTAGTTGATATAATTAATCCACTAAATTGGAGGTCCCCCCCATTGAACAGGGGTCATGATAGAGCATGTTATGAAGCTGCCTTATCAGGCGCCTGATTTTTTTCTACCGTTTTGATGTATGTGGAATCATAAATGGCACTACTTCACTAGTACTAGAATTTGCTTTTATTATGCCTTGCCCTTTATGTTGCATGGACTCTTCAATTTTGTTAAAATGTCATTTTCCATTATTCAACACTTAGGACCCTAGCATTTTATATCATCAAGAAATCTATTGGAACGGAACATTAGACATTAAAATGTCTCGTTAGTACCCAATTTCAACCCCACCCTCTCACATGTATTTGCGTGGTAGTTCACTTTCTCAGTTTCTTGTGGTAATATTATCACGAAATAAAATTAGATACTATCGTATCTTGGTGGTACCCAATTTTAGCACCACCCTTCTACTGTACGGGGTTGTACACTAATCATTTGTGACGGTGGTATTGAAAGTAAATATTACATCGTGATGTCTAGTGTTATTTGGGAATTTGGTAATTGTTGTAGTGTAAATATTCAATCTGATGGCTAAATAATACTTAGAACCCTGACAAAAAAAATGATCTTGGTTTGAGAGTATGGAGCGTTGATGGGCTTGAATGAAATTGATGCAGGTGGGTAATTTTATACACTATCTGTCGACATTTTTGGCGGGTCTGGTGGTTGGATTTGTATCAGCATGGAGATTGGCCTTACTCAGTGTAGCAGTTATCCCAGGAATAGCATTTGCTGGTGGTCTGTACGCTTATACTCTCACAGGCTTAACGTCTAAGAGTCGTGAATCATATGCCAATGCTGGAATTGTTGCTGAACAGGTTAGTTTACTTTTTGATTTTAACAATTATTCACGTAGACTAAAGGAGGAAATTGGGAAAGAAGGACAGAAAGTCTAAAATAATTGATGATGATGAGATAATGCCATGATTCTGAACATGTTTGGTGGGTGCCTATCTTCATGAGTTTGGCATGCATCATGTTTGTGATTAGTTGGCTTTCTTGTTTGCTTTATGAATAATGATTCTTCTAATGCAAAAAGTTTCTGGACCTCTTTTGGAAATTGTAATTATAGTTAACTGCCCATGTCTTCTAGTGGAGTCTTTTTTGTCCTTCGTTGTAGTCTTCAATTATATTTGTAACTACTCAGAAAATCTTTACCATCTTGCTGAAACATATATTCCGGATAGGACGCTTGAAATCAATAGTGTAGAAGAAAGTCAAGAAACTAGGGCTTAAGAAATGCGAAAAAAATGTTGACGTGAAAGATAAAATTTGGATCACACTGGTTAATTTCCTCTTTCTATATATTGAAAATTCTGGATTTGAACTTTCTTGTTAGGCCATTGCACAAGTCAGAACCGTATATTCATATGCTGGGGAGACCAAGGCGCTTAACTCATATTCAGATGCTATTCAGAACACCCTTAAGCTTGGCTACAAGGCTGGGATGGCCAAGGGTTTGGGACTTGGATGTACTTATGGCATTGCTTGCATGTCATGGGCCCTTGTATTCTGGTATGCTGGTGTTTTCATCAGGAATGGGCAGACTGATGGCGGCAAGGCATTCACTGCAATTTTCTCGGCTATTGTTGGTGGCATGTAAGATTGACTGACAGTTAAAAGATCTCTTTTATTTTTCTCTTTAGTTTTTCTTCTGATGCAGGGAAAAGAAACCTTAAAGATATGTTTTTTTTTTCTGTATAATTTTGAAAATTACAGGAGCTTAGGTCAGTCATTCTCAAACCTTGGAGCCTTTAGTAAGGGAAAAGCGGCCGGCTACAAGCTGATGGAGATTATCAGACAGAGGCCCACCATAGTACAAGACCAGTTAGACGGGAAGTGCTTGGAGGAAGTTAATGGGAATATAGAGTTCAAGAATGTATCATTCAGTTATCCTTCTCGTCCTGATGTCATGATCTTCCGCGATTTCTCAATGTTTTTTCCAGCAGGCAAGACTGTTGCCGTGGTTGGTGGGAGTGGATCAGGAAAGAGCACCGTTGTCTCGCTCATTGAGAGGTTCTATGATCCTAATGACGGTAAGTTGGAGTTCAGTCTTAATAATTCATTGTAAGATTTTGACACTGCTAAAATGGGATGTTTGTTTTTGTACAGGGCATGTTTTGTTGGACAATGTTGACATCAAGACACTGCAACTAAAGTGGTTGCGTGATCAAATTGGTTTGGTGAACCAAGAGCCTGCTCTCTTTGCGACCACCATCCTTGAAAACATTCTTCATGGGAAACCTGATGCGACAATGGCTGAAGTTGAGGCTGCTGCCTCTGCTGCAAATGCTCATAGCTTTGTAACCTTGCTTCCAAAGGGATACAACACCCATGTAAGCATGTATTCACAAGTTACCCGAGTTACATTTATTTATCCTTTCACAGTTTCACCCCATTTATTTACTCTCCATTTGACTTTATTGGTCGACCAGTGTTAAAATCATTGCTTTCATAATTCAAACAGGATAATTTACATTGTATCTCTATAAAATTTAAAGAAATGAATGATCAAAGTTGACCTCGGTAGCATCATCAGAGTCAAAAGGGGATTATTTTCCCTTGTCCTAGCTATTGTTGGATACTTGGATGCTTAGGCGGGTACTGATATATGATATCTGTTTTCATGTGAATGTAGGTGGGTGAAAGGGGTGTTCAGCTCTCTGGAGGTCAAAAGCAGAGAATTGCAATAGCTAGAGCAATGTTGAAGAACCCCAAAATTCTACTATTAGATGAAGCCACAAGTGCTCTTGATGCAAGCTCTGAGAGCATAGTACAAGAAGCTCTCGATAGGCTGATGGTCGGAAGAACCACAGTGGTGGTTGCTCACCGTTTGTCAACTGTTAGAAATGTCGACTCAATTGCAGTAATTCAGCAAGGACTAGTCGTTGAGACTGGAACTCATGAAGAGCTGATATCCAAAGCTGGTGCGTATGCGTCATTGATCCGGTTCCAAGAAATGGTCGGGAATCGTGACTTCTCGAACCCGTCAACCCGGCGTACACGTTCATCCCGGCTGAGCCATTCACTCTCGACAAAATCCTTGAGTCTTCGTTCGGGAAGTCTTCGAAACTTGAGCTACTCATATAGCACCGGCATTGATGGTCGGATTGAGATGATTTCCAATGCCGAGACAGAAAGGAAGAATCCCGCACCGCGAGGGTACTTTTGTCGGTTACTTAAACTCAATGCCCCAGAATGGCCATACTCGATCATGGGTGCTGTGGGGTCTGTACTCTCAGGTTTCATTGGCCCGACCTTTGCCATTGTGATGAGCAATATGATCGAGGTCTTCTACTATCAGAATTATGCGTCGATGGAGAAGAAGACAAAAGAATATGTCTTCATTTACATTGGCGTAGGCTTGTATGCCGTTGTAGCCTACTTAATCCAGCATTACTTCTTTAGCATCATGGGTGAAAACCTAACTACCCGAGTTAGGAGGATGATGCTTGCAGGTACAGTCCATCAGTTATTGTTTAAAAGCCGAGTATTGTATGATTAACGAGTATGTCTTACTTACGACCACTAATACAAGCTTCTTTATTATTTTTCAATTCCTGAACATATAATTTAGCATCATCTTTCATTTTGTCAAGTATATTATATGTAATTTTGGAACTTTGATAAATTTTGCAGCAATTATGAGGAATGAAGTTGGGTGGTTTGATGAGGAAGAGCACAACTCTAGCCTCCTGGCAGCTCGCTTAGCAACCGATGCGGCCGATGTGAAATCCGCCATTGCGGAGAGGATCTCTGTATTATTACAAAACATGACTTCTCTCCTCACATCATTCATTGTCGCCTTCATTATCGAGTGGAGGGTTTCTCTTGTCATTTTAGGAACTTTCCCTCTTCTTGTCCTAGCAAACTTTGCTCAGGTAAGCCCTTTTTGTCTTTAATTATGCACTCTTCTTCAACTATTCTCATTGTCATTTAACTTCTTTAAATAAAAATTAGACACGTATTTCGTGTGGTGTCAAACGAACACGCTAGAATGCTTGATGGTAGAATTGTCCGTGTCTCCTATAGTCCTATATGCCTATATGGTGATATGATACAGTAAAGGTCTGTTCTTTTCGGCTGAAATGAGCTGAATTGAATTAATTGGAGTAGAGCTTAATTGAACTGAATTGAGTGAAATTAAGCTGAAATGAATTTAGTTGAATTAAAAGTTAATTTTGTGAAAAAATTAATTGAACATAATTGATTAAACGTAAATAAAACTTAATGAAATACAGCCAAGCAAAATTGAAAGGAGCTGAATTTAAGTCAGTAAGGGTAAGAGTTCCTAAGAATTTTGTGTCGGCCACTCGCTCTACCTCAAAATTATCTTCCCACCTCCATAGTTAAACCATCTCTAACTAATTTTTTCACTTTTCTTTTTCAATACCAAATATTATTGGTTGGTTTTCATGTAAATTTTGTGTTATTTTCCACCTTTTAATTATTTTAGTATATAAATAAATGAGGGATTAATTTGAGAGTATAAAAAATAAAGAACACATATAAAAAGGTATAGTAATATACAGTAGATGATTGAAGACAATATTAAATAGGGAAAGATGTGAGGGTGGCTGACTGCCTGCATACTGGGCTCTGGGTTGTCATATTTGGGAATCTTGTTTTCATTACTTGCAAAGTGGTAGACGACAAAACACTAAAGGGCCTCCTCTTTCCGCGCATCTGCCATGCACGTGCTTCCCCTTGGAAATCTGCACAAATCTCTTTTTAAAATCACCATGTCTTCACCTTTTCTCATACAACTCCTCATGCATTCATACTTATCTTGGTTTTGCTATTTTTCCTATCGAGTATTACTAATAGTATATGGCAAAATAATAAAACGGATCGTGATTTATAAATGTGTTAAATATCATACCACTTACCCATATAAGACAAATCTTCTGCATTTTGCCATGCATTCTGCTTTTGTTTTATTCCATACTATTTGGCTTGTCCCGTTGTAAGCTCTAGATGGATACACCCGCCTTAAAAAAGAATATCTGAATGTTAAGGTGGAGGACAATGTTTCATCGCGTCACGGTAAATATAAAGATGAATAATGTTTATAAATTATACGGAAATGTGAATATTGTCTCTCTATATTTTAGTGTTGTGATAGAGCATTGTGTTGCACCCAACCATTTTAGTGTGTGTACTTTAGTATAGTTGCATGTATATACTTCAAATAATAGAACATTTAATCATTGAAGAGTGGCAACAATACAAAAGCAGAAATGAGTATAGTCAGTCATTCAACGTAAAATTTACTTGTTTAGAATCTTTTTGCCCTTTTAACAGTTGAACATGGTAAACTGAAGGAGTCGTGCTCTGCAAAAAGCTTTACCCCTTCAATAGTTTTTTTTTTAATCTTTTTGTTTTATTGTTTTCTTATTTTCTTTTCGCTGTTATGTACTTTGGAGATACAATTTTGGGTATTTTACAACACTTGCATAGTCCTTGGTCTGACCAAGCTCTGCAAGAAATAACGTTTTCTGATATCAGACGTACCAAAATGGTTGAATACAACTCATATTTACTGCAAATAATGTTATTTTTTTTTAAAATACGAATAGTTTTTAAAAATAGGGTGAGCCTTGAAAATTGGTCAACTTTAGCAGTTTTCACGTGACATCAAAGAGGCCTATTGTCTTGGGGGGTCCTCTGTTACGTTATTTAAGTCTGTCTGCACCAGCAAAGACTGAAGGCTAAAGTTAAATAGTGAGTAACTACTACTTCTTTTAACTTTAGTTTACATAATTAAAAACAAGTTCTGCGATTTTTCCGCTAGTAATCCGTATGGTCTTTTAATGTAACGTCTAAAACCGTTTCTACATTTTCTTGTTTCCATGAGAAGCACGATTTTTAATCGAGTTTAAAGGAATATAAAAACTGATTAAAACATGCATGAATGCGATTTACTTGACATAGACAACCCAAAAACATACTGTATTTTTCTGTGAGCCAAGTGAGGTCAAAACATAAAACAAGTGAAGCAAGAAATCTAAAACAAGAAAACTGTTGAGTTTATGTTAAAACTTCAGCAAACGTAAGGCAAAGAGCGATCAACAGAGCATCAAAATCATACAGTAAGAATTGCTGTAAGTAGGTGAAACTTCATTAATTGACGAGATTTGCTTAATTTCATGCTCGAACGTCTGATATTCATGTAAAATTCACTACTATTGGCCAAAAAAACTTGTGACTGATGTAAATTGTATAACTTCCAGCAACTGTCACTGAAAGGGTTTGCGGGAGACACAGCAAAGGCACACGCGAAAACAAGTATGATTGCAGGGGAGGGAGTGAGCAATATCAGAACAGTTGCAGCCTTTAATGCCCAGGACAAAATCCTGTCTCTATTCTGCTCTGAGCTTCGGGTTCCACAAAAACGAAGCCTACGTCGTAGTTTAACTTCTGGTGGTCTCTTTGGCCTTTCTCAGCTCGCATTGTATAGTTCCGAAGCCCTTATTCTTTGGTATGGTGCCCATCTCGTAAGCAAAGGCGTCTCGACTTTCTCCAAAGTCATCAAAGTCTTTGTTGTCCTGGTCATTACAGCCAACTCGGTGGCAGAAACAGTAAGCCTTGCTCCTGAAATCATAAGGGGGGGAGAAGCCGTCGGATCTGTCTTCTCTATCCTGGACCGTCATACTCGGATTGACCCCGATGACCCAGAAGCAGAACCTGTTGAGTCAGTCCGGGGGGAAATTGAGTTCCGTCATGTTGATTTTGCATACCCTACACGCCCTGATGTCCTCGTCTTCAAGGATTTTAGTCTTCGAATCCGGGCAGGCCAAAGTCAAGCCCTCGTTGGAGCAAGTGGGTCTGGAAAGAGCTCCGTGATTGCTTTGATCGAGAGATTCTATGATCCTGCTGCTGGTAAAGTTATGATCGATGGAAAGGACATCCGAAGATTCAACCTGAAAGCTCTACGGCTCAAAATCGCATTAGTTCAGCAAGAGCCGGCTCTCTTCGCTTCAAGCATCTTCGACAACATTGCGTATGGGAAAGAAGGGGCAACAGAGGCAGAGGTTATCGAAGCTGCCAGGGCAGCTAACGTACATGGTTTTGTAAGTGCGTTGCCCGAGGGATATAAAACGTGTGTTGGGGAACGAGGAGTTCAGTTATCAGGAGGTCAAAAACAAAGGATTGCCATAGCTAGAGCAGTGCTGAAAGACCCAGCCATCCTTCTGTTGGATGAGGCCACAAGTGCACTTGATGCAGAATCCGAGTGTGTGCTTCAAGAGGCGCTAGAGAGGCTAATGAGAGGACGCACCACCGTCCTTGTTGCACATCGGTTGTCCACCATACGTGGTGTAGACAACATAGGAGTGGTCCAGGACGGACGGATTGTGGAACAAGGTAGTCACTCCGAGTTGATCAGTAGGCCCGAGGGGGCATATTCCCGTCTATTGCAATTACAACTCCACCATGCATAATCAACTTTGCCTCTAATTATAGGATTATTAGCCGGTTAATGACTGGGGTTTACTAATGTCGACGAAGATTACTTTTCGGTCCTGTTAATCTTCTCCGGTTAAGCAAATTATTTTCATCAATGATTGTGGTAGTGACTGATGATGATTGCTGTAGATATGGCCCTATGGGAATAGCAAGGCTATTTAGAAATGTGCTTGGCTTTTTTTTCCGCCTTTTTTCGTTTATTTACCCTGTATTGTATTTTGAGTATGTTGTGGGTTAATGGAAAATGGGAATGTTTTGCATGTGGCATGGATTTAATAATGCAAAGAGTCTTGTTGGAAGATATTATTCGTCACAAGCTGAAAACAATGTAAGTGGGAAAACAATTGGAGAAACATGGAGCATTTTACAAGTCATGCCACTTACATTTTGTGGGAGAAACTTATCCGTCTTCAGCTTATGATGAATAGTGTTCGTCTTCAATAAGAATTTGTGTTAAAAATGTCTAGTGGAGTTGGTGTCCCTACGTTCTAGATTCTAACGATGATTAGAATTCTTTGTGAGAAAACATACTAAAAATTTAACCCAAATTCTCATTTACGATAGGTGTGTTGTTTTAAACTTAAAGACAAAATAATGTGTAAGAGAAGTGGAAAATTCGCAGCGACTAGCTAAATTATCGTCTTATCTAATCACGAGGAATAGTATTTAACCTGTTTTATTTTTAAACATTGATATATATTCTTTCCTATTCTAAGTTTTTTCTTCCCCTTTAGAAGGGACAATAAATAATGTATTTTAATGAAAAAGAATAGGGTGGGGTTGAGAATAAGAGTGAGGGATGAATAATTATGAGTTAAATAATGAATCGCTGACCACAAACATTTTAAAACGTTGGATGAGGTTGGGTGATAGGAGGAGGAATGAATAAAATATAATTAAAAGTTACCAAAATAGAAAAGGGAAGAAAACTTAATAATTCATTTAAGGAAATAGGGAAGAAAATACTCTCTCCATTTTTTTCCAAATAGCAAGTTTGCTTTTTCACGTTTGCCAACGTTCATTTTACGTGTTTAATATCTTTAGCTACGTATTTTGTAAAAATTATAAAAGTTAAGTATATATTTTCAATGTTCTCGTAAAGACGAATTAAACAAGACCCACATATGTATTTGAGAGAAAATTGAAATTGAAGGTTGATTTGTGAATAATATATAAAAAAAATAAAGTTATTATTTGGATTTGGATGTAGCTATACGGGTATGGGTCTGAGATTTGATGGCTGCCGTCTGCTCTGCCAACATTGTCTGCATTGTACTTTGTTGTGTATTAAATACTAATAATTGGTATTTAATATTACTGTTAATAATACTGTAATAATAGTAACCTAATATCTCATACAAACAACTTGCTTACAATCAGAATACCACCTCTTTCTCTTTCAAATTTTACCCATTTCTTCATGAACACAACATCATCTCATCTCATTTCTCTCTGTAATTATTTTCATATAATACGTTAAAAAAAAACCCAGAAGTTGTACGTAAAATATAGACGATGAATGTAACGTTGGACGGGGTGATGTGACTGATGTCGGTTTGGTTAGTAACGGAATGAGTGAGGGAGACATTACAATTCATCAAGAAGAAATGGACGTGGTTGATGTCGGGTTGGCTAATGATGAAATATTCGATCATCGGAGTGATGAAGACAATACAACTCAAGAGATTTCGGAAGGAAATGGTAGTATCAAAGGTAATTGTGACTTTTTTTGTTCCATATTGGTTGATTATTCTTTGTTTAATCTTTGTTTAGTGTTTATTTACGATATCGTTTTTTTGGCTTTCTTACAAGCAGTGAGCAAATATTGTGTCTTTCATGTGTTTATGGGTTTTTGCATAGTTTCTTGTTATGAAGTTTTACGCGTCAGTAAAATGTTACTATTGTTGGGGGTTATGTGTCCCTGGCAAACTATTGTAAGACTTTGTTCAGATTAATGTTTGTTAAATGTTGTTAGTTTTAGGGCTATACGAGGCATTTGAAGAGTACTTTAGTTACCAACTGGGATTGCAGGTATGTAGTAGTAATTTATCTGAGTAGGTGGAGATGTCAGAGAAATGTTGACAGGTTTAGTGTATATGTTTCCCTGGCAAAGTTTATTACAAGCTTATCCTTTTGTGTATGTTTTGAGTGAGCAAATTTTGTGTCTTTCATGTTTTCTGTGTTTCTTGTTATTATGTTTACGCGTCAGTAAAATGTTTGCTACTTTTGGGGGTCATGTGTCCCTGGCAAAGTAGTGTATATGTTTGCTACTTTGTTCAGATTAATGTCTGTTAAATATAAATGTTGTTAGTTTTACGGCTATATGAGTCCCTGTAAGAGTACTTTAGTTACCAACTGGGGTTGTCACGGAAATGTTGATAGATTTAGTTGATATGTTTCCCTGGCAAAGTATTGTAAGATACTCTATTCAGAATAATGTCGGCATTTATGTGTGTTGATGTCTATATTTTACGAGGGAAATGTAACCATTTGTTGTTTGTGTCAGCAGATTTTTTCACGATCGCTAGTTGGCATAGAAGTTGGAACATGGGAGGGTGTATACGAGATGTACCTGAAGCACT
Organism: Silene conica; assembly: GCA_029255685.2. Classification (NCBI taxonomy): domain Eukaryota; kingdom Viridiplantae; phylum Streptophyta; class Magnoliopsida; order Caryophyllales; family Caryophyllaceae; genus Silene; species Silene conica. The sequence continues at coordinate 16,444,968 of CM055313.2, read as the reverse complement.
CACAGGCGTGGGGTTTCAGTGTTAGGAAATGGACTTCTTGGAGGGCCTACAAGATGATCACATGTCACGAAAATGAACAATCAGTAGACAATCAGTTTTTTGTGGGGGTGTACTGGCTAGGAATGTGGCCAATATGTACCTCTTTAATTAGTTTAGTTAACTTCGCCCTATGACGTAATATGTTAGAGCCCTTACAGAGACACATATTACCCGAAAATATGAACATATTTTCGGTCCTTTTCTTTTGCAGATTCTATATACATGTATGTCTGAATCTCAGATCATGATTGACTTGTTGAACGATGTTACCTTGGTTTTTGGGGCCACGGTGGTGGGTAAAAGATATGTTGAACCAACAAGATCTACGAGTCATGCAATCAGACAATAATCTTTGAAGGTTCATTACTAGGTTTTCAAAAAAAATGTAACGTTACATCCATTACAGGGACACATATTACCCGAAAATATGAACATATTAAAACAAAAAACATAACACACAGTAATATTTCTTGATAAAATATAAACACAGTGATTCTTCTGTTGTTTGATGAATATGTTTCATGCATTTGTTATTATGTAGCATGCATTACATTATTTTATTTGTTGGGTACATATGTTCAAACTTATTTTGTCCCCATACAGGTTGAAGAGTCTATTGATATAATATACTCAAGAAGGGGGGGGTTGAATTGAGTATGCCTTCTTTTTAAAATCTTCTTCGATGTATGCGTAGCTGTATGATGATCGTTGAGTAGAGCAATAATAAAGTAGAGACACGATATTTTTGAAGTGGTTCAGTCTCACACTCTGAGACCTACGTCCACTATTCTCGATTAATAAAATTAGTACCAACTCTGGATTACAACTTTATCAACCCTACTCGTGCGACTTTGATGTTAGTCACAACTCAATCTAGATACCGCTAAATATCTAGTTACGACAAATACCGTTAAATATTTGTCTTACAATGAGTACCGTTAAATACTCGTTCTATCTTACGTAAATAAGATAAAGTCTTCAATGTTTTCTTGGTGTCACAATCTTGAATAAATAAGATCAATGCTTGAGCACTTGAATCTTGAATCGGATTTGACAATTAAAGCTCGAATATTGAAGAACACGATCGGCGGTTTTCTCTCTTGATATGCGTGTATGTATGTTGTGTATTTCGTGTTAATTAATGTGTCATAGGTAGTCTATTTATATAGAATATGTATCTAGGTATTTCTAACCCTAGATGATTTAGGAATATTACTTAAAACTAGAATACTAGTCTTTTAGTAATACTACCATAAATCTAATCTTAATATATTTAGGAAAGATATAATAATGTACTATGTGTATTATATAAGGAATCAATTTCCTAATTCATATTTAGGAAAGATCTTTATATAATAAACAATTAGTATCCTTATTAAATCAACTTCCTAAATCATGTCAAAGATAATAAAATATATTACCATAATATAATCTTAGTTTATTTAGGACATTAAATAAATACATGATATTTATTTAAGCAAGTCCTACACGATTTGGTAATGTGGCATATCACACGATTTCCAAAATCGAAACAAACTATATTTAGACTATATATTTTTGACAATTAAAATCATATAAAAATCTTTAGTTTATTTTAGTAATAAATAATTATCTCATAAGATATTTATTTATTTCTTATTTAACCAAAAGATATTTTATATACTCCTATTAAGATTAACAATTCCATATTAAAATAGAATACCATTGAACCACTAATACTACACGACACAAATTAGGAAACAATTGTTTCAACTAAAACACACATAAGGCTTGATCATTTCTTCATGATATAGAGTTATAGCTACGAGCTATAACTTGAATCAAACTTGTACTAAAGTTATAGTTGATAATTATAACTTTAGTTCATTATGCGCGCTTGTGATCTTCTATCAATCTTCGACTTAGTCAACTCATTGACTAATATGCTTGAATCTTTTACACTTGATTGATTAGATCTTGTTACTAAATTTCTGTACACTTAGCACACGATTATACATACGAGTATATAATATATAAATAACTAGACTTGTCATTATCAAAACATAAACATATATACTATATATATATATTTGAATATATGGTTCAACAAATTCCCCCTTTTTGATGATGGCAAGTCTCTCTTAGATTTCGTGTCTAAGTGTATGTTCCCCCTCAATATAATAATGGTCATTCATAGCAAAGAGTCACTTAGGGTTTTTATCTTCTATCTATCCCATATCCTTTAAGGACCCTAAGAGACAATGAATTACGACAAGGAGCAAGCTTAGGCAAATTCTAATCTAAGTCGCATATTTCCCCCTCTTGACATCATCGAAAAGATGAGAACAAAGACATGAAACGACTAGAATAATACACTACGAAACATAAGCAAGCATATAAACGAGTCGAAATAATATGAACATAGAAAATATCACATAACCACATACGGAATGTTAAAAATATACACAATCAATCCGAAATATTAAGCCAATGGGCCGAATGAAAGGATAATAGGGTTTAAAGAAAATTGGGCCGGCTTAGATGAATAAGTTCCTGCAAAAGGTAACAAATTAGATGGGCCAAAGGATATGTAATGGAATTGGGCCGCATCAAAACAATTATAAAGGCTGGGGGGATTAGGAAATCCAAGGAGGCAAAACAAAACATAACATAGCCTCGGATTCCTAATGGGCTAGGTAATAAGTTGGGCCATAAAAGCTAAGAGTGTTTAGAAGTCCAACCCAGGACTTGAACAAAACAACGACAAAACAACTTCAAGTTTAACAGAAACAGAGACGGAGATGGCGGATTAGGAACGAGAGCTGGAAGCAGGGGTCTTTGCATACGGACTCACGTACTCGGGTCGGGTTCGGAACTCAAGGGTGTCCAAACGATCCAAACAACTACTGACATTCCTTCCTTGAGCATTTAGAGCCAACTCGAAGTTAAGTATCTTTAAGGAAAGCGCTTTAACCGCTTCAAGAGCTTGGCTCGCATCTGTGCGCAAGAACCCATGATCCCTTACCAAAGCACCGCCTTGAGTCGTAAGAAAGGACAAACGATCACTCATCGCCAGTAATTCAGAGCAAACAACCGAGACCTCTGAGCCAATTTTCACCAAATGCTTGTCTACTTTCGCCATCCATTCCTTTACTTCAATCTCAAACTCACGATTACTACCTGCACGATTTTCCGAGGAACCCGAATGTTCTTTTTCCTTTTTAATCTGACACAACCCTAGAATCTGATCCATCTTTGATTCCAAGTCTACAAAAGATGGAGAAGGATTAGGACGGGGTCCCTCCTCACCCGTCTTCCCAAAAGCCAAATCAACACCATCAAACGTAATTCCCATCAACTTTAGTAACTTGTCACACATACGATCACGGGGTTTAACACCAAAACTACCATCGTCCACAACACCTTTCTTCAACAAAATTTCAGAAACCCACATGCCATAAGGAATATCAAGAGTCGAACTTGGTTTTTCTTTAATTAAAACAGAGGAAACTTGACAAATTTTCGAACAGAGCAAGAATGCGAGGTTGATTTTGTTTCCCTCCAACCAGTGAAATAAGACGATAGCTTCAACACTTGACAATTTATCACGACCTCCTCTTCTAGGCAGAATCGTGTTCCAAAGATAGTTAACAAACAACTTTAATTTCGGGGAGAAGGAATTTGTGAGTAGTGGAGAGACTTCAGTGGCATTGGGATCAAAGTATTGTTTGATCATCATTTTCTGTTCGGGAGTAACTACCCCCCATTCCTTTCGGGTATCAATTTCAAGTCCCCTTGGATCAAGTTGAAAAATTTCACATATGTCGTTTAAAGAAACTTCGACATCCCTTCCATTAACTACGGCCTTTAACCCGGTTTCAGTCGATTTAACAGAGGCAAAGAATTGAAGTAATTCAACCGGAAAGATTAACCCTGAGAAATTGCTAACATATTCCCACCCTTGAAACTCTAAAAACTTTTTAAAGAAGAGCAGAGATTTAGAACCGTTTACCCAGGTTGTCGGATAAAATCGACCGGCATGAATGGCATAAGGAAGAAGGCGGTTAATGAGAATACCTTCATTCTTGGTCATGCGAACACGTTCTAATCCCTCTTGAGTAGCTTCGACGGAATAGTCTTTGAACAGAGGACGAGGGTTCTTGGAATCCCTTTCTTGCATGTCGTCCGAGTTTGGAGAAGCAGCTCGATTAAGTTTTCGACGTTTACCAGTTTCTTGGGTTGGACTCATGGTGGCAATGGGGGTCGGAGACGGTGGTGGTGACGGTGTAGGTGAGGGTGGAGAAGGTTTCTTTTGTTGTGAGCGAGTGGCTTTTGAGGGTGGCATGGTGGTTTTGAGAGTGAAAGACGATGAGATGGTGGAGGTTTTGATGGATTTTAATGGAGGTTTTGTTTTTATGGAGGTTTGAGTATATTAATTGGTTTTTACAAAATGTATGTCGGTAATAATGGAGGAAGGTGAGGTAAATGAGGGAGTTGGGGTAAGTGAGGGTTAATAATTATGGTCTGGGTGAAGTCAAAGGCTAGGTGATAGGGGAGACACGTGGCAGTTGGTTGTGGGGTAAGTGAGGGTGATACGTGGTTAAAGGTGGGGCCATCACACGAAATTTGTGTGATAAATTGGTAAGTTTTAGTTTATTTTGTAATATTTGTGTATTATAATTTGTATAATATGTATATGTAGGTAAATTATAATATGTGACGTAATATTATGTGAGATCGATTGTGTACACATTCATATGTAAATCGTATAATATAACTATAAACACAAAATTTAACATCGAATATATACATACACATGCAGCGGAGTATACGGACACAGTCATATAATCTCATCCAAACCGTAGTCAATCATTGGGTTATTTTTGCTTTTAAGATTTGATTAGGTGCCACCGATTAAACCAATTTCCAATCGCAAAGTCTCAAAGCGTTCTCTAGCCAATGGTTTAGTGAAGATATCTGCCCACTGTTTTTCCGTACTACAAAATTCCAATTTTATATTTTTCTTTTCAACATGGTCTCTTAGAAAGTGGTGTCTAATTTCAATATGTTTGGTCCTCGAGTGCTGGGCTGGGTTTTTAGATATAATTATAGCACTCGTATTATCACATAATATAGGCACACATCCAACATCAATACCATAATCATGTAACTGTTGCTTTAACCATAAAAGTTGAGAACATACCAGTGCGGCTGCAATATATTCTGCTTCAGCAGTTGAGAGAGCGACAGAATTTTGTTTCTTGGATCCCCAAGATATAATACAAGGACCTACAAAGGTAGCAAGTCCGGAGGTACTTTTTCTGTCTAAAGAACATCCTGCATAATCCGCATCTGAATATCCTACTAGGTTAAAGTTACAGTCCATGGGATACCATAGATATAATTTTGAGGTTCCGATTAGGTATCTTAAAATTCTCTTAACTGCTATCATGTGTGATTCTTTTGGTGCAGATTGGAATCTCGCACAAACACAAACACTAAACATTATATCTGGACGACTTGCTGTAAGATAAAGAAGTGAGCCAATCATACCTCGGTAAGTTGTTTCGTCTACAGACTTACCATCTTCGTCTTTGGTTAACTTCTTATCTGTGACCATTGGAGTTGGCATTGCATGAGAGGTTTCCATTCCAAATTTCTTTAGTAATTCTTTGACATATTTTTGTTGATGAACCTTGATTCCTTCTTCAGTTTGTTGTATTTGAAGTCCAAGGAAGAACTTTAGTTCTCCCATCATACTCATCTCGAACTCAGAAGTCATCAACTCAGAGAAGTACTTGCACAACTTTTTATTAGTTGAGCCAAAAATAATATCGTCAACATAGATCTGAACTACTAGTAGATCTGAGTTTTCGCTTTTAAGAAATAGGGTTTTATCCACAGACCCTCTCTTGAATCCACTCTCCAATAGGAACTTTGATAATCTGTCGTACCATGCTCTAGGTGCTTGTTTCAGACCATATAGTGCTTTGTCCAATTTGAATACATGATCCTTGAGTTTGCTGTCAGGAAATCCAGGGGGCTGTTCAACAAATACTTCCTCTTGGAGATAGCCATTAAGAAATGCGGTCTTAACGTCCATCTGAAACAGCTTCATTCCCTTGTGTGCTGCAAATGCAATGAGTAGTCTTATTGCCTCAAGACGAGCAACAGGAGCAAAGGTTTCATCATAATCGATCCCTTCCTGTTGGTTGTATCCTTGAACTACTAATCTGGCCTTATTTCGCACAATGACTCCAGTGTCATCCAATTTGTTTCTGAATACCCATCTAGTTCCAATAACAGTTCTGTCCTTAGGTCGAGGAACAAGATGCCAAACTTTGTTTCTTTCAAATTGTTGGAGTTCTTCTTGCATGGCAACTATCCAGTCTGGTTCTGCGAGAGCTTCCTTGATATTTGAAGGTTCAATGGTGGAGAGAAAGGAGTAGAATGAGCAAAAGTTGTTTAAGCTCCTTCGAGTCTGAACTCTATCTGTCAGGCTTCCTATGACATTGTCCAATGGATGAGAGCCTTTGTATCTCCAGTTCCTTGATTGATCATTTGCATTCCCTGAACTTGATTCGGGATCTTGACTTGTTCCCCCTGAATCCAAACCTGGGTTTATAGTAGGGTCAGGTATAACTCTGGCCTCTTCCCTTTGGTTTTGATTCAAAGTTACAGCTTCATTAGCTGTAACTCTGGGTTCCGAGTCATTGGTTTGAGAGTTATCTACAGTATCATCAACTGTAGTTTCATCTCTCGTACCATTTTCTCCCAAATTGAGTTCGTCATGCATTCCTTGAGGTTCTCCTTCTTCAATTTCCATTTCAGGAGGATCTTCCCTTGATAACCTGAAATCAGGTTCGTCTAGGTTTTCCTCTATATCCTGTAATGGCTTATCGAAGGCATTATTCTCATCAAAGATAACATGAATACTTTCCTCTATGCATAAAGTACGTTTGTTAAAAACTTTGTAGGCTTTACTATGATCTGAATATCCTATAAAGATTGCTTCATCACTTCTAGGGTCGAATTTGCTTAATCTGTTTTTACCATTGTTGTGAACAAAGCATTTACTACCAAAGCATCTTAAATGAGATATGTTTGGTTTACGACCTCGAAGAAGTTCATAAGGTGTCTTTTTAAGGATAGGTCTAATCATAGCACGGTTATGAATATAGCAAGCTGTACTTATAGCCTCAGCCCAAAAGTTTCTAGGTAGGCCACTACAAAGAAGCATTGTTCGAGCCATGTCTTCTAGGGTTCTGTTCATTCGTTCTACGACTCCATTTTGTTGTGGGGTTCTAGGGGCCGAGAAGTTATGACCAACACCATTGGTTTTACAGAACTCAATAAAGGCATGATTGTCGAACTCAGTTCCATGGTCAGTACGGATTGTTACTAGGTTTGATTTATATTTGTTTTGGACAAGTTTCATGAGACTAACAAATTCATCGAAAGTTTCGTCTTTAGAGTGAAGAAAGATTGGCCAAACAAATCTAGAGTAATCATCAACTAGAACGAAAACGTACCTGGAACCACCTCTGCTTCTTACCTTCATAGGGCCACATAGATCCATGTGTACTAGTTCAAGAGCTTGTTCTGTGCTTACCACTCTTTTTGGCTTAAAGGATGATCTGACGTGTTTACATCGTGCACATGTGTCACACATCTTTTCTTGATCAAATTTGATCTTTGGAAGACCTTCGACCAAGTTCCATCTTTTCAGCTTACTTAGAATAGGTGAGCTAATATGACCAAATCTCTTGTGCCATAGACATGGATCATCTAACGTAACTTTCATGCATGATAGAGAATCAGTAGGTACAACATTTAAATCAATCATATAAACATTTTTTATCCTGTGACCTTCAAGTATCACTTTACTGGTGCCTTCTAAGATTATACGACATATATCTGAATGGAAAACTACTTTGTTTCCTTTGTCACACAATTGAGATATACTAATAAGATTGTGTTTGAGACCACTTACAAGGTATACATCATTTATAGCATGAGAAGGTGAGATACCTATCTTACCAATTCCGATGATCTTTCCCTTTTTGTTATCACCGAATGTGACTTTACCTCCGTCAAAAGGTTTTAGGGTTTGGAATAGGTTTACGTCGCCTGTCATATGTCTTGAGCATCCACTGTCGAGATACCATAGGTTATTTTCCTTGGCGACAAACTGCACAAATAATTTCAAAGACAGGATTTAGGTACCCAAGCATACTTGGGTCCTTTGTTGTTAGTAATCACAAATACATTTTCCTTTTTAACCCAGACTTGTCTTACATAGGTCTTTCTATATCGGTAGTAGTTGGGTTTTGATGTTCTTGTGTAGGTTTTAGTTTGGACTCTTGGTGACCATTTTTTGTGTGATGTTTGAGGAGTCTGATTGGTTCTGTTTTTCTTTTCTTCGTAGTCAAATGTCATGTCATAGAACCATCTGTGGTCAATGTTCCTTTCCTCAGTTTTGTCACCATCACTATCAGAGACAGAATTAGTGTCGCTTGGAATTCCTAAGGATTTAACAAACTTAACTCCGGTTTTAAAATCTTGTGCGTGTTTCACACAGTTTTCTCGGAGGTGTCCAGTATGGCCACAATAAGTGCATATTAAATACTCAGGAAGGTCGGCATATTTTCTTCTTCTAAAGTCTCTATCTGTTGGACTTTGTTTACACTTTGAGTGATCCCTTCTTCCATAACATTCGTGACCTAAACCCATCTTCATGTTGTTGTCGGATTGTTCAGTTAGGAAGTTTAGAACGTTAGTGCTTCCTTCCCATTTATCGTGAACTTTCCGAGCATGAAGAAGAAGGTCTTTCAAGGAGTCTATTTCTTTCTTACATTCACTATGGTCAGTGTTGCTAGACTCTTTTAGGTTTTGAATGTCTTTATGGAAGTCAGACACAATTTTGGCATGTTCTTTCTTGATTTTAGATATACTGAATTCTAGATCCATGATTTTGCTTTCGAGAATCTCAACTTCTTCTTGATGAGTCTCATCTTCGACCATAGTCGAAGATTCTGACTTAAGCCGTTCATTAACCTTTCTTAATTCTGAAGTTATAGCTTCATTAGCTATAACTTTAGATTGAAGCTCTTTAATGTTGAGTTTTAGTTTTGAGGTTATAGCTTCATTAGCTATAACTTTAGACTCAAGAACCTTTTTCTCAGACATAACTGTTTCCAACTTAGCATTTACTTCAATGTTTATTTTGGATTTCAGTTTCTTAGCTTTGGCTTTCAGAAGTTGATTTTCCTCAGCAATATCGAGGATCTGCTCTTTCAAGTCATCTAACTCAAGATTTTGTTCATGACATTGGTCTAGGGTTTTCTCAAAATATTTAATTAGCATAGCCTTAGATAAGTTTTTAACTTGACTTTTGAGTTGAAGGAAATTTACCTCTTCGTCGTCGTCGTCTGAGTCTGATTCTCCAAGGAGACACATATTCGATGCGTCATCTTCATCATTGTCGCTTGAGATTAGATCTAGGCTGACGTTGCTTAGGCATAGGTTTGCTACCTCTTCTTCTTCAGAGTCTTCGTCATCTTCAGATTCTAACTCTCCCCAGCATGACGCAAGCATTACTTTCTTAAATTCTGTCTTGGTCTTTTCTCTTTTTGACTTGTCTTTGATTTTGTCCCAACTTGGACAATCTTTGATCATGTGGTCTTGTTGCCCACACTTGAAACATCCTCTTTTGAAGAATGTTTGTTTGGTGTCAGTTTTCTTTTTGTCGAACGTTTTGTTGTTAGGGTTTTTGTATCTACCCTTGAAAACTGCTTTCTTAAATCGTCTAGCGAATAGAACTGTTTCATCTTCAAGTTCTTCTTCGCTTACTTCGCTTGTGGAGGCTTGTAAAGCGACTCCCTTTCCTTTGGGATCATCATCGTTTTTATTTAGAATGATCTCGTGAGCCATTAAGGATCCAATCAATTCTTGGTAAGTGATTTTAGATAAATCACGTGCTTCCTCTATGGCCGTGACCTTAGGTTGCCACTTTTTGGTGAGACTCCTAAGAATCTTACGAATGATATCCTCAGAATCGATCTTTTTGCCAAGGTTCCGCAGTTCATTAATAATACAAGAAAATCGTGCAGACATGCTATCAATAGATTCATTCTTTTCCATATTGAAAAGTTCATATCTTTGAACGAGCAAGTCTATACGATGTTTCCTGACTGCGGATGTTCCTTCATAAGCAAGTTCGAGACTATCCCATATTTCCTTAGCGGAACTGCAGGATGAGAATCTATCGAATTCTGAGGTTATCATACCGTTCTGTAGGAGGCTCATGGCCTTAGAGTTTTTCTCTGCAATTTTGTAGTCACTTTCCACATAATCGCTTTCCATTTTTTCGTAGGTTGTTCCATTGGCGGCGGCGACCAAGATCTTCTTTGGTCCAGTTTGGATGATCTTCCAACATTCCCAATCACAACCTTTGATATAATGAGTCATCATATTTTTCCATAAACTATAGTTTTTGCCATCGAAGATAGGGCACTTGAGATGCTTGGAATCCATTGATGATAGAGTATATAATATAGAATCAATAGAAGGATCAAAACTCACGCGGCTAGGCGATCAAGAGCACGAGGCTCTGATACCAATTGAAGAGTCTATTGATATAATATACTCAAGAAGGGGGGGGTTGAATTGAGTATGCCTTCTTTTTAAAATCTTCTTCGATGTATGCGTAGCTGTATGATGATCGTTGAGTAGAGCAATAATAAAGTAGAGACACGATATTTTTGAAGTGGTTCAGTCTCACACTCTGAGACCTACGTCCACTATTCTCGATTAATAAAATTAGTACCAACTCTGGATTACAACTTTATCAACCCTACTCGTGCGACTTTGATGTTAGTCACAACTCAATCTAGATACCGCTAAATATCTAGTTACGACAAATACCGTTAAATATTTGTCTTACAATGAGTACCGTTAAATACTCGTTCTATCTTACGTAAATAAGATAAAGTCTTCAATGTTTTCTTGGTGTCACAATCTTGAATAAATAAGATCAATGCTTGAGCACTTGAATCTTGAATCGGATTTGACAATTAAAGCTCGAATATTGAAGAACACGATCGGCGGTTTTCTCTCTTGATATGCGTGTATGTATGTTGTGTATTTCGTGTTAATTAATGTGTCATAGGTAGTCTATTTATATAGAATATGTATCTAGGTATTTCTAACCCTAGATGATTTAGGAATATTACTTAAAACTAGAATACTAGTCTTTTAGTAATACTACCATAAATCTAATCTTAATATATTTAGGAAAGATATAATAATGTACTATGTGTATTATATAAGGAATCAATTTCCTAATTCATATTTAGGAAAGATCTTTATATAATAAACAATTAGTATCCTTATTAAATCAACTTCCTAAATCATGTCAAAGATAATAAAATATATTACCATAATATAATCTTAGTTTATTTAGGACATTAAATAAATACATGATATTTATTTAAGCAAGTCCTACACGATTTGGTAATGTGGCATATCACACGATTTCCAAAATCGAAACAAACTATATTTAGACTATATATTTTTGACAATTAAAATCATATAAAAATCTTTAGTTTATTTTAGTAATAAATAATTATCTCATAAGATATTTATTTATTTCTTATTTAACCAAAAGATATTTTATATACTCCTATTAAGATTAACAATTCCATATTAAAATAGAATACCATTGAACCACTAATACTACACGACACAAATTAGGAAACAATTGTTTCAACTAAAACACACATAAGGCTTGATCATTTCTTCATGATATAGAGTTATAGCTACGAGCTATAACTTGAATCAAACTTGTACTAAAGTTATAGTTGATAATTATAACTTTAGTTCATTATGCGCGCTTGTGATCTTCTATCAATCTTCGACTTAGTCAACTCATTGACTAATATGCTTGAATCTTTTACACTTGATTGATTAGATCTTGTTACTAAATTTCTGTACACTTAGCACACGATTATACATACGAGTATATAATATATAAATAACTAGACTTGTCATTATCAAAACATAAACATATATACTATATATATATATTTGAATATATGGTTCAACACAGGTGTATACATTTTGTATTGAAGTGTGTTGACATGTTTGTTATTTTTAACCATTATGTTCTGTTTTATAAAGTTGTACATTGTTAATCTTACATGTTCAAACAACCCCTAACCTCAAACCGTAACCCCCTATACGAAAATGTATATCTTGTCTCAAAAACCTATCGATAACACAAGGAACAAGCACAAGGAATAAATACAAAGACTTTATACATAATGCCCAAAGGGGGTAAGCCCCCCAAGGGAAAGATACATAAGTCAGTACGGGATGAGACCGCAAAACGATGGTCAATGCAGACCATCCACAGTCTTGGCAGTTAGGTGTCAGCTGAATACATAAACTAAGGCACAACATAGGCCTTCAAAATGTCACCGGTAGTCCAAAACAAATGGACATACCCATTAAAGTGTCCCAAAAAAAAGGCCGTACACCAACGAGAAGCTAAATATTCTGTACATCCAAACCAGGCCATTATACCGGCCTCCCGAAAACATGTCCTGCCTAATATCCGGTCACATTACTTGGCTCCGCCAGTCTTCTTGCGGGTGGTGCGGGTTGTAGTCTGGGTGAGTGTTCAGCTGAAGTAGTCAGCCATTTGATGAAGGTAGGCGTGAGTCTTCAGCTGAAGTAGACCGCCAATACCAATGTCCTCGACATCCATTTTCTGAGCTTCCGTCAGAACAACAATCAGGTTGAATAATGACCGAGGTGACCCATGGACGTCAACCTCCTTCCTTTTCCTACAACATACGCAGACGATCATTTCAAGTATATACACAACAAATTAAATAATGTAATGCATGCTACATAATAACAAAAGCGTAAAACATATTCTAAAAATAACAGAAGAAGATATGGGCACAACATATATAAGAATGTAAGCACGTGACATAACGGGTAGTAATAACAACATGTCAATTTTTTTCAATTATAATAAATGTAAACCAACGGTAACATAATGTTCACACCATCGTACGGGAACAAAACAACAAAAGGTAACCACAAATAATTATGCACATTTATACACAACAAATAAAATTATGTAAGTCATGCTACATAATAACGAAAGCAAAGAACATATCCATAAAACAACAGAAGAAGATGTGTCCATAGCACAAACAACAATGTAAACATCCAACATAATGGTTAAGAATAACAACATCTAAACACACTTCTAATGTTGACACTAACAGAGGGAAACATATTTACAAAAGGTAACCACAAATCAGTATAACCATATCTACGCAACATATAAATTCATGTGATGCAATCTACACAATAATCAAAGAAGAAAACATATTCACAAAACAACAGAAGAAGATATGTTGACAACGTAAACAACAATGTAAGCATCCAACATAATGGTTAAGAATAACAACATATAAAACGCACTTCAGATAAATTGTATGTAAACCAACTATAACTTAATGTTAACACCACCACAGGGGAACATAATTACAAAAGGTATCCACAAATCAGTGTAACCATATGTAAGCAACATATACAATTATGTAACGTATGCTACATAATAAGCAAAGAAGAAAACATATCCACTAAACAACAATAAAATATATGTCGACAACATAAACAACAATGTAATCATACAACATAATGTTTAAGAATAACAACATCAAAATACACCTCAAATAATGTATGTTAACCAACTAAAGTATAATGGTAACACTACCAGAGGGAAACATAATTATAAAAAGTAACCACAAATCAGTTTAACCATATGTACGCAACATATAACATTATGTAATGTATGCTACATAATAATCAAAGAAGAAAACATATCCACTTAACAAAAGAAGAATATATGTGGGCAACATAAACAACAATGTAAGCATCCAACATAATGCTTAAGAATAACAACGTCCATACACACCTCAAATAAATTGTATGTTAACCAACTAAAGCATAATGTTAACACAACCAGGGGAAACATAATTATAAAAGGTAACCACATATCAGTTTAACCATATGTACGCAACATATAACATTATGTAATGTATGCTACATAATAATCAAAGAAGAAAACATATCCACTTAAACAAAAGAAGAATATATGTGACAACATAAAAAACAATGTAATCATCCAACATAATGTTTAAGAATAACAACATCTAAATACAGATACATGTCTGACATTTTACGATGTCAGAACATTGAAAATCTTCAAACCAAACCCTAAAATACCCAGAAACCCACATAAATAACTACAATAAAACCAGATAAAACAATTTAAACATCATTATTTAAACAATAAAATGCCATACCAATGAAGATCTTTAAACAACAAAACCCCAAAATCCACACAAATTATTTAATAAAAAACACATGCAACAAAACAAACCCAAAACCCTACAAAGAACCAACAAACCCACGAAAAAAATATACAAACCCAGAAACCCTAAAATACAAGAAACCCTAAAATTTCCCAAAAAACCCTAGAAAATACAAAAAATGACGAGAGACAAAGGTTCAATATGTTCATACCTTCAGCATTTGTAATTGACTTCGTCACCAATGCACGCCTCGCACTTTGTTTAGTTACCATTTGCCCTCTTTCTGTTTGTTGTTTTGCAGAGATTTTGTATTTTATGAGAAAATGTTAGAGGAAGTGATTTCAGGAAAATGAAGTTGAATTTGTGAGGAAATGGTGAATGACGGTTGATTGAGAGAGGGTTTAATGAGATATGATGGTTGGGAGTCTCGAGGGTTTTGGGGAAGTGAGAAGGGTTTTTTTTTATTGTCCTAAATGTGACATCAGCCAACTTGCATGCCCCATTTCCTATCAAATACGGTACATACTTGGCCCATATAACACGTACTTGACCCGTCGCAAGCTTGCGACAGGTACGTCCGTCTTACGAAAAACGGACTGGTGAGTGAGATACTGACATTAAAGGCTTAGTTTGGGCATATTAGCTCTTGGTTTCTGACAATGTACATGTTTGGAACTAGACAGTACCTCTCATTAGTAAATAAGAGTTGCACTTTCTCTTAAGACCATCCCCAAGCGAAAGGTCAATTTAATCGAGTCAATAACATATTAATTCTTAATCTCACCTTATTGACATTGACCCTCTATTACCCTCCCAAACAAAAGGTCGATTTAGTCGAGTCAATAACATAGTTTTTTTTTCTTTTTTTTTCTAATTTGTAACCAATGAGAATTTGCCACATAAGGGGTCAATAGATGAGTCAATTTACTCCACCTTGGGTCATAAATTGACCCTCAACACCCTTGGGTCAATCCTAATTTTCTATTAATTGTAATTAACTTGACCCAAGCAAGTTAATAAGCTTATTGAGAGACTATTGTATAAATTTAAGAAAAATTGGTACTAAAGGTTATATAATAGGTATAAATCATGATTAAAAATAAAATGAGTACATTTATTATGTAAATAAGTACGAAATTAGTATGGTACGATTAATGACAAAATAGTCACGAAATACAAATAAAATGGTACAAAAGAATGGTCTCTCAATAATTTATTTAAAGACCGTCTCTATTAAGTTTTAGTGTTCTCTTAAAAGCCTGACATCCACAACTGCTTAATTATGATCCAGAATATAGTGTTAATTAGGCACTCATGTTGATTTTGGGTTGGGTTCAAGTGAGTCGGATTATATCAGGTTCGGTTATATCGGGTCAGTAACGGGTTTGAGTTGGTTCGATTCATGACAGGTTATCTTCGGGTCGGGTCATAAGCAGGTGACAAATTGGGGTGGGGTCATTAGTGGGTTATTGCCGGATCAGGTTATGAGCATATATATATATATATATATATATATATATATATATATATATATATATATATATATATATATATATATATATATATATATATATATATATATATATATATATATATATATAGAAGTAGGATCATATGAGTTGGGGTAATATTGGTGAGTTACACCTTTAAATTTGGACCATTCATATCTAGTATTGATGAGTGGCTGAGATTAGATCTTACAACTACTATATAAACAAGAATTTTCACTGTGGACTTCTTTTTTTCCCCTTTTTTCAACTTTCCAATTGAAATACAGTAAACCTCCATTTTCGCCAGTTAGCTTCTTCTTCATTTTCGTTCTCTTCGTTCATCTTCTTGCTCATCTTCTTCGTCGACTTCTTTGCTCATCTTCGTCGTCATGTTCGTTCATCTTCAGGTAATTGATTTTCTTCAATTTTTCGTTCCTTTTCTTCAATTTTCGCTACTTGTAGGTTCTTTTACTTGATTTTTGTTGTGTTTTGTGTTTCTATTCTTCAATTTTACTCAATATTTTCATTATGTAGTTCAATTAGTGTATTGTGTGTTGTTGCATTACATTTTTTACTTGTTTTCACATAATTTTAGGGTTTTCATCTTTCTTCTTTCATTTTCGTCAATTTTTTTAAAATTTTCGTTTATGTAGTTGTACTGTGTTTTTACTTGAAATTGGTGTGTTCTTGTGTTTGTTTTCTTCAATTTATTCAGCCGGTTGCATTATGTAGTTCAATTAGTCGTTTTCAATTGGATTTCACTTATTTTAGGGTTTCGTAATTGTATTTTCCAGATTTGTACCTAATTTCGAATTTTGATGTGTTTTTTCTTGTGCTTTTTCTTTAAATTAGTTTGTATTGTTGTTCTAATGAAGATAATCTGTGTGTGTTATTGTAATATATTAATGTGGTTATTCTATATGGTTGTATGTATTCTCTGATAATCTGCGCGTGTTATTGTAATATATTGATGCAGTTATTGTATTACACATGTCGATTATGCATTATCGTTACACAATTATTGTTATTTATTGATGTAGTTATTCTATATGATTGTGTTATTGTATCCAGTAGTGACTTCATGTGGACAGTGTAGTTATTGGAACATTACATGTTGATTATTGTATCACCTTTTACACAGTTATTGTATTATGAAATTTCAGTTATTGTATCTAGTAGTGACTTTATGTGTACAATGTAGTTATTGTAACATTACTTCTTGATTATTGTATTACCTTTTACACAGTTATTGTATTATGAAAGTTCAGTTATTGTATCCAGTAGTGACTTCATGTGTACAATGTAATTATTGTAACATTACTTCTTGATTATTGTATTACCTTTTACACAGTTATTGTATTATGAAAGTTCAGTTATTGTATCAAGTAGTGACTTCATGTGTACAATGTAGTTATTGTAACATTACATGTTGATTATTGTATCACCTTTTACATAGTTATTGTATTATGAAGTTCAGTTATTGTATCTAGTAGTGACTTCATATGTATCACCTCTTTCAAAAGTAGTTTTCCCAAATAAGGAGCACAATATTTTCATGGGTATTGTGTAAATTAGTTATTGTATTGTTTATACCCACTTATTCTATTGTATAAACCCATTAATTTATTGTATAACCCCAGTTATTGTATTGTATAAACTTTGTTATTTTATTGTATAATCTCAGTTATTGTATTGTTTACTCCTAGAGTCATAGTTACTGTAGTGTTTATTTCTCTAGATTATCTAATCATTTAGTAACGTTATTATTGTTATTTCAATACTTATATGGGATTATTGTATTTGGGTTGCATAATTATTATAAACTTACGCTCTTTTTTGTTTTTATTTCATTTAGTGAGTGTTCGCTTTCTACTGGTATAGCCCTCACCAATAGACAAGGAAGTCATGGTTTTCGCTGGGAACAAACATTGACGGAAGAATGGTGAAAACATCGACAACACATGGTTCTCGTCGGGAAGAAATATTTTTAGACGTAGCATTGGAGATATATATATATATATATGTGGTTGGGATCCGGTGAGAACCACCTTACAATGAAAACCGGTGAGAACTCTTCCTTACGGAGTTTTTTTTTAAAAATTAATGACAAAATTGGATTCGGCATGGAATTTTATGGCCAGATAACATATTTCTTGGTCTAAAAAATAAATACTAGTGGCGGAAAAATGATAGATACGAAAAGATAGATAGTGGGTGCATGCAAATAAATAAAACGTATCTCACCTTGATTTCCGTCACTAGTATTTATTTTCTAGACCAAAAAATATGTTCTCTAGCTATAAAATGCCATGCCGAATCCAATTATATTATTAATTTTTTTTTAAAAAGTCCGTAAGGTAGAGTTCTCACAAGGTTCCCATTGTAAGGTGGTTCTCACCGGATCTCAAGTCTATATATATATATATAGACTTGGGATCCGTATATATAGACTTGGGATCCGGTGAGAACCACCTTACAATGAGAACCTTGTGAGAACTCTACCTTACGGACTTTTTTTAAAAAAATTAATAACATAATTGGATTCGGCATGATATTTTATAACTAGAGAACATATTTTTTGGTCTAGAAAATAAATACTAGTGACGGAAATCAAGGTGAGATACGTTTTATTTATTTGCATGCACCCACTATCTATTTTTTCGTATCTATCATTTTTCCGCCACTAGTATTTATTTTCTAGACCAAGAAATATGTTCTCTGGCCATAAAATTCCATGCCGAATCCAATTATGTCATTAATTTTTTTAAAAAAACTCCGTAAGGAAGAGTTCTCACCGGTTTTCATTGTAAGATGGTTCTCACCGCGGATCTCGACCCTATATATATATATATATATATATATATATATATATATATATATATATATATATATATATATATATATAGGGTCGGGATCCGGTGAGAACCACCCTTATAATGAGAACCATGAGAACCTTCACTAAATCTCCACCATATCTCGCTTCGAATGTTTCGTTGGATCATTTACCATTAGTTTAACTTATTCAAATACACACTTTAGTATCAATAAACAAAAAATTTTGATTTAATTAACAAAATATATACTTAGTGTACGAAAATATAATTAGGCGTACTAAAATGGCTATAAATGCACGAAAACAACCACTACGTGCATGAAATTTTTTACATGCATGAAAATGATTACTAGGTGCATGAAATAAGAGGTTGTACGTGCATTAAAACGAGTTCTAAGTGCATGAAAAATGATAGATGCGTAAAAATCGGTAGTAGGTGCATGAAAATTAATAAAACGTATCTCACCTCGATTTCCGTCACTGGTATATATTTTCTAGACCAAGAAATATGTTCTCTAGCCTTAAAATTCTATGCCGAATCCAAATATGTCATTAATTTTTTTTTAAAAAGTCCGTAAGGTAGAGTTCTCATGGTTCTTATTATATTGGTGGTTCTCATAGGATCCCAATTCTATATATATATATATATATATATATATATATATATATATATATATATATATATATATATATATATATATATATATATATATATATATATATATATATATATATATATATATATATATATATATATAGGCGAGTTCCGGTGAGTTTGCCATATTCCGTGAGTTACCCCCGCGTATAAATACAATTGACCTAAACCCAAATTACTAACACGCGCCTAATTTTTCACAATTCCAGCTGAGAATTCTGTTATCCCCAACTTTCTCTCTCCGACAAAATTCCCAAATAATCATCAAAATAATCGCACAAAAATCATCCAAATCGATTACACAAATTCATCAATTCTTCAATTGTTGATTTCAGAATCCACAATTATTACGTAAATTCATTCATTGTCTTCAATAATTCAATTAAAAACTATCAATTCAGGAAGATCAGATGAAAATATTCCAGGAAACCTAATTTTTCGAAGGTACCAATATTTCTTACGATTTTCTTATTTTATTACTCGAATAACTGAATTATTTGATTCAAATAACAAATTGTACGACAATTTATGTACTGTTTATCATACCGTTGGCATTTGACTGATAATTAATTATCATAATCTTAAAAAATTATTGATAATCTAGATTAGTACACCAACTGTATGTTTGTTAAAATGCCTAGTTGAATGTAGAAACTTAGTTGTAATATTAATGTTAAAACTCAGTTATTGTATCTAGTAGTTATTTTTTGGAAGTTTTGTTAACTTATATTCTATTTTTTGGTGATTTGCAGGTTGAATCAAGATAGACGTGAATAATTGACGTTCAATGAAAAAAATGATGCATATACCTGGTCTTAATTATTGTAATGTAGAAACTCAGTTATTGTAATGTAGAAACTCAGGTGTAATCTAGAAACTCAAGAATTTGTAGTTATACCAATGTAGAAACTGAGTTATTGTAATGTAGAAACTCAGTTATTGTAATGTAAAATTTGGTATTTGTAGTTATTCTAATATAGAAACTCAGTTATTGTAATGAGTAAATCGTGTTATTGTATTGACATCAAAACTCAAATGTATTCAAATTTCTATGTTTTGTTTGTTTTCAGCTTGTTTAATTGACTAACTCAGTTATTTTAATGTAGAAACCCGGTTATTGTAATGTAGAAACTCAAAACTTAATTATTGTAATGTAAAACTCTGATATTTGTAGTTATTGTAATGTAGTCATTTAGTTATTGTAATGAGTAAATCGTGTTATTGTATTGAAACGAAACTCAAATATATTCAAATTTCTACCTTTTGCTTGATTTCATCTTATTTAACTGAATAACTAGCCATTTTCATTGAATCAATAAATGCGTTTGGTTAATGCAGTAGAAAAATGTGAAAAATGGAATAATAATATATAACAAGGTTAACAAAACGACCTACTTTCATTATATAACTATTTTGGCTTTCATCATATTGATACACTTAAGAATTTCCAACAATCTATGCATCTTTATCATTACATCTAAGCATTTTAAACAATGCATCTAACAACAGTAGCAATCTGTAACGTTACATATATATATATATATACATATATACATATAGAGATTGCATCATGTGAGGTTTATGATCTTAAATGAGGATTGAGGTCTACTATAAGAACCATTCGATCAACAAGAAGAACCATGAGATGATGCCACGTGGATAATGTACAATTTCAGCAAAAAAAACCAAACACTACTCCAGTGGGGGTCGAACCCGCGACCACAAGCTTTCTGGTTAGATTTAATCAAAAAAAAAGACGCCAACGGCAAGAGTCGAACACATTACCTCCAGAACAATAAACTAATACCTTAACCATTGTTCTACAACAACCTCATTGATTATAATCATATTTTATTTTATTTATACAGTTTTATACTTTGTTTTGAATTAACTTAACAGGTATACTCGTTTCGCATAAATTTCTTATTTATTCTTCTAGCTCCTTCTTTGTTTACCTTGTTAATGGCTTCTTCTCGAAATATTTTTTTTCGTAATTTTTTTTTCTCGAATTTTTTTTTCTCAAAATGTTTTTTTCTCAAGTTTTTTTTCTTTTTTTTTTCGAATTTTTTTATTTCATTTTTTTCGTAATATTGTTTTGAAGAACCCATGATATTGTATTGAGTAACCATTTCTCATCCCGTTTTAGGACACCCGATCCCCAAAAAGGGGTTCACTCTTTCCCTCTTGGGTGTCTTTTGATTTTTTATCCTATTTAAACGAATATAAAAAGGGTTTAGGATCGGATTAGGCCCTTTTCATGTCAAAATGCGTAAATATCCACCTTTAAATGCGTAGATACACATGGCTAAATTGATAGATACACATGGTTAAATGCGTAGATACACATCTCTAAATGCGTAGACGATACACATGTCTAAATGCGTAGATACACGCCTTTAAATGCCTAGATACACATGGGTAAATGAGTAGATACACATGTCTAGTAGATACACACCTTTAAATACGTAGATACACATAACTAAATGCATAGATACACATCTCTTAATGCGTAGATACACATGTCTAAATGCGTAGATACACATCTCTAAATGCGTAGATTCACATCTTTAAATGCGTAGATACACATCTCTAAATACGTAGATACACATCATTAAATGCGTAGATACACATGTTTAAATACGTAGATACACATGGCTAAATGCATAGATACACATCTTTTAATGCGTCGATACACATGTCTAAATGCGTAGATACACATGTCTAAATGCATAGATACACATCTCTAAATGCGTAGATACACACACCTTTAAGTGCGTAGATACACATGACGAAATGCGTAGATACACATGTCTAAATGCGTAGATACACATGTTTGAATGCATAGATACACATGTCTAAATGCGTACATATACATCTCTAAATGCATAGATACACATCTCTAAATGCGTAGATACACATGTCTAAGTACGTAGACACACATGGCTAAATGCGTAGATACACATCTCTTAATGCGTAGATACACATGTCTAAATGCGTGGATACACATGTATAAATGCGTAGATACACATCTCTAAATGCGTAGATACACATCTCTAAATGCGTAGATACAAACCTTTAAGTGCGTAGATACACATGGCGAAATGCGTAGATACACATGTCTAAATGCGTAGATACACGTGTTTGAATGCGTAGATACACATGTCTAATAAATACGTAGATACACATGTCTAGTAGATACACACCTTTAAATACGTAGATACACATGGCTAAATGCGTAGATACACATCTCTTAATGCGTAGATACATATCTCTAAATGCGTAGATACACATCTCTAAATGCGTAAATACACATGTTTTATTGCGTAGATACACATTTCTGAATGCGTAGATACATACCTCTAAATGCGTTGATACACATCTTTGAATGCGTAGATACACATGGCTAAATGCGTAGATACACATGTCTAAATGCGTAGATACACATGTCTAAATGCGTAGATACACATGGTTAACTGCGTAGATACACATATCTAAATGCTTAGATACACATGGTTAAATGCGTAAATACACATCTTTTAATGCGTAGATACACATGGCTAAATGCGTAAATACACACCTTTAAATACGTAGATACACATGGCTAAATGCGTAGATACACATCTCTAAATGCGTAGATACACATGGCTAAATGTGTAGATACACATTTTTAAATACGTTGATACGCATATTTTAATGCGTAGATACACACCTTTAAATGCGTAGATACACATGGCTAAATGCGTAGATACACATGTCTAAATGCTTAAATACACACCTTTAAATGCGTAGATCCACATGACTATATGCGTAGATACACATGGCTAAATACGTAGATACATATCTTTAAATGCGTAGATACACACTTTTAAATGCATTGATACACATGGCCAAATGTGTAGATACACATCTCTAAATGCGTAGATACACATCTTTAAATGCGTAGATACCCATGGCCAAATGTGTATATACACATCTCCAAATGCGTAGATATACATGTCATGTCTAAATGCGTAGATACACATGTTTGAATGCGTAGATACACATCTTTAAATGCGTAGATACACACCTCTAAATGTGTATATATATACATCTTTAAATGCGTAGATACACACCTTTAAATGCGTAGATACACATGACTAAATGCGTAGATACACGCCTTTAAATACGTAGATACACGTGTTTGAATGCGTAGATACACATGTCTAAATGCGTAGATACACACCTTTAATTGCGTAGATACACATGTCTAAATGCGTAGATGTATACCTTTAAATGCATAAATACATATCTCTAAATGTGTAGATACACACCTTTAAATGTGTATATACGCATGGTTAAATGCGTAGATACATGTTACTCAATACAATATCATGGGTTCTCCAAAACAATATTACGAAAAAAAGAAAAAAAAAATCTCGAGAAAAAAAAATTTGATAAAAATATTTCAAAAAAAATGTCGAGAAAAAATAATTTCGGAAAAAAAAAAAATTCAGAAAAAAAATCGGAGAAAAAAAAGTTGGAGAAAAAAAAAGTTTCATAAAAAAATCCGGAGAAAAAAAAATTCGGAGAAAAAAAAGTTTCGAAAAAAAATTTCAAGACAAAAAATTTTCGGAAAAAAAAGTTTCGGAAAAAACGATTTTCGAGAAAAAAATTGATAAAAATATTTCAAAAAAATGTCGAGAAAAAAAAAGTTCGAGAAAAAAAAATTTTAAAAAAAATTTGGAGAAGAAAGGTTCGAAAAAAAAGTTTGAGAAAAACAAGTTTCGTAAAAAAAGTTCGGAGAAAAAAAAAATTTCGCAAAAAAATTCGGAGAAAAAAAAGTTTCGAAAAAAATTTCGACACAAAAAAATTTCGGAAAAAAAGTTTCGAATAAAGATTTTCGAGAAAAAAAATTCGATAAAAAAAAATCTCGATAAAAAAAAATATTATCTTAGGTGTAAGTTTTATTTACCTAAGTTACAAACCTCAATTAAATCCAATGGTTGAGATGCAATCCTCATGTAAGAATAGACCTCAATCCTCATTTACGAAGTAGACCTCACAGGATCCTCGCTCTAGATTTAGGATCGGGTGAGAACGATTATACGGTGCATACGGTGAGAACGAGTCATGTCCGTTGGATTAAAACACAATCAACTGTTAAGAAATACCCACAACCCACATTCTAGATAGATTTTTTGACGAGTAGATAATTTTTTTTTTTTTACCTTTTTACACATACTTAGATACATTTTTTTACAGAGTAAATACTTTTTTTTTTTAACCTTTTTACGTAAACCTATATACATTTTTTTTTATGGAGTAGATACATTTTTTTTACTTTTTTACGTAAACCTAGATACATTTTTTGAAGGAGTAGATACATTTTTTTTTATTTTTTTACATAAACCTAGATACATTTTTTGAAGTAGTAGATACATTTTTTTTTACTTTTTTACGTAAACCTATATACATTTTTTTACGAATTAGATACATTTTTTTATTTTTTTACATAAACCTAGATATATTTTTTGAAGGAGTAGATAATTTTTTTTTTACTTTTTTACATAAACCTAGATACATTTTTTGAAGGAGTATATACATTTTTTTACTTTTTTTACATAAACCTAGATACATTTTTTGAAGGAGTATATACATTTTTTTACTTTTTTTACATAAACCTAGATACATTTTTTGAAGGAGTATATACATTTTTTTACTTTTTTTACATAAACCTAGATACATTTTTTGAAGGAGTAGATACATTTTTTTTTTCCTTTTTACATAAACCTAGAAACATTTTTTGAAGGAGTATATACATTTTTTGAAGGAGTAGATACATTTTTTTTTTTACTTTTTTACATAATGCTAGATACGTTTTTTTACGGAGTAAATACATTTTTTTTACTTAAACCTAGATACATTTTTTGACGGAGTAGATACATTTTTCTTTACTCCGTCAAAAAACGTCCTTTTCGTAAGGAAGTCTTTAATAATAATAATAATAATAGTAATAATAAACCACCTAGCGGTAGAAAGAATATTCCACCTGGAAAATCATCATCGTGGTTGTCTTCTTCTAACAATCAAATACATCCTAAAGATGATCAGAAGGCCAAGTTGCTTGATTCAAAACTCCCTTCTTCTAGTGATCGACTTAAGCATGAAGACCGTCTACTTAATCATTCACATGATACTCTGTTTCCAGACACTAGTAAAGCATATTTTTAATATTGGTAGAACAGAACATGAGAGCAGAGTCGTTGGCTACTTGGCTGAGTATAGGACGATGGCCACAGACCGCCGGTCCGACAGCCTCTGACAGTTCCCATTGCCCATTTGCGAGACCAATATTTGTAATCCACTTCAACGTTGAAATTGCAAAATTGGAGAGAGACAGAGTGTTTGGTTGTTTATTTAATGAAATCCGGTTCCTCCATCTTATAATAAATCAATGGTTGAGGCGTGTTCTCACCGTATGCACCAAATGATCGTTCTCACCGGATCTTGCCTATATATATCTAGGTAGCACGGACACTTCTCCTAATGAGCCGTACCGTGTCCGACACCGACACTCCACGGACACACGCCGAAACGTGTCCAACACCTAAACAGCCGTGTCTAACTTTCTACATTTATTTGGGCACGTGTCCGACGCGTGTCCATGGTATTTGAGCTGTGTCCGTCGCTTGTCCACGATATTTGGTTATCATTTGCGGTGAATGATGTTCTTGAGATAAGAAATGCGTTATCGAAAGAGATCATTTAGAATATTGATTCGGATGAGGAATAAATATAAATTTATTATCTAGGGCAAATTTTACATTTACTTATTTAAAATTAATATCAAATACTTTTACAAAAATAAAATCAAAAATTTATAACTACAAAATGTATATTTTATTAAATTTAAATGTCGTGTCCCGTGTCCTAAATTTCAAGGCATGCCGTGTCCTGTGTCCGTGTCGTGTCCGTGTCCGTGTCCGTGTACGTTTTGGTGCTACCTAGATATATATATATATATATATATATATATATATATATATACACATTGAAGTAGATAACGGTGAGAACGAAGTAGATACATTGAAATATATATTAGATATACCTTCTTTTTTCTTTACCAAATCTCATATACACTTTAACTTATTGTACACACTTTTTACATAAACTCAAATACATTTTTTTACGGACTAAATAGATTTTTTTTTACTTTTTTAAATAAACCTAGATACATTTTTTGACGGAATAGATACATTTTTTTACTTAAACCTAAATACATTTTTGGACGGAGTAGATACCATTTTTTTAACATTTTTACATAAACCTAGATACATTTTTTGACGGATTAGACACATTTTTTTTACTTAGACCTAGATAAATTTTTCGACAGAGTAAATACATTTTTTTTTTTTTTTACTTTTTTACTTTTTTACATAAACCTAGATACATTTTTTGACGGGCAGATACAATTTTTTTTTACTTAAACCTAGATACATTTTTTGACGGAGTAGATACATTTTTTTTACTTTTTTTTACATAAACATAGTTACATTTTTTGACGGAGTTGATAAATTTATTTTACTTAAACCTAGATACATTTTTTACTTTTCTACATAAATCTAGATATATTTTTTGACGGAGTAGATACATTTTTTATAAGTATCCTGAAAATATAATAGTACGAGGCCTTTTGGGAAGGAGCCCAAGAGTAAATCCGTGAGGGCTTGACGCAAAGCGAACAATATCATACTATTATGGATATTGAACACCAGCGTAGGAGAGGTCCAACACGAGGTATTCACGCTTCCGCCTAACAGATCAAGTCAGACACAAGGCCAAATGTAAAAGGCGTCCAATACTCCAACTACTAGGAGTACACACTTGTATTATATCTAGAGTCCTATACTTGTGGCAACCCTGTGATAATTGCCAAGTATGCAGCCCAAGTTTAACATATTTTTTCTAAACTTTTATTTGGAATTATTCTTCAAAGAAAGCTTGGGGTTTCTTCAAAGGGAAGTAATTCTGTAATTGCATGCTGAAAATACTCCAATGAAATCCCACCGAATAGAAATTCATGTCGGTTTACCACATTAATAAATAAATACATCTCTTCTCCATGATATTAATATTAACAGCAGCATTTTTAAACTTGTTTGGATAACAAAAACCTAAAGCATGTTCAATTGTTCATAGTGGTATATGAATTACTTGAGACATTTCAAATGATTCATGTTATGTAACAACTTAACTTAACTTATGTATTTTTAGTGACTTAGATATCCGTTTAATAACTAACCCACCTCAATTTCGTTATTTCTTAGATATATATTTCAAAGTTAAAAGATATTTCTTAGATATATATTTCAAAGTTAAAAGAGACAGGAATGTGTGTTGGGTATATAGTTCTACATAGTGGATTAAGTTGCTTGCCAAATGTATTAATTTATTTTTATTTTATGTTGCTAGGGTGAAGACAGAGGCATGAATCAATGATTGATTCATACACAAAGTTGTTCAACTTTGTACTGTGGTAACTGGTAACTACTGTGGTAAGTGCTCTTGCTAAGCCTATTATTATCAGTATTTTTTTTGTATGCTATTAAAATCAATCGCTCTCTCATTTATCTTAGCTTTGCTTACTTGATAATGGAAACTATTTTACTATATATGAATAAAAAAAAGAACAAGGGCGTGATTTAAGATTTCTCTTTTATTGACAACATTTTGATTCGTCGCATAAGATATTAAATGCATGAAAAATCGGCAAAAAATACTTCACTATGTTAGATTATTGAGTGATTGAAGAATGAACTCAAGTGTGCTACCGACGGAAATTAAGGGTGCAAGTTTGCGACTCGTTATTGTAGAAGAAGAGCCAGAAGCTTTGCAAAGTTTAAATGCTCCTCCATCGCGACAACTCGTGTTCCTGTATGTAAATCAAAATCACCCGGTTGGTTTGGACTTGGAACTGTGGAAATAGTATACACAAGGTTAGCAATTTGCAAATTAGACATTTGGCATGCTACCCAACTGGAGATGAAGATACCATGTACTGCAGTTTAAGATTAAGATTTTCTTGTAAATGTCAGCGAATAATAAAATCACTATTCATGCCACGGCTTTGAAATCCATCTCCATCAGGACTGCCATGTTCCCGTCACCGTGTGCCTCCCTTTTTAGATCAAAAATATAAAATAATTACAATTTCATTGGGTCAAGTCGTAAATGTTGGAAATAAGGCTTATTTTAGGGAGTCATTTTCTAACATTTGTCCCACATAGGAGAGATATGAAAGTTTGTATGTGTTTATATTTCCTTCTATTACTTCCCTCATCACTAGTGGGTCAAGAGAGCCTTTCATAGAGGCTTTGCGAGGGCGAGGTGCTTAATCAACTCGCACACGCGTGGTCGCGTGCCCGAGCCCGAGCGCGGCCCGAATCGGGAATCGGTGGTCAATCAACTGACTGTTAGCGGGTGAGATATTCTCTCCCCACTTCCAGCCCTTGACCTCCTCTTTCGAGGAGGCGGTCTTTAGGGTTTTTGTTCCTGCCTATTTAAACCCTCCTCTGCAATCTCAGAAACACACACTTACTCTCCTCTCTCAAAATCTCCCCTGTTCTCATCTTTTTTTTGGGTAATTGCTTTAAATCGTTCCGAGTGGGCGGAGCTGCGTGGAGACTGCAGTGCTAACCTTGGGGAACTACCGGCACTACCTGATCGTCACCACGGTCGTACCGGAAAAATAGTTTTCAAGGCAGTGGTCTCCTACCACGGCGCTACAATTTTTGGTTATGTCTTTTCTCCCTCTCGTTTTTTCCGATTTTGTTATTGTTGTTACAGCATTTTACCAACAATTTGAAAACTATTTTGCTGTAACCATGTCTGTTGTTTCGAAAATCATACCCGATATGTCAAAACTTGAGGCTTTAGACGGAAATAACTATAAGCGTTGGTCCCAGAAACTGTTAATATTTTTTAAGCAATTGGATATTGATTATGTGCTGTTTAGTGACCCCCTGCTCTAGTCGTTTCTGACCCCTCACTCTCATATCCTCTCTCAAAATCTCTCCTGTTCTCATCTTTTTTTTGGGTAATTGCTTTAAATCGTTCCAAGTCTCACAGTTCCGAGTGGGCAGAGCTGCGTGGAGACTGTAGTGTTAACCTTGGGGAACTACCGGCACTAGCTGATCGCCACCACGGTCGTACCGAAAAAATAGTTTTCAAGGCAATGGTCTCCGGCGCTACGATTTTCGGTTCTGTCTTTTCTCTCTCGTTTTTTCCGATTTTGTTATTGTTGTTACAGCATTTTACCAACAGTAAAGATACTCTTGCTTTATTACACCGTATCCGGAGCTGAAAATCCGCGTTCAATCACAAATATCACTTCACTTAGCCGCTACATCAAATACATTTTTATGGTCAGTTTTGGGAGCTGGCAACCCTAAATCAAGCACGCACTGAGAAATCACCGGGAATCATGGGAGTCCCATAGTATATTTAGAGGAGGAGAGTTAGCGTTCTCTGAGGTAGAGGACAGCCAGTTTCAGTGTTGACCAGGCTAATGAATTCCACGCTCTTTCCACTGTCACGATGGCCACCCTCTGGTCTTACCTGATTGTTAATGTTGATTTCATTTTCATTATCATGATTTCCGGCCACCTTGTTTCTGTCCATTTGACCCACGTTATTGGGGTTGGACTTCAGGTTTCTGACCTGAATACACGAGAGTGCAACATTCATGTATTTTTTCAACGATGTTTGCAAAATTGGAACTACCCTTTCAGGGGATGATCATTTACCTCTTCATTGAGCTGATCATTCTCCAGCTTCAACTTTTGGTCCTGTCAAATACTTAATATACTTAAGCGGGTATCAAAATTAAAATGGAAACAAGATTCAAAGAAAAACATGGAGAAATTTCCACACAAGTTGACTCTGTTGGGCACGATCTAGGCCTCTAGGGCGAGGGTGCCTTATCAATTCTGTTCATTGAAGTTCACTGTCGTCTTTAGGTATGATAAAGGTCATGGATATGATGGAAGGCCTTTGACTGTGACACATATATGTAAGTGAGCCTACGATCAGTATAGGATAAAGAGTTCCATTTATTGGCTCCATTAAATTGAACGTGAATTCAACAATAAGCCCGGAAAATCCAAAATCACCAAACAGCAATTACTGCAACATCAACCACAACAATAAGTACCCCGCTGGTGAGAGGCCTAGATATCTAGATACACGGATCTTTTACCTTTATCTAATAGTGCTCTAGAAACACGCTGTGAAGAAACATTGCCATAGTAATTATATATGGACGACTCCTCAATTAGGTTCAGACAGGCGTGGTTGGTGTCTGATACAAACATAGAGACAGAAACAGAAGAATTCTTAACTTTCTTGAAGGTGAAGAACAAGTTCAAAGTCTATTCATCCTCAGTCAGAAAAAAAGAATACCCTTCCCAAGTCCCTTATAAGGTATAACCACAAAGGGAAATAGATATGTAGACAAAAGAGAAGGGTTTCTCTTGGCTTTAGCATAACAGCTCCCCATTGCAGGAACTGGAAATCCAAACCGACCCCACCACGATTCAGTTATGACTGTGGCGTGTTCAACAACATATATAGAAAGGGGGGCATCAGTCCCTGACCATAACATGTAAGAACTCCCAAGGTCACAATACACTTCAAATAACTTGCCAGCAAAGTGGAAGACTCATGTGGAAATATAATTGTCATGTACTGTTCAATTATAGATATTTCCAGCCAAAATCCAGTCAGAAATCGGTATACCTGTTCCTGAAGTGTATTAACTGTTCCCAGCATCAGTTGAGTCTGGCACAAGCAAGTAAAAAAAAGATTAGTTGGACCAATTTGTTAACACACCTCCAAGCCATTTTTTATTAACAAAAAGACATCGAGCCCTTATTGCAGCTCATGCTACTGAAGCAGCTGCTTTATTTTTGTTGCAATCTCTCAAAGGATTGTGAAAGAGGTCATTCCCCTACCTGCTGCCTCAAAAACTAAATCACGAGCCTCCAATAAAGAAAGAGCGGTTCTGGCGTCACTTTTTATTAGCTTTTCGTTTTTAGGTTCTACCTAGTCTATTGTTAATAGGAAGAAGGGACATGTTCATGTAGCAGCAAACTACGGCAATAGAAATAAGATAGCTCATACCTCAGACTTCTTGCTTCTATCTTAAACCAACTCCCACTTTTGACCTTTGACAATAGATTTAGTTGTCAAAATCCCGATCGGGATCATGCTAACCTAGCCGTAGGATCGCTTTAGCGGTAGGAATCTTATAGGATCGTTGCCGTAGGATCGTTTTAGCGGTAGGAATGTTATAGGATCGTTCAGATAAGATAGGATCGTACAAGATCGTGTGGAATTCTGACTCAATTTATACACTTACACTCAAAATAATACTAGATTTTCAAATTTGTCAATGAAAGCTATTTGTTGGATCTTTCAATCCTTCATCCTTGGATAGGGGATCATTCTTGGATACGATCCTGCTGATCTTACCCCTTTGGATCCCCATTCTAACAACCTTGGTACCGAACTACAAAGAAAAGACAAAAATGTAAAATATTTGTATTGAGCAAAACTAGAATTGTCACCTAGTATCTACCCTAGCGAAAAAGGCCCAAGCCTTTTAATTTGTATCCTTCATAACTCTCTTAATTACGTTTCCCTCATGCACAGCTTCGAGTGAGGGAGTAAGAGTCAATCTGGCAAAATTGACCCAATGAGCTGACCTATACCCGTTCTCTGACACCCAAACTAAGGACCCAGACTTGACTAGTAGTCTGAAGACCCGACTCAATATGACACGATCTAAAAAATTTATTCTCATATTTACCATTATTCCTAAATTAACTCCATAATAGCTTACTTGAAAATATTATGAACCCGAAATAAACTCAAAATGAGAAACCTGGTTGTTTATAAGAGCACTTTTAATCTATATGCTTGGTGAATGGAAGGCCACTGTGAGCCCTCAGAAGCCGATCTCTTCTCCATCCTACAATCCTCCTAATCTTCCATCTAAGTCGTGAGAACGAGCCGAGGCGAGAATGAGCATGCCTTGTGCATGCCCTTGCTCAAGTTGTGCTCATGAAGCAATACTCGAGCTCGTACGGTTAAACCTAACCAAAGAGAAAGTGATTTTGTTACTAAGCTTGCGAACTTAAATCCGAATGTAATAATCATAATAAATATTTTTATAAAAAAAGTAGCAAGACCTTATCTAATTTGAGCCACTCGCGAGCTTTTCAAGTCGAGCTAACGTTAACTACTAAGCAAGCTTTAACCACTGTCTCGTCTCATTATCCCCCACTTCACTTTGGAGATCTCCCTCCCTCATAAACTTGCTCATAACTTCTAATAGGGATTAACCAGTATCACATCGTTAATTGAAAGTCGTACTTCCTTTCTAGTCATGTCAATCCCCTATCAGTCCTATTTTCTATCCTATTTTCTCATTTTTCTCAGGTTGCTGTCTCGTGTCTCGTCTCATTATTAGGCTCTAAAAAATTGAAACTCAAGCTCCGAGCTTGGCGAACTCGTTTTGTCTTCATATTATTTTCGTTTTCTCACTTTTTGAATCTAACTATATATAATTTTTTTTAAAACTCAAATAAGATTATAAAACACTAAAAAATACTACTGTATATTATACTTATATATGGCTAAATAACATATAATTAACTAAAATCAAAATTAATGTTAAAAGTACAAAAATTATTATAAACGAGCCTAAACGAGCTTCCGAGCTCAGCCCGAGCTCCACTCGTATTTAGCCAAGCTTTGATCGAGCCTAGAGGCTTAGGCTCAGATCATTTACGCCCCTAGTTATAGTGATATTGGAATAATAATGGCCAAACAAGAAACAGAACGATTATTATCAATGTTCCAACACGTTTTCTCTAACATTAGAGTCGGTTCAAACTCAAAAAAACAGAAGGTAGTTATAAGAGATGCCTTAGAAAATGAGTTAAAGCAGGAGCCAGGACTGTCTAGGGTTCATGCCTGACAAAAACGCTGGAGATTGCACATCATTAAAACTTCATACAGCATTAACAATGTTATAGCCTAAGAAGTTTTCAATCGGCTAACAAGAGCGCAAAAAACGTTATAGAAACTAAATAAGTAAATTGAAAGATAAAGGCTAAAGGTGGCAAGGGTTGTCTCAAATAGCACAAATTGTCATAACATCATCTTTTCTCACATGGTAAAGTAATCCGGACATTTTTCCTCATTCATGTTTCAATAACAGAACCATGTTCTTCGTAATTACTCATGCCAGAACTGATCCTTTTTCTGTATAGTTTTATGATAACGAAATTCATATTTCATGTCGGAAGAAAATTGTTAATTATGAATAAACTGACATAGGAATAACTGCAAAAGACATAATCACATGAAGCTATAATAATAATAAGAAGAAGCCACATAAGAAAAGTACTTTCCGAGCTCTCGTCTGTAGAAGAGCTGTAGTGAGTTGGTCCTCTAGTTGCATGAAATCATCCACACTGAGATGCTCAAGATCCACTCCGTTCAATCCGTTCAAATGCCTGATACATATCAAAGACTACTCCATAAATGTACTAAGGCAAAGACTCAAGATTTGCAATTTACAACTTCAGACAATCAACTATTCGGAGTCTAAATGCTTGCCTTTCAACTGTTTTGACTAGCTCACTACACGTGTGTGGTATTGGAAGACTTGAATCCCTCAATTCTTGCTGTTGAAAACAAAGATAAACAAGTTATGAATACGAAGATGATTGTTTAGCATGGCATTGGGATTAATGCAGTGTATTGGCCATTGCACCCACACATAGTAAAGAAACAGAGATTTTGTGCAAGACTTCGTAGTGAAGTTCAGAGATTTTGTGCAAGAATTCATAACGAAGTTCGACAAGACAGCATATTTAATTGATTTCTTTCATATGAAAGAAACGAAATTGCATTCTGATTCCTGGTCATTTCTTTCGCCGTGCTTAGATCAGCATACTCATGCATGCCGCATTCGCGTTAAATTTCACTAGTATTACTGTCCAGAAATATTCTGTTCGTGGAGATGCAAGTCATATAACACTATAGAGGGACATATTTGCAATGATTGGTTTTCTTAGAATTGAGGTCCGGTAGCTCTTTTACCCCTGTGTCTTCGACGATTGTTAAAGCCTTCCTGTCTAAAGTAGTAGAATCTTCATAGCGTTCAAGAACCTGGGCCAGACTGCATGAAGAAAAATTAGCAAAGAATCAGACGTGTGAAATTTAAGCAGAACTTGGCAAACAATAGAATCACAAAGCGCGCACATTTGGACCACCAGCATTTATGAAGAACAACAAAACATTACTCCCCTAGAGGTGAGAGGCATCCCCAAAAGAGCCACAAGTAATATATAGATAATCCTTTATAAATGAGTATCGGCGCAAGAACTACTCTCTTAAAATCCAAACAATTAGCTGACTGGAAAAGAGAAAGCCCCGTGAAAACAAACAGAAATTATCTAAGAGGGTACTAAAATACTGAATAGTGAGCAACTTCAACCTTTATTCACACATCTCCTTATAACTTTATAAGATGGAGGCCAACTTCCAGTGTATGGACAGGTAATATTCACAAATATAATGAGAAGGCTGGCACCGAAGCCCGTAAGTTAATGTGGCCTCAAATTATTTGATCTTACTATCCTATTTCTTTGAAGATTACAAACATCGTCAAAATTTCTCAGTCCAATACTCTTCCAAGATCAGTTTCTCCTTCCAATAGCTCCAACTCGATATTTTCATGGAACTAATCAATTAAACACCGTGGAACTAATCAATAAAACATTGTGCGATTTGTGTCCCAAAATAATAGTAGCACCTATAATTCCAATTTCTTGCCATTAATTTTTTATCCTTTCTTTATAATAGAGAATGTAGAAGGCATATCCAATATTTCATTAATATTCATATTGAAGATTATTAGTTTTGAATGTATCCAACTTTGATTTCTAATTTTGTTCATACGAATATTTCATTAATATTCATATTGAAGATTATTAGTTTTGAATGTATCCAACTTTGATTTCTAATTTTTTTCATACGAATATAAGTGTTATTGTCGTATTTATATTACTCCAAAATCTAAAGATAATAATGGAATCTTCTAATGCTAGTAGCATAATATACATTATTCTATAATACAAATATTTATATCACAATATACTATAATATCTTCAACAAAAAAAAACTAAAAAATCATATCAACTTAAATGAAAATATATTCAATAATTGTTGTATATTTATCATTGTCTTAATTGTAATTATACCGTAATATCTTCAACAAAAAAAACTAAAAAATCCTATCAACTTAAATGAAAATATATTCAATAATTGTTGTATATTTATCATTGTGTTGTAACTATAATTATAATTATAATTGATTGATTGTTTTGTGTCACAAAATGTAAGGATAACCTTGTTTAGATGCAAGTTTGACTATAATCTAGAATAAGGCCTCCCAAAATGTCACTAGACGACTTTCTCAACATCAATAGACAAATTAAAACACAACTCTATTCTAGTATTTGTTTTTTTTTTTGACAGAGGCTTAAGATTTACTCATACTGTTGCCTTGGCAATAGCATGAGCGGATCTATTTAGGTGTCTAGGACAGTGACTCAAAGAAAAACAATGACAACTAGTAATAAGATATAAAAGGGAATTGACTGTAGAAGTGATATTCTTATCGAGAACTCCGCAACCGTTGACTTGTAAGACTAGGTTGAGGCAATCCGAAGTGGCATCCAAGTGGAAAAAACCCAGTTCAATCACATCTCGGCAGGCCATTAATAAGGCTAGAGATTCAGCATGTATTGGCGAGATTGCCCAGTAAGATGATGAGCCCCATTTAATAGTTATTCCATTTTTATCCCTGAGAATCCATCCTGCTGCAGCCTTGCAATTTGGTGTGCAAGAAGCGTCACACTTAATTCGAATACTTTCAGGACATTATTCAGAACCCAGAATTGAAACTGGGAAGTGATTTGTTAGCAGATCAGCAATGGTCATGCACTCCATAAGAATTGCCAATGGTTGTATTTGTTTCCTCTGTTTTTATGCCTCATTAATCCTTTGGATATTATCCGATGCTAATAGATTAATCTTGTTTAGGGTATCAGTAGGATTGAAAGAGGAATTATTGAAAATGTTTTCATTTCTAACACACCATATCATCCAAAGAGTAGAAACAAAGGTCGAAATGAGAAACAACTTATCTTGTTGACGGGATAAGAAGGAAATCCAGTTAGAGATCCAATTCTGTATAGGAATGTGATTATCATGCCAAGTTCGAATCCCCAGTGATATGAAGCTAACCAAATCTTTGAAGCAATTGAACGATCCCTGAGTAAATGGGAAATAGTTTCAGGGATGTGTTGATCTTGGCAATAAAAACAATACCCATCAGAAGGCCCCTGTCGTTTACGAACTCAAAAGCACAAGGAAAAGTATCAGACATAATTTTCCATACGAAAAGTTTACATTTACTAGAGATTTCCAAATTCCACACTTGTTTGCAGTTCAATGTAGATGCAAAGTTAGCTTGTCTTATCCTACCCTTAATCGTTGCCTTCTCCCTCCACCATTTCTCAAAGGCAATCACATAGCCACTTTTGGATGAATACCTTCCATTCTTTGTATGATTCCACATAAGAAGATCCAAGTATTGGTGAAAAGGAACAAGCGTAGCTAATATAACATTCAAAGCTTCGGATGCTCCTAGGGAAATGATTTTTTCTGAGTCCCAATGTCCATCATGAGTTTGAATTTCAGAGAGTCTTATATATATAGCAAACTGGTTTCGTTCAAATGAAGTAAAGAGATGAGATTAGTGTTAATCCATTTATCTCTCCAAAAGTCAAGTTCCGAATTGAAACCCACTTGCCACGATAAATTAAGATTCAGGAGCTGCATACCCCATAGGATACTTCTTCCTCCCCAAGACATTTGCTTCCCCCTCCAGCCATCATTATGCATATTTAGAGTATGAGTAAATTTATACTTTACTCCCACAACTTGGTTAAGCAAAGACTAGAGTTGTGAAAGAAGCTTCCATCCCAATTTAGCAACAAGACTCTGATTAAAACACTCAGTTCATCTAATTCTATTCTAGTATTTGTTATTCTTGACTCAATATATCATTTGGAATGTAGTTCCCAGTAGGCTCAAAACTCTTATTACCTCCTGTAGCCTAAATCACACGGTATCCCTATGTAGCCTAAGTCACACGGTATCCCTATAAGCCCTGTATGGAAGGACTAACAACGCTTAAGGTGTATGGGCATAATGTGGTTATTCTAGTATTTGTTATTCTTGAATCAATATATCATTTGGAATGTAGTTCGAGTAGGCTCAAAACTCTTATTACCTCTTATTACGTCTTTTGAGGGGACTAACAATAGTTAAGGTGCATGGGCATAATGTGAAATGAGAAAGTGTGAAATGAGGAAGGACAAAGTGTAGAGTGAATAATTAAAAGAGTGCGAGGTGAGAAAGTGTCATAATGGGAGAAAGTGTGGAAAGATAATATTGAAACCGTCGGAGAGGTCTCACTTATAAGATCATAAAGATGATAAATTGCATAGGAGATAATTAGAGCTCAATGATAACCAATTCATTTAACCCATTTAACCCTAAGGTACTATAATCAACTCAACGCCCAAGAAGAATTTTGAATTTGTTAATCTATGTGAAGATATTTACTTATGTTTCTATTTTCAACGGAGCGTCATATTACCATTTAGCCCACATTTTTGCGGGAGTTGATAAGACATTGGAGTGATGTTATTCCTCTTGTTATTTAAAGATATATTTAAAGATATTTGCTTCGTTTTTTTTATGCAGAACAAGTTCTACAATATGTATTGTATCACACTCACTCCTATTAAGTAGGGAGCCTCTCCCTCCAACATCATGAGAGTGAGACCATTCTTATTACTTGTTAGACAAGGATGGAGCATGCCAAACAATTTTTACTCAGGATGGCAATTCAGGTGGCGACCTAGAGACCAAATTGATCAAAAGGGGGAAAAAAATTCCAAACAAATTCAACTCCATTTGGTACACTTCTATTTTGTACACTATTCACCAAGTAAGAAGAATCTTCTAATTTCCTCTTAATATATAAGAGATTATATATTAATAAGTGGTTTTGTTTGATTCGTCTATAGGAATGCACTAAAAATATCTATTTTTTATATTTTTTACAAATATATTACTAAAGATATTTACGATGCATAACATGCGTTGGCACTGTGAAAAAGCGCAAGTACCAGATGGAAGTTGAACTTGAACTAAGGGAGTACTCAATTCAATAATAGAAAAACCTATATAACATATTATTCAAATTTTATAGCTTATGAAGTGTTGAATATATATTGGGTAAGGACGTGGATCATGATGAATGATACAATAGGTAAATGAATCGGGTTTGAAATTAGACCATGATCTAATAGGTAAAAGAATCAGATTTGGATCATGCAAAAAATCTATATGAACTTTAGGGTCCAAGGCTGTTGTGCTCAAATAGCTATAGAGAACATTTATGATGTTTACTATCCGGAAGGGTGTTTGATCCTAAATTAGGAAATGCATTGTACCTTCTTCGTGGAAGGTTGCTATATCCTAAATTAGGAATCGGAAGAACTCAAGCACCTATTGCATATTTAAGGATGTTAAACGTCCAACAATTCATGTATTATCACATTATTTACACGGTGCTTGTTAGTAGTAGATTTTGAAAGAAGATATAATGGGGATAAGATTTAAACACTTAGGCGTGCGTCCAACAATTCATGTATTATCACATTATTTTAAGACACGGTGCTTGTTAGTAGTAGATTTTGAAAGAAGATATAATGGGGATAAGATTTAAACACTTAGGCGTGTGTGTGCCACCGAATCAAGGTGGGTAGTGATGACATCAAGGAGGGTAGTGATGATTGTTTGTCGACTTATGTTTATGTTTGAGAAGGTCCTGATCCCGCACGATATAGCTAAAGTCCTATCTCATTATCTCTGATTTTTATTTGCTTACGCATTTCTTATGCGCTTCGCGCTTCAACAAAATAAGGATTGCATAAATTCAACTTCTAAAATAATTTAAAAGACCATTGGTCGAGAACTACAACAACAACAACAACATCAGAGCCTTAGTTCCAAAATGAGTTAGGGTCGGCTGACATGAATCATCCTTTGGAACCATTGGTCGAGAACTATGCCTATAAATTATTTAAAAGCCTCAAGGTTTTTTTTCCCAAATGAAAAAAAAGACGTTTAAATAGAACCAAGATATTCCAAGCGTTAAAATGCCTTTAAAAAAATTTCATTTCAATTTATTAGCCCTTAATTCTCCTTAATTCTTCAATCCACCACCCACTAGCAGTCGCGAATGTTTTCAGAGAATTGTCCTTAACTCGATAGCTACGCTTTGTGCCGAGATTATCTCAGTGATAAGTGATAATATTTGACAAGCTTAGGTAAATATTTTATCTATACCGTGTCAGGACCGATAAATTCTAAGCCTTTATTACTTTAACTAACTAATTTTCTAAAAGACTCCCTTTCAAAAACTTTTTTATTAAATTACTCCCTCAAAATGTTCTCAGGTTATAAATTGCACCCAAATTGACTTTCCGGTGAAAAGTCTTATTTTTTGACGAAAATGCCCTTGTGTATTTTTTTCTTTTTTTTGCTCTTTTGTTCTTCCCTGCCATTAATGGCTACTGCTTCTTGAGGAAGAAGATGGAGGAGTAGAGAAGGAGAAGAAAGGAAGAAGAGGAAGAGGAAGAAAATGCAGGGAGGAAGGAGGAAGATGACAAAAAAAAGGTATTTTGGTCATAAAAATAGAATTTTAAACGAAAATTTTGAATTTTGACAGAGTCCGTCACGGAATGACCATTTGGATGTAATTTATAATCCGAGAACATTTTGAGGGAGTAATTTTATAAAAAGCTTTTAAAAGGAAATTTTTTTAGAAAAGTGGTATATAAGAGGGAATAATTATTAATTTACACTTTCCAAAAAGTAAAGTTAGATTAAGTTGTGACGCTTATTAACTTTAGTGGGGCACGATAGGGTTTGATAATTGAGTTGGAGCATCCGGATGGTATTATTCGATCTATCGTTTGGACGTCCCTTAACGAACCTCAAATTCCTTAGACATTGAGTCTTTTCACAATAGGCAAGATTTGGAGAGAAATTGTATCCGAACACCCATACACCATTCCCCCTCCTTTCTCTACCCTCTTTCCCCCTCCCCTCGCCTTTATTTTCCTCGACTTTTGCTATTCAAACACCATTCATCTTTATTATTAAGCTTTTATTTATTAAAAATGATCGTATTATAAACTTAAATTAAAAATTAAAAATGATATGATAAATTAAGAAATTGATCGTATTTTAAAGTTAAAGTGTACGTGTCATAAACTTAAATTAAAAATAAAAAATGATATGATAAATTAAGAAATTGATCGTATTTTAAAGTTAAAGTGTACGTGTAGTACGTGTATTGTTTTTGATAATTTTTTTAAGTAAACATGGAAGATTATGTTATTCATCTTTATTAGCTTTTATTTATTAAAATTGATCGTATTACAAAGTTAAACTCAGTTTAAATTAAAAATTAAAAATGACAAGATAAATTAAGCAATTGATCGTATTTTAAAGTTAAACTCTACGTGTATTATGTTTAAACTCTACGTGTATTATGTCTATCGTTTTTGATAAAAAAAAAGTATTTATTTATTAAAACTGATTGTATTATAAAGTTAATTGTACATTTTAAATTAAAAATGGCATGGTAAATTAAGCAATTGATCGTATTTTAAAGTTAAACTGTACATTTTAATTTAAAATTAAAAATTAAAAATGAGAAGGTAAATTAGTTAAACTGTACATTTTAATTTAAAATTAAAAATTAAAAATGAGATGGTAAATTAAGCAAGATTAGAGGGATGGGTAAATTGAGACACTACCCAAACCCATCAAGTTCGAATATGGGTTTATGAGTTTCAAACCTTGATTGGTATGGGTACATCTAGAGAACATCGTTACGAGTATGTGTTATAAAACTGATCCCTAAATCTATCTAGGACAATTACCAATTCGACATGAAAACATAACTCGAACCCAATATGTAATTAGTGAGTTCCTGTAAAGATGTGTTAACTCATTTATTTCTTATTTTTTGACAGATCGTGACACGAATAAACTGCTATTTGTAGGAGACCGCTATTTATAGGAGGTGGAATTTTGTTCTCTTGGCGTAGAAATCTACCTACCGTGTTTAATAATTGAGACGTAGCATTCACCATTTTTTGGTTGATCGATAATTATGATTAACCGAGTCGAAAATGGCTACTTTAAAATAAATGGGCGAAAGTGTGTGAAAACAAGACCGGATAGGTTATTTGGAAGTGAAATGGGTTGTGTTGGGATCAAGAAAACTAGTAGGGTTATGTTCGAGAAGTCATGGCGATATTGACTCATAAAATGAGAATCAGAGTTAGCCGAGAAGGCATGATCACTCTTAAACCCAACCATGAAATGGAAGGCTCGACCTCACATTGGCAAAGTGTGCTTACTTGTACCAAAAAAAATGAGTCATTTTATGTTGATTTGTGCACGAACCCATGACAAGCAGGTTAAGTCAAATGTACGTATGAAAAGTGTTGAAGCATTAGGAATATAATGTGACATATATATGAGGGAAACGTGATGATTGAGGCATAAGATTGTATTAGGAAGGAGCGGGCAAGTAATATGATTCAGTGATTTATGATACACCTTGATTTAAGGATGTATGGTAAGAATGATCTCAGAAACTCGGAACTGTTATCGAATTAAAAGTGAGTACTTGAAGCTATAGTAGAGAAAAGACGAAAAAGGTGAGGCAATAGAATTGAAGCATTGGAATAGTAGTGGATGATGAGTGTAGAGTTGTTAGGCGAATGAATATATATAGTCGTATTTGATGGATTGATTTGATTTGATTTGATTATATAGAGTGGGTATAAATTTTCATATTTAGAGGAGTGTGATACAAATAAATACTTGTACAAGTAGATGGACTTAAACAAAAAACATGAAAGTGTGGCAGTAGCTATGAGGTAGCATGGAAAATGAGGAAGCATGCATAAGACAAGAAAAAAGGCGGGCAGATATTATAAGTACATACGGAGTACTACATACATACATACATGACTACATGTGATGTACAGTATGAATCAAAGTTGAGAGTCACAAGTGACAACATAAAGCTCAAATAGCGAAGCATCAATGCATGAATACATGATGATGTCTAAACATTTAAGGATGACCGAATAGTTTGAACAAGTGGATACTCTCATACTCTTAAAGCGCACTGCACTGATTATACACACACACCAGGTGTTGACTAACCATTTCTATACAACAACGGTGGTTTACTCAGCGACGTGTATATATACAATACATTCCACCACGACGGCTTTGAGTAATGTGTAATGTGTAATGTGTAGTAATGTGTAATGTATATTGTATATGCCTGTTTCATCACTTTCTTTTTCTTATTTAAATAAATTTACAAATAGCTCTACCTCTATGTCTCTTTTAAGTTTTAACCACTCAATTACTTCCATAATAGGCAAGTTTAGGCAACCGTGCTAATCACTCTACCTCTCTAGGTCATTACAATATTCCTTCCACTAATTAACTAAACCAACACCACCACACTCCCCTTAGGCCTTAACTTTCGCTTTTGATTTTATATTCCTTTATGCAACACGTTAATCACCTCACTTCCTCCCCCGCCGCCGCCGCTCTCACCTTCGCCATTTTTTACTCCAAATGGAAACAAATTTAAATATGGCACCCTATTATACTAATAAATTAGCTTTTCACTTTACTCAAAATGGAAACAAATTCAAATATAAGACCGTCTCATTAAATAAATGATTTTCTCACTAATACTGTCACTTTTAATCTTCCTTTTTTTCAAGGATCGGGAAAAAAATAATAATAAGAAATCATATCAACGCAAAAGATGGGACACAGGAAACTGAAAAGCCGTCCAACATAATGAGAAAATCAGTTGACAAAATAATGACTAGAGAAGATCGAAAAAGAGAAAAAAAAAAAAAAAAAAAAAAAACGATAATGAATAAAAGCATATAGTACGGAACAAAATTAAAAAGAAATTAAATTAAATTAGAAGTTGCAAGTACGACAATGAGAACAGAAACAGTGAATAAAAAAATGAATGAGATGGAAAAGGAGGGAAACCTGGAAGAAGGCGGAGAAGAAGAAGCGGGAGTAAAGGACTGATAAAGGCGACCACGAGAGGAGAAGACGATAAGAGCGACATCGACGTCACAGAGAAGCGAGAGTGCGCGAGCTTTCTTGATAAGACCATTACGGCGTTTACAGAAGGTTACTTGACGGCTGCTTTTATCTTCTATTCGCTTCATCTCTATCTTCCTTCTCCCCATCTCAACCCTCCGCCTATCTTTCTCTCTATTCTCTCTCTACACTACAACCTCATATCATATGCAACTACTTCTTTTTATTATTATTTTATATTATACTATTTAAGAGAGAGAGAGGAGCTAGAAGAAGTTAATATGTGGGTAATTAGTGGGGGTAAACAGGCAGTTGGTGTGTTAGACAAGAAGGTAGAGAGGAGATTAAAGGGGTACCCAATACTGATTATATATATTCTCCTTTTTTAGCATTTTTTTTTAAGCCCAAATTTGCCGTTTTGGGGATTGTCGTTTAATTTATGCACGCACATACGGGATAAGCGGACCCCATTTTATATCTTTTCTATTCCTCTCTATCCTAATAACGAGACCTTAAATACGGTATTATCTATCTTAAATTTAGACCTTGTTTGCTTGCCAACTTGCCATACGGGAATTAATTTTTCATAATTTTGCAAAATACGTGAATTGGTCAATTCATGTGAATTGCCTAAAATTCGTTTGGTTGACATCCTGGAGTTGAATTGACACAGGAGTTTCTAATTACCTGGGGGACCCTACG
Source organism: Silene conica (assembly GCA_029255685.2). Classification (NCBI taxonomy): domain Eukaryota; kingdom Viridiplantae; phylum Streptophyta; class Magnoliopsida; order Caryophyllales; family Caryophyllaceae; genus Silene; species Silene conica. The sequence goes on along the minus strand of CM055313.2, from coordinate 16,400,511 downwards.
TAATCAAACTCCTCCATAATGAAGGGTGCCCTAGGTAATCCGAAAACGGTAGAGTTACATCAGGCGTATGAGGCCTCTCATACACCACCAACTAGCAAACTTGTTGAATCTTGCTAAAATGACTAATTTCTTTGATTTCCTCGATAATGAAACCAAACTAATTGGTTTTTTTGGTATTAACACCTAACCTAGTTATATTATTTCCTCTCTCCTATTTTTTTTATTCAACTCTAATTTATTTTTAAATACATGTATTTGTATACACAATTTTTATATGATGTATTTTTACGTATTTCGTATCCATTATGTATTTGTACATTGTATTTATACGCTATTAATTATTCTTTTTCTTTTTTATTTATATGCTATTAATTACTCATTTCTTTTTTATTTCTAATTGCAACTTTTTTTTTTAAAACTTTTCATTTGTAGTCTGTTATTATTTTTTTATTTTGGTTAGTAAATTTGATTTACGTGATTATTTTTATTTATATTGTCTTGTTTAACATATTTGTGCATGTGTTTACGTTTATATAATTATTTTTTTATGATTAATATTTTTTATTTGTGCATGTGTTTACGTTTATTTAATTATCGTTTAATGATTAATATTTTTTTATTTGTGCATGTGTTTACGTTTATATAATTATTTTTTTATGATTAATATTTTTTTTGTGCATGTGTTTACGTTTATATAATTATTTTTTATGATTAATATTTTTTTTGCATGTGTTTACGTTTATATAATTTGTTTTATTTATATGCCATGTTTAACATTTTTATTTGTTTAGTAAATATTTAATTTTTTTTGACGTAATAAATAATTTGTTTAGTTTATAATTTTCAATAACTTCAGTTAATTACGTAATCCTTAATTTTTTTACCTAATTTTTTTTTTTACTTTAGATTAATTTTCGATAAGATCTTAATATTTTACATAATTCATATTTGTTTTTGTTGGCTTAAAAAGAAACTATTGTAGTTATGCTTAAATGAAATGAAGAAAACGAAGAGTCATTAGGGTTTTGCTTGGTTTAGGCAGGAAATGCATCCATTAGTTGGGTAATTTTGGATGGAAACAATGTACTATAAGTAAGATCATTCCCTCCATAATTTAAATCATCCAAATTACAACTTACTAACTAAATCACATATTACCTACTAAATCACATCGTCACTACCCTAAGTCAAAGAAGAGAAAATGTCGGAAGAGAGGAAAGCCAGACATTGTCACAACTAGATTGTCCATGAGTGAGTTACTAAAACAAGTTGGCCCTAATGCCGTCCAAAGTGCTATAACCGTGTAACCCCCGGTTACCACGAAAATGAGTTCCTCGTTGGTTTATATGAGGAGGAATTTAACAAGCTCAATTGGGAAAATTTGAGCTTGAAGAATGTATTGGAAGAAAGTTAGCGAAGGAGTGGAGATGTTAGCTACCCCTAAAGTGTGGAGGAGGACAACGACGATGTCGAGGTGGTTGAGGTTGTAGCAACCCCACCGAAACCTACTAGGCCCGCGGTTGTTGCTAAGGGGAAATCTCCTTATGTTGCTACCCCGGACCTACGCCAACCAAAAATATCAAAGAAGAGATTGGGGAGAACTCATCCAAGAAGGGTCAATCCTAAGAAATTTAGATTTGATTCTTGTGTTGGGTGTAGTTATCATGTTTAATTTTTAGATTTGTTTTTTTATTGTTATTATCTTTGTATCCGTTTTTAATATTAATGAAAGTTAATTTCGTTATATCATAAAATCATTTTCGTTATTTTTATTGTCTTTATAAATTAAAACAACAATAAGAAAGTAAAATTAAAAATCCATTTTTTATTGTCGTATTAAATTAAACGAAAAAAGCGAAATGGTGACCTTCAACATTCTCAATAAAATCTATAAAATCTTATTAAAAGGTTAACTAAAATAATGTGACAGGGCAACTTTAATGTGACATGGCAATTTAAATGTGACATGACAATTTTAAATGTGACATGTATTATCAATTTATTATTTGACATTGATTCATTTATCTATAAATATATAAATAAAATAAAGGCAAACCAAAAGTATTTTATTTTACCATTAAAATACTAGCAAATCACATCATTATTTCTTATTTAAAAAGGTAAAAAGAAGAAAAAAAATGAAACATTAAATGCAAATTGCATTAGAAACATTAAACTTTGACCTTTTAAATTTCTAGATAAATTAAGCGACAATTAAAAAAAATCAAAGTTCATAATAAATTTTAAATTTGGACGTTTATATTTATATTATTCTAAGCAACAAATAAATAGAACATTATTCAAACTTTACACCATTTATAAAATAATATATAATTAGTAAATATTAAGTACATATAATAACATACTTAACAGTCAAGGAGTTGATTTGGGTTCTTATCTGATGGTGAACGCCTCCATAGTAGATGCTGGTCTTAGACGGGTTAGCATAAAATCCAGAGACCCGAGCAAAACTGTTAAGACAATGAGCAGCGCAGCAGCGGCCACAGAGGGGACATCACCCCTCAAGAAGAGCATGAGATCGTCTGCAAAAATAAGATGATTAAGCTTAAGTTTTGCACATTTGGGGTGGTAGGATACCTGTGTGAGAGAGTGAATTTGTCGAAGGTGCCGGGAAAGAATTTCCATGCCCAAGACGAAGATATAGGGAGAGATAGGGTCTCCTTGACGTATACCAGCTTTTCCAGGGAAAAAACCACTATGGTGCCCGTTAATCTTGAGAGAAAACCAAATCGAAGTGATACATCCCATTATCCACGAGACAAAAATGGTGGGGGGGGGGGGAAATGAAGTCCCACAAGCATGTTCTTGATGAAGTCCCATTGGAGAGAATCAAAAGCCTTGCGAGTGTCAACTTTGATAAGGCATCTACGAGTTATCGTTTTCTGGTTGTACTTTTTGATAAGGTTTTGTGACATCATGATGTTTTCAAAGATGTTTCGCCCTTTGATGAAAGCCTCTTGTTCAACCCCCACCAAGTCGGGAAGCACCAGCTTAGCAAGGATCTTGCTAATAGTTTTGTATACAACAGAACAACAAACAATAGGCCGGAAGTCAAGGACAGAAGATGGAACGTCTTTTTTGGGTATAAGGGCTAGTAGGGTGGTGTTAACCTTTTTCATCATCTTGCCCTTGGTGAAAAACTCTCTGATAGCCGCATAGAACGTGTCCTGTATGATGTCCCAGGCCCCTTTAAAAAAGCTGAGGAAAACCCATCTTGACCCGGGCTTTTATTGGAGCCAATGCTGAAAAGCGCACTTTTGATGTCATGGTTGGTGATAGGGGCCGTGAGTAAATTAGCTGCATCATCGGAGATCATAGGCCCAGAAATGAGAACAGAAGTGTCGATGGGTTCTGTGTTCGAAGCCTTGCCAAGGAGGTCGGTATAGTAGTCAACAAAAGCATCATTGACCTCTTTGATTCCATGTCGGGCGGTCCCATTTTTGTCATTGATAATCCCAATAGTGCTTATGTGCTTCCTTTTCGCGATTTTGGCAAAGAAAAAGCCAGAGGATTCCTTCCCTTTTCGTTACTTGGGCATTACTCTGAACCCGGGGAGACTCTCACCAACCATGTATAACCTCATGATTGACAAAATCCTTAAATCCATCCAAGGTTGGTCTGGAAACTTGCTCTCTTATGCGGGTAAGCTACAACTCATTAACTTTGTTGTATTTGGCTTGAAAAACTATTGGTGCTCTGTTAACTCGGTTGGTCTGGAAAGTTGTTCTCTTATGCTTCCGAAATACGTCACCAAGATGGTTAACAAACTCTGCAAAGATTTCTTTTGGGGTATTGATACCGGGGAGAGAAAAATGGTGTTTAAGAACGCTGGAAGTCTATCTGTACCCCTTGGGACAAGGAAGATTTCAATGTGAAAGAGCTCCTAAGTTGGAACAAAACGTTGCTATGTAAATGGATTTGGAACTTAACTCAACAAGGCGAAGGGATTTGGGACCGATGGACCCATGCCTACAACCTCTCCAACACCCAGATTTGGGATGCAGCTTGCAAACCTTACCACGCCGAGAGCTGGAAAAGCATTGTCAGAACCAAAAACGCCTTACTCGGTGTTGCTGGCACCTCTACGGACGCAAAAAAAGATGTTGGATTCTTGTGCCCAAGAAGGTACGTTCTGTTGGAGTAAATGTCCTCCATAGTGTGTGATTATTTGAGTAAATCTTTTACAGGATCACACAGGGATACTTAGTATATTAATCAGTTGATTAACGTTTATCGGTAACGATTGGCTCACTAGAAGTTTGACGTTACTGTCTTATATATGATGGCGATAATCAGCTGATCCCTAAAGGTCACACCTATAAGATAGTACTGAGAAATGTGATTATATATTGATATAATTACATAAATGCTAAACTTAGCTAAATGTAGTTAAGTAGATGATAAACATTTAATATGATTAAATAATAACTAGGAGAAATGAATTAAATGTTAATTCTAATAAATATATATATAAGTTATATTTATTAATTATATTTTAATATATGATAGAATAATATAATTGGGATTAATTAATTATAAGATAATTAATATTCTCCGGGAATTAAATCTGTACACCGAAAAGTATTAAAATATATATAATATTTTAAGGAAGTTCGGAATAAGGAAACTGACTCAAAATATTATATTATAATGAGGTTTCCTAATTTAAGTACAATACCAACACAAATCAAAACCCTATATATGGAGGGTTTCGGCCGTGAGGTTGGGACACAAGAAGAAAACAGTTTTTCCTCTCTTATTCTCTATGATTAGTTTATCATCTTAATCCCAAAATAAATCCTCTAAAATAATTAATAGTAATTTAGGAGGAGCTTTGAGGAAATCTTTCTCAGTCGTCTTGGGTGCAATCTAAGGAGAACTTCTACCTTGAAGTTTGGGTTTATACTAGGTTGTTCTTAGGTCGATCTCATATAGGACCAAAGATTATTTCTATGATCATTGTCCTATTATTTTTCAGTTCTATTGTTTTAATACCAATTCGTTTTTGATATAATCCTTGGCAGTATTAATTAAATTAATACTTTTATGAGTAATTTAAGAAATTATTTCCTACACGTTCTCGGTAAGCAAAGCTTACCACTTGTTCCGTCACAAAAATCGAATCCTAGGCTGGACTGCCCCGTTGAAGATCAAGGAAATCATTCCCAAACACCGTATCTGCGTGATACAGGCTGTTCAGCACAACCTCCCCACGGTTGACACCCTTTGTTCTCGGGGTTTTCAGTTGGCAAATAGATGTTGCCTTTGTAATAACGCTTCTGAGACGCATAGGCACCTGTTCTTTCGTTGCCCTTTCTCGCAAACTGTGCGACGTTCTCTGTTATCTTGGGTTGGTGTCACTGGTCCTGGGTCAGATGTAGGGATGTCATTGGGGTGGGGCGGTGCTGGATATAGGCTCCCCCGTACCCGTACCCGTACCCATCAAGAAAATCTCGTACTCATCCCCGCCCCATCACTCATGGCGGGTACAGGTTTCCAAAACCATCCCCGCCCCACCTCCCATGGCGGGTACAAGTTTCCAAAACCATCCCCTCCCCGCCTACCAATTAACCCGCTATATCATAAATTTTTCTTATCTTTTTTCGTACAAGCTGGGTTAATCAGTATTAATTTCTATTTTCAGGAGTTTGTTTATATAATATTAGTTATTTACCAAAGAAGTTGGTAAAATACTTTATAAAATAGCTATTTTTAACATTTCGTCTTAATTATAAAAATAATATTTATAAAATTATTGTAATAATTATATTAATTTTTATAATAATAGGCGGGTAGGCGGGTATGAAGCGGGTAACACGCAAAAACCATCCCCGCCCCACTATCCATGGCGGGTACAGTTTTTGTACCCACCCCAGCACCCGCCAAAGCTCTACCCATTCCCGCCCCAACTGGGGCGGGTGCGGGACGGTATCCACTTGTACCCGCCCCAATGACATCCCTAGTCAGATGTCGACTTGAAGAACTGGCTATACAAAATTCTTGAGGACAAAACTCGCGCTACCTGGAAAAAAGGTAATCATGTCTTGTTGTATTGTTGGGTTAGTCCACGGCATCTGGGAAGCAAGAAACAAATGCATTTTGGCGGACACTTCACATCTCCTGATCAAGTGGCGGCTAGTGTGAAACCCTCCATCAAAACTAGACTTAGTCCTAGTAGCGATCCTCATATTCGTAGATGGTTGGCTGTAATGCTCTAAATCTAGAGCTTTTTGTCGTTTGGTCCTTTTCCTAGATATCTTTTGGCTTTTAGCTTTTGTAAGACACCATCTCATTTTTTTTTACCCTACGTGGATGAATAAAAGTGAGACTAACCTTCTTGCAAAAAAAAAATAATAACTTAACATTAAACAATGACCTTTTATTTCTTAAAACTAAAATAGGTTAAACAACAAATAAAAATTTGCATCACTCTAATTTGAAGTGTTATATATATATATATATATATATAAAAGGAAAGACAAACTATGTATCATCTTTTAGTTTCGTAAGATCGTTATAATTTCCTAAACAACTTTTATGCAAGGTGTATTTTGTTAAAATAGAAAAATAAAAATAAAAACAAACCTTTTATATTTCATTGCTCTTTACTTTATATTAATGTCTATATTAAATTTGTTATGATGAAAGGAATGCTCAAAGTCACAAAACCATGCTAAATATTTATGTATATATATTAAATTTGATAATAATAATAATAATAAAAAGACGTTCAAAAGTCGTAAGCTGCATCCTCAATTGGTTATAAATATTTGACGGCAGATAACATTTGTGAGCCAAAATTCGAGCCAAACTTTTACCTCCATCACAAAGAAAATTGTATCTGCAATAATCTTTCTTGTCATTGTATCAACATTAAGGTAAAATAAGTGTATTAAAGTTTTATTTATTTATTTATTTTTAAGTTTCATTGGATATGAAGAACTCATTTAACTTCACATATATGTTATTTTTTTTATTTAGGACTATCAAGATTTGTGAAGTTGTGATATTCAAAGGTAAAATAGGTTAAACAACAAATAAAAATTTGCATCACTGTTCTGTTTGGCTTACTTAACTTCTGGAGTGCATGTTTGCTACTGCCTAGGAGTATCTACAAGACTATTGATCAACTTAGTTGTGACATTTTTTGGGGAAGGAAAACTGAATCCAGGAAAATGATTTTTAAATCATGGGCTAGTATTTGTAAACCTTGGGATGAAGGAGGCTTCCAAGTAAGAGATCTGAGTGTTTGGAATAAAGCCCCTATGCTTAGATGGCTTTGGCTACTTGACACTAATAATGGCACTATCTGGACCAAGTGGATGCATCACTATTACTTACAGGGTAGTGATATCTGGTCTATTTCAGTTGAGCAACATTTTCCAGCCAGCTTGAAAAGCATTATCAATTTAAGGGATGGTCTACTTGTGAAAATGGGTCATGTACAGGCAGTTAAAGACTTGTTACAAAACTGCATTATCAAAGGGAAAATTTCTGTTAAGCATGCCTATGAGAATATCAGAGAGCCTGGTATTGTCCTGCCAATGCTCAAAGCAATTCTGCACTTCTCTGGGATTTCAAAGCATAGGATTTGCCTTTCTCTGGCTGCCCAACATAAGCTCTCTATAGTGGATTTGATGCAACTCAGAGGCATGCCTTTGGCAAACAGATGTTATCTCTGTCATAGTAGTGTTGAAGATCATACACACCTCTTTTTCCAATGCAGTGTTACAACCACCTTATTACAGCTAATCACTCACTGGATGGGTAACAGAATACCAGCTACTCACTTGTCTGGTATACTTTCCTGGATCAATGACAGAAAGAAGCGCAAGCATTGGAAGAATAGGTGGCTGAGTTATGGGATAGGTAGCCTAGTCTACACTATTTGGCAAGAAAGAAACCTCTGTGCTTTTGGCAATGGGAAGAGATCAATGAGTGCATTGGTGCTGGAGATTCAATGTAGTACACAAACTATTCTTTTGCACAAAACTCCTGAGTCCATTCATGAGAAAATTTTAGAATTATGTCATGTAAATGATTAAATGTAGGTAACTAGTGGAAAAATCTCAATAGGGGTTATATACTTTTTGTAAGCCAAACTCATGTAATCCTCCCTTTTTGATGGAATATATGAGAAATACATTCTTGAAAAAAAAAAAAAAATTTGCATCACTCTAATTTGAAGTGCTATGTATCATCTTTTAGTTTCGTAAGATCTTTATAATTTCCTAAACAACTTTTATGCAAGGTGTATTTTGTTAAAAATAGAAAAATTAAAATTAAAACAAACCTTTTATATTTCATTGCTCTTTACTTTATATTAATGTCTATATTAAATTTGTTATGATGAAAGGAATGCTCAAAAGTCACAAAACCATGCTAAATATTTATGTATATACTAAATTTGATAATAATAATAATAATAATAATAAGACGTTTAAAAGTCGTAAACTGCATCCTCAATTGGTCATAAATATTTGACGGCAGATAGCATTTGTGAGCCAAAATTCGAGCCAAACTTTTACCTCCATCACAAAGAGAATTGTATCTGCAATAATCTTTCTTGTCATTGTATCAACATTAAGGTAAAATAAGTGTATTAAAATTTTATTTATTTATTTATTTTTAAGTTTCATTGGCTATGAAGAACTCATTTAACTTCACATATATGTTATTTTTTTTTTTATTTAGGACTATCAAGATTTGTGAAGTTGTGATATTCAAAGGTAATATTTACATATTTATGATTCAACGCTTTATTTCTTTCATTATTGTTTAAAGGAAAACTTGAATTAATAACGATAAGGTTAATTAATATTCCATAAATCAAATTCCACTATTTTGTTTGTTCTTAATCACTCAATGAATTTTTTTGTAGGAATGGTTCATTGGAGAAAGAGAACTCTAGGAAGAAAGTAATATTAGAATTGTTTGAACAAATACTCCCTCTATTCCATTCAATACCATATTATAAACCAACTACAATAACAATATTAATAACATGAATGTGAATTACCGATTGGTTTTAATTACATAAAAAAATAGTATTTCGGAAACTTTCAAAGGTATGTTTTATTTTAGTATGTTTTGTTTTTTATTTAATATTTTTCTTTTGAAAAATAACTCTCATAAAATGAAATTGGACTTGTGAGATCTAAATATTATTAACAAGTTAACCAAAATAAATCATATTGATATTGATAATGGCTAACTGTTCATTATTATATAACACTTATGCGTACATGTCATATTATTCAATATATATGTCTTATAACACACAATGAGATTACAATGAAATTGTAGTAGACTATTATTTAACTCAATTATCATTTTTGCAAAAATTTAAAATCTTAGATTTTTTTACAAATTGATATAAATGATATATTAAGACTAACATTTATTAAACTTCATACCTATACTTCTTCCAAAAAAAAATATGATTTATGAGAACTAAAATATTGATAAGATAAAAAGCTTTACAATTTTATATGATTTAAAGTCCTTATATTGGAGGATTTATCATTATAAAAAAAATAAAAAGATAAATAATTTAACATTCTACATTAATTTGCCCTTTTCGGTTTCACTTACTAACTTCATTTACCTATATAACAAATGGACGTTCAAACTTTTTCATAGAAAATTTAGTATACAATTAATCCCAATTAAGTAAATGATTCCGAGACCCAAATATATACTAACTTGGGCACGGTGTAGCCAATACATCCCTCATTAATATTATTCGGTGGATTAACCCCTTAATTGATTCTACTTTTAGAACTCCCGGTCGATAAAATTACATTAATTCTTATCTTAGCCCGAACTTATTACCATTACGGTGGCTCGAATACCTTCGTCGAGATCGACCAAATTTCGAGAGTGTAATCATATTACCCCACTTCTCCAACGTAATAAGGTAGCACCCCGGTGTAGCCGAGCCCACTCCCTTATGAAGAAAGTACTTCGTGGGTTCTTTACTTTTTGGTAAGGCTATGTCTCGATTTTAAAATAACGTGAGAGATCTTGTCAATTTATTATCTATCTCCTATAAGTGAACTAAGTCGGTGAATTATCGATAAATTAATTGGCACAGTCGATAAAATCGATGAAAATGCATGAGATTGAATGACGATTTGGCTATGCATGCAAACATGTTAAGCATAAATAAAAGCATAAAAACTTAAAAGAATAAATAAATCCTAGTATGACCTTCCTAAAATAGAAAATTAAATGTAAAATACAAATTCGGAAACCAACTCCTTGGTCCCTTGAACTTCACATGCGGCACGCATCCCAAGGCAAACTCCGTCTGTTGGAAATGAAATTCCAGATTTTATACTCATATCTTATGTGAGTTTAGTTTCTTTAAGTTTAGGCTTAAAACTTAATGTGATCTTATGCATGCATGATGATTACATAAGATGGATGAATGTCCTTACATTGGTTTTAGAAGTTTATACTCAATAATTACCTATTATATGAGTCTTCAAAAACCGAAATACCCTTATAACGATCTAACACAAAATCGTCTCCAAAAGATGCGTATCAAGAACCCGATCTCAAACCAACACAATTTTTGTTACTAGAAAAATCGTATTAGTAAACTAGAATTAATTATAATATTACTCTTAATATTATTAGTATGGAAATAATTGATTTTCCTTGAAAACTTATTTTCCTAGAAAATGTAGAGAATGATATGTTGTAGTGTTAGAAAATAAGCAAGCATCAACTAAACAACTAGTGATTTTCATGTAGTATGAAGTGTGTATTTAAAGAGCAAAATGAGCTTGCTTGCTCACTTCACTTGGCCGGCCTACACAAGCCATCCAAGGCCAATGCATGGCTCTCTTACACTTACATAAAGTATCAAATATGCCTTACACTCTTACACAATCTTACACATCTATTCTTAGGCTTTTGTAAGACTTGTGTAAAACACACACAATCACAACATACATACATGTGCACGGCTGAAATGGGGTTAATATAGACCCCATTTTATTTTTGTCAATTGTGTTAGTTTGTAACATGTCACAGTACACATGTCCCATAACACATGAAGCAATGTGTTAATTATGCAATTTTAACTATTTAAAATTCATAATTCACAATTTTATAGCATTTAAATAATCCCTCTAGTAATTCGAAATTACTATCTTATAAAAATGTAATATCATAATTTTAATTACAACTCTCTGTAATTTTATGATCAACCGTGTTCATTTTCAATTTAATCGTTTCCCAAACGAGTAAATAAAACCGTGAAATAAAACAATTTTATTACCTTGACAATTATTATTATAATCCTATTATAATATATGTCACGTAAAATCATTTCCAATTTCTAGTTTATTAATTAATCCGTATCCAATACGATTTAATTAAATATTCCATTGAGACGGAATTCCCTAAAGATATGACCTTAAGGGATCAACTGATCACCACCATCATATGACGATAATGTCAAACTCTAGACAGCCAATCATTATCGGTAAATGTTGATCAGTCGACTTTAAAAGAGTAACACTCCCAGTTGTGTTTCATTCAAATGAGTTTTAATTATGTCGACACACTATTGTCGAGGACACTTCCTCCAACAATCTCCCACTTGTCTGAGACAAGTGTGTGTCACCAATTCTTTTGCCCTATTACTATCTCCCACTCAATGCATGGCGTCCTCTCAGGTCGTGCCCGCAATTGATTTAAATCTAGAGTGGTTTTTCTCGATTTTGAGTTATAACTACTGACCGGAATTATCTATCATAGATACCTTCCGAGCGTGGCCACGCATTTCTAGTTATTTTTCTCCTCAAGTGGCCTAGAGATATTTCTCAACCTTGATAAGGGGTGGACAATTCCTAATCGACCTATTCCTTCCGGCTGGCCATAGTCCATCATAACCCAAAATATGTCCTTATAAACCCCAGTTACAAAGGTGTTAGGACATAAATCAAAGTTAATCTGAAAACTATGCCACCTCAGAGAACAGTCATTAGTCCAAGAACTGACTCATGTGAAACACGATAGATGCTCCCGCCACGACCAGACAATCTTTTAATAAGAGTACGGCAGAGCTCTATCAGCGGTCATTAGCCCGGCAAATGTTTCTTAACATGTCTATGCCTAGGTGATCGACTAGTCATCCCGTATGACTCTATGGCAATTGAACTCGCGATCAATCGCATCACACATCTGGTTGCATTGAGACATCACCTCACTTAAGCAACTAGGGGCGAGGTCATGATAATTCAATTCACTTTAATGGGGTTCAATATGATCTTACCATCCCATTTGAATATGACATGACCTGGGGTGAGTTATAAATAACTCAAATGATGAATGCATTATCACATATGTAAAATTGATACCATATCAATTACTACATAATCTATAATTCATACTTGTATAGTATTACATCTCAACTCAATTGAAATGACATGATTTATCATGTTAAGCCTATAAGAAGGCCTTTGGTTAGTAAGCCTTAACAACTTTTGTGCTTCACATAACCTTACTATTATTTCCCTTGGTTAGTTATGCTAACCCCACGAGTACGTGTCTTGATCCATGTCTAGACACAAGCTTTCTAACAATAGAATAGCTCCCACTGTTTTCACAGTGTCTGAGAGACTCCTCCCTCTATTATATCTCATAGATATAAGTGTACTCATATTTGTTGAATACCTTCCATTGTTCTACTGTCTAGAACATTTCTAACAGACTTCATACTTTATGATTGTAGTCAAAATGGTTCTCTAACCATCCATATGTGTTTAGAACATGGTATTGTGCAACTCTTTGCACATTAAACCAATGAAATATCCAAACATTTAGCTTCATCCTTTTAGTACTCCTTCAGTATTGATTCATGAACTATATGGCTACACATAGAGACTTCTCTCCAAATTCGATTTGTAACATTTCGTCATACTCCAAGTATACGAAGTTTGATAATGGTAATACATCTTAGCGTAAAGAATTGATCCTGCAGCGGAAGCATATGGATTCAATTTCTACAGTTCAAAACATTTGAACTTACTCTTATTCTTATCGACATAAGAATATCTTCTTATACACTAATATCCATTTAATAGGATATCCTAGTGATGTATTTATTCCTTTCACAAGTCTTTATCATTCATAATGATCAACATGTCACATTCATGTAAGACTAGTGACATAACTTTACTCCCACTAAACTTCATGTATAAACATAACTTCTTGATTTTCAAGAAAATGTTTATCACATGATCAAAAAAACAAAAATTCAACCTTTTGACATTTCCTTTATAGGATAGTTGCAATTTTACAAAACTCATACTCGATGATTTTTAAAATCCAACATGTCAAAATATATTTGAACTCAATGAAGCTATCTTATTGCGTGGAAAACTCTTTGCCACCAATTTATCAAATTCAACTCTTGTCTTCCTTTCTTAGGATAGTTGTGTTTTTCAAAATTCATCCTAGATGATATTAAAATCCAACAATATCATTTGGTCCGATTTTAATATAGATCCGTTGTTGCGTGCGAAACCATTTCCACCAATCAACTGACTCTATTTCGGATTCAAATAAAGTCAAAACTAAATAAAGCATCTAAGCAAGTTACAAGTTCGTTGCACTAAAAGGCAACATGACACTCGTCAACTCGTCAACTTAATTTTCGAATGAAATTTCCACTGATCGATCTCAACTAGGAAGAACATTTTCCTATTGCATCATACTGAAATTGTGGCTCTACAATAATTTCTCCCACTCTGTCTAAAAGAAATAAACCTCTTTTCTTTATAGACAGCATCATGAGCCACAAACCATTTGCTCTCATATAGAAAAAAATTTCGCCATTCGGAATAGGCTACAACTTAGGCACCTTGCCTATTCATATCTCATATGACTTGTATGCCCATGCTTTATAACATAGCGGAAAAATAAATGCTCGACAAAATCGTAATAGAAAATAACTCCCACTCAATTGTAAAGATTTAATCATATCTCATATGATTCAATACTACTTTCTTGCCCATTCGGTGTTCATGAAAGTAAACTTGTGATACATTATCACACTCTATTTGGTGTAAATTACTAGGCTCAATTAAATCACTATCTAATTCCAAGAAGATTTTCTTGAGCCATTGCACATGTATTCTCAACGAGAATTTCTTGTGCGTTGATTTCCTCAATCGAAGATAGACCTCATCTACTCGAGGATGGATCCTCTAGATAAATTATTTCTACTTCGGTAAAAGAAGAATTAAAATATCTTTCATGATTTAAAATTTCACTCACCTACACACCTTAAAGTGTTTATAGGGTGAATGACTTGCCTTGAATGCAAGATTCGCATAACCCATGAGATTCCTAAGCTCAAATGCGATTTTCAATCGAGAAATGAGGAAAAATTTGGGGGCACCAACTCGAGTTTTAGGGTACATATGACATTTCCACCTCAGTTTTGGAATATAATTACCTTGATTCGTATGGGCTAACCATGAATCAATTCGTGGTAACATTGAGTACAACATTTGTTTCAATTGCGTAATGGTGAAACCTTTTACCTTTTATGCAAAACTCAAATTATATTTAGAGATGATGTACATAATAACTATTATTTATGTATTACTTTAAATCCAAAACTTGGTTAAGCACAATATAACATGTATATGTCATACGGATGAAGTGGCAACTACCTTAGTTCCATTCATGTTTATCATTCTTGACAAATCGTCATACGATTTTCTTCACGTTAGGACGATAGGATTTACAAGAACCCTCGGATTGTGTTATTAACACATCCTCCTCTAAATACCCATTTAGATTAGCCGGGTTTTGTCATTCCTTTACCATATTTCAATCACATGAAAATGGAATTACTAACATGATTCACCAATTTGTACTCATATACAAATAATGTAGAATGAAAACTCAATGTCATAAGTATAACCTAAGAAATATGTTGGAGTCATACTTCCAACATCCTTAGACTTTACAATTTGGAGTTGTATCTAACTTCGTGTTTTACACGTTTTTCTTTCAACCTCGTTCTCTTCTTAACTACTTAAGAAAGATTCGGTCCTCTCATAGCTCCCACTTACTTCAAGAATTATTACTTGAAGAAGACTTTTTCTTCA
The DNA here is from genome assembly GCA_029255685.2 of Silene conica. Classification (NCBI taxonomy): domain Eukaryota; kingdom Viridiplantae; phylum Streptophyta; class Magnoliopsida; order Caryophyllales; family Caryophyllaceae; genus Silene; species Silene conica. Next base: position 16,385,353 of record CM055313.2, on the reverse strand, counting down.
ATTAATTCCAAATTAATTCCTCATAGGAGTTAATATCTATGAAGTGAGGTGGTATTGGTTACAATGATTTTCTCAAATCAATTTACCAATTTATATTAACTTCATCATATTCTTAACCATTAAATTTTAGATGATAAGTTATTAAATTGAGCAATAAGACTTTTAGAACCATGTATGAATAGAAGATTTAATCAAACACTTTTTGACTAAAATCACTTCTATTTAAGTTTCTTTATAAGAAATCATAATGGTTTAATAGGAATTTTAAGATGTTAATCTTATGTTTGCATAGGACTTTCCTATCAAATTCTATGGAATAGAATAATTCCTACGGACCTTGTCCATAGCCAAAGACACGGTTTTAAGTGAGGAGAAAGAGATTCTATTTGTCGATATAGCATAAGATGTTTAGCGGAGATATTGGTTACAATCGAATGATGTTATATAGGCGTAAAAATGAACAATTATAACACAACAAATTAAGGAAAAAAAAACAAACATTCATCATTTTGATTCAACATGTAAATATTTTAACAAGTTAAAGCATCTATAAAATGACCTCTATCCAATTTTATAAATGATTCCAAGACCCAAACCCATACCACCGAAATCGTGAACCACTGGAACTTCGACCCAATGATATGGTTTGGTGGGTTAAAATTAACCGGTTCTACCATAGAACTCTTGGTTGATGAAAAATCATTATTTATTCATCTTAGCCCGGAACACATTGACCACTGGTCCTCTACACTTCCGTTGAGTACAAACCAAATTTCAATTGCATCGAGATGCGATCCGCCCACTGGACTGAATCCACCTCATCGCCCCACTTATCCTACGTAATGGGGTTGGTACTGCCCACTGGACTAGCACCACCCCACGAAATAGAAGCTCATGGGTTCTACTATTTGGTAAGGCTAATCTCAATTGTTTTGTTAATATAGAGGTCTTGTCAATTTATTATCTATCTCTTTTAAGTGAATTAAATTGGTGAACTCGATAATTATAATTGACACGGTCGTTTTTAACGATTTAAACTAATATGCATGTTTATGGCGATTTGGCTATGCATGCAAACATATAAATAATGCAAAAATAAAAGCAATGAAAGCAATAAAAATCCTAGTATGACCTTCCTAGTAATAGTAAAAACTAATTAACTATTACAAATTCGGAAACCAACTCCATGGTCCCTTGAACTTCATTGGCACGCCATCCAAGAAAACACCGTCTTGTCGGAACTCCTTTCCGTATGGCACCGTCTTTTGGATCTTCCGGAATTACAATAAAATAATACAACTATTCTATTGTAAAAACTGAAATTTAAATTAAATTATAAACCCGTGATACGAGATCACATAAATTACAACCGAATCAATATTCCCTTTCATTACGGGTAATATTGATTAAAACTAAGGACATACTAAGAAAAATTATATAATTCCAAATTTTATAAAAACATTCAAATATGACATTCATATTAAATAAAATGCAATGATAAAATATGTATGCACATGCTCAATTCTTAATGCCAAATCGCCGTATGGGAGCAAATATCTCATATTTGTTTACGGTTTTTACGGATATGCGTGACTTTAACTATTAAAATCATCAAAATTACATAAATCTCATTTATGTCCAAGTTAATCATCCTAACATACTTTAGGAATCAATGTTTAGTCTCTACTAATATTTGATCATGATTTAACTTGATTTTGCATTATTGTTCATAAATTACTTGTATTTTTCGGGAAAAATAAACGAAATATGGCCAAATGAGTCAATAAAATTCGAAATTGAAAATTCAAAAATTTTAAACTTTCCGGAAATTACTAAAATTTTCAGAAATTAACAAAATGGTCTTATGTAAATATATACAGTTTATATCTCAATTAAATCGTATAATAGGCGTTTTTATGGTTAAAAATTCAATTTAAATTATAAAAACTTGCAATAAATTGCTATAAATTTTTAGTCATCCTAAAATATATTTTAGAATCTGAAAATGACCAAAAATTACAGACCATACTCGAAATTTTATTTTAACGACTCATAAATTACGATTATTAACTATTTAGTTCATAAAAATTAATAATCATAAAAACAGAAACTTTTTTATATCCAACTTTTAGATCTGATGTTCCTATTATATAAGACATCTATGGGTAAAATTTTATGTCATAATCTTAAGATTAACTATTTTTAACACAATAAGTCATTATATACCCTATTTTAACTATTAAAATCACAAATCATGCATCACTTGAGAATAAATTCTCAAAAATTATATACATTCGGTAAATATTATATTGCATGTGACATTGTGTAAAATGTTTTGGCAAAATTCCAACTGTAACTATTAAAGTCGAATTTGAGTCACTATTTATACGATTTTTACTATAAAAATCATTAATCATGCAAATAAGTCCAATAAATCCGAAAATTTATACATGTATTTTATATATTGCATGTGACTTCTCATAAAATTTTTAAGGTCAAATTCGAAATATAACCTCTTATACCCATTTTTAACTCATATTATGACTATTTATCTCATAAAATTCATAATTCATGCATAATAACTTCATTTGTTACAAAAATTTATATACAATATATAAAATATGCATGCGAAAACATATCAAAAAATCTCGGCCAGAAACTATGTTTAACTATTTTTCCCATTAATTGTTGTTTAAAACCGATTTAAACTACAAAATATACAAATAAATATAAAAATGAACAATAAAAATCCATAAAATTATTTTTATGTCCTAAAACCATTTTAGAATCAGAAACTTTAACATGCAAAATTATTTTGTGATTTATCATAATAAATACAATAATTTCGAAATATGTATGTTAATCCGTTTAACATAAAACATGAATCCGATCATGCATGCAACAACCGTAAAGCTCTGATACCACTTGTTGGAAATGAAATTCCAGATTTTATACTCATATCTTATGTGAGTTTAGTTTCTTTAAGTTTAGGCTTAAAACTTAATGTGATCTTATGCATGCATGATGATTACATAAGATGGATGAATGTCCTTACATTGGTTTTAGAAGTTTATACTCAATAATTACCTATTATATGAGTCTTCAAAAACCGAAATACCCTTATAACGATCTAACACAAAATCGTCTCCAAAAGATGCGTATCAAGAACCCGATCTCAAACCAACACAATTTTTGTTACTAGAAAAATCGTATTAGTAAACTAGAATTAATTATAATATTACTCTTAATATTATTAGTATGGAAATAATTGATTTTCCTTGAAAACTTATTTTCCTAGAAAATGTAGAGAATGATATGTTGTAGTGTTAGAAAATGAGCAAGCATCAACTAAACAACTAGTAATTTTCATGTAGTATGAAGTGTGTATTTAAAGAGCAAAATGAGCTTGCTTGCTCACTTCACTTGGCCGGCCTACACAAGCCATCCAAGGCCAATGCATGGCTCTCTTACACTTACATAAAGTATCAAATATGCCTTACACTCTTACACAATCTTACACATCTATTCTTAGGCTTTTGTAAGACTTGTGTAAAACACACACAATCACAACATACATACATGTGCACAGCTGAAATGGGGTTAATATAGACCCCATTTTATTTTTGTCAATTGTGTTAGTTTGTAACATGTCACAGTACACATGTCCCATAACACATGAAACAATGTGTTAATTATGCAATTTTAACTATTTAAAATTCATAATTCACAATTTTATAGCATTTAAATAATCCCTCTAGTAATTCGAAATTACTATCTTATAAAAATGTAATATCATAATTTTAATTACAACTCTCTGTAATTTTATGATCAACCGTGTTCATTCTCAATTTAATCGTTTCCCAAACGAGTAAATAAAACCGTGAAATAAAACAATTTTATTACCTTGACAATTATTATTATAATCCTATTATAATATATGTCACGTAAAATCATTTCCAATTTCTAGTTTATTAATTAATCCGTATCCAATACGATTTAATTAAATATTCCATTGAGACGAAATTCCCTAAAGATATGACCTTAAGGGATCAACTGATCACCACCATCATATGACGATAATGTCAAACTCTAGACAGCCAATCATTATCGGTAAATGTTGATCAATCGACTTTAAAAGAGTAACACTCCCAGTTGTGTTTCATTCAAATGAGTTTTAATTATGTCGACACACTATTGTCGAGGACACTTCCTCCAACACCGTCTTGGTCGAAACACCTTCCCGAAAGGCACCGTCTTCAAGGATGTCCGGAATTACAAATAATTACAAATTTTCTATCTATTTTATACATTATAAAATAAAACAATAAAATAAAGTGATACGAGATCACATTAAATTACAACCGAATCGATAACCCCTTATATTACGGGAATTAACGATTAAAATCTAAGGCCATACTAAGCAAAATACATAATTCCAAATTACGTAAATTAAATTATTACATTCGTAAATAATTAAATAAATATGCAATGCTTATGTAATATGCAAAACCTAAGCCAAATCGTCTTGTTTAAACACAATTTAAATGTCGTTATTCATAATAATACGGTTTTATGGAATAACGTGATTTTAACATTTTAAAATCACTAAACACTTTGTGAATCACTATTCACGTTTTAGTTAAGTATCCTAATACATTTTAGGATTCAAAATTTAGTCTTACTCAAATTTCGAAAATAACTTAACTTATTATAATATTGTTCGGATTTAATCGGTTTTACGGGAAATAGCAATAAAATAATCAAAACGAGTCATAAAATATTTCGAAAATTCAAAATTAAAATTTTGAACATACTGAAATTTTCTTCCTAAAAACATTAATATTTTCGAAACAAACTATTTATTTCGTGATAATACGCGTAAACATGCAAATTTAGACGGAAATTCAAAATTACCTCCAAAATTATGTAATAAAATACCAATAAAATTTTAACATATTCCAATACACTTAAGTGACTGAAAAATGAAGAAAAAAATCAGATGAAACACTGTTCAAGGGCTGAAAAATTATTTCACTACAATTCTTTATTTTTAACTTTAACCTTTTAAAAATTAAAAATAAAAATCCAGAAAATTTTGGCACCTGTAACACCCCCATTTATTTAAGAGCCTTTAGCAAGACATTCTCAAATAAATGAAGTTGTTACCATCTCGGAATATCCGAGATAGTGAATAACAAAGTAAAACAACCAAAGTACTTTATAAAAACTGATAAAATTTAAACTTAATTATTACAGTTACTACATAACAGAAGAATAAAAATACAACTGATCACTTCTCTAGATGTGATATAATTCTAAGTCGGTCTAAAGTACGCATCTCACATTCCTGCCCCAGCTCCTAGCTCATCTGTCTCTGTCCTGCAGAATCTACTCCCCATTCCGGATCATCGTAGGTGTACACGAATACACTGTCAACCTCGCGGTTGAGTAGGATAAGACAATAATAAATAAAGCAACAAAGATGATATGCAAATGCAATGGCATGCTCGAGCTCAATCTCAATCTCAATTCTCAATCTCAATTCTCAATCTCAACCCGTGACTCCCAGCCATACCGAACCTCCCCGCAGACTATAATCGGCCGTCGCCGAACACCAGCATAACAGCTGAGGTCACCAGGTCTAGTCCTGCAGAACTAGCCTGGGCCCAATAATATCTCATCATCTCAAATCCGTATCCAATGCACATGCCATGCTCGTGAATGCAACAATACTCTTAATCAATCATGCTATTAAATAATGTAATGCGCATGCCAATAATAATAATAATCAACACTCAATCCAACCAATATCATTCTCATATCAATCATACTCAGCATCCATAACACACAATACCACATCCATTCATAACACGGCATAGAGTATAAGGTCAGTGTATCCTACCTGGATAGCAATTTAATCTCATCACGCAGCTAACATCCAATCAGTAGAATCACTCCATCACATACTCAATACCTAATAAAATAATATACGTAATTACTACTAATACTACTACGTAAATGTATATAATATATCAATTATTCAAATTAACGATTTAAATAATATATTACGCATAACGAGACCGTATTAAACGTGACTACTTCAATTAACTTAACCAACCCGACCTTATTATTTTTATAACTACGTCCAATTAAATATTCGAACATAGAAAATAAAATCGAACTACTGATAACCGTCACATTCTTGTATAACAGAATTCACTTAACAATTTTAATAAGTGAATCACATGACCAAACTACCAATAATAATATTATTAGAAACATTAAGAACAATAATATTAATATTAACACTAATAATAATAATAGCATTAGTAATAATGATAATAGTAACAATATAAAAATAACAATAATAATGGTAATCGTAATACCAATACTAATAATAATAATAATAATAATAATAATAATAATAATGACAAACAACAAACGACAAGCATACTAATAATAATAATTGTAATAATACAACAAACATAATAATAATAAAGTAATAATAACAATGATAATAGGACAAAATAGTGAAATTAACAAAACACCAAGCAATAATACGCTAAACAGAAAGATCGTAACAAAACGATGCAACCGGCTCCCTAACAGTCCCCAAACACACCATTTTCGACCACCCTACACAACCTGACCCACCCCCAAAACCTGGTGGCGGCCACCCTTGACCCACAGTGCACCAACTGACCCCAACCACCACCTTCGACATGACCATCCCAGCCCTCGAAACCAGTGACAAAACACCCTGCTCACAAACAAATTTACCGCAACCGATAGAAACCCGTGTTACTCTCCCTGAAAATCCGTTCCAGCCACCACTATCACCACCCTATCCACCACCTGACACTACTCTCGACACCACTCACCACCCACGACTCCATTGGTGGTAACTACTGGCCCTCGACACTAACTTAGCCACCTGCACAACCCCCTTCAAACACACGCCCTCACGAACCCAATGTATCCCCTATTTCGTTTTTTTCTTACTGACTTCTAAATAGGCTGTCAAAAAGAGATTCCCGACCACCACAGATCATCCCAACACCACCAGAATACCCTACTAACTTCCCACCACCAGTACTAATGAATCACGACATGAAAATAACTCAAAACATAACGAATAAGCAACATAAACGGGACTGAAATAACACTCATAAAACAGAGTATAGAAGCGTTGTTTATTGTCGACATTCGCGGTTGCATTACTGACACCCATGATGGTCCTATAGCGATTTAAAGACTATAATTATGTTATTCATACTACAAATATTACATACAACCATAGTACTCATAGTCGAAGGTGTGGAAAGGTACAAGAATACGGTGTTGAACTTACCTATGTATAAGGATGAAACGGTGATGGTGATGGTTGTTCAAGGCGTTTTCTTCTCTTTCTTTCTCTTCTAAAATCACGGTGGTTCTTGGGTGTGATGGAGCGGGGAGGCAGACGGAGGTATGAGGGTGATTAGGGTTTTGTTTTACGTTGATTGAGGCATAAGGTAGTATAGGGAATTAGGGTTTGTTTTTGTGTAAATATGTCGATGTTAAGGTTTTTGTGTTTGGAGGGATAGGTTTTGCACTACATGAGCCCATAGCCCATCACACATCAGTTATAACCCGAGTCCAATAGCCCATCACTCGTATCGAGGTGATATCCCGCTCTCAACTCGTAACTTAAAATAAATAAGTACGTATAAATTATTTATACTAATTAAATTATGTAATTTAGTATTAGTAAATATTAATTAAATTAACTATAAGAATATTACGACTAAAATAAAGAAATAGAATTTAAGTATAGATGAGAAATACATATAAAATATAAAATATTTTAATTATCAATGTATTATTAAAATTAAAGAAATACGAATGAAACGTCATTTTATGAAATAATCATCGAATATAAAATAATTATGAAATACGAAATAATCGTAGAAATACGATTTATAAAATAATAACAGTTTACGTAAAATACTTTATAAACATTCCATTTGAAATACTTGTATAAAACACGGTTTGACTGCCGTTTACCGAGGCTAAAATACGGGGTATTACAGCACCCAAGAAAAATATGATGATGAACATATCAAATATGACTAATATGGGTTAGTTTTTCCGGCCATTTTAGCAACTTTTACTATTTTTAATAAATTATGCCATATATCACTCGATTTTAGCAATTAAAATCATTTCTCATGCAAAATTCGAAATAAAAAGCTCAAAATTTACATTCATTCTAGAAATAATATATATGACACTGAATAAAAATTTTATGACCATATTCCAACTTAAACTATTTAAGTCGAATTATGTCACTAATATGTCGATTTTTACCATAAAAATCAATATTCATGCAATATAAGAGAAAAATTTCTGTAAAATTTAACATACATTTTAAATATTGCATGTGACATCTACAAAAATTTTCGTAGCTAAATTCATAATCTAACTATATAAACCCATTTTTATCCCATTTTATGACTATTTAACATTTAAATATCACAAACCATGCATAAAACTTAAATAATTTCGAAAATTATATATATTCATAATATGTTAAATGCATGTGAGAACATATATAAAAATCTCGGCCAGAAAATTTATTTTACTATTTTTCCACAAATAAAACAATTTTAACCGATTATGAGTATGAATTAACAATTTAATTACAATTTGAACAATATTATTCCATAAATTATTCATAATGACTTAAAATATTTTTAAGACCAGAAAGTAGACATGCAATAAATATTTCGTGCATATCATATATGTACTAATTATTTACGTTTTTAATTTTAATCGATCACATTAATCGCAAAAATCGTAAAATCGAGTTGCATGCAAGCAACCAAATGCTCTGATACCACTTGATAGAAATTAGTCATACTAACATAACCAAAAATTATTAATCTTACTAATAATATATAAAATTAACTCATTAATTTGAAAGATCTTATGCATGCAATAAAACTTGCGGAATAATAACGAAAAGGGTCCTTACATTCGGTCCAAATATGCAAAGGACGATCCTCCACGGAGAAACCAACGTAGATTGCCTCCTTCAAATTGCACCCAAGACCTACCCTTAAAGAACCGAGATGGACACGATCTAGGTGAACAAAACGGTTTTACCTTAAAACCGTAAACTAATATTTACTTATTAGTCTACTAAAATACTACAACAATTTATAGTATAAAATATTATGTAGTAATATTTTAGAGGTTTTTGTGTTTCTTATTTCTTACACTAGAAAATGTCATAAAACATAAGGTCTGAATGATCATGTGAAGGTATCACATATATAGAGGGAGGGGTTGATAGGGTTGTCGTGTGCATGGGGGGTTATGGGAAGAGTTTTATTCTTTTTGTTCTTACCTGTTGGTAATTTAAGTGTAATTACCGGTTCATTTTCCGTAATTTGGGTTTGGTTCAAAGACGGGCAAACTTATAAATAATAAAACTAGTTCGGGAAGTACGGAGTGTACACTAGTCTATTATATTATAAGTTCGCGGTATAGTTGCCTTACGAACGACTAAATCCTTCCCTTTTTCCCTTTCATTTCCCTATATATATGGGACGAAACGAATCAGATTTTCTTTACGAGAAAAACTTCTGATTATTTTTCTTGAACAGAAAAGCAAATCTCAGATCAATACTTCAAAATTATATCTCGGTTTTCTTGCCAAAAACCGAGGAACATCTTCTTATCTCTGTAGAAAATTCGGAACATCCCAGGCATAATATACGGGACGAATTGTTCTATAAGGAAAGCAAAGCGATTCGGTGTTGTTTCATTATCTTGATTTCTTTGACAGTATATTTTTTATAACATTACCCATGTGCTAAGTGATAAGTCATATCAACCCTAACACAATGATCATGTAAATAAGATAAATTATCAAATAACATTATCTTAAAACATCACATTTACACGGTTCACATATAGTAAAATGGACCTTCATTTTACAAATAATTTGTACAATTGTATAACATGTAACATCTTTATGTGACATAATTAAATTGTATTAATTTAAAATATATTTATCACATAAATGATATTTCTAAATTAATTAAATCATATTTAACAAATTATTCTAGTAATTCGTAATAACCGTCCCAATTTATGGTTATTATAATAATCGTCAATACGATATACAACATTTCTCATAACCACGAATCATTCATATTCTAATTTCGATATTTCAAAAATATCGATTAATATTTGACAATCGACACATTTCAATTTCAAATATAATCTTACGTTAAGATTCAACCTCTGATTTCTCGATATACGTTTTAAGGAATTCGATCAATTCATATCATATACAATTGATCAATATATCATTTAAGGGGTCTGTCCTATAGGTGTGACCTAAAGGGATCAACTGACCACCACCGTCATACGACAGTAATGTCAAACTCTAGTCAACCAATCATTACCGATTAATGTTGGTCAGTTGACAGTATAATATCGGATCATCCCTTGCATATTCTTTTCATAAGATTTTGACAATGATTATTATCATTGACGTGATCGCACTGTTGTTGAGGACACATTTCCCAACAACCCTCTACATTGTTGCGGCCAGAGGACTAGCCGAACAGGCCGCCGGCCTCGGCTTGGAGGCGGAGGCGACGGAGTTGCTCGACAACATTGCAACCTGGTTAAGAGACATCGAAATAGCAAGGCAGGAGAGGGAGCGGCTTGTGGAGGAGAATAACAACCTTCGACGCATGATTTGGGAACTAATTTAATAAATAATACATGTATGATATACCAAAACCCCAATTTTCTAGGTTTTGGAATTCATCAAACGGTAAATGCAATTAAAATCCACATTAGATATAATTAATAATAAATAATACACTGTTACATTTGCCGTTTCCTACTATTTGCATGTAACAGTGAATGATTTAAATTGGATTTGACAACCTCAATCACATCACTTTTATCACAACAACTAATAATGAGTGTTATGTACTCAACATATCTTCCACAGTAGATTCGGTAGATTTCTCATAAACAAAATTAAGGCAATTACTTGATGAAAATTTAAAGGGAAAAAAATAATAATGATCAACAATATAACAAGGACATTAACAGAAAAAGTGCAAAAATAATTTGACTTTTAACAAATTTTAAGAGATTACAAAATTATAAGTGACAAAATAAATTAAGAGATAAAAAAATGTAACGAAAAAAACAAACAACTAATAAAAAAATTATAAGCCAAAAAATAATTGTAAGAGTTTCGAAAATGTCAAGAGTTTAAAAAGATATAAGTGATCAAAAAAATTAAAAGTGTTAAAAATATTGAAGTGCTAAAAAATTTATAAGTGAAAAAAATTGTATGAGTTAAAAAAATTATAAGTCAAAAATAATTGTAAGAGTTTCGAAAATGTTAAGAGTTTAAAAAATTATAAGTGATCCAAAAATTTAAAAGTGTTAAAAATATTTGAAGTGGTAAAAAATTTATAAGTGAATAATTTGTATGAGTTAGTGATAACAAAATCATAAGTCATAAAAATAATTATAAGACTTTCAAATATGTTAAAAACAGATCAAATAAATTAAAAGTGCTGAAAATATTTGGAGTGGTAACAAATTTATAAGTGAAAAAATTGTATGACTCCAAATATTTTCAGCACTTTTAATTAGAAGAGTTGATAAAAATTTATAAGTGATACAAATAAAATAGAAGAGTTAAAAAAAATTTATAAGTGATACAAATAAAATAGAAGACTTAAGTGATAACAAAATTTAAAGACTTAAATCTTTTAGGTGGTTAAAAAAATTTATAACTGATACAAATAAAATAGAAGAGTTAAAAAAAATTTAAGTGATAAAAAATTAATTAGAAGAGAAAAAATAAAAAGGAATAAGAAATGTCAATGTACAATTAAACCGTACAAATACACTAATAACACTGTACAAATACGGTACAAATACTCAAAGGCGTATAAATACAAGAAACGTATACGACATCCGTATAAAAATACGAATAAAGAGTGAAAACAAAAATACAGAAAATATTATATGCATTAGAAGAAAATTAGACTTAATTAAAAAATTAGGAGAGAGATATTAATAATTAATCGAAAAACAATTATTAGAGTTAACAACCTAGAGAATCTGCTTAATTAATGAAATAAATCAGGTTTTTTCAATTTAACAAGTGGCGAATGGTGATTGATGGTGTATAAGAGGCCTCATACACTGGTGTAACTCTATCATCTTTCCTTAAGACCGTCAATAATCTTAGGATAAATTACAAATAACCACCACGTATTTGCGTATGTTTACAAATTACCACCACGTATTTGTTTTTTTACAAATAACCCCCAAACTTTTACGTATGCTCCCCATTCACCACCGTATTTCAATCCCGAACAACTTTTTTTTATTTTCCGTCTTGTTAAGTTAAATTTATAGAAAATACCCATATTGTCCTCCCTAATTACACAAACCTACCCAAACTAACTACACACCCATATTCATCAATTTTTCCCAATTTTCCAAATGAAAATAGATTTCAAACTCTCAATTTCCCAAATTATTTTCCAGAATGATTTTTAAGATACACTTGTAAAGTCTTTTTTTTGAATAGAATAATTTATACGTATTAAACTAAACAAAATAGATATAAATTGAATCGGCTAAAATTTATGAAATTGAACAAAACTCGTAAAAACTAAAATGATCTATCAAGTTCTAACTAGGGTCTCAAATAATCTCCAAGTAGTATGTTTAAACAAGGTGGAGTCTACTTGACAAACATCCTTGACAAAGAGCTGAGTTATGGGGTGCTTAAAGTAGGACAGAGTATGGATCGGGTATCCGATCCGAAACCCTACTTTGGATCGGATATCCGATCCGAAAATCCAAAATTTTAGTATCCATGATCTGATCCAAAATGTTCGGATATCCGAAATTTAGTATCCAAAACTATCCGTAAATTTCGGATCAGTTATCCGATATCCAAGATCCGATCAATGTAAAATATATATTGTCAAAATTGTAATAAAAAAGAAAAGTAGCGTAATAAAAATGAAAATGTGGGTTTGTGAATGTGGAATTGTTGATTATTGGTTTTGTAAATGAAAAGAAATTTAAATTTACGGTTTTGTAGACGAGGGTTATTTACAGTTTTCTGAATGACGGTGACTGAGTGAGATGAAATTAGCTAGTGTTATTTAATATTTATGGATCAAATATCGGATACGGATATTACACGGATTTCGGATATCCGATCCGATATTTGATATCCAATCCGATAATTTTCGGATATCGGATATCCAAATTTTTAAGCCAAATATCCATATCTGATCCGATATCCAAATATTTCGGATACGGGTATCCAAACCAAACCACTTTTCGGATCAGATATCCATTAATTCGGATCAGATACGGATCGGATGTCGGATCAATTCAGATCATCGGATATTTTGCTCAGCCCTAGCTTAAAGGCAAATAGAACATACTTCGTACAAAGAACAACATGATTTTGACCAACTTGACAATCATAAAACTACAACAAAATTACAAAAAAAATGAGATAAAATTTCACGAAAACAAAATCCCTGACAAAATCTGGGTAATTGATACGGGAAAGGGTACTGATACGGGAAAGGGTGCTGATATCGCTTTTCAAACTTCTCTATTCTCAAGTTCGAAATCCCAGTTCGTGAATTTGCTCACATACAATGGGCTCGTGGTTGGAGGCGTCTAAATGCAGAGTATTTGCCAGTTGGATGGATCGTTTTATTTTGCATTTCAATTAAGGGTGTTCAATTACCCAGGCCATTTAGTATCTGTTTTCCGTATTTTAGACTTTACTTTGTTATGTTTGTTGATCTTCTTAAGGCTATAAATAGTCTTAAGGTTTGTACTTTTTCATCATCCAGTTTTTATCAAAATTCCAGAACTGCTATTTGCATTCTTTTGTTAATATTTCATCTTGCGTATTTGAATATTAACTCGTCGATCTCAATAGGTCTTGAGTTCGTCTCTATTGGGGAGTTATAGGTCTAACTCAACAAATATCGTTTCCTCTATTCTTTTATTTCGTATCATTTGTGGTATCAGAGCTTCGGCTCTTGATTTTCCATTAATCTAGACGATCCTATTTTCACAAAAAAAAAAAAATGGCTGATGAACAGTTCGATGATGAGTTTTACGACAAACTCCAAAACTTACTACGAAACAGGCCTACCGGAAGTCGAACTGGTGGCAGGACTAAGCAGGACGAGTTCAAGCTCAATGAACTCCCGGAATTCACAGGAGGTACAAGCCCAGAGGAATATTTGGATTGGGAACGAAAGATAGAAAGGATGTTCGATTTCAAGGAATTGAGTGACGAAAAACGGTGCAAGTTCGCAATTTTGAAATTAGGAAAGGGAGCTTCATTGTGGTTCGAAGGGTTGAAAACCAAGCGCGCCAGGGCTGGAAAGGAGAGAGTCACTTCGTGGGAGGTTTTGAAGGCCAAGCTACGAAGCAGGTATGTGCCACCGAATCATCGATTAACCACGTATCGTAAAATCTCCGAGTTGAAACAAGGGAAACTAAGTGTGGGAGAGTATATTGATGAGTTTGAGAATTTAGTGTTAATGGGGGAATTAGAGGAAATTGAAGAACAGAAGATGGCGAGATTTTTACGTGGGTTGAATAGTAATATTGCTAACACTGTCGAGTTATACCCTTACTCCGATTTCGACACCCTTTGTGGGCTTTGCTTAAAACTCGAAACCCAGAGCAAGAGCAAATTTGGGGGAGGGTCTAACACAGATTATGGTAGGAACAAACCCTGGCCAAAAATAGAGCCCCCACCGAAAAACGAAACCCCTACTTCCAGTAACACTTCAAAGAAAACCCATGTGACAGACCCCACGAAATCAGCCAAGGAGACCGCTCTTTCAAAGGTTAGGTGTTTCAAATGTCAAGGTTTCGGTCACTATCAAAACACGGGCCCGAATAAGCGTGTGGTGACTATACGGGAGGCAATAAACTTACTAGAGCAGGCCGAAGAAGAGGAGCGGTTGGGAGATGTTTTCAATTTAAGGGAAAGTGAGGATGAGGAGGAAGAAATAGAGGGGTATGAGGCGCCCATCTACGATACCCTTTTAGTGCTCCGTTCGTGACAAGTCCAAACCGAGTCTGTTGATTCGGATCAGCGAGAACAGTTATTTCATACCAAGTGTCGGGTCAATGACAGGTGGTGTAGTGTAATTGTTGACGGTGGGAGTTGCACTAACGTGGCTTCGGAAGAAATGGTGTCAAAATTGGGGCTGCCTACCATCGCGCATCCCAAGCCATATGCGTTACATTGGTTGAGCGACGGGAATAAAATCAAGGTGTCAAAACAGGTTCGAGTTGGTCTAACCATGGGTTCGTATGAGGATGAAGTGCTTTGTGACGTAATCCCCATGGACGCTTGTCATATTCTTTTGGGTCGCCCATGGCAATTTGATCGAGATGTTGAACACCGAGGGAGAAGTAATGAATACGTGCTGAAGGATAAAGGGAAGAAAATTGTTCTAAAACCAATGTCGTCACGGGATATACGGTCAATGAGCGTAAAGAAAAATAAATCAACAATGCTAGTGAAAGAGCGAGTAATTGAACAAGCCCTTAATCTCGGGGAGTGTGTTTATTTCCTCCTGGCCAGAGAAGTTTTGGCAGGGAAACAAGGAATTGTGGCAGAGAGTGCGATAGATAAGTTGTTGTGTGAATTTGAAGACGTGTTCCCCGATAAATTACCATCTGGTCTTCCTCCCATACGAGGTATTGAACACCAGATCGATCTCATTCCCGGAGCGTCATTACCTAATAAAGTCGCTTATAGGTGTAACCCGGAGGAGTCTAAGGAATTGCAAAAACAGATTAGTGAACTGATGGAACTTGGGTATGTACGAGAGAGTAAGAGTCTGTGTGCCGTCCCGGTGTTGCTTGTTCCAAAGAAAGACGGGTCGTGGAGAATGTGCGTAGACTCAAGGGCGGTAAATAACATCACTGTTAAGTACCGGTTTCCCATACCCCGGCTTGATGACCTACTGGATGAGTTGTACGGTTCCAATTTATTCTCCAAAATCGACTTACGGAGCGGCTACCATCAGATTCGGATGCGAGAAGGAGACGAATGGAAAACCGCCTTCAAAACAAGGTACGGACTTTATGAATGGACCGTCATGCCCTTTGGTCTCACTAATGCGCCAAGCACTTTTATGCGCCTCATGAATGAAGTACTCAAAGCGTTTTTAGGCAAGTTTGTTGTTGTCTATCTCGACGATATTCTTGTCTACAGTCGAAATATGTCGGAACATCTTACGCACCTCAGATTGGTTTTCGAAAAGCTTAGAGAGCAGCAATTATATGGTAAGCGTGAGAAATGCTCGTTCTTGGAGGAGAAGGTGTTATTCTTGGGTTATATGGTGACTAGTGAAGGGGTTGAAATGGACCAGTCCAAGGTTGAGGCAATTCGAACTTGGCCTACACCAAAGACAGTCACGGAGGTAAGATCTTTTCTCGGACTTGCTTCTTTTTATCGGCGGTTTATTCGGAATTTTAGTACTATAGCGAGTCCAATGACGGAGTGCTTAAAAAAAGGAGCATTTGAGTGGGGAAAGGCTGCCCAAGGGTCTTTTGAATTATTGAAGGAAAAATTATGTCAGGCTCCTGTATTGGCTTTACCTGATTTTTCGCAACCTTTTGAGGTTGAGTGTGACGCTAGCGGGGTTGGGATCGGGGCCGTTTTAAAACAGGGGAATCAGCCTGTTTCCTTCTTTTCGGAAAAATTGGGAGGTGCCCGTCTGAAATATTGTACTTACGATAAGGAATTTTACGCCATTGTTAGAGCACTCATGTTTTGGAGTCACTATTTACGCCCAAATCATTTTATCTTGCATTCCGATCATGAGTCTCTAAAGTACATTAACGGGCAACAAAATCTGAATCCTCGTCACGCAAAATGGGTTGAGTTTCTGCAAGCCTTTCATTTTTCTGCCAAATATAAGGAGGGAAAAACAAATATTGTTGCTGACGCCTTGTCCCGACGGCATTCTCTGATTTCTATGCTCAACACCAGATTACTCGGTTTCGAAATGGTAAAGAAATGCTATGTTACAGACGTGGATTTTGGGGAAGTTTTTGAGAAATGTTTGAGTGGAGCCAATGATGAATTTATTATTCAAGATGGTTTTCTTTTTAAAGGAAACCGTCTTTGTATTCCGAAACACCCAATTCGAGAATTGTTGGTGCGTGAGGCTCACGGGGGAGGTTTGGCTGGGCATTTCGGGGTGGCTAAGACCATGGAGGTTTTAAGGGAGCATTTCTTTTGGCCAAAAATGTTCGGAGATGTGTCGAGGATTATCACTAAATGTGTTACGTGTAAGGTAACCAAAAGCACTTTCAAACCAGGCCCGTATACCCCTCTGCCAGTACCCGACAGGCCCTGGAATGATGTGTCCATGGACTTCATCGTCGCTCTACCCCGAACTCAACGAGGGAAGGATTCAATTATGGTGGTCGTCGATCGGTTTTCTAAAATGGCTCATTTTGTTCCTTGTCACAAGATCGATGATGCTCCAAATGTTGCGGAATTATATTTTAGGGAGATAGTTCGCTTACATGGTATTCCAAAAACGATTGTCTCCGACCGTGATTCAAAGTTTTTGAGCTATTTTTGGAATACCTTGTGGAGAAAAGTTGGCACAAAACTTTGTTTCATCACCTCGCATCATCCACAAACGGACGGGCAAACCGAGGTAACAAATCGAACTTTGGGTACTTTGTTGCGGGGGCTAGTCAATAAAACTCAGAAAGATTGGGATGTTAAGCTCGCGCATGCTGAATTCGCTTATAATCGAGCTCCTTCCTATACTACGGGTCGATCACCTTTTGAGGTAGTTTATGGAATAAATCCTTATGCTCCCTTAGATTTAATTCCATTACCCAGTGATGAATTAATCCATAAAGATGCCGAAACCAAACTGAAATCAATGTTAAAGCTTCACCAACAAGTTCGCGATCGAATCGTCGAATTGAATACTGCCTACCAAAGGAAAGCCAATACGCATAGGAAACCACGTAGTTTTGAGGACGGGGACTTGGTGTGGGTTCACTTAAGGAAAGAACGGTTTCCAAGTAAGCGTAAAAATAAACTCATGCCTCGGGCCGAAGGTCCTTATAAGGTAATTTCCCGAGTTAATGACAATGCTTATAAGGTTGAATTACCCGGAGACTACGGTGTTCATGCCACGTTTAACGTGGGTGATTTGTCCCCTTACATCGAAGATGACGGTCTTGAAGAATTGAGGTCAATTCCTTTCGAAGAGGGAGGAGATGATACGGGAAAGGGTACTGATACGGGAAAGGGTGCTGATATCGCTTTTCAAACTTCTCTATTCTCAAGTTCGAAATCCCAGTTCGTGAATTTGCTCACATACAATGGGCTCGTGGTTGGAGGCGTCTAAATGCAGAGTATTTGCCAGTTGGATGGATCGTTTTATTTTGCATTTCAATTAAGGGTGTTCAATTACCCAGGCCATTTAGTATCTGTTTTCCGTATTTTAGACTTTACTTTGTTATGTTTGTTGGTCTTAAGGCTATAAATAGTCTTAAGGTTTGTACTTTTTCATCATCCAGTTTTTATCAAAATTCCAGAACTGCTATTTGCATTCTTTTGTTAATATTTCATCTTGCGTATTTGAATATTAACTCGTCGATCTCAATAGGTCTTGAGTTCGTCTCTATTGGGGAGTTATAGGTCTAACTCAACAAATATCGTTTCCGCTATTCTTTTATTTCGTATCAGTAATGGGAAATAACAAATGAAGAATCTGGATAACAGTGTTAGGAAATAAAATATTTTGGAAAATTAAAGTAAAAATATAAAAAGTATGAAAAGTCATAATCAAAATCAGCTGTTTTATA
Organism: Silene conica; assembly: GCA_029255685.2. NCBI lineage: Eukaryota > Viridiplantae > Streptophyta > Magnoliopsida > Caryophyllales > Caryophyllaceae > Silene > Silene conica. The sequence continues at coordinate 16,366,408 of CM055313.2, read as the reverse complement.
GGGGAAGAAGATTACGGATGAAATTATCGGATGATAGCATGAATGCAGCAACACAAAGTTGTGCACACCAAAGCTAGACTCTATCTATCAACAAAATTTAGCTTCTGGTGATGTTTGTTGGCTTCGTAACAACAGTAGGGAAGACATGGACCATCAGATTTAAAGCAATATTTCAAATGACTAGCGTCTGAAAATGAGGGGGACTAAATTGCAGGGAAGTCTGACTCTAGTGCAAGTACAATGAACATATGTTGGAAAATTATTCTGAAAATAAATTGGGGAATTTGGGGGTTTAGGGTTTGAAATCTATTTTCATTTGGAAATTGGGGCAAATTGATGAATATACAGTGTAGTTAGTTTGGGAGACTTATGTAATTAGGGAGGGCAATATGGGTATTTTCTATAAATTATAACTTAACAAGCCGGAAAATTAAAAAAAAATGTTCGGGATTAAAATACGGTGGTGATTGGGGAGTATACATAAAAATTTGGGGTTATTTGTAAAAAAGCAAATACGTGATGGTAATTTATAAAAATACGCAAATACGTGGTGGTTATTTGTAATTTATCCATAATCTTAACCTAATATTTTGTCTCTCAATATTCTCAACTTTAAGTCAAGACTTTAAGCCGAAGCTACTTTAGCTCGTAGCTGTTTTGATCGAATCGATTCTCTCTAGTTCATACCCGTCCCAACTATGCTAATCCACGTCGTACTCGTCATCCTTTAATCCTATCTGGCCCATTTCTTCTCTAAGCCCAAATTTTACTTTTAATGCACGCCCTTTATTTCATTTTCAGACTTTATTAGGTAAACATTTCGGCCCATTTTGGCTTTCTTTCAATTCGGTCCAATTCTATATTGTGTTTGTATATCACTCTAACACATATAGTTTCATGCTTTGATATCTATGTTAGTTTATACTAGTTTTTTTGCCCGTGCGATGCACGGATACTAAATTAATTTGTGGTATTCATAAAATTTTCACAGTGTAAGTCAAAAGTAACTCATAAAACTTTTTTTATATAAAAATAGTATTAATTAGTTTGTTCTATACATGTGTTATTTTGTTAATAAAATTACCTCATTTATATTCATTTCTGTCATTAATGTTACCACCAACTCGCCACAATCCTCTACAGTACCCCACGAAAGAACCCTTCAAACCACTTCTCTTACTCTTCAAACAACACATGAAACGGTCCACAATCCAAAGTCACACCTACTAACCTATTTTAAAATTAATCATCAAATGCGATTTAGTCATCTTTATTGCTACCTCAAACGACCATCTAACTCATCATCGACACTCTCTCCTAGCTTCCAATACACACCTAAAATATTCAAGTCACCCCTCCTTCACGAAACACCCGGACTTATCCCTCAAAGTTAGCTCTCCCTTTGAAAAGTTCATCCATCTATCAGAAACCTAGCTAACTTCTGCTTTCAAAACCGATCTTGTTTGAATGAGAATCCTTGATGGGGAAAACAAAAACATGCATTTTTTTGTTTGGTTAACAAAAGAGGTATGAGAGAAGTGTTAAGGAATGAACGGTGGATGCAACACTTGAGATGTTACATTGAAATTGGGTGTAAAATTCAAACCACCACGTGTTTCTTCATCACCAAGACAAAAAGTAACCTAGTTAAACGTTAACAATACTATATTGTCATGATATTTATTAATATTTGATTACTTATTTTTGTGTTTCACAAGAAAAAAACAAAATTGAGTTTCCATACATGATATTTCAGAGATTTTTAACTTATTTTTATAGCGTCTATACCTAAGTCATTTACACATAATACAACCTTGAAATAAATTTATCTACTTTCTCGGATTTCTTGCTACATACCCCCCTCTCATTTTCCACACCATTTAGGCATTGTTCGTATCTTTTTCACTCAACTAACCAACTTGACCATCAGAATTAACTGTATGCGCATCCCTGAACAACCCTATCGTATCTATATTTACTTGTACTACTCAAATCACACTCTTTAATGTCGAAAAATAACTCTATCCTCAACACTCTTACCTCCTACCTCCAGACCTATCTACCCCGATATAATACTGACTGACATATAATTCCTTAATTCTTATCCAATGTTCCCACATTCTATTTTTGTACAATTTAATCCAATGTTTTCCTTCCATACTTGGTAAAATAATTGACATAAATATCTTCTTATATTTCTTGTATTTACAATGTTATCATTGCAAATTTGCAACTACAACTCCACATAACGACATCTTTTTATACACACTCCTAAATATTTTCAAGAATACTCCCACAAAAAACACTATAACATCATTCCACATTAAAAATAAATTATTCCCCGGTCCAATAGAGCATTCAATAGCACTAAAGAGAGTATAACATTTGATTGTTTAGTTTTGTGTCTAACAAAGAAACAAAATTGAGTTTATTTATACACATGATATTTTAAATGTTTTTAGCCTGTGTTGATATATTTGTCGGTTCTTTTCTCTTATAATACACCATTTTCAAATAAAATTTAGGGTTATTTAATAAAAATACTCTGAACTATATTGGTGCATCTCAAAATACTCTGAACTTTATTTTAACTAACAATATACTCACCTATCATACTCGTCATCTTTTATTAGAATTGTCACTCTATTAACTTGGAGTAGCAGGTAAAATTAAGTCTATCTTTCTCTTCACCATTGATCTTCATCTTCTTCCTCAGGTTAACTTGTAATTTCTTTACAACTTCATCTCCCACCCTTATATATCCTCTCCCTTTATAATTAAAACCATGACAAATCAAACACACAAATCTCCTAACTTATTTAAACAAAAATCTAAGAAAATCCCAAAAACTTATTTCCTTCAATTTTCGGAAATCACAAATCAGAAAACCTATTCAAAGAATGAACCCATCCAAATCCACGGAAAAAAAAAAGCAATGGTAATGAATAAATTGTACGAATTACTTACTTTTTTACTAATCAACACAAAATACAAAATAATATCCAGAAAATATTTATCCTTAATTATAAAAAAAACCAATCAAATTAACCAATTAACAAATACTGTATGAACAAAAAAAGAAAAACAAGCAGTAACAAAAAAAACTATACAATACACATCCCTGATTCCTTCTTCCTTCAATCCCAATATAGTGTAACCATAAACCACTGAATCTTTCGTTTTTGAAATCTGTATCAATTGGCGTTTTGGGAAGATAAAAAATGTTCAAGATTAATAGCGATTAATGGCACTTTGAGAAGGTCATTTTTGTTTTGGAGAAAATAAATGAGAATAGGAAAAGATAAATGGTGTATAAAAGAAGGCTAATGCAGTTTTTGGTGAACTCCACAATACTTGCAATTTTGGTATTTCTTCCATACCCAATTCTTGCTAGTATACTTGAATTGCTTTGAAGAATATATCGGGATCTCCCTCATAAGTAGTAGATGACAAATGAAAGATAAAAGCAAAATCATACTAACTTCGAATTTGCAGCGATTTGGAGAAAACGAGATTAGTGAAAGATTAATTGGGCGTGGTGGCAATGATCAATATTGACGTTTTGGTTTGTTGGAGAAAAGAGAATTAATGGTGTTAAGTATTTTTATTTTTCAGATGATAGAAGAAAATAAGAAGAGGGGTTAATAAGTTTTTTTAACCAGCTCAGCAGGTAGCCCATCTGACTATACTAGTACAGGGGAATAAGAGTACTTGTTCGTTTTATTGTTAGGGTAAGATTATCCCTCAGATTTTCCAAAGTCTTAAGACTGTGCCACGTCAGCTTTCCACTAACTTTTACTATTTCTTTATTATTCAGACTTGCCTCAGACTCACCTCAGATTTTATACATTATCCGTCAGACTCGTCTCAGACTTTACTTTTCCATTTACTTTTCTTTCTTAGAAACTTATTAATTAATTCTAGTTTGTATTAAACATTACTAATTAAAATGCATAAACTTAATTATATAATTTAATGGAACTTAATTATATATATAAAAAGACATGTTTAAATTGTGGATTTTGAAGTAAATTCATAATAGAATTTAAATCAAAATTTTGGTTGGGATCCATGTTGTAATATGAAAGCGTAAGTCTTACTTGTGACGGGTCATCATTTGTGACGGATATTTTGTGAGATAAAATGGATACAAAATCAGTTAGTGGAAAAAGGGGACCACATAAATAGTGTCGGAGAGAGAGAAAAAAATGGGTATTTTGTGAGAGGAAACGGTATCCGTCACAAGCTTGTGACGGATACCGCCGTCACAAATGAGAATTTGTGAATAAGGAATTAGTTGAATACAAATTTTATCGAGGGAAATGGGTGAGAAATAAAGTTTTGGCCGTAAAAGTGAAACATAACAATGCTGAGAAATTCTATTAATGCATTTTACGTACAAAGCAACACTAATTAAAAGAATATATAACATTAAAAAAATAAAATACAGTGGGGTCAAGACTCAACAAAGTCTTAAGTCGAGTCTTGGATTTCCAAGACTCGACTTAAGACTTTGTTAAGACTTTGGTAGATTATTGGTAGTCTTGAGAAAAGTCTTGTCTTAAGACTCGTCAAAGTCTTGTCTCAAGACCCCCAATAATCTTACCCTTAGTTAAATAAAGTTTGTAGTAAATTGAGAGGAACCCTCATACTTCATAGTATTCTCATTAAATAACCCTAAAATTTATTCATTTATCTTCTCTAATCAATATCTTACGTTATCCATTTTTTCACATATTCAACCCTTTCCACCCGACTAACCAACCAAACCGATCAGAATCAGCCTTAAACATATTCATATGTATATGAATATATTTTTCTATTTTCTAAATCACATTCGTAAACGTCAGGGAGTAATCCTACCCATGGAGTACATTTCTCACTCACTTAACCAACTTAACCATTAAAATCAATTGTAAAATGTATCCCTGGAAACCTCAACCTACTGACATTTATTTGTACTACTCTCACACTCTTTAACGTCGTGGAGTAACCCTACCTCCAAGATACTTACCTCCTCTCTCAAAACCTATTTACCCATACCGCTTGAAACATTAGATATATCCAATGTAAAATTAAACTCCGCCGTATAACAATTAAAATTGAGTATACATACATGTTACTTTAGAGATTTTAAAGTTTTTTTCGTAACATCTGTGCCTCTGTTATCATCACATAAAATAGAATTTTAAAATAAAATTTATCTATCTATGTACTTGCTCAGTTGTTCTAATCATTCTGTGGTACATGCACAACTTGTTTCGACACTGTTTAGGTATCCGTTACCCTTCTCACATAACTACCTAACTTGACATAATCAATCGTATCCCTGAACAACCCTAACCTATAGACATTTTCTTGTGCAACTTACACCACACTTTTAAACGTCGGTGAGTAACTCTATCCCCCAAGATACTTACCTTCTCCCTCGAGACCTATTTATCCCCATCCCTAAACAAATGGACACATACAATTTAAAATCAACCCCTACCCTATAAAACAATGTCATACTGTAAAGAATAAGTTGAAAATATGGAGGAAAAAAAAGAATACGGACTATAATAAACTATAATCTAATACTAATTAAAAAGTATTTTTGATCTTTTTACGGCTTATTATATCCGTCTCGGAAACACCATTTATTTGTCATTACTTTGTTGTATAAATATCTTCTAATACCCACTTGCATTTCATCTCATCAACACAATTATTCCGCTTAACTCAGATCACCTACATCATTATGCTCTTTAATATCTATATATTTATATTTATACTCCTTAAATCGTAACTTGACAACCCAACTAACCAACTTGATCATTAGAATAATAAACTGTATTCTTGAACATCTCTGACCAATTTGCTTGTACTACTCGAATAATACGCTTAAACGTTGGAGAATAACCCTACCCTTGAAGACACTTACCTCCTCCATCAAAACCTATCTACCTCTGCCCCCGTAAAAAAATATGTCATTTTATAACACAATGTCTCATCGTTAAATAATAAGGTGAAAATATAGAGGAATAAATATTGTTATTTATGAAATACCTTTCAATACCCATTTAAACACATGTCATCCACACAATTATTCCACTTCATGCACCTATATATCTACATCATCATTGTGGTCTTTAATATTTATACTAGTTTTATGACCCCCGAAAATCGCGGGTTTGCTAATAATTTTACTCATATATAATTAATAAAGGAAACTGCAAACTAAGACGGTGAACATTTTCACATTTGTAAGTTGGGGTCGATATTAGTTTGTTATAGTGGCAATCGTTATCACCATCAACTAACTTACAAAGTACGTCTTTAAAATCATCAAATCTATTTCAAAACTATTTTTCAAAACTATCCAACTTTTTTTTATAGAAATGCCAAAATTTTAATGGTGCATCAAAATTTGAACCTAAATTAAACTCATATCCGATATGCGTAGTAAAATAATACTTCTTTATCGTCAAGATAAATAGTTATACCGAATATCATTGCGCGAAAATGAACTTTATATGTTGAATCAACAATAAGTAAATATAATAGCTCCAATTTTTTTTTTCTTATAATCAAATTGGTACTTTTTAACATAATATTCAGTTTGATTGCTCATTAATATAAAATAACGTGAAATCTTTATAAAATAGGAAAAAAAATTAACTAAAATATTAAATGATATATAAAAAATAACACCAAAAATTGTATTATCTTTTCATCCTCATATATAGAGTTGAAATGTCATTTTTAGTTATAAATCACCGGTTATGAATTTGTAGAATTTATATTAATTTTGTTTTTTTTATTTATCAAATATTTAATATAGACATTTAATTTTAGAATAATAATGATGTCTTTTTATTTTCTTTATTTGTATGTTACAAAATATATAATGTCATTTTTGTAAGAAAATTCTAGTAAATATTTATTTATGTAGAAGGTTATTTTAATAGTTTTATATAACTATTAGATGACATCATGATAGTCTAGAAATGCAAAATACTTATCAATTAAGCATTCGACATGTCTTTTAGTATATAAATGTATAAATTTGTTATATAGAGCAACATTGATGTAATATTATTCTATTTTATCTTTCATTTTAATAATATTTTATAGATTTGATGATGATATTAAAGTAATAATATAATATATATTTGTTGGTCCCATCAAAAGAAATTATTTGACTAATGTGAAAATTATTATTGTTAGGCTTATATACTGGTTGAATAATGTAATTATTAAGTATTTTTTTTCAATTGAAGTTTATATAAATTTTCAATAAATGTATGAATTTTAAGTTAACAACATCACATGAATTTTAAGCTCATATAAATTTTCAATACGTTGACAACATTTATATAATAAAATAAAAAGTAATATCTCCTTCTTAATTATAATTAATACCACATTTGTCCTTTTAATTATACATCACTTGAATGTTCTAATGATTTCGCGCTGCCACGTGTCACAGTGTTATGCTCAATCTAGCCTTTTTATTTTATTATATAGATTTATACAAATTAAATCCAAATTTGACATTTTTGGAGTTTCTCAAAAGTATAATATATTTGGCAAGAAATTATCTATTTTCTTTCGCAAAATTTAGTACGAAAGTCCATAATATTCACTTGAATAGTAGTGCTACTCTTGTACCAAAAAATAGTAGTGTTGCTCTTAATTTGGTCGAATATAATTGATCGCAAATATTCATTTTAGGTAGGAAGTTGTTTAGACTTAAATATTTAACTAATTTCATTTATTAGTTCCACATTTTTAATTAAGATGGAGGTATTCATTTTAAGTTTGAATGGTCTAGTAATATGGAAAAGATAAGAACATAATGTATAAGAAAAAGTAAACAAATTGTCTTATTACTCTCATATGCCCGTGAGACGATTTTGACTCATTTTAATGTTAAGACGAAGACAAACTGAATTGGTTCTTTTTTACGCTTTATCATTTTCATTTTTAATAGAAACACAGAATAATATTAATAACCTTAAATAGTAAGTATATAAATATTAAAGAATAATGTTCTAAGATAAAAAAAATTTGTAAATAATCAGTTATTTTAATTCATTTTCGATTTTCATTTTTAATAAAAACGTTGAATAAAGAAATAAACTTAAATAGTAAGTATATAAATATTAAAGAATAATAATGTTCTAAATCTAAAAGGAAAATTGTAAATAATCAACTATTTTTCATTTTTCTATATCAAATAGAAAAATTGTAAATAATTTATGATTTTCTTATTTTCTAATTCTGATAGGAAAATTATAAATAAATTATCATCTAAACAACTATTTTTCTAATTTTCTAATTCTAATAAAAATTGTAAATAATTAAATATATCCTAATTTTAGTAGAAAAATTGTAAATAAATCATTATTTATAAATAAGTGTTTTGTAAAAGGTGGAGACTACCACGTGCTTAGAAAAAAGCTTCCTTTGATTCAATGCATTTGTTTTTTATACACTATTCACAATTAAATCTTCAATTTTAATTTTCTCCCAAATACGTCAGAAAAAATATATTTATGTAGGGTCTTGTTTTATTCGTCTTTACGAGTACATTGAAAATATATAACTTTTATAATTTTTACAAATACGTAGTTAAAGATATTAAGCACGTAAAACATGCGTTAGCAAACGTGAAAAAACAAATGTATTGAATGAAAAAAAAAATGGAGGGAGTATTATCTTTTACTCGCGTCTATTTTTTTTATTCGTCATATATTATTCTGGTATTTTCACATTTGTTCTTGTCTTTTTAACGATGTCGAAAAGGGAAAGAAATGACATTGGTATGCATTTGCCTAAGGTTGCTCCTTGTCAATAGCTTTTGCTCTTATCGTCCTCATCGTTTTGACATTGAATAAATTGGTTCGGATCTTGCATTAATCCTTCGCTATGGAAAGACGATAATGTATTGAGGGGGAACATTACACCTAGTCATAATTCAAAGGGACATGCCATCATCGAAAAGGGGATTTATTGACAAATATATTCTCATACTCCCCCATATCCATAGCAAATGTCTCATTGTCCATTTCAGTTTATTCGTCAAAATGTCCCATTGTCCAAATTTAGGCTTATTTTTTACCATTCTACCCTTACCTATTTCCATTTATTACCCATTCACTAACCCTAACCCAACAAATCATAACACTTTCTCTCTAATCTATATACCCCGACACAACCAAAATATTAAACAACTATTATTGGATAAATTTTGTACTTTGTCCACAATGGGACATTTGCTACGGGTAGGAGGGAGTATATGATATTGTTTTAATGATGACAAGTTTTACTAATTATGATTATATATCCTCTTGCCTTTAATTTTTTGCTTAGTCCATATAGATTTATTTATTACGTATATAAGATCTGAAGGACAATGCTGATTAACGTTGAGAAAGCTAGAAAATCTCGTACCAAGTTATTCACTCAAGATCCTGATTATGGATTGATCAAAGGAAGATCAAGAGAATCTTGTATAAAGTTTGGTAATGTATTCTGAAAATCTTCAGAAAGATTAAATAGAATATGTTTATATTGCTCATTCATATACGAGTTTTACTCAGATATGAACTTTTTTTCATTACTTTTCCTTTATATGTCCTTTGATAAAAAAATTTCTCTCTAATTCTCTCCCCCCCCCCACAAAAAAAAAAACCTAAACCACACAACTATGGATGCTAGCTCTCGTATCGTTCAGGTAATAATTTTAATCTCTACCTATATCAATTATATTATATGAAATTAAAAATTGATTTGAATAATTAGATTAGGGTTTCTTTAAATCGTTTTTTGTTTTGTTCTTTTTCTTCCTTATTTTTTTGGTAATTGTTATTTTTTCTTCCTTATTTTTTTGGTAATTGAGGGCGCACATGCATCACTTAAACGCTTGTTACGAACTTCTGTTGGTGGACTCGACACTGTCTTTGAAACAATTCATCATGCTGTGAACCTTCAATATCATGCAATAAAAGAGGAGTTTGCACGTTCAAAGACCATTCGTCTTCATCTTACTCAAGCAATGCCTGTTTATCAAAGATTAACGCAAAATGTGACTCACAATGCGATTAGAATTCTTGATGATGCACTGAAAGAGGTAAATTGTAACAATTGTGCGTTAAAGACAACTCATGGTCTACCTTGTGCATGCGAGATTATCGATTTAGTCAATACAGGTAAAACTATTAACTGATATTGTTACTTTTGTTATTATTGTTGTTACAAATTGCTTTCTAAATATATTTGTAAATTGGACAGATAAGTGTATAGAACTAGATTCTATTCACAAATTTTGGAGGACTTTTTGCTTTCCCACGGAGGATGTAAACAACGGGAAGGACCACAATACTAGAGAACTTCAAGAGCAAGACAGATTACGTAAACTTGTAGATGATGTCTTATCGTCCGGCAACGTAGAAATTATGCGAAAGTTTTCTGAGTTTGCGGAAAATTTGTTGCACCCTCCGAAAATAGTTGACCCAGAAGTTAAAAAGACAAAAGGGCGTCCGAAAAAGACTTCTGTTTCAAGAAATCTATCACATTGGGAATATGTAGAGAAGATGTTTCGTAAGACAAGTCGTAAGAAAGCAAAAACTGTGTCAGTCAGCACTCCTATTTCTTCTACGGCGCCAGTCAACACTCCTACAACTCTTATGTCGTTTTCACAGGTAAATATTTTTTAATATGAATGTATTGAAACATACTGTACATTTTTTATTAATACTATTTTTATGAAAATACAGGATGATAAGTCATTCACACCTTTCCCATATCCAAATGCAATTGCCGATTACTTTTTACGTTGCATAACGGATTGTGTGGATGTCAAAGGTGATGGTCACTGCGGGTATCGATCGATTGCTCACGAGATTTATGGAAATGAAAATGAATGGGCGAAAGTTCGATATGATCTATTGGATGAACTAAATGTTAATAGGCAATACTATGTAGATGTGTGTGGGGGTGAAGAACAGATCGCCAAATATATAAAGATGATATCGTTTTGGGAGCCTTTTGCACCCCTCGAATATTGGTTTGAAGTTGGACCTGGACTTCTTGTATCGAACCGTTATGATGTGATTTTTGTGACTTTATCTTCAACCGATTGCTGGACATTTTTACCACTCAAAATCTTGGGCGCAGTACCAAACGGTCCAAAGAAAATCGTACCAATAGTTTTGGTTACTTCAGCTATGCATTTTGTATGGGTAAGTTACACAATTAAACTTTAATGTTATTTTGATATATTATACGAGTAAGAATGTTCTTTTAATAATGTATTTTTTTGTTTGTACAGGTGTGTCTTCGAAATGACTCTCCGTTACCATTCCTTTACCCTTCTTGTCGAGGATTTCAACATGATAGTAGCCAAGTTGATAATAGAATTATTCTTTATCAGTCTCTGCAGCCACCACAACAACAGAATGCAGCAACTCCAATAATAATTTTGGACCTGTAATTTTAGTTGTCGAACAATTACTTTTGGTATTATTATAGTTGTCGAACAATTACTTTTGTCGAATAATTACTTTTGTCGAACAATTACTTTTGTCGAATAATTACTTTTGTAGAACAATTACTTTTTATATTATAGCCGAGTTTTGGACACGGGAGATATTTCGTGTACACTCATTCTAGTTTCGCTCTCATAATCATCTCATCCATCAGTGCAGTCGTGTACACTCCTATAATACGTCTTTCTTTTTCGTGTCTTGGCTTGATTGTAAAATAGATACTTCTGCATATCAACCCCAACATTCTGCAACCTCTGTATATCAACCCCAACATTCTGCAAAAACAGATACGGATCAGTTACGCAGCACCATCAGGACTGCCTACTGCACTGCCATCAGCTACATTGCCGCACCACACTCATCATTCATTACATTGCAAACTGCTATAACATTTCTGCAACCATCTTTTCCTGCAACCTGCTCAGTTCAGTTACACGCTCAGTATAAATAAGATGATTAACAACATAAGATGGATTACCATGTCCTTTTCAAACATCTCAGGGGAGAGGCCGAGTTCAGCCATGGAGCCAATCCACTTCCGCTTGCTCCGTGATCATCTAAATCGATACAGAGTTGATAAGAACTTGATCTGTGTAGTATAAAACTATGGACCAATCGCGGCAGTCACACCGACCAGTTTTGGTACAAGTTCTCTTAATTAAAACATGTTAACAGCACATCAGAGTTTCGATTGTCACAGAGTGTAAAATTCAGAGCAAGCGGCCGGTGGTGCAAGGAGAGGATGGCGAGGCTGGTGGATGGTGGTTGTCCAGTGGTGGTTGAGAAGATCGCGGCAGGGCGTCGCCGGGAGAGGACGGTGATAGCGACAGGGCGTCGCCGGGAGCGGCTGATATGCGCGGCACGGCGTCGCCGGAAGGTTGGATGGCGGTGGCAGGGTTGGTGGTTGAGACGGTGGGGAAAATTGAAGGGTTGATTAAAATTAGAAAAAAATTGAAAAGAGGAGTGTTAGAATGAGAGGGTTAAAATGGGAAATATGTATATTTTTGAGTAAACGATGTACATGAATGAGAACCACCCTAAAAGAATTAACCTTTGATTTAATAATATCATAGCCTCACAGCTATAACACGGTTAAGAAAAAGACTTAAAGTTATAGCTCTTGAGCTATAACCTTGAGCTTCACACAATACGTATCGCGCGACTAATTGATTATGTTTTCAAAAGTCTTTAAAAAGGCTCGTCTGAATCTTATCTTTTGATATGACATTAAAATAATGTTAATGGACATAATTTTCTATTGAATATGAGGTATTAGTTATCCTAATATGAGTGGAATTAGGCCCTATTCTTTTGGATTTTTTTTTGCTTAATTTAAGTTAAGTTTAGCAAAAATAAGTTAAGTTCAGAAAAGTTCAGCAAAAATAAGTTAAGTTTAGAAAAAATAAGTTAAGTTAAGTTCAGCAAAAATAAGTTCAGAAAAGTTCAGCAAAAATAAGTTAAGTTCATCAAAAATAAGTTAAGTTAAGTTCAGCAAAAATAAGTTCAGAAAAGTTAAGCAAAAATAAGTTCAGAAAAGTTAAGCAAATACTCATACCCGCTTATGGTATTGACGAGTTTTGAAAAATTTAAGATTTTTACATATTCTCTCGTACAAATGTCTCATGTACGACCATTTTTTTTAATTACCCAAAAGTCACTGTTATCAGAAGAATAGTCGGATTTTCCAAGAAAAAAAAACACGGGTTAAAAATTACACACAATAATTCTCGTACAATAATGAACATACTATAATTATATAGAAATAGATTATTAAAAAAATTGTGATAATATAGAAATAGATTATTAAAAAAAATTGTGATATGTGATTCAGTTTTTAATTATGTATTGATTGAAATAAGATAATGAACATACTATATTTATATATACAAACAGAAACTATTATTATTATTATTATCACTATTATTATTATTATTATTTATATTATTTAAGTTAATATTTATTTAGTTCGAAAAAGTTAGACGTATATAAGTTAAGTTCAGAAAAGTTAAGTTCATAAATGTTAAACAATATAAGTTAATTTCAGCAAATAAAGTTAAGTGAAGTTCAGCAAAAATAAGTTCAGAAAAGTTCAGAAAAATAAGTTAAGTTCAGAAAAAATAAGTTAAGTTAAGTTAAGTTCAACAAAAATAAGTTCAGAAAAATTCAGCAAAAATAAGTAAAGTTCATCAAATATAAGTTAAGTTCAGAAAAATTCAGAAAAAATAAGTTAAATTAACTTAAGTTAAGCAAAAATGAGTTCACCCCTAGTGTTGAATCCTTGAGTCTTAATACCAGCCCTTAGATCTAACTTAAATGGATGGCTGAGATTAAAACAAAAGAAACACCCACCCAACATTCAATTAATGTTTTGTCTACCCTAATTTCATTTTCGAACGTCGTTTTATTTTTTTGGGATATTCTACATGGTACCCCTCAATTTTTCGACTTTCTACATGGTACCCCTACACTTTTTAAAACATACATGGTACCCCTAATTGTTGTCATTATCACTACGTGTACCCCTAAACTTTATTTTTCGTTAATTAAACTCATTTTTAAGAGTTAAATAATTACTTAGGCGCATAACCAAACTTGACATTTATCATCTCATGACACAAGGACTCTATTAGAATTAATATCCATTCTTTGGACGTGATAATTTGGCAAAGATCAATAATTTTTCCTTCGCCTTTTTTTTAGCCCATACATATCTATAAATATTAGGATCGAGAATGATATTGAGCCTAATAGAGTCTTTATGTCATGTAATAATAAATGACAAGCTTCCTTACGCGTTAAAGTTATCACATAAAGCTTAAAAATGAGTTTAATTGATGAAAAATAAAGTTTAGGGGTATACGTAGTCATAATGACAACAATTAGGGGTACCATGTATGTTTTAAAAAGTGTAGGGGTACCATGTAGAAAGTCAAAAAATTGAGGGTACCATGTAGAATATCCCTATTTTTTTTCATTTACTGTCAAACAAATCCTCCTCATTCTTCCTCATTCATTCACCTACCTCCATCAATACCAATTCTCTCTCTAACTCTTTCTCATTCGTGAAACTCTCTATCCATCTTGTTCATCCTAATAGAAAATTTTCACAAATCTGACTAAAGCGGATTACGAAGCAATGAGAATGGGTTCATCTTGGTAAAAATACGTTCTTTACAAAATAATATTCGTAACTTGAAATGGCGTTTTCAGCAATGTTCTAATATAGGCTTTTCACGCACATTGCAATGGAAATCAAGGGTTCAACTTTCACAACTATGTGGTGTACGCATACGAAGCCGATTTGAAGAAGTTGGTTCTATCAAGTTATTCAGGTATAAGAGGCAACAACTATAATGTGACTTTCATATTGATTACACAATCAATGTTGCAGGTATGTTGTAATGTTGTATATTTGCAGATGGTTCCTGTGGATATTTGCAGTACTTTCTCTATCACTCAATGTTGCAGGTTTCTTAAAATGCGGAGTATACTCGGCCTTGTTAGATTAGATATAGTACAAAAAGAGTTTGCTTTCTTTTATGTTATGCCATTTATTCATCCTGCATTCTACTCGCCACTCGTAATTTGGTTAGGGAGATGCTCGGAGCCTAGAATACAAGCAAGGTCTGACTTTGATTTTTTTAATATTTTAATTAATTTATTTTAATAAAAAAAAGAATATGAATTCTTATCCATTTCGTAGATTTAATTTATTTTTATTTGAATTTTGTTTTGGTTTAACAGTATGGAATTCCTTAACTATTTTTATAGAGTTTCACATGTATTGCTATAGAGTTTTACATGTATTGCTATGGAATTTCACAACTAACGATAAGGAGTTCCACAAGTATTTGTATAGAGTTCCACAAGTTGTGACTTAATAACTCTCATGGAGTTATATAAATTATTATATGGAGTTATACAAGTTGTTCTAAGGAGTTACATAAATTACTAGATGGAGTTACAAGGGTGTTTCCATGGAGTTACACAAATTATTTTATGGAGTTACACAGGTTGTTTCATGGAGTTACATAAATTATTCTATAGAGTTATACAGGTAATTGTATGGAGTTACACAAGTAATTGAATGGAGTTATACGTGAATTGCTATGGAGTTTCTCTATGGAGTTCCTCTATTTAAACCATGGAGTTACACTCTTCGACCCATGAAGTTACACTAATAGAACTATGGAGTTACACTCTTAAAGTAATAGGGTTACACTCATAGAAAAATGAAGTTACAGTATTAAAACAAGAGTTTTGATAATTACAGCCCTATGGGTTGTAAATAAGCATTAAATATTATTAAAATTCTTTTATGTTTTCCATGTAAATTGGAATCTTAATTGTTACAAAGTTTTGTTTTCCTCTAAATATTTATAGTCATTTATTCACTCAATAAAAATGTTCATCTATAACAATTCATCTTCTTCAACTATTAACACTGTATAAAATTTTCATTATCAAGTTTTCATTCTATCAAATTTCAGAATATCATTCTTACCCACATACAAGTAGGTTTTCTTGTCTTATTTATTTATACAATTAACAATAGTCGATGTTGTAGCAAATTTCAGAATATCATTCTTACCCCCGTATTTTTAACGGTTAATGTAAATAGCATATAGTTTGCGTAAGTAACGATTATTATAAATCTATGAATGATTGAGAATTGTGTTCTGTTTTATTGATTTGCAGTAGGTTAGCAATATGCCATATTTATAATACAATAGATGATAAGAGATTGATCTTGTTTCCTGAACTACCTACTGAAAATACGAAGCAATATGCCATAGTTATAAAGTTAACGCATATGACATGATTTGTAACAACGTACTCTAATTTTTATTAGTAACAACGTACTCTAATTTTTAAGGAGAGGGGGGAGTGGGGGACGGCCTACTTTATTAGTAACAACGTACTTTAATTTTTCAGATTAGATATTTGGTGGTCTATGTTACTGACATTTCATATTGTCTCTTGCATCCTTGCGTTACGCTCAAACAATATGCGGTGCTCATATGTTTACGACTTGTATACACGTCATTTTAAGCCAAAAGAGTGATTGTTTTTCCTAATAGCCAATTCGTGTATGTATAATATAATTTTTTTTAATTTCAGAATTTACTATGCTCGATCTTGATTTGAACGAACCTATTATTGAGAAAGATGACGAGCCTTTACTTGGCCAAACCTTTGAAAGTCAAGAAGAGGCGTATATATTTTATAACAATTATGCAAAAAGACATGGCTTTGTGGCGGTTAAAGATCGTACGGATACTAAACATGGAAGGACGATCAGACAAGATTTTCTTTGTCACCGTGCGGGAAAACAACGTGTGAAGGTTATTGATATGTCTAAGACCCAAAGAAAATCATCGTCTTCAAAGTGTGGTTGTCCCGCTCATATGCGTATTACTCTTAAAAGGCGATTTGATATATTTCCGGAAGAATGACATGTCACTACATTTGTCAAAGAACATAATCATGATACGTTGCTACATGAAGAATTACGTTTTCTCCCAGCCAATCGAAATATAACCGCCGAAGATGAAAAAAGAATTTTAATGTATAAAGAAGCGGGTTTGTCTATTAGACAAATAATTAGAGTCTTAGAGCTTGAAAAAAATATTACATGGTGAATTACCCTTTTTCGAC
Organism: Silene conica; assembly: GCA_029255685.2. Taxonomy (NCBI): domain Eukaryota; kingdom Viridiplantae; phylum Streptophyta; class Magnoliopsida; order Caryophyllales; family Caryophyllaceae; genus Silene; species Silene conica. The sequence goes on along the minus strand of CM055313.2, from coordinate 16,349,216 downwards.
CGTGACATCCGCAATCTTTATGGTAAAGTTAAGAGGGTGATTGGAGCTGATGATGCTAATAACTTAATGGAGTATATGAAATTGGCAAAAGTAGAAAACAAAATGTTTCAATATGCATTTACATTGGATGAAGAAAAGAGGTTAGAAAATATTTTCTGGTGTCATGCTGAAAGTATTGAATGGTACCAAAGGTTTGGGGATGTCGTTGTTTTTGATACTACTTATAAAGTTAACGCATATGACATGATTTGTGGGATTTTCGTCGGCATCGATAATCATGGGAAAACAATTTTATTAGGTTTTGCACTCCTTCGGAATGAGACGGTAGCTACTTTTAAGTGGTTAATGAAGGTATGAGTTTGAAAAATATTCTTTTGGTTAGTTTATTATATTTTTACTATCCTGTAAGTATAGTTAGATATTATATTTGTCTAGTTTTGATGTATTGGTTTCAGACTTTTGTGAGTATTATGAAGAAACCGCCGAAGAGCATCATAACTGACCAAGATCCATGGATGTCTGAGGCAATATTAACTGAAATGCCGACTACAAAACACAGTTATTGTATATGGCATATTACTTCAAAATTCAGTTGTTGGTTTGCGGGTCTTCTACGTTATGACTACCAAGAATGGTGTAGTGAATTTTACAAGCTATATAAGATGACGGAACTTGAAGAGTTTGAGAATAATTGGTTTGTAATGGTTGAGAAATTTAATCTCCAAAACAATAAGCATGTACTAGGTCTGTACAAAGTGAGGAAATTCTGGTCACCGGCTTACCTTCGCGATTACTTTTTCGGAGGGATGATAACGACCGGAAGATCGGAAAGCATCAATGCCTTTATTAAGCAATTTGTTTCTTCTCATACATGTTTGACGGATTTTGTTAAGCAGGTAAGTTAATTATTTTTTTTGTTTGTAAAATAGCCTGCTAATTACAAAAAATGAAATTGTTACTATTTTGAAACAGAGAAACGCATAAGAGAATAGTTGAGGATAGAAATTGTGTTGTATTCTCATTCCAATTCTTAGGCAATATATAATACAAAGTAGGTAACAAATCACTTAGATTAAGGAGCTAATTGATAGTGAAATATATTGTTACCGTAACTAAATGCTAAGAAATAGGCAATAATAGATAAGAATGTTAAGAAGAATATGATGATCATATTAATCAGAATAGCCGTCTGACAAAAATAGTGAAATACAATTTTTTTTTGGCTTTTTACACGTGCTTTTCAGGTGGAGATGGCCGTTCAAGAAATTTGTCAAGGGCGTTCTAGTAACAAAGTTGTTGCTACTATGAGGGCGGTTCCATTGAATACAAAATCGCCTTTGGAAAAACAAGCTGCTCAAGTCCTTACACCATTTGCTTTAAAAAAGTTTCAAGAAGAATTTGGAAGGGAAACTTTGTATACAATTTATCAAGTTAATTGCAATGACTTCATGGTAAAATATTTTGAAGGGGACAATTCTAGACAACATAAAGTCTTTTGGGATGGAGATACAATGATATGCAGTTGCAAAAATTTTGAGTTTTGGGGCATTATTTGTCGCCATATGCTGCGAGTATTTGTCGATTCAGATTGTTTCGATATTCCGCCGTTTTATTTCCCTCAACGGTGGCAGTGTGATACGTTGCAAATTACAACAAATATTGAAGAAGTGGTTAATGAAGGTTTGATCAGAGGTGAAGATGTCGTGCTATGCCCTCCTCAATCAAAGACAAAAGGACGTCCGAGAAATAAGCGAGATAGGAGTGGTAAAGAACTAGCTATGAAAAAAACCAAGTGTTGCTCTATATGCAAAAAATCGGGTCATACTAAACCCACTTGTCCGAATAAAGAAAAAAATATCAGTCAAGATGGTGTGAACGAGGAGGGTGTATCATCTACGTCGCAAAAGAAGAAAAAAATCGCTGAAAATTTGGGACTTAATCCGGTCTTTACTCTAAAGATCTGAACTCCGAGAACAATTTTGGATTTTTGATGTTTTTATTATGCATTGTGAGCAACTTTTTTCTAGTAATTTGTTTGGTTATTTAATAGTTAAATGACAATTTAATGATTACGTTAGTAATTAATGGATTAACATTTAATTAGTATAATAAGTGTTGAATTAGATTCCCTTGAAAATTTAAATAAGCTTTAGTTACAAGGATTTACAAGTTTTTATGTACAACCCATAGGGCTGTATATATCGGGACCGTTAAAACAATGCAATTTCACTCATAAAACAATAGAGTTACACTATTAAAACAATGGAGTTATACTCATAGAACAATGGAGTTACACTATTAAAATAATGGAGTTTCACTCATAAAAACAATGGAGTTACACTCGTAGAACAGTAGAGTTACACTCATAAGACAATGGAGTTACACCATTAAAATAATGGAGTTTCACTCATAAAACAATAGAGTTACACTATTAAAACAATGGAGTTACATTCTTAGAACAGTATAGTTACATTAATAAGACAATGGAGTTACACTCCTAAGACAATGAAGTTAAACTCATAAAATAATGGGGTTACACTCGTAGAATAATAGAGTTACTCTCATAAAACAGTGGAATTACACTTATAAAACAATGGTTTTACACTCATAGAATAATAGAATTACACTCGTAGAATAATAGAGTTACGCTCCAAAAACAATGGAGTTACACTCATAAAATAATGGAGTTACACTCATAAAACAATGGAGTTACACTCGTAGAATAATATAGTTACACTCATAAAACAATAGAGATAAACTATTAAAACAATGGAGTTACACTCCTAAAATAATGGAGTTACGTTCCTAAAACAATGGAGTTAGACTTCTAAATTAATGGAGTTACACTATTAAAACAATGGAGTTATACTCGTAGAACTATAGAATTACACTCATAAAACAATAGAGTAACACTATTAAAACAATGGAGTTACACTCATAAAACGATGAAGTTACACTATTAAAACAATAGAGTTACACAATTAAATCATTAGAAGACCAAAGTTACACTCGTAAAATGTTCAAATTGTATAATTTCAAATTTTTATATACAAAACCGCATTAAAAAATAAAAGTTAAACTCGCAAAATATTATTTAGAAGGGATACTGAAAATTTCGAAAACTCAATGATCTACGGAAATAACATCATCGCGATGGGCTCGAAAAAATAATAAATCTAGGCTTTTGTTTCGCCTTAATCGGAGTCCGTATGACGATTTACGGTGTCTTTTACGAACCCGCTTTTATTTTACGCGGGTATACATTTTCGTTTTTAAAATTATGCATTTTCATTTTTGAAAGCTAAATGGTAGTATTAGTTTAATAAATTATTTGATAGAAAGAGAAAGTAATTAATTAGACAAATGGGGAATTGAAATTAAGAGAGACAAAGCATTAAAAACATGTTTGGTGAGTGTTTTTTTTGTTTTAATCTCAACCATAAATTTTGTAAGATTTAGTGGCTGATATTAGGACTCAAGGACTCAACCAAAGATGTGGACTCATTTGAACTCGTCTCTCTCTCTCTCTCTATATATATATATAGATTTAAGATCAGGTGAGAACGAACATTCGGTGCAAACGGTGAGAACGAGTCTCCTCCCTTAGATGAGGGTGAGATTAAAGGTTGAGATCACCAACTCACCCCTTAACTCCATCTTTATCCAAACTACTTTAGCTTATTGTAGACATTTTTTACATAAATCTAAATACATTTTTTGACGGACTAGATATATATTTTTTTTTACTTTTTTTACATAAACTTAGATACATTTTTTGACGGGTAGATACATTTTTTTACTTAAACCTAAATACATTTTTTGACGGAGTAAATACATTTATTTTTTTACTTTTTACATAAACCTAGATACATTTTTTGACGGAGTAGATACATTTTTTTCTTAAATCTAGATACATTTTTTGACGTAGTAGATATATTTTTTTTTTCACGTTTTTACATAAACCTTGATACATTTTTTGACGGGTAGATACATTTTTTTTTACTTAAACCTAGATATGTTTTTTGACGGAGTAGATACATTTTTTTTTAATTAAACCTAGATACATTTTTTGACGGAGTAGATACATTTTTTGACGGAGTAGATACATTTTTATTTTTACATAAAACCTAGTTACATTTTTTTACGGGTAGATACATTTTTTTTACTTAATCCTAGATACATTTTTTGACGGAATAGATATTTTACATAAACCTAGATACATTTTTTTACAGAGTAGATACATTTTTTGACTGAGTAGATACATTTTTTTTTACCTTTTTAATATAAACTTAGATACATTTTTTGACGGGTAGATACATTTTTTACTTAAACCTAGATACATTTTTTGACGGAGTAGATACATTTTTTACTTAAACCTAGATACATTTTTTGACGGAGTAGATACATTTATTTTTTTTACTTATTTACATAAACCTAGATACATTTTTTGACGGAGTAGATACATTTTTTTTCTTAAATCTAGATACATTTTTTGACGTAATAGATACATTTTCTTTTTTTTACGTTTTTACATAAACCTTGATACATTTTTTGACGGGTAGATACTTTTTTTTTACTTAAACCTAGATACGTTTTTTGACGGAGTAGATACATTTTTTTACTTAAACCTAGATACATTTTTTGACGGAGTAGATACACTTTTATTTTTACATAAAACCTAGTTACATTTTTTGACGGGTAGATACATTTTTTTTACTTAAACCTAGATACATTTTTTGACGGAATAGATATTTTACATAAATCTAGATACATTTTTTGACAGAGTACATTTTTTGACTGGGTAGATATATTTTTTTTACTTTTTAATATAAACTTAGATATATTTTTTGACGGGTAGATAATGATTTAGGTACATGGAGTCTGAAAAATAGAGATAAAGCAGTCCAGTTATTGACAAAAATGCCGAAGAATGGTTGTAGATTAACACAGCTGAACAAGAAAAAAATTAATACAGAGTATGAATCTGTGATGTCACTCTTCTTTGTCACCTGCGCGATTTAGAAGCAAATACGAATAATGTTAGCCTAGTCGCGATACGGTTGACCACTCCATTGTCATTTCTATCCTCCCCGCCCTTTCTTTACATATTTCTACTTCAGAACTCAGAAGATCCAATAACACAACCAAACATGAACTTGAGGTGACCAGTAGTTAAGGCCGTCTTCAAATCAAACGATAAATGTCCGAAAAATTTGAGGGATCGGCCTCACATTGTTAATTATAGTCCAAGTACGGAGGAAGGGGTGCTCGAGATTTGTCGCCGACGTAAGGTGGTTGGTGTTGTTGGCGAGTGGTAATGGTGACGGTTACTGCCGGCGACTTGTGATAGTGGTGGTTGGAGATGTGAAAGAGGATGGAAGACAGGAGTCGGGGTTGGGATATAAGAGACTGAATTTGTTGCGTGCTTGCTTGGTCTAATTAGGACGCTTAGATTTGATTTTAATCCATGGTTGAGAAACGTTCTCACCGTATGCACCGAATGATCGTTCTCACCGGATATTTACAGAAGTTTTGGTTGGTTAACAAACCTACCAAGTTACCAACATTCATATTTCCATTTGAACGATAAAAAGGAAACAGAGTCAAAAGTTTCTGATTTTGACACAAACACGGTAAAATAAAAATTTTATAGTTTATTTGTTTTTAATTCTTGTCTTAACATCAAGGAATCGTCTTATCCTACAGAGATTTTGTGTAACCCGAAAGCTATAAGGGACAAAATACTCTAAGGAAAACGTGTTTAGCGTGGTTTGATTGGGTGTAATATATCGTATTATTGTTTTCATTTCTGTTTTAGTGCCTTTGTTTGTATTATTTACATATTTGTAATACAAAAAGTACAACAAACGATACTCAAGTTAAGTTACAACTATAGTTAGTTGTACGAGTTGGGTTGATAATTTTGTAATCCGTAGAAAGGTACTAAAATTATTAATCGAGAATAGTGGATGTAGGTTCTGATTCGTAAAACTAAACCACTTTAAAAATCCGCGTATTAGAGCTGACCGTTTGCGGGCTTGGGCTGGACATGGGCCGGGCCTAACCTATCAAAAAGTGTCCAACGGGCCGTTTTTTAGTGCCCGTGTCCGCTATGGCGGGCCTACTATAACTGCCCGTACCCGTCCAATATACCTTAGCGGGCCAACCGACGGGCTTGCGGGCTTTTATTGAAATTAATTATTGAAAAATTAAACCAACAAAACGGTAGAATAAACAACATAATTACCAAATTTGCAAAATAAAATAAAAACTTAAGAATTAAGATAATGTTTACAACTTTCAAAATAGTAACTAAACATCGTCTTTGTTTTATATAAACATTATAAAGTCTCAAAACACTTCAAAATATTAGTCGAGGAAGGCACGTCTTTATCCGTCGTCCAAGTAGGTAACTTTACTACGGAGTAAGTGTAGGTAAGTGTGCTTTTGTTATATTCAATAAACTATTAATCTTCTCAATGTAGGCAACTTTACTACGGAGTAATTTACTTCCTGTTTTCAATAAATATTTTTTCATTTTTAATTTTTAAATTTTCCTGTTTTCAATAAATATTTTTTCATTTTTAATTTTTAAATTTTCTTTTGTTATGTTAAATAAAATATTTGTTTACAAATTTTGTAGCGGGCCTAACGGGCTGTCCATGGACAATTTTATTTTGTCCAAGCCCGTCCATTAATTTTAGCGGGCTTAATTTTCTTGTCCGTACCCGCCTATTTTAATTTTTTTTGTGACCAAGCCCGCTAACGAAGCGGGCCGAACGGGTGGGCCGAACGGGTTGGCCCGCATTTGGCCAGCTCTACCGCGTATCATTTTATCTTTATCTTTCCTTATTTGAATTTTCATTTTATATAAGAAATGAGTTAAAGTTTAATCAATAAACTTTAAGTAATTATTTATATCATTGTTTGTTTATACACATTGAAAAACTACGTAAATGTTTTTATACTCAATTCACCCCCGAATGAATCACATATCCGATTGACGAGCTAACGCTCTTTTACACTTTGCCATTTGACGCCGTTTTAACAAATGGTTCGTGTTAAGCATCATAACCTAAAACTTGATAAGTTGATGTTTAATTTCCATTTCGCATGCAAATCAACCTAAATCAAACTTCAACATCGATTTCTTGGTATTTCGATAAACAAATGATTTAGTCAAACTAGGTTTAAACCTGTGAAATTCACTGGGCGACTTTTTAAATTTTAAATGAATATATATAGTTATAGACTCACACTACAAAAAAATGCTGCCCTTGCGACGGAATTTTTGCGACGGACACAAAATCCGTCGCAAAATTAGTTTTGTGACGGACTTTGCGACGGATTTTTTTTTTGCGACAGAATTTGCGACGGACCTGAATTTCCCAGACCCGCGAAGTGAAAGTCAAATGGCGGGAAAGTTTGCGACGGAAATTCCGTCGCAAATAATGACCTTTGCGACGGAAATTCCGTCGCAAACATATTGATCAGACTTGACCAAAAGTGGGTCATGGTCAAATCTTGACCATATTTGCGACGGAAATTCCGTCGCAGGAGTCAATATTTGCGACGGAATTTCCGTCGCAAATATGGTCAAGATTTGACCTTGACCATTTTTGCGACGGAAATTCCGTCGCAAAATTCCGTCGCAAATCTTTTTTATACAGACCCCGCGGGTCTCCTTCTTTTCCCCAAATCGATTTCAAAATTAAAAAAAAACGCAAACCCTAAGCGATCGGCGATTTGTGCTACCACCACACCACCACCCTACCACCCTACCCTACCCCCTACAATCCCCCGCCGCCGCCGTCGCCGGAGCCGCCACCACCCCTCCTTCCTCCTTCCTCCTTCTCCTTCCTTCTCCTTCCTCCTCTTTCCTCCTCCTTCTCCTTTCTTCTCCCTTCCACCTGCCACCTCACCGCCGTCACCACCTCACCGCCGCCACCTTCCCTCCGCCACTTCTTTCTTTCTTATGTATGTTTACTAACTTAATTAATATACCGTCTTAATTTTTTATGTTTAATCCGTCGCAAAATTCCGTCGCAAATTCCGTATTATTGTTTTTTTTATTGTTATTAGGAATAGTTAGTTTAGTTTAATTGTTATTTGATTAGTTTAGTTAGTATTGTTAGGTGGTTAGTGATATTAGGTTAGTAGCTAATTCCGTCCCAAATCCGTCGCATATTGTTGTTAAGTTGTTTAGGACGATTGTTTTTTGATATAAAATTTGCATTGTTGTTGATTGTTAGTGTTGTTGATTTTTTTAGAATATTCTTGAATAGTACCCGTTCAATAATTACACATTAGGTGTAATTGTTGGATAGTCCCCGTTTTGGGACTGTCTTTGAATCTTTCATGCCATTTAGGTAGTAAACATTCTTATATTTTCTTGATTGTAATGAAACAAAAATTGGGCAACACTTCCTTATTGTTCTCCAAATACATTCTATATAATGTATTTGGAGAACAATAGGGAAGTGCTGCCCAATTTTTGTCTCATTACAATTAAGAAAATATAAGAGTGTTTACTAATGGTATGAAAGATTCAAAGACGGGTTTAGGCTGGAGAGATAAGGACCCCAGACCAATATATGTAAATTGTTCTTTTTTGCAGGTTGGTGTTGGTGTTGGTGTTGGTGTTGGTGTTGGTGTTGTTGTTGGTGTTGTTGTTGGTGTTGTTGTTGTTGTTGTTGTTGTTGTTGTTGTTGTTGTTGTTGTTGTTGTTGTTAGTTGTTGTTGTTAGTTGTTGTTATATATGTAGTTGTTATTTAATTGTTGTTGTTAATTAATTGTTATTGTTGTTAATAAGTTGTTAACTAGTTTTTGTTGTTAGTTGTTGTTATATATATATATGTAGTTGTTATTTAATTGTTGTTGTTAATTAGTTGTTGTTATTGTTTGTTAAAATATGTAGATTTACTATGAAGAGATTAGAAAGAAAATGGATGTATGAAAGGTTGGATTCTAGGAAAAACATAAGGCAGGATTTCGTAATTGGTGTTAATGAATTCATTAACTATGTTAAGCAACAAGACGAATACGTTAGGAATAGAGAAATTAGGTGTCCATGTTCTAAGTGTAAGAATACAAAGTATTTAGTTGAGCAAGATGTACGGAAACACCTTGGTTTGAGAGGGTTTTGTGATAACTACTACGATTGGGTGTGTCACGGAGAGAAATTCTCCGTTGAGGAAGAGGGAAGCTCATCAATGCACTCCGACAATCCTTATAGAGATATGGTGGAAGATGCGTTACGCGATAGCATTGATCAAATTAGGGAAGATGCTCTAAACGCCGAGGTAGTCGATGAATCTCCAAATCCTAATGTATTAGCTTTCTTCCAAATGCTAAAACATGCCGAACAACCTCTTTATGTAGGAAGTCGTATGACATTGCTACAGTCGGCTTCAAGGTTGATCACTTTAAAATGTGAATTCAACTTAGCTGAAAAATGTGTAGATGGTTTTGCGTCATATATCGGAGATATGATTCCTGAAAATAATCTTATGACGCGTAACTACTACGAAACCAAAAAAGTTCTTAAAGCTCTTCAACTTCCCCATCAGAAGATAGATGCCTGCTCGGTAGGATGTATGCTTTTCTGGATGGACGACGCTCACCTTGATAAGTGCAGAAAATGTGGTACGAATAGGTACAAATTAGAGAAAAATGCAAATGGCAAAAGAGTTCCCGAAAAGTTCTTAACTTATTTTCCATTAGGACCACGGTTGCAACGCTTTTATGCCACAAAGCACATCGCGGGCGAAATGCGTTGGCATTATGAAAACCCTCGTGTTAGTGGAACAATGTCTCATCCAAGTGACGGGGAGGCTTGGAAACAGTTTGACCGGCTGCATCCTGATTTTGCATCTGAGCCTAGGAATGTCCGTCTTGGACTTTGCACTGATGGTTTCGCACCGTTTATTCAATTCGGGAAGCAATATTCATGTTGGCCGGTGATACTTACTCCATACAATTTACCACCCTGGCTCTGTATGAAAAGACAGTTTATGCTCTTAACATTACTTATTCCCGGTCCCCACAATCCAAAGAAAAACCTTGATGTCTATTTGCAGCCTCTTATTCACGAGTTGAAGCAATTATGGGAGACGGGGATCTTAACCTATGACGTTTCCCTGAAGCAAAACTTTGATCTTAGAGCCGCACTCCTATGGACGATAAACGACTTTCCTGCATATGGCATGTTATCTGGTTGGACAACTCAAGGTGAGCATGCATGTCCATATTGTATGAAAAATGAGACTAAGTCAATTTGGCTACAACATGGGAAAAAATGGAGTTGGTTTGATTGTCATCGACAGTTTTTAGACAGTAATCATGTTTTTCGTAACGATAAGGTGCATTTTAGAAAAGGGAAAGTTGAGCACGATGTTGCTGCGAAGAGGTTAACAGGCAATGAAGTATGGGATTGTGTCAAACATCTACCGAAAATTGTGGATGGATCTGAACGTGAACTGAATTTGCTTAAAGGGAAACGGATTGGGTGGTGGAAACAAAGCATCTTTTGGGAGCTTCCCTATTGGAGCACGCTACTAATTCGACATAACCTTGATGTCATGCATATTGAGAAAAATTTCTTCGAGCAAATAATTAACACTGTCATGGACGTGAAAGGAAAAACGAAATTAAACTCAAATGCAGAGAAAGACATGTTACTTCTTTGTTCGAGTAGAAGAAAAGGGGATTCGGTCGTTTTGAAAAAGGAACAAAAGAAGGTCCTATGTGAATGGGTATACAAACTGAAGTTTCCCGACGGTTATGCTTCAGATTTGAGAAGGTGTGTCGATATGAATGAATTGAAGATACACGGTTTGAAAAGTCATGATTGTCACGTCTTCATGGAGCGATTACTCCCAGTTGCTTTGAGACATCTTCTTCCAAAAAATGAGTGGAATGCCATAACTGAAATTAGTCAGTTTTTCAGAGATTTGTGTACTTCATCAGTACAGATTGAAAAAATTACAAGTCTCGAAAATAACATTGCGGAGATTATCTGCAAATTAGAGAAAATCCTTCCACCTTCTTTTTTCAACTCAATGGAACACCTACCTATTCATTTGCCCTATGAAGTAAAAGTGGGTGGTCCTGTGCAATATAGGTGGATGTATCCTTTCGAGAGGTAATATCATCCTTATTCAATTCTTTATATTACATAATACATATTTTTCATCATATTTTTCATTCTAAATTAATTTGTTTGTAGGTTTTTGAATCATTTGAAAAAGAAAATCAAAAATAAAGCTCATGTTGAAGGGTCTATATGTAATGCATATTTAATTGAGGAAATAGCAAATTTCTGTTCCCTATACTTTGAAGATCATATAGACACCAAGGCAAAGGACCTTGACGTTGGTTCAAAAAAGCCGACACAATCTAACTTGCCTGAGATATTTCAAGATCATGATGGCACAACTTCTGGAAAATGTCGTGAAAGGTTTTTAGAGGATAACGAATATGAGCGTGCACACCTCTACGTTTTATCGAACTGCGATTCTGATGAATTGAAACGAAACGAAGTGTAAGTGGTGAATCTAAATTCTTATACTTGAATTCATAATTATTAGTTGTTCAAAAATTAATAATTCCCCTAATTTGAATATAGGTTGTTTGAAAATTTTATCATGAGAGAACATCCTGAATGTGTCGTAGGCAATGATGTTTGGGAAAAATATGAAACAAGATTTCCCAGATGGTTTAGATCTCAGGTTACTAATATAGAAGATCCAGTTCTAATTGCCTTAGCAAATGGTCCCTCCGACAAGTTTTTGTTGCTGGGTTGTTTTTCTGAAATTGCAGGTTTACAGATCATGCAAAAGGGAAAAAATGAATCATTTCAAAAGAAATGGGGAGCTGGAAAAACGGCTGAAACCGGAAAATCACACAGGAATTTGCGACGGAAATGTCTCAATTTGCGACGGACTTTCCGTCGCAAACCTTGACCAGAAGTCAAGGTCAGTCAAGATTTGCGACGGAAATTCCGTCGCAAATGGTCCTCTTTGCGACGGATTTTCCGTCGCAAATCTTGACTGACTTTGACCAGAAATCAAGATCAGTCAAGATTTGCGACGGAAAATCCGTCGCAAAGAGGACCATTTGCGACGGAATTTCCGTCGCAAATCTTGACTGACCTTGACTTCTGGTCAAGGTCAATCCGTCGCAAAATGAGGTCAATCCGTCGCAAATAAGTTGCGACGGAAAAATCCGTCGCAAATTAACTTTTTGCGACAAAAATATGGGACAGACGCAGTCCGTCGCAAATCCGTCGCAAAAACATCATTTGCGACGGATTTCACCCTTTTTGCGACGGAAAATTCCGTCGCAAAGAGAGCATTGTTTTGTAGTGTCATAACTAAGATATAATGATTTAGGGAGTAATTAATTTTGAATTATTAACTATAAATGAGTAAAACTTGCAATAAAATTAGTACGTATGCGCGCTTAAAATGAGTGTAACCGTGTAATTCAAATGGTTATAAGACTTGGTTAATAAAAATACTCCCTCCGTCCCGATCAATTGTTATCTATTGTTTTTGACACAAAGATTAAGAAAAGAAGTATAAATGAATTTGGACCACACAAATTATATGGCCCCACATGTAATCAAATGTCATCCACAAAAAGTTGCCAAAAATGGAAATAGATAACAATTCAATGATACACCCCAAAATGGAAATAGATAACAAATGACCGGGACGGAGGGAGTAGTAATTTAAAAGTTGGGTTAATTAATAATTTACATTTGATTTTATTAGCAAAAAGATACATATATCAAACAACAGTGATTGCGTGGGAGAGTTCGATATTGCGAAATACTCCTGTTTTATAAAAGAACTCATTTATTATATTAAATAAATAGTTTTATTAACAAAATGGATACTCCTACAGTTTAAATAAATTAGTTACTCCTATTAATTTGTGTGATAGAATATGGAATATTTCATTCATATTCTACAATTGATTTTATTCCATATACTATCCCATTGATTTCGCAATCTTCAGTATAATTTATTTACTTTTTTTTAAAAAAATGGTCATCCCCTATTATAAAAAATGTCAAAATGGAATAATGCAATATAGTAACAACCCTGTGATTTGTTATTATATTGCATTATTCCATGATTTGTTATTGCATCATCCCGTGAACGAAAATCACTGAAAAGATTATTCTAAAAATCTTGCAGAACATTATTGCATTCCTAAAATATTGACTTTTTTCCTAAACTAAAGGAATTTCTGCAGTAAGGAATTTCTGCAGTAAGGAATATTATGCAATATTGCAATCTTGACTATTAGTGGCTTAAATCTGTATTTGTTTTTGGATTTTGTTCGGAATGGAAATCTTCAGTAGCTCTGAAATCGTGCCACGTCAGACGAAGGTTGTTTTTTGTGATGTCATGTCAGCGGATTGACTCCTGCATTAGTAAAGTATATGATTCACATGTTAGGTTAAACTATTGAATGTTGTTAGAAATTGAAATGGGAGAGATTATCATAGGAATTGTATTATTGATTGTGTTGCAAAAATATCTGATACATTTAAAGTAAACCGAGATCTCAACTTAAGGAAACTAAATAATCTAATATACCACTATCCCATAATAGCTAATATATTATTCTATATTATTATGTCGATATCTCGACAATATCTCAATATGCCCCCTCAAAATCATGGTAATTTGTTAAAATTTTCATGAGTTTGCACAAAATAAGAAAAAAATCAATCTTGATCGATTTCTTCGTCTTCACTATCCATCTACGTCTTCGCAAGGTTGGTAAGATAAGCGAGTGTAATACTCACTAGAAAATTTCTTCGAACAAGAACGTTAAATTTTTCAGACTTGTCGACGATCAAATAATTTTCTAGGAACTCTACCGAACCTAAACAAATTTCAGTAAAATGGAAAATTTTCCGTCAATTTCAATATTTGAAAAACGTTAATTTTTTCGGACTCCAAATTGGTTGCGTAACTCGCCAGTCAAATTTATACCACTTTTCAAAATTGAAGATTTCAAGTTTAGAAATGGAAGAATTATGATAATTTTTTTTTGTTTCTTTTGTTGAGGGTATATTAAAAAATATACGGAAAATCAATTGACACAAAAAAGATACGTGACTTACGGTCAAGTCACAACTTCTTATTGTCAATTTTTTTTGTGCTAAAAAATGAATAATTTGAGTAGTTAATAAATAACGGAAAATCCCGCCGGTGAGCGTAATACAATTTCGCCCATCGGCAAGAAAGCGGAAGCGGGTTTTAGAATCCCCAAGAAAGAGGCTCTAATATCATGTTAATGAAAATATTAGGAGATTGGGCCTATATTAGGCCCAATGATCATTAGGGTTTCTACATCACTAGGGTTTCTTGAAGTTGTGAGGTATTATAAATACGTCACCCTAAATTCATGTTAGAAACACACAATCAATAAGTTAATTCTCCTTATGCATTTCTCTCTTCTATATCTTATCATGGTATCAGAGTCTCACGCTCTTAAAGCCTAAAAACGATATTCCGCTGCCCTGCCGGAGCACTAATGAATTATAGTGTGTCCGACGGGATTTTAGGATGATATCTATTTTATTTCCCAAACAAAAAAACAAAAAAATATGGTAATAAACAATTTCTTCTTAATGCATTTGGTGGAATAGAGGATAAAGCCACCATATGCATTCTTGTCCTCGTTCCGTAGTTTTTGTGTTTCACAGATTTCGTACAAAAAAAACCAAAAACAAAAACAAAAAATGTTATCCGTAATAAAAACCTCCTTCTTTAGAACTTGTTAAAAGTTTTCAAATCCGTTCATGGTGGTAAAAAATTGATTTATTGAGTCTAGAAAACTTAGCGTTCTCCAAATCTTAAAATTAACGGTTATTTTCCGTTTTATTGATATTTGTCAGGTTCGATTAGGGTTCCTTCAAATTAACTCATACTCCCGACAAGTCCGAAAAAATTAACGTCCTTGTTCGGAAATTTTCTAACGAGTCTTAATACTCGTTCATCTAATGTACTCGTAAAGACAAATCAAATAAAATCTCACATAAATATATTTTCAATTAGGTTTGAAAGCAAATTAAGAGTGAATACTCCTACATACAAAATTGAATATAATAGATTAAATTTGAATGAAGTATAAACTTTTATTAAGCTAATAATTATTATAACACGGTCGCCGAAATTAAATTATACAGATAAACGTATTTTTATTTGTAAACCAGTTGCCACCATCCGACTTATGAAGATAGTCCATTATGACGCCGTTTAGCCTGAAAAAGTAAGTAGAAAGTATAGGTATCGAGAAAGATGGTGAAGATATCAAGGCAATATAAAATCCGATTTCCCCGCAATTCCGCAAATATTATTTTTAGGAGAGAAAAAACAAAGAGTAAGCAACAATTAGCGAGGAAACGGTCTAGTTAATGGTCAATAACATTCCTTCAGAACTGGTCGTCCAGGTTGTAAATTCTCGCAAACCACGGCTGACCCATAATTTATAATCTATAAATAATCCACTTTATTCATCACGCGTTCACATCTAAGTCCACACCAACTTCCTTATTAGTCTCCTTACCTACTTATTCTTGCCGTCTGTCTTAATTAACGCAACTTCTCATTAAAGACGGACGTTATTCGTCACTAGCTGAACATAAATAGTACCCTTTCCACATAATGCAAGTTTTATTGTGATAGTAAACTATCCGTTTTCAACTTGTGACGGATAAAAAGACTATTTGGTTAATTAAATAAATGATGGGTTTGTGTGAACAATGATTATTTGCCGCCTCACTAGCCTTTATGTTGGTTCCTATACTTGCCTTTAGTGCTTCTTTTGGTTGTCATTGTTTCTAAATCCTACAATAATATCATTTCATTGCATTTTAAAATGTTGGCCTAAAATTGAATGTAACATGGTTTCATAGTGCCTGCACTCGAACGCTCACATCGATCCATAATGACGACAGGCGAAGAGGGTTCCGTTTAACATAACATTATCCTGAAATGCGGTCGCACAAAACATTGATGACTTCTGTAAATGGACTGCCTAGCAGCATCTGTGTATCTGGGATATGCATTTCACAAGTACAGAAGACGAGACAAACAACAAAATTGAACAATCTGAGTATATTTTGTGTTGTGTAAATAAGATGTATACAAGCAATACATATGATCAATAGTATACATTTCGACAGGCCTGCGAAAACATTACCCTTAATCCTCTGTCTGATACATTTAGACACCCCAAATTGTTTGTATACCAGAAATCCTCTTTCTCATACTATACAACAAACATCATACAAAAAAACAACAATTTGAATCATACATAAAATTGGCAAAATAAGTTTTTACCATAATCCAATCCAATCCAAAAATGGAGCTTAATAGCAACACAATGGGCATCGAATGAGGCCGTTCTCATTGCAATCAGGACACCTCTGAAAACCGTACTCGTCCTCTTCATATTCTTCATCATCCTCTTCACATTCATAGTAAATTTTACAACTTCCTGAACATGTCTCACAAGGAACAAATCGTACATCACCACAAGCTTCACAAACTTCTATTAGGTTGCCACCATCATCCTCCATCATTTCACAACCTTGAAAAACATTCTCCAGCTTCCCGTCTTCATTTAGTCGTCGTATCTCGTCCGCCCCACCAATGTACGTATTTCCAACAAACACCTTTGGCAACCCGCCTTTGATACTTTCACCAAGTAGTTCCTTCAATTCATCCTTAAACCCTAAATGCATAGATACATCCCTCTCATCAACCCTTACTCCTAACCCCTTTAACATCAGCCTTACGAAACAACAATCGTCATATGTTTTCCTCACTCCTCTTAGACTTGTGAAGTACAAAACTACCCTCTTTTCATCAACCAAATCGTCATCATCATCATCATCATCAGCATCATCAACAAACCCATTTCCTTTCATGTCCCCGTTATCAATGGGAGCCAAGTTCTCCTTCTCTTCTTCTGTCATAATCCGCTCCACAAAACCATTACCATGACAAAAGCCATTCAGCGTCCTTTCGTCAGTAACTGCATTCAAATTCTCCTCACTTACTTCGAGTGCCATGTTCCCTTTCCGATCTCGAGGTTTCATGTAAAAAGGGTGTGCAGGGGACAACTCTTCGAGCGCCTTCCTAAACGATGAAATGACTTCAGGATCAAATTCTGTCACTACTGCCTTAGCGATTGAAGTATCATTTTCTTGACATTCTTCCCCATTTTTTGGAGAATCCACGGGAAGCGGCCGCATAGAATAATCCGAAACATGAAAGGAAAAGCTTCTTAAATGATCTCCAAACCTAAGAGGACTAGTATCTTCCAAGCCCGCCATTAAATCCTTAACATTGATTGTTTCAGGTTCGCCTGGAGGCGTTCTTATAGGTGTTTTCGGAGCAACTCTAGGAATTTTCTTATCAACCATCTTTGACCAAGCTTTGGCCTCAATCATTCCCATACTAAATTCCTTGGTTTTACAAATACCCACTTCATCATTTTTCGGCTTTTCATCGTTTTCCCGAGAATCATCCCAATTCGAGTTCTTTACCGGTCCTAAATTGATTGAATCTAATGTAGAGGATGTAAGTGCTACAACATGGTAACTATCACCTTTCCTCTCAGGTGGGTGATGAACATTCATCGAAAAACTCCTTCTGCTCATCGGAGGGTATGGTGCTTTGCAATGCCGGCATTTCGATTGTTTCGAGCTTGCACAACCCATTAAGTTTTGATCAAATTGTACACACACATATAAAATTCAATACAACAGGTGGAAATATGGGATATAGATAGGATTTGGAGACAAGGAATAAAGGTGAGCAATTTGATTGGAATGTACGAGTAATTGAGATTGAAAAACAGGTAAGAAAATCAATCCCCAGATTTTGGGATTGCTGAAAATTGGGAAAAATCAGGAACAAAATAATTGCAGCAACTACAGAAAAAATTGGAGCATCAAAAGCAGAGCAACAATGAAAAAACCTAGAATAAGCAGATCAAGGTTGTTTAATTTGAATTTAAAAAATTGGTATGAAATTAAATGAAAAAACGGCTAAAATCCAATTGTATGACGTGATAAAATTAGGATCCAAGGAGTAATAAATTGGAGGAGCCTAAGAATTAATTAGTATAGTATGCAAAGTTAAGAGAAGAGATTTGAAATGAAGGAAAACTTAAAAAGGATTTCAATGGTGTCAACTGTTTGTTTAAGAGAAGGTAATGGGTAGATTTTATTAATGACAAAAGGATAGTATGATAAATGGGGGGTGGTGGGGTGACGGATGACCGGTTAGGAGTTGGAGTGCGGAGAAAATATTGATGGAAAATGGAAATGCATCAAATGAATTGAGAGATTTCTAATTTTCTATTACACAAATTCCATCTCCACAAATCTAAATTCTCCTATCACCTTAAAATGACTTTACCCCCATTGCTTTTTCTCAATTCATTACCCTTTTTAAGTAGGTGATTTTGATCTTCTATCTGACCTAAACTCATACTCCCTCCTATTCCATATTTTCTTCTCTATTTCCTAAAACGGATTATTCAGGTTTTCTTCCTTTTTCCTATTTTAGAAACTTTTATTATTATTTTATTCATTTCTCTCTCCTATTATCAAACCCACCCAACTTTTTTACTCTTATTTTATTCTTTTTTAATGTTTTTGGTCTCACAATATCTTATTTAATTCCTAATTATTCATCCCTCTCTCCTATAACCAGACCCCACCCAATTTTTTACACTTATTTTATTCATCACCTTAATATTTGTGTCAAACCCAAAAGGGAACAAAATATGGAATATGAGGGAGTATATAACTGTCAAATGTTGCTCTTTTACCTACGGATTTTACAAAATTATACTGTTTATCCTTCAAAGAATTCCCAAAATAGTTGTTGTGACAACATTCACGATTACCGAGTAAATATAAACATAGATATAAGTGTTACAATAATACACGACGGATATTGAATCCCTCAATACAAGTCAAGTGCGTTTGAAAAGGACAAGTTAAGTTACATCGTTAAGGTCGCCTGTTGTCAATACAACGCCATCCAACTCACTCGTCACGTACCCCAAAATAACACTGAGTTGATATCAGTCATTCATAAAATAATTCAGTCACTTACGGAAAAATAATATATGTGATTGTATGGTGATTGTATGATTGTGGATGAAAGTAACGATTTTGGAACGTGTGGATTGAATGTATGAACGGCTGGATGTATGTGTTATTTGAATTGATGGACGGATGGATTGTGAAGGTAGGTATTAGGATATTTGTTTATGTAGATTCAACACTCGATGAACCCTAAAATATAATAAAACTTATAAACCTAAAAATTTGATTGAATTATTGAATATTTGATGTTTAAAACAAACTAACCAAGACCTCTATACATAGGATACTAGCACGTCCGAATCAGCCTCTAAACCGACTCCCAGAAGGAGTCTTCCTTGTGTAACAACTTGTAACAACCTCCTTATTTTAAGGAGAATTGCAATTACCTAAATTCTATCTTTAATAAAACTATATCTAAAATAGCTCCCATATAGATCTTTATTTAACAACTAACTAACTACTAATAAATCTGGTTGTAACAAACTTTTGTAACAATCTTAAGGGTAATATTATTGGTGAGTCTTGAAACAAGACTCAAGTGGGTCTTAAGATAAGACTCACACAAGACCTCCAATAATCTACTCAAGTTTTGACAAAGTCTTAAGTAGAGTCTTGAAAATCCAATACTCAACTTAAGACTCTACAAAAATCTTGACTCCACCGTTTTATAAGTGACAACCAATATATGGTTATCATGTGTTTAAGTATTATTACTTTTCTTTTTATCTAAAATCCTATAGTAAAAGTGTAGTGAAAAATTAGAGTCTTTAGGTGGGTCTGCGGGATAATGTATAAAGTCTTAGGTGAATCTGAGGTGGGTCTGAACAATAGAATAATAATAAAAGTTAGTAGAAAGCTGATATGGCAGAGTCTCAAGACTTTGATGAGTCTTACTGATAATGTTACCTCAACTAACTACCTAACTAAATATAACAAACTGCAACTAATTGTAACAAACTAAATAACCAACTCCACAATGGAATTGGGCCACCGTGTAAAACTTGTATGCTTGGGCCACCGTGTATATGCTCGGCTGCTTGGGCCATCACGCACCCCACGCTGCCATCCCAACCTTCTTGATCATCCCGGTCCTTTCCCTTGTAATTAAATTGTTGGGCCATGGTTGTTGCAACCACCATATCTTGATTTGGGTCTCGAACAACTCCTTCCTTAAATTAGCTTATTTCCGAACACCCTACGCCCATGTCTAAGCTTCGAACCCTGCGCCCTAATTCTAATTTTGGGCCTAGCATAATTGAATCAGCCACTGCGGAGTAGCCAGGTATCCTCCTAGCCATACTACACAATGATAACATGTAAACATATAAATCCTAAGAATGACTCTGATAAGTATATTTTATATATGATTTTACCTCTATATTTAACTCAATTTTATATGTTATTTGCACTATACTTGGTGTTTATTTGAGCTAATTCCTTGTTCTAGATATATTGCTTGTATTTAGTATGTTCTGTAGGAAATGTAACTTTTATTAGCTATTTTCCGTCAAATGTGCAATTATTATCTAGATCATAAAGCTAAGTGAAAGTTAAGACGGATCATGCAAGCAACCAAAAATGAAAAGATAATCATTTGGTGAAGAGATGACAAAAATATGCAAGCGCATGGCAAATGCAAATAAATAAGAAGTCAACCGTGGAAAAATGTCAAAATATAAAGAAATAAAATGAAGAAGACTTGATGTCCAAGAAAAGAAACGAAAATTAGGATCCTCTAAAGATTCCCCAAAGTTGCATCAACAATCATTTAGACGGGTGATTAAAGGAGGCATTAAGGCAAAACTTAAGGTTCCCTGAGCATTAACTCGGGGATTAAAGGCCAATAAATTCAGAATCACACGTCCCTGATCGGGGAGGCAGTCATCTAGGATTCTTTTGTTAATTTACGTTTCACTAGTAAACTACTCCCTCCTATGCAGCCTATTCTTGTCTCTTTCCTTATTCGTTTTTTTTTGGTTCAAATGAGCGCACTAAGTCGCAGGTGAGAATCGAACCCCCAACTTCATGGTTGGGGTAAGAGCGCTCTTACCACTTGAGCTAACTCTTGTTCTCTCTCTTTCCTTATTCGTGATAATCACGTTCTCTTCCCTCTTTCCTTATTTGGTAAGCTTTTTGTGGCCCAAATTCAATTTCATGTGGGGTAGGTTGATTTGTGTGGTCCAAATTTATTTTCTTAATTCTTGGGTAAAAAGAAAGGGGAGAAATAGGCTGAATAAGAGGGAGTATTATATAAGGAGGGCTTACACTGACTTCTAGGATATCTGATAAGTATATTTTATATATGATTTTTACCCCACATTTAGCTCGGTTTTACATATTATTTACACTTTTATTAGTGATTTTATGAGCTAATTATATTGTTTTAGATATATTGTGCATGCAAGTGTGTTTTGTAGAAAATGTAGCTATTATAGCTACTTTGCCATCAAATATGCAATTATCAAGAACAATTAAGTTAAGTGAAAGATAGATTGATCAGGCATGCAAATAGAGTTTAAAAATGATGAAAAATTACTAATTTGCAGGTGCATGGGAAAATTAATTACAAAATCAAGTTAACCATACAAACAAGTTGAAAATGTAAACAAATAAATTATCAAGACTTGAATTATAAGACTTCTCAAAGATCTAACATTGGATGCTAAAATATATATTGCAATCAATATTATAATTGTTTATCGGGTGACTTATGGTGCTATTAAGTGAAATCTTTGGATTCCCCGGGTAATTACTCGGGATTAAAGACATTCGACCAAGAAACCTACGACTCCGATCGGGGTTGACCGTTATTAAGGCCCCTCTCAATTCCTTACGTTCAAGGACTTTTATAGTATAAAAGGAGGTCTTACCTCGACCTTCTAAGTAGGCTTTTCTATTATTTTCTTAGTTTAAATTTACATTTCATATTCTCTTAGTCTTTTACTTTCCTTAGCTTATTAGCTTATTCTCTCGTATTTTAGTTTTGTAATCACATATAATTCTCAATACATTTTCATATAATATTTTGGTTAAGTAATTTCTATTCAAGTGTTATAATGTATTCAAGTTATTTCAAGAACATCTCAATACGGTAATTCTATTTAGTTTATGTTATTTAGTGATTTATAATTTTCATATTTAGTTTCGTATTGCTCCCTTCACTCTCTAAAAAAATTAATTAAAACCTAGTCCTTTGCTCAACCGCCGCCGCCTATCTACACTCACCCAAACCCGTTTTCCTCCTTCCCTCGCCGGAGATGGGTCCCTATTTCGACCTATCTCCGACGACTCCCCTCGATTTGCGGTGACTACGACCTGCCTCTGGTTTCCCGTCCTCTTTTTCTTAGCCTGTCTCTGGCGCACGATGGTGAAAGGTGGTTGGTGGTTTGTTTCTGAGGTCGTTCCGTTCTACCGTTTTCTTGTCCTGTCATTGAAAGTGGTGCATGCAACCCAGGAATGTTCCCCTCTCCCTCGCCCCTTCCCCTATCCCTGGTAAGACCTTTTCTCTTCTTGGTTGGCTGTTCTGTGTTTGATGAGTATAGCTCATCTTTCGTTTGCTTTTTTTTTGGTCCCTGGGACGATCTGGTGGTTCCTACCGATCGATCCGTTGTTCTGTTCTGTTTGTGTCAGTCTTTGTCATTTTCGAAGGCGGTCTGTTGCATGCACACCAATGGTCTTGGGGGGGGGGGGGGTGGAATTTGGAGTCTCGGTGGTTTACGGGGTTGGTTCGGTGGGACCGTGGTTTTTTTGGTTGCGGGCTTTGTTAGGCGGGGGTGACTTGACTGGTGTGGGTCTGGTCTCCGTTGGTGTTGGGAGTGGTAGGAATGTAGGATGGTGGGAGTCGGGTTGTGTGGTGGTGGTTTGGGTAGGGTTAGAAGCGGTGGTTGTTGTTTTTGGTAATGGTTTATCATTTTATATCAGTTTTTAGTATTTGCTAAATAAAAATGACTCTAGTGTATCTACTTTGGGCGTGTGTTGTGTCCATCTTTGTATGGCCTCCTAGGATGGTCATTGAATTGGTCTCTTCAAATGGTTTATCTGTGGGTTTGGTCTTTCTTTGCTCGTCGTTCTGGACTTCGGCTTACCTGCCTGTTCTGAGTGGCTTCCAAGGTGTAGGAGTTTTGGCTCCGCTTGGCATAGATCTTCAGGGTCTTTGTCCCCCTTTTTCTATCTACGTCCTTGTGGCCTAAGTACACTTTGCGCCCTCTTCTTGGATCTTGTGGTCCATGGGGTTTATTGGTTTCCGTTCATCTGATGAGTGAAGATCGTACCGTTCATTGTTCAAGCCTTGATTGTCCCCTCAAGAATGCTGAGGTCAAAGGTGGTGGCTCCAGGGCTATTTCAGCTTTTAGTCATCAACACATGTTTACAATCCGTTGTAGTTACCTTTATGTCTTTACTTATCGCTTAAAAGTTAAACGTGCATTTGATCATATGAATCAAATGTCATTTGTATAAACCTTGTTTTTTACTGCTGTCAAAAAAATAAAAAATAAAAAAAATTATTCGTCTAATTAATTATTCATTTTCATTACCAGTTTAATTATTAATAATGTCTTCCATTTTATATATTGTTTTTACATTTACAAGTATGAGTGAGTAGTATATTTTGTCTAGAGAACGGAAGTCGTGCATTACTTTATAATTTAATATGTTAATGTAAATATGTTTTAGTAATTGTTATATTTGTTTTTATCACATGTTTGTTTTGTTTTGTTAATCTTTGTTTATTGATCACAAACTTAGATTAAATGTGTTAATTCATTGCATAAGTCGAGAGGCGCAGATTTGAATTAGACTAAATATGTGTTAGTAGGATGATCTAGCAAAAGTCGAGAGGCAGTTAGAACCCGGT
This sequence comes from Silene conica, assembly GCA_029255685.2. NCBI lineage: Eukaryota > Viridiplantae > Streptophyta > Magnoliopsida > Caryophyllales > Caryophyllaceae > Silene > Silene conica. The sequence goes on along the minus strand of CM055313.2, from coordinate 16,325,208 downwards.
TTATGGTTGACACTAATATCAAGAGGTGGATGTCTTTAAGCCTAAACATCTAACAATTTCTATTACATTATTTATGTTGAGATATTTAGTTATATAATTATGCATGTGTGATCCAATCTCCTAGACTACTTTTAATCATATAATTTTACATTTCCTATCACACAACTCAAACCACCAAAATTTACAACTCAATTAGGATAAAAAAACTACTCATACCAACAATTTTAATGCGATAACGTTTTTCTCTGTGGATTCGACCCCTTTGTATTACATTATTTGTGCCAGGGAATTTTATCTTTGCATAGGTGTGTGATAGCCTATGTCAAATATTGGCGCCGGTGTCGAGGACTTACGATTTTGTTGCATTTTTATTTAGTTGTTGATTTTTATTCTTTATTTTTCCCTTGTCTTGAGGAACACTTGTTCCTTGAGACCGTCACTTACAATGTTTTCTTAGGTTGTTGTTTTGTCATATGAATAGCTCCTATCATTTAGGTGGACTTTTTCCAAGTGATCCCGAGCCAGAATGGTCTTTGCATAGAGGGTTACGATTCCTTAGAGAAGTTCAATCTTCTTCTTCTCTTGAGGAACTTGAAGGTGCTAGCAGGTTTTATCTTGACGATCTTAATATTTTGGAAAAGTCTTCCTGTTCAGATCAACAAAAGAAGATGGTGTGTTTGTCAGATCATTCTAAACCCACGACAGCGAGCTTCAAAGAGGCATCACAACTACTCAACTTGGGGAGGCATTTAGAAATTAATTGACCTTCATCTCCCTTGTTGAGAGGAAAAAATTTGGAGGTGGTGCTTTTGAATAGACCTGGCAATCAGATCGGGTCGTGTCGGGTTCGTGTTCGTGTCACATATAAACGGGTCACAAAACCTCCAACCCAAACCCGACCCAATTACATTTCATGTCGTGTTCGTGTCGACCCACTTAGATAAATGGGTCAGCAAGCCTCAAACCTAACCCGTTAATTTCGTGTCGGGTTCGTGTCGTGTTTTCGTGTCATGTCCATATTTGGAAAGTTTAAGTATATTTATGTAACGGAGGATGAAAAAAATTAGGATTAATTTAGTAAACAGGTCATTCGTGTCGGGTTCGTGTTTAAAGAGCTCAACCCAAACCCGACCCAATTAAATATCGTGTCGTGTTTGTGTCGACCCACTTACATAAATGGGTCATTAAGCCTCTGATACGAGTTGGGCTACGTTCATTGAAAGTCAGAAATCAGTTTAATTATTCTCGAGAATGATTAAATGTATTTCGAGCTTTCGTTAAACTAGTTCGTTAATATTAGTATCTTGCAGTGGATCGTCATTCTCCTAGCTCGAAGTCTCATTTCGTTTGCTTGTTTACGTGCATTAGATCCTTCTAAACTATTAAGCTACACATGGTTATTACCTTTCAATAATGGGTGTTTATTACCCTTTGTAGTTAGCCGTTTATTTGGTCATTTGTATTGGTGTTTTATTAGTTTTTAATTAGGCGTTGAACGAAAATTAAAGGGCCATAATTAGTGAGATTAATTTGGTCATTAGGAGGCTCTTGAGATTTTGTAAACGGTTGTTTGTAAGGGCTTTTTATAGTCTTACAATTGTGGTATTTGCAATGAAGAATTGAAAAATGATAAGAAAAATCAGTTTGCTTGCTAGCACAAAATTTGTTATTGTTTGACGCGTTTTCAAACTTTAGCCCGATTCGTGTTCAATAGTTCTTGAATACAATCACCATTGACGTAACTATAGGTCTAGTTACGGCAAATATCTTTGTTTTGTTACTTCCGCTGTTTAATTCGCATCATATGGTATCAGAGCTTCGACTCTTGATTTCTCTAAATCCAGACGGTCCAAGGGTGTGTCAAAACCAAGCTATTAGTTTAGTTTTCGATTGCGATCGGAATTCAAAGATTAAACTCGAGCGAGGTAGTTCAAGGGTTAATCGGTTTTGATTGTCTAGTGGTTCTTTGTTGAAGTTCTTATTTTTGTTTTTTATAAAAAAAAAACTCAAAAAAAAAATATTGTTCACCGTGTGTACTGTTCACGGAGGGGAAAAAATTGTCAAAAAAAAAATGTCGGAAATTTTCTCTTTGGAAAATATGTACGAGGAATGTGTGGTTTTTGATCCGACATTACCTCCAATATTTGACGATTATCACAAGGAGGAGAAATTAGACTCTAGCAAGTTTCAGGATCTGCCAAATTATTAATACGTGGTCGATTTTCAAACAGAATGGAGTGTTGTAGCCATGGAAAAATTGTCTGGGTTATTGGTTTGCTTATTCGACAACATGGCTCATCTTAAAAGGTTAAGATTTGTGCATGGAGGGTGGAGGGGTGGAAAGCACAACTGGATTTGGTATAAGGGTTTTCTGAAACTTAAAGGGCGAAACAAACGGCAGGCCGGCATCACACGGGGTTCTTTCTTGTATACGGAGTTGTTGATGATATTTATTATTCGTTTTACTCTTTTACTTGTATTCTTGATTTTTGATCCAGGGGGACTTCATGGGTCTAAGAATCGGGACGATTCTTTTTGAAGAAAGGGAGTATGATACGAGTTGGGCTACGTTCATTGAAAGTCGGAAATCAGTTTAATTATTCTCAAGAATGATTAAATGTATTTCGAGCTTTCGTTAAACTAGTTCGTTAATATTAGTATGTTGCAGTGGATCGTCATTCTCCTAGCTCGAAGTCTCGTTTCGTTTGCTTGTTTACGTGCATTAGATCCTTCTAAACTATTAAGATACACATGTTTATTACCTTTCAATAATGGGTGTTTATTACCCTTTGTAGTTAGCCGTTTATTTCGTCATTTGTATTAGTGTTTTATTAGTTTTTAATTAGGCGTTGAACGAAAATTAAAGGGCCATAATTAGTGAGATTAATTTGGTCATTAGGAGGCTCTTGAGATTTTGTAAACGGTTGTTTGTAAGGGCTTTTTATAGTCTTACAATTGTGGTATTTGCAATGAAGAATTGAAAAATGATAAGAAAAATCAGTTTGTTTGCTAGCACAAAATTTGTTATTGTTTGACGCGTTTTCAAACTTTAGCCCGATTCGTGTTCAATAGGTCTTGAATACAATCACCATTGACGTAACTATAAGTCTAGTTACGGCAAATATCTTTGTTTTGTTACTTCCGCTGTTTAATTCGCATCAGCCTCAACCCAAACCCACTAATTTCGTGTCGGGTTCGTGTTGTGTTTTCGTGTCGGGTCATTATTTGCCAGCTCTACTTTTGAAGATCCAAATTTGCACATTGCAAATTTTTGTGATTATTGCTCGACGATTTGTCAAAATGGGGTCACACAAGATCGAATCCGGGAGATCTTTTTCCTTTTTATCTAAGGGACAAGGCAAAGATATGGATTAATAGCCTTGATAGGGAGGCCATGGGGGTCACCTATTGGCAAACTTTGGCCCTAGCCTTCCATCAAAAGTACTTTCCACCGGAGAAGACTCAACATCTAAGGAGTCAAATTACTGGATTCCGTCAAAATGGGAATGAAAGCTTGTGCGATGCTTGGGAGAGGTACAAGGATCTTCAAAATGAATGCCCTCGCCATAGGCTTGATTCATGGTTTCTTGCAATAACCTTTTACAATGGTTGTTGTGGAGAATCCCGCCGAATACTTAATTCCGCAAGCAATGGGATCGGAGGTTCAATGGAATTGATGTGGAGCATGCTCATTCTACCATTGAGTCCATGGCGATCCATGACTCACAATATGACAACTCCCGAAGAACTCCTCTCAAAGCTAGAGATGACGATCCAAGCTTGGCCTTTATGAAAGATCAAATTGTTGTGCTACAAGCGCATATTGAAAAGAGTGGGTCACGATATTCCCAAACGATCGAGCAAGTTCATGTTGCTAGCCTTATTGAGGTTTGTGAAAGTTGCGGTGGCCCGGGTCATAGTGCGTCTATTTGTCGTGCTCCATTAGAAGAGGTAAATATTTTTCAAAGTTTTAAATCTAATGCACATTCTTTGAGTACTTTTTCCAATAACTATAACCCCAATACCAAATTTCACCCCAATTTTTTCTATAAGAGCAACAATGTGTTGAACCCTCAACACCATGTCACCAACAAACTCCGGCCCACACCACAAAGAGCCTACCAAAATAATACTCCGGGTTTTCAAACACCCGAGCCACAATACCAACAAGGGTACCACTCCAATAACAATACCGATCTTACTCACAACCCCCGCCAATGCCACAAAATAACCAACGATTGAGTAAGCTTGAAACTATAGTTGCAATTGGCTAAGAATCAAGAGAGTATGATGACCTAATTATCCAAAAATTACCAAGCTCATAATGTCGCCATCAAAAACTTATAGTGAGGCAATGAAATCTATTGATGTTAATTTTTGAAAAGATGTTTTTAAAAGTGAATTTGATTATATTGTGTCTAATCAGGCGTGGGAGTTAAGTGATTTACCCAAAGGTAGTAAACTCATTTCGAGTAAATGGATCTTTAAAAAGAAAATGAGATCTGACGGTACAATAGAAAGGTTTAAAGTTAAACTTGTGGTTAGGGGTTTTACACAAAAGAAATATATCGATTATTTTAATACTTATTCTCATGTGACTAAAATTTCGACTATAAGAACACTTGTCGCTTTAGCTGCCATTCATAACCTTATAATACACCAGATGGATGTCAAAACTACTTTCTTAAATTGTGAGCTAAGGGAAGAGATGTATATGTCGCAACCTGAAGGTTTTGTGGTGAAGGGTCAAGAGAATAAAGTGTGTAAACTGAATAAGTCATTATATAGCCTAACACAAGCACCTAATGTTGGAGCATGTGTCCTTCACTGTTAGTGCGACTACAATTTAAATCTCTTACAGGATCACAAAGGGATACTTTGAATATTTATCAACTAATTAACTTAAATCAGTAATGGTTGGCTTGCTAGAAGTTTGACGTTACTATCATACTGATGACGGTAATTAGTTGGTCCCTATCGATCACACCTATAGGATGGTTCTAAGAAATGTGATTATATATTGATATAATTACATTGATGCCTATATTGACTAAATGTTAATCATGGAAATAATACGAATAATTATTTAATACGATTAAATGATTATTAGGAGAATTGAATTAAATGTTAGTTCTAACTAAATAAATATCAATGTTGTATTTATAAGTAATATATATATATATATATATATATATATATATATATATATATATATATATATATATATATATATATATATATATATATATATTTATGAATATACAATACTTATAAATGATATAAGTTTTAATATTTTATATTAAAATTAATTTATTATACGATAATTAATTATATTCTCGTTATATTTATATATATGTTAAATTATAATATTGGATAAGTCTCGAAAAAACGGTTTTCCGACTCAACCGAAATACTTGTTTATTTCGATCGAAATACTAGCTTGTTTCGGTCCACATATCAAGATTTAATAGATATAATATATAAATATAACAACTTCCAAAATATCTTCCAACAACTTATAAAAGATAGTTTTATTTGAGTTGGGACTCTGGTTTTTGGTAAGTTGAGCCGTGTGAGTAAGCCGTGTAAGTCTTATTATTCGGTTAAGATTCTAACAATATATTATTTCCAATAGAACTCTTATAAATTAACAGTAATGTAGGGTTCATAATAAGAACCTAGCAGAAAATTTACACGAAATTTCGAGAGGCACACGACCAGAACGAAAAACGTGAGCAAGACATGTTGTAGGAACATCTGTGGGAAAATATTTATATATATCCCAATACTTTATATGCAGGATTATAACGAAATTATAATTATGATTTACAGTCATAAACGAAATACGAGATACAAGGATTGGGAATAAGAATCAACCTTTGGTCCTTGCAAGAGGCCTAAGAACAGATATCAAAATAGATATCCTCCTAATTATTGCACCCAAGACGCTCCGAGAAATACCCTTTCTTGAGCTAGAAACTGCAAAAACTACCGTTAATTTTTGTGAATGATGAAATAGAGAGAGGAGGGAGTATCACGTCTGTTTTTGGAACTCGTGAATGTATGTGTGTCGTGAGGCTAGTATATATAGTTGTAGGAGGTGTTTGTTAATAAGTATAACTCTTATACATAACCTTAACCACCTTGCAGAGTTTAGATAGGATTTCTCAAATCCGTATTTGAGTATACCTAAACTGCTACAAACTCAGAACTGACCGAGTACCATACCTATACTGACCGAACACTACTCCACTTGGCTCAACCAATTTTATCAGTATAAGTTCGATTTTTATCCTCTCTTGTGTATAATGTTTATCTTATAAATATCGTATATTTATAATTTACTAATCAAATATACCCGTTATATTTAACTAAATTATTCAATCTTTATTAAATACTTCCATTACACACATTAATTAAATATAACATCTTACATTTAATTACGAATTAACATTTTAATTTGTCTCAGCTAGTATTATTTAATCAGTATTAAATAATCGTATCATCATTATATTGACTAACCGTTTAGTCGTATAAGATATCAATATGATTACATTTTCATCTAATCATATCTCTCAGATTACATCCTTTAGGTGTGACTCTTAGGGACTAGTTGATCACCGTCATCTGTATGACAATAACGTCAAACTTCTACCAAGCCAACCGTTATCGATAAACGTTAATCAACTGATTATAATACAAAGTATACCCTGTGATCCTTTAAGAGATTTATACATGTTATCACACTAACTGTGGAGGACACTGACTGAACAACATCTTGGGTGCAATTGGTGGAAGGATTTATACTTTGAAATCTATTTTATTAGGTTGTTCTTAGGCGAAAAAAGAAGATACGAAGGTTATTTTTTTATCTTCTTATGTCGTTTTAATTACGTTTGTTACATTCATATTAAAGTTTATTTTGATATAATCCTAATCATGATATTAATGAAATATACAATTTTTCTTACACCTAAATAGTGATGTGAGAAATTTAACAACACTTTGATAAGTAATGGGTATGTGGTTAACAATTTTGATTCATGTGTTGATTCTTTTTTTTTTTTTTTTTTTTTTGGTTCAAATGAGCGCACTAAGTCGCAGGTGAGAATCGAACCCCCAACTTCATGGTTGGGGTAAGAGCGCTCTTACCACTTGAGCTAACTCTTGTTCATTCATGTGTTGATTCTAAAATGATGGAATCTGATTCTTTGATTATATGTCTATATGTCGATGAATGTTAATTCTTGGTAATAATCTGGATGTGGTAATTAAAACCAAAGAATTTTTGTCATCACAATTTGAAATGAAAGACTTGGGAGAAGCTGATATTATCCTAGGAGTTAAGGTTACCTGAAAATCGAATGAAATTTTGTTTAAGTAGTCAATCTTATTATGTTGAAAAACTGTTGAAAAAATTTAACTTCTTTGCTGATGTGCCTGCTAGAATGCGTTACGACTCTAGTATATTGTTGTGTAAAAATTTTAGTAAGAGTGTTTGCCAAGAAGAGTATGCAAAAATCTTAGGCGGTGTGACATTTCTTATGAATTTTACTCGACCAAATATTGCATTTGTTGTTAGTAGACTTAGTTGTTAGACTTATAAGCCTAGCAATGAAAATTGGACTGCTTTCTGTCGTGTACTAAAATACCTAAGAGGAACAGTTGATTTGTGTTTGCATTATAGTAAATTTTTTGTTGTGTTAAAATGCTATTGTGATGCAGATTGGGTTGAGGTAACGATAAGATATGTTCTACTAGTGGTTATGTCTTCACCATGGGTGGAGGTGTTCTATCGTGGAAGTCTTCTAAATAGATTTGTATTGCACGCTCTACCATGGAATCGGAGTTCATAGCTCTTGTGTTGGCAGAACAAGAGGTTGAATGGTTGAAAAACTTTTTAGCCAATTTACCAATGTTGGGAGGATGGCTTACATCGGTCCCCATGCACTGTGACTCACAAGCCGATATTGGTGTTGCAAAGAATATTGTCTATAATGCAAAAAGAGACACATTCAAATAGGGTACGCTATAGTTAAACAACTCATTAAGAATGGAGTGATCGCTTTGGAGTATGTGAAGTTTGAAAGCAATCTTGCCGATCCCATTACTAAGGCATTGGCTATGAGACTAGTCGTTGATACGTCGAAGGAAATGAGGCTTACAAGATTAAAGAGTTATACTTGACTGGGTCTAAAGTTTCTATTCCTATGGTATTGTATGATTCATAGACTTTATGGTGGTGCTTTGAAACGCATCAGTTGATGAATATTACACCAGGTTGAACTTATGTCCTTAATGGTTTATGTGAGAAGTGCTATTGAGAAGCACTTTAGCCACAAATGTAGATGTGATGATCATTAAACTATGAGAAGTCTTATGAACACATTTGTTAATACCAAGGTAAACACGTGACTCTACAAAGATCGCGTTGCACTTTAAATTGTGGAACGATCATAATTTGAAGGTATGATATGTGTAGTGGGGGTATCAACCGAAGCTCAGAGAGGAATTGAAAACGAAGGATATTCTCTTGTTGTAGGTAAGTTGTTTGGTCATTCTAGTAAAGTGATAATTCAAAATCGAAACATATTAAAACCTTAGTATCAAATCCTTCCTTTACCCATAAATTCTTTTAGTTCTTTTCTTCGCCATCAATGGGGGATTGTTGGAATTGATGCCCATAAAAGGCAACTTGTCCTCAATAATATTGAGTGCTTCTCACACATCAGTAGGCAACACCTCTCCTCTCTTGTTTATATAGCTATTTCCACTTGATTGGTTAATTCAGTGGAGGGTTTTTTGCTAACACCGCCTTTAAAAAACTTTTTTTAACAAACACCGTCTTTAAAAAAATAAATTGTCAAACACCACCTTTAATATTTTTTTTTTGTCAAACACCACATTTTGGCCAAAGTTTCAGCGTTTGTGATGGGGTGACTTTCAGTCGATGTTTGAGATAGCAAACGAGGTCGGTTTGAAGGGTTCTTGAACTCATTGGAAAGGTAAGAGTACGGGCATTCCAACGGTAGTCAACACGGTGGTCAAAGTTGTCCTTGTGTGGGGTAGATTGATGTGTAAAGTAAAGCTAGTCACAGGGGTTAATGTAAGTTGAAGTGGAATTTTTCGTGGGTCAATTCACTCCAGTTGAACCACCACTTGCAATCAACGACCACCACAGAGAACACAACTGCGACATACCTTGCCCTTCTTTCAACCTACATACCAAATTTCAAACCATACCAAACATCATAACCCCATTTAAAGACCCTTAAAAACCTCTCTAACAACTCGTTGTAAACTCAAACTTCTAGCTCTTTCTCTAACCAACCTTACTTTACATATCAATCTACCCCAGATAAGGAGATTTTTGACCACCGTGTTGACAACCGTTGGAAAGCCTGTACTCTCACCTTTCCAATGAGTTCAAGAACACTTCAAACCGACCTCGTTTGTTGTCTCAACTATCCACTAAAAGTTACCTCATTACAATCGCTGAAACTTTGGCCAAAATGTGGCGCTTGACAAAAAAAATTATTAAAGGTGGTGTTTGACAATTTATTTTTTAAAGGTGGCGTTTGAAAAAAAAAGTTTTTAAAGGTGGTGTTAGACAAAAATACCCTTAAGTGGACAAAGGTTTTTTTGTTGAGAGTGTTGGGCCTGTGGGGTTGGGTCTAAACACACACGTGTGCGCGCGCCTACCAGGTAGAATACCTGCGGTGCGGTCTTTGGCCCACTTTGACCCTTTTTTGCTCGTGTGTGCTTTTGGGCTGTCCGGGTGCAGTGTTTGAGGGTGTAGCAGTCATTCAAAGTGACTGTTAGTGGGAGAGAGAGTCTTGCTCCCATCTTTGCGGTTTGGTGGTTGTGTTTAAGGGCCTCGGTAGTGGCTCTCAATTTTCGTATAAATAGAGCCCCTGCATTCACTTCAACACACAACTCTCACTTTTTGTCCCTCTCATTTCCTCTCTTCTAAAACGTCTTTCTAGGTATTGTTTTACGAATCGTTCCATAGCGTCTAGTCTCGAGTAGGCGAGTTGAGGTGTTACAGTGTCAAGACTGTCAACCCTTGGGAAACTACCGGCCCTTATTGATCGCCACCATGATCGAGCCGAACTGAAATAGTTTTTAAGACAGGCTCCTTTACCACATCGTTGCAAATGAACAATTTTGTTTCTTTTATTTTTACTGCAAGTCTACGAACTACAATTACAACCCGTTGTGATTGAGTCACAATCTAGAGCAATATTATGTGACGTTGGATTCAATACTTGCATCAATTTGTACGATAGATGGAAATTTGTCTCTAATTTCTGGATTAATATCACAATACAACATCTACTCCGCTAAATATATTTCCAACCGCAGCTTTCGAGTATTGTTATGGAGAAAAAAGTCAATCGATCAAAAGGAAAAGAAGAGTATTGTTATAGAGAGATTTAAAATACACGGGTTTACTTTTATTAAGACGGATGAAGATAAACACATGAGAGTTCAGCATGTGAAAATCCAAAACCATAACATTTGACAAGAGAACAATGATATGTAAGGTAAAATAACATAAAACTGTAAGCGACTTTTGCTTAACTCATTGTAGAAAACTTAAAGACCATAACATGCTCATAAGTCTCCCCAGGAGTGACAATTACTGAAGGAAAGTTCGGATGATTCACCGCATCAGGAAACCCCTGAGTTTCCAAGCACAGAGCGGCGTGATTACCATAAACATACCCTCCTTTACCTCTCACATTCGAGAGGGTATTACTCGTATAAAACTGGACTCCCGGCTTGTTAGTCCACAACTCCATAACTCTCCCTGATTTTTTCTCCTTAACTATAGCAACCTGGTTCAATACAGCTTTGGTCTTCGTAACATCAATCACATAATTTATGTCATATCCACCAGACAGTTTGTTGATTCGGCTTCCAACTGTGCGAGGCTTGAGGAAGTCAAAGGGGGTTCCCTTAACGGCCTCAAATTTGCCTGTTGGGATGAGCTGATTATCAACAGGAGTAATGTGAGAAGCAAAAATCTGAACTTCATGTTTTAGGATGTTTCCGCTATTATGGCCTCCAAGGTTCCAGTATGTATGAGAAGCTAGATTCACTGGGGTTGCTTTCTTTGATGGTTTCGCAGACATTTGGATTGAGAGTACGTTCTCCTTGTCTATTTTGTAGGTGACTTTTACCTTGAGGTTACCAGGGAATCCTGCAATCAGTATAAACAGAGGTAGATTTCAGAACAATATTTACCAGTTACAAGTCTAAGTTATTTACACTTGGTAGGCTGGTAGGAACCTGCAAGCCCGGTATTAAGTTATTAATTCTGGCTCATGGCCGACATACCACCGTGGTACTAATGTTCTAAAGGATAAAAGCAACTCCAGTTTTTGAGCTGATATCCGACAGTTCTGCCCATTCAAGAGCAGGTCATAAACCATGATTCACTACCATGGTTTCAAGGTGTTGGATACCCATTTATTCTGTAGCGACCAAGGGCATAAAATAGAATAGTGCCACAAAAATAAATGTTGCGTCAAAACCTGGACAAGGGTAAGTGTATCGAAATTATGTAACTTCAAGACTTGATAGACTAACCTTGTTCGCCATCAAAACTGTCGTAACTGAATGTAACAAATGGAGAATGTCCTTCTGGGGAATATTTGTCGACCTTCCAGATAACACGACTGAATCCTTTAGGACCACCTGTTTCAATTTAACGATTTCACATGTCAGTTAAACCCGTTTAACATTGAATGAATTCGTTTCTAAACTTGATAGTCTATAGAAATTATATTGGAAGGGTAGAATGTGAATTCACCATGAAGAATATTTTTGCCTTCATTTGGAACCAGTTTGTAGCGCACTCCATTGTAAGTAAATTGTGCATCAGCAATCCGATTAGCCACGCGCCCAACAATAGCCCCAAAGTAAGTTGTATCATTCTGTACCGAAGAAATCGTTTGAGACCCTAACTAAATTACTCTTCCAAGTTTAACATATGATTATGTATTTATGTGCGAAGTCGCATTGAAAACCGTCAGGAGTAAACACCATTCGAAGGACCTCAAATATTATATAGCGTAGCTATAACGACCTCAATTTTCATTGAGTGATTTTAAGAAAATCGCAATTACTTTTTTTTTTTTTTTTTTTTTTTTGGTAACGAGGGAACCCGCAGCCGCTACCTTCGGTGCGCACTAGGTAAACCCTCGGATATATGTAATAGCCTGCAAACCACATACACCAGGTAAGCCACCCGAGGGTGACAGGCTCGAAGTTGCTCCACAAGATTTTGCTCTTGAGGAGGCTTGAACCCGGGTCTCCTGGGACTTTCACCCGAGTTTTAACCACTAGACTCCACCCTTACGGGCCGCAATTACTTTATGATCAAGCTACACTTATGTATTAACAAATACTCTAAATATTTTGTGGTACTTTCTACTTTTTTTTCAAAAGTTCAGCGTTAATATTGGACTGATCAATACTAGTAAAATCGAACAAATGTGATGAATTAAGTTTTTGCTACGGAATTTTAAGATTTTGTTACAGAGAGCCAAAATATTTGCTTAGCGAATTTTCCTAGGAAAACTCCATAGCAGAAATAATTAAGTTATTAGCAAAACAAGTGATAATGTTAGACTATTCTGATAAGACAAAACGTTGAATTTTGAGCATAGGATCGAACATTGGAGTTTTGAGAGTTGCTTTCTAAATCATGTCGAGATTTGCTGCAATCGACGAGTATCCAGGAGTGTCGAGGAGTATAAACAATTCTTCAATATTATAATTATTATTAGATTTTAAACGCCTGGACTATTTTACTCTTCCTTGCGTATCAATGATTGCTTTGCGTATCAATGATTTCTTTGCGTATAAAATTAGACCCAAAATATTACAAGAATGGTATGACAAAAATGCCTCTTTATACTCCATCTTATTCACGTTTTCTTACCTGTTTTCTTAAAGGATGGATTACTCCGTTTTTCTTGCCCTTTCTTATTCTAAAAACTTTTAATTATATTTTATTCATCCCTGTCTTCAAACCCCAAACACACCCGACTTTTTTACTCATATTTAATTCATCCTATTAATATTTGTGACCCATAATTCATTATTTAACCCCTAATTATTCATATCTCTCTCATATTTTATTACTCATCTTAAGTTGTGTCCACACTAAAGGAGAAGAAAACAACCAATATCACTTAAAACTACCATTAATACAGCTACTCATTGTTTAAATATAAAATTATCATCTAAAACCAAGTATATAAGATAAAATATATCGGGTGACTCAACCTTATTTACCCCTCGCTGATAACTCGACTCGAAGATGACCCGACATAAACCAATATGACCCGACTCGCTTTAATTCGACCCATAATCAACCCGAGTGATCCGACTGTCATCTCTAAGTACAACTTATGAAAATTGTACTCCGTAAGTCAGTAGGTTGTAAGTGGTCCAAAGCGAGAAGCTCATGCAAATCCCATTTTCATACACATTACACATGTGACATTAGAGAGGTGACTGGTGACACTATATTGTTTCTATTTTTTAGATATTTAATTTCAATTTTTTTTTATGTATGTTTATGTGAAATTTTGTTCGATTGGTTTTTAAAATTACATTGAAAATATATAACGTTTATGATTTTTATAAATATTTTGCTAAAGATATTTAACCCCTAAAATGTGCGTTGATAAACGTAAAACGATATATGTGGAGGTGAAATTGAATGGAGGGAATCACAAATTCTCGCTGAAGACGAAAACAATCTGTCATAAGTTGAAGATGCCTAGTGTCCCCTCACAATATGCAAGTGGTAATCAAGTGGAACTTAAATGAAACATCCAACTAGACTTTCCACTTGTGATATTGCGAAAGGGGTATTATCCGTCTTCAGTTTAACGGATAGTGTCTGTCTTCAATGAACTAACTACGCGCGAATATCGTACTTTTTGTGTCACTACGCTTGTGGACTTGTAACAACTAACAACATCTCTATCCGAAATTCAACTTGATTTGGGTTTCTACTTTTGGCTCTTAAAGTCACCTTATTTACCAAAAACAAATTCTCATTAAGGACGGACATTATTTGTCACAAGCCGAAAATGGATAATATTACCAATTACCATGACTCTCATTTATCATTTCTCACGTCCTATGGCTATACGTCATCTATCAAATACCATATCTATCAACAAATGTTAGTTTGACCCATTGGCGGATTTCGGATTTGGGATGGATAGGGTAGGCGAGTGTCACAAAAATGTGTTAAGCGTAGTGGTTAAAATTGGCTATATGTTTGAAGTTTACTAGGTTTGAGGTTCACCAAAATAGAATATTATAATGACTTGGATATAAGCAATACGGTCCTCCTGAACGACACAAGATTTCTTTGTTTATGTCCATCCAAACCAACCTCAATTTACATGGATGTGAGTTCTCAAAAATTGGGACCAATTTGACTACGCACATTGACTTACTGATGAAGACTGTTGATGAATAGTGGAAACTGGAAGGAGCGAGGAAGGTAATACCCAAGACTAAGACTAGAGGTGGTAATCGGGACACTCGGGTCGGTTACGGGTCGGGTCAAAGCAGGTCGGGTCATATCGGGTTCGGGTTATGTCGGGTTAGTGGCGGGTTCAGGTCGGTTCGATTCATGGCGGGTCATCTTCGGGTCGGGTCATCGGCGGATGACAATTCGGGTCGGGTCATTAGCGGGTCAGGTTATTGACATATATATTATATTATATATTTTGTTTTAGATGATAATTTTATATTTAATTAATGGATAGATGTATTAATTGAAGTTTAAGTTAAAATAATTAATCAGAATTATCAATTTGTTGTCATTTAAACCATTATTAAGCCAGTTCATTATAACGTCATCTATCGGGTTGAGAAATATCGGGTCACAGGCCGGGTCGGTTCGGGTCGGGTCGGGTTCGGGTTGGACAAAATAATGCTGCTATCGGTTAGCGGATCGGTTCGGGTTGGGTCAGTTCGGTTTCGGGTCGCCCAATTCTCGGGTTATATCGGGTCAGGTTTCGGGCGGGTCGGGACGGGTCGATTCGGATTGGGTCAGCTTTTGCCGGCTCTACCCAAGACTAATTGAGTATAAGAAGTGGACAAGACTACAAGACCGATGAGAGCACGAAATCAGAAGGGATATCATTAATTAATTTTATAGGCTAAACGCCAACTCGTGATTAATTAATAATAATAAATCAGGAATTATATCATTAATTAACATTTCAGATAAAGACTACACGTCAACTCGTGGATAATATTATTCAATTTTACAGTCACCAACTTGTCTACTCCTCGTCTTTGTTCAAACTTATAAACTTGAAATGCAACATTTCTAGATATTTTGTGAGAGGAAATGGTATTCGTCACAATCTTGTGACGGATATAGTCGTCACAAATGAGAATTTGTGTCAAAATTTAGCATATCCCTTAATTAAGGTTTTCAAAACAAATATTCTATTACAAATTTTCAGACTTTTATTGTTGCTCCATCATTGATTTTCAAATATTACATATCCCAAAAAGTTATGTGTTATCCTTAAACTTTGCCATTTTTATAAATTACTCAACTTTTTAAATTTGTGCATATTGAGTAAACACATAACGCAATTGCACATTGAGTCCCGTATGTGGTATTGCATTTGCGTAGTGAGCTAACATAAACTAGTTACTAGTACGACACATTCCAAAAGACATCTCACCTGACTTCGAATCAAATCAAATTAAGTTCAATTTAGCATAATACCCAACAAATAAGTGTTTGTTGTAATGGGAAAGCTAGACATAAAAATGACCCGGATCTATAAGATTAGGTAGACGAGCATTATTAGGGAGTACATAAGAAAATAGCAGTGCAATGTGTGAGCACGATCGAAAACGCGCTACTACATAAAACAGGATTTAATAACACGATTAGTCGACTACACATCTAATTACGTGACTGCATCGCATTATACACTGATTTTATTTCTGATCCTTTCAAATCTTTTAACAATTACTATAACACCACTCCTACAATTTACTTCCAATTTACAATTTATTTATTTCTCTCTCGTAAAATTAAGAGAGCGTAAATATATTAACGAAAAAGAGGGAGTAAATTTCTTTTTAAATTAGACTACAAAACGTTTAATTTTTGGGAGAGTAACCAACTAAAAAATGACACATAGGAGGTCATAGAAGAGGTTGAGGTCACAACTCACAAGGAAAGGTCACTAATCCACCTTTTAGCTGGTCATTCTAATTTTTTCACTAAGCATGATTAAGATGATCCAAGTAAAGTCACAAGACTCACGACCTACCTATTAAACTTGATGGAAGATAGTCTAAAAATGATCTAAATAATACTCCCTCCATTTTTATCCAAGTGATACATAAGGTTTTTGTACACTATTCACAAGTTAACCTTCAATTTCAATTTTTTCTCAATACGTAAGAAAAAACATATTCATGTGGAATCTTGTTTAATTCGTCTTTACAAGTACAAAGAAAATATATAATTTTTATAATTTTTACAAATAGGTAGCTAAAGATATTAAGCACGTAAAACGTGCGTTGACAAACGTGCTTGGATAAAAATGGAGGGAGTATTTTTTTTTCTCAACAAAGTTAAAAACAGGGACAATACCGTAAGTTTTAGCCATTTTAGGTAATTGTTAGAGAGTACTGTACTTACTAATATTTGACAAATGTTACCGTTTTTACAATAAATGTGATCATTTTAATGATCAACTGTCATAATTTAGAAAATTATTCTAATAACTACCCCTCAATTTTTTTTATATCACCCCATTTCTTTATACACGTTTGACAATACACATTTTGTTTCGATTATATCTTTAGCTACATACTACTAAAAATTATAAAATTTTGATATTCTTAATCCTCTTATCAAGACAAATTAAAAAAGATCTCACATGAATATATTTCCGTGAACGGATTGAGAGAAAACTGACGTTGAATACCCGTTTGTGAATAGTGTCAAAAAGGGGATTGGGGTGATATAAAAAAAATGGAGGGAGTACTTATTTAAAATTGATTACATTTTGTCTTAAATGGGTTATATTTAAGCCGCTATAACGAAATGTGACCCATTTTCTGCGAGAGTTATCGGAAGATGAATAAAAGGAGGGAGGTTAATTTCAGTTTTGTAAGTGATTATTGGATAGGAAGCCTTAAACGTGATCTAAACAGCTGTAGATAAAGTTGGACAACGAAAAGGGTGTAGGAATTAAAAAGTGTCACTTCTGTTAACAAATGAAATGATACACAGAAAAGGTAAGGCGAAAAGACAGATATACCAGATATTCATTCACTTTCTGATACCCAAGAACCACATCAGCAAGCTTTCCTGAAGGGCAAATCAGTAATTATAATTTTATAAAACTTAATAATAACAATTTAACAAGACATAAATAAAAATGAAATTTATTAGAATAGCTAACCATGTTTGTCGGGAAGAAGGAGGGAGATGACTGTTGCACCATAATTAGTGAGCTTAATAGACAAGTTACCCTTTTTAAGCTCATAAACTCCAATACTTTGCTCACCATTTTTATCTGATTTATGGTGGTGTTCATTGATAAAACCAGATGTCTCTGACTCTGGGTTTAATGCTAAACTGCTGATTAAACTCACTGAAAATAGAGCAAGGCATAATAATAAATTCATGGGTAGTTTAGGCATTTTTAGGGTGTTTCAGGAAAGAGAAACTAAGGCTGTACGTTTTTGCTATTCTTGTGCAACGCTGTCGTATAAACAAACTAGAGAATTTTAGGGTGTTTTATAGCCATCTTGTATACTTTTTCGCGTTTCATTTCATCTCTCACCCCATATCAATTTTTGACTTATCAACCAAATCAACACGTCCCCTTGTAACCAATATATCTATCCCAAGTTTGTGATGGGAGATTGTTTCTTGTGTGGTGAATAAGACCAAAAAATTTGCTACTCCTAGTAACTCTTATTTTGGCCATGTTTGGCAAACGGGATAAGCAGATTTATAATAGCAGATAACGTTAGCATAATACGTTTAGTAGATTTTAATAGCAGATTTGATTACTAAATTAAATTAGCAAATTAAAAAAGGGTGTTTGGTAAATAGCAGATTACAGGTTAATTAGAACGGTTTTATGTATAAATTGAATATGCTAATACAATATGCTGCTATTAGCAGCATATTTAAAAATAGTATATTCCGACCAATATGCTATCAGAATATGTTGTTTACCAAACACATGAATATAGTAGATTGATTGGTCAACCTATTAATTACGCCGAAATCTAGTAATTTCTTTCAATATGATGTTCACCAAACAGCACATTTGTCTTGGATAGACAATATGAATATTACTTAACCTGTCGCAAACTAGCGACGGATATACCCGTCACAAATAAGAATTTGTGCAACCCATTATCATGATATTTATTTTTTGTTTTTTTATTTACAATAAATAATGCGTCGACACTCGAGATATAATGATATATGTGTTTTATAATTGCCAGTTGATCAACGTAAATCGATAATGATTGATTCACTAGAGTTTGACATCATAGTCGTATAACAACGGTAATTAGCTGATCTCTAAAAGTCACATCTATAAGATAAATCCAAATAGAAAATCTAATTATTTGTATTTGATACAGATAATTAGTATCATGTATAAATAGACAAATGTTTGTCAAGTGAGTTTTATAATAATAACAAGTATATTTCTTATCAATTATGGGATCGTTGAGTAATAAATATAATATTTTATTGTAATATTTTTAAACAAGATAAGATTTAGTAATTAAAAGTTAATTTACTAAATTTTTATTATTTACTAATATTTGATTAGTTTAATGATTAGTATTTTTGTTAAGAACGTGCTTTTTTACATACAGATTTTATTTTTTCATATATATCTTTTATCATCCTTGTCATTTTTTCATCTCTCCCTCAATTAATTTTTCCACCCTTCCTTCGTCTCTTTCCACCATCAAGAACAAACCACCGATTATGGGTGAGCAAATTCAGGTTCGAACCGGAAAAATGACCAGACTGGACCATTTGGTCTGGACCAAACTCGAACCGAATTATCTGGTCCTCGATTCTCATTTTTTCAAGTTTTGGTGTTCGGTCCGCTCCGGTCCAAGACTGGTTAATTTAGGTCGGGACAGAATGGACCAAAGTTCATGTTTTTTTATGACTAATCATTAAAGTATTTTGAATTAAATTAACATTTTATCTTCAACAGGCATTGTAAATTAGTATTTTCAATAATTTTCATAAAAAGTGTCATCTAATTATTTAAATATTTTTAATTTAGCAGAATTAAAATGTAATTATCGTATACAAAATAATGAAAAAAACAATTTAACACTACTACAAAAAACGCCTAAGATATCAATTAAAAGACGCCTGTTTTTTTCTAACAGATTTCTTAACATGAGACATCGATGATTTAATATAACTATTTTGCAATGATTAAATAAGAAAGTCGTCCTTCAAAATCCGGTTTCCTATATTTTAATTTTCTATTTATTTAATAACTAAAAAACTTGTCCTCCAAAATCTGGTTTCCTATATTTTAATTTCCAATTTTTTTTGATAACTAATAATAATAAATTAATCTTAAATAATCTATTCTATAATTCATTACCATAATCCCACCGCCTAACATACATACTAATATCGATCTAATTAAGCTACTAGAATATAGATGAATATTATTCAACCTTGCATAAAAAACCTCTGCTTTTCGTCATATAATAACTAAACAAACTATTAGGGTGCAAACCCATGTCCCACATCGGTAGTGTAAAGGTGAAAGATCACCTTTATAAGTGTACTGAAAATATAATAGTATGAGGCCTTTTGGGAAGGAGCCCAAAAGTAAATCCGTGAGGGCTTGGCCAGAGTCGGACAATATCGTACTATTATGGACAAAGGACATCAACGCAGCAGAGGCCCAACACGAGGTTTTCACGCTTCCGCACAACACAAACCCTACCATCTTCAACCTTCCCTAGGTGCAACATATTTTTCGCACGAAAAATTTTACGACTTTAAGTGTAACTGTTTTCCATTCTTCTCTGCCACGGTTGTATCTACTGATTGCTTTCAATTCAACAGAAATCGCAGCTAATTGCAACCCTAACAATTCGGAGGTTTTCATTTTGAAACATCTTACATCTCTTCTATCATGTGGTAACTTGTCTTTTTTCAACCAATCTAAATAGGGCTTACGCCAGTCATGAATCATGATCAATTTGTTCCTCATCTGTGCTTATTAGTATTCCAACCTCATTCACCTATATGGATTTTTGTTGTGTGTCCAGCCTACCCACGGTTGAATTGTTTTCATGATCTTATGTATCGTCGGTTCTAGACTTCTAGTACATGGACTATTGGTTTGCTGGACAACTCTATTAGTTTAATGTTGCTCCCAAGGTTGTCAGTGCGTCGGCCTTTACGTTTTGATCCTTGGGACTAAGATCTATCTTGAAAGTTTATTTTGAACTTTTGTTTCAAAATTTTTCCTACCTTAGGGAGTTAGGGGTAGGCTATCATCTTTAAGTCCTTGGCGGTGTAAGAGTCATTCACGTGATCATGTGTCATTTCTTTTTATAAGAAAAAGAGGTGATGTAAAAAGTAGAGTCTAAGATGAGTATGATGTATAATTTATAATGTTCGAGGAATGTCTGAGATGAGTCAACAATAAAGAAATAATAAAAGTTAGTGAAAAGTTGATGTGCTTAAAACTTTGAAGAGTTTTAGGGATAATTTTACCCAAAACTCTACTTTTCTACTTCTCATCATTTTTTTTATAAAAAACAAATGACAAATGTACTCCACACAATAGATAATTTATCTTTAAAATGGGGTCTCAACTTAAAATTTTCTCAAGACAATAATAAATTATTGGTATTTTTAAGTGAGTCTCGTTTCAAGATTTACCAAAATTTTATCTCCAGAATACCAATAATTTTACCCTAACATTTTTGTTGTATATGTTACACCATTTCGTTTTTGAATATGGTGTTGGACAAACAAATTGGATCAAAAGCTATACGGAGTATTGAAACTATGTCAACTCAACTGGATCCAGATACATTTCATAGGGTCATCACTTTTGGGCCTTCTACAGGTGTTTAGATGACATGTAAACAATTGTCCGGTACTAGGCTGGCCTTTTGCACGAGGGTGCCAATAGAACCAAACTTCTATTAATTGTCAACAAATATTAATAAAAGCTTTCTAAACTATACCTTCCTCACATTTTCTTTATACTAGTTGTTGTATGGCGCGCTTCGCGCGCCATACCCCAAGTTAGTTATATTTGCATAGTTTGATATTCTGCGGGATTTTGTTTGTGCCATAAAATTCTGCATATTCTCGTCGCTTGGAAGACCTATATATGTTTGCTTGGCAAAGAAGGGTCCTTCAAACTGGTTGATCTAATCTTTGAAGCCTTCATCTCTGGATTTTTGTCAGATGCACTTGCAGGATATGCTTGCCAAGATTCTGTTAGAGGGGTAGGAGTCTTCTGCTTTTGAGCTAATCTTGGGTTACCTTCATCTCCGGGCATTTTGATTCTGTCTTTCATGGAAGTGAGCCTTTTCCTTGAGGTTAGGCCGACAAACTAAGATGGCAAGAAGGAAGTGAACGAATTGGTGAGCGTTTCACGGGCGAGTTTAGAGAAGTCAGTTGCAAGCTGTCCAATGGAAGGCCACCTGGTTGATGTTATTTGACCACCCTTCGAGCTCTCTCCGATATTGGTTTCAGAAGGTTGAAGCTGCATGAAGAGATATAGAGCAGAGTCAAGAGTTGAAAGGTCTTAGCATTTACTCCCCTTATCCTTTGGGAATGTCTTAATTTTTTGTGCTTTAGCTAATTTACTGGAGTTGACCCATTTCCGAACTTTTCAGGTTATGAATTGTGGAATATCTTTATAACCCTCGCGATCTAAAAGTCAAGTAACACCGTTTCATTTACATCTCGCTAATGACTGATTAGAATGTCCTTCCTTTTACAATGCCTTAACCTCACGTGTTTTTCAAAAGTGATTACAACAATTCCAAAGAATAGAAGCGATTACTGTTTAAAGCATTTGTAACTGAAAATAACTCACCAATTTTGGCTTGGTTTACTTGCAATCAAAATATGTAATAATGAAATTTAAGAGGTAAAAAAACAGTACTACTAATTTTAATTTTCCTATTATTTGGTGTCCCATACTGTTATTCTGAACCGAGCCTTTCAAATTCAAATGACGACCCTAAATTATGTATGTTCAGGCTTCAACTACATTCATGTTTTGAAAGTCTTTGTTTTTTGAAAGTGCCTCTCATATACTTTCAAGTCTTCAACTACATCTCTCAATTATTGACTTATGTGCTTTCCTCTTGGTTTATAAACTGCTAATATTACAGAGTATTGTAATTATTGCGTTCGGAACATTGTCTCCACTACAACACTAAATAATACAAGTACTACGAAGTGTAATACTTTGTTTGTCTCAATCATTTGTCATCTTTAAAATACTCCTTGTACAAAATAAAAAAGGTAAATAAGCAATCGGGATGGACGGAGTACCTTTTTCACATGCTAAATGAGCCTTTCTTCAGATACCTTCTGTGAGAGCTTCCCAAGTGTTATTAACCCCACCAAGTATAGTGAACCACATAGCGTGAATGTAATTTCATTAGCTTGCACATTTTATCCTTACTTACCCCAAATTCAACGATCATACATAAATGAAACGAGATGTGTTACCCAATTTTTTTATTCGTATACAATAATCAGAAAAATTAGGTTGCTTGAACATACCTATACATCATTTTCTTACAAAGCTTGATAAGTCCGTTCATTGCAGTTGTGCCGTTACGGTCTAAAATGGTCCGTTCATTGCAGTCATGCCATTACGGTCTAAAATAGACCGTTAAACTCCAGCATCAAGGAGCAGTGTCTCCACCATCTCGATCAGTTATGTTCTTAAGCTTGACCAAAAATATGGGTATGACCGTGTAGTAAGACTGCGAAGTTATGTACTTGACATGCATAGACTTTAATGTTCAAGTCTGAAAAATGAAAAGATGGTGAAAAATTGAGGTGACAAAGCCGAGGATCGCTATGCTATTAGATCCTTTTATAGACAATAAAGCTTTAATAATGAGCTTTTTTTGTTGTTTTTTTGTTATGCATTTTTTATTTATAATTGTATTGTACAAGGTTTGTTGTTTTTTTGTTATGCATTATTTTTTATTTATAATTGTATTGTACAAGGTTTTTGACATTAATTTAGCATGCTAATGGATTACCTATACCTGGCCTGTACTATTTTGGTTCGACATTTCTTCAGAGTTTGGATCCTCAATCCTATTTTCATGTTCCGTCTTGTAGTAGACGGAACATAAGAATATAAGATACACCATGAAAATGGAATAGAGAATCCACGCTCATTTCTTGGAATGTAATATCAACTACCGCACTCATTTATTGGAATATAATATCAACTACCAAGCACGCGATAAATTGGGTCTTGATTTTGAGTTCATGAGAGGAAAATATGCAAGTCAAAACTCGAGAAGGATAAAGAAGAAACTTTGTACAATTGAATTCTACATCGACAAATGAGTGCCAATCTGAAGTACATATGAAACGATATGAATCACTATGTTAGCGAGTAGAGACGGTTCGGGTTCATCCCGTTTTAATTAGTGTTACATGATTCTATCACACGATACAAACTCGGCTCCAACTCTTTGCAACTGATTCAAGGTCCATTAGAAGTACAGGATAATGTGCACGGTGCACGACGACAATTTTATGATCTCACTTTGACAAGTCATGCTCTTAATGCTTCCATTTCTTCCTCATCATCAACAACCTCGGCAATTGGTTTTCATCTTGCAAGACATGCATAGGGAGAGGCTCCAGCCACAGCTAAATAGATAAAAAGCATTAGATTTAGATGAATGACCGTATGAGTAAGACTTTTATGTTCATGTCACTCTTAGTTTTGATATGGAAATAGTTGTGGTTGATTAGAATATAACACCGAGTATTACAGAGGAAGAGTTTTACCATGGGGATAGATGTATGAGTTGCGAATATAGTACGAACCGTGAAGTACATTTTGTTTCAGACCACACTGAAAACTTGACGGAAAATAACTGTATGCGATGCGTCACATCCGTGCAGTTGAGTTGGAGTAACATAGAGCGAGGTTAATGACGTTGAAATAGACAACACAATTGAATAGATTACCACCATCAGAAAAGTCCTAACTAATCCCATTTTCGAAGTCTGCTGAAAATCAAACCAGAAAAATAACAACCGTCATAACAACAAGCATCTAATACCATACAACTCCAGCTATTCACAAAAAGGTGAAAACCTTATCAAACCAATTTCAAATTATATCTTTAATAATCATCAAACACCAACTATAAACCCAGTTATGTACTTTCTTTCAGATATAAAATCATCATATCCACAAAAAAATTTAGCAAAAGCATCACAATTTATCAAAAACCATATTTTAGGAAAAGGGAACTCATGGATGAAATCTTTTGTACATAAACATAAACCAACAAACAAAAGATGTCATAAAAGATGAAACCTTTGTGAAATAATAGAAGCCTTAAGTCGGGCGTCGTAGAAATCCTTGAACGCTCGTGTTTCTTCTTCTTAGAGCTAACTTGTGTCTTTTTTTAGTGTGGAATCATTAGGATTATTTTATAATCTATATATTTTGAGTGTGTAAGAGACTAAGAGGTAATGCACTAATGCTTATTTGGTAATAAATAGGAAGAGGAACACCTACACCTCAGTTTAGTTGGCTGAAATAAGGGAAAAGGAAGGAACGAAGAGAAAGAGTATGAGAAAGGGAAAGTCGGGATTTGGTTTGCAAGGGACAATGAATGTTATCGAATAGGAAACGGATTATATCCATATTTTCAACATTTATGATTTATCCCGTTCACAAACCAAGAGAAAGAGGGGAACCATTTTGCATCTATATGAACGAATTCATAAGGACTTTTGAGAATGGATCCAAAGTTATAAAAGTGGGAAGCCCTTTGTAGGATTTGTCAACGTCAAAATCTTTAAGAACAGATTCATAAAAAAGAAGAATCTTGCAAACTGATGATTTGACGAAGGCCTTCACTATGAATCTATATGGAATCATTTCAATTACGTTGCTCAAAGAAACAATTACAAACTGTCTATGGAAAATTGGCGCAAACAATTATTATTTGACCTTATATGCAAAAACCATGCTTGAGGAATCAACATAGAATTGGTGTATCAACATTTGGGGATGTGGTTGTCTAAAATAGAGTGAAAGCATCAATATCTAATGCTGTTCTACTGTGCACACTTTTAAGATTTAACAAAATGATACATTTTGTAAGAGTGTATGATAATGAGTCTTTTTCCCTTGTTGTATCAACATAGAATTGTCATATTCTAGTGTTGGTTACCGGGTATCCACATAAAGCCGGATAGGCTGGCTGGTTGAAGGTCTCTGATTTGAAGTACCTCTAGGGGTGTAGCTATACAAATTCTTCCTATAGACAATCAGACATAAGAATGAAATCACGACCTTTCATCGTGTACAAGGGATATGTTTTCCTGGCTAATCCATACATGTTTGTAACAATTACATCAATCATTGTTTGCAGAATTAAATTTTCACAGCAATCCTTTAGTTAAGCTGGTTTATAATTATGCTTATTTTGCTACACAGGGATGGCGGAGACATTGACTGCAAAAATTATAACTTGGGAGAATGAAAGAGGGGACACATTCTTGTATGATGGTGTAAGTATCAAGTATATTGCCTTTGAATAATGTTCTCTCTCAGATTGTCTAGTAACTATCAGGATTCAACTCTGGGATTAAATACTTTGTTTATCTCTTATCAGAGTCCTATGCTTTCAGTGGTGGATGAGTACATCATTGTCAGAGAGGAAAATGACCAAGAAAAGAAACGGCAGCGGGTATACTGAAAGGATTTAAGCTCGATTTATTTATTTTCCTCTCATTATGTGTCTTTTTTTGCTATATTGTCAATCTGAGAAGGAAGTAACAAGGAATATCACTGATTCAGGAACAAAAGAAACTTCAAGGCCAACTTACCGCAGAGCAAGAAACTCCCGTCAGTTCTAAACCAAGCTCTCTAAAGAATCTGAAGAAATCATCTAGAATATCGATTGGAGGAGGCAGTAAAAGAGCTCCTTCTGGAGGAAGTGCGCTTCAGACTCCTAGACCAAGTTCATCTCAGACTCTCAGTCTAACAGAGGAGCACCAAATTCCCGTCGAGGCAAAGCTATTCAAGTACCTGAAGCACGACATAAGGAAAGTTATGTGTGTAGTTACTGCAAGTGTATGATTCACGCATTAAAAAAATTGTGCGTGACATAGGACATCATCAGGATTAAGAAACAAAACACATCCCTGCAGCATACATTTTGTTTTATTCAATAATATTCCAAACCCAAAGAACAAGGAGTCTCCAGCTCAGTGAAATTATATGATGCAATTTCAATATATGAACAAAAATCAATAGATGTTGAAAGTGTTGCAACAACAAGAATAATATAATTGACAATGGATCATAAAAACATACCAGTTGATTTCGTTAACAGCTAGTGTACAAAATCTGAGGTTTTATATTGAATAACACAAAACCAATAACTGATTAACCTAATTGCTAAATAAAATCCGAAAAATTAACGGTAAGTCTCCCCTTGCGACGGATATAAGACAAAACATTGAAAATCTCAAATGTCTTTTCTTTTCCTACCGAAATGGTAATATTTGACCCGTCGCAAATTTGCGAATATGTCCTAAATGAGAATTTGTGAAAAATTAAAATACTGCTAACGACATTATATTCAGTAAGGAAGATTGGAACAACCTGAAATCTTCAACATGACAAATTAAACCGTCGCCGTTGCCGTTGCCGTTGCCGCCGCTTACTTTGTGACAGATTAGTTTATCAGTTATCACCATCATCAAAATTAGGGTTTGAGAAAAGGAAAATATCTTAGTTTGTGACACCTTTAAATGCATAGGCTAAGAGGACGAGAATGAATGGCTTAAGATGATATGAAAATAGAAAGGAGAAATGAAGGAGATGAAAGGTGAGAGTTTGAGGGAATGTTAAGGCAGGAGCTTGAGAAGATAATTGAGGTGAGAGGCAAGCATAATTGCACAAATAATCTAGGCTAATAAAACGCAGAGTTTTGAAGGGAAAATGAGCAATGTGATGTGTCTCGGTTACTGTTCATTATGAACAGTAACATGTATTGCTCATATTTTAGGAAGGGGTAGATTCAAAGTAAACAAAGAATTACTTGTCATCTTAAAAAGTTAAAAAAAATGTTTCAACAAACTACAAACTCGTCTTCAACAACAACATTATTTCTGTCTCAAATTCAAAAATTCAACAAGATAGGTATGTATTGTTTACTTCTTTAATTTTAATTATTATTGTTCTTAGTTTGATAGACTAGAAAAGGAATTAAGATTGATTCCTTATTTTGTGACGGAATTAAGATAGATTCGTTGTTTGAAAGTCGGATGTCTCTTCTTGGATTGCGTTTTATGTATGTTTGTATCCCGGATTTACGATTTTGGTTGAATTTTTCGGAAAAAAAAAGAGTTGGACGAAAATGTTTTTCGATTGCCCTAGGTGGTGGACGACAAAAAATAATTGTCCCATCCGGGTATTGGACGAAAAAAAAAAATTTCGTCCATGGTAGGTGTTGGACGAAATTTATTTTCATCCATGACTCATATTGGACGGAAAAAAATTCCGTCCAACACCTACCGTGGACCAAAAAAAAATTTGTCCACTACCCATTGTGGAATTTTTTTTTCCGTCCATGTTCAATTTCTTTTTTTGTTAATAAATTTTTCCATTTTGTTTTGTTCTCGTAAAAATAAATATTTTTTATTTTTATTATATATACTTCCTTCATTCATATCCAAACTACACATATTCCATTTTAATCCATTTATATCCAAACTACACCTTTTTTTTCTAATAAAGCCAACAATATTATTAAAGTATCCTTATTATTTTATTAACATACACACTTTTCATTGTACTTTCAATCATATTTTAATAAACTCTTAAAATTTGTGCAAAAACCAAAAATACAATATGAATTTGAATGGAGGAAGTATTACTAATAAACCGTCTTTACGACAAAAAAAATAGTGCAGTCTGATTGGGCAAACCCTTCCGTAATTGAATTGAAAATTCTGTCGGTGATAAAATAATTAGAGTAGTCAACCCCGCCTCCATCAGCATACACATGTAGGGCTGAGCAAAAAAATCGGATCCGATTTATAAAACCGAAACCGAACCGAAAACCGTAAAAAGAAAACCGAAAATTCGGCTTTTTTCCGGATGCGGTATCCGAACCAGATTATATTATGCTAAACCGGAGCGGATATGGTTTTGAATAATTGAAAACCGGGACCCGGATTTCAAACCGATTTATAATTTTTTTGAAAAAAAAAACAAAAAAAGTGTAACTAATAACTAAACTCTAAACATCTAAAGAGGAAAATTTAGTGAAACCGGTTTCAAAACCGGTGCGGTAATCCGGATTTCCGGATCCGGTTTCCAATTTTTGAAAAAACCGGTATACCGGTTTAAACCGGTTCGGTATCGGTTCCTTGAAATCCGACTTTTTAAAAACAGGGTACCGCTCCGGATTGTAAAACCGGTGCGGTATACCGGCTTTGCTCAGCCCTATACACATGTGCACGCATTTCGAAAATTATATTAATTACACGGTTGATATTTAAAACAGAAAAAATGGACGCAGAACATTATCGTCCATCAAGGGTGTTGGATGAAAAAAAAAAATTGTCCAATATGGGTGGTAGACGAAAAAAATTCATTTAACACCTGTGTTGGACGAAAAAAATTGTACGGCTTGGGTGCCAAACAAATTTTTTTTTCGTCCGGCACAGATGTTGTACGAAAAAAATTGTCCAGCCTATTTCCGTCACATTTCTAATTTTTTTATTCGAAATTTGTAATCGGCTTTAGGAATCCAACGCTAATCATTATCCATTCTACTATACAACGAACTAGAAATAATAAATTTGAATCAAAATTATATCGTAAATTAAACTCGTTATTGTGATTCATATTGCAAAACTGTTGTTAAAATCGTTATTTAATTGCAAGTTGTTTGAACCGCTTCAAAATCGATTTTTATTTTTTTCAGAAAACCCACAAATTTTTTTTTTGAGATTTTTAATTACAATATCAATTGAGTTGAAGAGGAGGGCAAAGTTGGGAGTTTATATAAAGTGTCAAAGATAATTAGTTAAAGTGTCGGCGACCTTTAGCATGCCCTATTCAAAACACGATTTTGGATTATTACAAGAGAATAAGTCATCATATGGGTGCCCTGCAAATATCACTTCATCTTATCAATAGTTTCAATTAAATTCATCTGTTCAGCATCCATCCCATCACAGTCTAATTGTAATTATCTTTCACCATGCCACAAATTACTAAATAAGTAAATATCTTCGACAATTTTTAATTACTTTTTTAATATGACCTTAATTAATCAAATCTCCACTCAATAATACTTTAAATTTTTTATATTAAAAACTTAAACATTCACTTTAAAATCACGTAAAAACCGCTCACAAAACAATGAAAAAACTACTTTGTAAACTTTTGTATTTCCGTCACCACCACTTGAATTTCGAGATTTCCACCACCAAATTAAAGAAATTGACAGCGCAAAAGTAATCTAAACTAGTCTAGTTTTTTAAAATTTTGTAATTAGTTAGTAAATTTATGTTGTTTAGAATAAAATCGTTATTGTTAGAATGGATTGTCGATTATCGATCCCCGCGCGCAAAACTCATCTACGTTAGAACTTTAAAGAAATTCAAAAAAAGAATTCGGATGAAAATTTGAATTATTTCGTCCAGACGATAAAAATTCATCTAGGAAAGAAAATTATTAATTTTTTAAAAAAAATAAAGAAAAAAAATGTGGAGGAAATTTTTTTTAATGTCCGGACACAAAGTTTCTTCGTCCACGCTCTTTTTCGACATATTTTTTTGTTTCATTTTAAAAAAATAATAATTTCCGTCCCATATTAGTTTTGTGTTTGGGATCGATAATCACTAATCCGTTTTACTCTAATTCGTTCGTTAAATGATAAACTTGAAATGTGAATATATCTCTTCAACATTGTTACTAGTTTGATCGTTGTTACCGTCATGGCGTCATTAATCTTTAATCAAAAATTACATAAACTAAATTACGATTTGTTTTGAGAAAAACATCTTTTTTTGTTTGTTCTTTTTTTTTTAGAAAATTGTCTTTTTAGAAAAGATTTTAGACGGAGTGGGAGGGGAGTTATTAGGGGCATTGTTGGAAAGTTGTGTTAATAGTCGGCGATAATTAGTAAAAGTGTCGACAATGATTAGCGTGTTGGGCTGGTGTCCTTGACAATTAAGTACAATGACTTATTAAATCTCTTTAAGGATCACAAGGGCATACTTCAGTATTATTACCAGTTGATCCACGTTTATCAATAACGGTTGGCTTGCTAGATAAGTTTGACGTTATTGTCATACGGATGGCGGTGGTCAACTGGTCCCTATACGTCACACCTATAGGACACGTTTGAGAGATGTGAAGGTATGAAAATACAGTCACATTTATGCCGGATATGACTAAACAGTTAGTCAGAGCCCAGAGGTATTGACTATTAAATTAGTCAATAAGATGTTGAGATTATTATTTAATACGGATTAAATAATTTTAGCTAATACGGGTTACATGATTAATTCGTAAATTAAATATAAACGGTTATATTTAATTAAATATTGTATTCGCGTATTAATATAAACAGTTATATTAATTTGGGTAATTATACAATATCGTATTTTATCAGACCATTATTAATATATCGACTGTATTAATATCTGATAACATGTTACGATTTATAATTAAAAATACCGCGAACAACTTAAAGCTAAATGGGTCGAATCACGCATTGGAATAAGGTAAGAGTGGAAAGCCCACTCCTACCCGACATCCAATTTCGGCCGACCTAGAGACTACATAAGGAGAGTCCTTCTCCTTATGTCAGTCACTCTTGTTGCACTGTTTAACAAATCTCAAAAGAAAATTAGGGTTTGAGAGCATTCTTCTCCCATAACCCAGATCTCACATCTAAAACTCAAAAGGCTCTCCCAATATTGCAAGGCAGTTGAAGAGGATTTCTAGCACACGCGGCCACGTCTCATTCTAAGTCTTGGGTGCAAGTTATAGGAGGGAATTTGTGTTAATTCCTGTTCTTAGGCCTTTTGCGCGAGGACTAAAGGTTGTACTTCTTTTCTTATCTTTTTAATCTTATGACCATATTCACGATTGTATTTTTCATTATAATCCTGCAAGTTTAGGGCGAATACGCGTTTTATTCCCCACATAGCGTGCCCTTTTTTCGGTGTAAAATGAGTCTTAGTCTCTTAGAGTTATTTTGATGTAAATGAGATTTGAATTTTGGTTATAAGCACCATTAGTCTATAACTGTAAAAGTTGACCCGGCCCGGTCAAAACCTGACCCAATATAACCCGAAATTGAGAGAACCAAAACCGACTTATCCCGACTAGAACCGATCTGATAATCGATAACAACCTTATTTTCTCAAGCCCGAGCCCGGTCTAAACGACCCGACCCGACCCGTATCCCGATATTTTCTTAACCCGTGGTAGATGACCAAATAATGAATTAGCTTAATAATGAGTTAAATAACACAAAATTAACATTCATCTTAATTATTTTCACTTTAAACTACAATTAATAATTTAATACACCTATCTATTGTTTAAAAACAAATTTATCATTTAAAAATAAATATAAATGATAAATATATGCTGATAATCGGACTTGGTCGGCTAATGACCTAACCCGACTTATTACCCGTTGATGACCCAACATGAACCGATTCGACTTGAACCTGTCATTAACCCAACATAACCCGAACTATATATGACCCAACTTGTAACCAACTAGAGTGACCCAATTACCACCTCACTACATACTAGTGACAATACCGACTATGTTACTTGACTGCAGAGACGAAACTACGCCTGGGCCAGACGAGCCACAACTCAGGCTAGTGTTTTAAGAACAATAATAAATAAGCAGGTTAATATTCAATAAAACACATGTGGCATAGTAGTAAGTGGTAACTTGTAGAGCGGTAATTACATCTTTCAGCTAAAAAAGGTCAGACCTTCGAGGAAGGTAGACTCTAATTTAAGATTTAGTTTTGAGTTTTTTAACAATTTGCTTAATTTGTTTAGATTGCTATTTAAACCTTTTGTTTTTGTCAACAATAGTTTTTTCATCAAAGTACTATTTATATTGATTTTATCCCAAATTTTAATTTATCATAAAGACATTATAAATTTTTTTATTATTTTTTATGCTTATAATTTTATTCATTATTTAAGCTAGTATCAAGAATGCTTTATGAACATCGAGTAAATTTATTAGAAAAAGATAAAATAAAAATTGGCTTAGGTACAAATTGTCATAGCTTTGTCCCTGCTTAACTGCCTCAAACAAGACAAGTTAAAAATTGTTACATCATCGGCGGATCTAACCCGTATGAATTAATTTAGAGCATATTTTCAATTACATGCATCAAATGATTCAAATAAAATGGCAAGAGTCGACATCAAATTGTCTAAAAAAAACCGTCATAAGAAATAAAACGTAGATTGTGTCATGTTATACAATATTAGTGTAATCGTTTATGGAAAAACATAAAAAATTATAAAACGAATATATTACTTTTTACGTTTTTGAAGACCATTTACGACTTTTGAACAAGTTTTTACTTAATTATTAAGACGGAGATATCATGACAATTGACAATAGATGATAGCTTGAACTAGCATTACTCTTTGTTTAACAGAAAATCTTATATATAAAAGCAACAACCACAGTGCTTAGGTGTCGCATTGTCGTTGAAAATTCATTTTTTATTTTACTTTTAAAAGATGGTCCACCATGTTCTCGACACTCTTTTATTTTCTATGCAAGCATTTTTATTTCCATCTACAACTGACAAATTACTAATATATGTGGATTACATAATAAATAATTAGATTAAAAATCATTAATAACTTTTATAGTTAAATTAATTATGGTATAAATAGAAAAATTATTCAACAATCTTTTTAAAACACCTATTATTATAGGGAAAAAATACAAAAAAAAAAAAGTCAAATAGAGAGAAAACAGAAATTGTTATAAAAAACATTAGATAGGGTGAACATTAACATGAAAAATATGCACATATGACGTTAAAATTAAATAAGTCATTATATCTATGGTGTTCAATTGCTCATGGTTATGATTCACATAAATTATTCACATAAGATGAACTCCGTATGAAATATCTAAATAACTAAGATCGATGGTTAAATTTAATTCAATCGAAAAAAATCAGAAATACTTTGATAAAAAGTAAAAAAAAAAAGCATAATAATATTGAAACCCGGTCATATGGACAAAAAAATACTCATATGCATAAGTTTTTTTTATTGAAATCTAAAATTACGGCAAAAATATTACTCCGTATGAAGGATTGCAACGAGAGAGAGGAATTGGGACGTTGCGAGTTCAAATGATCTTGAAATGGCAAGTGTAACAGATTAGGTGAGACGGAAATCAAATGAGAAGACGGCAAGATGGAAGGTACAAAATACAGAGTAGTATGTTATGGAAAGGTAGTTAGATTTAGGGTGAGAAATAAGAGAGCACAAAGTGTATGTGTGGCTATGGTGGGTTGGTATATGAGTCGTTAATAGCATGTTTTTGGACTTGATCTGTTTTGGGTAAACTTGCTCAAAGTAAGTCTAAATTTCGACCCTTTATTTCACAAAAATTACCATAATTTCAAATGGTTTTACGGGTTATGATTTCATATATTTTCTTATCCCATTCATTTATTTACTTCAATTAAATATGTTAAGAAAAAAATTTAAAGATATGCGACAAATAAGTCTATATTTATTAAAAAATAAAAGCACTTTCTTTCAAATTCGCGGGTCTGTGTAAATTGGAACAATCATAAAAAAAATTTGCACGGGATTGTCTTCCATTGAAACAGCCGAAAAAACCACACACGGTAATTTAAGCATTCTGGTGCAGTTTGCAAGGTTTTGTTTTACACATGCTTACGTATTTTAGTTCTATTACACGGTTCCGTATTTCAAATTCACTCATACACATATAGTATGTGTAAATTCCATATTTCAAATTTCACAATGTGAGTGTTTACACGGGTTCAGATTACAAATTCTTGATCAATCACGAGTTTTATGCAATAAGTTTAATACATAGGTCCTAATTAACCGCCAACATGTGAAAACAATCATGTGCATTTTATAGGACACTATTAATACACGAGCGCTAATTAACATTCAATACATGTAAAACAATTACACGGGTTTATATTGTCTTATGTTGGCCTTTTTTGTAATTCACATAGAATATTGTCTTCCATTTGAATTTTCTTAATATCTTCCTAAGTCGGTGTTTACACACGGTCAGCTCTATGTGGCCATTGACCTTATTTAAAAAAAACAACTTATATCAACAACATTTTTTACAATATTTGAAAGTGCAAGTCCGTGCAATTTGCACGGGCATAAGACTAGTAATAAAATAAAATACTAACAATTTTATTTATCCTCTTTATTAAAGCAGCAACCACAGAGCTGAGGTGTCGCTATGTGGTTGAATTTGCAATTTTTATTTAACTTAATTAAAGGGCCCACTTTTTATAATTATTTTTTATATTCAATTTCAAAAAATCAATACATAATTTAATTAAATTAAAGCATAGTTATGTTTTACAAATGGTATTTGATATGTCTAAGAACAGTATAATCAACTTAATTCGGGCCAAATTTGTTACTATGTTTATATTTATATTATATGATTGTATATATAAAAATCTATAAATATAGAGTTAAATGTAAAGGAAATAAAATTATAACTACTAGTTTACAACGATGGAATTTTTAAGACCTTTGAAATGTGACGAAAATGAATTTAATACTAAAAAAATTAT
This sequence comes from Silene conica, assembly GCA_029255685.2. NCBI lineage: Eukaryota > Viridiplantae > Streptophyta > Magnoliopsida > Caryophyllales > Caryophyllaceae > Silene > Silene conica. The sequence goes on along the minus strand of CM055313.2, from coordinate 16,290,026 downwards.
TTAGCAGAAATTATAATAATTATAATGAAAATAATGTATAAGAATAAAAAAAATACCAATTCATTTATGATCAAATAATGAATAAATATCTCAGAAAAAATAATTTAAACACAAGAATGTTTTAAAATCTCTATCTTTCTAGATAGACGTAATTATTGACAAAAAAAAGTAAATTTTTGGAAATTAATGACAGTAAATCATAAAAATTGAAATTTTATTTAAATTGAAAACTATAATAATGAAAAAAAGAATATTAAAAAATGCAAAAAAAGTAAAAAAGAAAAACATAATAAACAATAATTGATTATAGGAAATTTTCGTTGAAAACTAATTTATATATGACTTTCATACATATGAAAACATCAAATATACAACTTTAAAGAGTAAATGTAAACTAATACTCCCTCCATTTTTTTCCATTCATTACATTTGCTTTTTGTACACTATTAACAATTGGACATTTAATTTCAATTTGCTCTCAATACGTAAGAAAAAATATATTCATGTGGGATCTTGTTTAATTCGTCTTTACGAGTACATTGAAAATATATAACTTTTATAATTTTTACAAATTCGTATCTAAAGATATTAAGCACGTAAAACGTGTGTTGCCAAACATGAAAAAACAAATGTATTGAATGAAAAAAATGGAGTGAGTAATATATGCCTTTTGATACATGAATTTTAGTTTGATGTTAACGAATGTTTTAATGACAGATCTAACTTAGAAATTTGTAAGATTTGATCCTAAGATAATTAATATTTTTGGATTTGTTTAGAGAAATACGATTGAGCATAGGATGAGTTAGCAGTACTGTGTGTTTTTATTAAGTATTGGATTTTCCTAATTTCTTTCATGAATTGGGAGATAGATGACAATAATACACGATGTATGTTTCAAAACAAAAATTTCGATGGTCTTCAATAGCGTTATTGAAACTTGAGAGACCTCTTACATGATATGTAACACACCCCTCTTTAATTAGAAGCTGAGTTGTAGATCAACCCGACCGAGTAGGTGATACTCGGTCGAGTAAGTCGCACTCGGCCGAGTAACATATACTCCTCAAATGGTCCATATCTGCATTAAAACACCGAAATGCGGAAGTATCTCATTCTAGCATAAATGTCATATATATTGTATAATGTAGCACGAAAATGTCTTAAAACAACTTAAGGGGAGGCATAAAAGTGTATACAAATATGACTCATCAAACTCCCCCAAACCATTTCTTTGCTTGCCCTCAAGCAAAGCAAAGACTCTAAACTAAAGACACATATAATGGTGAATAAAATAACTCAAAGTTAATGTTAATATAATAAATCCCAAGCTATAAGTATGACAAAATAATGATCAAAGTAGAAAACACAGCTCATAACTTAAGTTAAAAACGTATTTTTTTACAGTTATGAACGAGTAGACCCTGCTCGGCTGAGTGACTTCTACTTGGTCAAGTTACACTTACTCGGCCGAATTACACTAGCTCGGTCGAGTTTAACTAACTCGACTGTATCTCATACACTCGGTCGAGTAATGCTTACTCGGTCGAGTTACCCCCACTCGGTCGAGTCCACCCTACCTGGTCAAGTCATATACATCAGTCAGGCTTCGTGAAGGATAAATCGTCCTTCACCTATCCTACGTATCATGCCACCCTTTATGCATACTACAACATTTGCACCGCAGGTAAAAACAACCATCAACAAACTTTCTTATATCATACAATTCATATAACCATCTCATTCACATCTTTCACATGTTCATTACCTTATAGTATACACGAAATCATTACACCTATGATCGAGTAAGTCAGTTACACGCATTTAAAATTATTTCATATGTAACTCATGTCCTCTAGTCAGGTACAAACATAGCTTCTAACTTATTTGTGCCTGACTTGATTATTACACGTTGTATGCTGAAACATGATGTTTACATGAATAAAAAATTTCTGTATGTTTTTCTTTTCCACATGCTTGATCTGTTTCCGTATGCTTGATTAACATTATGATTGTTTAAAATGTCTTGTTTACTTGGAATCTTAAATACTTATTTACTTTATGCGTTTACATGCCCTGCATTGATACTTAAACAAATTTTTAAGATTGAGGGTCACTCCACCCACATATACCTCATAACATATGAGCAAAAACTCAACTATCGGTTGCAAAAAAATATATATCAAGGCCTCACAAAACCTGAGCTCAGTCAAATGGAAGAAAATCTACCCATTACAAAACTTGGCCAGATCCAGCACACAGCCTTGCCAGATCCAGCACAAAGCCCGACCAGACCCAGCACAAAGACATGGCCTGATCCAGATATGAATACAAAAAAAAAGCATTATCGTCATATGATTGTGGTGATTAGTTACAGTCGAGTCATCATCCCAAGGTCCAGTTTGCATGTATGATGGCCGGGTTTTTGTCGTCAATTCCGGCACCAAAAACAATTTGTAAACTCCCAAATTAAGTAACTAAACCAATTAAACCTCGGATTCTCGTTGACATAATTAAGCACACTAATCGTCATTAGTCTTGTGATACTAATGACGATTAATCAAACCAAACATTATTTAAACAATTACCCACATCCAAGACTCAAACTTTTCTACACTAATCTCATCCCCTAACTATTAAACTACTCTAACATGATTAAATTAACTCTAACTAAACTACCCACTAACCTTAAACATGAAATAAATCTAAATAAAGTAACAAAGATTAAAACTTTAATTAAAACAAACATTAACTCTATGAAAATAATAAATAACAAAACAAGAATAAATATTAAAAGAGGGAAAAAAAAATTATACCATAGGGAAGGAAATGGTTGAAATTGCATAGATTTAGAAACGGATTACAAAAGCTTGAAACTTGTAAACTAACTAATTGACTAATTGAAAGAAATTAAAGGAAGAAAAATAAAGCTAAACTACTCTCTTCTTCTACTGCCTACTGTTTTCTTTTTTTGAAACCCAAAAAAACCAAAGCTGTGTGCCTGCGTAGTTCGTTTTTTTGTTCCGTGTTATGTTGGCTGGGTTTATATCCCACAAATAAAAAAAAATATTCAATTACAAAATTACCCTCACTTAAAAGAACAGAGAGAGGGAAAAGCAAAGCAAGGGGTCAATATAAACAAACTTATTACGTTATGTAATAATAGCATTAATGTCTGGAACGAAACTAGACATAAAGATCTCAACAATCCTGAGAAAGTAAAGTGTGTTAGAAACACTTCTAGTAAGAAGGAAATCCGGTGGGAGAAACCTAGAAATGGTTTTCTAAAGCTAAATTTTGACGGATCGAGAATAGATGACAATAAAGCTGCTTTAGGATATTGTATAAGAGATCATAATGGTGAAGTCGTGTTGCTAGGGGCAAAAAAGTGCGGATCTAATAATATTATTGTTGCAGAAGCACTCGCCTTAAAAGAAGGTATTTTAGCCGCTAAACACTTAGGAATCTCTAAGTTAATTGTGGAGGGTGATAATTTATGTGTTATCAACTCCCTCCGTAGTACTTGGCAAATCCCGTGGGAAATCTCGAGTATTATCAAGGATGTGAAACTTGATCTTCATCTTTTCGATGAAGTGATAATTAAACATTGCTTCCGTGAAGCCAACAAGGTTGCTGACTTCATGGCTTCCGTTGGACATTCGTATCCAACTCTTTCGAGGTGGGTTGAAAGCCGGTGGCTTCAACTTACCTTACTCATTCGAAATGATGAGATAGGTTGGTCCTATTCAAGAGGATCAACCTAGTTTCCTTACCTTTGTACGGTCAAAACCAAAAGTCATAAGGCTATTGCAAATCAGCTACTTAATTACCAAAAACACAGCGCTTCTTCAACTATGAAACTCAAGAAAAATCGACTATCAGTCTTCATTGAACACCACCCATCTAGCAATAGCAGCGGCTGGTCGAAATTGATGCCAAGCTTGTGGAACTCGGGTTTGCTGGTAGACGTGAAAGGGAGAGCAAGCCGAGATGCGGGGCCGGAATTTGAGTGGCTGATGGAGTGACTGGCGGTCTGCTGCGGTGGTGTTGGGGCTGAATAGAGAAGTTGTTGATGGTGGTTGTTGGTTCTGGTGATGATGGTGAATGGTGGTGATGGGCAGGAGGTGATTGGCGGTCGTGGATGAAATGGTGGTGCTCGGATTGATTGAGGACAGAGTTGAACGAAGATAGGCTGATCAAAATCAGTTCCGATTCCGATTTTCATTGTGGTGAAGTGGGGATTGAACGGAGAAGGGGAGCAGTGTGGAGGATTGAGTGGTGGTTCGAGCAGGTTGAGGTCGAATTGTTGGTGGTCTGAAGTTGAGGCGAGCGGATGATGGGTGATTGTGAATGACGAAGGAGATGATGAATGATGGTGATGGTGTATTGACAAGGTTTTTGGACAGAGCTCGTGGTTGATGAAGGTTGAAATGGTGAATCGGTGATAGTGGAATTGAATATGGGATTCCTGAGTCATGGCTCAATTCACTTGTGAAAGTCAAATATTGACCTTGACAAATTTTCGCTTCAATCCTTTCCACATTCGAAACTTAACCCGTCTTCCTAAACTCGGCTTTAGATTTTCCGTCTTTATTCACGTAATAGTTCCTAAATAAAGTTAAAACAACCAAAATAATGCCAAATTCCACAAATTCAACAATTATTCACAACAAATAAAATAAAACTAATAATTACTAATTAAATAGTAAAATGAGTTATTTATTCAATTAAACACGCAAAATCGAGTCGGAATAAGGTATAAATGAGGGGTAAAATGGTACCAAAATACTACTCATCAACGTACAATGTCTAAGACCACGAAATCTACTTGTATAAAGAACTCTCCTATCTGAACAGGAATGTCCTCTAAAACGCCTAGGGGTCTTGAAACACTAAGGTCTGTCATCTGTACGGTCATGTTCGTGCTTTTAAACTTATGAAAACCCAATTTAGTTGCTAATAACAAGGGTAACACACTCACACTCACCCCTAAGAAAAGTTAATTTTCAAAATGGTGTAAGGTGAAAGGTGAAAAGAACAAAGTAGAAAAGTAAACAAGAGAGGTGGTGAAGTCACTACAAGAAAAAGCTTTCATTCCTACGGATATTCTCCTACGGATTTTTAAAATCATCGGAATTACCATATTCCTACGGTTACTTCCTACAGAAATGTAAATCTGTCACGCCTTCCGACAGAATCCAATTGTTTCCTACGGGTATTTTTCAACTTTAATGGAGGGAAAACATGAAGATATTGGCGCTAATTCTGTCCTACTGAACTTGTGCTAGTACCTACGGAATTGGTCAAACTTAAAGCAAAGTACCGACGGAAAAGCCGTAGGAGAGTTTGAGAAATCCATAGGTCCATATAAATTAATTTAGGAAATCTTAATTAATCCGTAGGTGAAACTTGAAATAAAAAACCAACAGAAAAGATGTAGGAAAATTTGAGAAATCCGTAGGGCAATATAAATTGATTAACAAACGTCTCTTAATTAATACATAGGTCAAACTAAAACAAAAAGTTCTATTCTGTAAAAAAATCACTCTAACTGTCGTTGCTCACTACAACTCTCGCCATCTCCGACGTCAACGTGTCTATTCTTTGCTTGGTGTTGTACTGTTGTACTTCATCCTACTCGATTATTTTTGGTAATTTTGGTAAGTAATACCATCCCTAATTGTTGTCGATTATTTCTCCTCAACTATTACTGATTAGTTTTATCGAATAGTTCCTGTATTTATCGATTTTGATGTGTGTTGAGTTTTCTATAGATTTGATGTTCTTGCCGTGTGTTGAGTTCTCCGCGTGTTTTGACTTTTCCGTCAATTTGTATTTCTACTCTACGCTATATATAAACCGATTACAAACCCAAGCAATAACAATTAAAAAGATGTTATTGTAAAAATTCTGGATAGTCGCCTTTTGTCGCTTTTTCTTATATTCCAGGAGAGCCACTCTTCATCTGTCAATACACATATAAAGTATAAAGTATAAAGATAAATTCATTTGAAATTGTAATTGATCAAATTCTATACAATTCAGAAACATAATATTTGTTTGTGTTGTTAATAATGATATATTCATTGTCATTCAAAGAGTAATGAGTCTCATGCACAATCACTATTAGGTAAACACAGGTTAGGCAAAAGACTTACAGTGAATCAAGTCTTCTAAACTGAATAGAAATCACTAGACCTCCACATTTTTAGACTGCTGAATCAGGTCAGCAGCTACAACAATCTATACTGTCTATAAACAAAGTCTTCTTCTAATTCAGATGGATCCATCTTAAAGTTAGACACGACAGTTTCAGTTATAATATAGCATTAGATGTCGAGGTCGGGTAAAGTACTTGGGGATGAAAGGATCTATACATTAGAAGAATTTGAGACTCCTTCCGAAAAGAATGGGCTCTTCCACTTTTAATAGAGTAAAGAGTGCTTATGTGGCGCGAAGTCTTTTAACAAATTTAAACAATCTGAGGTCAGATATGGAATCTGATCTTGTCTAATAAAAGTGCCCAGGCCGACTCTTTTTGTCTTGTTTTTATTGCTCTTGTACTTACTTATATAGGGAGATAGTCAAGTCAGCCCACCCATGAAACTGTAAAATGAACAAAATATGAATTGATAAAGCTATATATGACTAGAAAAGACATGCTTCCTTAAGACACTCAATGACTCTGGCCTATGAGAAAAAAAAGGATGCTTATAAAAATAGAAAGGCAGATTTTTATAAAATGGTTGACACTCTGTTCAGTTTTTCGGTTTTCTAATTTCCAGTTTAGTTCCCTGATTTCCATATTCAGATCCTTGATTTTAGTTTTCCAGTTTCAGTTCAAGTCCTTGATTTGGTTCTTTAGAACTCGAGCGTAGCGAGAGGGTAAGGTTCCCAAATTCCCTTCCTTTCCACTTCCTTCAATTGGCGCCTTCTCTTTCAGAGGTACTTTGTCCTTTTTACATTGCACCCTCACTAACGATTAAGCACTTTATACCTCTCGTATTCAGTTCAGTTTGGAGGTCAGTTATATTGTATCTCTAGCGCGTGAGGAGTAGAACCATTAAGCAAGAATTTCTGTTGAGGCTTAGTTATGAGCAGCCAGTGGGAAGGGCATTATAGAAACATAGAAAATAAGCTACAAACCCGAAATCAAAACTACTTCCTCCGTCACAGACATTTAACCCTTCATAGTAGTATTTTAATTAAAACTTAAAAGTAAATAAATAATTTTGACGTAAGGAGCATATATTATTCGATGCATCAATACGAAGTTCAAACTGTCACTAATATGACACTCAATGACTCAAAGGTATGGCCAAGAACTCCCGGAAAGGCCGACTTAAAGCCCGAAAGGAAACCTAAATGGGATTAAACACAGCAGGTGCTGCTTAGTCAGGATACCTACTAACTTGGTAGCCACTTATAGTTGTTTTAAAAGATATACGAATGCTATTGGAAATTAAGCGCTAGAAGTGATTTATCGTAAATCATAAATATTAGATAGAATAAAAGAGAAGAGACAAGCATCGGCCGGAACGAAGAGTACTTGATCCTAACACAATCCTTTTTATTCAGTTCCTTGATTTCATTTTTACAGTTTAGAATGTTGACTCAGTTCTAAGACAGCTTTTGCTCCTTCTATCTTCCTTCACAGCAAGTAGGCGAGATGTAAGGCCTCTACTAGTTTCTTTTAGGGATCCCTTTGGGACACTACTGAAACCAGCTGGTATATATAAACTAGTAGACAATAAGAAATCTCCTGCCAGAGGATTTAGTTCTTTGATTTCCAATTTGATTTCAGTTTTCCAGTTGGGAGAAAGGAGAAAGAGCTTTGTAGTGAGATCAGTATAATTAGTTCAGTTATTTCGTGAGTAAAAAAGACGGAATTGGACCAAGCTCATTCATTTAAACTTTCTTTATGATATGATCAGTTATACAATTTTCCAGTTTTCAGTTCGGTTCTTAGTCCTTTGATTTCCAGTGCAATTCTTTTATTTCATTTTTCCAGTATTCAGTTAAGTTTTCCAGTTTTCAGTTCAATTCCTACCCGTTTTAATTATTTAGTTACTTGATTTCCATATTTTTTTATAACATTAGTGTGTTTAAGGTAGCGAAAAGAATGGTTTGATAAGTTGAATTATTTGATTATTTAATTAAGTTTATTCAATTTTCACTTGATGGAATTTGCTTATATTTGATATAGTTGATTATTTATGTAGATTTGTAATGAGGCGATCAAATCGAGAATGGATGTATGAAAGGTTGGATGATAGTAAACGACCTAGGATTGAGTTTATAAATGGAGTTCATGAATTCATACAACACGCTAAGAGTTAGCAAGATTTTCAAATGGAAAAAAAAGCTAAGGTGACCATGTTTGAAGTGTAAGAATTTGAAATATTTAAATGAATATGAAGTAAAAGCGTATCTTATTGGCAAGGGTTTTTGTCCACATTATTATGATTGGACTAGTCACGGTGAAGAGGTCATACAAAATGAGGGAGAATCTAGTGCATTTGACAACAGCTATAGGGAAATGGTGTTTGATGCCTTAGGTTCTATTGCATTAGATATGTTAGAGGAACCTTCTATCGAACACAAAGAGTCTCCAAATCCCCAGTCCAAGTTATTTTTTGACATGTTAAATGCCGCTGCAAAACCGTTGTACGAGGGGTGCAAAGTTTCCTTGTTAGAAGTGGTGGCAAGGTTGATAACTTTGAAATGTGAGTTCAATATACCTCATAGATGCATGGATGGGATTGCATCGTTGATTGAGGATATTATTCCACTGATTAATTCTATGACAAGAACATTTTACAACACTAAAAAGGTTGTTAATGGTTTAGAACTTCCTCATCAAAAGATTGACGCATGTCCTGAAGGACATATGCTTTTCTGGAAAGAAGATGCACAACTTGAGAACTGTAGGAAGTGTGGCTTAGATAGGTACAAAAAAACTTCAAAGGGGAAGCGAGTGGGACATAATGTTTTAACTTATTTCCCAATTACACCTAGGCTATAAAGGCTTTACGCAACAAAACACCTTGCAGGTGAAATGAGATGGCATAAGGAGAACCCCCGTGTCAGTGGGACAATGGCTCATCCTAGTGATAGTGATGCGTGGAAACATTTTGATTCAACCTATCCTGATTTTGCTCGTGATCCCCGTAATGTTCGTCTAGGTCTTTGCACGGATGGTTTCTCACCATTTGGCCAGTTTGGGAAATCATACTCATGTTGGCCGGTAATGGTAACACTGTATAACCTACCACCTCGGTTGTGTTTGAAGAAGCAGTTCATTTTTTTATCATTGATTATTCCTGGTCCTAAGAATCCAAAACAAAACTTAGATGTGTACATGCAACCCTTGGTAGAGGAGTTAAAACAGTTGTGGGAGATTGGTGTGCTCACATACGATGTCTCCAAGAAACAAAAATTTTATCTAAAAACAGCTCTTATTTAAACCATCAATGATTTTCCAGCTTATGGCATGTTATCCGGTTGGTCCACTGCTGGACACCATGTATGTCCTTATTGTATGGAGAACACTAAATCATTTATCTTCCATTTGGGAAGAAAGTGAGTTGGTTTGACTGTCATAGACAGTTCTTACCAATGGATCATCATTTTCGAAATAACAAGAATGCTTTCTTAAAGGATACAATGGAAAAAAATAGTGCACCTCCAATATTGTCGGGACAAGAAGTATGGGAGCGGGTGTTAGACTTTCCAACTATAATTAGTGGTACTCCATAAGAGTTGAAGGAATTAAAAAATTTGAAAAATGGTTGGTCAAAAAGAAGTATCTTTTGGGAGCTTCCTTATTGGAAATCATTACTTATTAGACACAACTTGGATGTTATGCATATTGAGAAAAATTTCTTTGAGATATTGATTAACACGGTGATGGATGTGAAAAATAAAACAACAGACACGACAACTTCAAGGAAAGACTTGCGTCTTTTTTGTCATCGTCCGAAATTACATATCCGTAAGAGCGGGGATGTGCCCAAGGCTCCTTTAACTCATGACAAATCTCAAAGAAAAGAGTTGTGTGGATGGGTGTCCAATTTGAAGTTCCCAGATGGGTATGCATCTGATTTGAGTAGATGTGTAGACCTAAAAGAACTTAAGCTTCATGGAATGAAAAGCCACGATTCTCATGTATTTATGGAGCGTTTGTTACGCATTGCTTTGAAACGACTACTTCCGACAAATGTGTGGAATTCAATAACAGAAATTACTCAGTTTTGTAGGGATTTGTGTGCTTCAACTATTAAAGTTGATGATATGACTCGTCTAGAGGAAAACATTGCGGAGATCATATGCAATTTGGAAATGATTTCCCCCCTTTCTTTTTTCAACTCCATGGAACATCTTTGTAATACCCCGTATGTTAGCTTTGGTCAACGGCAGCCAAGGCATGTTTTATACGTGTATTTCAAACGGAATGTTATAAAATATTTTACATAAATTGCTATTGCTTTATAAATCGTATTTTTACGATTATTTCGTATTTCATAATCATTTGATATTTGATGATTATTTCATAAAATGACGTTTCATTCGTATTTCTTTAATTTTTAATAATATAATTATAATGAAATATATTTCCTATTTTATATTTATTTATCATCTAGACTTAATTTCGATTTTTTTATTTAAGTCGTAATTGTATTTAAATCCTATTTTTTTTATATATATCTTCTTATGTAATAACTAATATTTTAATAATTCTATAATTTATATTATATAGACCGAAATACTACCGTACTAATAATTTTATATTTTGTAATTAATTTAATTAGTAATACTAATATTAATTTAATTACTAATACTATTTTTATTTCCTAAACCCTAATCTGCAACCTTCTCCACCACAATGTAGCAGCCTTTACGTTCTCTTTTCTTTGTAATCCTCCTCACCCATTACCAAAATTCAGTACCAATTCTGCAGAAACAACCTAAGAAGTAAGTACGTCGTTTTAAAAATCGGTTATTAATCATTTATTTCATCGCTTTATACATCGTTTCAATCTGTTAATTTATCGTTGTTGCTTGACCTCTGGCCGTAAACCTTGTGACCGTGACCTAGCCTAGGGTGCCTTGACCCTGTATTGACCGTCGTTTGACCGACCAGGGGCTGGTGGTCGTCGATTTTGGCGTAGTTGTGGCGATGCTTAAGACGAATACAAATCGCTTCTCGCTGAGTCTTATGAGCAATGGAGGATAGGGTTGCATTCCTGGAGATGAGGCGCAGCCAGTTGTAAGCCAGTTGTACTAGCGGGGTGGCCAGACACGGTGGCTGGTGCACCGGTGATCGAAAAATCGTGAAAGCAGAGAGTGTGTGGGTGAGGTTTGTCGAGGTAGTTTGGGAGGTTGAAAGATAGGGTTGTGATCGTGAAGGTGAGGGGAGTGCAATGGTGGTGTCGTGGTGGCCAAAGGTGCTGGTGGTGGCCGGAATTAGGATAAGGAGTTCGTTGCGGGTTTTCGGGTAAAAGTTTAGAGGAGTCGGTTTTTGAGTTGGTTATTGTGGTGGCTGGAGAGGCTACGAGTAGTGGAAAGTATGTCAGAGTTGTGGTGGTGGTGCAGGCTAGATAGGGTTTGGAACCCTCCATGGTAATGGTAAGTAGGCTGGCTGGCATTGGTGGTGGCGCAAAGGTAGGGTACGCGGGGTTGGGGATACACGGTGTTGTAATGGCTTGTGTTTACGAGTCTCGGTATTTTGTGTCTGCATGAATTTGTAGCGTGGGGTAGGAGGAGTTTTAGTTAGTAGTTTTTTTTAATTGGTTAGGACTTGTTTAAATTAATTTATGTTTTAGCTTAGTTGTTTAGTAGATTAATTAGATTAATTTAGTTATGTTAATTAGTTTAGTTAACTCTAATTGTTCATTGTTGTTTGTTATTAGCAATTAGCTATTATTTATATTAGTTAGTTAAATTGTTTAATTTGTTTTATGACGATATTTTATTAATCGACTGTGTCTCGTTAATTGAATTAGTCACGACTAACATGGTCTCGTTATACGTAATATGTTAATTAATTAGTTAATTAATTTGGTGAATTGATATATTATATTCGTTCACGTAATTATATTAGTTAGTTGTTTAATCTATATTGTGACGGTATTTATTTAATGAACTAGTTAAGTTATTTAATTAGTTACGAATTACAAAGTAACGTTATACGTGTTGACAAGAAATTGTTATTTAATTATTAGTAATGTTCCGTATTTGTTTTAACTAATATTTACTGAGTTATGATATTAGTAGTGATTGTATTTTACTACTTGTTAAGGTGATGATTGTGGTTGACGGATTGTTCGGATTGCTTTTGGACTTGCTGGCTAAAAGGTAGGATATACCTACTCAATCTCGGTTTAATGTGATTATCTTGGTTTGCGTATTACATGTGATGTATTATGAATGGATGATTAAATAGTATGTTATGGATGCAAGTATGGTTTATATGTGAAAGATGTTTAATGGTTGATTATTTTAATATTGCATTCATGAGCATAGCATATGCATTGGTTATTGAGAAAGATATGGAACGGATACTGTTTTGGATATAAAGCCCATGGTGGTTCTGCAGACCAGGCCTGGTGTCTTCAGCCGTTGTGCTAGTTCTCGATGACGATCGAGTTATACCTCGGCCTAGGGAATGGCGGGGTGGGTGTTTCGGGATGTGATCACGGGAGTTTCGGGTGTGTGGAATTGGATGCGGAGGTGCATCGGTTGCATGGTCTCATGTAGTTGCATTCATCAATTATATTTGTTTGTTTATGTCCTACTCAACCGCGGGGTTGACCGGGTATTCGTGTGACACCTGTGATGATCCAGAATGGGGAGCAGATTTTGACAGGTCTCGAGTTAGCTGTTTTGGGAGCTCATGGGAAGCATGAGGATGTTGACTTACCTATCTAGTTGATTAGCCCACTTAGTCAGATTATCATGATGTAGCCTTGTAACTTAATGTTTTCGCTGTAGCAGTTTTGTAATTTTGGTATTTCTTGTTGAGTTGAGTAAGTTGTAATAATAAAAGTTTAAATTTAATCAGTTTTATATAAAGTACTTTGGTTTTTTTACTTTGTTATTCACTACCTCGGTCATTCCGAGATGGTAACAACTCTATTTATTTGAGAATGTCTTACTAAAGGCTCTTAATTAAATGAGGGTGTTACAATCTTGTTGGGCTAGTGTCCTTGACAGTTAGTACAATGACTTATTAAATCTCTTAAAAGATCACAAGGGCATACTTTGGTATTATTATCAGTTGATCCACGTTTATCAATAACAGTTGGCTTGTTAGATAAGTTTGACGTTATTGTCATACGGATGGCGGTGATCAACTGGTCCCTATACGTCACACCTATAGGACACGTTTGAGAGATGTGAAGGTATGAAAATACAGTCACATTTATGCTGAATACGACTAAACAGTTAATCAGAGGTATTGACTATTAAATTAGTCAATGAGATGTTGAGATAATTATTTAATACGGATTAAATAATTTTAGCTAATACGGATTACATGATAATTCGTAAATTAAATATAAACGGTTATATTTAATTAAATATTGAACGTGTATTAATATAAGCAGTTATATTAATTGAGCTAATTTACAATATCGTAATTTTCTTATCAGACCATTATTAATGTATGACTGCATTAATATCTGATAACATGTATACGATTTATAATTAAAACCCGCGGATTATATTTTAGCTTTAGGGTCGAATCACGCATCGGAATAAGGTGAGAGTGGAAAGCCCACTCTCACCCTATGAGCATTCGGCCGAGTAGGGTTACAAATAGGAGAGAATTCTTCTTTTGTCAGACTACTGGTATTTGATTATTCTAAAATTAGGGTTTTGAGAGCAGCTTTCTCCCAAAACCTAGATCTCACATCTAAAACTCACAAAAGCTCTCCCCATATTGCAAGACAATTGGAGAGTATTTCTAGCACACGCGGCATCATCTCAGACGGGTCTTGGGTGCAAGTTATAGGAGGGAATCTCTCTTGATTCCTGTTCTTAGGCCATTCGCGCAAGGACCTAAGGTTGTGCATCTTTACCTTTCGGTTTTATGTTTTTCATCTTATGACGATATTCACATGTATATATTTTCGTTATAATCCTGTAATTTTAAGGGTGAATATACGGAAATTCCCCACACATCTACCGGTTCATTACCATATGAAGCAAAAGTTGGTGGACCAGTTCAGTATAGGTGGATGTACCCTTTCGAGAGGTAAATATCTTAAGTATATATTTCATTATAAGTTAAATTAATTATAAGAAACATTCGTTATATCTTAATAATTGTGTAGGTTTCTAAACGACTTGAAGCGTAAAGTTGGTAACAAAGCTCGTGTCGAGGGCTCTATATGCAATGCTTATTTAATAGAAGAGATATCAAACTTTTGTTCTATCTACTTGGAAGAGCATATAGACACAAAAACAAAAGATCTTGATCTTAGGTCAAAAGAACAAACTAATTCAATTTTGCCCGAGCTTTTCCAACAAAACTCGAAGGGTACCCCTAGTTCAAAGGGTACAAAAAGGTACTTGGATGACAATGAATATGACCTTGATCACATTTACGTTCTTACCAATTGTGAAGATGTATTAAAAGAATATGGACGGTAAGATCATCTTTTGTATATAATATTACATAAATTCAGGAAGCATAAATCATTTTGTATATCAAAATAAACAAATTACATGTTTTTAGATTTCAGTAAATTCGAGGATTTTACTATTAAACAACATCCTCAGCTATCCTCGAATGATGTTTGGAGTAAATTCGATGTAGAATTTCCTATACGGTTTAAAGATTAAGTAAGCGCAAAAGTTCAACAACATTTAATAAATTACTAATCTTAATTTAAGCTTTTTTAAATTAACACACTTATTTATCGTAGGTGATTGGTTTGAATAATGACAATGATTTACTACGAGCTTTAGCAATGGGTCCATCTAAACAAGTTCAATCATGGACACATTATTCAATTAATGGGCAATTTTCATACGTTCGCTTATGGCCTTATAGGGAACATAAAACTTCAATGAACTACGACGTATGTGTTAGTTCTGGTGAAGATATCGACTATTATGGCATCTTACAAGAAGTTATTGAGTTAAGTTATGCGGGAAATCGAGAGATATATAAGACTATCTTGTTCAAAGTTGACACTGGATGGATAACTCAAATAGAGGTATGCAAGTGCATTAGAAATATAGACTTGTCGAAGTTAATCGTACTAAGAAATATAAAAAATATGAACCATTTATCTTGGCTCATCAAGCTGAACAAGTTTATTTCTCATCTTATCCAAACTGCAAAAAGAATGATCCATGGTGGGCCGTGATCAAGACCAAGGCCAGGTCACAAGTTGATGCGCCTATTGATCCAGTTGTTTTTCAAGAAGACTTGGTCACAGAACATTCTATTGTGTCAGTGATTAATGCAGATGAATTGGACTATGGTGAAACTAAAGAGGCGGAGGAGGAAGAGGAAGAAGAAGATGAAATTTTTCATAAAAATGAAGAGGAAGAGGAAGGGGAAGAGGAAGAGGAAGAGGAGGAGGAGGAAGACGAAGATGATTAAATAGATTAAATCTTATGTTTGCACCATTTTTTTTATGGATGCCTTTGTTTACCTTTCCATTTTAATGTAATAATTTATTTGTTTGTTATACTAAGTTATTGATTTTCAAATTATTTTTCTGTTTTCAACATTCTAACTATTCTGTTTTTGCTTTATCTAATATTTTTTTTGGAAGAGTTTAGTACTTAATTATGCTAAGGGGTAGAAAAAGAGTTCGTTCGAGTATACCAAGTGGGGAGTCTACTCCTCAAATTGAAGACAACCAGGACCATATTCAATTACCAATGGAAGGAAAGAAAAAGTTTAAGAAGACAGCGGCCCCGAAGAATCAAGAGGGGAAAATCGTTTTATCTTCCGAGGATAATATATGGTAACTACGTTTACAAGGTTTTAATTGATTATTGATTATTCCTATCTCTGCACAAGTTTAATATAGTATAATATAAAACTGGGTATAATTCAGTGATCCAGCTAGTTTGATATCAGCTAGAGTTTGTCTGGACCTGCCGCAGTAGAGTTTGTTAGTATATGGTGGTTCAAGTAGTGGAACAAACCTAAGTGGCAAGAGATATCTGAATTGTTGCCTCGAATTAGTTGCTGATTTTGTTGCTTGGTTTAAGCATATAAGAAAAAATTGTTGCATCTATTTTCATTTTAGGTTTGGTCATACGGACGTTTCAAGCCTAGTTGCGAATACAATAAGGACTAATTTCACCGTTTTTTGCCCAACCTGGAGAAAAACTCCTGGAGAGGTCCGTGAAAAATGGTTGAATGTTTTTAAGGTATTTTTTATAACTTTGATATGAAAATAGATAGTCAAATCTCTTTTACTTGTATCCTACTTGTTTTTTATTGTGAATATAGTAAGTGGGTGGTGTTGCTGGTGGGTAAAAAGATGGGAATTTGACATACCCTCAAGGATATTCACTATTGGAGAGAAAACCGAAATGACTGCTAATTTGGTGAATGCTATTCTAAATGCCTGTATTTATCAAATCTCGCATTAGGGGAACCTATACTTTATATGTAGAATTGGTTCTTGCTACAACGAAGTATACTGCTACTACCATAATTTGTTCAGTCAAACACATAATAAACACTAATATAGATCACGCAGCGACTGTTGTGAAACATTTGGGTGATGATGTTGAAGTTTAGAGAGGAAGTGAATAGGTTTTACCTGGTTCGCATAGCCACTCTGACAGATCTGTTATGTGGACTGCGGCGAGGGGTTACTTGGATCTCAACTTGACGAAGACTTGGCTTTCTGCTCCCATTTATCCCGAAAATTGAAGGAGGTAGAATCAATCGTAACATAGAAACTAAGACAAGAATTCAGATATCTCTTGTAACGCCTGTATTCGCTAGTGCTTTATCAAATGTAGGTCTTTCAGGACGAAGCTTAGTAGTTAGGTAGGTAGTTTGGTTGTTGTGTAATGAAATCTGGGCATATGACAAGTTGGTGTTGTGTAATGAAGAAGACGGGTTGAGTTTTGGGGAAGAAGATGAGTTGATGTTGTGTAATGAAGAAGACGGATTGAGTTTTGGGGAAGAAGACTAGTTGGTGTTGTGTAATGAAGAAGACAAAGGAAGAAGACGGGTTGGTGTTGAGTTGGTCTTGTGTAATGAATGAAGTATTGGGCACCCCGCACTAGACAACAAATATTGGGCTGACATTAGTTTAAGATCACGGATCACCCATTTGGATAAGGGAATGAGATTTCCTTATCCGGTTATCCCTTCTACTTATTTCGGTTTAACTTTTTAATATTTTTAATTTTGAAGCGGATGTTAAGAAGGCTTTTGTTGATAAAGCCAAAGATCGTCTTCAGAATATACTCCATTACACCAACACTGATGATGAAAAGCCCGAATGGATGCCAGCGCCTCTTTCGCCGAACTTAAAGCTTATAGAAATAGTGATGTTTTTAAAAAGATGTTTGCAAGTGGAAAAGCTAATCGGACAAAGCACGTGGTAGGTGACAAAATTCAAGGAACTCATAACATGGGTTCTATTTCTAGAATTGAGCTAGTCGAACGAATGGTAAGCAAATCAAAACTATATTTATTTTATTATTTAATATATTACTACTCCTAAAATTTAATATATTACTACTGCTAACATATTTTTTATACTAATAATCTATGAAATCTGATTTAACAGATTCGAGACAATGAAGAAGAAAAATACCAACGACTGTGGAATTATTCATCCAAATCCATATCCATAATGGTGTGCTCTCTGATCTGAAGGCCGAAAAAACAAAAGTGAGAATACTATACTAGCATTAGCATTTCATTTATTTGTCAACATTAAGTTTAATATTTTAGTTCTTATTATTGTGTTTTTTTAGAACAAATTTGAATCTCGAAAGGCAGAACTGTTGGAAAAAGGAGAAGATTGTGATGAAGATGAACTTTTCGCTGAAATTGTTGGTGGCTTTCGTAAGGGACATTTGTATGGCATCAGTAGTGCTGCTGATATGTATATCAAGAGGCCGTCTACTTATTCAACACCCGGATCTAGCGTTACTTCTTACGTTGGTACTGGGATACTTAGTAGAGTGGAAGAGGATAATGCTAAGCTTAAAGAAGAAAATCAGAAGTTAAAGGAGGATACTGAAGCGCGATTCAAAGTGACAGATGAAATAATCAAGCAGATGCAAGAAAAATTGCACACTCTTGACGCCACATGCTCTCAGTTCACGAATTATACGCCGAGATCCCATGAAAATGAAAGTAATTGCGTAGAAAACATCATTTTGGATGATTGAGATGACTTTTTTTTGCTTTAAAAGATGTTCTTGATGAATATTTTATGCTTTGTATTTGATGAACTTTTATGTTCGTAAGATAATACTTCACATTTATTTTCTTTTATGAAAAACTTGAAATTTAGTTTTATATTGCAGTTTTTGTGTGAATTGTGTGCTCCCACTTTGCGGTTGAGTGAAGATAAATTGTTTATTAATTTATGCAGGAATTTAGACAATTGGGCATGCTATAATACGGGTCGATTATGCTTAAATTCTTATATGTTTCCTACGGAATATTCGAAATTTCCTGCAACAATTCGTCAGTAACTCAGTATAATACTACAACCGTGTCTGACAGATTTTACAGGTTCCTATGGAATTTTTGTAAGACGTTTATCTTCTCCGACGAAATTTCGTAGGAACGTTGTGTTTGTCAAATAACTCGTAAAATTTTAACAGTTGTAGGAATGTCAGTAGGCAAGTGATTATTCCTACAAAAAAATCCGTCGAGTTGACATTATTTCCTACGAGATATTCCTACAACCAAATTCCTACGAATATTCCGTAGGAACGTAATTATTCCTACGGTTGGTAGCTACGTTGCGTCGACAACAGTCCGTAGGAATGAAAGCCTTTTTCTTGTAGTGAGTAAAAAAGAAGAGGAATAAAAATTAATTTCCAAAATGGTGTAAGGTGAAAGGTGAAAAGGACTAAGTAGAAAAGTAAAAAAAAGAGGTGCCGATGTAAAAAGATGAGGAAGAAAAGTTCATTTTCAAAATGTTGTAAGGTGAAAAGGACTAAGTAGAAAAGTAAAAAAACAAAAAAAAAAACAAAAAAAAAAGGTGGTGAAGTAAAAAGAAGAGGAAGAAAAGTTAATTTCCAAAATTGTGTAAAGTGAAAGGTGAAAATGACTATGTAGAAAAGTAAAAAAAAGAGGTGGTGAAATAAAAGAATAGGAAGAAAAGTTAATTTACAAAATGGTACAAGGTGAAAGGTGAAAAAGATTAAGTAGAAAAGTAAAAAAAAAAAGTTGGTGAAATAAAAAGAATGGGAAGAGAAGTTAATTTCCAAAAAGGTGAAAGGTGTAAAGCGTAAGGTGTCACTACTACAGAAACCCTTAAGGACATCGGCTAATGGACATCAGATTTTTGAAAAATCTGATATAATTAATTTGCACATCAGTTGTTTAAAAAAATCTGATGTCCTTATCAAGTAAAGGACATCGGTTTCTAATTCAAACCTATGTCCTTAAGTATTGATTTTAATGCACATCAGACTAAATGACAACCCATGTACATTAATTGATGAAGGACATCAGTTATTTATTTAATCCGATGTGAATTGTTCATAAATAGTTCATATTAAAAAAATCCAGTACTTACTTCGTACAACATATTACATCAATAGTTCATATTAAAAAAATCGTTCATAATACATACTTCATTCCCACAGTACTTCATCCCTCCCGCGTGAAAAAAAAATCTTCAGATAATCAATATTCATCGCCTCCCGTCAACAGTTCGTCCTTCAACTTGAGGGACTTCCTTATCATCGTTCATTATCATTATTCAGGGACTTCCTTATCATCGTTCCTTATCAGTTCGTTCATTCTTCAGGTAATTTTCTTAGTTAAATTGGTTATTTTCTTTATTTGTTTTGTTATTTTGATGAATCACGAACTGATGATTGAACGATGGAATTGAAATTGGGGGTTTAATTAGGGTTTAAATTGGGGGTTTAATTAGGGTTTAAATTGGGGGTTTAATTAGGGTTTAAATTGGGGGTTTACGATTAATAATTCTGGGTTTACGATTAAATTGGGGTTTAATTAGGGTTTACGATTAATAATTCTGGGTTTACGATTAAATTGGCATTGGCTAAAGTTCCAAAATCAAACTCTTATGATGTATGTACTTTATCTCATCCTATCTCCTTAATTACTGTTTTTGAAGGTAATTAATTGACTCTATAATATTGATGTGTTTATGTTGTTTTGATGATGAATATGATATGTATTTGTTATGGGTTGGTTCTTTGTGTGGACGGGTTAGTGGAATCACGTTGTTGAGGGATATTGTTGTTGCTTAAGGTTATTGTCTTTCTAATGTGGTTAAGTCTGAAATTCTGAGGTACTGCAGAATCCTACTGTTATGTCCTTCTCTACATTCTTCCTGCGTAGTTGGCTGCTATCACCCATTCGGTACCGCTGCAATTTACTAATCTGATACTACGTGTATAACTACTTCTGTTCCTGCACACTTGCATCTGTACCATGACTCTGCCTGTTCGTGTTACTACTGCCCATACGCCCCCCAATTCTGTGTATGCTTACCTGTGTTTTACCACTGCTGTGTCTTCACTACTGCACCTCTTGCAACCCCCACTGAACCTGCTGCATTCAGCTGCTACTGCCCTGCGTTCACCATTGTACTAGCTCATTCTACTACTTATATTTCTGCAACACTACACCAGACCAGACACCACGCAACGACAATGTTGTTGTTGCACACTACCCTACTGTTTCTGCACGTACTGTTGTGCCCCCCCTGCACACCCAAATACTCTTTTGTTCTCGACTATTGTAATCCACTGGTTTCCTAGTGTCCTCATGTTCCCATATACAGGGATAACATAAATATGAATACATCCCATATACTATTACCTTGCTATTTGTGAAACCAATTGAAATGCTGCGTAATGTTTTTTTTTGTTGTGAAATGAATCGATATATGAAATGTTCCTAACACTCAAAAGTCATACATAATGAGCATAGTAGAACTTGGCTTCTACCTCAAGTCCTATTCTCTCATGAATATGCTTCACGCCCAATTTTCAGCCATCCAACTAATTACACTATTATTTACTCACTCATAATTCAACCACTTAATCATATTTATGGCTAAAGAGGCCTGCCCATATTTTTCAGATTTCAGATGAAAATGGGTTTAACTTCCACCGGAATTATTTTTTTACATACCTATTTTACTCTTTCACATAAAAAATTTCATAAATATTCCATTGTATACCATTTATTTTAGTGAATTAATTTCGAAAGTGTATTAATAACACCTCAATTTCATCCGCAGATTGGGATTATGGATCGTGAATGGATGTTTGCCGATCGTTTAGATCCTAGATATAGTAAAGGGGTGGAAGAATTTGTTAGACATGCTGTTAATAATGCAGAGGATGTCGAACAAATTTTTTGTCCATGTGTTAAATGTGGTAATAATCAGTACCTTGACGCTGTAGAATTGAAAAGTCACCTTTTATGCAATGGTATTGATAAAAGTTATACAAGATGGATTTGGCATGGGGAGGATGTGTTGCCAACTTTGTTTAGTAATTTAGAGGATGAAAGCGACTTCGAGGGAGAGGATGAAAATTTTGATAGAGTAGACGATCTTCTTAATGATTTGAAACAATCCACCAAAGACCCGGATGAAATTGAGGTGTTTGATAATCTATTTGGTGATGCAATTAAACCCCTATACCCAGGTTCAACTTTCAGTCGTCTATCTGCAACTTTAAAATTATATAGTTTGAAGGCGAAAAATGGTTGGAGTGATAAGAGTTTCACAAGTTTGCTTGAGTTGTTGGGTAAGATTTTACCAGATGGCAATGAACTCCCTAAGCATACTTATGATGCTAAGAACATTTTGTGTCCAATGGGAGTTGATTATGTAAAGATACATGCATGTCCGAAAGATTGCATTTTATTTCGAAAAGATTATAAAGATTTAGACAAATGTCCAAAGTGTGGGTCTTTACGTTACAAGTTGTCGAAAAAAAATTCCCAAAAAGAAGGAGTCCCTGCTAAAGTCTTGTGGTATCTTCCCATTATCCCTAGATTTAGACGACTATTTGCGAAGTTGAAAGATGCGAAAAACTTAGTGTGGCATGCTGATGGTGATGGTAGAATATTAGATGACAAAATTCGTCATCCGGCTGATTCAACTCAGTGGAAAACCATAGACCATATATTTCCTGAATTTGGAACCGAGGCTAGAAATTTAAGGCTTGGACTATGTACGGATGGTATGAATCCGTTTGGTAATCTTAGTAGTCAGTGGAGTACGTGGCCGGTTTTGCTAACAATTTATAATCTGCCTCCCTGGTTATGCATGAAGCGTAAATATCTTATGTTGTCACTACTTATTTCGGGGCCTAAGCAACCTGGAAATGATATAGATGTTTACCTAGAACCATTGATCGATGATTTGAAGTTATTGTGGGATGAAGGGGTAGAGGTATATGATGCATATCGTCGTGAGACTTTTAACCTACGTGCCATGATCTTTTGCACCATTAATGATTTCCCGGCATACGGTAACCTATCTGGTTATACGGTGAAAGGGGCTAAAGCCTGCCCAATTTGTGAGGAGGATACAGGAGTCAAGTCGGTGACGAATAGTAAATTGAAAAGGCTGAAGACACTTGACAGTACTCATTCCAAAAAAATAGAAAGCGGTAAAATACGCAGAACAAATGAACCAGTGACAAGATCAAACAAAAGCTTGAAAGCACTTTTGGACCAAAAATATGATTGTAGACGATTAATGTCCAAGGTAGTTAGTATGATGGGCGATACTCAAGTAACTGACATGTATTTGAGCGAGGATGTCCTAGTATCTACTAAGAAAAGGGTGCGCCTCCTCAAGGAGGATCTTAGTGCACTGTTAAACATGGGAAAGATTAGCCTTCAAGTCATTGAGACTTTTCTTGGGTATGTACATATTCAATCAGAATTTTAAAATTGCATCTCATTATAGTTTGCCTTTGGTCATTAATTTGAAGTACATACCATTCGTTTGCTTCTAAGTCGTATTATATTGTTACAGGTACTTATGTAGCGTCTGTGACATGGAAACCTATGGTTTTTTAAGCCCAGAATTGATTTCCTTCGTAGACAATGATGACCAAGCAATTAACAAGATTTGTAAAAGGATGAAAGACTTGAGTCCGAAAAAGATTTTTCTCGCTCCATATTTCGAACAGTAAGTACATATACCCGATCACCTTTACCTTGCTTAATGATTACCGATTTTCATGTTAATTATACATTACAAATTATTTGCAGGGATCATTGGATGCTCCTTGTATTTGACATTGTAGAGCATAATAAAATTTACTGGTTTGATGACTCACTTGGAAATTCAGCGCCTTCAAAGTTGAAAACTTTAATTAATTCGTAAGTTCAACTATTAATTAATACGTAATCAAGTTGATGGAACCAATAATGTGGCTGACAATTATTTATTGAAACATTTGTATAGATCTGTAAGAATTTACGGCTTCAATGGTGGGTCAAGAATGAATTCTCAAACACCAACATGGCTGAAAACACTGGTAATTTGTTAACTGTTTACTAGATAGGACAACCTAATCATCAATTATATTAGTAAAGAACATTTTGGTTTAATTTGTCGTTATCTCTTTGCAGTGTGCGCGTCAGCAAGGTGACATTGAATGCGGGTACTACGTAATGAGGTACATGCTAGAAATAGTCACTCGAGCTAATCCGACTGCACCTATCGAAGAGGTCAGATTATCCTTCCACTATAAAACTCGTAAATATTTTCATAAACGTGCTTGATTCCCAATCCGGTGCCATATGTTAGTTGTGTTTAGTTAATGATCATGTATGTATGAACTTGCCCCTCTACCCCCCTACGAAAGCTCTTGGTCACTAATCACTATTATCTTTGCAGTCACTTGCCATTGCACACGACTTCTACACTTGTATCGTGTGCATGGCCGTTGTAGCCGTTGTACACTACTACACTTGTACCCATGCACGACATGATGCAATGTAGTAATAACTAATAGCTCCCAATCCGGTGCCATATGGTATTATCCGTATCACTTGTTAATTAATTTGTATTATTATTAAAGTTAGAATTTTGTGTATTATTTACAGGTTTTCAAACACCGACTGCCATATTCCCAAGAAGAAATCGACGAGGCCAGGGACTTGTGGGCGGACTATTTTCTAAATGCATAGTCTTTCTAGCTAGTAACGTAGTACGTACTTTGATTTTGCAAACTAAGCCGATGTTTGGTTAGTTGTTAAACTTGTGATCTCTAGACTATTTTGGATGTCGTCTAAAATGACAGATAACCCTATATATTTGGTTAGTTGATGATTTTGGATAATGTATATGAAAGCCGACCGACCTTTGTCGTGATTTGCTTTGTCCATGTTTAATGAAAGACGAACGACTTTGTCGTGCTTCGCTTTGAATTTGTGTTTGTTTGGTTGATGGTATGGCAGTCTGGCTGGCATCTGAATAATGTATACTGGTGGTACAAATTACCATCAATATCAGCTTTTTTTTTTAAAAAAAAGGCAACATCAAGGACAGCGGTTTATTCAATAGTATGATGTATATTAACATAAATGGACATCAGATTACAGCAAAAAAATGATGTGCATACATATAAAGGACATCAGACATATTTAACCTCCGATGTACAAAACATAAATGGACATCAGATTACAGCAAAAAAATGATGTGCATACATATGAAGGACATCAGACATATTAAACCTCCGATGTGCATACATATTAAGGACATCAGACATATTACACCTCCGATGTGCATACATATGAAGGACATCAGATGTGAGCTACAGAATGATATGCATAAGAATGAAGGACATCAGATTTATTAAACCCCCGATGTGCATTACCAAATGGACATCAGATGTTAGCTAAAGTCTGATGTGCATAAGGATGATGGACATCAGACTTTTGAAACATCCGATGTGCATTACCAAATGGACATCGGTTGTACAACCGATGTCCTTGACACCCATAATGGACACCCATAATCCGATGTCCTTGTCCATAAAAGTCCGATGTCCTTAAGGCTTTCTGTAGTAGTGTGTATTTGGCCACAACAAATTTATGAAAAAACCGATCAAGGTAATTGTTGCTCAAATTCGCTTCACTTTTCAAATTTGAGCAAACTTGTTCCCTTTTTTTTTAATTTGCAAATTGGTCTGTTTTTCACTTTTGCCTATTCTAAAACTTTTGAGGTATCTTCATTAAAGGGGCACCTATAATATTCTCATTTGGTTTTTATTGTTAAGAAGTGAGATTCCTAAATATTATTTGGACTTAAAAATAATTTTTTTACGAATAATATTTTACATGTGTTACTTGATTTTTAAAAAGTGAGTTTTTATAAAAAAATATAATTTTTGAGACAAAATAATCATTAACTCTTTCTTGGTTGTTATACGGATTAAATGATTATACGGATTAAATTATTATATTGCATAGTCTAGTTAGTATTTTGAGCGAATCAGGTAACCCATATTAAATTATTATAAGAGATATATTTTTTATAAGAGAGAGTTAAAAATTGTACCTTTTATAAACGGTTTAAAATTTAAATGGGTGACAACTCTTAACAGGGGCGGATGCAGGAATTTGGGTTCGGGAGGCACAAATCATTTCAATCATAATTTCGATATTGTTTTGCTTTTATATTCTTATGGTCCAAATAATATTTTTTATGATAATTAAAATCTGTTTTATGCACAAAATAATGACTAAAAAATTTTTTTTTTGAATTTAATTTACCCCAACTACAAAACTGGAAATTACTGTTCAAATCTATTTGAATAAAATGTTTACTTTCAAAAATATTCAATTTTGAAATATAAAAATCTTAAATATATAAAAGTTTGGATAATCATCATAATATATGTAAACCAGTATATCTAATATTAAATTGTAATTCTTATCATAATTTTTCATAACAATGTTTCACTTAATCTCTCTTGAATTATATATAATTTACAAATAAAATGTTAGAAATTTTTATTTTTATGTTAACAACGTTCTTTTAAGTTGAATTAATTACATAACAAAAAAATTTAAAATAATAATAATAATAACAATAATCGTGACAAAACAGTAATAAACGTAACAATATTCGTGGCAAAATACTAATAGTCCGTTACAAATGTTTAGTAAATTGTGGAAAATAAATTTACATATAAAAATAATAATAATAACAATAATCGTGACAAAACAATAATAAACGTAACAATATTCGTGGCAAAATCTTAATAGTCCGTTACAAATGTTTAGTAAATTGCGGAAAATAAATTTACATATGAAAACAAAATTAATTTAACTTGTGGGATTTGAACCTGTGTTTACAAACTGATAATGCTCTTCATTTACCACTAAACCAATATCATTACATTGTATGAACTTATAAGGAATAAACTATTTGACTTTATTAAATAAATAAATAAATAAATATATATATATATATATATAGAAATTGGATCAAATGAGTTCACCCTTCTTAAATGAGTCCTGCGACCAAAAAAATGTAACATAGGGATACTATTTGTAATACAATATCGCATAAGTTGTAACAACTCATATTTGTGTTATAATAAAAGTTTCTAATAATGTTACAATCTATATGTCTTACGGTTATAATTAACATGTAACATAGACGAACACGTTTTGTAACACTATGCATAAATTGTAACACATCATATTTGTGCTATAATAAAAGTTTTTAATGTTATAATTTATATGTCTTACTGTTACAAAACTTATTCCTTGTATTTTGTAAGAGGTTTTGTAAACCCGTCTTTCCTTGTCATTATATACATGTTATTGGTAAACCTAGAATAAACCCAGAAATTTTCACAACATCGGATATACGAGGCCTTTGACTAGGTTGTTTCTCAATGCACGCTTCTGTAACATCCCAATATTTCGGGACCTGGAATTTTAAAGATTTTAAGTTCAAGTTCGGGAAATAATTTATATTTCGTAATTCTTGGTATTTCATTTAAATAACTGATTAATTTATGTGAGAATATTTAAAAGAATTTAAATAAAATTTTATTTAATTGCGTAATCTACATCTTAGTAATTTAATTTCATAGTCCGGACATATTTATATCGTCTTAAGTTTGTAGTTACCTTAATTCGATGTTCTTAGCTCAAATCGTCTTAAAACTCGTCTTATGGGTCTAACTTGTTAATGGATCCATTTTTCCTCTTTTTCCTCACAAAACCCTAACCCCACCATCTTCTATCTCTCTCCTCCAATTCATTTTTCAGATTTAACAAATAAACAAAACACCATTTTTGATTTCCTCCTCCTTCAATCTTAAAACTCTCATAAAATCTTCGTTTCTTATCCGATTGAGACGATTTTCGCGGCTACGGATTCCTTGTCTCGAGCCCGTCGTTTTAAGGTAATCAATCTTGCATTTTGTGACAGTTGAAATTTCGGCCTGTTTGGGATATTTCGAAATTCGTGATTAGTTTTGATGTTTTGTCGTTTTAGGCGGTGTTTGTGTTAGCCGGAAGAGGACTTGGTGATTATTGAACAAGATCTTGAAGGTTTCGCTAAGTAAAGGTGACGATAATGAGAAACTCGGCCTTTATGTGTATATTAGCAAGTTTGATGTGTTCTTATGATTAGTTTCTGATTTTGTTGAAGTATAATGTTTAAAGGACTTAGTAACATGATTAGGAATGTTTTATTGTGATGAATTCATGCTTGTTGATGTTCATATGCTCATATGTTGTTTTCTGGAAATTTACACATTTTGCGACGGATACTTGATATAATCATTTGAGGATTGTTATGGGATTTGTATGCTGTTAGGATAGTAGTATTGGATGTTTATAATGTTGGGCAAATCATATTTGTAGCCATTATTTAAGATTGTATGTCGATTTGTGAAGTTTTGAAAGGCCTGGAAAAACCCGAAATTCGTATCAGGCTCTCTGAGCCGGTCGACCGACCGGCCGCCGGTCGACCGGCTGGGAGCGCATCTTGAGTGTTTTTCGTATTTTGAAGTTTTTGGCCTTAAGACTGCCAGCCGGCCGACCGGCTGCCTGCCGACCGGCTGGTAGTCTCTTGTGTAGTGTTTTGTGTTGTTTTGCGAAGAACATAGGAAAGAAAGGGAGCCCAGCCGGCAGACCGGCCGCCTGCCAGCCGGCTGGGAGTACGTGTGGGAATGGCTTACGAGTTTATGAAGGCTAGGGCAGAGGGTTCCCAGCCGGCCGACCGGCTGCCTGCCGACCGGCTGGGAGTCTCTTGTGATTCCTTGTTTTTAAAGAGAAAGTCTGAGAGGGTCACCAGCCGGCCGGCCGGCTGCCTGCCGACCGGCTGGGGACCCCTGTAGGCGGTTTTGTTGTAATTCATTCGTAACTTTCAATCGGTTAATCGGTTTTTATTGAAACTCGTTTTGTGTACCCGTGATATGTATTTGAGGTCCCCGGAGGATGGGCAACATTATATTGGGTTCGGGAATGGAGTAAGGATAGAGACCCCCCGGTCGGGTAACCGAAAGGGAAACCGGCTCTCTCTCAACTTAGTTCCCGGGGTCAATTAAGTGTTGATTAGAAGTTAAAGGTAGAACTATAGAGTAGTTCATAGACTTGGATGATATTGTTTTGATGCGTATTAGGTTATGCCTTAAGTTGGCCTCTGAACTTAATACGTAGGTTGTTTGTCGTGTATGGGAACATGCGTTGAGTTTTCGCCTCTGAGTTCCATACATGTCTGTTTGTCGTGTCTGGGACATGCGTTGAGTTTTCGCCTCTGAGTCCAGACATGTATGTGTGATCGCGTCAGGACATGCCTTAAGCTGGCCTCTGAGTCTGACGAGTAGAGCAACTGCACGACGGGGCAGTCAGGTTGTCATACCTTACCCGGAGTGCAGGTGTTTGGTGCTAGAACATGCGTTGAGTTTTCGCCTCTGAGTTTAGTACCTTGTGATGTAGTAGGGGAACATGCGTTGAGTTTTCGCCTCTGAGTTCCTTACTTGTGATAGTGAATTGAATGCTAGTCCATGGGTTGAGTTTTCGCCTCTGAGTCTAGTGTTCTGTGATAGCCGGTCCATGCGTTGAGTTTTCGCCTCTGAGTCCTTGCTTGATATTGTGAACTTGGTATCTAGGTTATGCGTTAAGATGTCGCCTCTGAACCTTTATACTTGCTGAATGTTTGGTAATTAGGTTATGTCTTAAGTTGACCGCTGAACCTCTTTACTTGATGTTATATCTGCTTGCCTTAGAGTTTGGTATAGTGTCAGATATGCATGTTGAAGTTTGTGAATATATCGCTTGAGTTGTAATCTGTTCATCCAAGGCATTGGATGACTCTTTTATCGGTTTCATAAATAGTTGGATTGAAAGACCCCCCGACTGGGTAACCAGTAGGGAAACCGGCTCTCCTTCCTAACGGTTTATGAAGTTGGTTGAGAGCCGTGCACTAGAGTTTGCATGATAGTATGAGGACAGTTGATGAGTTGTTTATGCTTCACATGTTATATATGTTGGAGTATTCTGTATTGCTTTATGTGTTTCGTGTTGTCACAAAAGGTGGCTAGGAGAACTCTAGTCACTCCCCACTGATTGTAGCGTACATGTTTACATGTATGTAGGTACATGACAGGTGGTTGGCAGAGGGTTGCATGGAGCTAGCGAGCGATGATCCTATTCATCGATTGACTCACACGTTTACGTTAGCTAGACTTAGTTTACATTTAAGTTTGAGTGCCTGTAGGGATGTACCATCCCAGGCTGTTTGTATATGTATTTTACTTTCAGTTACAGTTTTTAATTCACCTCGCATGTTAGTTATGTTAAAAAGTTTTAATTCCACTGCATTTTTAGTACTTTTGTATGTTTATATTTCCGCTTTCGCGAGGGGTTTTACAGCTTCAGCTAGTTTACAAATTTCTCTTACCCAATAGAATATATTACGAAACACACCATCTTTTGCTCTAAATCTTCCCTATATTCCAGTGATCAATTCTAAGAAAAATATACCAAATCCATGGATATCAGTCTCTTTTGTCACTTCGCTAACCAAATCTTTTGTCGTGCGACCCATACGAATAAGATCCGATTGTCTCCAAGCAGTAACTAGACATGATACAAGGAGGATACATTCTAATTACGCCAACGGCAGAGAGTTTGGTGGTGGTAGATGGGAATTGAGTCATTGACGATCAAAATTCAATTGATTTTGAGGAATTGAATGAAGTGCAATTGACTGATTGAGTTAATAATTACTTCAGTTAATTAATAAAATTGATGTTAATAATGTTGGAGATGAGTTTTGTTGTTGATTGATTTGGGAAATTCTTGGGAAAATGTTCGACGGTAGTGGGGAAATTCGTGTGGTTGGAAGAATGTAAATTGTTGGCTCTTGCAGATTTATTTAGATCAGACAGTCCTTATATGAACTCAATACTCATCTAAGGGGGCGGATTCACCGGAACCGGACTCTCTCTCTCTCTCTATATATATATATATATTTGTATGAAATAAAATAAAACAAAAATGTAACATCCCGAATTTTCGGAAACATATTTTTATAATTTAAATTGATTTCGGAAAATTATAATTTATTTTAAGAATAACTTAAAGATAACTCCCTTTTAAAATAAGGATTTTTAAGATTACTCCCTTATATAATTTTTTTCTAAAATTACTACCTTAAGGTACACTTTTATTAAAAATTACTTCAAAACTCCAATTTAGGTTACCTATTTCGTATGTTTTTGAACTTATTCTCCATTGTTATACCTTTCAAGGTATAAATTGGCTATGCTACAAACGGAATTAATCCATAAACTTGTAGAATAAGTCACTTAAATTAGAGTTTTGAAGTAATTTTTGATAAAAATACATCTTTAGGGAGTAATTTTAGAAAAAAAAAATTATGTAATGGAGTAATTTTAAAAAATTGGATTTTAAAAGGGAGTTATTTATTTTAATGAATTCATTTTAATAAAAATAGCTCAATTCCGTCTTAAGTGATTTAATTCTTAACATGTTTAAGTTCACTTAATATAATCGTCTCACAAGAAAACCCGACTTGATTCCCGACTTAACTTAAAACCCGACTCATAATTGTGAACAAAGAGGAAAGAAAAGGGAAATTTCCTCCTCATTTCCCTGATAACTCACCCTTACTTCATCTTCTTCCCAAGTCTTCATTTCATTTTGTATATACCGATCTTTTCACAAAAATTATCATCCCGAACTCGTTTTAATTCCAAACGAGGTAATTCCTTCACCGTTGTACTCCTTGCTTCTTCCCCGTCGTTTCCATCTCTTTAATTTCGAAAATCGCACAACTTCATTTCTGGGCTGTTTTGCAATAATCTCGAAAACAGTGTAGTTCTAACCCGTTTTTCTTGTTTTAGGTGACGGTTTGGACAAACCCGAAGTGGACTCGTACATTGTAGACGATTTGTTGGAGGAATAGCGCGAGACAAGGTGACGATAATGAGAAAACTCGACTTTGTCCTAAATTAATTGGACATGTGATTTTTCTTGTTGTTTATGTGAAATTGATGTGGGTTTATGTTTAATAGTTAATGGGTAATTAGTATCCGTGACATATTAGTGTTATTCATCTCATATGTCAAAAATTCATTGTTTGTTGTAGGGCAAACTATGGATCGGATATCCGATCCGAAACCCTACTTTGGATCGGATATCCGATCCGAAAATCCAAATTTTTAGTATCCGTGATCTGATCCGAAATGATCGGATATCCGAAATTTAGTATCCGAAAATATCCGAAAATTTCGGATCAGTTATCCGATATCCGATATCCGCTCTGTGTATTTTATATATTGTCAAACTGTAATAAAAAAGAAAACTAGCTAATACTAATTTCATTCGGTATATATTACAAAACATAAACCCGCTACCTATCAAGGAAAACTAGCGTAATATTGTGGATATCGGATATCGGATAACTGAAATTAGCTAGTACTTAAAATTGTGGATAGGTTTATTTACGATTTTGTGAAATTAGCCTAGCACTATTTATGGATCAAATCTCGGACACGGATCGGATATTAACGGATATCGGGTATCCGATCCGATATTTGATATCTGATCCAATAACTTTCGGATATCGGATATCCAAATTTTTAAACCTGATATCCGTATTTGATCCGATATCCAAATATTTCGGATACGGGTATCCAAACCGAACCACTTTTCGGATCAGATATCCATTATTTCGGTTCAGATACGGATGAGATATCGGATAATTCAGATAATCGGATTTTTTACTCAGCCCTAGTTTGTTGTATGTTAATTTCTAAGTTAATGTATATGTAAATTCGTATTGGGGCGTGTATTGCTGATGGCGTTGTTGGGTTGTTGCTATTGCTGTTGGGTACTGATGCACGTCATTTCTGTATTAATGTTGTTATCGCATTTCATAGTTCATACTGTGTAAATGCTTGTGCTTCGATTTTCTTATTACTGTTTACTGCGTTGTGTTGTTGTCCATTGTCTCTGTTTGTTATCTCCGTACTACTTACTACTACCTGCTACTATTCACTGGCATACTTTTATTAATTATTAATAGGGATTTTCTATATAGTAACCCTCAGTTTTTTCAATTTCTATAAGGTAACCCTCTATTTAAATAAGCTCCCACTAATAACCCTGTATATCTTAAAAAATAATTAACGTGACATTAAAAACCAATTCCGTCAAAGTTGACGTTAGATGCTAAATTACTAATATCCCTAATGTCTAAGCAAATAAAATAAAGGGCAATAGAAAGAAAACCTAAACCCCTATGATCAAATTCCTCTATTCACAAACCCACCCTTTCGTTTTCCCTACCAACCAAAATTAGGGTTTCTGAACCCAAAATTCATCATCTAATCAACATAATTTTCATCTTTCATCAAGAATTTGTATTCTTCCTCCTTCATTTGTGGTTTTACAGGTATTCATTTTTCTCCTTTTATTTTTGTTTGTCTCGTTTAAGACGAACATTATTCATCCGTCTTAAGTTTCAGACGGGTTAAATACTTAGATTGATGTAGTATGAACTTTAAGTTTTGATTTTTCATTGAGTTTAAATGCCTCTGCGTGCTATACTAATTTGTTGTATTATTATACTTATTTGTGCAAAATTTGGTCATGTTAAACAAGCAAAAACCACCCATTACAGGTATATGATTTTAACATTCCTTGTTGTGATGAACAAAGATTAACAAGGTTGTTGTTTAATCTGATGTTATGCAGTATGGAGAATGTTTCGTTAAAGCTTCATTTTAGGGTTAACTTTGTTGAAGTAATAATTGAAGATAAAGACAAGTGTTTACTTATGGATATTATTAATGACCTCTATGACGAAGCCGACAAAGAAGGTATACCTCTTCCCACACATCCTTCTTTAGCCTACTCTTATAAAATGAAGTCTTTCCCTTTGAACGATGATAAAGACCTAATGGAAATGTTTTGTAGATTTCCAGGGAAGAAAATTATTGACATTTGGATTGGGTGTTTAGTGGAACCTTCTCATGTACTTACTTTGGCTAGGCAACTTAGAGCTAATAATAAAATTGTGGGGTCTGAGGTATCAAATGCAACCATTAATCATGTTCCAAAAGAGTTTGAAGGTTTTAATTGCATAGGTAAGAAACTAACTTGCAGGAGAAATGTTTCAAATTCAAACGCAACAAGCTTTGTTGCGATAAATCAAATAGCATCCGAGTCTATCCCTGCTGAACCTACTTCACCCCTTCATATCCAACAATCTGAGCTGATGTTAACTCCAAGGAGATCTCCGAGGTTCAGTCAAAGGTCTTTAGACAGTTCACCCATTAAGTTGCCCTCAATCAACCAATTTTCACAAAAACAAGTGACAAATGTGAAGATGGCAAGGACTACAGCTTTAAAAAAAGGAGTTTATGTTTCTAAAGTTAGAGGGTCCTCAAATGCCTTGGTAGTAAGAAGTGAAAGTGTGGTGAGGGCTGTGAGCAGAACAGGTAAGGAGAATGTTGTTTAATCAGACCACTACGATAATGATGGCATATATGTATCAACTAATGAGGAAGAAGGTGATCAATATGAGGGTTTGTCAGATTTAGAGGAAGAAGATGGGAGTGTGTCCGTCTTAAATTATGGTAATGATGGTTATAACCCATATGAGGAACATGAGTGGAATGGTGAAGGAGGAGGGTATTCTAAGAAGTTATATAAGAATGGTGAACTTTATCAAAACAAAGTCTTTGGGGCTATTAGGTTGAAGCCTTCGCAATTATTTATGGACAAAGAGCACTTTAAAGATGTTCTTAGAGACTATTGTGTTCAGGAAGGTTTTTAGTTGGTTGTTGTGAAGTGTGAGTGGAATAGGTACGCAGCAAATTGTGCTAGTGCTGATTGTGGTTGGAGGATACATGCTTCAGTACTTCTTGACGAAACTACTTGGGCCATTAAGTCCATCTGGTGTCCTAACCATGGTTGTGCTGGTGTAAGAACAAATAACCCTATGGCTAACTATGTTTGGGTGGCTAAAAAAATGATAGAAGACATAAGGGTCAACACAGTCATTTCTGCACAATCGATTAAAGACTTGTTAATGCAGAGATATGGATTGGAAATGGAAACTAGCTCAGTGTACAAGATGAAAGAAATAGCATTGAGGGAAATCAATGGAGGACATGACGAGTCTTATAAGCTACTCTGTCACTATGTTGAAATGATAAAATTGACAAACCCAGGAAGTATTGCACATTGTTGTGGAACAGACGTGGGTAATCCAGCGGAAATGGTGAAGTTGAGGTTCGTGATGGTGGATTCTACTTCCCTATCTCTTTGATTTTGAGGGCTTGTTTATGTGGCCAATGACAGATTAGTGGGATTCCCTGTAAACATGTTATTAGGGCAATTTTAGAGGCAAAAAGAAATCCAAAATACTATGTAAGTGACTGGTTTCCTGTGCGGACGTACAAAGAAGCCTATGCGTTGTCCATTCACCCCATACCTGATAAAGCCCAGTGGCAAAATTTTGATGTTCCTTACTTGGAACCTCCGACCTTAAAGAGGTCCATTGGTAGGCCATCGAGAAATAGAAGAAGAGAACCAGGGGAGGAGCAAAAGAAGGGTAAACGGTCTGTAACTGTTAGGTGTAGAAAGTGTGGGTGCTTTGGGCATAATAAAAAGACTTGTAAAGGTGGGTACACAGCAAAAGAAAGACAACAACTTCAAGGAATGTTTACTAAGAAAGGTGGTAATCAAGGGTTAAGCAAAGCATCCACTTCCAATTTTGCTTCATTGGAGGACCTAGAAACAATAATTATGGGAAGTGCATCCACATCAACTCAAGATCATAATGTTTGTAGTCAACCAACTCAACCACAGTTAAGGAGAGGAAGAAAAAGGAAGGTTGATGGATGTTAAAGATGAACGGTGTTGCGTGTGATGATGGCCTTTTTGCTGCTGTAATGGCTTTTTTTAGTGCTGTAATAGCCTTTTTTTGCTACTGTAAGGCCTTATTTTGTTGCATGTAATGATCTTATTTAAACATTTCAATGTCATGGCCTTCTTTTTTTTTTGGCAAGAAAACAGACATGTTGCTAATTTTGTTGTATGAAAATATCAGAATTATCTTACTGATTGGCTGATAGTTGAAGTTATGCTTAATATATACCTCATCCAAGCTCCTGTTTTTATATTCCTATTATGGAGTTTTTGATCTTGGTGTTTTTGTTTTCAATCCCCTGTTTTTATCTTTTATTCCATTTTCTCAGATGGGTTGTGGTGTGTAGGCATCAAGAATGTTACATATTGGGCTATGAATGCTACAAGCCTACTGATGATAGAATGGTGAGCACTCAATTCTGTGGCGATATCTTGGTCTGGAACAAGAATTTGGGTTTAAATGAGTTCAAGTTCCTTCTCAAAGCGATTGTGAATTCGGGTATTGGTTGTTAATGTTTCGATGTTTGGAAATAAATGGAGCAAAAAAATTGATGTAAAAGAAGTGTAGAGAAATTAAAATGGAGGGAAATTAAAAGGAGAAAAAAGAAAGAAATGGAGGGTTACCTTATAGATATTGAAAAAGTTGACGGAATGGAAAAATAAGGTCATGTTCATTAACTTATATATAGTATAGGGTTATTAGTTGGAGCTTAATTAAATAGAAGGTTACCTTATAGAAATTGAAAAAGTTGAGGGTTACCGTATAAAATATCCCTTATTAATATTACTACGTATTACTACTATTAGTCACTAATATTATTATTATTTTATTATTATTTTACGTATGTGCTTGCTAGCCTGCTTGAATTAATTAATTTACGTACATTTTTGTTAGCCTGCTTGAATTAATTAATTTACGTACGTGCTTGCTAGCTTGCTTATGTTTAAATATAATACGTTAGAAATCGTTACGAATTTGTAATGGGTTACGGTTTTATTTTAAGAAGCATGTCTAAGTGATTAATTAGTTAATCGGTTTCCCGAATAATTAAAATACGACTTGATATATTAATTTCTCACATGTTAATTTTATATAGAAAATATGAGGATACAATATGAAAAGCAATACAAAGTTTTCAACACCTAGATGATTTGGAGTCGATGGTAGGATATCATTAGGTGAACTATATTATGGTTTGTGTTGGCATTTCTTGGTGAATTAATGTCAAGGATGGAAGGTGAAAGTTGAGTGATGTTGGTTAGCTGTATGTCATGCGTTTAGGTTGTAAGGTTACGAGGACGTAACCTATTTTTTCTATGGGGATAGGAGATGATCGTGTCAAGTATCAAGTCTTTCAGACAGTTTTATATAAGTTTTGCATATTAATCAGCATTGTTTAGCGTTGCGCATCCTTGAGATGCGATGTTTCAAACTATAAGAAACTTCGAACTTGTAAGAGTTTGAGTTTCGGTGCATTCTGCACATCCTTGGGATGTGGTGTTCGGTTTTGAGTAAGATGTCTTTAGAGTAAGGTCGTACTAGGAGATGATCGCGCGTTAGATCTTGTCGTTGGTCTGGGTCGAGTCCTCGTTTTTGTACACTATTTCTAGTCATGTCTCATCTTGTGAAGACGGTGGTACCAGTAACATGTGGTGACATGTTACTTTCGAGTTAAGTTTTCTTTCGGGTTGGTAGTTGTGAACTTCGAGGACAAAGTTCGTTTTAAGGGGGAAGATTGTAACACCCCTCTTTAGTTATAAGTTGAGTTGTAGATCAACTCGACCGAGTAGGTGATACTGTAATACTACGTATTTTATTGTGATATTTATTAATTGTGTTGATGAGTCGATAGTATTTAAACGTGGTATTAGTTAATTAATATTTATTTTGGTATTTTATTTAAACGTCTTATATTTTATATGCTATTAGTGGCGTGTCGGGTGTGAGTATTAGTTAAGTATATCACGTTTACGTTAGACTCGGGCCTCGAATTGTGTGCAAGCCAAAGGAGCCCATCTCGTTAACAATACACAAGTTAACACAAACCCTCACAAAACCATTCTACCGTCAACCTAATCACAACACAAAACCCTAAACCTAATGACTTCGACTCGCAGCCACTACCAACATCTACAACCGACACAGCAGGGAGTGGGTAGGAGGTTTCCACGGTGGTCTTAGGGCGGCCTAGGGGTGGTCGAATCTGGCGATAAGGTAAGTATGCAAACACGCTGTTTCCTTCCTTGTATGTTTCACGGTTTTGATTGTATAATTTAGTCATGTAAATTCGATATACAGCGTTTGTTTCTTATGAGTTGATGTCCTATGATGTAGGGAGTCGTGTCTTGGCCATAGTCATACCCTTGTTGACCACCTAGGACCACCAGTTAAGGCGGTTTTGCCACCCATCACGAAGCGGTTTGTTACCTTGCAGAAACAGAGTCTGGTCGTGTAATGTTTATGTCGTGTTCGATGCTCCTGCTAGTCACGGCTGTTCTGGGTGGTAGGTTGTTTAGTTTGGTGGTAGTCAGGGGGTAAGAAGGGCGGCTATCGCGGAGGTTCGTGGCGAGGTGAGGCAGTTTTGTGGTGGTCTGTTTAGAGGGTGGTTGTCGGGTTAAAAACAGGGGTCTATAGTGGCGCTGGGTTTGTATCAGGTTGCTGGCGTCAGGGGTGGTGGTCGGCGACCACTGCTTCCCTCCCTGGGGCCACCGCGGGTCAGCGGCGGGCCTGGTGGTGTCAGTGGGGTAACCGGGGGTGGCAGATGGTGTTGGGATTGGTGTTCGTCGGGGCTGTGCGCGTGATCTTGTGGTTTCGGTTTCGAATTTTTTTTGTGTCGGGTTGTGAGTTGCAGCGTGTAACGTTAGTTTTTTTTTATGATTATTATTATTATTATTATTATTATTATTATTATTATTATTATTATTATTATTATTATTATTCTTATTATTATTATTATTATTGTTATTATTATTGTTTTAGTAAGTCTTAATAACATTATTGTCATTGTTATGTTTGGTATTATTAGTAGTAATAACAATTTCATTGGATGTTCGTTCATGTTAGTCAAAGTTGGTGAGTCGGGAAATTTACGAGTTATGAAGTTTCTATTTTGGGAAGGTTCTATTTATGGAAAGTTTCCATTTATGGAAGGTTTTAATAATTAGTAACTTATGGTTATTTATATTGTTGTTGTGTTGATGTCGTAATAGTCAATGTTTGAATTACGTTATAATTATTAAGTTTATAACTAGTAATGATGATGACATGTCCATGAGAGTATGT
The DNA here is from genome assembly GCA_029255685.2 of Silene conica. NCBI lineage: Eukaryota > Viridiplantae > Streptophyta > Magnoliopsida > Caryophyllales > Caryophyllaceae > Silene > Silene conica. The sequence continues at coordinate 16,251,123 of CM055313.2, read as the reverse complement.
TATGATCAATATTAATTGTATTATTGTTATTGTGTAATTCACATTAATATTGGAAGTGTATAAGTATGTTATTTATTGATGGGTGGATTGTATGCTATAATTAGTAGGTTTATAGTTGACATGTGAATGAACATGACCAAGTGATTCAGTTAGTTATGTTGGTTGTATGAACAACTTTTGATATTAAGTAATAATAATTATAGGAACGGAATTCGAGGTGGAACATTGCTAGCGGTTGTTCGGTTGTCATTCTGCAATTCGAGGTAGGGGAGATACTGGTATATGACGATGTGTAAACTGTTCTTATTTGTTTTAAGCATGTTTGTGATTTAATACCATGTGATCGTATATAGTGTTATCTATATTATTCTGTGATATAATACGATGTGAATATAAAGGGTCTGTGTTTGGTGCGGAGATAAAGGGTCTGTGTTTGGTGCGGAGATAAAGGGTCTGTGATATGGTGTGGAGTATACTGGGTCTTGTGATCGGTGCGGAGTTTATTTGGCGTTGGATCGGTGCGGAGTTTATTTGGTGTTGGATCGGTGCGGAGTTTATTTGGCGTTGGATCGGTGCGGAGTATATTATATTGTTGTCTTATTTATCTTTCTACTCAACCTCGCGGTTGACCCTGTGTATTCGTGTACACCTACGATGATCCGGAATGGGGAGTAGATTTTACAGGTCAGTGACAGATGGACTAGGAGTTTAGGCATGGAGAGAGACATGGCATGGACCTACTTAGAGTTAGACCACATTTAGATATCGTCAGTTGTACTTTCATTTTATCAAGTTTGGAACTTGTAATTGTTGTAATACCAAGTTCAAATTTAATCAGCATTTATATAAATTACCTTTGGTTTGTTTACCTTGTTATTCACTACCTCGGATATTCCGGGATGGTAACAGTCCTATTTATTTGAGAATGTCTTGCTAAAGGCTCTTAAATAAATGGGGGTGTTACTGATAGGATGATATGCATAAGAGCGAACGATCCTCAGGCCTAAACCAAATGGATAATAATGAACGTAGGAAGAGTCTAATAAAATGAACCCCGAGATGAAACTGATAGGAGCCCCAAAGAGGAACGGGATGAGTTAGGGGCCCCCTCAAACCAGACCTGGGCCCTTTCTGTTCTGTCTCGGGAACCCAATGAGAGAAATTGAAGAGTGGGGTAGATTATATAGTGACCTAGTTATCTTGTGCTAACAATTTTTGCAGGGGCGGAATGAGGTAAGTAATAATGTGTACATGGTTAATGATGCATTGTATTCTATGAGTTTGATATTGGAAAGTGATTGAGAAATGTATTACTTTAAGTATTGAGGACATGAAAATTGAAATACGAGTTTGAAATATAAGCTTGGCTAGTAGGATGATATGCATAAGAAGAATGCGACTGATATTGAAACGCTGATTGATATAAATGATTGAATCGAAATTTTCAGGAATGAGTGTATATTTATAGTATACTGAATTAGAGTGATATGATCATGTGTTTTTGGTGTCTCGAATTGTCTATAGGATATCTGGTTATTAAATGACTAACGTAACTTTTGCAATATATTGCTTGGTATTTGGATATGACCTATCAGATTTAAATGTTATAGTAATTCATGTCTAGTGATATGCGGAATGTGCTGCCCCAAGTCATGAGTGTCATATAGTTGTGTGTTACATTAGTATATACATGTATAAATATCCAGACATTTAGATGATCTACTTTTCTGTTACGCAACCTTTACCGTGTTTTAGAGGACTATTACAGAATGAAATAATGAATAAATGTTATTATGATGCAACGTGATTTCTATATTTCGATGGTATGTCAACATGTTTTGAGGGAATAATGATTATGTTTAATATGATAATATGAAGTAATTTTAATGGAACCAAAATTTTAAATAAAGACCAGAATGTTACCCTGTTTGTACGGGTTGTCATCTAAAATGTATTCTCTATAGGAGTATGACAATATTATGTGTGCTAACCTTCTGATTCAGCTTTTCAATGCATTTGGTTTCATGTTAATGTGAAGTATATTTTGAGAGAAATAAATGTTTTAGCCGACAGTGGTCAGACTGTCACTGCACGGTTCAGTGTTACCCATATTTCTGAACGAGGAACCGTTTAAAATGTATCTACTGTTTGTGTATAATTCCAACTCCAATGCTTAATATGTTCATTCACGTTCCCAAATAATAAATCACGTAAAATCTTAACAAGATGTTAATTAATATTGATCTTTGCAAGTTGTCCAGTTTCCTGTTTTATTGCCGTAAAGTTCTGTTTAGACCAGTTGTTATAAATAACTTCCTTAAGTTTTGCACTTTATTCTTTTCCTATGATTAGAGAATCCATGATATTTCTCAAAAACTATAATGGTTAACAAATGGTTGAACGGTTATTTAATTATAATTTTTGTTGTTAAAAGTTGCAACATAATGTTTAATTGTTGGAATCGTAAGTTCTGTAAGTTTTATATAAAAGTTTAAGCAAATATGAACTTATGTGATGAACCACGTCGCACCCTGTTATGGCTTTAGTAACATGAACAATAGTCTTATGATAAGAATATGGACCTTATTACATGGTAATGTAACCTTGCTTATTTCGTTGGGTTTTACATAAATTAGTTTCTATTGTACGGACGTTCCTACTTTCTATGGTATGACCTCAAAATAATTATGTGATGTTCCTATGTGATGTTAAAATCATGTTCATCAGAGAGGAGTCTTGACAAGTGGTAGAATGGAATTTAACTAGTAAGATTGTTAGCACGATGTCATGAGCAAAAGTTATATAACAATTTAATTGTTATAATTAAGGCTATTTTGCATATTACTACCTAATAAGCCTAAAATTTTGCATCTTACTACCTAATATGTTTAATTATTCAAATAATTACCTAATAAGTGTAAAAACTGACACGATTACTACCAAAATGACGAAAATTGCTAAAAAATGATGGAAATCAGTTTATTTCGTCCCGTTTAAATTTAAAACCTAATTTAATACCCATATTACCCTTCCCCTCTCCTTCCTCCATTAAAAGACCTTTCTACAAAACTCATTTCTCCTTTCATCAATCTTGTTCTATTTCATCAATAGAAGCCATTTTCCCCAGATTTTCATCAATCTTCTTCTATTTTCATCAATAAATCCCAAATTTCTCCCTAAATCTTCAAAATTTTCCGGGGGTAACATGTCTTCAAGGGTCTAATTGGGGGAAAAAGAAAGTTGGTTGCTTTTTTGGGTAAAATTGAGAAATTCAGGAAAATAAAAAGTTGTTGGAATAATGGAGAGAATGATAGAAGAAAGTGATAATAAAGAGATTGATTTGAATGTTGAACCAGAATCATGGAGTTTAATCGGGGAGGGAGAGAGTTGAAGATGTTTTATTAAGAAAGGATAAAATTGTCATTTAACTTATCCCGAACATTTAAAACTAACTTAAGTTCGGTTTCCGTCAAAAAGGTAGCAAACTGATTAACGTTGTGTGATTTTAGGTAGTAAGTTGCAAAATTAATTATATTAGGTAGTAATATACAATTTATTGAACTTATTAGGTAGTAATTTGTCATATTTCCTATAATTAATGGTGGTTATTTTGAACAACGTGAACCTTGTTGCTATTCTTTCGTATATTAAAGGTACATCTTTGTCTAGTTTCCTGATGTAATAGCCTATGACTCCGTCATGTATACTGTTGCGCTTTAAAATGAATTGCATATTACTATGTTCGAAATCTGATCACGATGTATTGAGTTATTAGTTAGTTTGGCATGTGATTTAGTGTTGTGCATTCGTTTACTTTATCGTTAAATTTCATGATCCGTGAGCTACAATCTGTGAGAACAACGTTTTAGTAAAGGAGAGTCAGAATGTCTCTGTGCAGTTTCGAGTCCGATCTGTAGTTGAAAAATAGCCCTTTGCTTGTATTTATATTTGTCACTAACTACCATTTCAGCGTTTCAAACGTTTTTCCAAAGATTTCAAAAGTTTTAAATTTTGTATTTCAAGATGATGAATAACCATGATGACGCTTGATCCTTTAATAATTGTAGTAATTGTTTGCAATAGGACAAATTCTGTATTTACGTGTTGATGAAAGCCTGCCCGGATGCTTATTTGTTGCGCGTATATGAACTCTTAAATTACAAGACATGTATTTTATTAGTCTCATGATAGATGATGTAAGTTGAGTTATACCTAAGTGATCTGGTTAACTTATTAATGCCTAGATATGCTAAACGGCCTCGTTAGTCTATGATTTGTGCATATTTCGTGAAACATGTCAATGCCCCATGTTTAATTACGTTCAATAAAATTTTGCGCTATGTCTTTTCCTAAATGTGGTTTTGCTTCAAAATATAGTTATGAACATGAAACCTTTTAAATTGTCAACTAGGAACTATGAGTTTTCTTGATTATTTATGTAGTTGTAAATACTAGCTTACGTTGAAATTTCATGGGTGTGCAAGTGTCACCTATTCCAAATCTGTTTTACTGCGTAACATGATCCTACCGACCCTAATACTTTATTATTGTTCGAGGTTATATGTTATATGATAGTTGATGAGCCTCCTTTGAGTACTGATTTGAGTTGAATATTAGTTGTTGCCCTTTTATTCTGATAGTTGAAATTCTCTTTTGATGTGATAATTCTTTTGGTTGTGAGATGGGAAAAACTTTCAGTAATTGATTAGTCTGAGTTATGTACAAGTTCTTGTTTTATGACGTACACATTCGTGTTTTATGAATAGTGGAATGATGGGTATATATACAAGTATGCCAATGAACTTTGAAGGTAAGTACTGAAGAGATGGAGTTAATAAGGTCGGTTTGGTATAGCAGTTTCTTAAATGGAATATTCGATAATATTGATATCGAGATTGGAATGAGAATTGGTTGCTGGTTTGAGTCATAAGTTATTAGGCCGTTGTGCCACATTGTGTCTACGGTCCAATATGACCTTGGTTGTTGAGTTCTGTTCTGAGTTGAAGTAAATATTGAGATGGATATATTGCTTTGTGGTCGTATGAGATAGAGTAATGAGTAAGACGGTGTAAGGGGCTAGAAACTTTATACTGAGGTTACGGGGACGTAACCATGTTTTAAGGAGGATGAGATTGTAAAATCTTTTGATTTATGATATGTCTAGTTGTTTACATGGCTGGGTGGTATGTCATGATTGTTATTATAAACTTGGTAATCCTGATTACTTCTGTTATGCATTTATTGTGTTGCTTGAAGTACCCCTTTAGCTCGTTATACGTTAAACTTTGGGGACAAAGTTTTCTTAACGAGGGTAGAATGTAATAGTTCGTGTTTTAAAGTACCATTATTAGTTCTCGACATTATGTGATATTGCCAATTGTGTTCTGTATGTGCTTGGTGACCAGTTGGTGGACCATTGGATGGTGAACTTCCAGACGAAGTTCATTTTAAGGAGGGAAGACTGTAATACTACGTATTTTATTGTGATATTTATTAATTGTGTTGATGAGTCGATAGTATTTAAACGTGGTATTAGTTAATTAATATTTATTTTGGTATTTTATTTAAACGTCTTATATTTTATATGCTATTAGTGGCGTGTCGGGTGTGAGTATTAGTTAAGTATATCACGTTTACGTTAGACTCGGGCCTCGAATTGTGTGCAAGCCAAAGGAGCCCATCTCGTTAACAATACACAAGTTAACACAAACCCTCACAAAACCATTCTACCGTCAACCTAATCACAACACAAAAACCCTAAACCTAATGACTTCGACTCGCAGCCACTACCAACATCTACAACCGACACAGCAGGGAGTGGGTAGGAGGTTTCCACGGTGGTCTTAGGGCGGCCTAGGGGTGGTCGAATCTGGCGATAAGGTAAGTATGCAAACACGTTGTTTCCTTCCTTGTATGTTTCACGGTTTTGATTGTATAATTTAGTCATGTAAATTCGATATACAGCGTTTGTTTCTTATGAGTTGATGTCCTATGATGTGGGGAGTCGTGTCTTGGCCATAGTCATACCCTTGTTGACCACCTAGGACCACCAGTCAAGGCGGTTTTGCCACCCATCACGAAGCGGTTTGTTACCTTGCAGAAACAGAGTCTGGTCGTGTAATGTTTATGTCGTGTTCGATGCTCCTGCTAGTCACGGCTGTTCTGGGTGGTAGGTTGTTTAGTTTGGTGGTAGTCAGGGGGTAAGAAGGGCGGCTATCGCGGAGGTTCGTGGTGAGGTGAGGCAGTTTTGTGGTGGTCTGTTTAGAGGGTGGTTGTCGGGTTAAAAACAGGGGTCTGTGGTGGCGCTGGGTTTGTATCAGGTTGCTGGCGTCAGGGGTGGTGGTCGGCGACCACTGCTTCCCTCCCTGGGGCCACCGCGGGTCAGCGGCGGGCCTGGTGGTGTCAGTGGGGTAACCGGGGGTGGCAGATGGTGTTGGGATTGGTGTTCGTCGGGGCTGTGCGCGTGATCTTGTGGTTTCGGTTTCGAATTTTTTTTGTGTCGGGTTGTGGGTTGCAGCGTGTAACGTTAGTTTTTTTTATTATTATTATTATTATTATTATTATTATTATTATTATTATTATTATTATTATTGTTATTATTATTGTTTTAGTAACTCTTAATAACATTATTGTCATTGTTATGTTTGGTATTATTAGTAGTAATAACAATATCATTGGATGTTCGTTCATGTTAGTCAAAGTTGGTGAGTCGGGAAATTTATGAGTTATGAAGTTTCTATTTTGGGAAGGTTCTATTCATGGAAAGTTTCCATTTATGGAAGGTTTTAATAATTAGTAACTTATGGTTATTTATATTGTTGTTGTGTTGATGTCGTAATAGTCAATGTTTGAATTACGTTATAATTATTAAGTTTATAACTAGTAATGATGATGACATGTCCATGAGAGTATGTTATGATCAATATTAATTGTATTATTGTTATTGTGTAATTCACATTAATATTGGAAGTGTATAAGTATGTTATTTATTGATGGGTGGATTGTATGCTATAATTAGTAGGTTTATAGTTGACATGTGAATGAACATGACCAAGTGATTCAGTTAGTTATGTTGGTTGTATGAACAACTTTTGATATTAAGTAATAATAATTATAGGAACGGAATTCGAGGTGGAACATTGCTAGCGGTTGTTCGGTTGTCATTCTGCAATTCGAGGTAGGGGAGATACTGGTATATGACGATGTGTAAACTGTTCTTATTTGTTTTAAGCATGTTTGTGATTTAATACCATGTGATCGTATATAGTGTTATCTATATTATTCTGTGATATAATACGATGTGAATATAAAGGGTCTGTGTTTGGTGCGGAGATAAAGGGTCTGTGTTTGGTGCGGAGATAAAGGGTCTGTGATATGGTGTGGAGTATACTGGGTCTTGTGATCGGTGCGGAGTTTATTTGGCGTTGGATCGGTGCGGAGTTTATTTGGTGTTGGATCGGTGCGGAGTTTATTTGGCGTTGGATCGGTGCGGAGTATATTATATTGTTGTCTTATTTATCTTTCTACTCAACCTCGCGGTTGACCCTGTGTATTCGTGTACACCTACGATGATCCGGAATGGGGAGTAGATTTTACAGGTCAGTGACAGATGGACTAGGAGTTTGGGCATGGAGAGAGACATGGCATGGACCTACTTAGAGTTAGACCACATTTAGATATCGTCAGTTGTACTTTCATTTTATCAAGTTTGGAACTCGTAATTGTTGTAATACCAAGTTCAAATTTAATCAGCATTTATATAAATTACCTTTGGTTTGTTTACCTTGTTATTCACTACCTCGGATATTCCGGGATGGTAACAGTCCTATTTATTTGGGAATGTCTTGCTAAAGGCTCTTAAATAAATGGGGGTGTTACAGATACTCGGTTGAGTAAGTCGCACTCGGCCGAGTATATGTTACTCGGCCGAGCTCCTTTAGGCTGAAGCTGAGTTGCGAGCCAACTCGGTCGAGTAGGCTGCACTCGACCGAGTATGTCGTACTCGTTCAAGTGAGTCTTTTCCATGCGTCGGACCACGGTTGTTATATAAAGTGAACCGAGGGTAAAAACCTCATTTTACCCAGATCAGAAAACAAAAACCCTAGATCCCTATCTTCCCCTTCCTCCCAGTTCCCGTCAAGAGTCTGTTGCAAGAGTATAAGAGCGTCGATCATCTACCTAATCCGTATTCTACCCAAGTAAGTGTCATCCTATCGTTTGTATATCATAGATTGTGGTTGTGTAGTGAGTAATCTGTACTTGTGTAATACTTAAGAGGAGGATTTATAGAGGAACGTTGATAGGAAGGTGATGCTTGTCATTTCCGCTGTATTGTTTGAGGTATGGTTTCCCTACTCGGTTTCTGTATGCCAGTGTTGTGACGACATTGTATGGTTAATTTATCACTGTATTTGGTTGATCCTTGAGATCTAAATGGTAATGTGTGGGACCGTTGCAGGGAACGGATCTCACTCCTATGATCGCTCTTCGTGGGACCCGCCACGGAGAGGATGTGCACATTAATGGTCTAGGTACCTGCTTGCTGCGGTAAGTGGGGGAATTGATGTGGGGCTAAAGGCCACCATGGATATGGTATAACAGTGATGGCAGTGATAGTGATAACTGGTTGTATTGTACTTGGTACTGTATCCGTCTTTTTATGTAGTTGCTGACACTGTTGTTGTTTTACTGCGATGATCCATGTGTTGGTGAGCAGAGTCTCATGTGCGTAGATGAGTTTTCTTGCTGGCCCGAGAGGAGGGATGATCACCACTGTATAGAGCCTATGAGTCTTAGCTTCCGCTTGTACTTTGAGAACAGTTATGGTAGACGTTGTATCTTCTTTCTTACACTGATAAACTTAGATTAAAATAATGTTGCTGTGATTGTTTATCTTGTACTATGCCTCAGGAAACTAAGATGGTAATGTCCTCATGGTCCGATGGTCGTCCTACCTCCTTGGGTTATGTGGGTGTTACATGATAAGGGTAAAGAGTTATTTAATTCTATTTTTCATGTTATGTCTCCCACTAATTTGGTAGAAGGTGATCTCTCACAAGACTTACTGATATTTCAATCAGGGGTTAGTTAAACAAAGAGAGTTTGTGTATATTCGAAAGTAGGGTGTGTCATTTCTGTATAGTGAAATTGTATTTCGCTTCTTTGTAAAAAAAGGTAGCGAGAAGGAGTAAATAAATATAGTCATTATATTGGGCAGATTTTCAACAATTTCTTTTTTCGCTTTTCTTCTTTTATTTAAATTATTTAAAATTTCATTAATTTGGATTTACAAATACAGAGTTATGGGCTTAAATTATATGCGAGATATTGTTTTATCGCGGTAGATCGATATTATGTGATGGTTGTATCCCGTGCTTCTTTTCAAAATGTGAACATTGTTAGTCAATAGTAACCATTTTTGGGTAAATAGAGAGCACCTTGAAAAAGGTCTTTTTTTTAGCCATAAAAAATGGTCACTCTTTATAAAAAACGGTCACTTATCTAGTGATAGCATGTGAGATCATCGCAGAAGACAATTTGTGGTTTTATTGATGTACATGTGTCTTATTTGAACAACACAAATTACCTCTGTTATTTCTTCATATGACTTATTCTGAACTGAATTTTTGACGCCATCTTTTTAAAATATAATTAGTACGGGCATTGTATCATTAGTCTTCTTATAAAAATATTTTCACCACGAATATAAATTTCATAATATTGAAGAGTTAAGGGATTATCTTGAAATGTTAGAATGACAATAGTTAACGTCTTATCCTGCAAGTATACATGTCAAATGAGTCACAAATTCAGTTTTAATGGGTTCACGTAATATACGAACATATATACTTCAATTTCAGAAATTACGGTTTAAATTTCATATATTTTACAATTCTTAGTAAAAAAATATTTAAAATAGTATACCCGTGCAATTTGCACGGGTTTAAAATTAGTATATTTAAAATTAAACCACCATACAAAAAACACAAATTTTACTTTACGACGGTCGGACATGCGAGATGCGACTAGTAGAAAACTGATCATATTTTGACAAGTAGTAACCATTTTTTATTAAATAGTGACAATTTTTTTAGTTTAAAAAATGACCTATTTTTCAAAAGTGGTCACTAGTTATGAAAAAAATGGTCACTTCTACCACAAAATGCACATTTTTTACAAAAAAAAAAACACACAAAATAAGACCGTCCCACATAAAACCTACTTATAAAAAGAAAATATTAGAAGACTGTTACATACTGGCATTAAAATTATTAGTACGTCTTGCTTGCGACGGGTCACCATTTGTGACGGATATTTTGTGAGATAAAATGGATACGAAATGAGTTAGTGGAAAAAGGGGACCACATGAATAGTGTTGGAGAGAGAGAGAAAAAGTGGGTATTTTATGAGAAAAAACGATATCCGTCACAAGCTTGCGACGGAAGTGCCGTTGCAAATAAGAATTTGTGCAAAATTATTCCACAATTTTACACGAGACTTGTTATTTCTACATACTTCGTACATACTTTGCACCGACGTTTAACAGTAAACGAGAAACGGTAACCTTAGAGAAGTGAGTAACGGCGTCGGCATACAAATAAAAGTAGGCGTGTGGTCATGACAAACTCGGTTAACACACGGTAGTAAAATACGCTTTAACAAACGGAATCATCAATCATGCCATATAATTAAGGAACTTTACAACCACTATTATTAAAGTTGTACGAATAATTAAACGCGCTATTTTAGTGCTCCTTATTTTTAATTACTTATTATTATATGTAAATATGCTTATAAATCTTTCAAATTGCTGGAAAACCCTTCTCTTTTTTTCCCCTTCTTCTTTAACTCATGCTTTTAGCTTTCCAATGTAAATTAGAGTCTGAATTATTAAAATGCTTAGCGAGAGAATAATACAAAACCATCCCCATGGTTTGCTCGTTGAATACGTGGTTATAAATTTTTGTATATTAATCTTTTTTTTTATCGAACAAATTTAGAATGGTCGTATTTTTTAGTCATGAATTACGAGTTCTAAACTCAGACATTTTTTTTCAAATCGTACTATATGGAAAGATCATCGGTTTGGGAAAAAAATTATCACTTAATGAGCTTGTAAACACGAATTATAACTTCATTCTTAAACTTAACAATTAAAAGTTGAGTATTTTATATAAAATGTCAAATCTAAGAGATATGGCGTGAATTTTATGTAAATTAGACGGGAATAGTAAAGACGACTAGATTGTGATATTATTCATTTCTCTTCTAATAACTCATATTTTAATATATTTTCTCTTTTCATTTATTAAAACTTTATTTTCACAAAAAAAATTATTACACTAAATTATACTCCCTCCATTCATATCCACTTTGCACCTATTCCATTTCGGTCCATTCGAATCTACTTTGCACCTTTCCTTATTTGGTTGTACTTTTAATACTATAATATTATAAAAACACTATTAAGGCCCACTTTTTTAACACAATACTACATTTTACACCTATTTGTTGTACTTTTATTAATATTTTAACGATGCGTAAAAACCCGTACATAAAGCAAATGTACCAAGTGGAAATGAATGGAGGGAGTACTTCGTAATTCAAACCATTTATAAAAAGTTAGGGTCCATTTTTATTTAGAAAATGGGGAGAATCCAGGTACAAATGCAAGGGAAACGTTAAAGCTAATTGTGGTCCAATTAATGGGTCCCTATCCTTTGGATATGACAATATGGTCAAAGCCAGGCCACAGGACATAGCTTAAGTTAATCACAAATTCCCGTTAAAAATCAAACTATCCGTTATACGCTGAAAATGGATATTGTCTCTGTTATAAAATGTAAGTGACATAAGTGCATGACTCGTGAAAATGCTTCATTTTTCTCCACTTGTCTTCCCAATTACACTCTATTAGAGAGATACTATCCGTTTTCAGCTTATGACGAATAATATCCGTCTTCAGCAAGATTCTTTGTAAGTTAATTAAGTTATACATAAAGTTTTTTCTTCAAACAGGGGCACTAATTTTGCCATTGAACAGTAAGTTTAAAACTAGAACATGATTTTTAAGGAGATCATGTTTAAATGAAAAAAAATTTAAAATAGTACAGCGTCATACTTCCTCCATTTATATCCAAATTACACCTATTTTATTTTAATCCATTCATATCCAAATTACAACTTTCCTAATAAAACCAAAAAATTTACTAAAATATCCTTATGAACATCAATTATTTACACAAAATCCTTTATCTATAAAAGGAATAGCTTTTTTTGTTTTCTCATTGGTTCCTTAATTTTAGGGATTTAAAAAGCTTATTTTCTCACCCTACCCCACCACTACACAAATATCTTTAGGGCTTGTTTGGTTACCCATCTAAATCATGGGATGTTGAACTTCCTAGGAAGTGTAAAATAATGTTGTTGTTTGGTTGCCAATATCATGGGAAATAGAACTTCCCACATGAATTTACTTCCTCCATTATGTGGGAAATTACTCACCAAGTCCCCCCTTGGTCAATAGAACTTCCCGCATGAATTAACTTCCCATATGCGAACCAAACACTTTTTGCGAATTCACATGAATTGGAAATTCATGTGATCTTGAAGTTCCCGGGAACTTTAATTCCCCTATGTCAACCAAACAAGCCATTAAAGTGTGTTCATTTTTTTCTTTTCCCACACAACAATCATTCATCACTTAACGTTCGTTTAACATTAACAAATTACAAATAATTATTATCTTCATAATAATAAGCCATTTTTACTCTAAATTCAAAAATAAAAAGTTCACTAAAATTATACTCAGAAAAATTAGTTAAACTATTCTACAATATTAAAAAAAAGTTGGACAATCAGAAGCAATTAACAAATATCTAAACAAAAAAAGTAGTCACATAAATGTAAAAAATCGAAAAAAAATATAAAAAATAAAAAATCAACAAAAAAATGTTGATTAAAAAAACCTAAAAAATTAGATAAAGAAATAAAAATTAACAAAACGACGTAGGTTAAAAAAATGAAATAAACGTAAATCGATCTTTTTTAAATAAGATCAAATAAACCTGACACATAAAATTAACAAAAGATATAAAACTATCATTTTCGAGAAAATATAGCAAGTCATATATATAAACAACCTTCAAAAATTAGTCAAATTAACACTATAACAATATTGACATTGAAAAAAAGGTCTTAATAGCAATACATTTTCTTTATAAAATCCTAAACAATTTTTTAAGAAAATCAACAATATTGCACCGTTAATAATCATCACATTTAAAAACTTTTCGATAGCAATAAATTGAAATCATCTTTCTATAAAAGGAACAACATTTAGAGAGATCTGATTGGCTCTTGAAGTTTAAGTAGGAAGTTATTTTTTGTTGATGTAGGCCCTCCATGAGTTCATGATCATCAAAAGTTAATTAATTACTTTCTTCCACATTTTCTCTATATATTAGGAGTCGTTTGGTTACATACGGAAACTTCCAATACCAGGGAAGTTTCATATCACATGATTTTCCAATTCATGTGAATTAGAAAATGTTGTTTGGTTACATGTAGACATTGTAATTCATGTAGGCATTCACACTTACCTAGGGGGACCTAGGTAAGCAACTTCCTCCATTATGGAGGAATTGGAATTCATGGGAAGTTCCAATTCATGTGAATTGGAGTAACCAAACAACCTACCCATTTTGCAATTCACATGAATTAAAGTTTCTGCATAATTTAATGGGTAACCAAACGACCCCTTATTCTATTAAATTTCAATGATTTCTTCTTTTTTAATTTGATAAACTCATCAAAAATCATTAAAATTAATTAGTTTTCAAAAATAATTAGATTCAATAACTTTTATTTCAAAGAAACGAACAAGTAAATAGCCTAGAGATACTACATTGAGATTTTGTTACTATTATTCATCATGTAGAGAGTATTATTGATCGTATAATTTCTTTCATATATTAAGTTTTACAAAAATTAGAGAAAAAAGTACTCTATTAGCAAAATAATATCATATCTGGAAAGTTACCGATTTTTGTAATTACGAATTTAAATCTACAACAAAAATACACACAACAAAAATAAAAAATAAAAATCTGAAAAGAAAGTTAAAAAAAACTTAGCGAATTTTTTTGGTTAATTACGAAAATTAAAATCAAATTATTTATATACATATTAATTATGAAAATAGTTTATCAAAAATTTGAAATAAATATTAAAATCAAGTTACATCTTTATAAAATAAATGTACTTATATGTTTTTTTTTTATTCCAGCTAATGTTCCTCTTTTTTTAACATATGCGAGAAGTATCATTTTACTATAAAAGTTAGAGAAATTATGAGTTAAAAGGGCACACATGTTTTCAAAAAGAATTAACTACCCTCTATTCTAATTTCAGCTTTTTTATATGGATTTCTTATCTCCTCTATTATTATGGTATATTATATTGATATATTGTATATTCGAAATTATAATATATGATATGATCAGAAAATTCCTTTTACATTAGTAATAAAATAGATCGAATTTTATGGTCGAAAAATGGCTTATCTTAGCCATTGATCGATTCATAATAATATGTATATTTTCCACTTAATTTTAAAATTAAATTATATTACACTATATTATTTAAATATTATTTATGAATAACCAAATATTTAAAAATATACCCGTACATTTTTTGTACGGGCATAAAACTAGTAATAAAAAAAGCAACATACACACTTCTCATTGTACTTTCAATCATATTTTAATAAACTCTTAATATTTGTGCATAAAGCATATATACACAATGAATTCGAATGGAGGAAGTATGTTACATGCCAAGACATTTTATTACTAGCAAATAAGGTAAAACTAAAAAGAAAATATTTTCAATGATTTCTTCTTTTTTAATTTGATAAACTCATCAAAAATCATTAAAATTAATTAATTTTCAAAAATAATTAGATTCAATAACTTTTATTTCAAAGAAACGAACAAGTAAATAGCCTAGAGATACTACATTGAGATATTGTTACTATTATTCATCATGTAGAGAGTATTATTGATCGTATAATTTCTTTCATATATTAAGTTTTACAAAAATTAGTGAAAAAAGTACTCTATTAGCAAAATAATATCATATCTGGAAAGTTACCGATTTTTGTAATTACGAATTTAAATCTACAACAAAAATACACACAACAAAAATAAAAAAAAAAATATGAAAAGAAAGTTAAAAAAAACTTAGCGAATTTTTTTGGTTAATTACGAAAATTAAAATCAAATTATTTATATACATATTAATTATGAGAATAGTTTATCAAAATTTTGAAATAAATATTAAAATCAAGTTACATCTTTATAAAATAAATGTACTTATATGTTTTTTTTTAATTCCAGCTAATGTTCCTCTTTTTTTAACATATGCGAGAAGTATCATTTTACTATAAAAGTTAGAGAAATTATGAGTTAAAAGGGCACACATGTTTTCAAAAAGAATTAATTACCCTTTATTCTAATTTCAGCTTTTTTATATGGATTTCTTATCTCCTCTATTATTATGGTATATTATATTGATATATTGTATATCCGAAATTATAATATATGATATGATCAGAAAATTCCTTTTACATTAGTAATAAAATAGATCGAATTTTATGGTCGAAAAATGGCTTATCTTAGCCATTGATCGATTCATAATAATATGTATATTTTCCACTTAATTTTTAAATTAAATTATATTACACTATATTATTTAAATATTATTTATGAATAACCAAATATTTAAAAATATACCCGTACATTTTTTGTACGGGCATAAAACTAGTAATAAAAAAAAGCAACATATACACTTCTCATTGTACTTTCAATCATATTTTAATAAACTCTTAATATTTGTGCATAAAGCATATATACACAATGAATTCGAATGGAGGAAGTATGTTACATGCCAAGACATTTTATTACTAGCAAATAAGGTAAAACTAAAAAGAAAATATGCACAAATAGGATCCTACACCCAGATGTATAGAAGTATGGTACATCAGGCCCACCTGATATATAATTTTCTAATTTTCTATTAGAGTCCAATACAAAACAATTATCTAATTATCAATTAACGTAAACACTTTCTCAATTCTCTCTTGACGACAATCACAACAAATTTCTCTCCCACCAAAATTTGATCAGAAGATGGCGGAAAGGAAGCGATTGGTATGTTCAACAAGGCGGAAAAATGCATCGAATAATATTTCGGTGAACGAGAAGCAATTTGCATCGACATCAAGAAGGAAAAACGCATCAAACAATACTAATTTGAGGTAAATTTTTACATCAATCATAACCCTAATGAATATTTAGGGTAAATTTTCTGACCCCAAAGCACTTAACAAATGAATATTTACGATAAGTTTCATAAACATCATTCTCTGAATCAACTTTAAGTTCAATCAATTCTGATTGTTCAGATTCAATCCATGCATTTGTGGTACACAGAAGCACATTAAGTACTCATTAAAATTTGATGATATATGGACCCATAAAAATGCGAGCTATTACAATAAGAATACGAGCTAATATAAAAAGAATACGAGCTAATATAAAAAGAATACGAGTTAATATAAAAAGAATACGAGCTAATATTAAAAGAATACGAGCTAATATAAAAAGAATACGAGCTAATATAAAAAGAATACGAGCTAATATAAAAAGAATACGAGCTAATATAAAAAATAACGAGTTATTAAAATAAGAATACGAGCTATTGATATAAGAATACGAACTATTAATATAAAAATACGAGCTATTAAGATAAGAATACGGGCTATTAATATAAGAATACGAGCTAATGTAAAAAGTACGAGTTTAAGAAAATCACGAACTAAAAAATACGAGCACAAAAGAATACAAGTTATTACCCTAAGAATACGAGCTATTATAAAAAGAATACGAGCTAATATTAAAAGAATACGAGCTAATATAAAAAAAAATATGAGTTATTAAGATAAGAATACGAGTTATTAATATAAAAATATGAGTTATTAAAATAAGAATACGAGCTATTAATATAAGAATACGAGCTATTATTATAAAAATACGAGCTATTAATATAAGAATACGATGTATTGTAAAACGAATGGACTAATAAAATAAAAATATGAGTTATTAAGGTAAGAATATGAGCTAGTATAAAAATTATTTGAGATAATGTAAACAGAATACGAGCTAATATAAATTTTGGATAAAAAAGCTTATTCAACATAGTAATACACAACAATTCCCCAAATTTTGAACAACATGTAAACAGAATACGAGCTAATATTAACTAAAAATACGAGCACACAAGAATGCAAGTTATTACCCAAAGAATACGAGCTAATATAAAAAGAATATGAGCTAATATTAAAAGAAGACGAGCTAATATAAAAAAAATATGAGTTATTAAGATAAGAATTCGAGTTATTGATATAAGAATACGAGCTATTAAAATAAGAATACGAGTTATTAATATAAGAATATGAGCTAATGTTAAAAGAATACGAGTTTAAGAAAATCACAAAATAAAATATACGAGCACACAAAAATACACGTTATTACCCTAAGAATACGAGCTAATATATAAAGAATACGAGCTAATATTAAAAGAAAACGAGCTAATATTAAAAGAATACGAGCTAATATAGAAAAATACGAGTTATTAAGATACGGATACGAGTTATTAATATAAAAATATGAGTTATTAAGATAAGAATACGAGCTATTAATATAAGAATACGAGCTACTATTATACGAATACGAGCTATTAATATAAGATTACGAGCTAATGTAAAAAGAATAGGAAATAATAAAATAAAAAATTAACTTGACATAATAATTAAATAAATTGAAAGATGGGGATATAATAATTAATGAGAAAAATCAATTACTGGATGATGGATGAAGATGAGTTAGAAAAATAGGGAAGAAGTTACATAAAAAAGAAAGTGGAGAAGAATGAGATTACTGCTTTTTTTTTCAAAAATAAATAAGAAAAAGACTGAAATAACCCCTGATGTACAATAGCATTGTACATCTGGTGGTATAATCCATGAACTGGAAAATATGCAAGTTGACACTTTTCAAATTATAATTAAATTTGTTGAATTTTATGGTCAAAACATGAGAAATTTCTGTGCACAGAGAAGCATGGTAATGTTTGTAGTTGCAGGAAGTTGCAGTAGTTCTTATTGAATAGAATACAGTAAGATAGTCTATATATACAAAGCTATCCTCAAGCTAATAAATAAAAGCACTAAATATAGAACTAAATACAAAGCTACTCACTTCCTCATTCTATGTGAAACGTAAGTAAAGGAAACATCACACTACTTTAATACTAATCCATTCTAATCAATTTTAATACTCCCCCTCAAGTTGGCGATCTTGGTAAACCAAGTCCCAACTTGAACTGCAAATGATCGAACAGTTCACCTCCTAAAGCTTTTGTAAACAAGTCTGCAATCTGCTCCTTGCTACGAACATGTGACACATTGATTGTATTGGAAACAAGATGTTGTCTCACAAAATGACAGTCTACCTCAATGTGTTTCGTTCTGTCATGAAAAACCGGATTTTTGGAAATATGGATTGCCGCTTGATTATCACAAAAAAAACATCATTGGGTTTGAATGAAACACCCCAAGGGACACTAGAAAGGATTTTGTCCAAAGCAACTCACTCGTTGCCGCTCCCATTGCTCTATATTCTGCTTCCGTTGTGGACTTGGCTACCGTTACTTGCTTCTTCACTTTCCACGAAATTGGAGACCCACCAAGAGATACATAATAGCCACTCAATGATCTTCTTGTCAATGGACAACTTGCATAATCCGAGTCGCAATATCCTTCCAACCATAACCGTGCATCTCGTCTAAGGCTAATTCCTTTACTCGGATTTCGCTTAATATAACGCACCACTCTCAAGGCCGCTTTCCAATGCTCCTTTCTTGGCTCGTTCACAAACTGTGATAGGATATGTACTGCATAAACCAAATCTGGCCTTGTGATGGTCAAATATACTAGCCTCCCAACAAGTCGACGATATTTCATGATGTCTTTTAAAACATAGCCTTTAGCCAAAGCCAACCCATGCCTCGGCTGAATTGGTGTGTGGGCAGTTTTCGCACCCTTCATTCCTACCTCTTCTATAATCCCAATGGCATACTTCCTCTGATTAAGAAAGATTCCCTCTCTATTGTGTTCTACTTCAATTCCCAAAAAATACTTGAGTCGACCTAAATCTTTTATCCCGAAACTCTTATCTAAGAATATTTTGAGTTTTTGACAAGCTCTTTCCTCATTACTTACAACGATCATATCATCAACATAAACCAATACACCAATAAATACTCCATTTTTGTTGTAAGTAAACAACGAATAATCTGCTAATGACTGCACAAAACCGTATCCTTTCAAAGACACAGACAATTTTGAGAACCAGTTTCGCGAAGCTTGTTTCAGACCATAGATCGACTTAATTAGCTTACATACCTTTCCTTTTGCTTTCCTCTCGAACCCTTGTGGTATTTTCATATATACTTCTTCTTCAAGGTCTCCATGTAAGAAAGCGTTGTTGACATCCAACTGCTCTATGATCCACCCTTTGCTCACTGCCACAGCTAGCAAACACCGCACACTCGTCATCTTTGCCACTGGCGCATAAGTTTCGTGATAATCCACTCCTTCTACTTGAGTAAAACCTTGTGCCACTAATCTCGCCTTGTATCGCTCCACTGTACCATCTCCCTTGTGCTTGATTTTATAAACCCATTTACAACCAATGGGTCTCTTACCATTCGGTAAATCAACAATCTTCCACGTCCCATTCTTCTCTAAAGCATCAACCTCATTCTTCATTGCTACTATCCATTTTTCATTTTTGATAGCTTCTTGATAACTCCCCGGTTCACTGTCTTTATCAATTCTCGTCATAAAAGCTTTGTGAGATTCAGAAAAACAATTGGTAACAACATATTCATCTAAAGAATAACGCGTACCTGACTTTGAGGAAGGTTCTTGGCCGAGATGAGCTTTTGGTGTCGGGGTAATTATTTGCATCGACTTACAATAATAATCTTGTTTCCACGCAGGTTCGAACTTTTCCCGCTGTCCACGTCCAAGCATTCCTTGCTCGGAATTCGAACCCACTTCCACATTTGAATTACTATTATTTGAAACATCTGCCGCTGCATCAGTTGACATATTCGAATTTATCGAAAGGTCTGTTGCTGCTTCATGCCAATTATGAGTATTCTGACTACAATCTACTCCATCATTACATTCCTGACCACTCATTACATCTCCTGTTATGCCTACACCAACTTCACCTTCAATGCTACCATCGTATTCGCTCCCCCTTACACCTGAGGTTATACCCTCAAGCGTACCAAAATCAAAACCTCCTGTTTGGTCAACAAAAGGAGCTACTGTGGTATTTTCGAATGATGTCAGGTTGTTGCTATCGGAGGATGCAAATGGATATATATTCTCATAAAACACGACGTCTCTCGAGACAAAAACACGGTTCTCTTGTAAGTCATACACCTTCCAACCCTTTTTGCTATGAGGATACCCTATAAATATACACCGCTTCCCCCGTTCTCCAAACTTATCCTTGGGCCTTTCTTTGTTGTGTGCATAGCACAAACAACCTAACGTCTTTAAATTATCTAATGTGGGTCGTTTACGGTATAATATCTCATACAGAGTTTTTCCATCTAGCAAGGGTGTAGGTGTTCTATTTATCAAGTAAGCAGCCGTCATAATGCACTCCACCCAAAAACGAAGAGGCAAAGCTCCTTGAAAACGTAGAGCTCTTGCCTTCTCTAAAATGTGTCGATGTTTTCGTTCAGCCCTACCATTTTGTTGAGGTGTATCTACATTGCTAGTTCGAAAAATAATTCCATTTTCCTCATAATAGCTCCTCATATTACTCGACAATAACTCTGTTCCATTAT
The DNA here is from genome assembly GCA_029255685.2 of Silene conica. NCBI lineage: Eukaryota > Viridiplantae > Streptophyta > Magnoliopsida > Caryophyllales > Caryophyllaceae > Silene > Silene conica. The sequence continues at coordinate 16,230,132 of CM055313.2, read as the reverse complement.
CACTCTGAATTATTTTAACTATTTTCTCAAATTGTGTTTTAACCATCTGACAAAAAATTTTCATAAAATGTCCCGCTTCTCCTTTTTCTTTCATTAAATAAATCCACACAGCTCTACTGTGATCATCAACTATGGTCAAAAAATAATGAGCCCGGGTTAAACTAGCAACTTTATACGGTCCCCAAATGTCACAATGCATAAGACCAAATAAAACATCACACCTTTTATTGTTGAGTTTAAAGGGGGTTCGTGTTTGTTTAGCCCTACAGCACGAATCACAAATAGTGTTCAAATTCCAATGTAAATCACAACCAACGAGACTAGAAAAACGAGAAAGAATACTCTGCGACGGATGCCCAAGCCGCATATGCCATATCCAACTGTCCCTTGTCACCATGGCTTTATTCACGATTTCAGTCTCCTTTGCTTCCAAATAATATACCCCTCTCCTATGCTCACCTCGTCCAATCTCCATCCTCGTAGTCGGGTCCTGCATTAAAGAAAATTTAGAGTGAAAAGTTACCACACAATTGTTTTCACAAATCAATTGTTGCACGGAAATCAAATTGCAAGTAAGTGACGGAACATATAAGACGTCTTTCAGCACAAAGTTATTATTTAATTGGACTTTTCCATGTATCTTAGCCGTCACAGTACGACCGTCGGGGAGGCTTATTGTCGATGGCGTGTCAATCCATTCTTGCTGCAAAAATTTTCGCATTCCCGTCATGTGATGCGATGCACCACTATCTATTAACCATTCAACATTCAAATTCTTACCTTCCAATTTTTCATTACCATTCGGGCTATCGTTCAAGAGTGAACGTAGCTTTTCCATTTCTTCGACAGTGAACCCAACAGATTTTGTGACGCTTGCTTCTTTCGTTTCCAAGGACGATGATCCTATAGCATTTGCCTGGAAATTGCTACGACATCGGTTATCTGAGGGATGCAAATACAAGGGTGACGACATCGGTATGGTCTTTGGACCACTACCCTGCCCCTTCTTTTCTCCCGTTCCTCCTGTCATGGAGAAAAAAAAACTCCCCTTCTCTTTCCTTTTTTTTTTTTTATATATTTATGGGAAGAATATGTGGGAATGAAAACAAATTTTTCTGGATTGAGCTATTGCTCTGATACCATGAGAAATTTCTGTGCACAGAGAAGCATGATAATGTTTGTAGTTGCAGGAAGTTGCAGTAGTTCTTATTGAATAGAATACAGTAAGATAGTCTATATATACAAAGCTATCCTCAAGCTAATAAATAAAAGCACTAAATATAGAACTAAATACAAAGCTACTCACTTCCTCATTCTATGTGAAACGAAAGTAAAGGAAACATCACACTACTTTAATACTAATCAATTCTAATAAAACATTATTTAAATAAACTATTTACAAATTTTTTGTATATGTTTTTCTAGTTTCCAAACTATAGCTTATATTTTTAGTCTTTGTAACGCTTATAATTTATCTATTGTAATAATTTCATAAACAAACTTTTTTTAGTACATATTTTAATTTAGTTTTGTAGGATTTAATATATCAAATTAAAAAAAAAGTTTAAAAATGTCATAACCAGTGCTATTCCTTTTAACTTTATCACGTGGTATAACCCTATTTTTTAATTATTTTCTTATTTTTTTTGCTTTCTTATTGAAAGGGAGAAATTGTAACATCATAAATTTATTTGTTTCCTCTTTTAAGTTAATGACTTCAAGTTCAACTCAATTCTATGAATTTTGTTTAGAATAGTTCTGATTCTAGTTCAAAAAAGTAAAGTTTAATTTAATTCCTACCCTTTTTAAAAAAAAATCTTATAAGCTCCTAAAAGTTCATTCAGATCTATAGTTCTATAAGTTTGATAAAAAATAATTTAGTTTTGATAAGTATAATTCAAATTTTATAAGCCTGGTTAAAAAAGTTAACCTCTTATAAGTTCAGTTCAAAAAAGTCTAGAAAATAAAGTTTAAAAAAATATGGCCTATTATTATTATACAGTAGTATTTTAATTATAACTAGTTTTAGCACGGGGATCGTTTTAATAATATTGTTATTTTAAATAGTTCTATCAATTTATTTATCATGGAAATAATGAACAAACCATAACCAAACTTTTAACTATAATTGCATTTTCTGGAATTTTAGCCATTTACCCAACTTTATTGCTGGCTAGGTCCAGCAACATAGCTACATACTGACCCACCGGCCACCACAATACAAGTCACTAAATAAAAATAAATAAAAATACAGTATTTTATAAGTCTTGTGAAAACAGGAGTACAGATACATATTTCCTCCTATGCAAATTCTTATTTTAGATTGTTACTTTTGGTCTGAAGCTTCAGACAGATTTATTGTAGCCATTTTTACAATAAAATGTTACCATGACTTAATAAAATGTATCATTACTTTTCAGGGTAAAGAATAGGGATGACAATGGGTAGGGTCTGGGTAGAGTCCGGCAAGACTCGACCCGCCCGAAGTAAAAAACCTTAGACCCATACCCGACCCAGACCCTAAAGGGTCTGCAATTAATGGACCCATACCCGACCCTAATGGATTTGGGTCCGGGTAGGGTCTACCCTAGGGTCCGATTTTCTTAACGAGTCATTCAATAAAATGTACCAAAGTTCGAATTAAATTACAAAGTTTTGATTAAAGTATTACAAAATCTTGGTTATTTGAATCATTACCCGTATCCGACCTTAAATTATACTTCCTCCATTCCAATCAATTCTATACATTTCACTTTATGGACACTATTCATAAGTCAAGTAAATTTTCGACACAACTTCTAACATATAAGATACTCCGTAAAAGATAGTCATGTGAGATCTTGTTTAAATTGTCGTATCGAGTACATTGTGAATATCAAAGTTTTACAACTTTTATCGATATGTAGCTAAAGATATTAACAAAAGAAAACGAGTATTGGCAAACGTGAATAAAGTAATTGTATAGAATTGATTGAAATGGAGAAAGTATCATTTACCGTACCCAAAGTCATCATATTCATTAATTTCCTCGTTATTCTTAATGGTTATTTGGATATGCGTATAGTATATTAATGATAACTAATAAGGGTCATCTGTTTGTGTGTATTATTTAGGTTATTGACGTTCATATGTGTGTTTTTTGTTTTTCTTTTTATTTTTTTTAATAAATATAAGGGTCTAAGGGTCGATTAGGGTCCCAAGATCAAGACCCGGACACGAAATTTTTATATAAGACCCATACCCAACCCATATCCGAGTGGGTCTCAAAAATTCAGACCCATACCCGACCCGTTAGGGTCTGACCCTAAGGGTCTGGGTTGGGTACCCGACCCACTGCCATCCCTAGTAAAGAGTAACTAATTTGCGATAAAACATTTTGTTATTAGATGGTTACATTCTATTAAGAAAAGGGTAACATTTGATCCGTCTGAAATAAGACGGTCTGAAGCAAGAATTTTTGTTCCTCATATTCAAGATAACTGTCTCGTTGTCTATTTACGTCTATTCACAATGATATCCCATTGTCCTTTTTTGGTAAATGTTTATACTTAATTTAATCACTTTAATCTACAAAAATATCTCACCTTACCCTCACAACACTACTTATTTGAGTTATTTTAATCCCTCTACTCACAATATAATCAATAATGTCTTCCCCTCTCCAATCTTCCTACCTACACATTATTTACAATAAACAAATGAATTCCATGATTCTTGTGTCAAACACACAATGAGACAGTTTCGTAATAAAATGAAAAACACAAAAAAAAAAATTCATCTATTCCTATTCAAACTATCACTTTCAATTTTACACATTATTCACAAGTAAACATTCAATTTCGATTTCTGCTCAATGTATAAGTTAATACTCATATATTAATGTGAAATCTTGTTTAATTCATTTTCAAGAGAATATTAAACTTTTATAATTTTCGCAAATCCACAACTAATTATACGGAGTATTTATTACCTAAAACACCAACTTTGTAAGATACCGGAAGGCAACTTTTGGGGTAATATAATAATATAAAGAAATTCAGCTGTGTATGTTGATATGCTCCTGTCACAACTCACACCTGTCTATAACTCCTATTTCAACCAACAGCAGCAACCTTCATCTGCCACTCAACAATCATCATCTTCAATTCATCATCATCACTACCTATTCACCTTAAATCAAATATCAATCAATAATCTCTCTTTCCCTCTCCTCTTGCATACTACTAATCCTACACCATCTTCCTTAATTACTCCTTTAATTATCTCTTAATTGAATAAAATGAGTGAAGAAGTGCCAAAGAAAGTAGAAGAAGAGACAGTAGTTGAAAAAGAAGAGACAACTTCTAAGGATGTTGCTGAAGAAAAGACTGTCATTCCTGTCTCTGATCCCAAAGTTTCCGATTCCAAACCTTCTCCTGCTGATGAAAGTATGTTTTTTTTTTATCATTTTATTGTTAGAATACCATGAAATTAATATAGTTTGAATCATAAAAAACCCGGGTTTTAGTTTTGTGTGAGACGGTTTTACACAAAAACAAAATGGTACTTCTGTATTAACTAATTTTGTACATGTTGCAGAGGCTATTGTACCAGTAACAGCACCAGAACCTGAGAAGAAAAAAATTTCTGGGGGTTCACAAGACAGAGGTATATATTTTGCAATTGAATTTATTTTCTTAGTAAAATTATTTAAATTCAATTATATGACATGTTTAATTTTTGTTGAGTGTAGATGTTGAGTTAGCAAGGTTAGAACAAGAGAAGAAAATGTCACTTGTCAAAGCATGGGAAGAAAATGAAAAATCCAAGGCTGAAAACAAGTATGAATTCCCCTTTTTTCAAGTAATTGGCTAGTTCAGTAATCAATTGAAAAAATTAATGGATTTTTCTAGGAAGCATGAATACCGTTTCTCCAGGAGTTAGTCAATTATACTTCACAAGCTGAAGACAATAGAACCCCTCTCATATAATGCAAGTGGCGATATCCATACGGATATTACATTTCCTTCCACTTGCTTTACTGTGAGAGTAAAGATACTATACGTCACAACCAAGACTCTTAAACTTAGAGTAGTCTCAAGTGAGATTTTGTATTATCAACTAACCAAATAATTAATTTTGGAGTTTTCTAGATTAAGTATAATTTATATCAGTCAGTTTGATTTGTTAGTTTTTGCTAGTTTTTCACTTAATTATGATATTATTCTGTCTCTATGTATTTGGGTGGTCTTGCTTTCCCTTCTTGATTGATTGATTACAGGGAGTTGGGTTTTATGGGTTACTTAATGAACAATTGACACCTTTTTTGCAAGTTGGGCTTAAATTGACAACTTTGTGTAGTTGTCCTTGTTGATTGGAATAGTTGCCCTCTTTAATCATCAAGGATCCTTTTCATTTCTTTTGAAGAAATGGAGGGTCCGTTACCGATTCGACCAATTCAGAATTAATTAGGCAATGTATACATAAATGGCGAGGGAGCGAATTGCCTAAGATAAATCCCGGTCACTGATTAGGCAATGGAGAGGGAAATAGAGACGATCCCGTCATCCCGACTCCTCTAAAATAGGGTGGAAATCACATTTTGTATGTTGTTATAGTCTTGGTTTATGAAATGAATATCCATTATGTGAAAGTTGACACCTTTTTTTTGCTTTACTTGGATGTTAACAACAGGGCTTGTAAGAAGCTGTCAGGTATACAGACTTGGGAAAACAGCAAGAAAGCTAAACTAGAAGCTGAACTCAGAAAGATTGAGGTGGGATTTTCTTGCATCACTATCTGTTTTTGTTTCTTAGCTTTATCGCTTTGCAGTGTGTTACGATTTGTTGCAGGTATGGGACCTGACTACCTGAGTCCCACATCGATCACGACGTGGGATTGAGGTTGGGTTTAGATAGAAAGAAACTCTCCCACCCCCTTTGTGCTAGCTTTCGAGTTGTGTTCTCCCGTTATCTGTATGAGCGAGCGATGGTTTCATGTGGAGTTGATTTAGTCGATTTAGCTGACCTCGAATCAGTTTGGGACTAAACTTTTTCTTTTTGGTGTGAATGGAGCCAAAAGGACAGTAACCATATTGAGTTTGCTGATGAACTCAGATCATGAATGCCACCTTTAAGTGACTTCATCTACTAGTTTAGCTAATGTTGGTCAGTTAGTGGATATGCATTGTTGTTGCACGGAAAGTAAAGAGCCACGATTTATAATAGAAAGTATTAGTTGCATCCCATTTATCTAATGCAATTCCAGTATAAAATACCCTTGCTTGACTCTCGAGTTAATAAAACAACAGGAACAATTGGAGAAAAAGAAGGCCGAATATGCAGAGAAGATGAAAAACAAGGTGGCAGAAGTTCACAAATTAGCAGAAGAAAAGAGGGCAATGGTTGAAGCTCAGAAAGGGGAACAACTTCTGAAAGCCGAAGAAAATGCTGCTAAATATCGCGCTATTGGACACACTCCCAAGAAATTTCTCGGCTGCTTTTAACTGCTGCTTCAAAACCGCCATGATCCAGTGATAGTAAACAAAGAAAATGCATAGATTGCTTGTAAAATTGTGGTTTTTGTTAAGATATTTAAACTTATTTGTGTTCTGATTTGCTTCTGCTGTGAATGTATGTGTTAATGTGTATAGTTGTGGTTTTGTTAGTCTCTGCTGTTTGATGCTTTTCCACAGTGGATAAATTAGACATTGTTACCATCATTTTCTACTTTTATTTTTTCTTTGGGTTTAAATTATGGACCTGATTTGTACTGTGTTCAATACTGTAAACAATTTTTAAGTGATATTTCAGATTAATGTTTGATGATTTTGTATCCATCTTTTGTTTCAGCTAATGGTATATTGTTTTCTCAGTATATATAGCTGAACAGGCAGGGGCGAACCCACCTAGTAGCGCAAGGGGTGACAGACGCTACTTTAAACTTAAAAAAATTGGTTTAAAAGACGGATTTTTGCTACTCCAAATATTGATAAATAGTAGATAATTAAATGTTATCCCAATAAATCTATAGTAAACATGTTGTGATTCAATGGTAAAGCTTTTAAATATCCAATTCCCATTGCATATATTGATTTTTTTTTGCTACCCCATACATTCAATCCTGGGTTCGCCCCTGTGAACAGGTGATTGGAATTGTCAGCTCAGTCTGCCCTCTCCTCGTACTCTTTCGCACCCAAGACCTTGACTAGGCTGCACCAACCCCAAATGCTGGCCACCTCTACATATCTAAGGCCAGAGGGTTGCGATTTATTCATAAAGGAAAATGTGTCGACAATTTCCGATATAGTAGGTTTTCCTTAAGTTGACCATTTTTGTATGAAGATCGATTTTAGATAGACTATGTGTGACCCTTTAAAACGGCCATGGTTACATGAGATCATTCAAAAATGATCACATTTATTTTGTAGGTCAGTGGTCACATATGGAATGTCTGAATTTTTCTGACGTAAATGATCAACTAAAATGAAAATGTGTTTCAGATAATACTTGAATAAAGGAAAATATGTCGACAATTTCCGATAAGTAGGTTTTCCTTAAGACGGCCATTTTTTATGAAGGTTTCAGACCATATGTGACCCTTTAAAAATAGTCATGGTTAGATGGGACCATTAAAAAATGGTCACATTTAATTTTTAGGTCACATATGGTTCGTCTGATTTTCTCTGACGTAAATGACCATCTAAAATGACAATTTGTTTCAGATAATACTAAATTTATGCGAGTGGTGACACTTTATCAATTTCAGACTTTCAGTACATAATTGAATTGAATTGGATTGGACTGCGCGTAGTACCAAAACGGATAGGACACGGACAAGTGATACGATATTCTATTGATCTTCACCATAATTAATTCTCATTTTCCACTTAAACCCATCTTTTAATCAATTTCTATCGACATTTTATTTCTCGTCTGAAATATAACATGTTTTATGTTTAGGTTTGGGTTCAACGAGTGTCTGTATCGGATACGATATTTGGACGTGAAACAGAGTACGATTGACGAGGATGAGTGTGGCGATTGCTCAACCGCGTCTGTGTTAACACCACTCATCTTCCCATGTGTGATGTGCCCATTTTGGGGATTTAGTTACCTAATAAGTTGCGTCTGGCACCATCTTTATCAAACGTCAAAATTAGGGAGAAATCAATTATCATTGCTAGTACTCCCCATTAAACACAAGAATACAAATCATTACGACTTATTTTTATTTTTATATCGATTTTATGCAAACACGTGTAACTAGGGAAGCCTCATTTTTAGTGAATATGCCATTGGCCTTGCCCTATCCAAACAATTAATGATTTTTGTTAGTCGACAATGCTACGAGCAAGTAAATAGAACGTCTCTCATTTCTTTTGAATCTTAGTAATCCTTTTTGCAATTTACCTACACTAGTTTTTAAACCGTGTAAAATTACGTGGTATAATTTTAAGAACATTTATATAATTATTTTGGTAAAATTTCTACCGGGTCAAGTCTTTTGTGATGTGGGTCAAAGTACCAACCAATAAATGAATATGCGTAAAAGACGAATGTAAAGAACGAAAGAACTAAAGAATGACACGTGAGGTTTTGGTGACGCGGAAAAACCCAATGAGGGAAACAACCGCTGGGGGAACGGAATCCCACCAAATTTCCACTATTATCGAGGATGATCGCTGTTTTTGAGCTAAGTACAAGTATGGGCGTGCGTAAGCAAAATTACAACGTATGAACTGAATGAATAAATGATGCCCTAATTTCTCTTTTTATAGCCTTGGACTCCTGGTCATCCGGTCCTGGTCAGCTCCAGGATATAGGAGAGAGTCTAGGGGAATATGCTTCTAGGGTTTTGACCCTTTCCTACTCCTCAACGTCTCTTTTCCTGCGTGTGATATGCTCCGTAGGTGGGCTGCTTGCGTCTTAGTTTGCCTTTGGGCCCAATAACATGATGACGGATTTTTGGGCTAAACAATTTCCCCCAAATTTCAGCCTGACTTGGCTTTAATTGGGCTGGAATTTCCTTCTGCTTCCAGGCGTGCTTCTAGAATTTACGTGGGTAGTTGGGGATTCTTGCAACTGTTCACAGCCGTCCCACATGTCCCACTTGTCCCACTTTCTCATTAACTGCCTGTCCCCTCAGCATTTACCACCATTTTACTTTAACCTTTCACCTTTCAAATTTGAATTTTACTTTTCAAATTTCATCCACTTGCTTCCTCTATAAATACCCTTTTAATCGTCCCCCTTTTCACTTTCTTTAACTTTCTTTACCTTTCTTTCTTACTCTCAAGTCTTCTTGCTCTTTCTTGCTTTTCCTTTACGATAAAACTTCTTCACCGTTATTTCCAAAATTTTACCATGTCTGTTCCCTGCTCTTCTGCTGCTACTCCTTCGGCTACTCCTATTGTTGGCTCGTCTGGGTCTTCTTCTGGGCCGGGGGACTACTCTGGTCCCTTCCCTTCGCAGAAGCTCCTGACTCCCAGATACCTCTGTGACTTTGCCTTCAATGAGTCCCATGCTGCTCTTATCAAGATTAGGTTCGGTTTCCCGGAAGGGGTTGTCTTCCACTTCCCCCTCGCCGGCGAGAAGGCTGATTTTGCGAGGGAGGGGTGGACCTGTTTCTATGAGTACCCCTTCCGCTTGGGTTTAAGGTTTCCCTTTCCTGATTTAATTATTGACTTCTTGAAGTTAACCAAATTGGCCATGTGCCAGGTCGCCCCCCATGCATGGCGAATCTTACTCAGTATATGCGGTCTGAACCGTGAGCGGGGGCTGAACATAGGGTTGGCAGACCTGGGCCAATGATTCAACCCGCGCTCCCTGGGTCATTCTCAGTGCACGATCCGTGGCCATGATAACATGCCTTCTGCCATTGTCTTTCCCACCACTCCAGATGATAGTAAATGGTTTACCCGTTTTATTTTTGTCAAGATTGACACGCTGCCTTCCTCTCCAAACTACATCTTTTCTGAGTGGCAGCCTGTGGAAGGTATGGTTTCTGCTCTGGGACTATTTCTCTGGTTTTCTTCTACTGTTTATTTTTTTTACTAACGGATGATCTGCTTCTTCAGGGAATAGCCTGGCCAAACTCCCTGAATCCGAGGATCCTGCTGCTTCAAAGGCCAAGCTCCTGGACCTTCCTGCTGAGGAGATGTCATTCTCCAAGCTAGTCCGGGATTCTGCTGTTCCAGCGGTGAAGAAGGAGGGTACGATGCTTCTTGTTTGGTTGTTTTCTGGGTGGGATTAATGCTTAGTCTGTTTGTTCTGACTTTCGATGTTATTTTTCAGGAAGCTCAGGGTGAATGTGGACATGGTGATGCAGCTGCGGAGGAAAAGGTTCACTCCTGGGGACGCGGGGTCCTCGAAGAAGAAGAAAATAAAAGCTGTTGAGGGAAGCCCTGCTGGAGCTGGGTCCAAGGCTGCCCCTATCGAAGTTGATGCTACTTATCCAGTTCAGGAGTCCGTTCCTGCGACTTCTTTTGTTGATCCGTCTCCCCTTGAGATCCCTACCACCATCCCTACTCTCGGTTTTAAACTTTTATCCGAGCCATTACCTCAGACATCTTCTGGGGAGTCCTCCGCTCCTGCTCTGCATCTGGAGATCCCTGGAGGTTTTGGAGGGTCCAAGACCAAGCTCTGGCCTACCTTGAACTATCTACTGTTCCTTGCTTCTGCCTCTATTTTGAAGAAGCGTCATTTTCAGGACCTGACCAGGCATGTTGCAGAGGTTTCTTTTGAGGTAGCCCTTTTTTTTGTTTTTGTTTTTGTTTTTGTTTTTTTTTAATCTTATCTGGTCTTGTGTGTTCAGGCTTTCTTCCCAATGAATTGGGAACCGTTGTCACATATTATTTTTGAAGGTATGCCAAATCTGGTGAATATATTACGCTTAATAAAAGAGATGACCTGTGCTTCGGTGGTCTGGGTGAATGATTATGCTTCGATCCATTTAAAGAAGTAGTTTGTCATGGCCAACATGTACAGCTTGTTTCCTGGTGCTCTGGGGAGGGGTCCCACAATGTCCATCCCCCACTTCATAAAAGGCCATGGGGATATGACCGGGTGCAGGGGTTCTGCTGGTTGATGATTGACAGATGCGTGCCTTTGACAGGCGTCACATTTCCTTGCATACTCCTTTGCATCCTTGCGCATTGTGGGCCAGAAGTACCCCATTCTGAGGGCTCTATTGGACAGGCTTCTTCCCCCTGCATGATTTCCACAGTCTCCGCTGTGGAGGTCATGCAAGACTGTCTGTGCCTTGGTCTGGTCCAGGCAGCGCAGATATGGTCCTGCTAATGATTTCCGGAACAAGATTTCATCAATCAGCAGGAACCTGGAAGCCTTCATCCTGAAACTGCGTGCTTCTTTCTTATTGCTGGGCTGGATATCATGCTACAACCAGTCCAGGTACGGCTTTCATCAATCCTGCTCTGACCCCTGGCCTGGGTTGCTGCTGCAGATAAGTAGTTCTTCCTGGTCCGAATCTGGTCCAAGAATGGCTGGTTTGAGAACATGGGTGATCGGGATACTGGCTACGTCGGCTGGTTTGAAGGTTGATCCCAGGGTTGTCAGTGCATCTGCTTCTGCGTTCTGTTCCCTGGGCACCTGCTGGATGCAGAATTCTGCGAATCTGCCGATTAATTCCTTTGCTACACACAAGTAGGCCGCCATTGTAGGGTCCCTTGCCTCGTATGCTCCATTGACGTGATTCACAATTAATTGCGAATCACTGTACACACTGATGCAGCTGATCCCTATGTCCAGGGCCAATTGTAGCCCCAGGACCAGGACTTCATACTCAGCCACATTGTTGGTGGTTTTTAACTCACATTAGACTGCTTGGGTGATCAGGTCACCCTCTGATGATCTAAGGATCAACCCGACTCCTTACCCTCTGGCGTTTGATGCCCCATCTACTCGTAATTCCCAGATGCCTGGCTTGGCACCTTGGTGAAGGTGCAGGATTTCCTGCTCTGCTTGGGTCTGGAGTGCTGGGCTGAAGTCGGAGACGAAGTCTGCGAGGGCTTGGGACTTTATAGCTGTGCGTGGTTCAAACTGGAGATCATATCCACTGAGGTGCACAGACCACTTAGCCATTCGTCCTGAGAGCTCTGACTTTCTCATGACCGTCTTGAGGGGGTGATTAGTAACCATTGAGATGGTGTGAGACTCAAAGTATGGTCGCAGCTTATAGGATGCCATGACCAATGCCAATACTAGTTTCTCAAGTGAGGTATACCTTGCTTCTGCTCGTAGCAATGACTTGCTGACGTAGTATGCCGGGTGCTGAGCTCCCTCGTGCTACCGGACCAGAACTGCGCTTACTGCTACTTCGGTCACGGAAAGGTACATGAGCAGTACTTCCCCCTGCTCTGGTTTGGATAGCAGGGGTGGGCTGCTCAGGTATTGCTTTAGTTCCTGGAATGCCTTCTCGTGTTCTGGTGTCCAATCAAACTTCTGGCTTTTTCTTAGAATATTATAGAATAGTCTGCACCGGTCTGAGGATATGGAAATAAACCTGCTCAGGGCTGCTACTCTTCCTGTCAGACGTTGCACATCTTTGGGCTTCTACGGTGATTCCAGCTGCAGAATTGCTTTAATCTGTTCTGTGCTGGCTTCTATCCCCCTCTGTGTTACCATATACCCTAGAAATTTCCCACTGGAAACTCCAAAGGTACACTTAGCTGGATTCAGCTTCATTTTGTATTTCCGGGGGTGTTGAATGTTTCCTCCAGGTGCTGGGTGTGGTCAACTGACTGCTTTGATTTGACAACCATGTCATCTATGTATACTTCCGTATTTCGTCCTATTTGGTGTTTGAACATCATGTTTACGAGCCGTTGATATGTGGAACCAGCATTCTTGAGGCCGAAGGGCTTTACGTTGTAGCAGTAAATGCCTCTATCGGACCTGAATGCCGTTTTCTCCTGGTCTTCCGGGTCCATCTTGATCTGATTGTACCCGCTCCAGGCGTCTAGGAAAGTCAACATTTCATGGCCTGCAATGGCGTCCACCATAGCATCTATATGTGGCAAGAGGAATGGGTCTTTGGGGCAGGCCTTATTCAGGTCTGTGAAATCCACGCATACCCTCCACTTGCCATTCTTTTTTGGTACCACCACTACATTGGACAGCCACTTCGGGTACTTGACTTCCCTAATCTTTCCTGCCTCCAGAAGGTTATCTACCTCCTGGTTTATGACCTGGTTTCTTTCTGCTACAAATTTCCCGCGTCTCTACTGTACTGGTCTGAATCTTGGATTTATGCTGAGCTTGTGTGTTATGATCTCTGGGTCTATGCCAATCATGTCTTTGTGGGACCAGGCAAAGCAGTCCACATTCTTTCTGAGCAGCTGGAGGAGCTGTTGGCGCAGATCTCCAGAGCACTCTGAGCCTACGAACACAGTCTTCTCTGGGTACTGCTCATCCAAGCGGACCTCATCGATTTCCGCCTGCTGGGGCTCGATGTACTCCTCTTGGATGTGCAGTTGCTGTAGTTGCTATGCTCGGGCGGCTGGTGGCCCGGTGGTCCTTTTGAGAGCTACCTTGTAGCAATCCTTGGCCTCCTTCTGATCTCCCCGTATCTCCTGGACTCCCCATGGTGTAAGGAATTTCAGGCACTGGTGATACGTTGACGGGATTGCTCGCATTTCGTGGATCTAGGGCCTGCCAAGAATAACATTGTAAGTGGATGAACCATCAATAACTAAGTACCTTACCTGTTTGTTCAGCCCTCCGGCGTAGGTGGGGATGGTGATTTCCCCCAGGGTATGCGCTGTTTCTCCACTGAATCCGACCAGGGGATAGCTTTCTTTGTTAGGTACTTCTCGTCAAATCCCATGCTCTTTAGTGCATCTAGCATTAGCAGGTTGACGGAGCTGCCTGTGTCTTCCATGACTTTCCTAACCTCACAATTGCCGATGTTCAATGCGATAATCAGGGCATCATGGTGCTGCTCTGGTACTGCTTGTGCATCTGTCTCGTCAAATGTTACCGCTGGGAGGTCCTGCCTTGCTATTCTGCATGATGATTCTGGCTTGTCTCCCTTAGTTGCGGTTACACGTCTTTTGGCTGCTGAATAGGTGAGCCCACACAGTTCTGATCCTCTAGTGATGACATTGACAATTCTGTTGCAAGGAGGAGCTGGTGAAGGCTGCACCTGGCTGGCTGCATTGACTCTGGTGGACTTCTCTGGGAGCAGATGATCCAGGTTGCCTCGGTCATACTGGAATCGGACCTCCTTTCTGAAGGTGTAGCATTCGTCCGTTGTATGGCCTATGTCATCATGAAATTCACATCTTTTGCTGGCATCACGCTGGTCATTGGGTCGCTCCTCTTTCTTCTTTGGCCACCTGACTCCCTTGAGCTCTTTTAGGGCCTTTAACAGGCCAGCCATCCCGGTGGTAAAGCCGTATTCGCTGACTTTTGGAGGTGGGTCTGCGTCGCTTTTGCCACCGGTGCCCTCGGATACTTTGCTCGCTGGCTTGCTGTAGGGCTTTGATCTTTCGCCCCTTTTCTCTACTGGTGCTTTCCTAGACACCGGTTCTGTGTCATAGGTACTTCTTCTGGAGGCAGCATCTTCTTTCAGCCTCATGGCTGCGACTGCCTGGGCCTGTACATCAGCAAAGGCAGTGCACAGATGCATTGTCAACTACTTGTACAGGTCTGAATCGTGGTGTAACCCCCTGCGGAAGGCTTCGATGGCAGTGGGTACATCACAATGTGGAATGACAACCTTATCTTTGTTGAATCTGGTAAGGTAATCTCGAGTTGTTTCCTCGAATCCTTGAACAATTCTGTAAAGATCACTGGTCTGCTTTTCTGGTTTCATGCTGCCAGCAAACTGCTGATTAAAGGCATTGACCAGATCTGCAAAAGAGGAGATACTGCGATTGGGCAATCCTACAAACCAGTGCAGGGCTGCTCCGGACAGGGTTGATCCGAATCCCTTACACATACATGCCTCATTGAGTGCTCCGATTGCGGTCACCACCATAATTTTCTGCTTATACTGATTGATGTGGTCCAGGGGGTCGGTCGTACCATCGTATAGTGTCATGGTTGGTGGCACAAACCCCTTGGGCACATTGATCAGGGCAATATTATCAATGAACGGTGAATCTGCATAGCTGTCTTGGGAAGCTTTCTCCATTGGCCTTGGCATACCGGGTATCTTGGTGATCATGTCCTTCGGCTCCTGGAAACGCTGGTCTGAGAGACTGCCTGCTCCAGAGAACGGATTGGCTGGCGGAGGGAAGAAGCCGGGAGGGGCTCCTCCCCATGGGCCTGAGGACGGGTTGACTGGCGGAGGGAAGAAACCTGGTGGGGCTCCTCCCCATGGGCCTGAGGACGGTTGGCTGGTAGGTGGGTTGGTTGCAGCGGATGGGCTGAACCCTGGCCCTGGATGCCAACCGACCGCTGACTGTGCTGGTGCTCCTGCTGTCCATCCTCCGACGCTGGACTGGCTCACTGGTGCTGGTCCTGCGGGGATCTCTGGCGTCCATCCGAGTGTTGGCTGCGGAGGTGTACCTGAAAAAGTCAAAGGGTTAGTCCCAGGAGGAAAATAAGGTGTAGGATTACCTGCAAGCTGGGCTGGACTGGACTGCGGTGCTCTGAACACAGATGAATCCAGATCCAGTATCTCTGGGCCACTGCTTGGGGTGGTGACACCCAGATCCAGCCTGGTGACGATCTCCTGGGGAATCGGCCGGTTCAACCCTCCTCTCCCGAAGGGATTGAAGGTCTGTCCAGGCCTTGGTTGTAACATTCTGAACGGCTGCTCTGGGCGAGCAACTGCGGCGATCTGCTCTCTCAGGTTCAGATTGTCCTTTTTCAGGCCCTCTATGGCTTCCTGCAGAGCACTCATTCCCTGGACCACCATCTGCATCGGATCTGGGCCGGGAGCCTGCGGCTGCAGGCCTACTCCAGGTATCTGGGCTTCTCCACTTCTGCTGGGGCTGCTCTCTCTGCTCTGCCTTGGGGAAGCAGACAGAGGGGGCGGTCTGGGAACCTGAGGAGGTTTGTTGGATGGAGCCACAACCCTTGGGGCTGTGGTCTGACTCACGACGGGTGATCCTGCGAGACCAATGGACACAGTAGGGTTGGTCCCGCTGGACTGAGCTGGCATGCTCTGGGAACTGGAAGGGTTAGCTTTGGTCCCAGACATGTTTGTTGTGACGAGATAACAGTTTCAGATATTGGAATGCGCACTATGCCCCACGGTGGGCGCCAAATTGTTTTGGTAAAATTTCTATCGGGTCAAGTCTTATGTGATGTGGGTCAAAGTACCAACCAATAAATGAATATGTGTAAAAGACGAATGTAAAGAACGAAAGAACTAAAGAATGACACGTGAGGTTTTGGTGACGCGGAAAACCCAATGAGGGAAACAACCGCGGGGGGAACGGAATCCCACCAACTTTCCACTATTATCGAGGATGATCGCTGTTTTTGAGCTAAGTACAAGTATGGGCGTGCGTAAGCAAAATTACAACGTATGAACTGAATGAATAAATGATGCCCTAATTTCTCTTTTTATAGCCTTGGACTCCTGGTCAGCCATTCCTGGTCCTGGTCCTGGTCAGCTCCAGGAATATAGGAGAGAGTCTAGGGGAATATGCTTCTAGGGTTTTGACCCTTTCCTACTCCTCAACGTCTCTTTTCTTGCGTGTGATCTGCTCCGTAGGTGGGCTGCTTGCGTCTTAGTTTGCCTTTGGGCCCAATAACATGATGTCGGATTTTTGGGCTAAACAATAATGATTAATATTTAAAAATATTAAATAAAAAAACATGTATATTTTATATTCTATTTCTTTTATAATGATAATAATTTAAAACACGTGCATAAAAATTGCAAGGATTTAAAGTTTACACATGTTTTAAATCTGTGAAAAAATGCACGAATTCGGTGTTAAAATATGATAACAAAATTTTTAAATCTACTTATTTTAGTTGATAAGCTCAATATCCATAACGAATCTCTTTAGAATATTACGTTAACGAAATGCTATAAAATCTACTTAACAGAGTTTTGTAGTTCATTTATTTTGTTAACTTTTTGTAGATCTCATTTTTTAAATTGAAAATTAAAACAGTATTATTTATTGACATTTTTTTGTTAAAAACTACTATCCTCCGTTTTTATATAATGTTCCCATTTGTTGAATATATGAGTGTAGTATTTTAATAAAATGGGTACATTATATAAAAATGGAGGAAGTATTTCTTATTAAAAGAAATTAGTCAAATTTAATAATATATCGAAAACTTTCTATTATGATGGCCAAAATGTTATAATTAAAACTTTGTAAAATAATATAATGACGTTATTTGTTTTACCATTTCTTTATCATTTATTTTTTTCATTGTCTAATAATGTTTTTTGTTCAGCTTTTTATTTTATTTTTCTATTATTGATAGACAATATGGATTATTGGGAAAATTTTGCATTTTCATATTGTATTATTTATGCAACATAAATGGAATTGAGGATGATGGTTGATTGAAGTTTTGTATTGATTATTCGATAAAATTCTAGTAATAAAATTGGTTTTTCATAAATTAATCCCATATTTTTTGTGGTGGGTCCAACTTTTATTTAAAAAATACGGAGTAAAAAAAATGAATGTGATGACGTGGACGCACGAAATTGCACGAAATGTTCTTGTATTAATATAGTACATAAGATAGTGGAGGACTTACTAATAAAAAATGAATCATGTAGGATGTGTTCATTTAGCAAGTATATTTGATTATTCTAGAAAAAAAGGATGACATTAAAACTCAATATCAATTAGTATCGTTGTCTTTTTTATTTGTTATGTATTTATTTATAATAAGCAGTATATATGTATATTTTTCAAACTTTGGAGCATAACATTAAAATGTAATCATGGCTTCTTTTAGGCATGGAAAATATTTCTGTATATATCTTCAAATGATTGTTGGTGCTCATTAATTTACGAATCCTTAAAACCAAGTCAAATTACTATAATTAACAATTTAAAGTCCATACATTCAAAACAAAGAACAAACACCATACTTTCTAAATAATCTCCTTAAATTATAGTAAATGGGATGATATCCGTCCAATAATTTGCAACTTCTTAGCCTCTTATTGTGCTCCTAGCAATGCTATTTTTTTCATATTTATTTTTTAATATTTAAATATATAGTGCAATAATTTTGAATCAAAATATTCAAGGATTAGGAGTTTCTATCTGATAATAAATAAAAAATTCTCTTTCACTTTCCTCCGCTTTGGAGATAATTATTTTCAACGCGTAATTGGAGAGGAAGAGGGAGAATAAATTTATAAAAATGGTGTTTACTGGAACCCTAGACAAATGCAAAGCTTGTGACAAGGCCGTGTACGTGGTTGACATGGTGTCAGCTGATGGTGTTCCGTATCACAAGACTTGTTTTAAATGTACCGATTGTAATGGCAAACTTATGGTAGGTGATAAACCATACTCTTTACGGCTGATGGTGTTCCGTACTTTTTTTTATAATATATTTAGTACGATAACGTAAAGTTCCTAAATAGTACTCCTACATAATAAACCCTTGGAAAAACTCGTATACAAACATGTTTACCAAATGCAACGCGTACTTAAATTAATCTTTACGGCTCATTTAACACTCGAATCAAAACTTTAATATGTGATTATTTAAATGTATATTCACAAAATACATTACTTATAATAAGATAATTATGTTGGGGATTTCAGATGGGTAGGTTCTCCTCAATGGATGGCTCATTGTATTGCATGCCGCATTTTGAACAAAATTTCAAGAAAGCAGGTTCTTATTCGCTCAACAAGTCGCAGTCAGGTAAATATTTAAATTTAAATTCCTTTAGTGTAAACAAAGTTTTAGAATGGACGCTTTTCGTCTAAATCATTTGTTTGTCTTTTTTATTCTTTATAAGGAATTTTGTAATTAAAAACAAACAAATAATCAAGACGGAAAAAATAATATATATAGATTATAAATATATCAAACCTTACTAACATATATATTTACATTTTCTCTCTTAAACAGCAACAAAAGTTGAGCTGGTAACCTCTTTTTCATGATCTTTTTTTATACTTTTCTTATATTTGGTTTTAATTCTCATTATTATTTATTAATTATATTAATAATTGTGTATATTGGTCTATTTAGGGCAAGGCATCAAACAAGCTTTCATCTATGTTTTCCGGGACACAGGACAAATGTGCCACTTGTAAAAAAACAGCTTATCCCCTAGAGAAGGTATTCGAACTCAAATATCAATAACTTGCGTTTAGCATAAATTGTTATATGAAACAGTTTTATAATAACATTATTATCGAAATTAAATCAGTCTGGTGTCATGATGTTATCATATTAATAAAGACGGTCTCATATTAAAATTTGTTATTTTAATTTTAAGGTTAACTAACAATAGGGGTGTAACCGAGCTGATTTGAGCTCGAGCTCGGGTAGGTTTGGAATCGGCTCGGAAACTTGACCTTGAGCTCAGAATCGATTCGGAATTATCCGAGCTTAAAAAATCAAAGCTTGGAATCAGCTCAGATTAAGCTCGAGCTCTAATCGAGTTCGGTTAAATCTTTATTTTCTTTACATTATTGAACTTTTAAATCAAATTAAAAATAAATATATTTTAAGAAAATCGCAAATATAAGAAACATATGATTATAAATGCTAAAATGATATTTATATGAGGAACAAAAACAATTACAAAATGACAAAATAGCTAAAAATAATAGATAAAACGAGTCTAAACGAACTTCCGATTCCGAGCTCTACTAAGCTCGGAATCGGCTCGGATTTGGACCATCCGGACTCGAAATTAGTTTTGACCGATTTCAAGCCGAGCTTTTACCGAGCTGATTTCAAGATCTCTACAAGCCAGCTCAAGCTCAGATCACTTACCGCCCTAACTAACACTCGTCGTTCTTGTTACTTGTGATTTTGAAACTCAGATTGTTGTGGAAGGAGAAAATTATCACAAAGCATGCTTTAAGTGTGCAAAAGGAGGGTGCTTCCTTAATGCATCAAACTATGCGGCATTAGATGGATATTTGTATTGCAAACCACATTTTGCTCAATTATTCAAGGAAAAAGGATCATATAATCACCTAGCCGAGTCGATCGCAGTCCAGAAAAATGAAGTTATTAGCATTACTACTGATGAAGAGATACTTGAATCAACTCCAAATGGTGAAGTAGAAGTAGAAGAAGACAAAGAAATGACACCAAAAGCAACAGGCAATTAAAATCATACAATTATTATTGTTGTGTTATGTACACCAACAATTTTGGTTAACATACAATATCTAATGCTAGACGTCTCATACGAGTAGATGCTTAATTAATTTAAGCATGATTATTATTTATTGGAATTGGTTTATCTTGTAGTCTTATTTACTTTGATACATTAACTTTTATCAAAGACTTTCTAATACATAGTATGATATTTTGTATACTTGATATTGCTAAAGTCCGTCACATCTATATATATATGGACTTATAATTTGTATTCCGTAACTTGTAATATGAAAAGTCTTTTTATGGAAAATTAGATTTTTTTTTTTAAATAAGGTTCTTCAGCAAATTAATTCTCGCTTTAGTGTTGCTTTCAAACTATTTCTCCCCGATGAATTTACATCATCACTATTTTTTTTACAAGAACTTTGCAAAATCGCTAACCCACTTAGCGATTTAACTCTGTTTACATATGGAACAACGGTTTAGGGTAAATCGCTTTCTAGCATAGCAATGTAAAACACAAAAAGAGGAAAATCGCCAATTAAAACCACGATTTAGAAAAAATCGCTAACCCACAAAACGATTTTACTTCTATATATATGGTCAAGATTTCATGCAAACTTTCTTACGGTGCGAACCGTACGAACCAATATACTAATTTTTTTTTTTTTAAAAAAAAATGTTGGTTTGTACAGTTCGCACGTGATCTTGACCATATATAATAACCCACTCACCTAAATCAAAACCCCCAAAATTGTTTAATCTAATAACTTTATTCACAACAATACTCTACATCATCTACCCTCATTCCAGTCACTTCACCCACAACAATACAATTCATTATTTGCCTTTTTTTTGAAAGGAAATTGAGGGGAGATTATTGTGAATAAGAGAGAGTATTTGTTTGTACTCCGTTTATGATTGAAATATCTGAAATGGTAAAGGAGCACCCGAAATATTGTCGAAGCAAACCTTGTGATACGAGAAATACAAATTGCAGAAGGCCACGTCTCCAATTTGGTGGATAACATTCCCAATTTCTTCGCACAACTTTACCTCTTTCAGTCTTTCTTCATCTTCTTCTCTTCACTATTTTCCCTCAACTTTTGAATGCTTAACGAACACCAAATGCTCAGCAAACACCATTAAACCTTATTTAGCTAAATTAATGGACAAACTTTGTCTTTCCTCAACACAATCTCCAAGTGTTTCTCACCCTTTTTTACCCCCTTTTACCTCATTTAGTAGAGCTACAAAAAGGGTAAATTTCCCAATTACTAACCCTAAGAAATTCTCTATTTTTGCTTCAAAAGATGACACAAATGACAATAGTAACCTTAATGATTGGGACCGTATGGAACTCAAGTTTGGTAAAATGCTTGGGGAAGATCCTAAACTTACCTTAGCTAAGGTACCCTTTTATGCAATTTGATACAAAGTTAAATTTTATTTTAATAATTTAAGGTTTTTTGTATTTGATCATGTAATTTGTTTACGTGATTTTTGCGTGTTGGGTTATTATTGAGGTTATGGAATTTTCAGTTATGTTGAATTGAATTGTGATAAAGATGGTGGTGTTGAACTTTTGAATATGGGTTTAGTTGTCGGTAGTGGCGGAATCAGTATTTGAAGTTGGGGACGGAAATTTAGTGGGGTGAATTGATAATGTAATAGAGTAAACTAGAAAAAGATTGAAACTTGTACCTAGGAGGACCCTAAACTTACTTTAGCTAAGGTACCCTTTTTCCATATTTCCAATGGAGCCAACTTTGGTTATGGATTATGATGGAATTAATCAAAGTAGCTCATTCATGCGGCTGCACTTCTTTCGTTGTGAAACTGGTCATTTGATGCAGTTCTTGATGCAATTTTATCTTGGGTTATTCGGAAACAGTCTTATTGTGTTGCTAACACAAAGGCAAGGCTGCATATACGACCCTTCCTTACTCCATAATTTGTAGGAGCTATTGAGGCACAGGGTAATGTTATTGTACCCTTTCATGGAGTTCTGATATAGAGCTTATTCCTTTTGTTAATTTTGTTTTAGTAATGTATGTTTCTTTTATTAGATTATGGAACTTAGTTATATGGTTGAATTTTGTGGGTTGGGTTATTGAGCTTATGGAATTTTCAGTTATGTTGAAGTGAATTGTGTTTTTATACTTTTAATTCAAGTATGGGTTTAGCTGTTTGTAGTGGCGGAATTAGTATTCAAAGGTGGGGACTGGGGGTAAACAATTTCATGTGGTGAACTGGTAATGTATTAGTGTAAACTAGAACATGACTGAAGCTTGTAATAGCTTTAAATTTTTTGTTGTTCGGAGGCGACTGCTAGTCTACCTACTGCTACTAGCCCTTGTTACCCCCCAATGGTTGTGTGAAAAGTGTTGGATTATGTTATAGTTCCTGAAGTAGGTGTTTGCTTATTTTTGTTGTATACATGTGATGATGGTTTAGGTAATGGGGAGGAAATTGAACCCGGATGCTTCATATATTGACATTGAGAAGAACTTTAATAGAAATAAAGGGAAATTAGTGGAAGTTAAGGAAGTGCCCTTTGATGTGCCTGAGAAATTGGGAGCTAAGAAGGTGGCTAATAGGCTGAATTTGGTGAAACCAGTACCAAAGAAGGGGATTGCAGTCGGAGGTGTTGGGAATGATTCTCCACCTAATGGGTTGAATTTAGTGAAACCAGTACCAAAGAAGGGGATTGTAGTCGGAGGTGTCGGGAATGATTCTCCATTACCAGATATAAAGAGGCCAAGTGGCTCTATTAAAACTAAGATTGCTAGTTCTAAGTCTAATGTTCCAAATGTTATTCTACGAAAACCGAGTGTGTTTAGTGATTATGATGATGATGATGTTGCGAATAGTGAGTCAAGGATGAGGATTAGTCGAAACTTAACCTTGTTGACGAGTACTGAACCAGTGAAGGAGAAGTTTAGTGGGCTGACATTGTTGAAGAAGCCGCAACCTAGCTTAACGGAAGAAGAGTTGGATGGTGGAAATGAAAATGACATAGTGAATGGATTGGTTTATGACGGACTCGAAAATGATTTTGAAGAGGACAGGGAGAATGGTGAACAAAATCCAACATCAAGTTCTAGTGAAGTGCCTTTGTTGGAGAAGCCGACTGCATTTTTGTCACAAAACACTGAAGAGAATTCTCTAAGCTCCATGCCTACTGGAATTGAAAGTGTGGGGGAGAATCACGTTAAAGCATTTACGGGGCCCGAAGGATATTTGGTCTCAAAGGATGGGCAACCAGGGGAAGGTTCACAGACAAGTAAGATGATGTTCTCTTTGATTTCAATTCTTAAATGATTTACCTGATGCTGTTTCCATTTCCAATGAGGTCAAAAACTTACTATTCTTCCGCTTTGGACTAATATGAAATAAAGATAAATGGCCCGCTAAACTCCTTTATGCTTTTTATACGGTAAAGTAGCAGAGAGGCAATTTATGGATCATCTAAATACAGTCTTTTGTATTAAAACACATGGGTAAACCTAAGGATGCATACAAACTCGACCCCCTTCCCCTGCCACAGGTGGCAGCCATTAGAGCACTGGGGTTATATTGTTGTTTGCCCCATGTTGAGGATGTCCTGCACTAAATGACACTAAATATGTGTATTCAAGAAATGAAGCATCTCGAGCAAACTGATGCTGAGCATACAGAGAGAGAAATTGAGACAAGGAATCCATCAACTGTAAATGCAACAGCTTCTGAATCATTTATGGGGTCTGTTCTCCTAGGGAGACCGAAAAAGTATGGCTTTCTATTCTTTGTATCACTTGCATGCATCAGTTGCATGTGTTCATATCTTATGTTGTCTTTGTTACTGATACGATGTTTGTGTAATAGATTAGAAGCTAGGCAAGCTATCCCATATCCAAATCACGAGGAAGCAGTTTCTGCACGTCCCGGAAGTTTTGGTGGTGAAGTTGGACCAGATAAACTTTCTTTGACACGTCCTCTTAGAGTAGGGTATCTTTTGTTAGCAATTGCTGGATTTGCATTTATTTATCATGGAGGTTTTTGAGTCCTGTGTATTGTTGTAGGATGCTGAAGAGAGTGACTGGACGCGAGTAGAGCAATTGTGCAGTCGTGGAGATAGAGTGGATGTTGAGCTAATAAGCTGTAGCATTAGAGGGTTTGTGGTAGAGAGAAAATTTACACCTGATGCGTTTGTGCTCCATTTCCTCCATATTATAAATTTTATGATCGCCAGCTTAACACACATGGATTTGCAAACTGCAGGCATCGTTTGGGCCATTAATAGGGTTTTTGCCATATCGTAACCTAGCAGCCAAGTGGAAGTTCTTAGCATTTGAATCATGGCTAAGAAAGAACGATCTAGATCCATCCAAGTACAGGCAAAGTTTAGGCGTCATTGGAAATGACGAGGGTCGGCGCATGAGCATGTCTCTTGAGTATCCAGCTTCTCCTGAAGTTAGTCTGAAAACTGAGCTTAAAATCACAGCTGATATGCATCTTGAAGATCTATTGAGAATACATGACCTACAAAAGATTGAATATTTATCATCATATGTTGGCCAGGTTTGATCAAACAATAAACTCAGCTCAGATATTTGGATTATTTACTAGTTTTCAGTAAAAACGTGTAGCTACATTCAGAAATTTCTTGTTTGCAGCGCATCAAAGTGAACATCCTGTATGCAGATAGGAAATCCCGAAAGCTCATATTTTCTATGAGGCCAAAGGAAAAGGAAGAAACAGTCGAGAACAAAAGAAACCTTATGGTATTAAGCTTTCCAATGTTCTCAGCACATATATTGGCTTTTTCACTTTGTTAGCTGAACTTTTTCCAAAGTATGATCCGATTATCTCAGCCTGCCCCTTTCCCAAACGTTGTTGGTTTTTCTGCTGTTGCCTGATGCTATTGAGAGGCCTGCTCCCGTGCAGCGAGGATTTTTCTAGTTTCTATACTTTTTTAAAAGCCTTTTTTTACATCTTATATACTGTATGTCTGTATGTAATCCTTTTGTATAATTTTGGGAGAGACTCAATATTTGTTGCATCAGTTGATTTATAAACCCCATTTGCTAATCTCAGGCAGCGAGATGTGCGTTGTTAATCATTAAACAATGGATGATGGGATGTAAAAATTGGATGACTAAGATTAGTTAGATATGCTTACAGTCTTAAGTAAGGGTGTATGTGTGTTTTCCATTGTCAAAGAGTTGTCTTCACTTTGTGTCCTAACTGTTTCTTTGAGATAAAGTTTACCAGTGTGTGTTTTGACTGCAGAAAAAGCTTGCTGTTGGAGATGTTGTGAAATGCTGCATAAAGAAGATTACGTATTATGGCATCTTTGTTGAGGTAAGGAGCCGTGTATTACTTATTTATAGTATAGTATTACCATAGAGAATCTTGAGTTAACCTCGGTTATTTAATAATTGAGTGTGTAGGTTGAAGGGGTACCTGCTTTAGTACACCAGTCAGAAGTATCATGGGATTACACTCTAAACCCTGCATCATACCTAAAGATTGGCGAGGTAAGCAAGCTATAACATTTTATGTAATTGCATGACACATAATAGGCATTTTCTTGGAATTGGAATGACCTTGGCTTCTTTGAGATTCGTGCTTATGACCTAAAGGTTTTTGGACCTTTATCGCCGCAACTCGCAAGTAGGCAAAGTACAACAAAGCTGGTAGCCTTCACTTCAGGGCCACTTGATATCCAAGAGAGACTTGTCATCTTAGATGAACGTTTCTCTGTATCTGAAACATGGTTATCCATCCTAATTTTTAGCATTCCTCCCCTTGATCAAGGATAAATGGCCTACTTCATCACGCATAGCCGCATAGGAAGTACTTAGTAACAATATCACGTGGAGTAAAATGCTTGTTGAGTAAAGATGTGGGCCTGTTATATCACAAATCACGATGACTACAAGTGACTAAAATGAAAATTCGAGTTAGAAAATTTTAACGGGTAAGTAGGAAGCGTGAGGGTGGTAGGAGCAAGCATAGTTTTTAAGCGCTCAGGATTCAACGGTTGTTTTCTGGCTGCAGATTGTGGAGGCGAAGGTTCATCAATTAGATTTTGCACTAGATCGAATTTTCTTGTCCTTGAAGGAAATAACTGTAAGCGTGACTTCCTCAGTGAATTTGTTTTGAACTATTTAAGGCATATACAAGCAAAAGCTAAGTTATTCGTTCGTATTTTCTATTAAAAGCCGGATCCACTAAATGAGGCACTGGAGTGCATTGTTGGGAACAACAACTTCAACGGTGGACTAGAGGCTGCACAAGCAGAATCAGAGGTTTGCGCCTTCTCATTTACATGCGTATTACTTTTTTTTTCTCTTTATTTTTTTTTTATAAAGATAAGAAATATAAGCGTGTGATTAACACCCTTGCATCTTATATTTTGTAAGAGCATGCGGGTTTATGCTAGATAACATTGGAAGATGGACCTGTGAGTAGATTGCCCTCGAAATGGCATCAGTGTTACCTGAAAATTTAATCTCGACAATCTGATTTGATACCTTCTTTTTATCTCAATGTATTGACCTCTTAGTGAGATGAGTAGATGCTATTTTCATGCTTGGTTAATTAACTTTTTGGTTGCATTATATTGATCGGTCTTGGTGTTTATAGGCATGTAGTTTGATAGTGTTAGAAAGTAGAAACTTACACGTGTGTTCTGTTCAATGTGGAGTCAGTGGGCCGAAGTGGATTCACTCATTAAAGAAATACAAGACGTTGATGGGGTTCAAACGGTTAGTAAGGGTCGATTTTTCCTCAGCCCTGGTTTAGCTCCTACATTTCAGGTAATGCTTTATTTGACAACTAAGTTTCTTGATGTGCAGTCGTGGACATTTAGTCTTGTGGTATCCGTAGACTATCCTCCATCTGTATGAAAAAAGTTCCTGATTAACATTTTTGTGTTCTCCTGAACAAACTTCCAGACTTATTCTTTTTCTTTTGTACATTGTCTGTGTTATTACGGTTCCTTACTCCACGTCTTTCATCAACTTGCATTTCCGTCCACATCTTTCTATCGTACAAGAAATTTATCCATGGACGAAGGAATCTCCGAATAGTCTTAGAATGAGGTAGTCGGGTATTTGTGGTGATCCAGGGGCCATATCCGGTACGGTAACTTGATGCTTACTGTTTTACCCTGCTTGTTCTCCACTCCTATTCAAGCTTGCAATTATAAACCTCTTTTGTAGGCCATTTAGTACTTACGAGCTATAGTATGTCAATGAGTTCATCTTTATCTTTACCTGTCTTGTGCTCTTCACATGAAATCCACACCTATCTTAGCTTGCAATTATAAACCTTTAATGTTTCTATTCGTGATATACGTGTTGTTCTGCTGCCAATAGGTCTATATGGCGTCCATGTTTGAAAATCAATACAAATTGCTGGCTCGATCTGGAAACAAAGTCCAAGAGGTACAATTCAGATGTATTTTGAACATGATGCTATTTAATAGTGTAGTTAGAAGGAATGAGTTGAGATTCTGATTTTAAGCTTCTTCATGTCCTTCATTTCATCGGTTCCATTGCGTGTGTCCCACCCTTCCTTCTTTGCTCGCATCATCTTTTAAAATAAACAAATATGGAGTAAATAAATATGCAATGGAAGTGATAAATTAGTGATGTCTCTCCTTATAAGGAGAGACGTGTCCCACCCTTCCTTAAGATTTTGGTTGAGATGGTTCATCTATCGTGGTATCAGTGCCAAGGTCACGGGTTCGAATCCTGGCAACCTCAAAACCCCTCAAAAAACCACGAAGTGGAAACCCAGCACACGGTATGGGGAGCCTGTGCAAACTAACCACTCTTGCCCAATGGGCATTTGAGTGAGGGAGCGTAATAGTATTATTAATAATAGTTGGACCTCAATCATAACCTTTATCAATATGATCCTGACTCTATTATTTGTGATTTTCCGCAGGTGATAGTTCAAGCATCGTTGGATAAGGAAGACATGAAAACTGCAATTCTTAAATGCACAAATAGAGTTGAGCTGTAATTGTGACTGTCCTCCTTTTGTTTGTACATTCCCTTCTACTATATTAGCTTCAGTATCATTGTTCTCTCTGTTCTTTGGGGGCTTCTTAGGCTAGCCTTCAATACTTCAGTGTCGATCTTGATCAGTTACATCTGTACAAACTACGATCACATTATTGAAATTGATAGAACCATTTTTCGGTTTCAAGTTGCTTTAGTCCAGGTTTGATTCAGGTAAGTTTACCGGAGCAAGAACTGTAACCTTGAGTTTTAATACTGCTTCATTCATAGTATGTTTAGTTCAAGGTCTCCGATCAAGTTAGATCAAACCGTCAGTTGTTAATAAATGGAAGCTTTTATCAAGTCGTTTCACCTTGAAATACTTCACCTCTTCTCGAGTTATTGTATCCGTTGTCACTTGTCACACTGGTTATTTTTTACAAGAAAAGAAAAAGATAGATTACACATTGTCATTTTGGCAAATGATATGCTCTACTATTTTTAGAATTCTTAGGGCAAAAACATTGGAAGTATAATTACAACTTCGCTCTAATTAAAAAAAAGAATTGAGTTCATCGGCACACCAATCATTCCCCTCACATAATAGTGGGTCAATAAATATATAGTACTCCCTCCGAGTTAACATAACCTTCTCTATTTGGAAAAGGCACAAAGAATAAGGAGGAAATTATTATACACAAATTCTTATTTGTAACGGCACTATCCGTCGCAAGCTTGCGACGGATACCGTTTTCTCTCACAAAATAGCCACTTTTTCTCTCTCTCCAACACTATTTACGTGGTCTCCTTTCTCCACTAACTCATTTTATATCCATTTTATCTCACAAAATATCCGTCACAAATGGTGACCCGTCGCAAGCAAGACTTACTAATTATTATATGGGAAAGTATTAGTGTGGGGTTGGGTAATTGGAGAGAGAGAGTGTATTTTGGTGTAATTGTTGTGAGTATAAAGTATGAGTATGGTGGGTATTGTGGTGGGGTAAAGTGATTAAAATATGTATAAAAACTTTACTAAATAAGGAAATAGGAAGGTATTGTGAATAGACGAAAAAAGAAATAGGGAAGTTTGTGTTGAATAGGGAAGTTTATGTTGAATAGGAGGGAGTATATTTTTGAGCGACACTTTAATTTATCTAGGATTGTAAATGATTTAAACCGCCTCGTCGACTCCTTGAAATTGTCTTGGTCAGAACTTGGCTCAATTTTGGTTACGAGCTTATCCAGTTCGGAGTCAATTCCATGTTTAGAAGGCTCGGTTAAAGGCTCATTTAAACTCCTTTTTAGTTTTTTTTCTAAGGATAATTTTAGTATATACTCCCTCCTCACAACAATTTTTGGTAGGTATAAATTGTACTTCCTCCATTCAAATCCAACCTACATATATTCTATTTTAATCCATTCATATCCAAACTACCACTTTCCTAATAAAGCCAAGAAAATTACTAAATTATCCTTGTGATCACTAATTATTTACACAAAAGGCCATTAAATGGTCCATCATTCATCAACCATCACACATTTATATTAATAAAAAAACATCTTAGACACTTCCAATTGTACCTTTAATAATTTTCTATTATCTTTCTTAATATTTGTGCAAAAAGCATATATACACCACTTTAGATTTGAACGGAGGAAGTACTAAGTTTGATTTATTATTTTATATTTGTATTTACGATGAAGTATTATATACTCTGTAATTCTTGTGCTCAAACATTTTCAAATTATTTGTTTTTATAGAAAAAGAATATTTTTAGATATTTAAAAAGCGAATAAGTAAAAATAATATAATATTCTATTCAAGTTTAAGAGTCAGTCTCAAATACGGTTGTAACACCCCCATTTATTTAAGAGCCTTTAGCAAGACATTCTCAAATAAATAGAACTGTTACCATCTCGGAATATCCGAGGTAGTGAATAACAAAGTAAACAAACCAAAGTACTTTATATAAAAACTGATTAAATTTAAACTTGATATTACAACAACTACGAGATCCAAACTTTAATAAAATAAAAGTACAACTGAAGATATCTAAGTGTGATCTAGCTCTAAGTAGGTCCAAGCCATGTCTCTCTCCATGCCCAAGCTCCTAATCCATCTGTCACTGACCTGTAGAATCTACTCCCCGTTCCGGATCATCGTAGGTGTCACACGAATACACAGGGTCAACCACGAGGTTGAGTAGGAAAACATCAAAAAGACATAAATGGGAACAGATCAGAACACAACTCCGTCTGCATATCACCAGTCATCCACTTCACCTCCACCACTCCACCACTCCACACCTCCATCACACCACACCTCCCGTCACACCACACATCCCATCACACCACACATCCCATGGCCATATCACAAGTCCCATATCACAAGACCCATATCACAAGACCCATTTCACATCTCCGTTCTCCACAAAAAGCAGTAATAAGCAATCAATCACAATATATCACAAATAAATATATCAATCAGATACCGAGTGTCCTCATGTCAGATCACAATCACAGTCATAGATATTCCCCTACCTCAATTGCGGATGATATCTGGGCAGTTGTTAGGAAAACTCCACCTTGAGCTCAGTCCCTATAAACATTACTTAGTGTCAACTCCTACTCACATAACCATTTATCTTCAATTAACATATGGTTGATGAACCTTGACTTACTAAATATAGCATACAATCCACTAGCCAATTACTACTCACTTCATAACATGTACAACACTATTATCAATATTAGTATTAATAATAATACAAATAAAATAATTTACCATTACTAAAATAATATCCATAAAATCACTAAACATATATAACAACAATAATATTAACGACATTACCAACATACAATTATCAAGTCCTAACAATAGACAATACTATTAATAATAATATTACAGCCCAAGAAGAAATAGTAATACTGATGATAAAATAAGGCTAAGACATGCTCGTAATACTAACAACATCACAAATCATATCATTATCAATATCTTCTAATAATAATATCAATACAACAGCAATAATACTAATAATAATAACAATAATAATAATAATAACAACACACAACTAACAACAATATCAACAAATAATAATATTAATACTAATAATATAAATTATAATAATAATATAGTAATAATAATATCATATAATAATAATATTAATGAAAGCAATAGTAGACAACCCAAACACGTATACCCAAACAACCCAAAACGCAAACAACCACAACCCAAAACGCAAACAACCAAACCGTGATTTCAGTCTACACATGACTAACAGCCTCGTCAATCACCGCTCCCAACGCCAACAACAACCACTGCCCTCGCTTGGACCACCACCAGGCTCGCCTCTGAGCCGTGGTGGTTTCCAGGGAGGTCAATGGCTGTCGTCGCCGTCACAGTAGCAACCAGCAACCACTGCGTAAAACCCCCTGCTGAACCAATACCCCTAATTTGCGTTGTGACCTCCCCAACGAAACCCCCTATGACGACCACCCTGAGCCACCACCACCTTCACGACAACCACCCTACAATCTCCTAACTGCACCCAACCAAAAACCCCAAACATTCATAAAATATACATCCCGTGACTAATACGGAAACAATCCAAATTGTACATGCTCAAACCAGAGATCTGAACAACGATTGAAAGCAGGTCTGACAACGCGATTAAACACCATAACTGACGGTCAACGGCGGTCAACGATGACTTCCTTAGGGTTCATACATGGCTACATAACATCCTAAGTTCATAACATGCGACAAACAGAGACAAAGGGTGTACATACGAGTGATAAGCAACGAGTATAAAAGGAAGAACAAACAGGAATTTCGAACTCATTGATGAACATACCTTCTTCCCCCTGAATTCGAGCAACCCTAGGCCTCCTAAAACCCACCGTGTAACCCTCCTTCTGGTTCTTTGGTGTGACGGCAGTGATGTGAGGAAGTGAGGTAAGCGTTTGATTAGGTTAAGGTTAGGGTTTGGGCAAGCTTTTATAGGTCGTCAACAGGTTGTGATAGGGTGTTTGTGTCGTTTTTCTGTTTTGAACTCCTATGGGCTGCTCTATACTTCGGTCAAATCAAGGCCCAAGTAATACTAACACGCATTTCGAGGTCTCGTAGAGTAATTAGAACGTGATTCGATAATTAATACTCGTACGCAACACTTCATTAACCGCATATAGAATACAATAAAACTTATTCGATAAATAAGTTATCGAACCTAAACGTTCAAATAATTATCAACATGTCAAAGTAAATATTTAATATTAAAATAATAAAAAAAAAAAAAATAAGGAGTATTACAACGGTGAAAGAAAATAAAAGGAAAAAGGTTTGGTGGAATCCATTAGTCGAAATTATGAGGGTACGCAAGTTCTTATTTCAGACGGACTAAACTTTTTTCTGAAATAAAATAGGCTATATATAGCCATTTTACAATAAAATGTTACTCCCTCTGAGTTTCCATAATTGTTCCTATTTTCCTTTTGGTGCGAGTTTAGTGATTGTTCCTATTTCCTTTTTTAGTAACATTTTTGTGGTCCAAAATGAATTGGGTGTGGGGTAGGGTGTTTTGTGTGGTTTAGAATGATTTTCTTATGTTTTGGGTATAAAGCAAAATAAACAATCATGGAAACTCAGAGGGATTATCATTTATTGATAAAATGTTACCATCACTTATAGGGTAAAAATGTCATATTCTGAAATTATAACATTTTATTACTAAATAATAACAATCTATTAAAAAAATAGTGATGGTGATATTTACTCCGTTTTATTTTGCTCCGCTTGAAGCACGAATTTCTGGTGAGGGTATGAGGTAAGCGGGGGGTTGAGCTCAAATTTGGAAGGCAATCTGAAACCCGAGTTTGCGTTGTTGACTAGACAAAAGGATAACTTATAACATACGCTTTGGTAAGCAGAGGAAACAACTAAAACACGCATTTAAAACCTTCACTTCCCGTTACTATTCCCGACTTTCACACACACTCTGTCTCTATCTCTCTCAATCTTCTCATATTTTCCCGCTACTTTTGATTCCCAATCAAAAACCCTAATTCTTGCTAATTAATTCTCCGTTTCCCCCTAAATTTCTTCCCTATTTTGTTTTCATCTTCTCTTTAAACGTTACATTTTCCGAACTTTCGTCAGATTCTCGCCAAATTATTAATCAATTTTACTCCGATGAAAAAACCTATCGATTTTGCGCATTTTTTGAGGTTTGCTCATAATTCTACTGAAATTCATCAAAATTAATCAAAGTTTATGAATTAAATCATCATTTAATTATCAAATCCAAATGTTTTGTTTTTGTAACTGCTGTAATTTTATTTCTGTCGGTTTTCTAGGTAACTGAATTAATTATTTAATGAATGGGAAGAGTATACGAGTTCATAAATTTTTTTAATTTTCAACGCTGTTGTTTGCGATTCGGTCTGTATATTTGTTGATTGTGATTAGTTGATGATTTTGTATGTGAATTTGAAGATGATCGAGGTGGAGGATGAGGAGAAGAATGTGTGGAATTTAGGTTCGCCTAACACCTCGATGTTAACCTTGCCAAGTGACTATTGCGATTATGTCACTCCGAAATCTGCACCGGTGCTAGGGTAATTACTTCACTTTCTGTTGTTTTCTGTTTTGATGAGTAAAGTTTTGTTTATGCTCTACAATTATGTTATCTTTATTGTGAAGCAAGTTCATACTATGCTTGTAAAATTGTGAAGTGTGCAATGTTCGACTGAGTAGCTTAGTTTTGTACCTTCAAAAGATACAAGAATGGAGTTTTTTTTTATCTTTCAATCGCCTCGTGTTGAAGTCTATCTATGAGCTATTAGCTGTGGAAAGTAAAACTATCCGATTTGTTTAAGCGTAGTGTTGTAATGATGTTGTTTTTGTTGATTTTGACGACATCTTAGTATTGATTGTTTTTTTTTGCGTCCATTAGGCGTGTAACTGGTCGAATAAGGCGTTCTTCAAGAGCAGGGTGGACTGATGAAGAGGTTGGTACTTATTACCGTATACTGTATTGTTTGGGAATTGGAGAGTTGTTGTAGAATTTACCGCAATTATAGGTATGAGTAAAGTTTGATGATGTTTGATGTACAAATGGTGTTACTTGAATAGATTTCATGATTCTTGTAACAGGATAGTCTTCTCACTACTGTCGTGAGGAAATTCAATGCAAAGAATTGGAAGCAAATTGGTGCGTACAAATTCGCACATTCTCATTTATTCGGTATCTTGAATCACTAATGCCATGAAAAACCAAGCTCTCACGCATGTATTTTGTTATGTCATTATGAATTTGTTATGCATTTTAGGTTCAATTCTCTGCATTGCATTTTCTAGTGCTGAAATTCGGTATGCCTTGGTGAGATTGCACTTATTTGATTATATGTTTTGTTCTATTTTCTTGACAGCTGCTCATTTTCCGGGAAGGACAGATGTTCAGTGCCTGCATCGGTGGCACAAGGTTGTCAATCCTGAACTGAACAAAGGACCCTGGAGTAAGGAGGTAGCCCAAAAATACATGCCTCTTTATTGTATCAAAATGACGTGTTCACAGCAAGGAGAATTTGGTGGTTGGAGACTTGGAGTTGATGGCCCATGCCGTGACTATATGCGGAATCAATGGTGTGCTGATTTGCTACTTTGAACTTTTCAGGAGGATGACTGTCTCATTGAGCTAGTTCAGAAACATGGTTGCAGGAAATGGTCAGTCATAGCAAAGTCTCTTCCTGGCCGGATAGGCAAGCAATGCAGAGAAAGGTATTACTCTATAGTCTATCCTGTTTATGTGTTCACATTTGACTTTCATGGTCAACTGATGTCAACTTTGACCATTATTGTCCCTCACAATTTTTTTTTTTACTTCGGATGTTTACATCTATTTAGCAAAAGTTATGGGCAAAGTTGTCATTGGCTAACATCAAAGTGAAACAAGAACGATAAAAGCGGGAGAGACTATTGCTGGTAGTTAATAAATACTGTTGTAAAGCTCTCTGCTTTGCGACAATTGAATGAATGCTGTATCAAAGGTCTTTCTTCAATTGTATCTGTAAACTATTGAAAAGTAATTGGGTAAACTTTCCTCTGTAAACGAGAGCTCTATCGCCTGTAATATGGTCGGAATTGTGAGGCTCGGCAGAAGATATCAATTAATGATGATGTATCTTTGTTTGGTGTAAGAGAATTTTAAGCATTATAGTGGTCTTTGCGGTTTTCTTGTAGGTGGTACAACCATCTAGATCCTTCGATTAGGAGAGATGCTTGGACAAAAGAGGAAGAATCCCTTCTTACTTTCTACCACCATGTATACGGTAACAAATGGGCAGAGATTGCAAAATTTCTTCCAGGAAGGTATATCTATTCTGCCATTCCCTGATAAATATTTGAAAAGAAAATTGACATTTTATTGTTCTTGTGAAAACAATTGCTAACTCAAATTGTTTACACATGCAGGACAGACAATGCAATAAAAAATCACTGGAACTGCTCTGTAAGGAAGTTGGATTTATATGTGCTCGATTATCCTAGTTGCGAAGCGGTATCTGAAAGCTACTATTATGATGAGACAAAATTGGATAAATCTAGATTGAAAGAAATTGATGTGGATTACACAGATTGCCGCTCTGGTACTTGCCTTACAGAGTTGTCTCTTGGAACCACTCCTACAAGAAGTCTTCAGTCACAACCTAGAATTGATGGTCAAACAAAGACGCAAACTTCAGATACTTTAATACATGACTTAAAGCAGTCCAACAAGTTGTTTGATAACGATAGTATTCTTAGTGGACTGAATCTTGAACTGTCTACTGCAGCTAAAGTGGATATGTTGTTGAATATGTCTACCAAGGCGAAGTACGTCCCCACTTCTCTAACAAGAATGTCGTCTCTGGAATCTCCAAAAAGGCCAAGGAGCTGTAGTTTCACTGATGATCAGGTGTTCAGAAACTTGGACAAGTCATTCTTGAGTTTAGCAATGTCTACATCGTATGAGGACATTGGAAAGGATAATAAGAAAAATAAAGTACACAGTTTCACTACAACTGCTAGTTATGATTCCCCTAAGTTCAGGTTGTGGGAGACAAGACATATCAATGATGATCGAATGGGTAACCGACTGTGTTTTACTACACCAACCAGCTCAGTTAGAAGCAGCTCTACTGGTGATGGAAGTCCAGGATCGATGTTAAGGAATTCGGCAATGAGCTTTAACACACCATCTATTATAAGAAAAAGAAGCTCGTGGAAAGTGAGCAGTTCTGACAGGAAACACACGAGTAATAAGTCGACTGAGCGACGTCTTGAAGCCTCGTTTGACAAGGAAGTGGACCGAGGTGGAATTAACAGTGGCATTCCTTGTGTTACTTCAGTTGATGCGGTTGGATCGTTGCCTTAAGATGTGCAAATTTGTTGATATCTAGACATTTGCCTTTCAGGTACCTTTTACCTCTTTGTGTCTCCTAATTTCCAATTGTGTGCAACATCTATGCTAACTAGATTACATCTTAGTCCTCAAAACTTATATGAGACGGCCTCACACGGGGTGAGAAATATCTTAACTAGTATATATGCAAATATCGAAAATATAATTTTTTAGGCTCGTCTAACACAAAGACCGCTGCTTAGCTACTTCAGCTCTTTGGCCCTTGGAGATTTATTCTAGGACATCCGGCCTTTTCAAAGGCTCAAAATCACGTGTCAAGATTCTTACCATTTTTTTTTCTCTATTTCCCCTTTTTATTACCCAACTAACGGTCTGGATTTAATATTAGGCAAATTTGTTCTCTCTTTATTACCTCTTTACATTCAATATAGTTCAGATTATAATAGGGAAAATCACTAATAGTTTGGATTATTCTTGTAAAATAGCCCTAAAAAATAGAATAGAAAATGTTTACTAGAAGTATTGAATTCATGACCTTACAAAGAAAAATTACCCACAACCTCTAAACCAACTTAGTTAATATGTCTTATAATTACACAAAATTATACTTATTTTGTTGGATCCCCTACTCCCCTCCATAATGTAGAGAATGTATAAAGCTTAACTTGATTATATTGATAGATGAAGGCACTCTATATACATACATTACAACTAACCTAACACTATTAAATTAACGTTGTTTACTGACGGAAAATATCCGTCAGAAACAGTTAAAATCCGTCAGGATACTGCATTCCTGACGGATAATCTGTCACAAAATTCCGTCACGAATATTCGTCACAAAAATACAAGTACTTTCGTCAGTTTTTTAGATACTGGCGGACAGTGACTGGATAATCCGTTAAAAGGGGTCAAACAACAGTTTGACTTTTCTGACGGGCTATCCGTCTGTAGAATAATTTACTGACGGAATTGGCCGTCAGTAGAGCATAATACTGACGGATAATCCGTTAGGAAAGTCAAGCTGCTGTTAGACCTTACTGACAGAAAATCCGTCAGTAAAGCATAATACTGACCGGAAATCCGTCAGGAAAGTCAAATAACAGTCTGACTTTCCTGACGGCTTATCCGTTGATGGAAAATCCGTCAGTAAAATATATCAATGTGGCCGGAAACAGCAGCCTGCTATTCAGCCATGTTATCGAAACATTGTTTTATATATTTCTTAATTCATTACCAAAACCTGCACCAAACAAACACAATCGTCGACCGCAAAGCGGGAATCCATTTTCCACATCAGCCGCGTAGCAGGAATCCAAATGTATTTAAGAAAGAAAGTCAAATAATATACAATTCTCCATAATTGGTTTACAGTACCACAAACTAGCATGATCAAATCTATAGCTACATATTAACATAAACTATCACCAACTAGCTAGCATGAAACCTACATACTAACATAAACTAACCTATGGGAGCTATACCACCGTCACCTCCAAAACCAAATCCATCGTCTGGATGGTTATCTTTACTGTGAGGAGGGGGAAATCCTGAACAAGTGTTCGGGGGCTATTGACTTTGTCAACGTGCCAACTTTATCTGACGGATTCTGACGGATAATCCGTCAGTAATTTTTACCGACATTGACTTTGGTCAACGCGCCAGATTATCTGACGGATTCTAACAGATGATCCGTCAGGAAATTGGTTCGTCAGCAATCCGTCAGTCATTAAAAAAAACTGACGGATTTTATTTCCGTCAGTATTTCGCGTTATTTTGTAGTGTAAGATACAAAGAATCAAAAGATATTACACAGTCTTAATAAGAAAGGAACATATACTCAACCTCTTGCCTGCCTGCTTTGTATCATATTCTACTCAAGATCAGTCTTTCTTTTGGAACTTCCCTCTTCCAGGAACATGTTAAAGATAATACGTAATCTTTAAATTACGAGAGTAACATGTACCATTTGAGAGTGAAATAACACGAAAATCCAACTCGGAAAGTAAGGAGCGAAGCCACATTACTTTAGAAGTAGCGGCAACAATGACAACTCGGCCTCGATAGAGGATAGAGCGAGTGCTTGTTGCTTACGTGAGGACAGGAGATTGGGCTGCGGCCTAAGTAGTAAGTACACTATATAACCAGTGGTGAGACATAATCATCCTTGTCACCAACCCAGTCGGCATAACAAAAGAAGTATAAGGACAAAGGTGGGTCACGATGAAGGTGAATGCCAACTTGAAGTGAGCCCTTAAAATAACGAAATAGTCGTTTCAAGGCTAACCAATAAGACTCTTGAGGATCTTGCAAAAATTGGGCTAGCTTGTTCACTATAAAGGCAACCAACAGTAACAGTAGCACGGTAGTCTGAGGGGTTGGTAATCGATTGACCAAACGAAAAGGTGAGGGGCGGGTAGGGACTCATAGGGGTGGTGGTGGGTTTATAGTCAAGCATGTTAGTGCGGGTAATGATCTTATGAATGTATTTGGTTTGAGTAAAGCGTAGGCTGGAGGTGGTAGGAGCAACTTCAACTTTAAGAAAGTATGATTGGAATCCAAGATCTTTAAGGGAAAATCAATAGGCAAAGGAGAGGAAAAAAATGGTCAAGACTCAAGATGAGGGATTGGGGACCAGTGACAATAATATCGTCTACATAAACGAGAAGATAAATAGTAAGCGGTTTTTTATCGTAGACAAACAGTGAAGGGTCAGAGAGAGATTAAGTGAAACCATAAGGGTATAGATAATTCTTCAATTCATTGTACCAAGAAGCTCGAGGAGCTTGTTTAAGACTGTAGATAGCTTTAAAAAGTTTGCATAAATAATTTGGAAACGATAAGTTAAAAATCGGGAGGTTGAGTCATAGATACCATTGCAGTGTTAACGTACCTTGAAGGAAAGCATTATTAATGTCGAATTGTTTCATGAACTAACCACTACAAGCGAATGAATGAGGCACACTCTGATGAACTTAGATGTTGGGACTAAATGTCTCAGTGTAATCAACATACGGCCTTTGGTGAAAACCCTTAGTGAAAAGACGAGCTTTGTACTTGTGAATAATGTTGTCCATGTTGTATTTGACCCAAAACATCCATTTGCAACCAACGACATTATAAGATGTGTCGGGAGGAACAAGTGACCAAGTTTTATTGACAAGAAGAACAAACTATTCAACATCAATAACAGACTGCCATTTGGGGTCAGCTAGAGCGGATTTGAGGGAGACTGGGGAAGCGAGGTATTGGAGAGATGAGCTAATTCGAGTGGTGGTATGAGAAGGGTATGAAAGAGGAGCCTTAGTGACTAGGGAAGGGGAAGAGTCTGTTGCACGTGAAGGAGATGAAAGAAGTGTGGTAGGGGGTCTGTGGAGGGTAGAGAGATTGGTTTTGGAGATCGAATTGCGGCGATCCTTAATTTGAAGGATATGGGCCTGAGACGGGTTAACATAGGTGGACTTAAGGGTGGTCCAAATTTCGGTAGAGGTGGTGGCACCCATTAGCAGACTTGGTGATGCTTGAGGAAATAGTGCTGTTGGGTCTATGCCTTGAATCTGTTAGTCGCCGCTTCGAACGACTATGTCTGGGCTTTATTAGATTAAGTCTAATCTGTTTTGTATTAGGTTAAGAGTACTATATAAACTCTTAACCTCTACCCTAGCAGTCATACAATATTCCACTTCGTTCTGAATCTGTAATCTGGAAAACTCCTCACATTAATAAAACTCTCTCCCTTCTGCCCTGTGGACGTAGCTAACACACCGTTAGTGAACCACGTAAATCTGTGCGTATTGTTCTTTATTGTTTGTTTTAGTCTTTCTCTGTGCTTCCATTATAACAAATTGGTATCAGAGCCGTCGAGTTCCTGAATTAGAAAGATGTCGGCGATGAACATAAAGATCGATCGTTTTACTGGGAGAAATAGTTTCAGTTTATGGCAAATCAAGATGCGGGCTCTGTTAAAGCAACAACGGTTATGGACGCCGCTTCAGAAGAAGCAGGAAGACGCAGCCGCCGTTGCAGTCACCGCCGAGATGACCAGTCAGGAGGAGAAGACACATTCAACAATTATGTTGTGTCTTGTTGATGATATTATTACTGAAGTCGCGGAGGAAGAAACCGCCGCAGGTTTGTGGGCAAAGCTTGAGAGTCTTTATATGACGAAGTCTTTGACTAATAAGTTGCTTTTGAAGCAACGTCTGTTCAGTCTGAGAATGCAGGAAGGTATGCCTCTCCGGGATCATCTAGATCAGTTAAACACAATTTTACTAGAACTGCGTAATATTGATGTTAAGGTAGAAGATGAGGATGCCGCATTAATTCTGTTAGTTTCTTTACCACTAAGAATTTCGTACAGTTTTTTTATTGTGGGTAAGGATACCGTGACTCTAGAAGAGGTTAGATCGTCTCTTCATACTATAGAATTGCGCCATAAGGCGGCTGGTACAGTCACAGATAATCAGGCCGCATGATTGGTAGCTAGCGGGGGTTTTGGACAGGGAAATTCTGGGAAGAAAAAGTATAAGAAGCCGTCTTATGTTGGTTCTTCTAATTCTGCTGGTACCTCTGGTACATCTGGTTCTACGGGTCCTAAACCTACTGATGTTTGTAACTACTGTAAAGGAAAGGGGCATTGGAAATTCACGTGTCCCAAGAAAGATAAACAGAATGAATCTGGTACTGCTGGGGTAGCTAATGTAGATTCCGAGGAAGATAATTATGCTCTTGTTAGTAATAAGGTCACGGATCATACTGATGTGTGGATCTTAGATTCTGGAGCGTCTTACCATATATGTCCCCGTAGAGAGTGGTTTACAACTTATGAGCAGATAAATGGAGGCAATATTTCTATGACCAACAGTGCTGTTTGCATGATAGTTGGAATTGGCTCAGTTAAGATAAGGACACATGATGGTAGATTCTGCACATTGAACGAAGTTAGGCATGTTCCACTGATGACGAAAAATCTGATTTACTTAAGTACTCTTGATCAGAAGGGTTTCAGTTTTCAGGGTGAAGGTGGAGTTCTGAACGTCTGCAAAGGTTCAAATGTGATTCTGAGAGGTATCAAGCACGGTACTTTATATTATCTTCAGGGATCGACACTGTCAGATTCTGTTTCTGTTGCAACCTCAGTTGTGGATAAAGGGCTGTGGCATATGAGGCTTGGTCATATGAGTGAAAGGGGGATGCAGACTCTTTCAAAAGAAGATCTTTTGTGTGGTTACAAGGTCAAGAATCTGAATTTATGTGAGCATTGTGTATTCGGGAAGTTACATCGCAGCAAGTTTCCTAAAGCAGTGCATAGGACCAAGGGCACAATTGATTATATCCATTTTGATTGTTGGGGTCCTTCTAGGGTGAAATCTTTGGGAGGACACATATATTTGTGTCAATTATTGATGATTATTCAAGGAAGACTTGGATTTTTATGATGAAGCACAAATCTGAAGCCTTTACTCACTTTAAGCAGTGGAAGGCATTAGTGGAGAATCAAACTGGGAAGAAGGTCAAGAGGCTGCGAATTGATAACGGTCTAGAGTTTTGTTGGTCTGAGTTCGATGAGTTCTGCAGGAATAAAGGGATTGCTAGACATCGTACAGTCCGAGATACACCTCAGCAGAATGGTGTAGCAGAGCGAATGAATCAGACTCTTCTGGAGAGGGCAAGGTGCATACTCTCTAATGCTGGACTAATTAGAAGATTCTGGGCAAAAGCAGTTAGTACAACATGTTATTTGATAATCGGGGACCTCACACGAGTCAGAATCTCAAAACTCCTTTTGAGATGTGGTCTGGTAAGCCTGCTGACTATTCTATTTTAAGGGCTTTTGGTAGGTATGCTTATTATCATGTAAGTGGGGGTAAGCTTGAGCCTCGAGCTAAAAAGGGAGTATTCATGGGTTATGGGGATGGTGTCAAGGGATATCGCATCTGGTCTCCGTCTGAAGGTAGGGTTATTTTAAGCAGGAATGTCGTTTTTGATGAAAATTCTATGGTTAATCCTACTGTGAAGTCCGTTGTTATGTCAGATAGTAGTGGTAGTGTTGATAAGCAGGTGGAGCAGAAAGACACTCTTGAAGAGAGTGAACCACAGAAGGAAAGTCAACCACTACAGTCACAATCTGAATCTGTACCATCAGTTTCTTCAATACCAATTCCGAATCAGCAGAGTTTGGCCCGTGATCGGTCAATCAGGTCCAATTTTGGTAAGCCTCCGAATAGACTGGGCTTTGAAGATATGGTGGGTTATGCACTAGAAGTTGCTGAGGAGGTGGATCCTGGCCTATCTGAGCCATTCACCTATAAAGAAGCAGTTACATGTTCTGAATCGGCCCAATGGCTTGCTGCCATGGGAGATGAGATGGAGTCACTTCACAAGAATCAGACTTGAGAATTATCCAAGAAGCCTAAAAAAGGCAGAAAGATTATTACTTGTAAGTGGGTCTTCAAGAAAAAGGAAGGAGAAACTGTTGCTGAGAGTATAAGGTATAAGGCTCGTTTGGTAGCTCGTGGGTTCAGTCAGAAAGAGGGGGTAGACTATAATGAAATTTTTTCACCAGTGGTCAGACATACTTCCATCAGGGTGTTGCTAGCAATAGTTGCACATCAGAATTTAGAGCTCGAACAGCTAGATGTGAAGACAGCTTTCCTACATGGAAAGTTGGAAGAAGAGATATAGATGACTCAGCCAGATGGTTTTCAAGTTCCGGGTAAGGAAGACTATGTTTGCAAGCTGAAGAAGTCCTTATATGGGCTTAAATAGTCGCCGAGGCAGTGGCATAAAAGATTTGATAGCTACATGTTGCAGATTGGCTACATTAGGAGTCCGTATGATTGTTGTGTTTATCACACAATGGTGGAGAATGATTCTTTTATTTATCTGGTCCTATATGTAGATGACATATTGATAGCTGCAGAGAGTAAGTCTGATGTTCAGAAGTTGAAGGGTCTCCTCAGTGCAGAGTTTGACATGAAAGACTTGGGTGCAGCGAGAAGAATTCTGGGAATGGAAATTTATAGGGATAGAAGTAAGAAGAAACTTTTCTTATCTCAGAAGAGCTACATTCAGAAGGTTCTATCCAGATTTAGTATGGCTACTGCAAAGCCTATAGATACTCCTAGTGCTGCAAATGCACATCTATCTGTTGCTTTCTCACCCAAGTCAGCTGAAGAAAGGGATTAC
The DNA here is from genome assembly GCA_029255685.2 of Silene conica. Taxonomy (NCBI): domain Eukaryota; kingdom Viridiplantae; phylum Streptophyta; class Magnoliopsida; order Caryophyllales; family Caryophyllaceae; genus Silene; species Silene conica. The sequence continues at coordinate 16,186,308 of CM055313.2, read as the reverse complement.
ATGTCCCGAGTTCCGTACTCTAATGCAGTGGGTAGCTTGATGTATGCTCTGGTTTGCACTAGACCTGATTTAGCACAGTCAGTCAGTATTGTTAGTAGGTTTATGGTTGATCCTGGTAAGGAACATTGGCAAGCTGTGAAGAAAATTTTTCGGTACCTTAAGGGTACATCTGATGTTGGTCTCGTTTATGGAGGTGATATGGAGTGTCTTGTGTCAGGATACTCAGATTCTGATTATGCAGGTGATGTTGATAGCAGAAGATCAATGACTGGTTATGTTTTCACTCTTGGTGGTTCAGTCGTCAGTTGGAAGGCTACATTGCAGCCTACAGTTACTTTGTCTACTACTGAAGTAGAGTACATGGCCTTGACTGCAGCAGACTAAAGAGGGAATCTGGTTGAAAGGGTTGATCAGTGATCTGGGTCTACATCAGGAGCAAGCAATTGTATTTTGTGACAGTCTTAGTGCAATTTGTTTGGCTAAAGATCAAGTCCATCATGAGAAGACTAAGCATATAGATGTAAGATATCACTTTCTGAGAAATGAGAAGAGGATTAAGGTGAACAAAGTGGGTACTGTTGATAACCCAGCTGATACGTTCACTAAGCCAGTGACTGAGAGCAAGTTTCAACACTGTTTGGACTTGCTAAATATTCGAAGCAACTGATTGCCCAGCTAAGGGCAATATCTGAGGGGGAAGGGAGAATAGTTTCTGGTACTTCTGGCATCTATGGGGATGCATCTGGTACATCTGTCTGTTTGAGAGAGAATTCAAGTCAAGGTGGATATTTGTTGGGTCTATGCCTTGAATCTGTTAGTCGCCGCTTCGAACGACTATGTCTGGGCTTTATTAGATTAAGTCTAATCTGTTTTGTATTAGGTTAAGAGTACTATATAAACTCTTAACCTCTACCCTAGCAGTCATACAATATTCTATATCGTTCTGAATCTGTAATTTGGAAAACTCCTCACAGTAATAAAACTCTCTCCCTTTCGCCCTGTGGACGTAGCTAACACACCGTTAGTGAACCACGTAAATGTGTGCGTATTGTTCTTTATTGTTTGTTTTAGTCTTTCTCTATGCTTCCGTTATAACAAGTGCTTTGAAGAGCACCACTCAAGAGTTTGTCGGAGCCAGATGAAGCACGCGGGGTTGGAAACATCGTCAGACTTGTCGTCACGAATAGTTGAGCAAGGACAGGGGTGCGTTCCATCCAGAAATTTGATAAGGTCGTAGCCAAATAGTAAGTCTTCGATTTGGCGAGACCAAACGCAATATGTCTAAGGAGTGAGTTCTATGACATTAACAAAGTTGACGACAACTATGTGGTTTTTGGGATAATGGGATCGAGAGGATTGACTAGTATTTGGGCTTGACCAGCCATGTTAATGGTGTCGTGGGAGAGGAGAAGAAGATGAAGAAAGGGGTGGATCTTTTTAGCTCTTTATACCATGTAGAAAATTTATAAAGCTTAACTCAATTATATTGATAGATGAAGGCAGTATATATACATACACTACAACTAACCTAAGATACAAAGAATCAAAAAATATTATACAATCTTAATAAGAAAGGAACATATACTAATTACAATATATGATATTATAGAATCGTAATCTAATACTTACGTATTATCTTCCATACATATTAGCCATTGTCCACTCCCCTTATCCTTGAGGATTGGGTAATGTTCTTGTTTTGAAATGGAAATTTACAAGTCTAGTCGCCTGGCTCTTCAGGTGGAGAGGGTCTAGGCATGGAATTAAAGATGGATAACTCGGCGTGTTAAGAAAAATGCTCTGTGCTTTGTCTGCTAAGTACTAACAATTCACGACTAAGCCACTCCTCAAGAGATTCTTGATTCTCAGAAGAGGAATGATGTAGAATAGATGATCCATTAACAAGCACATGTGTAGATTTCGCCAATCCAATGGTGTAGCAAGGAGTTGAGATTATGGGGTTGCAGTGCAAATTCAACTTTAATCACAATAATACCGTCACAGTAAAATTATCAATTATGTAAGGCCATCACTCTTGTAGTATTCTCTGTTTAAATCTTTTATCTGTTTATATTTAGTATCTAAGGTTGGGAAAAAACTGAAACAAAACCGTTGTGCGACATTCAGTGCCCTCCGGTCATATTTAATACAACTACTCAACTAGTATGTTCAATCACACAATAATCTTAGAAAAGATTAGAAGTATAGAATAGAAGGATGTGCCATTTATTGAACCTCAGGTATTGTATATTTGTACTGTATGTCGTTGGCTCTTGAACTTTTATTTGTTGTGCTCAATTGGCTCAGACTCGAAATCTGGTAACTTAACTGATAACATAACTTAATGGAGTACTTCGTATTACATATGGAGTAAATTTATTGTTATATATTAACTTAAGATTTTGCGCTGTCTTAGTATCGCCTTGCTCCAGGCTTGCTTGATGACTACTTGCACTGCTTGAAGCTACATTCTTGTCGAACACTAGAGCTGCCCTCATGCTTGATCGGAGGCCATCAATCCATCATGCCATCAACTTATGGAAAGTCTTCAAAGAAAAACAATATTAATAAGTTCCTCTTAGACGTGCCGGACGCGAGAAAGTTAAGATTCGATGTAGTAGAATTAACGACGCATACGTGATTATTTCTCCGGTTGAATCTGATCCTCAAGTTTCAAAGTCTTTGACGCACATTTGTACATTATGAGAACAATGGAAAGTTTCCACTGGACGGAAGGGGCTGAAAGAAACACAAATGAGCGCAATTAATGAGATGTACAGGGTTCTTTTCCCATGCGTTTAACTGTATAGAATGACGAGGTTACCGCCATCATATAAGACGGAGTATTATTATAGGGTCGTGCTTTTTCACATACGAACTTTACTTTTTCACATACGTCTTTTACAATTATACCCTTGTCATTTTTTCAATCCTCGATCTGATTTTATTCATCTCCCTCTCCTTCACCCCCCTCGGCAACCCACTCCATCCAACCTTAATCCCGGTCAAACCAACCATGCTCCCATGTCCGACTAAGTTGTTACGGATGGAGCAGGAATGCAAGTTAGAATTAATTGCGCAGATGTACTGGAATGGAACCCAGGAAACATACATTATTATTCATGACAAAATTGCTTAGAATTGAACGCATTGCCAAGAAACTTATATGCATGACAACTGAGTTTAAATTCACCACTAACATCAATCATGAATCATGATTCACTAGTGTCCCTTGTATTTCTAAAGAATAGCATAATCAAATGGATTGCAATCCATTATTATTAATCGTAAAGCGAGAAAAATATAAACCCTAATTAATAAACAACTAATTTATATGAAATCAGCCCATCCATCCTTGCAGAAAGTTCCTTTTCGGGCATCTATAGACAGATTCATAGTTACACATGAAAGATGGCGATTCAAACAGTCTTCTTTACCCCCATCTTATTTGTAATTGAAAAATTATGATTCATATTTCAAGTTTTTAAAGCAATTAGATTCGATTTAGGGAAAATTAGTACACATGAGAGTTAATTTGTTTAGATTTTGAAAAGGGTAAGATATGTAAAATTAATGAAAAAATGTATGTAAAAGAGTAAAATTCGTATGTGAAAAAGTAATTCCGTTATTATAACTTGAGTAAATTAGATTTTATTCCTTTTAAAATTATTTAAAATTATTATTTTGAATTTTTTTTAAAATTACTTCTTTAAGTTGTATTTTTTTTGTTAAAATTACTTCCTTAAATTGCATTTTTTCCTAAAATTGCTTCAAAAAATCGATTTAAGTTGATTTATTTCCTCTGTTTTTTAACCTCTTTACAATAGTCTACATATTTATATCTTACAATGTATAGATTTGTCAAGCCACAAAGAATATGTTCAAAAATAGACGAAATAAGTCACTAAAAGTGGAGTTTGGAACAATTTTAGTAAAAAATGCAACTTAAGGGAGTAATTTTAGGAAAAAAATTCAAAAGGAAGTTATTTTAAAAAAATTGATTTCAAACGAGGGCTAAGATCTAATTTACTCTTATAACTTTTCGTAAAATTTAGGTGGTAAAAATCTCAATACAATAATAAAAAATATCTTATTTGAGATGTTAATATTAGTCTTAAAAATCAAAATGGATCAACTAGTCAAATACGGTAGATATAAAACTAACAATGCGTAAAGACTAGACCTGTAAAAACCTAACCTGACTCGAAAATCGACCGTAATCCAACCCGTAAATAATTCGATTTTTTCAACCAGAACCTGAAAGATACCTGAACCCATTTTGACTCGTAAACGGCGTGTCAAAACCTGATTCGCAACGGGTTGACCGTTGCGTCAAGACAATATATCATTTGTTAAAATATACAATGTCATATAGCTATATAAGTATTGATGACTTATAAATTTTTGAGGAGAAATATGTATATATATATATGCGATATGTCACGGCATTACCTGAAACAACATGCCACGTCATCACCTCGAAGTGTGTGTCACACCGTCACTTTCACCGTAGTACGTCGAATTGTATTCCACGCCAGGACCACCAACTCATCACCTCATACCACATGCACGTCATCACATTGAAGTGTGTGTCACGTGTCACCTTTAGTGTAGTTAGTCAAATTACATTCCACGTTAGCACTATCACCTCATCATTTCGATGGACTATATGCCACGCCATCACCTCGAAATGTGTGACACACTGACACCTTCACCTTATTCCACATCATCATTGCCACCTACCTTATCACCTAGGACCACATGTCACATCCTCACCTCGAATTGTGTGTCATGCCATCACTTTCACCATATTATGTCAATTGAGCCGCGCTCCAGTGCTCCACGTTAACATTGTCACATCATCACCTCAGATCACATGTTACGTCATCATTGTTATCTTATTTGAGTCTCATTGTCTTATTTAGCGAGTTAGTGAGGGTGATGATGACGATAACGTTGGTGATGTTGGTGGTGATGACGAGAATGGTTACAATTAAGTTGACTAAGACGAGCAAGAGTAAACGTATAAATGGTGGAAATTAAGATATAAAAGAAGTTTTAAAAAATGCAAGAAAAAGATGTTGAGTCACCCATTTTTTTTACCCGAACCCGACCTGGAACCCGTATTCACTTGACCCGTATTTTACCTGACCGAAATAAATCGACCCGTATTTTACCCAAAACCGTATCTACCTGGCCCGTAACCCGCAACCCGTTTGACAGGTATAGTAATGACTAATAAGAGGTTGTGTGCAAGTGGAAGTATATTTAGCATGTTTTTATCTTAAAACAGATATGGTGTTCTAAAAGAAACTTGTTAAACCAGAAAGGATGAGGGAATATAGGACAAATCTTTTGCTTTTCCATATACATTCTGTTTTTGTCCTTTCCATCCACATGACATGAGTATATTTGATCCATCTCGACTTGTTAGATGAGAATTTGCCTTTAACGATACTTAGTTCTAGTTGTTAAGATCATTGCACCCATCCGTGACCATTTGAAGAAAAATGTCAATGAGGTCGCGGTGTTGGCCATGTGATCGTTCAATGTCTTTACCTTCATCAACTTTACCCTCAAATTACCACAACCAGAACCCACCCCAAGCTCACACGGCTATCCACAATACTCCTGGCCTGAACTCTTCTTACCCTGTTTGATAGCGGAGCGTCACATCACATTGCTCATGACTTGAACACCCTTCACTCACCCTACACTAAATCCCCCGACGATCTTGTTATAGGTGACAAATCTACTCTCCCCGTTGCCAATATAGATTTCATTATCTACCATTACCATCCTTCCTTCAATTTACAAACGTTTTACATATTCCCCAAATATCTCGTAACATTTATCTAGATCACAACGTTATCGTGGTAAACAATGCTTCTGTCACTTTCTCATATGATTCTTTTGTTATTAAGGGACTTTTAAAGGTGACAACGCTCCTCTATGGACACGCTAGAAATGATGTTTATAAGTGGAGTCCGCCAAAACCACGCATTCAACTTCCTACTACAAGGTTGTCTCCTCTCTAATGGCACCATAGGCTTGGCCACAAATCATATGCCGTGATCGAATTAATTTTTTTTAATAGTCTTTCATTTCGATTTTCATGCTTTTAACTCATGCAATATGAATAAAGCCACAACCTACCTTTTCTAATTCCACATTTATCATTACTCCCGGACCCCTCCCATACAATCTTTTTTTTTTTTTTTTTTTTTTTTTTTAGCGGAACAAATAGCTAAAGAGCCGATACAAGTGCATTCTTTATAAGATCAAGAGCAATCTTGTTCAAATGCCTAGGAATAAAACTAAAACTTAAACAATGAAAGGATGTAGCTAAGGCTTCAATGTCACAAATAAGCCCCTTTGTATCATGATATGGCTTGGCAAATCGTAGAATCTGAAGAAGAGATTGCAGACAGTCCGAAGACAATCCAAGATGTACAATACCATTCTTAACAGCCCAGTCAATAACATGCCAAATGGCCCTTGTCTCCGCTTGCGCCGCAGATTCCGCATAAAAGGAAGTTGCTGAACACATAAAAAGTTTACCACCTTATGAAACTAATACTGGTTTGTGAGTGTACAGATGCAATCAGAATGAAGAAGAATGAAGAACTCACTGATTGTAAACTCACTGATTGTACATAGAAGATATTTGTAGAAGATATTTTGTAAATAAATATCTAGATATTTTGTTCAAGCTTTGTTAATGGAAGCTCATTGTGTAACTCTGCTCAATTTCACATGGTATCAGAGCAGGTTTAACCTGTTTCTGTTTCGTTTTTCTTACTTCCGCGAATTATCTCTGATTTCAGGTTTTATCTTGAATTCTTTCTAAATCACGATTAGTTTGTTTGATTCCAAATCAATTCAATTCTTCTCTAAAAATCAATCATCAAAATGACAGTTGATGATGTTAATACTGAGGTTTCATATAGTAATCCTTATGATGATCCTACGTTTTTAGCCAATTCTGATTCGCCTGCAATGGAGCTAGGAAACATGAAATTCTCTGGTAAAAACTTCATGTCATGGAGTAAATGTGTGATCATGGCTTTAGGAACGAAAAACAAGCAAGGTTTTCTTACTGGAGGTGTTCCTATGCCTCCTCTTACTTCTCAGAAACATCAGCAATGGCAAAGAAGTGATAATATGGTGCGTTGCTGGCTTTTAAATTCTATAGTTCCTGAACTAAAAGAAAATTTTATCTCATGTAAATCTGCTAAGAGTCTTTGGACTGATCTATGCGAGAGGTATGGTCAGTCTAATGCTCCTATGTTGTTTCAACTAAAGAAGGAATTAAGGAATATATCTCAGCATAATGATTCAGTTGTTGAGTATTTCACAAAACTGAAGCGTTATTGGGATGATATTGATGAGTTAGAAGTAATTCCTGAGTGTGATTGTGGTGCAATGGATAAGTGCATCTGTAATCTTTATAGGAAGATGCTTGATCTGTCTATTAAGGAGAAGGTTCTATGTTTTCTCATGGGACTAAATGATACCTATGAGCATCCTAGGTCTAACATTCTTGCTATGGATCCTTTACCACCTCTCAATAAGGTTTACTCAATCATACAACAAATTGAAAGTCAGAAAATGATTTCTAATATCATTAATCCCACTCAAGATGTTAGTGCTATGAATGCTGGAAAATCTGGTGGGAAAGCACCTTGGAATGTTTGGAAGAGGGAGGATAAGAAGGTGAAGTCTGATGACAGGTGGTGCAATCACTGTAATAAGAAAGGTCACCTTCCTGAAGCTTGCTTTGTCAAGTTTCCAGAGTTGAAGGCTAGATATTTTGCAAGATTTTCTTCTGCTAATACAGCTAGCAGTCTTACTTGTGGTCAGCAGAATCAGAATACTCAGAGTTCTGGTTCATTTCAATATGCACCATCACAGTATCATTGTCAGCAAGGATGTCCTTCTCAGAATCAACAAGGATTTGTTGCTGCTACTCAACATCAGCAACAAGCTCCTCAGCAGAATATGTCACAGCAAGTTCCTCCTGTGCAGTTTGATCCTGTTATGCTGACAGCTCTCTATAATCATATGGTGCAGATACAACAAGCTAAGAATGATAATCCTATGGAGTTTTCAGAGGCTTCTGTCAATTTTGCAGGTATCACTTCTGCTAATCAAATGTCTTGTGATACTTGTAAAGATGCTTGGATTGTTGATTCAGGTGCCACAGACCACATGACTGGTCATAAGCATTATTTTGACAGATTAGACCTTCTTCACAGACCTATTTTGATAGGATTACCTGATGGATCATCTCAGTTAGTATCCTATGGAGGACAAATTACTCTTGAATCAGGAATCATACTTCATAATGCTTTATATGTTCCTGCTTTTAAGCATAATCTTCTATCTGTTGGAAAATTATTGTCTACTACTGGTTTGACAATACAATTTTTGGTGAACAAATGTATGATCCAGGACCCTGCTTCTAGAACTCTTATTGGTGTTGGATTCCAAGAAAGAGGCTTATACAAACTCAAGCATAAGATTGCCAAGTTGTCTGTCAAGTTGTCTGTTTCTAGCAATGTTAATAATGCTATAGTTGGACAGAATGCTGTAAGCTGTTCTTGTTCTAGCAATGATAGTTGTAATAAGAATGTTGATTTAGGTCTCTTACATTCTAGACTAGGACATACTTCATTGTCTAAAATGCAACACATAGATGTTGTTCCTTGTAAAGGCATGAAGCAATATGATTGTGAAACTTGTTTGCAAGCTAAGATTCATCAGCTTCCTTTTGTTAGAAGCACCAGTAGAGCAGATTGTAAGTTTGAACTTATCCATGTTGATCTTTGGGGACCATATAAAACAGCTAGTATTACTGGTGCACATTATTTTTTGACTATTGTTGATGACCATACTAGAGTGACTTGGACTTTTTTACTCAAATTTAAGACTCAAGTGTCATCTATTTTAGAGAATTTCTTTGCTCAAGTATCAAATCTTTATAATTCTTCAGTCAAAATGCTTAGAAGTGATAATGGTACTGAAGTAATTCAAGATACTTGTTTGGGAATATTGGCACAAAGAGGCATTTTGCATCAGAAGAGTGTGCCAGGAGTCCCTCAGCAGAATGGGAGGGTAGAAAGAAAGCATAGGCACTTGATAGAAACAGCTAGAGCTCTTCTTTTGTATGCTAAATTGCCTAAAAGGTTTTGGGGAGAAAGTGTGTTGACAGCAACATATATAATAAATAAGCTTCCTTCTTCTGTACTAGAATGGAAAACACCTTATGAGTGTTTGATGGGAAAGCTACCTAGTTATGATGAGTTAAGGGTGTTTGGCTGTTTGTGTTATGCCCTTGTTAATACTAAAACAAAGGACAAGTTTGCCTCAAAAGGAAGGAGGTGCATGTTCATAGGATATCCGTTTGGACAAAAGGCTTACAAATTGTTTGACCTTGACAGTCACAAGATTATAATCAGCAGAGATGTCATTTTCTTAGAAAACAAATTTCCTTACCATTCTGCAATCAATTCTGATCTGTTGACAGATCCTCCTAACTCTCATACTAGTTCTACTCAGTCTTTTGATGAAGATGACTGTTCTCATCAGAGTACTGATCAGACCACTGGTCAGTCTCTTGGTTCTGATAATACTGATACTTATGATATTCATAATACAGAAACTTTGCAGAGCCATAATAATAATAGTCCAAACAATATTAATCCACATAATACATATTCTGTTCCTCAAAATATGCATAATGTAGTATCTAAACAATCATCTAGGCCTAAAATTCTTTCTTCCAGATTCAAAGACTTTGTCATTCCTACCAATATTCAGAAAATTATACAAAAGGATCCTCCTATGGTTAGCAGTGATGCATCTGTTTTGACAGCCTCTCTAAATGCTGTTATTCAGACATTTGAACCCACTCATTATAATCAAGCAAAGGGAGATCCAAAATGGGTCTTAGCTATGGAAAAGGAGCTGCAAGCCTTGGAAGAAAATGGAACCTGGGATCTTGTTCCTCTTCCTACAGGTTTTAGAGTTATTGGATCAAAGTGGGTGTATAAAGTAAAATTCAGGCCAGATGGCAGTGTGGAAAGACATAAAGCAAGGTTAGTGGCTAAAGGATATAGTCAAGAGGAAGGAAAAGACTATAAGCATACATTTTCTCCTGTTGCAAAGTTTGTGACAGTGAGGATTTTTATAGCTATTGCAGCAGCAAAACAATGGAGCATTCATCAACTAGACATTAATAATGCATTTCTTCATGGATTTTTGGATGAAGAAGTGTACATGGCTCCACCAGAAGGGTATACCAAAGCCTTGCCAGGACAAGTGTGTAGGTTGAAAAGGTCTTTATATGGCCTTAAGCAAGCTTCTAGGCAATGAAACATAGAGCTAACTAAGCTACTCCTTTCTCACAATTTTGTCCAATCAAAGAGTGATTATTCTTTGTTTATCAGAAAGGAGAATGGGCTTGAGACTATTGTATTGGTGTATGTTGATGATTTGTTAATCACAGGGAATCATCTCAGTTTTATACCTATTCTCAAGCAGTCCTTAGACAAAGCATTTACCATTAAAGACCTTGGTCTTATCAGGTACTTTCTGGGATTAGAAGTACTACAAGACTCAGAAGGGATTAAGTTGAATCAAAGGAAATATGTGCTTGATATCCTTAAGGATACTGGTTTACAAGACTCAAAATCAACAGATTTTCCTCTGCCAAGAGGATTGCATTTATCAATTGATGATGGTGTACCTCTGACAGATCCAGAAAGCTACAGAAGGCTGGTTGGGAGGTTGTTATACTTGAATTTAACTCGTCCTGATTTATCCTATGCCATACAACATCTGAGTCAATTTTTGGCTGTGCCCAGAGAACCACATTATCAAGCTGCATTACATGTGGTGAAGTATCTAAAGGGTACTGTGGATGCAACACTTTTCTATCCTGCCAACAATAGCTTAAACATTAAGGCCTATTGTGATGCAGATTGGGGATCTTGTACTTTTAGTTGCAGATCTTTGACAGGCCATTGTGTGTTTCTAGGAGATTCACTGATATCATGGAAGACAAAAAAGCAAAAAACTGTCTCAAAAAGTTCAGCTGAATCAGAATATAGAGCTATGTCATATACTGCTTCTGAAATTGTTTGGATACAAGCTTTATTGAAAGATTTTGATGTAATTGTTCCTTTGCCTATTCAGCTTAATTGTGACAATAAGGCTGCTCAGCATATAGCAGCCAACCCTGTGTTTCATGAGCGTACAAAACACATTAATGTGGACTGTCACTACATCAGAGAGAGGGTTCAAGAAGGATTAATATGTACAAATCATGTTAAATCAAGTCTGCAGTTGGCTGATCTTATGACGAAGCCTCTTGGTTCTCAACAGCATCATTTCCTATCCTCCAAGTTGGGTTTACAGATTGTGCCAATCACTAAGAGTCCAACTTGAGGAGGGGCTATGAAACTAATACTGGTTTGTGAGTGTACAGATGCAATCAGAATGAAGAAGAATGAAGAACTCACTGATTGTAAACTCACTGATTGTACATAGAAGATATTTGTAGAAGATATTTTGTAAATAAATATCTAGATATTTATGTAACAAACTCTTGTAACAAACTCTAGGTTAGTTATAGTTTTCAGTTTACAATCTATAGTTGTATATATATACTGCTTGTAACAGAATTTGTTATTCATTCAATATACTTACAAATTCTATTTACCTCTTGTTTACTTTCTCTAAAATTCTCTCCATAAACAAACTCATACATTCTTTACACTATATACAAATCATTGCATTAATGGCGTATTCAAGCTTTGTTAATGGAAGCTCATTGTGTAACTCTGCTCAATTTCACACACCTGGATCATAAACAATCCATCCAACAGAAGCTTTCCTATTACCAAACCAACCCGCATCAACCTTGATTCTGAACATCTGACAAGTGTCCCTGTATCCAATGAAATAAATAGGAAAAAAATCTTTAAGTGACGTTAAAGTATCCTATAAAAAATACTATATATTTTTTACCGGTCATTTTAGCAAATATGCATGTTTGTTGGTTATTTCCCTTAAAATGAAAATCTGAAACCACTCATATTTTTACTAAATTTAAAGCTTTAGTAAATTTTTTTTTTTCAAAAACCAATTCGATGATTCTTTTCCGACAATCACACTGTCACTGCCATATAGTTAAGATGTGTCTCTCACTTCGCTCTCACGTCAATTTCTCTACTTCACTATAGCCTTTTGCTTTTAGAACCGCTGACCATCTCATAAATCGACTCCCAGCCCTCGCACTCGGTGGTCACTCACCCTACACTTCAAACTACTTCATACTCAACCCGATTACACCAAATTGCACAACTTTAGATGTTAATGTTACCCGTGGTTAAGACATTACTCCAATCACAAAATAAAACCTCTCTCCCGTCCTTGTGTACTCATTGGTTACTATATTACACATTGGGATTTTCACTCCCTCGATCTTAAAACTCATTGCATTTATACATCTGACCATATTCCCTTAATTGGTGATGGTTACCCATAAACGCGTATAACCTCACCCCCCTCGACATTCCCTCCTAATATCCATCCTGATTATTGGTGCACACTCTTATTACCCGTGTTACCTTTGTGAGCTTCCCTTCTTCCACTCATGAAGCCATTATTTCTCCATTTACAATCCTACCTCCCCCTGAACGTACCATAGTTGTAACGCCTTAAATTACCTAGGAGCCTTTATCAAGTGTTTACCAAGTAAATAAGAGTGTTATCATCTCGGTTTTCCGCGTTGGTCCTTACCGTAGAAACAATTACAAATCTTTTAATACAACATTGTTGAGTTACAAAGCCATACATCAACCTTACTACAATTCCAACATTTAACAATAAGGCTAGACTATCAGGTGAATCAATATGATCATGTATTTAAGTGAAAGACTTTAGACTACAGTCGTTTTGCAACTCATCTCTCAAGCCCAACAACAACAACAACAAGCATCTAAACCTACACCTCCTGGATACACTGCTCACCATTTGACCTTAAATATCAAGTGCGTCACCGTAGGTAGTTATACAAAATTGCGTCACCGCAGGTACAATCACAACTAGCATCTCGCGGTGTCTGCTACAATCACATGAAACACCATGGGCTGAAACTATAAGCCTTAATATTTTGTAGGATTCTAATTGAATTAGTATTGTAATACGGCTCTGAAAAAGACTTGTTTTTGTGTTGTAAATTTCTAATTTAATAAGAAATGAAATAAGGGTGAAACCTTATTGTTCTTGACTGTAGTGACTATAAATTGAATAAAATGTAACTAGGATATATCTTAATTAGAGCACACAGTCAATTATTAAAATTGGGGCTATCCTCTCAAAGCACTAAGACAATGTCCTTGTCAGCTATCACAACACATAACAAAGGATACAACACAACTTCCAGCACTAAACAAAGAAGGTCTACTCAACACAAAGCCAAGAGTTGTTTTAGAATAAACTAAGTTTAATTTCCTTCAATTCTCATTCATTCAATCTGATTTGCTACAAAGGGGAAATATCTCTTATAAGAGGGGATACATGACTAGATAATAAACCTAAGATCTAAAAATTCATCCATTGTCAGACTACAATTGTAATAACACCCCGATATTTTCCGTATTATAAATTTAAAGATTTAATTTAATTTAGAGAATAATTTATATTTTATTATATTTTGTAAATATATTTTTGTGATATGAATATTTCATTTTAAAGCATTTTAATTTCAAATGATATTTCGAGTTTTATTAATTTAAGTTTCGGTTTTAGTTTTCGAAAATGACATGTATGTAGGATAATTTCATGAGTTGTGGGTTATTTGCATAATTGGTTCCATCTTGAGTAATAATAATAGACTTGAGATGTTGTTTCCGTCTTAATTAGCCAAATCCGAGTCCATCCTGACTCATTAAATGAATCACGAGTCATTCCCGACTTAAAACTCCCATATATGCCTTATGTTGTGTTTTGTTCCTCACAACTCACTCATCCTTCATCTCCCTCATCAAAAACCCTCAAACCCCATTCACCATTGTTGGTGTTTCTCAAGAACACAAATCCGACTCTCACTCCTTCATTTCTTGCTCAAATTCCGAGTTCTTTGTAGGTATGTTCTTCTCTTCTCCTTCTCCTTCTTTTCATGTCTTTAAAAGCTAGTATTGTTGGGTTTTCGGAAGAACCCATTTTTCTAGGGTTTGATTGTGATTCGTTTTTCTTATTGTTCTTGAGCGAGAATGAATGTTTGGACTTCAATGAAGGATTCTTTGAAGATTTGAAGAGCTTTAAAGGTAACTTTGAGAGGTTACTCGACTTTAAGTCAAAAATCGATTGTCTATGGTTATTGTGGTTTAATTTCTGAAATTATGGTGTTTTGAGTTGTCTAGTTTATCATTTAATCGATTGAGATGAGATTCATGGTTAATTGGGTAGTAATGAATGATATATGTTGGTTGTTGTTAATGGGTTAAATGATATCCGTCACATGCTTATTGTTTTCATTGCGATGGTGTGGTTTCGATTGAGTTAAATCCGTGTTAAATGCGATAAATGTGCTTCTTATTAATTGCTTACACTTGAATATCGATGTGCCCATGAATTAGTAAGATTACATGTTGATAATACCGCTTGAATCATGTATAAACCCGTCTCAAAATTGTTGCAAAAGAATTGGAACGAATTGTGTTGAAGCAAGCTTGCGCGTGAGAAATCTGTCCAGCCGTGACCACCGCAGCCTGCGGCCGTGGGTTGCAGCCTGCGGTCCTGGCTGCATTTGAGCGTGAATATAGGCTGTTTTCGGGGCTGTTTTAGCCATCGTTTGGTCGCTTGCTCGGACGTTGTTTGAGCATGCTATATATATATAAAACTTGTGTAAGAATGTATATAATTATCATGTATGATTCATGACTCGAATTACGTTCATCCTTCATGATTAATTCACTTGTTTACGACATTAAACTTGTGTCATCAATTGTTAGTTGTTTTATATCCCGAATGAAATGTAAACTCGTACATGAGGCTTGTCATATGAACTTTTACTATTATGTTGCTCATGTGATTGAAATAGTTAGGTGTTTCCGTTGTGGTTATTCAATTGATTGCTTAGGCCGTTTAAGTAGCTAAATTGAGGAGGAAGACCCCCCGGCCGAACAACCGGCTCCCGCTTCAAGTTAGCTTCTCAAAACTAGCCTAAGTGTTGTCTTGACTGGTTTGAAGCTCACATGTTTTAAATGAGTTAGTTAACGGTTATGTTAGCTCGAGTTAAATTGATAACGGTTATGTTGTCTCGTGTAGAGTCGAGTAACGGTTATGTTGCTTGACTTATGTTTTGATAGCGATTATGTTATCTTAAATCGAGTCGGGTAACGGTTATGTTACCTAGCTTGTGTTCGGGTGACGGTTATGTCATCCTAAGTATGTGAGTGACGGTTATGTCACCTTGTTTGTGAATGGATAGCGGTGGTACGATTTGTGTATCATTGTAATGAACTAATGCCATCCCGGTTATGGGTTTTATCTATGTTCGGGATTGGTCGGTGTCTGTGGTTATGCGGCCCGGTCCCCGTGTGTCGTTCGGTGTAGGTTATTGCATCGAGAGGTCTGGCCAGGTCTTAGGCATATAGTTGTCGGTTATGCACTATACGTAGAGTCGATGTCGTGGTTATGCGTCCCGATAGCTAGTATCGTGGTTATGCGACCTAGCGGTCAGTGGTAACGGTTATGTTCCCTAACGGCGTTCATTCTATTCTTGTATGTTCTGTGATTGGCCATGCCATCTAGTGTTGGCCTCTGAGTCGGTCACTTGCTTGTTGTTTGTGTGAATGAAGATGCCATCAAGTGTTGGCCGCTGAGTCATTTACTTGGTTGATTGTTGGTCTTGATAATAGTTCATATGAGGACTTGATTATGTTTCACATGTTGATTCATGCCTTGATCATATTTGTTGTATTTTATTATGTCATACTTGATTACTTATCATCGTATATGCATGTCCATATGTATATGTCGTGCTGTATTAC